>CANHGI010000006.1:11919328-13323656 GCA_947459285.1 Caenorhabditis angaria
AAAATCCCTGTTATTGAAATGAAAAAAAAAACAATTTTCAGGTTTGTACAGTTTGTCTACCACCAATTTGTCTGCCACCAAGTCAGCTTCAAGTTAAACGATGGTTAGAAGATCAAGCCGACTTAGTGTAAGTATTATTTTCTGGTTACAAATCTGAATGTTTGAAAATTCTTTCAAAAGTGTCATTGAATTTTTTTTTAGAAAAAAATCAAATCAATTGTTTTCCAAAAGAAATTACATACCATAATTCATCGGATTTTTTTCAGAAATCCACTAACTCACAGAATGATGCTGCAGATCAAGGATCTAGTTCGTCACAGAAACCTGAAACATCGAACGAAGCTGAGGGAAATCCAACTCTTGAAAATGAATTGGGCGTTGATTCGAACAGAGAACAAGCAAGTTCGACAAGAAGATTGAGGCAAAGAAGGGTTGTTCGAAATGCAACAAATATTGATAATGCGGCCCAAGTGAGTTTATTCTCCAAATTTCAATCTGATGAATTTGAAATAATGAGCCCATGCAGATTAAAATTTTGTAATAAAAAACACAATGCAAAAAGTGAGTAGAGACAACGTGAAATTGAGAGATCAGAGAGAGAATAATCAATTTTTCCAACAAAAAATTGTCTGTCTGCGCACTCTCAATTTCGTGTTGTCTCTACTCGAAATCAACTGTATATTTTGTTTTTCGACGTTAGGAAAAATTAGTTCCAGGATTTCAACCAGGATTTTCAATGAACGAGAAAAATTGTTCAATTTTAATTTTCAGATTCCAACAAGTTCGAGTCGAAAACGCTCGAGAAGTGCTCAATCAAACTCTGAAGTTGCTCCAAAAATTGGCCGAAAAGCAGCAGAGGAAAACCAACAAAACGGCGAAGAAGTTCAAAATTTGGAAGATGAAGGAGATCCGGAAGATGAGTTTATTGAATTTGAGGAAGATGAAGAGGAGGGAGCTGAAATTAATGCTGAATTTGTTCGGGTTAGTTTATTTGATATATATTATTTGCATGATAAATCTGAATTATTTCAGCGCTTTTTGACTCGTGCCATGGACCGAAACCCACGTATTTTTGGAGATGTTTTAAATCCTGATCATTTGGTGGTAAGTTTTGTTTTCTGAATTCAATTCTTCTCATAAAAACTTCAATTATTTCAGGAATATACAATGGAATATTTTACCCAAAATCCGAATGTTTTTCGACGTGTTTGTTGGAATTTAGAGGCGCTAAAACAATGGTGCAATCGCCAATTTGTCATGGGTGTTGCGAATTGGATTGATTTTAACAGAGATCCGGAAAGTAGTCAAATTGAAGATCTCAATCAAGGAAAATATGAAGTGGAAATTGGAGGTAAGCATTCGTGCATTATTTAAAAAAAACATATTTTCAATGTTTTTCCTTTTTCCAACAATTTTTTTCAGAGGATGGTACCTTCATCGCAACTCCATTGGAGCCGTACCCGGCAATTTTTCCACAACATATCAATCAACGGCTCCAAGAACGAGAAGATATGCGCCAAGATTTTGCCGAAGCGAGAGAATTGGTTAGTCCTGAATCGAATTTTGAAATTAGTTCTAGACTTTTTCTTTTCTCGCTTTCCAAATTTCAACTGAAATTTCAAAATTTCGCTAGAATCAAGCTTTTCCAATTTTTGATAAAAGACTCTTAAGCTAAACATCCACAGAGAATCTTAAACATTTTTTTCAAACTCAAATGTTTTCAGATCCGCGCTAGAAGCTTTAAAGAGATGATGGATCATATGGTTGAAAGAAACCGGCGACGCCGAGAAGAATTGGAGCGCATGATGAGAGGTCGGGTTTGAAGTCCTCGAAGTTTGAAATGTTGCTCTTTGGTGATTCTCAATATTCTTTGTTCTCGGTGTTTACCAATGATTTGTTACTGTATTTGTTACCCATCAATTTTATTGTTTTTTTTTCGCCCCAATTTTTTTCCTTTTATCGGTTTTGGTGAAGTAATTCCACCAAAACCGATCATTTTGTTCTGTAAAGTATCCCAAACCCCCCCCCTCCCCATTTTTCCCACGGTTTTGGTGAAGTAATTCCACCTAAACCGAATTTTACTGTGATTCACCCGGTGGTATGTCTCTTCAAAAAAGCTGGTTGGCACGTTATTCGCCTAACCAGCATGTCAAATTCATAATTTTGTTTTTCCCGGTTTTTCACAACTCAAATACATTTATTTTTTACCCCACAAATACATTTATTTTTTTTTGTCTGAAAATCTTTTAAATTTTGAAACTGCTGAAACTTTTATATCATAAATTTTTGACCATTTTTTGTACTGTATCTAATTTTTGTTATCATAAACAAAGCAAATTTCTTTAAAGATCATGTATTTATTTTGGAACAGATATGTTTTCAGTGTGCTTTATTGTTAGTGAAAGGCTGTTAGCTCATGAAAATGACATATTTCTTGTGTCATGAATACAATGCTAGAGCAAAAAAAGAATATTTGAACCATTTTCTTGAGAATAACGAGACCGAAAGTGATTCTAAATGAAAATAATAAACAGTTTTTAAATTTTTCTGTAAAAATTAACCTCTTTATAAAATCGCGTGCATTTCTCATTGGAAATCTTTTGAATACTCTGTGAAAAAAATATATTTTTTTAATAAACTTTTTTCGTTCAAAAATTTGTAAATCTGGAAGGTCTTCCAGTTTTACAAATCCATCATTTTCGAGCCAAATTTCAAGATTTTAGGCTTAAATTGATTGAAATTCATATGTTGAGCATTTATTGAATACTCTCTGAAGAAAATACTATTTTTTTAAATCAATTTTTTTTCGTTCAAAAATTTGTATATCTGGAAGGTCTTCCAGTTTTACAAATCCATCATTATCGAGCCAAATTTCAAGATTTTAGGCTTAAATTGATTGAAATTCATATGTTGAGCATTTATTGAATACTCTCTGAAGAAAATACTATTTTTTTAAATCAATTTTTTTTCGTTCAAAAATTTGTATATCTGGAAGGTCTTCCAGTTTTACAAATCCATCATTATCGAGCCAAATTTCAAGATTTTAGGCTTAAATTGATTGAAATTCATATGTTGAGCATTTATTGAATACTCTCTGAAGAAAATACTATTTTTTTAAATCAATTTTTTTCGTTCAAAAATTTGTATATCTGGAAGGTCTTCCAGTTTTACAAATCCATCATTATCGAGCCAAATTTCAAGATTTTAGGCTTAAATTGATTGAAATTCATATGTTGAGCATTTATTGAATACTGTCTGAAGAAAATACTTTTTTTTTAATCAACTTTTTTTTTGCGTTCAAAAATTTGTAAATCTGGAAGGTCTTCCAGTTTTACAAATCCATAATTATCGAACCAAATTTAAAGATTTTAGGCTTAAATTGATTGCAATTCATTTGTTGAGCATTTATTGAACATTGTCTAAAGAAAATACTATTTTTTTAATCAACTTTTTTTTTGTTCAAAAATTTGTAAATCTGGAAGGTCTTCCAGTTTTACAAATCCATAATTATCGAACCAAATTTCAAGATTTTAGGCTAAAATTGATTGAAATTCATATGTTGAGCATTAATTGAATACTCTCTGAAGAAAATACTATTACATATTTACACTAGCATTCTTTTATCATTTCATTGTTTGGATAAAACTAATTTTCATAACTTCTTTTGAGAAAAAAAAGAGCACTTTTCAAATCAAAAAAAAATTTATTAAAATCATCGGATAAAAATTAATACGTGGAGAAATGATAAAACTTTTGGTACGGCATAGAGAAATAACAATAAAAACTATATTTTTGATTGGGAAAAAACAAAAAGAACAAATAGGGAGAGGAAAAAGGGAGGAAAATTGGAAAAATTCCTTTTTAATTGCATATAACAAGATATTTCTGGTGAGGAGAAGATTGATAAAATGAAAATTAAAAATTCATTCATTTCTGCTTGCATTCAATGTTCCCGAAGTGGTTGGCTTCTCTTCGTTGAGTTGTTCAGATTGTTTTGCAGTTTCAGAAACATCAGTCAATGTGCCACCAATTTTCTCGGCATTTTTTGGAACAGCAAACTTTGCGATCTGAAAAAAAATATTGGCTGAATGTTTTAAAATCCCCAGATATATTTAACAAAAAAAAAATAATTACCTGCGGTTTCATTTCATATCTGTGTGGAGAACTTGGCACAATATTCCGAGTTTCATCAAATACAACACTTCCAACACTCTCATTTTCCTTCTTGATTGATTTTTTGGCAAATCCAGAGCAAGTTCCTTCGACGTTTGAAGAATTTGTTGCAGTCTGTTGATTTTGTGCCGCAAAATTGAATGTGACTGGTTTTCTTTCATTTTGAACTTTCAAATGTTCGAAACTTCTTGGCGAATTTGCAAAACCCTTTCCAATTCCACCATATTCAAAATCGTCAGCACTTTCGACTTCTATTTTGATTGATTTTCCTGCAAATCCAGAGAAAGAATTTGTTGGATTCTGTCCAGATTGTGTTGCGTGATTGAATGAGGCTGGCTGACTTTCATTTTGAATGTTCAAATGTTCGGAAGATGCCGGAAAACTTTTTTGCATATTTAATTCTTGGTGGAGTTGTTCCGAGTGTTGTGCAGTTTTATCAGTCGATGTTCCATAAACTTTGGCGAAATTTTCTGGATAAGCTAACTTCGCAATCTGAAAAAGTATTGGCTAAATGTTTTATAAAGCTGAATGATGTAATATATCTAATGGGGTGATTCAGGTTGAAAAAAAAATAATAAAAAAACATTTTTTGACAAAAAAATTCGATTCAGCAAATGTCAAAAAACTATATTTTTTTCTTATTTTTTGACATTTTTTTCCACACAAAAATGAAAAATATCTCGCAGCGAAAATATTGCAATGTAAAAAAATGTCAAAAAATAAGAAAAAAATATAGTTTTTTGACATTTGCTGAATCGAAATTTTTTGTCAAAAAATGTTTTTTTATTATTTTTTTTTCAACCTGAATCACCCCATAACAAAAAAAAATTTACCTGTGGCTTTATGTCATAACTTCTTGGTGAATTCACAAAACCCTTCTGATTTCCACCATATTCAAATTCGTCAACACATTCGACTTCCGTCTTGATTGCTTTTCCTGCAAATTCAGACAGAGCATTTGTTGGATTCTGTCCAGATTGTGTTTCATAATTGAATGAGACCGGCTGACTTTCATTTTGAATATTCAAATGTTCGGAAGATGCTAGCAAACTCTTTTGCATATTTGATTCTTGGTGGAGTTGTTCCGAGTGTTTTGCAGTTTCATCAGTCGATTTTCCATAAACTTTGGCAAAATTTTCTGGATAAGCTAACTTCGCAATCTGAAAAAATATTGGCTAAATGTTTTATACAACAAAAAAATTGTTACCTGTGGCTTTATGTCAAAACTTCTTGTCGAATTTGCAAAACCCTTTTGATTTCCAACATTTTCAAACTCGACAACACATTCGACTTCCTTCTTGATTGATTTTCCGGCAAATTCAGAGAAAGCATTTGTTGGATTTGGTCGAGTTTGTGTTTCGAGTTTGAATGAGACTCTCTTTCGTTCATTTTGAACATTCAAATTTTCGGATGTTGACGGGAGATTCTTCTGCATATTTGTTTCTGCATGGAGTTGTTCCGATTGATTTGTAGTTGAAGCAATATCAACATTTGTGAATTCAGATGAGACGGCTACTTTTGACGATCCCGTTGTGATTTGTTCAGCAGCTTTAGCAAAGCTGAATACAACTTTTTCAGCCTCACGGGGAACTGCCAAATTTTTCGACGAAGACGATTCCAATTTCATCGGTTTTATGGTGAATCCAGATGTTGCTTCTTGAAAATGTGGATCTCTCCAAGTTGAACATTTGCTTGACGAGCTACCCATTTCTGGAATAATTTTTTTTTTTATTTTTAAAAGTTTCGGAAATCTAGGATTCTTTTTTTGAGCTTTCTAGAAAATCTAGAAAAATCCAAAAAGATTTTTCAAGCCGCCAAGATCTAAAAAAATTTCTCACCTGAATTCGGCTGATCTTCCTCCTGTTTCCAATATCCAAAACGCTTCAAAGGTGTTTCGAGATGGCACAAAGTTGGTTTTCCCGGAACATCTTGTGGAAAAGCTTCTGAAGATGAGGCTGATCTTTCAGCAGAACCACCAGATTTTACATTGGGACGCTCGGATTTTATCGGTGTCGTGTTCAACGAAACTGACAAACTGTTTCTCCATCTTGAATACGTTTCGGATGATTCATCAATTTCTGGAAAATATAATTTTTGTTTTAAAAAACTGTGGGAGAAATCTAGGATTCTTTTTAGAACTCTCTAGAAAACCTAGAAAAATCAAAAAAGTTTAGGAATTGTTTCAGAATTTTTTAGAAGCCCGGAAACTATTTGGAGGATTATTGGGAAGCTCGAAAAAATCTAAAAGGCTTGGAGAATTTTCTGTAAGTTCAAGAACCTTTTCTTTAGCATTCTGAAAAAAATCAGAGGCTCTAGGAATTTTTCAATAATATTTAGAAGCCCGCAAAAAGTTCGTATATTTTCAGAACCCTCTCTAGAAAAATGCCTCACCTGAGTCCAATACACGATTATCCTTGTTGAATTTTCCAACAGATTTGGACGCTCCAGCAGTTTTTTCAAGATCAGCCAAAGTGCCTTCATTTTTACAACTTTTGCGAATTGTACTCGATGAGGACTCAGATTGTTCCGAATTATGATCAGCCTTGTATTGTGGTCTCTCGATCTTTCTGATTTTCATTGGTGACTCCAAACTTTCAAATCGTTGTGTTCCGGAAGTACTTTGATCCCACCGCGAGTCTCGATTCTGAAAAAAAACTTATTGATTTTTTAATTGTAGTTGAAATCTGATCTCATAAAAAATCTAGATCTTTTTTTTTTGAGTCATCTAGAATCTAGGAAAGTCAAACATTCAAAAAATATCTCATCTCTAAGCTCATGTTCTAAATTTCCTGCTTAAGCATTTTCCCTATTCAAAAAAAACCAGAAAATTTACCTTAAAATCCAAACTCTTTTGTGTTTTGTGTCTACCAGATGGCATAAGCTTATGTCCGCGTGGTTGTTCAGTATGTCTCACATCACTCGATTCGCCAGTAAAATCGCCAAAATTTTTCGGGAGTTCAAAGTTTGCGGCCTGAAAAAAAACATAATTTTTATTTATAATATGGAAAATGCTATTTTTTTGAGAGTTTTTTCTGAACTAAAAATAAATTTCAAAATCAAAAATCGTTACCTTAGCTTCAGCCTCAAGCTTTCTTCGATCACTTGCCGACATTCCCCAAGGTGCTGCCAATCTCATAGCCAAGTCCATATGTTCGGATTGCAGTGGTTCAGGTCGTGGGATATCACCATAAAAATAACCATGAACTGCTGTTGAATGAACTTCGTTCTGCAAAAAAAATGTATCGATTTTGTTTGAAATTCAGCAATTTTTCAGACAAAAATGTCAAATTTTTACCTGGCGAGCACGTTTTCGAGCTTTTCTGGCGGCTTTGTTAGCCTTGCGTCTGTCTTGGCGAGCTCTAGCTCTTCTGAATTCCCAAGAACTATTCTGAAAAAAATAATTTTATGATTTTCATTTCATAAAAACAGAAATAACTCACCTCTGGCGTAAGAATACGTATATCTTCCACAGGATACCCAACCTGATTGTTGTCTGAAGACGATGGCTGGTCGTTAGACTGTGAACGTTCCATTTTGAGAGAATGTAGAGTACGATGTGATATAGTTTTACCTGAAAAAATTCTTGAAGTTTCTAAAGACTTCCGGAAAAAAATGAAGGAAAAAACGAGAAAACATGAAAAAATCGCGAAGAAGAACCTAAACAAAAATAAAATGTAGAGAAAAAGAAAGCAAAATTTCAAAAATACTACCTACAATGTATAAATCTGCTCCCTTTTTCACTCTGGAATATCAATAAGCAAAAAAAACTTCTTGAAAATTCCAAAAATTCACATTTTCGGTTGAAAAACGTTAAAAAAATAAAGAAAATTCATAAAATTTCAAAAAACACAGGGGTTTTCATCGGAAATAATCAATATTCTTGTCTAAACTCTTAAAAACCTAATCTATTATGCATAAAAGTGAATGAGAAATATAAACAAGAAAAAAAAACAAGAAAAAACAAAAAAACAATGTGTGATGACAAAATAAATTGAATACTCCCCATCCCTCAAGGGTGTGCGACAGAGCGCGGTTGCTTGATTGAAAAGGGGGAGAGAAAAAATAAAAGAGGCAACAGAGAAAGAAAGAAAAGAGAAAACAGAAATTATTTGAGAAGGAGAGAATGTTTTGAATTGCTGAAAAACATTGCTGAAAAATTGTTAAGGTTGGATTTTCAAGAAAAAACTGATAAAAACAGATTGTGAATTTTTTTTGAAACGTATAAAGAATTTGGTGAAAATAAAATATTGTGAAAAAAAAATGCTGAGTGGAGGAAATCTTGAAATTGAACTGTTGAGAACAAAAATTGAGATTTTCACACGACCTTTCGAAGTTCGTTGAGAAATTCAAAATCACTTTTAGAAATCTATGAACTTCTCAAATCAGTTTTGGAAATACATAGAGAATTTCATCAATAAAATCAGTTGGATCTTTGAAACTCACGAAAATCTGGATTTTCCAGATATTTCTTAAAAAAATCTGAAAAGAAAAATGGTGGAATTATGTGTGTGGATGAAATTTTACCTGAAATTTTTGAAGAAAAAAAAAACAATTTCCGTTATACAACTTATTTTCAAAAAATCAGTAGCGGACATATTACGGGTTGAGGCGTGTGATATTATTCAACACAGTGGGATGGAGATAAATATATGTTGGATAGACCCCAGAGGAGTCTACGCACGCATATGGAACCAAAAATAGTTGGAGAGGGCTCTCAGGCGGGGATGGTGGGAGTTGGGGAAGAACAACAGCATCACTGGATGTGAAGACGGTACTTTTTTTTCTGAAAAAGAAATTTTCAGAGAAAAATGATTCAAAAAAACTAACCAATTTTTGTTAGCAATTCTTTGGAATATTTTTTCTAGAGACCTTCGGGTCATTAGGGAAATAGAGCATGTTATAAATAATGAACACAATATTTATGATGAGCATGTATAAGGGGGCGTGGCCAATGCGGTTTAGATCTAACACTTTTTTGGGGAAAAGGTAAATATTGGAAGTATAATTCATAGGAATTGGGAAAATGTTTGATGTTTCCGTTGTTTACATAACAAATAATATCTACATGTATCTGCAATTTTTCTGTGAAATTTTTCTGAAAATTTTCGATTTTCTCTAGTCGAATATGGAAGATGTTAAGAGTACTTGAGAATAATTCACACATTTTTTCGGGAGATTATTACATATATTCACAAATTTTTGGGAAGGTTTTTCAAATATTTTCCTTGTCAATCGACGTTCAGAAACTTCTAGAAAATCATTTTCAAAATTTTAAATCGGATTTAGAAGATCAGATTCTGAATTTCAGTGAGATGTTCAACATCAACTACAGGATATTTGAACATTGTCCTTGAAAACAAAGAGTCAGTGCTTTCAAAGTGTGATTACTGAGCATTTTTGAAAGTTTTCTATAACAATGTTGCAATTTGAGAAAACACAAAAAATCATACATCAAAACAAACAAAAAAACAACCGTGAAGGTATTTTTTTATGTGGAAAACGTGAAAGAAACAGAAAAAATGGTGAAAAAAAAGAGAAAAAATAATCGGGTGCGAGAAAATACAGGATGTCTGCGTCTCTTCAAACAAACACACACTCTCTCACCACCCATATTTACAACTTTTGCTTCAAGGAGTCGTGAATTTCATGATAAAAATTGGCTCCAGAAAATTCCTATTAATCCTCGTTTCCACTTTTTCTGAAGACTCAATTTTCTATTTCTTCAGTTTTTCTTTTTTTCAAAAATTGAAAAAAAAGAATTGCGCATTTTGTACAGCAAAATTGCGATAAATCTCCTGAGTTCTGCCAAAAAAATCTTGTTTTTTTTTTTAATTTTCAATTGTGATTTGATTTTTGTAATCGTTCAGAGTTTAATTGTAAGCGTAAATATCACATTGAATAGAACAAGCACATTTTTTCTAGATAAAAAACAAAAAAAAAACAACAGGCGGCGAGAGGAGTCGAACCAGACGGTTTGCCCCGCCCACTTTGCATGCTGAAAATAGAGAGGCGCGGTGCCTGTTAGTTGTCGGCGCGCGCAAAAGAATAAGAGGGGAGAAGGTTTACAAAATGCGATAAACAATTCAAAACATAGTCAAAAAAAAATGAAAACGATGCTCAAGCAAGTTTGGTTTTTGTGATACAAAAATCTTTTTTGTTGCTCTCGAAGAGTAGCGAAAAGATGGCTGTATTACAATGACCATTCTTGCAATGCGAAAAAAGAGGGGAAATCTAACAAGATTTTTTTGAGATTTTAAAAGTTGAGAAAATTGTGTTAACAATGCGAAGGAAAGCTGTAATAAAAACATATTTCATCACAAAATGAAGTATTTTGTTGCTGGAAACTCATTGTAAAGGCAAAAAAAACTTTGAAAAAAATTAGACAACCTAATTTATGTTTTTTCAATTTATTATTAAAAAGGTATATATTTTTTTATTTCAATGCTTTTATGAATAAACATACATATCTGATTATTTGACACTGGACAAATTGAGACAAAGTAGGAAAAAGTTTTAGTATAAAACTATCGAAAATCAACCGAAAATTGTGTTACTTGTACCAAATGTAAGAAAAAAGGTAAATATAAATTTTACGACAATTTCCATTCAAATTCATGAAAAAACAACAAAAAATACGTGAAGGAAACATCTTCGAAAAAGAAAAACAAGAAAATAGTGGGAATGCGCCCTATTGATAAAAGTAGCATGTCTGGCACTCTCTCAAAAATGTGTGTGTTGGGTTGTTGTTGTTTTATTGTTGGACTAAAGTGAGACTTCTCTGCGTCTCTCTCACAATACTCTGCTTCTTTTTACTTTTTTTTGCCGGGTGTTCGGGGTGACTTGTCATCATTATTTTTTAATTTCATTTTAGTAAGCTTTGTTTTTTTTAAAATTTTTTTTGTTTCGCTTATAATTCATTCATGATTGGAGAAAAATCACTTGAATTGTAAATTTTTTTTCATATATCAGACATTTTCAGAATGAGTTCACCTCAAGCTGTTCAACCACTCACAGCATTTGAATATCAAATAATCAATAATGCTCAAAATGCAGTTACGGAAGCGCAAGAAATTGTCAAAGTGAGTTTTTTGAAGCCTGAAATTATCACCAAAAATACCTGAATTTTTTACAGATCGTTGAAAATCGACTGATCGCTCCTATGCACTTTTCAAATAGGAAACTCACGTTTCAATTAGCGAGCAAAGTGTTCTATCAGGCTTCTATGTTTGATTTTATTCTCGTAAGTTTTCTAAAAAAATCAAGAACATAATATTATTTTTTTCAGGTAAGAGTTTTTCAAGCTATTTCAAAGGACCCACAAGATAACGCCGCTCGGGAATATTTGGAACAAGTCAACATGGAGATTGGCTTTAATCAACACATTCTGATGGAGGTATTTTTTTTTGTTTTCATAGATTTTTTGCCAGTCGAAAAAAAAAATTTCAATTAGAATTTAGAAAAAAAAAGTATTCTTAAGCTTTGTAGGCTCAACTTTGAAAACATTCGAACTCATAAATATTCTATTTCAGCATTTCTCCGCCTTCAAAGAAAGTGATGCGTATTTCACATGGTCGTCATAATTTTCTCATGTTTACCCAGTTTTTTTGTAAAAAAAATGTGATCTGTTTCAGTGTTTCTTGTTAGATTATTTTTTTTACCTGCTCCCCAAAAAATTTGTTCTTTAAAAATTTGTAAATTTTCGTTCAACCTTTGTTATTTCATATTAACCACACTCAAAAATCTGTTACTTTTTTATCAATTTAATAAACTGATTTTTTTAAAGTCGATATCTCATCTTAACGAAATTTCAGAGCTTAACTGTGTTGTTTTTTTTCTTTTTTGTTTTGGTTGTTTTCCTTTTAACCACGCCTTTCTCAATCAATAAATTGGTTTGCAGGTCTGTCTGCGTCTCGTTTTTGTTTCTCTCTCTCTCACACACACACATGCCACCTTCCTTCTTTTTCTTTCTCTTTCTCTTCTTTTTTTTATGTTTGTGTTTGTGTTTGTTTTCTTTCCTAATCACGCCTTTTTCGATCAATAAATTGGTTTCCTGGGAAAAGGACGCCGAGAAAATGGACTCCGGATGCGATTCAAATGGATGGAGCAAACTGTGGACATCGACAAAGTTTTGCAGGTAATTTTTATGATATTTTAGTTCGGCAACACAATTTTCCCGTTGGTTGATTGATATTTTTTCAGGAGACAAAATTTGCGTCGGCAGAAAAGAATCGAGGATTTTTGAATTTTGAGAAGAAGATGATGGATTTGGTGTTCAGTGCAGTTGGGTTTAAAGATGGAGAAGCTCGACCAAGTTCTACAGCTCGAATCGGATGATTTTGACAGAGTTCTGCACAGCTTTCTGCGAATTGATGACGTCTACACGATTTCCAGAAGATTAGAGATGATCAACGAGGATTTTCTGATGGACTTTCCCACGATTTTCTTGATTGCACGTAGTGTTGTTGGTGATTGATGCAAGGACTCATGGATTTTACACGATGTGTTGTTTATGACGTGGATTGGTGCCAATTTCCTTGGAGAATTGCGATGATTTTCAATGACAAGGATATTCAGAATGAAGCTGGCTGGGAAGACCTCAGAATTATGAAGAGACTGCAGGATTTCTGATCGCTGGAAGATTATCAAGAAAAGTTCAAGAATAGAAGCGATTCAATGAAGTTGATCAGGTAAATTTGTTATTTTTCCAGATTTTTTTATTCGCTGGTAGAATATTTGGAGCATTAAAATATCCAATGCTTTCGATTTTCTACCAACGCTGAATCAAAAATAACTGTACTTTTTTCCCCTCAAAATTCAGTGAATATATGTGCCGTTAGTATTAATTGTAGTTCACAACAATGGTTAGGCCTGTCTCATTTTTTGAAAAAAAATGAGCTGTAACATAGCTTGTGAACTACACTTAAAAAATTAATACTATTTAAATAAGGCTGCCTAACTGTTCACTGAATTCTTTGTTGATATTCAATAAGATCTAAAAAAATCGAACTGAACCCATGTAATTATTTTATTCCAGCATTGGCGAAATTTTCAAGCCATCGATCAAATGGTTTTTTTCGTCATGTTGAACCCGTTAATCTGTATATCCAATTTTTTATCGAAATTTCTTCATTTATTGACTAGGGGCTGTTAGCTTCCAGGCGTAACAGTCTTCTCATTTATTTCAGTTTCACTTTTTTCTGTGATTATCGTCCACAGAACATTGACTTACAATTAGATTTATAGAAAATTTCAAGTTTTTTGATCAAAAAATGAAACCCACCAAAATTAAAATTTTGCTTTTGGTGGGTTTCTAATGAAAAAACCCAGTAAAATTAAAATTTTGCTTTTGGTTTTTTTGGTGGGTTTTTTCATTAGAAACCCACCAAAATTAAAATTTTAATTTTTCTGGGTTTTTTTCATTAGAAACCCACCAAAAGCAAAATTTTAATTTTTCTGGGTTTTTTTTCATTAGAAACCCACCAAAAGCAAAATTTTAAATTTTCTGGGTTTTTTTCATTAGAAACCCACCAAAAGCAAAATTTTAATTTTTCTGGGTTTTTTTCATTAGAAACCCACCAAAAGCAAAATTTTAAATTTTCTGGGTTTTTTTCATTAGAAACCCACCAAAAGCAAAATTTTAATTTTTCTGGGTTTTTTTCATTAGACTAGGAGCTTTCAGCTCCCAGGCGTAACAGTCTCCTTTTTTAAAACAAATATTTTTTCTCACGTCAAAAATTTTTCTTCGAGCATTTCTAAGCGAATTAATGGTCATTTCTTGTGTCAGAAATGGTCAAGTGGTTAGATCACGTGTTTTTTGTTCAGAAGGTCCAGGATCGGATCCTTTTGGACGTTCGCGGTTGTATGATTTTCGGAAAAAATGGGAAATGTCCAAAATTGCGACATTTGAAAAATGAGAACAGGGGGACCCCATTGAAAAATCCTTCTTCCATCGAGACACCACCCAACCGGGATTTTATTAAAAAGGTAGAAACCCACCAAAAGCAAAATTTTAAATTTTCTGGGTTTTTTTCATTAGAAACCCACCAAAAGCAAAATTTTAATTTTTCTGGGTTTTTTTCATTAGAAACCCACCAAAAGCAAAATTTTAATTTTTTCTGGGTTTTTTTCATTAGAAACCCACCAAAAGCAAAATTTTAATTTTTCTGGGTTTTTTTCATTAGAAACCCACCAAAAGCAAAATTTTAATTTTTCTGGGTTTTTTTCATTAGAAACCCACCAAAAGCAAAATTTTAATTTTTCTGGGTTTTTTTCATTAGAAACCCACCAAAAGCAAAATTTTAATTTTTCTGGGTTTTTTTCATTAGAAACCCACCAAAAGCAAAATTTTAATTTTTCTGGGTTTTTTTCATTAGAAACCCACCAAAAGCAAAATTTTAATTTTTCTGGGTTTTTTTCATTAGAAACCCACCAAAAGCAAAATTTTAAATTTTCTGGGTTTTTTTCATTAGAAACCCACCAAAAGCAAAATTTTAATTTTTCTGGGTTTTTTTCATTAGAAACCCACCAAAAGCAAAATTTTAATTTTTCTGGGTTTTTTTCATTAGAAACCCACCAAAAGCAAAATTTTAATTTTTCTGGGTTTTTTTCATTAGAAACCCACCAAAAGCAAAATTTTAATTTTTCTGGGTTTTTTCATTAGAAACCCACCAAAAGCAAAATTTTAATTTTTCTGGGGTTTTTTCATTAGAAACCCACCAAAAGCAAAATTTTAATTTTTCTGGGTTTTTTTCATTAGAAACCCACCAAAAGCAAAATTTTAATTTTTCTGGGTTTTTTCATTAGAAACCCACCAAAAGCAAAATTTTAATTTTTCTGGGTTTTTTTCATTAGAAACCCACCAAAAGCAAAATTTTAATTTTTCTGGGTTTTTTTTCATTAGAAACCCACCAAAAGCAAAATTTTAATTTTTCTGGGTTTTTTTCATTAGAAACCCACCAAAAGCAAAATTTTAATTTTTCTGGGTTTTTTTCATTAGAAACCCACCAAAAGCAAAATTTTAAATTTTCTGGGTTTTTTTCATTAGAAACCCACCAAAAGCAAAATTTTAATTTTTCTGGGTTTTTTTCATTAGAAACCCACCAAAAGCAAAATTTTAATTTTTCTGGGTTTTTTTCATTAGAAACCCACCAAAAGCAAAATTTTAATTTTTCTGGGTTTTTTTCATTAGAAACCCACCAAAAGCAAAATTTTAATTTTTCTGGGTTTTTTTTCATTAGAAACCCACCAAAAGCAAAATTTTAATTTTTTTGGGTTTTTTTCATTAGAAACCCACCAAAAGCAAAATTTTAATTTTTCTGGGTTTTTTTCATTAGAAACCCACCAAAAGCAAAATTTTAATTTTTCTGGGTTTTTTCATTAGAAACCCACCAAAAGCAAAATTTTAATTTTTCTGGGTTTTTTCATTAGAAACCCACCAAAAGCAAAATTTTAATTTTTCTGGGTTTTTTCATTAGAAACCCACCAAAAGCAACGTGACCGGGAGAAATGAACATTTCTAAATAAATTTCACCTTACGGGATTTTAATGAGAGGGCGAATTTCTTACCTGTTGAAAAACCTAAAAAACTAACAATTTTTTAGACTTATATTTACATATCATTTTACTTGTTATAACTCTCCAGAAATCTTGTCAATTTTCACCACCCAATTTTAATTGTTTTGGTTACTTCTCCCCATTTTGTCTTAATTTTTTCTCAAAGAACCGCAACATGAATACAATAAAATGCTTATTTGAAAAACATCGAGTTCTTTTGGCATTCAGGATTGAAATGTCCAAATTCATTCAAAAAATAGTGATGAAAAGACCACCATGCCAGTTAACTGGGTGGTCTCTTTCATCTTTTACTGGAAGTCAATGCATATTTTTCCATGTAATTGAAAACAAACCCCCTGTTAACGTTTTCTAGCACAAGAATCTGATGTTCATTTTCATTGAATTTTTTATTAAAATTTTTTCTTCTTTTTATTCTCTCTGTTAAAAATAATTGAATATCAATCAAATTGACAGTTTTTTCAAAATTTTCATCATGTTCAAACAATTTTTCAAATTTTTTTGTACTTTGAAATCGATCTGCTCTATTTGTCTGAAAATTCTTCTTAAAATCAATCTCTTAATCAAATATTTCTCTGATTTCCAACTGTATTCAAATAGAAAATTATCAATGTTTTGTTTCTTATTTTTTCTCTTGTCACAATCATTGTCTTTCTTTCTCTAACACCCTCCTCCTCCTCTTTCTCTCTCATTTTTCTGTCTTCTCCTTCTATTGGCTTGGGGCAAGGCATTATTTCCCTCCCATGTTTCTCATCAGTTTTTTCTTGTTTTTTTTTTGCTTTGCTCTTGATTATCAGCTAATTTCGCGACACTTTGGTTCATATCTGCATCAGCATCAAGTTGTTTGAAGGTTTTCTAGAATCTAGGACTTTTCGTAATTTCACTCACAAGTGAAAATTTTTGAAAATAGCAAATTTTATGTTTATTTTGTATTTTTCCTACTTCACACTGTCATTTTTTTAACCAGGAAACGAATTTTTGAATTGAAATTCGATTTTTATGTCTGAATCCACCTTTGAAATCAATCCTGTCAAAACTATTTTTCCCTTCCCCGTTTTTGTATTTGATATTTTCCTCTCGTTTTCGGCTCTTTCAACAAAATACTGATTGAATTTCAGCATGCCGGACCATTTTCATCGCCAAGTGCGACGCGATTTGTCGAATTGGAAAAAGGAACGGGACGATGAGGCATTGGTTCGGGAGCAAAAATTGAGGGCGATGGAAGGCGGAGCAAAACAATCGGCTGTGAGTTTTTTTGGGATCATTGAAATCTTCACTACTAAATGTTTTGATAGACAAAATAGGGTATCTCAAGATTTTTGAGAAATGTCTGTGTGTGCGCGCGGTCGCGATGCGGTCGAAATAAAATCAATTTTTTCATTTTTTTTTTATTTTATTTCGACCGCATTGCGACCGCGCACACACACCGACATTCATTAGTTTTCGAAATAATTATGAGGGACTAGCTTTTCCTCTGCCACATTTTTTAAAATTCCACAATACTTTCTTGAGATTTTGAGCATCATTTTCAAGGAGAAAAATGTGTTTCTGATTATTTTTTTTCAGCGCGCCCCTATTCCAACATCCAGCGAGCCGATTGCCTGTAGGACTCGTTCTGAGTCCTACAGGCTTTTTCTTTGGGAGCGATACTGCACTTAAGTAAGTTCATTTTTTGTTTAAAAATCAGATGTTTAATAATAACTAACATTTTTCAGTGTGCAGTATCGCTTCCTTTGGTGCCCCCTCTTTCATCGCCGCCGTTCACCCGTCCCCCGCCGCCAACTCCAATTTATTTGTCTGGCCATCGCCCTTTTCATCAACTGGTTCTTCCACATTCTTCATCTCCCCCATCTATTGCTCACCAGCCAGTTATCAATCCCTCATTTTTGTCCTTGTGATATAATGAAACCTGAATAAACAGTTTTTATCTAAAAATGTTGTTAACTTCGAAAATAATGCATTGTGATTGAGAGTTTGTCAGAATTTCTTCTCGTTCAAAAAAGATCAATTCGTTGATCTTTTTCAGACTTCCGCTGATTTTCTTTCTGGTTTTTTTTGTTGATATTTTTATTTGAGATATTCCCATTTATGTGAAATAGAGGGAATTTTGTGTGCTTGAGAATTTTATTTGGGAAGACAGCCTTCTGAAGCCATTTGAAGCTTTTTGAAGCCTCTGAAATCAAAGTTTTTCATTTTGTCTTCGTTCGCCCATTCATTTTTCACCATTTCACTTATTTTCGCTCACAAAATGCTTGATTTTCCTTACTTTTCTAGTTGATTTCCACTTGATTTTTCCGCTTTTTTTTTGGTTATGACTGATAGTTTATTGGCTATTCTGTTGACTTTTGAATGAATTGTGTTGTTCTAGACTTCAACTAATTTGTAGGTTGTATTCGAGATTTTCGAGGAATCCTATAAAACATTGTTTTTTCTCTCTTTTTTGTATTCTTCTCTTCATATTTCGCTCTCCGTTGTTTCTTTTATCAATTTTTAATTCAAAAACTGTTTCTGCAGGTTCGTGGATTTCGTCAATCGACAAATTGACTCGGCTCTTCGCCTCGCCATCTCGGAGACGAAGGTTAGTTTATTTTTTTTGAATTCTAGAAAAGTTGAATTTTTTCAACGAAAATCAAAATTTCGGTTTTTGTTGAATTTTTTGAATTTTCTCCACATATTCGGTTCATTTTTCCCTTCCAAAAGTATGATTTTTCATACTTTTGTAGATGATTTCCATTGTTTTTCGTGCATTTTTGTTCCTCTTTTCTCTTTTTGTGTGCACACAAAATGCGCCAACGCGGTTTATCTGTTGAACCATTTGTTTTTCTCTAATAAACCAATTTTTTTTGAAAAAAATGTTTTTTCTTTGTTGAAATAATTCGGAAAACTTCAGAAAGTTACAGAAGGCTTTCAGAGGCCTTAAAAAAAGTCAGAGGCTTCAAAAAGTCTCAAAAGACTTTGAAAAACTTGAGAAAAATTGTGGAGGCCTCGGAAAACTTCAGAGAGCTACAGAAGGCTTGTTTTTTTTAACAGTGTTAAAAAAAGAAATTTTCTAGAGCTTCGCTTTTTAATTTCATTTGTTTGTTGAATTTTTTCAACGAAAATTAGAATTTCGGTTTTTGTTGAATTTTTTGAAATTTCTGAAAAAACACCCGCCCCAATGAAAATTTCGATTTGAGCGGGTAGCTGACAAAAATTCAAAAATTTTGATTTTCGTCTATACGGTCAACAAAAAAAGTTACAGATTTGGAATAATCCAAAAATGTAAAAATGAAGTCGATGAGTTGGGACCTAAATGACACTTCCTCTCTGGCTTAGGCTTAGTAAATCACCTAGAAGTAACAGTAAAGTCGGGAAAATGTTCTGTCAATTTTTCTGTTTTTAACAGTGTTAAAAATTCTGATTACCTTAGCCTCAGGCGCAGGCTGAGCGGAGCTCTAGAAAATTTCTTTTTTTCAACACTGTTAAAAAAAAACAAGAAAAATTTTTTTTTTGAAAAATTGTTCGATGACGTCATGGAAAAATTAGAAACCGTTCCTGATTTTGCCACGAGTCATTTTTTGAACGAAAAACTTGAAATTTTCTATAAATTTGTCTCCAAACCGAAATTTCTGTTTGGAGACGGTCATGTCTTCAAACGAAAATTTCATTTTTTTTTGAATTTTTTCAACGAAAATCAAAATTTCGGTTTTTGTTGACGTCATCGAACAATTTTTCAAAAAAAAAGTTTTTCTTGGTTTTTTTACTGTTAAAAAAAACAAATCCTGATTTTGCCACGAGTCATTTTTCTATCAAAAAACTTGAAATTTTTGTTGAATTCAATTGTAATTCGTGTGATTGACCTCTTTTTTTAAATAATGTGTCACAAATCACGGAAAACAGGGAAAAAATGATGGATTGTGTTTTTTACCAGTAAAATATTGCGATAAAATATTTTACTGTTTCAAAACAACAAAAAAACTATTTTTTTTGTCAAAATCAATGCGTTTCAATTAAAAATCGTATTATAACTCTCCGAAAAGGCTGACTATAGATACATTGGAATATGGTACAAGGCATAGTTTTTGACGCTGAAAAGTTTGAATCCGCCCGGAATTTTTGAAAATGAAGCCCATTTTTCAAATTTTTCTGAACAAAAAATTAGAGGGTCCCGAAATCAGGGAACAAAGCCTTGTCTTGCAAAATCCCTTTGGGGTTTTTCTTACTTTTGGATATGGACAAAAGTCCACCTAGTCACAGCTCGAATCACTGTATCACTAGATCGATCATTCCTTGTAAGAAGACTTCAGAAAGCTTCAGAAGGTTCTCAAAGGCTTCGAAAAAATCCAGTAGTTTTTAGAAGACTTGAGAAGGTTTTTGAGAAGCTCAAGAAAAATTGTGGAGGCATCAGAAAGCTTCCGAAGGCTTCAGAAGGCATCAGAAAACATTAGAAAGTTTCAGAAGGTTTTGGAAGGCTTCAGAAAGCTTCAGAAAGTTTCAGAACGTTTTCAGAAATTTTTGAAGGTTTTGGAAGGCTTCAGAGGGCTTCAGAAAACATTAGAAAGTTTTAGAAGGCTTCAGAAGGTTTTGGAAGGCTTCAGAAGGATTCATAGAGCATGACTTTGCCTTGATTTTGAAAATTTTTGAATTGAACAATTTTGACCAGATATTCATTATATTTTTTTTATTCATAAAAAAACATCTCATGTCGAGGAAATATAAAAAGTTTTCATTTCACAAAAAAAAACACAAATTTCAAAATGACTAGTCATATCCTATTTTTCACAATTTTATTTGTGTTTTCTAGTAGTTTGATTCTAGCTTCTATCCCCGAATTCTATTTCAATGCTGGCGAAAATGCAACAATCAGTATTGGAGATTCGAAAGAGCTCATGAGATCTGTTGGAAGCGCTGGAGGAATTCAAGTTTATCGAGTTTGTGATGGGAAAAATGCAAAGACTTGTGGATATTGGGAAGATACAAAGGTTAGTTGGCCTAACTTTAACATCAATTAACTCTAGAAATCTCGGATTTTCAGACCAAGAAAAAAGTGGCAAATGCTCCAGTGACCAAAAAAGTTGGGCAAAATTTGATTCTTGAAAAAGTGACAGATGAGGATTCTGGAAGCTACTATAATGATGGTGATATTTACTTCCGCGTTCAGGTATTCAATTCGGTCGTGCAAGGAAAATAATTAATCAACTAATTATTTTAATTCTAATTTGTGAAATAAAAATCTAGTTGTTTTAATCTTGGAGCCGTTCCCCAAGCTTCTGTGAAAATAACGAATCATGTTTGAGAAGTTCGACAATCTGAAAATCGATATTTTGAAGAAGCAAATTTCAATATTCATGTTACATTTCAATAATTGTTATTTTTGACAAGAAATTTTCCTAATTTGAAGTTGAACTTCATAGAATTTTTACAATATATTTTTGAATCCTGTGAAACATCGATACATTTTGAATTTCCCAACATTTTCATCTTCCAAAATTTTTTTTTCTTGTAATTCTCACAATTATTTTTCAAACATTTCAAGGTATTGCGAAATCGCAAAAAATTTCGTTGCTTAATTAGAAGCAGGTGGAGTGTTGTTTGAAAACCACAATTTTGCAATTTTTTTTCTCAAGGAGAAAATTTATAAAATTAGAGGTTTCTTAATGTAAAATAGCTTTTTCTAGATAATAAATATTTTGAAAAAAAAGAAAAATAAAGGGGGATCGAACTTTGGTTTGGCGTACAATATGCATCGATGCATACCACTCGGCCAAGACGCTTTTATTTACCAAAGTCAAAATGTTGAATATAAAATGCGCATTGATAAAAATGGATAGTTATTAGGCCCCGCCCACTCTGCATGCAAAAAATAGAGAGGCGCGCTGCCTGTTAGTTGTCGGTGGGCGCAAATGAATAAGAGGAGACGGTTGGTTTCAATTGTTGATTTATAGTAGGAAACATGAATAAAAAAATAAAGAGATAAAAGTGGATACAAGAGAGATTTTGTATTACACTAATCTTTTTTGTTACCTTTAACACGGTGGCAAAAAGATTATTGTAGTATAAAATCTTTCTTGTATTCATGAGAAGAGGGGAAATCTAACAATTTTTTTTTGAGATTTGAAAAAGTTATTGTCGAGAAAAAGTTCTTTGGAAACTACAACTGCAAGTTTGACCCCTAGATAAATCTGGAATTAAAAACGCGATCTTACATTTTTATTTTTGGCAAGACATTTTCCTGATTTGAAGTTGAAATTTTTCGAATTCTGTGAAAAATCAATACATTTTGGTTTCCCTAACCTTTTTATCTTTCAAAAATCTTAATATTTTCTCTTCTAATTCCGAATTTCCCCATTCCTTTTCAAAATTTTCAAGGTATTGCGAAATCGTAAAAAAATTCATTGCTAAAATAGAAGCATGCGGAGTGTTGTTTGAAAACCACAATTTTGCAATTTTTGTTTTCTCGAGGAGGAAATTGATAAAATAAGAGGTTTCTTTGAAAAATTGTGTGGTTTGGGGAAAAATTGAATTTCAAACACTTTTGCCAAAAGTGATTTGAAACTTGAATTTTGTTCCGAAAAATATGAAGGTGCTATCCAATTTATTTAATTTTAGAAAACATTTTTCAACATTTCTAATGAAACTGTAATAAATTTTCCTGTCAGAAGCGAAAATCAAAATTTCTAAAATTTTCATGTTTTTTTTTTCAAAATTTATCCATCAAAAACTTCTTCATAACATACAGAATTATCGCTTTTTTGTTGAAATCGCGTTTGAGAAGATCGGTAATCTGAAGAAAAAAACAAGAGAAACTAAATCCTGGAGCCAGCTCTCAAGCTGATGTGTAAGACGAATCGTGTTTGAGAAGATCGAAAATCTGAAAATCATTTTTTTGAAGAAGAAAATTTAAATATTCATATTATTTTTTGATGCCAATTGTTATTTCAAAAATCAGAAGTTTGATCATAGAATTATTTTCATTTTTGGCAAGAACTTATCCTGATTTGAAGTTGAACTTCATACAATTTTTTGTTCTTCAATAATTTTTTGAATCCTGAGAAAAATGAATACATTCTAGTTTCGCTAACCTTTTCATTTTTAAAAATTCGTTATATTTTCTCTTCTAATTCCGAATCCCCATTCCTTTTCAAAATTTTCAAGGCATTGCGAAATCGCAAAAAATTTCGTTGCTAAAGTAGAAGCATGCGGAGTGTTGTTTGAAAACCACAATTTTACAATTTTTTTCTTAAGGAGAAAATAGATAAAATTAGAAGTTTCTTAATGTAAAATAGCTGTTTCTAGATAATAAATATTTTGAAAAAAAAGAAGATAACGAGGGGGATCGAACTTTGGTTTTGTGTACAATATGCATCCATGCATACCACTCGGCCAAGACGCTTTTATTGACCAAAGTCAAAATGTTGAATATAAAATGCGCATTGAAAAAAATGGAGAATTATTAAGCCCCGCCCACTTTGCATGCAAAAAATAGAGAGGCGCGCTGCCTGTTAGTTGTCGGTGCGCGCAAATGAATAAGAGGAGACGGTTGGTTTCAATTGTTGATTTATAGTAGAAAACGTGAATAAAAAAATAAAGAGAAATAAAGTGGATACAAGAGAGATTTTGTATTACACTAATCTTTTTTGTTACCTTTAACACGGTGGCAAAAAGATTATTGTAGTATAAAATCTTTCTTGTATTCATGAGAAGAGGGGAAATCTAACAATTTTTTTTGAGATTTGAAAAGGTAAATTGTGTCTTCGAAAACTTCAACTGCAAGTTTGACCCCTAGATGAATCTGGAACTAAAAACTCGATATTACATTTGTAATTTTGGCAAAAACTTATCCTAATTTGAAGTTGAATTTCATAGAATTTTTGCAATAATTTTTTGAATCCTGTGAAAAATCAATACATTTTCGTTTCGCTAACATTTTCATCTTTCAAAAATCTTAAGATTTTCTCTTCTAATTCCGAATCTCCCAATTCTTTTTCAAAAATTTTCAAGGTATTGCGAAATCGCAAAAAATTGCATTGCTAAAGTAAAAGCATGGGGAGTGTTGTTTGAAAACCAAAATTTTGCAATTTTTGTTTTCTCAAGGAGGAAATTGATAAAATTAGAGGTTTCTTTGAAAAATTGTGTGGTTTGGGGAAAAATTGGATTTCAATCACTTTTGCCAAGAGTCATTTGAAATTTGAATTTTTTTTTGAATTTTTGAAGACTTTTTTCAGAATTTCCAAATTGAGAAAGTTGCTAAAAATATGGTTCAATTGTGAAATGAAAGTGCGATTTTCAAAAAAAAACAATGAAAAAATTCAAGAGATTCATAAAATTCTTTAGAAAACAGTGGAATTTTTCATTGAAAATTATCAAGAAGCTAAATATTTTTAGATGAAGACCACCCACGAAGCTTCTGCATTCCGTGTTTCCTGAAAATTGTTACCCTTTTCCAATCCAATCATAAAATTGTCCTTGTACCAGCTTTTCATATTCAAAAAATTCAAATCATTTCTCAGTTCACATGAAAAAGTTCAAACACCTGTCGTTTCTTTTTTTTGTTAAGAATCCCAATTAGTAAAAATTTCTTATTCAAAAAAAATTATTTTCGAAATTTTTCGAAAATTTTTTGCAAGCACTCTTCAAATTATACTATTTTTTGTTCAAACTTTTTCTTGGAAAATTTTCCAGTTTTACAAATTCATGATTTTCGAGCTAAAATTTTATGACTTGAATAAGATTTGAAAAAAAAATTGTTTATACAAGAAAAAAGCGCACCATTACTCATATCATCTTTCATTCCCTCCCTGCTAGAAAAAAAGAACACACAGACAGACCGACACACAAAATTGTCTCCTCCCTCTTTCTTTTTCACACCATTATGTTTTTCTTGGTCATTTTTTTTTCGCTACTTATTTATTTGATGTGATGATATTGCGAAATTTTTCGATTTTTCTTCGGCCCAAAATCTTTCGGGAAAAATTTTTGAACAATAATTTTCAAGCTAACCAGCATTTTTCTGATTTTTTTATCCATTAAACTTTTGATTTTTCTTGACCCAATAATTTTGGAATTTTGTAGAAGATTTTGGAATGAAAAATTGTTAAAGCTTTTTTTGAAATCGAAAATTCTAAAAATTATTTCAGGCCATAAATTTTTCAGATTGTTAATGGTATTTTTTTCCAAAATGAAATACATATTCTTTTTTTCTCAGTTTATAGGTTTCTAATCAAAGAAGTAAATCAATGAATTGAAATTTTCTGGCTCAAAAATTTTGAATTCGAAGTTTTATTTTGATTACAAATGAAATTTCAAGATTTTTTTGGCTAATATGAGCCATTCCAAAATTTTTCTCAATTTAAATTCAAACAACTTCTCACATTAAAAAAAGTTCAAACACCTGCTACTTTCAAAATTTTTGAATAACAAAAGACTCACTAATTTTTCTGCATTCAAGGTTGTTTAAAAAAAAATTATGTCTGTCTCTTTTTATTTGTTAGGAATCCCAATTAGCACAAAAATTTCAAGGTTTTCTTGAGCTTCAAAGGCTTCTTTCCTCAATAGTACATATTTTTTTTTCAAATAATTCTCATATCAACTCAAATTTCCTGTCTAACGTGAAGATAGCTTTGTATATAATATATATACAAAAATATGCCAGAAAATAGTTTATACAAGAAAAAGTGCACCATTAGTCATATCATCTTTCCCTCCCTCGCTGTTAGAAAAAAAAGAACACACAGACAGACCGACACACAAAATTGTCCTCCTCCCTCTTTTTTTCACACCATTATGTTTTTCTTGGTCATTTTTTTCGGCTACTTATTTATCGTATGTCTGTGATTTATTGCGAAATTTTTTGATTTTTCTTTGGCCTCAAATTGTTCTCACTGTAAAACAGTATTTTTTGGAAAAACATTTTGACAGTGCTTTTGAATATTTATATTAAGTTTAGCAACTAGCCAGAATTTTTCTGAATTTTCAATCTACAAATGGCACGATTATAAATACAATAATTTTGAAAAAAAAATTCTGAATCTAATTTGCAGTTCTATAAAAAATGTGAATTCAAAATCAATGAATATTTTCTCTAATAGTTTCAGTATTTAATCTCATCATTTCACAATATTTTAAAATTTTTCGAAAAAAAATCGATTTCTTTTTTTTTCAAAAATTCTGCCATTCGACATTTTTTCTTACATTTAGCTAAAATGAGTCATCATCTGATTTTTTTCTCATTTTTATTTATCCATCAATATGTTTTTTATTTGTTATGTACATATTTTCTCTTAATTTTTTCGTTTTCTTCCTTGGGGCTTATGGGATTTGAGGTTTTGGGAGTGGAAAAAGAATTTTGAGGGCTAGAGGAAGGGTGGTAATTTTTTAAAATTCTTTTAATTTCGTAATTTTTTGTGAATAAAAAATATATTTCGCAAATTGAGAGAGACACAGAGAAAAACAATTTGTTCACACTTTTTTATTTTCCATCTCAAAAAATTTTTCTTTTCAAAATTGCTATTGTAAAATGCTTACTACCTATAATACCATTATTCTCTCAATTCTTATCACCCTTGTATTATCGTCTTTCTCCACCACCCTGTCTACATATATACACCCTCCAACATAGCCGATTCAATAAATTCATTGAAGTTACAATAAATGGTCATGGCTATTTTTGTACCTAAGAGCCTTTTAAGCAAGAGCGACTAAGTGTTTATCTGGTATCTTAGAAGACAATTTATAGTGTGCTATTAATTGTGCCATGACCAGATCGAATCTATGCTTGGCCTTTTTTGAGAGTGATAATAATACAATGTGTTGATTACAAAAATATAGATATTATAAGTTGAATTTCATTGAAGTTACAAGACGCATTTTGATAGAAATCATTGGAGTCAAGTATGTATGATCCTTGTTCTCTTTCTTATTTTTTTAATAAATTATTAAATTATTAAATCATTTTTTTGATTTTAGAAGTAGAATTTTGGCTAATCGGAAAAATAATCGGTCGAAGATTTATTTTTAAAAAATTTTTTGGGTAACATTTCTAATGTCAGTTTGTATTTTTCTCTGTGTTTCTTTGAAAATTAGAGCTTTAAAATTTTTTTGAATTTTTTTCTCAAATGTGACTCAAATTAGATCATGTTTATCTGAAACTGATCTGAATTTTTAAAATCAATAATTTTTGAATAAACATTTTGAAATTGAGATCTGGGAAATCAGTGAGGATGCTCAGAATCCATGAAAAAAATCTTGCAAATGTATCAATCGAATCGTACGTTTGAATTTGTGTGTGGGAAACAAAGTAATTTTAAAATTATCAATCGATAACGAATTGTGTGTATGAAAAAGTGTGCGGACTATTTATTTATTTTTTTAATTAACCTTTTCTATTTGTTTTTAATTACTTTTTTCATTATTGGTGGAGTCTGACATAAAAAATCGATTTTTTAAAAATAAATTTTAATTCAAAAGTTTGTTAAAAAACAAACATTTGTCAAACTATCAAAAACTCAGAATGGAGAGAAAAACACAGCTCCAAACTACTTTACATCTAGATTTTCAAGCCAATTTTAGAAGGGGCTCTTCCAAATCAGCACAACGTATTTTTTGGTCAGACTCCACCTTTAAACCCAACGATAAAAAATGAATTAAAATCTACGAAAGGGGCCACGAAAGATGAAACTTTCAGAAAAATACGAAAATAATTGGGAGAGAAGAAGGAGAAGGGAACATTGAGGGCTGCAATTCTGGCACGGTTCAATGAATGGAAAATTTTTTATTTTGATGAAAATCGATAAAAGGTGGGTGAGAAAAAACACTCTGGACGATGAAAAAAAAATACATTAAAAATTACGAAAGGGACCACAAAAGATGAGGATGGCGGAGAAATACAAGAATGATTGTGGACTTAAAAGCCCTTTGTGCGAACCAATTCTCCGAAGTGGTTGGAGCGACCTTTATGAAAGAGAAAATGAAAAAAAATTGAGAATGAAAAAGTTTACGAAGCAAAGGTGATATGAACTCTGGAAGCGACAAAAACTCGCGAGAAAAAACTCAAAATCAAATCGAAATTGTAAGCCCTGAATCGAATGAAGACATTGAGGGCTGCAATCCTGGCACGGTTCAATGAATGGAAGATATTTTATTTTGATGGTTCAAGATGGAAAAGTGGGTGAGAAAGATGCCTCCAAAATCATCACGTCGCCAAAACATTCAAATCGTGAAGTGTGATCTTCAAACTTTGGAATCATTTCTTGATGTCAAAATATTAGAAGCTGGGTGCGGAAAAAATGGACAAAATCGAGAAATTGAAAATTTGGATGAACGACTTCAAAAATAAATGTTCATCAATTCTGAAGTTTTTCAATTTTATGACGACTACCCTGAAGAAGTAGTAATTTTCGGTAAAAAATTAGACAAAGAAAAATAATTGGATGCCGGAATTTTGGAAACTTTATCAGTTGGAAGATATCACAAGAGAAATCCGTGCAGCTGTCGCTTCGCGTGGAGAACTCAAAGATGAGAGCCGAATTGAAGTGATCAATTAATTATCAATCATATAAGGTCAGATCTCAAGATTGAAACTGAAGACTTGAAATTTCAAATGATGTTTTTCAATCCTGAAACATCACCAACATCTCGTGTTGGTGGAGAAACTCCAAAGCTCAATGAATGGAAAATATTTTATTTTGTTAAAATATTTGCAGCCTGAAGATTGGATCTCATACATCAATCATCAAAACCCCAAGAAGTGGACAAATATTCTCGTGCAACTGATGTAGTTCCGATATGGAAACGGGTGAAGAAGATGAAAGGTGAATGAATGGAAAATATTTTATTTTGTTAAAATATTTGCAGCCTGGAGATTGGATCTCATTCATCAATCTGATAGAGAAAATCAATAAAAAATAATGGAAACGAATGGAAGAAGAGAGTTACGCTAACAATGGGAGTGCATGGAGTCAGGTGTTGAATTTTTGATGAAACATATCGAAATATACCAAATCGACCAAGCTGATCACGAGTCCGAAGTCAAAAATTGCCACAAATGCCTGTGAGCACTTTCTTGGAGCTCCAAAGTTAGAATTGAGTTTTGGTTTTTGCCCATTTCCACCTTGTTCTTGGGTGGAAAATCAATATATGCTGTTATTGCTTACGAACGAAACCGCGGTCTAAAATGAGAATAGAAGAATAAATGGATCGCGATTCTCGGGGATAGCTTTGCAGCAAATATGAACAGGAGAAATATGAGTGATCAATGAATGGAAAATATTATATTTTGATGAAAACTAGGAGATAAAACCTAGTTTTCTTGAGCATTTTCAATGGAATAATGTTGTTGTTTTTTCTCTTGACCATGATATTATACAATTAATTGTTTCCACCTTTATTATGGCGTATAAACCTTTTTGTCTCACCAAAAAATGAAGACAAAAATTGTACAAAAGTATAGTATGGGCATGGAGAAATTTGAGGATATTCACAGGAAAAGGAACCACGAAAGATGAAACTTGCGGAGAAGTACGAAAATAATTGGGAGAGAAGAAAAAGAAGGAGTCATTGAGGACTGCAATCCTGGCACAGTTCGATGAATGGAAGATTTTTTATTTTGGTGAAAATCAATAAAAGGTGGGTGAGAAAAAACACGCTGGACGATGAAAAAAAAATACATTAAAATTTACGAAAAGGACCACAAAAGATGAGAATGGCAGAAAAATACAAGAATGATTGTGGACTTAAAAGCCCTTCGTGCAAATAAATGCTCCAAAATGGTTGGAGCAACCTTTATGAAAAAGAAATGGAGAAGTTTACGAAGCAAAGGTGATAGGAACTCTGGAAGCAAAAGTAACTTGCGAGAAAAACTCAAAATCAAATCGAAATTGTAAGCCCTGAATGAAATGAAGACATTGAGGGCTGCAATCCTGGCACGGTTCAATGAATGGAAGATATTTTATTTTGATGGTTCAATAGAAAGTGGGTGAGAAAGATGCCTCCGAAATCATCATTTCGCCAAACCATTCAAAAGGTGGGTGCGGAAAAAATGGCCAAATCAAGAAATTGAGAATTTGGATCAACGACTTCAAAAATAAATGTTCATCAATTTTGAAGTTTTTCAAATTTATGATGATTACACTGAAGAAGAAGAAGTTTTCGGTAAAAAATGAGATGAAGGAAAAGGATTAGATGCCGGAATTTTAGAAACTTTATCAGTTGGAAGATATCACAAGAGAAACTTGTGCAGTTGTCGCGTCGCGTGGAGAACTCAAAGATGAGAGCCGAATCGAAGTGATCAATTAAATATCACCAATCAAATAATGTCAGATCACCCCAAAATTGAAACTGAAGACTTGAAATTTCAAATGATGTTTTTCAATTCTGAAACATCACCAACATGTCGTGTTGGTGGAGAAACTCCAAAACTCAATGAATGGAAAATATTTTATTTTGTTAAAATATTTGAAGCCTGGAGATTGGATCTCATACATCAATCTGATAGAGAAAATCAATAAAAAATAATGGAAACGAATGGAAGAAGAGAATTACGCTAAGTTGGATTTGCATGCAATCAAAACCCCAAGAAGTAGACAAATTTTTGATGCAACTGCTTGTAGCTCCGATATGGAAACGGATGAAGAAGATGAAAGGTGAATGAATGGAAAATATTTTATTTGGATGAAATATTAGCAGCCTGGAGATTGGATCTCATACATCAAACTGATTGGGAAAATCAATAAAAAAAATACTGGAAACAAATGGAAGAAGAGAATTACGCTAACTTTTGATGAAACATATCGAAATATAGCAAATCGACCAAGCTGATCACGAATCCGAAGTCAAAAATTGCCACAAATACCTATGAGCACTTTTCTGGAGCTCCAAAGTGAGAATTTAGTTTTGGTTTGTGCCCATTTTCACCTTGTTCTTGGGTGGAAAATCAATTTTTTAACATGAATAAGTTGAAAAAAAGCTTGGTTGAAATATACATATATGTATGCTGTTATTGCTTACGATCGAAACCGCGGATTAAAATGAGAAAAGAAGAATAAATGGATCGCGATTCTCGGGGATCGCTTCGCAGCAAATATGAACTGGAAAAATATGCGAGTGATCAATGAATGGAAAATATTATATTTTGATGAAAACTAGGAGATAAAACCTAGTTTTCTTGAGCATTTTCAATGGAATAATGATATGTTGTTGTTTTTTCTCTTGACCATGATATTATACAATTAATTGTTTCCACCTTTATTATGACGTATAAACCTTTTTGTCTCACCGAAAAATGAAGACAAAAAATTGTACAAAAGAATAGTATGGGCATGGAGAAATTTGAGGATATTCACAGGAAAAGGGGCCACGAAAGATGAAACTTGCGGAGAAGTACGAAAATAATTGGGAGAGAAGAAAAAGAAGGAATCATTGAGGACTGCAATCCTGGCACAGTTCAATGAATGGAAGATGTTTTCGATGAAAATCAATAAAAGGTGGGTGAGAAAAACAACTATCAATCTGAACGATGAAAAAAAACATTAATAATTACGAAAGGGACCACAAAAGATGAAGATGGCGGAAAAATACAAGAATGATTGTGGACCCTTTGTGCGAACCAATGCTCCGAAGTGGTTGGAGCGACCTTTATGAGAGAGAAAATGAAAAAAAATTGAGAATGAAAAAGTTTACGAAGCAAAAGTGATAGGAACTCTGGAAGCGACAAAAACTCGCGAGAAAAACTCAAAATCAAATCGAAATTGTAAGCCCTGAATTGAATGAAGACATTGAGGGCTGCAATCCTGGCACGGTTCAATGAATGGAAGATATTTTATTTTGATGGTTCAATAAAAAGTGGGTGAGAATTGCTACCAACACTGAACATATCTGGAGATGAGAAAGATGCCTCCGAAATCATCATTTCGCCAAAACATCCAAAAAGTGGCTGCGGAAAAAATGGACAAAATCAAGAAATTGAGAATTTGGATTAACGACTTCAAAAATAAATCTTCATCAATTCTGAAGTTTTTCAATTTTATGACGACTAAACTGAAGAAGAAGAAGTTTTCGGTAGAAAATGAGATGAAGGAAAATAATTGGATGCCGGAATTTTAGAAACTTTATCAGTTGGAAGATATCACAAGAGAAATTTGTGTAGCTGTCGCGTCGCGTGGAGAACTCAAAGCCTAAATTCATTATTTATTATCTGAAAATCTGGAAATTGAGAAGAATGAGAGCCGAATCGAAGTGATCAATTAATTATCACCAATCAAATAAGGTCAGATCACCCCAAGATTGAAACTGAAGATTTGCTATTTCAAATGATTTTTTTAACCAAGCACCCTCACCAACATCTCGTGTTGGTGGAGAAACTCCAAAACTCAATGAATGGAAAATATTTTATTTTGTTAAAATATTTGCAGCCTAGAAGATTGGTCTCGATCTCTCACACAATAATAGGGATAATCAATAAAAAATAATGGAAACGGATGGGAGAAGAGAATTACGATAAGTTGGATTTGCATGCAATCAAAACCCCAAGAAGTGGACAAATATTCTCGTGCAACTGATGTAGTTCCGATATGGAAATCGAAACGTGATGGAAGCAAACCGGAGAAATTCAATGAATGGAAAATATTTTATTTTGATAAAATATTAGCAGCCTGGAGATTGGCCTTGTGTATGTATGCTGTTATTGCTTACGATCGAAACCGCGGATTAAAATGAGAATAGAAGAATAAATGGATCGCGATTCTCGGGGATCGCTTTGCAGAAAATATGAACAGGAAATAATGCGAGTGATCAATGAATGGAAAATATTATATTTCAATGGAAATATAATTTGCTGGAGGGTTTGCTCTATTCTTCGACCGAAGTTAATCTGGAATATTATTTTTTTTAAAAAACTGAGAAAATTGAGGATTTTTGCAAGAAGCAGCCCACAAGTGGACAAATATTCGCAACTGCTTGTAGTTCTAATATGGAAATCGAAACGGGTGAAGAACAAGCGAATATTTGAGTGCGATAACGATTAAAAATAAAATAAAAATTACGAAAGGGACCATGAAAAATGAAACTTGGCGACGAATTTGAAAATTATTGTGGAGCACTGAAGAAAATGAAGACATTGAGGGTTGCAAGCCTGGCACAGTTCAATGAGTGGAAAATATTATATTTCGCGGGAAATATAACTGGGACTCCAGGTCCAATTCAACTACAAGATTTTGGAAAAAGTTGAGTCAATAAATTAGATATTGTTTTTTTAATTGTCAATTTTTTTTCAAATAAATATTTTTTTCTTCTTAAAAAATCAATTGAAGCTTTATTAACATTAACAAAAAGGTTGGTTTAATTCTCATTTTCTTTCCAATAAAAAAAATAGTTCATATTTTCAGGTAAAAATTGGAATCTACGTCAAAAATCGAAGACTCTGGAATTCATATAAAAATTATGAAGCTGAAACAACAGGTTCAGAAAAATTTTGAAAAGTTTGTTTGAATTTTTTTCTAGCTAGAAACGGTGATAAATTTAGTTCTCAATTTTCTATTGAAAAAATAGTTGAAAACCGATATGCTTCATCGAAAACCAAAAAATACACGGAAAAATACAGAATTAAAGCGATTTGAAGCACAAATCACTTCAAAATCACTAATTTATCAATAAAACCTAATAGTTATTCTTTTAGTTTCATTTTTTTATGCTGAAAAATCAAAATTTAGGTAGGTAATTGAGTTTCTCCTCCTTTTTTGGTGTTTTCTGAATAGAGTTTCTCCTCCTTTCTCCTCCTGTTTTTTGGTTGAGAAACTAATCTGAATAGCCCCATAACTCGCTAAAAAACTTGAAAATTTTTGTAAGAAATTTCAGTATGGAAAATATAGAATCTGAATTTTCTAATCTCACCAGAATAAAAAATCCACCCCAATTCGAATTTCAGAATTCATAAAATAATTTATCTGAAAATCCATTTTTTGAGAATAATTTTTGCATTGGCCGAACTCCCTACATTTCTCGGCCACGGTCACATTTTCATATGACGTGTTATTTCTGAAGGTTAAGCATTTGAGAAATGATTTTTTTTAGAAAAAAAAACAAAACACTATGTGCAATTTTTTTTTGAAAATAACCGAACTTGTTTTCAGATCTTCTTCCTCCACAGTGAGCCAAATTGGATTCTTTCCGGCTCCGTCGCTTCTTCTTTTCGTTGTTGTATTCTTAATTGATTCCAATCGTCGAATTCTTCATCCTTCTCTTCTCTATTCGGACAAAAATCCGAAGTGGTGGATTTAGAAGTCAAAGCGCTCTCGAACCTCGAAATTTTCGGTTAGTTGGAATATTCAAAATGTTTCTGAAATAGTTTTGAAATTTTACCAAATTTCAAGAAAACTAGTTTGCAAAATTTCTGGAAGAATAAAAACAGAATTGAATTATTGATTTTTTGAAAGTTAGAAGAACTTGATTGATTGAGCTTGAATTTTGTTTAGAATTGAGAAACTAGAAAAAAATATGTGTGGCCGAAATTTTGAGATGGGCTCGAATTGGCGGGAATTAGGCCAACAAATTTGTTCCAAATGGAAGAATTTTTGCATTGGCGGAACTCCCGACATTTCTCGGCCATTTTGGAATGAGTCATACGAAAAAAAATGGCTTCAGAATTTGTGGAAATAAATTGTTTTTTTCCAGAATTTCAAGATGCTGATCTGATCTGTTTTTTCCTTCAATCGCTCCAAAATTTGATATTTTCGTGAAACTTTTCGATTCGATATCTGATTGTTGTGGTAAATCTTTGCATTTTGTGGGAATCTACGATTTTTGGCTTGAAAATGTGATTTTTGACTGGATCTTCAACTCGTTTCCCAATTTTTGCGGTGAATATTTTTATAATCTCTAAGTTCTAAAGCACGTTCATTCATTTCAATCAACAAAAATAATCTAATTTTTTTCAAATCCTCCCCAAAATTTCAATTCTGCAGAAAAGTTCTGACAATTTTCGGGGACTCGAGATAAAGAAAAAAGACATCGTGTACCTTTTGAGATTTGAGTGTGAAAGCACACCGGCAAAAAGAAGAGAAACTAGCAAAAATGTCGCCCAAGTCATCTGAAAATTCTGGAAAATTTTGTGAACGTGGAAAAAAATGAAAATGAAATGTGCTGGAAAAGATGGGCACAAAATTGGCATTTTAATTTGGAATCTTTTGTTTTTTCTGGTCACAAAGAAAATTTAATTTTCTTTGAGGTGTCAAGGAAAAATAATGGCTTTTGTATAAAAAATATAAATAAATTTTTAGACCGGAATTTTTAAATTAAAATTTTCTCTGACACCTCAAAGAAAATCAAATCTTTCTTGTGACCAGAAAAAACAAAAGGTTCCAAATTAAAATGCAAATTTTTGGTGCCCACCTTTTTCCTGCCACATTTCATTTTTTTCCTTGTTCAGTCTAAAATTTCCAGAATTTTCAGATGACTTGGTCAACATTTTTGCTAGTTTCTCTTCTTTTTGCTGGTGTACTTTCACACTCGAATCTCAAAAGGTACAGATTTTTTTCAGAGTTGAAAATTTGAGATATATTTTCAGAGATTCCTGGAGTCAAAAATGGCGAAAATACTTGGATGATAGATGGCGACAAAATCAAGAATATTGCGAAAACAATTCGGAAAATGATGTGATCTACACAGATTTTTTCGAGCGCATCAAATCGGGACAAGATGTGCAAACAACACCTGAGCCTTTCTCAGAGATTTCAAAAGAAATATATGGTCCAATTTGGTAGTTCAATTAATTGGATAATTATTATTCTCAAGTGTTTTTTTCTTGGATAATTAATTGATTTCTAATTGAATGAATGTTGATGCAATTTAACTTCATTTTTCAAAAATTATTGAACTTTGAAGCCCTCTAGAGCATCTAGAAGCCTTCGGAAGCTTTTGAAAATTTTATGAAGCCTCCAATAATCTCCTGAATTCTCAAAAAGCTTTCTGAAGACTCCAAAATCTTTTTTAAAACTTCAGAAGCCTGAAAAATTTTCGACGATTGCGATTGGTTGGCCACGCCCTTTTGAATTTTGTTGTCAAGTTTTTTTTCATTTCATTGTTTTTCAAAAAACATTGATTTTCATAACTTTTCTTGAAAAAACAGCGATTTTCTAATACAAAAAAATTTATTATAAAATCACCGGATAAAAATTAATACGAGGAAAAAATATGAATAACAATAAAACTATATTCTTGATTTGGAGAGAAACAAAAAATAATAATTAGGGAGAGGGAAAAAGAAAATGCACATTTTTCTATGGGAAACTATAGGGGCTACAATAATACAATTTGTAAAAAAGCAATAAAAAATGTTGGGGAAATCCTTACCAATATATAAATATTACAAGATTTTTTGGGTCAGGGGAAGATTGATAAAATACACACATTTTTTAGTCATAAAATGATAAAGAGAGGGAAGAAATGGCAAAAAAAAGAAAAGTTAAAAGTGCAAAGTGGTCCAGGCTGAAATGTCGAAGTGTGTGAGAAGATTCATTCGAACATAGATCAGTCTTTCGCAACATTTTTGGGAAGAACAAACTTTGCAATCTGAAAAAAAAATATTGGCTAAATGTTTTATACAACAAAAAAATTGTTACCTTTGTGTCAGCATTTCTTGGAAAATTTGCAAAACCCTTTCGATTTCCACCATATTCAAATTTGTCAGCACTTTTGACTTCCTTCTTGATTGATTTTCTGCCAATTCCAGAGAAAACCTTTGTTGATTTTAGTCGAGTTTGTGTTTCGAGTTTGAATGAGACTCTCTTTCGTTCATTTTGAATGTTCAAATGTTGGGAAGATGCCGGGAAACTCTTTTGCATATCCGATTCTTGGTGGAGTACTTCCGATTGTTTTGCAGGTTCAATAACATCAGTCGATTTGCCACCAATTTTCGCAACATTTTTGGGAAGAGCAATTTTTGCGATCTGAAAAAATAGTGGATGAATGTTTGAAACAGTTGAATGGCCTTCATATATCTAACAACGAATTTCGCGCATATTTTCTTTTTGAATAACAAAATGGCAAAGTTTGTATACCCCCCAAAAAAATGTTACCTGAGGCTTCATATCATAATTGCTTGGAGAATTTGCCAAACGCTTTCCAATTCCACCATATTCAAACTTGTCACATGCAACTTCCTTCTTGATTGATTTTCCAGCAAATCCAGAGAAAGAATTTGTTGGATTCTGTACAGATTGTGTTGCGTGATTGAATGAGACTGGCTGACTTTCATTTTGAATGTTCAAATGTTCGGATGATGCCAGCGAATTCTTTTGCATATTCTTTTCTTTGTGGAGTTGTACCGATTGTTTTAAAGTTTCAATAACATCAGTAGATTTTCCACCAATTCGCGCAACATGTTTTGGATAAGCAAACTTTGCAATCTGAAAAAAATATTGGTTAAATGTTTTATACAACAAAAAAATTGTTACCTGCGGCTTCATATCATAATTGCTCGAAGAATTAGCAGAACTCTTTTGATTTCCACCATATTCAAACTCGTCAACACATGCAACTTCCTTCTTGATTGATTTTCCAGCAAATCCAGAGAAAGAATTTGTTGGATTCTGTACAGATTGTGTTGCGTGATTGAATGAGACTGGCTGACTTTCATTTTGAATGTTCAAATGTTCGGATGATGCCAGCGAATTCTTTTGCATATTCTTTTCTTTGTGGAGTTGTACCGATTGTTTTAAAGTTTCAATAACATCAGTAGATTTTCCACCAATTCGCGCAACATGTTTTGGATAAGCAAACTTTGCAATCTGAAAAAAATATTGGTTAAATGTTTTATACAACAAAAAAATTGTTACCTGCGGCTTCATATCATAATTGCTCGAAGAATTAGCAGAACTCTTTTGATTTCCACCATATTCAAACTCGTCAACACATGCAACTTCCTTCTTGATTGATTTTCCGGCAAATCCAGAGAAAGAATTTGTTGCTTTTGATTTAATAAGTCGATCAGTTTCATCAGTCGATTTTCCATAAACTTTGGCAAAATTTTTCGGATAAGCTAACTTGGCAATCTGAAAAAAATATTGGCTAAATGTTTTATAAAAAAAAATTGTTACCTGTGGCTTTATGTCATAACTTCTTGGCGAATTTGCCAAACCCTTTTGATTTCCACCATATTCAAATTCGTCAGCAGTTTCGACTTCCTTCTTGATTGATTTTCCGGCAAATCCAGAGAAAGAATTTGTTGCTTCTGGCCGAGTTTGTGTTTGATGATTGAATGATACCGGCTGACTTTCATTTTGAATGTTCAAATGTTCAGAAGATGCCACCAAATTCTTTTGCATATTCTTTTCTTGGTGGAGAACTTCCGATTGTTTTGAAGTTTCAGCAACATCAGTCGAATTGCCACCAATTTTCGCAACATGTTTTGGATAAGCAAATTTCGCGATCTGAAAAAAATATTGGATGCATTTTATAAAAAACTGAAAATTATTCCCAATTTTTTGTATTTATAATTGAGCGATATATTTTCAATAGAAGAAAAAAGTGAAAAATTCCGTTTTTGACAGTTGAAAGAAATGTTTACACAGCGAAATTTGAAAAAAAAATTGTTACCTGTGGCTTTATGTCATGATTTCTTGAAGAATTTGCAAAACCATTTTGATTTCCACCATATTCGAATTCGTCAGCACATACGACTTCCTTCTTGATTGATTTTCCGGCAAATCCAGATAATGAATTTGTTGCTTCTGGTTGAGTTTGTATTTGATAATTGAATAAGACCGGTTTTCGTTCATTTTGATTTTGCAAAAGTTCGGAAGATGCTACCAAATTCGTTTGCATATTCTTTTTTTGGTGGGGTTGTTCCGAGTGTTTTGCAGTTTCAGCAAGATCAGTCGATTTTCCACGAACTTCGGCAACATTTTTTGGAAGAGCGAACTTGGCGATCTGAAAAAAAATATTGGCTAAACGTTCTATACAACAAAAAAATTGTTACCTGCGGCTTTATGTCATAACTTCTTGAAGAATTTGCAAAACCATTTTGATTTCCACCATATTCAAACTCGTCAACACATGCAACTTCCATTTTGATTGATTTTCCGCCAAAACCAGAGAAAGAATTTGTTGCTTTTGGTTTCATCAGTCGATCAGCTTCATCAGTCGATTTTCCATAAACTTTGGCAAAATTTTTCGGATAAGCTAACTTTGCAATCTGAAAAAAATATTGGCTAAATGTTTTATACAACAAAAAAATTGTTACCTGTGGCTTTATGTCATAACTTCTTGGCGAATTTGCAAAACCATTTTGATTTCCACCATATTCGAATTCCTCAACACATTCGACTTCCTTCTTGATCGATTTTCCGGCAAATCCAGAGAAAGCATTTGTTGGATTTGGTCGAGTTTGTGTTTCTTGTTTGAATAAGATCGGATTTCGTTCATTTTGATTTTGCAAAAGTTCGGATTGTGCCAGGAAATTCTTTTGCATGATCGTTTCTTCGCCGCGTTTCTCCCATTTTTGAACAGTTTCTCCAACAATTTTCGGAATTTGAAATTGTCCGCTCTGAAAAATAATTATTGGCTAAAAATCTAGTACTTCCCATTCTAATCAATAAACTATGTATTACCTGGGGCGTCATCTCAACATGTCTTTGACTCTTTGGCATAAAATCTGTGAATCCACTTGAAACATCCAGAACATTTGACGATGCTGTTGCTCTTTGTTCAGTGAATTTAGCAAAACCAAATCCAACTTTTTCAGCCTTTTCTGAATTTGTCAACGAAGTTGATGTCTTTTGGAGATTAGCCGAATTATCAAATGAATATGGCTTCACTTTCCAAGTTGACAAATTTTTCCAGCCATCAGTTTCTGAAATAATATATTTTTGGATTTCTAGATATTTGGAAGCCCGCCAAAATCTAAAAACCCTAGTCTCACCTGAATTCGGAGTAACTGCTAATATTCCAGATTTGAAGACTTTTTTTGACGCAGCTTTTTTGATTTTACCGTCTTTTTCGTTGCGAGAAGATTCCATCGCTGACAATAACGAAGTTTCTCTCCAATTTGAAAAACTCTTGGACGAAACATCGATGTCTGAAATGATAAATATACTTTATTGGAAAACATCTAGAGAATTTGGGATGTTTTCTGAACTGTTTAGAGCTCGAAGAATCTTCTCCAGAATAAAACCCTTACCTGAATTCCATACAGATTTCGATGGTTTAGCAGGTTTTTCAGGAGCAAATATGATGCCTTCAGTTTTTCGAACTTTGAGTGATGGCGCATAAGATTCATCAAGATCTCCGTCAATTCTTTTGTTTGTCTTGGAATCTTCGACACGTTTGGCTTCTGAAGCTTTTTGACGCGCCGCCCTTCTCTAAAAATATTATCGATTTTCAAAGTGTTTCACAAAAATATTTGAATTTACCTGCTCAGCTTTTGCTGCTCTTGCGGCCTGTATTTCAGCACCACGTTTAATCGCTTCGTTCATTTCTTTAGTAAGACGTCGAAGCTTCTCTTCATCTTTCTCTATTTTTTCTTTTTCGGTCATATACCACGGATACATGTATTTGATTGTGTGTTGTTAAAATAACAACAATTATATATGGTTTACCTGCAAAAAATATTGATTCAGAAACAAGAATCAAAAAAAAATTGAAGAAAAATATGAAAAAACCAGCAAAAACAAAAAAAAAACAAAAACATGCTGTGTGATGACAAAATAAATTGAATACTCCCCATCCCTCAAGGGTGTGCGACAGAGCGCGGTTGCTTGCTTGAAAAGGGGGAGAGAAAAAATAAAAGAGGCAACAGAGAAAGAAAGAAAAGGGAAAAGAGAAATCATTTGACAAAGAGAGAATATTTTGAATTTGGAGGGATTTTTTATGTTATTTTCAGAAAAAAAATGATACAAGCAAATTGTGACAGTTTTTGAAAAGTATAAAACAATTTGTGAAAAATTATGAAGTGATTCAAGTCGAAAAAGTAATGAAAAACCGTTTTTTAACAAAAAATTGCGATTCAGAAAAATTCAAAAAACTATATTTTTTTCCACACAAAAATGAAAAATATCGAATATGTTTCAATGAAAAAAATGTCATGAAAATAGGAAAAAATATAGTTTTTTGACATTTGCTGAATCTAATTTTTTTGTTTTTTTTTCAATTTTTTTTCGACTTGAATCTTCACAATCACATGAGTCAAAAATTCCAGCACGACCTTTCGAAAAGTTTGTTGAGACATTTGAAATCACTTTTGGAAATCCATAGAGAAAGATGGATCTTCGAAACTTATTAACTTGAAAACTTGAAAATCATCCTCGGCGATTCACGAAATTTTGAAGAAACACGCTCTTTTAGACTTTGTTGAGATCTTCATGATGGTTTTTCAAAACGTTGGGAAGATTTTTTTGTTTTGAGATCTATGTACAAAATCACATTTGAAAATTTTTCAGATCTTAGAAACAAGATCACATTTAGAAATTTCAAGGAGGTATTCATGATTACCTTGTAAGATTTCTGTGAGACTTTCAGGATCCCTTCTAGAATTTCTGTTTTTCAAACTCACTTTTGAAACTTCAGTGAGATCTACAGCTACAGAAAATTTTGGAACTCCAATGCGAAAAATCGTATTTCAGTGTGAGGAGACACATTCTGATCTTCCTTCATATCTTTGAGATTTCCCTCTGAAAATCCATAGAGAACTTCAGAATGATCTTCGAAACTTCTTCCCCGTTACCACCAGATTTTCAGTTTGACCTTTTTCATTGAGACTTTCAGAATCTCATTTGAAAATCCATTCAAGCAACAACATCTGCTCAATCTCCCAAATTTCAATTACATCTAGAAGATTACTGTGATTTTCAGGGAGAACATCAACTCAGATATCATTAAAAAAAATCTCGAGTCAACAAATTCAATTCTTGAATTTATAAATTATTTTTCCTCACATGTTTTGAAGGAAAAATAATATATTGTACAGAAAAGAATAGGTTCTAACTCGACCAAAAAATGAGCTGACAAGTTGCAACTAGAATTTTTCTGGAACCTTCCAGGAGCACCAAATTTCTATCGATACCAAGAGAGCTTCTTGGCGGAGCATCGAAAAACAACAACAATTTTTTTCAATCAAAAATGCATTTATTCAAGTAATTTCACAAGTACTTAAGGTAGACTATTTCCATCGAATTCATTCCAGGGAGTTAATTGTGGAATACGCAAGTGACGGTTGGCTTCTTGAACTCCAGACATAATAATGTTATAATATCCACAGAATCGATCAAAATCTCCATTATTCTTCACATCCATTTCCAACAAAAAATCTACGAACATGTCATTACTACGTCTAATTGCTTCTAAAAGATTTCCATATCGACCATTTTTACACTGAATCAAAAACAGCTTCATCAAAAATAATTGAGAAGATTGTTGCAAGGAGAGCATTTGCTGAAATTATGAATTTTCAGTCAAAAACGATAAATTTCAAATTTCTAACTTTAAACGCGATTTTCAGCTTGTTAGAAAGAGTTAGACGCGCTGAAAGTGCGAAAATCGGAAAGAGCGTGAAAAAATGAAACGAAATGTATATTTTTTGATAGCTATAGATGACTAAAAATGCAAGAAAACTCACCCGAAACTGAGACGCGAAGAGCAGAAAATGAGCAAAAATTGACCTAGATGACGTTTTTCGAGGAACGATGACATCGTCTTAACAAAAAAAAATGGGCGACACATTTTCGTGTCGGGACCCGTTACAAAAATAATCTAAAAATATGAAGTTGTGATAAGAGTTGAGGGAATATAAATATATGGACATATAGGTTATCGAGTATGACAAGTTTTTTGAAAGCATTAGTTTCACGTCAAAAGTTTGTTTTCACGTATTTCTTACACGTGGAAATTCAAAACTCCTCTAAAAATCAATATTTTTCGATTTTAGATATTGGATCAGATAGATAAAATGTTTGCCAAAAAATTTTGAAATACAAACTTTTTTCTCACGTCACGTTAACTTATTATTTGACGTAAAAAATCGAAATTGATTCAAAAAAATAGTACGTGAACTGAAAAATATCACATATTCTTGAGAAAAATCAGGCGGTATTTTTGATGTAAAATATGTCAAACTTTTTCACATCTCAAACTTTTTTGTCACGTTTTTACATTTTAAAACATCATAAACAGCTTCAAAATGAACAATTTATCCTGAAAATTTGTATTTGAGGTTTTCACGTGTGGAAAATAAAGTAGAATTGATAAAAAAGTCATTATTCAAAAAATAATTTTTTTTACAAAAGGGTCCCCTCTTATGATTTTTTTTTCAAAAAAAATTTATCGAAAATTTGAGAAGATTTCTGTCAGCATCTTTGTTTTTACGTTTTTTCATGATGGAAAAACGTTGTCACCAAAAGCCCCAATTGAATCTGATTGGAAATTTTGCTCAAAAAATACAGGAAGCTTCAGAAGCCCTCAAAAGACTTTTGGAGCCTTCAGAAGGCTTCTAGAGGCTTCAGAAAGCGTCGGATTCCAGATCTTTTTCAGTCAGACCTTCTGAACTTCAGTTAGTAAATCACCCATAAAACTTCAGTCAGACCTTCGCATCTCAATGTCAGCAAGATCTTCAGAATCTCACAGTCAAACAAGACCAACAGCTTGATCTTCCGAACTTCTGATTGCATTTAGATGTTCAGGGAAAACATCAAATTAAGCTAGAGCCTTCAGCAGGCTTTCAGAAGCCTCAGAAAGCGTCGGATTCCAGATCTTCTTCAGTATAACCTTCTGAACTTCAGTGAGTAAATCACCCATAAAACTTCAGTCAGATTCTCGCATCTCAATGTCAGCAAGATCTTCAGAATCTCACATTCAAACAAGACCGACAGCTTGACCTTCCGAACTTCTGATTGAATTTAGATGTTCAACGAATAATCTCAAGTCGAAGTTGAATGTTGGATGAAAACTTGATTTTATAAATTGTTTTTCCTCAATCAAACAAAATTTTTAAAAAGACAAAAAAAGTTTATGATCGCGAAAATGAAAAAAAAAACGCATAATACAGATCAAGGAGAAAGGGTCTACGAGACCACGAGAAAGCGGAAGATGGGTCTTTTGAAGACCAGGAGAAAAAAATATGGGAACAAATAAATCGATAAAATGGGTCAATTTGACCAGGTGAATTAGGCTGTCCCAATGAACATGAAAAAAGAACAAGTAAGAAGGCCGGAAAAAAGGTACTCCCAAAAAACTGGAGCATATTTTGGTTTCGGGGAAGACTGGGGACACAAAACAATAAATGAAGACAATTCAGATTTTTTGGAAAAATCTGGGGAAAAAATAGATGGGGGCCTACAAAAAACACTTAAAAGAAGGGGAAAATAAAAAAAGAAGAAGATGTCAGATTTTTCAAAAAAATCTGGGAAAAACTTTTGATTTTCTGGAATTATAATTTGTTGATTTAGAAAAGAGAAGAGAAGAAGCTAAATCAATCAACAAATTATAATTACAGAAAATCAAACTTAGGAACAAATGAAAAAGACAAAAAATAAGGGGGAAAAATTCAAAAATTACAAACCAAAACACACAAGAAGATGATCAATTGCGGCGTTTTCGGCGGCGAGTGTTGGATTTGCTTGGTTTGTTTGGTCGATACGATGAATCAGAAGTCGAAGCGCTTTGCGTCGCTTCTTCTCTTCTTGATGGCTGGCGGCGGCTCTGAAAATGCAGAATTAAATAATTGCAAAACCAATGAGAAAATCAAACTAACCGAACTTTGCGTTGATTCAACTCTCAATCCACCAAATTGTCGGAACGTTTCCGACATTTCACAATTCACCTCATCTTGTCGCGGGTTTGAGTTGTAAACAATCGGCGGCTGAAATAATCAAATTGTTGTTTCAAATGCAAATTCATTTTTTTTCTGTGGGCCAGGGGGAAAATTGAGGAAAAAAGAGTTTTTTGGGTCCCAAATTTTGAGAAAAAAACTTACTCTCTCAAAATTTGAAGTTGTTGATACACGTCTTCTGACCGATTGTGCACGTGGTTTTGGATTTGGGGGAACTCTTGAAGTTGTTGGTGCAGCCGAGCGCGAACGAAACGAGTTTTCACCAACTTTTCCACCACGAATTGTTGATGATTTTGGGCGACGATCGTTGTGGCGATAACTTTCATCATCGTCGTCATCATTGGTCGAAGGGCTTGAAGGAGATTGATGAGAAGAGGAACTTGAATGGCGATGACTGTGTGAAGATTGGCGAGCAGCTGGTTCATGAGAATATTCTTGATCAGTTTCCTCATCTTCATCATTTCTTCCCGAGGTTCCAGAATCAGAATCAGTCAAATCATCCGTCGAACTACGCGCATCCGTGCTTGACGATGGTGCTCTTCTTGAATTTGTCGATGATTTCGCCGCCGCTTTTGATTTTGTCGCAGCTTTCTTTGGTGGTTGCGGTTTGACATTCTTCGACTTCTTGGTATTCTTCGACTGTTTTGAGTTCTTCTTGAGCAATCCAGCGACTTTGTCCACCAATTTTCTTGTAATTTTCGGCGGCTGAAATACATGAATTATAAACTTATGAATGTTTTCCATGAGATTTGAAAAATGTTCAGACTTTCAAGGCTCCCAAGGTTTTCAATACTTTTGAATTTTTCTAGGCTCACTACATTTCAAATTGAAACAACCCATAAAGAATGAAAATAAACTAACAGTTGGGGGACAATAACGAGCGCCGACGACGTTCCTTGGAAGTCCGCGACGTTCTCGCTCCGCCGCATCCGCTTCCCGCTGTGCTTTCGTTTGTGATCGAGTGCGTTGCATAATCGGAGGTGGCGAGGGTGATCTTACAGTGACCGTTGATTGAGCTCTAGGTCTTCCAGCAGCACGATGTTGTGGTTGTTGTGGTTGAACTTGAGCGGCCGGGGTGGAAATCGATCGGCGTGGTCTTCCTCGTGGCTGAAAAATAATGAAAATTATTCAAATGTTGTTTTTTCCTGAGAGCTTTTTAGTTTTGTTGATATTTTTTCTAATTCGAAATCCCCCTAAATTTTGATTTTCAAAAATCAAATTTTTAAAACTTAAATCTAGAAATTTTTGTTGATTTTTAATTCTCTGGAATTACAGTTTTCATGGTCCTTTACATGTTGATATTCCTTGTTTTTCATAGAGATTTCTAGAAGCTTGGACACATTCTGAAGAGCTCACGAAAATTCCTATCAGCCAGAGTGAGAATCTACGAGGTTTAGGGTAATTCTAAAAGATCGTGCAACGTCTGAAGGTTTCTGGAGATTCCTAGAAGCCCAAAAAAGTTCCGATAATTCAGAGAAAAATTCAACATGAACTTAGGTTTTTCTAGAAGCTTGGACGGTATCTGGAGGTTTTGAGAGAAGCTTGAAAAATTTCAGATGAATCAGACAAAAAATCTACTAGGTTTAGGATTTTTCTAGAAGAGTGTTTCTAGGATTCTGAAGACTTCCGGATATTTCTAGAAGTCCAAAAAAAGTTGCTATGAATCAGAGAAAAAATCTAGAAGATCTTGGTAGTTCGTGCAAATCCTGGAGACTCTGGAAGATGTCTAGAAGCTCATCAAAGTGCCTATCAGCCAGAGAACAAGTTCACAAGATCTAGTGTACTTTTCGAAACTCGGGAAGATTCTGAAGGATTCGGAATATTCTCAGAAACTCAATGAAGTTTCCATGAGTCTCAGAAGAAATCTTCTAGGTTTAGGCATTTTTCTAGACGCTCGTGTAATTTCTGAAGGCTATGAGAGATTCCTACGACCTCGTAAGTACCTCAAAACAGAGAAGCAATCTACAAAGTTTGAAGGTTTTCTAGAAACTTGGGCACATTCTGAAGACTTTGTGAGATTCTTAGAAGCTCCTACAAGTCAGACAAGAAATTTACACGGATTAGACTGTTTTTGAATGATCGCACAAATTCTGAAGGCTATGAGAGATTCCTAAGATCTTACAAAATTATCGACAAATCCGAGAAAAAATCTACAAGGTCTAAAGTTTTTTCTAGAAGGTTGGGCAGATTCTGAAGACTCAAGAAGACTTATTGAAGTTCAGTAGAAAAATCAACACGGTCTGAAGTTTTTATGAAAGCTCAGACGAATTCGAAAAGCTCAAAAAATTGTATATGGGTCAGAGAAACAATCTACAAGATCTAGAAGTATTTCTCGGAGCATTGGGTAAATTCAGAAGACTTTGAAAGGTTCCTTGAAGCTCATGAAAGTGTCTATTAGCCAGCAACAAAATTTACAAGGTACAAAGAGTGTTTCAAGAATTCTGAAGACTTCCGGATATTTCTAGAAGTCCAAATAAGATCTTATAAGTCAGGGAAGAATTCAACATGAACTGAGATTTTCCTGGGAGCTGTGGCAGATTCTGAAGGCTTCGGGAGATTTTTAAAAGCTCAGGAAAGTGCCTAAAAGTCAGAGAAGAAATCTACAAGATCTGGAGTGTTTCTAGGATTCTGAAGACTTCCGGATATTTCTTGAATCCAAAAAAGATCTTATAGGTCAAAGAAGAATTCAAGATGAACTTAGATTTTTCTATGAGGTATCTGAAAGCTTTGGGAAATTCCTAGAAGCTTAGAAAAGTGCCTAGAAGCCAGAGAAGTAGATTCTGAAATCTCAAAAAGACATCTAAAAGACAGAAGTTCAGTGGACAAATCAACACGGTCTGGAATTTTTATAAAAGTTTGTGCTAATTCTGAAGGCTCTGGGTGATTTCTAAAGTCTAAGGCAAGTTTCAAAAAGTCTTAAAAAGGTTCAGGCTTGTTCTAGAAGCTCGTATAAATTCTGAAGGCTTAGGAAGATTCCTAGAAGCTCAAAACAAGTTTCTATCAGTCAGAAACAAATCTACAAGAACTAAGGATTCTGAACACAAAAGGAAACATGAAGAAAATATAGAGTATTCTCTCAAACCGGAAAATATCTGAAAAACCTAGCAGATACCTAGAAGCCCGGGAAAAAATTCTATGGGTCCTAGTAAAATGAAACTTAAAGAATTATTAAAAACTGTAATTCCAAAAAAAAAATAAATTAAAAAAATTTTGAAATTAAATTATCAGAAAACAAAAATGAACCAAATATCAGAAGAAAAATCAAGAAAAATCAATATAATTTTAACAGCAGATCTGGAATTACAGTTTTTATGGTCCTCCAAATTTTAATAACAGTTTAAGAATTTCTACAAGGGTTAGGCTTCTTCTAGAAGCTCGTGAAAGGTTTTGGATTATTCCCAGAAACTCAAAAAAATTTATATGAGACAGAGAAAGAATGAATCTAATAGATTTTAGGGTTTTTCTAAAAGATCGTGCAAATCCTGAAGGGTCAGGGAGATTCCAAAAAGTTCAAAAAGGCGTCTAAAAGCCACAGAAAAATCCAACAAAGTCCGGGGAACTTCTTAAAGCTCCTGCCAATTCTGAAGGCTATGGGAGATCTCATAAAAGAACTTAAAAACAGAGGAGCAATCTACAGAGTTTGAAGGTTTTCTAGTAGCTTGGTCAGATTCTGAAGGCTCAAAAAGACATCTAAAAGTTCAGTGAAAAAATGAACACAATCTGGAGTTTTTATGAAAGCTCAGACAAATTCGGAAAGCCCAAAAAAGTTTCTATAAAAAGCTCAGCCTTATTCTAAAAACACTTGGATATTTCTAAACGCTTATGAAAGCGTCTATAAACCAATGAAAAAATCTACAAGATCTAGAGTGTTTTCATGATTCTGAAAGCTTTGAGATATTCCTAGCAGCTTAAAAATTACCTATAAATTAGAGAAGAAATTTACTAGGTTTCGGCTTTTTCTAGAAGCTCGTGTTAATTCTGAAGGGTCAGGGAGATTCTTAGTAGCTCGAAAAAAATTCATATAAATCAGAAAATAAATCTACAAGAACTGATGTTTTTCTAGAAGCTTGGGCAAATGTTGAAGCCAAGAGGAAACATGAAGAAAATCTAGAGTATTCTCTCAAACCCGGGAAAAAAATTCTATAGGCTCTACTAGTAAAACTGAACTTAAAGAATCAATACAAACTGTAATTCCAAAAAAAAAAGAAAAAAAATCAATAAAAAAATTCAGACAAAAAATCAGCAGAAAAAAATCAGAAAGAAAAATTCAGCCGAAAAATAAAATGAAAATTCAGACAAAAAATCAGCAGAAAAAATCAGACAACAATAATCAATCAGAAATTTTTTTTGGCACGTCATCAAAAATTTCAAATTCACATTTTTAATGTCAAACATGCATCATAAAATTCAGTTTGTAAAGAGAAATTGGAATTCATCAAAATTATAGTTAGATTTTTTTGAAAAGTTTTTTTCTTGAAAGCCAAAAAATGTTCGAAATTTGAAATGTTTCAAATAAAAAATTTAAGATCAAATTTTCAGAATATAACAAAAGAGATGATAAAAATTCAGACGGAAAAAAAAATGAAAAATCAGACAAAAAATCAGAAAAAAATAATCAACCAGAAATTTTTCGAAGTTTTTTTCAAAGGAATTCAAATAGGTTTTAGAAGGTTTTTTTTTTGAAAAGTTTTCTAAAGATTTCAATTCAAATCAAAATTCAAAAGATGGTTAGATTTTTTTCAAAATTTTTGTTCTTGGGAGCCAAAAATGTTGGAAATTTGAAATTTTTCAAATAAAACTTTAAAGATCAAATTTTCAGAAAATAACAGAATAGATGATTAAAATTCAGCCGAAAAATAAAATGAAAATTCAGACAAAAAAGCAGAAAAAATCATACGAAAATAATAAACCAGAAATTTTTCGAAGTTTTTTTTTAAAAAAGGAATTCAAATAGGTTTTAGAAGGTTTCTTTTCGAAAAGTTTTCTAAAAATTATAAATGAAATGAAAATTTATAAAAATTATGGTTAGAAGTTTTTTTTCTTGAAAGCCAAAAAATGTTTGAAATTTGAAATGTTTCAAATAAAAATTTTAAGATCAAATTTTCAGAAAATAACAGAATAGATGATAAAAATTCAGACGAAAAATAGAATAAAAAATCAGACAAAAAATCAGCAGAAAAAATCAGACAACAATAATCAATCAAATTTTTTTTTGACCCGTCATCAAAAATTTCACATTCACATTTTCAGCGTCAAAATTATATCATAAAATTCAGTTTCTAAAAAGGAGCTTTTGGCGCCAAGAATTTGAAGATGAAATTATTTGCTGACGTGTTGAAAATTGGCGGAAAATTTAGATTTTTCAAATTTACAACACAGCTTCTAATGCTAACAATTTTGCGGGCATGAAATACCACCAGAAAAAAATGCATGCGATAATTCCACTAAAAGTGTCAGACATCCTTTCCTTACTTTGTTCAAGTTCATTCATAGAGTTTGATTCACACTTTTAAGAACAAGCAGGTTTACAACAAAAAACCTCTCAAGAAATTTGTTAAATCTGATCTTGACCTGATAAAGTGGCTCTAGAGCACTTAAAAGTCAATAATTTATTTTGATTATAGCTGAATTATGATAATATGTTCATATTTCATTACTTCAATAAGTAGTCAAAAATTAGACTTTGAAACAGTTCTGTGATTTTGAAAAGAGCCGCGTACAACCTATACTCATTCTGAAACTATACCAAAAGAGAATTATGTGACTTGTATTGTGATTAAATTAGCTAATCTGATATCAAATCTCAGCGTGTCAAAACACGTTCAGGTTTCACTACAGGCAAAAGTTTATGCATTCATTAATCGCGCACACTTTCTATTGCAATACTGTTTTCAAAATTCTAAATTTCCCGCCAATTTTTTAAGCATGTCAATGAAATGTTGTCAATTCAGTGATTCACAAAATGAAAAACGTGAAGCAAAAACTCATTTTAGTGTCTAGAAATGCTATTTCAAGACCGTCTAATCAGCCTAAAAGACAAATCAAGCCTCACATCTTTCCAAATAATGAAATTGGTGATTTTCGAAACATTTCGAAGATTTTCGAAACATTTCGAAAAACAACATATTGATTTGGAAGTCTTGATTTGTATTTTAGACTCATTGAAAGAGCTTGGGATCTCATTTCTGAACACTAGAATGCGTTTTTGAGTCCAGAAATACTATTTCAAGACTTTCTAATCAGCCTGTGAGGCTTGATTTGTTTTTAGGCTGATTAGAAGGTCCTGAATTAGCATTTCTGGACACTGAAACGCATTTTAGTGTTCAGAAATGTCATCCCAAACTCTTTCAATGAGTCTGAAATACAAATCAAGCCTCACATCTCCCAAAAAAATGAAATTGGTGACTTTCGAAACATTTCGAAACATTTCGAAACATTTCGAATATTTTCGAAACATTTCGAAATGTTTCGAAACATTTCGAAAATCAACAATGTGATTTTGAAGGCTTGATTTGTATTTTAGAGTCATTAAAAGAGCTTGGGATCTCATTTCTAAACACTAAAGTTCAAAACTAGAGAGAAAATTCATGACTTTTATCAAAAAATGGATCTAAAACTGAGTTTCTCACGAAAAACTTTCATTTTTGGTTTCAAAAAGGGTTTTCAAACAGAAATTTCGATATCAAAGTTGATTAACAAAATTTCACTGACATGTTTATGTTTTCCCTAACCCCCAAATAAACTAAACTAACCTTCGAATCCTTTGGTGGCGCGGCGGACGAGGCGGCTTTCTTGGGGGCCATGGCTCGACAAATCCAAAAATAAGGCGAAGATTGACAAAAATCGGGCGAGGAAGTTGAACACGCAAGACGTGCTGTGCTGAAAAACAATTCTTAAATTACAAATTCATAAAAGAAACAACGAAAAGAAAAAAAAGAAGCAAAAAAAACCAACAAAAATGAGCGAAAATGAGAGAAAATGAAAAAGTGAAGTGATTTTAGGAGAGTGAAAAATAATTTGTAGGATAGGCGGCGTGGTTTGGGTCTCGAGTGGAAGACCGCAGTGGCGGAAATTCAAATCGAATTATTTGGGCGGCAATTTGAATTTGAATATTTTATGAAGAGATGGAATAAATGAGGAGGATTCAGAAGGCCTATGTGGGGATTCAGAAGGCCTATGGGGCTTCAGAAGGCCTATGTGGGGATTCAGAAGGCCTATGTGGGGATTCAGAAGGCCTATGTGGGGATTCAGAAGGCACCTGGAGGATTCAGAAGGCCTATGGGGGGGGGGGGTTTCAGAAAGCCTATGGGGATTCATAAGGCCTATGGGGGATTCAGAAGACACCTGGAGGATTCAGAAGGCCTATGGAGGATTCAGAAGGCCTATGGAGGATTCAGAAGGCACCTGGAGGATTCAGAAGGCCTATGGGGGATTCAGAAGGCCTATGGGGGATTCCAAAGGCCTGTGGGGGTTCAGAAGGCCTATGGGGGATTCAGAAGACACCCGAGCCTTCTGAATCCTCCAGGTGTCTTCTGAATCCTCCAGGTGTCTTCTGAATCCTTCATGTGCCTTCTGAATCCTCGACAGGCCTTCTGAATCCTTCATGGTTCAAAATCCGACAAAACCTAATCAAAAACAGGTGAAAAAATCAACGAAAATTGAAAAATAACTCATAGAAACAAGAAAAATAAGAAGATTTCACAGGCAGAATGTATTCTAGAACAGTCTAGAAAATTCTGACAGAATTTACTAAAAAAATGGAGAAAAAATCTCGAAATTTCTTGGAAAAAAGACAAAAAACACAGCAAACAGAAAACTATATTCAAATAATGCGAGAGGGAAGAAAAGGAGGAAGGAGGACACACAGAAAGCGTCAGCCAAGCGCAGTTGGCGCATTTGATGTTGACACGAGGAAAAGAGGAAAAAACAAAAAAGAAGAAGAAAAAAGTGAATATCAACTATGAAAATGAAAGAATTTATACTTTTGTGAGCAAAAATATACAGAAATTGTGGAGAATGAACGTTGAAAGAGTAAAAAACAGTGCCAGTTGGCAAATTTTATAAGAACACGAGGAAATAGAGAAAAAACCAAAAACAAGTGAAAAAATCCACAGAAACCGAGAAATAACCTATAGAAAGAAGAAGAATGAGAAGATTTCACAGGCAGAATGTATTCTAGAACAATCTGGAAAATTCTGACAGAACTAACTAGAAAAAAAATGAAAAATCTCGAAATTTCTAGTGAAAATGACAAAAAACACCTTCAAATATAAGAAAAACACAGCAAACAGAAAACTATATTCAAATATGCGAGAAGGAGGAAGGAGGAAGGAGGACACACAGAAAGCGTCAGCCAAGCGCAGTTGGCGCATTTGGTGTGCACACGAGGAAAAGAGGAAAAAACAAAAATTAACAAGGAAAAAGTGAATATCAACTATGAAAATGAATGAAATTAAACTTTTGTGAGCAAAAATGAATGAAGTGAAGTTAAGAGAAACGGAAAGTAATGAGTTGATAAAATATAATATTTTTTCTGCCAAAATTTTTCGAGAAATGAGGAGAAAGAGGAGAAAAGTGGGGCAGAAACACGGAAAAGAGAAGGAGTTTCTTCCTTTTCTCCTCATACAGTAATCCAGAAAACGTGACGAGACCTATGTGTAGAAATACGCACATTCTCCTTTTTTCACCGTATTTCTTGAAAGCGTTGCGAGACCCAAACAGAGAATCCTGCGCCTTGACTTTTTATTTTTGTTTTGAAATATATTTGGCCCAAATTTTTTGGCTGATCCACATGATCTTGGGACCTGCGAACTCCTTGCCCTTGACACCAATAACACTTCCACCACCGACATCAAATCCCTCATTTGAGAGACCAACTATTGAAGCATTTTTTTTTATATCTTTATTCAAAAATTAAATGGTTATCAATTTTTCCAAAAATAATAAATCTTTGAAATAAATAAAAAAATATTGGTATTGAGGGTTTTTCTTCCGTTTTGAGTGCATCAAAAAGATGCTCACCTTGACCTAAAAGTTGAAAAATTGTTAAATAATACATTTAAATAAAATTTATTTACCTCTCAACGTTCCTTCTGTTGCCGTTTCGATTTTATCCCAGGCAATAGTGGTCGACATTTGTTTTATCCCATGAAATGTGTTCGATCCAATTGAATAAGGCGCCTTAATTCGTGTGTTGTGAACTGAAAAAAAGCGAATGTGAGTAGATTGTAAGCAGGATTTGAATAAAACTTACGTGGAGTAAACGGATTCGCCTGGCATTGAATAAGAAGTTGATTGAGGAAGAGATCAATCTCAACATCACAGAATCTCAACCATTCGTATGAAGTAAGGGTTGTGCCAAAATGATCGCCATATCGAAACATTGGGGTGTTGTGCTCATTTTATATATCGCAGGAATAATCATTCGTTTTCGGGTTTTTTTATGGCACACCTCTATTCTGGCACACCAAAGGGGAATTTGGATCAATCCGTTTGTTGAAAGTGTGCCTTGCTTTGATATCGATATTTTGCACTTTCCAGCTTTTGTCTCACTTCTCCAGCTTCAAATAACTTCTGTTCCGCAATCGATTTTCGACAAGCAAATTCAAAAGTGATCTGATGCATTTGAATTCTTGCATTATATCCAAAATAGAACACACTTTTTCCGGGATTCAAGAATTCTTTGAGGAAGAAACTGTAATATTCTGCAGTGCTGTCCAGAACATTAACACCATTTAAATGTATATATTGTGATTTCTGATGGTTCGGTGTATTGCATTGGTGTCCAAACTGTTAATAGCATATCGTAGTATCATGTACCTTCACGAGCTGAAAAAACAATTCTTAAATTACAAATTCATAAAAGAAACAACGAAAAGCAAAAGAAGAAGCAAAAAAAACCAACAAAAATGAGCGAAAATGAGAGAAAATGAAAAAGTGAAGTGATTTTAGGAGAGTGAAAAATAATTTGTAGGATAGGCGGCGTGGTTTGGGTCTCGAGTGGAAGACCGCAGCGGCGGCAATTCAAATCGGGAGAGTGCGGCGGCGGTTTGAATTTTGTTTTTTTGGATGAAGAGAGGGAAGATATGAGGAGGATTCAGAAGAAACATGAAGGATTCAGAAGGCCTATGGAGGATTCAGAAGGCCTATGGGGGATTCTGAAGGCCCGTGGGGGATTCTGAAGGCCTATGGGGCTTCAGAAGGCCTATTGGGGCTTCAGAAGCCGAAAAACCCAAAAATAACCTATGAAAACAAAAAAAAATGAGAAGATATCACATTCAAACTACATTCCAAAAGAGATTACTAGAAAAATGAAGAAGATTCTCGAAGTGTCTTGGAAAAAAGGCAAAAAACACCTTCAAATACAAGAAAAACACAGCAAACAGAAAATTATGTTCAAATAATGCGAGAGGGAAGAAAAGGAGGAAGGAGGACACACAAAAAGCGTCAGCCAAGCGCAGTTGACGCATTTAGTGTGCACACGAGGAAAAGAGGAAAAAAACAAAAATGAACAAGATTTACGTTGATAAAATAGACAACGAAGTGAATGAGGAATAAAACGAGCGAGACAAATATACATGAAAATGAAGAAAATCAATTTTTTAACACAAACTTTGGTGAAATGGAAAACTGAGTAAATGATGAAGGAAAATGCATAAAATCCCTTGAAAAAATGACGAAAATCATCAATTTTGTTAACAAAATGAAGAAAAACTGTGGGAAACGGATAACTAAACGATCAGGAATTGAAAAACGAGAAAAAAATCTTTTTTTTTTGTGAGCGAAAATGAAGGATATATCAAACAAATCTTTCCAAATTTTAGCTTCACGAGGTTTTTTCAGGGTTTCCAAGGCTTCCTAAGGACGTCAAAAAGCTTTCCAAGAACTCTGAACACTTTTCAAAAACTACTCAATTTTTCTAAAGCCCTTTGAAGTCTTCTGAATCTTTCTCAGAGTTTTTTCAGGCTTCAATAGACTTCTAAAGGCTTCTGCATCCTTCTGAAGCTTTTTGAAGCCACTCTCCCTCTCCAATGAACAATAAGAAATAAAAAATATTATAAACCGTTTCAAAAACAGCTAAAAGTAAGATACATAACAACAATAATTAACAACAGCAGTTTATTCAAAACAAAAAATTCAACAAAACAATTACGGCAACGTATTAGAATCAAATTCGTTCCATCTGGTCAATTGAGGAATGTTGAGATGAGGATTGATTCTTTGAATGCTTTGCATAATCAATCGATACTGCTCGCAGAATCGGTTGAATTCTGCATCATTTCCGCATTCCATAACAACAAGGAAAGCAACAGCTAAATCAAAATTATCTCTCTGGAACGGCAAGGCATTTCCATATCGACTTGCATGGCATCGCATCAAGAAGAAGCGCATCGTTTGAATTTGGGCGAGCTTCTTCAAAGTGAGCACCATTACTGAAATTTTGAAAATTGATTTCGTTTCTTCTCCAAAACAATTCAAGAAAACAGGTAAAAATGAAAAAAAAGTGATTTTAGGAGAGAGAAAAATAATTTGTAGGGAGGTGGGCGTGGCTTGGGTCTCGAGTGGAAGACCGTAGCGGCAACAATTCAAATGAGGAGAGAGCGGCGGCGGTTTGAATTTTGTTTTTTTCCACGTCAAAGAATGCCATCACGTTTTTGAAATGTTCCAGCGACCACCTCTTCTTATCTAGGCAATTCGGAATAGGGGAAGAGGTGAACCAGTTAGTATAGTGGTTACAGTGTCTGCCTCAGTGGTGAGAGGTTGAGGGTTCGACCCCCGGTCGGAACTAATTTTTTAAATTTTTTTTCAGGCATCTGTGTGGTTGGAAATAGGTTGATTGCGAGTTTCCAATAATAGGGACTCCATTTTTAAAAACTTTTCGAATTTCTTCGAACACAGGGTCAGTGCTTTCAAAGTGTGATAACTGAGCATTTTTGAAAGTTTTTTAGAACAATGTTTCAATTTTAGAAAACACAAAAAATCCTGCATAAAACCATACCAAAAAACCACCGTGAAGATGATTTCATTATCTGGTAATCGTGAAAGAAGCAGATAGAAACACGAAAATTGGGGAAAAAATGTTAAATGTGTGTTTGTCTGTGTCTCTTCGAAGAAACACACTCTCTCGAAAGAGAAAAAACATAGGCTGAAGCTAAAAGCAAACATTATAAAATCAGAAATCTTTAAAAAAAAGTATTTTTGCTTATTACAGAAAGAAGAAGCTCATAAAGAGAAAAATAGACCAACACAAAGGTGAGAGGAAATACACGATGTCTGCGTCTCTTGCTTTTCTGACAGCTTGAAGTTTGTTGGAAAATCAGAAAAAGTGTGCAGTTTCACTCATAAATCTTTGATATTAAATATCAAAAAATCTGGGCACATTTATCATGGTTTTTTCAACTTTTGTGAATTCTATTTTCTTATTAAAGATCAAGAAATTCAGTGAACAGTTAGGCAGCCTTAATTAAATAGTATTAATTTTTCTGAAGTAGTTCACAAGCTATGTTACAGCTCATTTTGTATTCCAAAATGAGACAGGCCTAACCATTGTTGTGAACTACAATTAATACTAACGGCACATATATTCACTGAATTTTAATTTTTTAAAATAAAGACATCAGTTATTAATTTGAAGTTCATCGCAAGAAATATCAAGAAACCCTAATACTCCCAAAATTCGAATATCACTGGAGACTTCAGTCACTGTGTTTTTTTCTAATAGAAAAATGCAATTTCGAGGAGACGCAGACACTCGCTGGTCTCGACACGATGTGTGTCTGCCACACACTATTTCTCTCCCTTTTTCGACGAGAGATTTGTCTGCACACGTTAAAGTCTGCGTCTCCCTCGAATTGCAAAAAAAAATACAGTGCAGTTTTCAATGTCTCACAAATACTTTTTCTATTTGAGGTGAAAACAAAAAAAACAACAAATTTACCTGATAATCTTTGTCGAATCACTTCTTTATATAAACAGCTTCATCGTTGGTTTAGACTGAACCAAAATCCAAACAATCATGAAATGCCAGATACATTTTCGTGAGCTTTTTCATCTCCGCGCCAAATCCATATCTTCATCAAATTCTCAACCAAAGTTCCTCTTGTCATCCCGATTTTCCTGCAAAAATATTGATTAACCAACGGGATAATTAACTAAATTATCATTAAAAATCACCTCAATTTTCTCGGCGTCCTTTTCCCTGCAAACATAATTTATTGATTGAAAAAGGCGTGTTTATTTCCCCTTCCCCTTTTCCTCAAAAAAGCGGCAGAGAAACGGGTGAGGAAAAAGGAGAGAGTGAGGAAATATGAGAGGGCTAGAGAAATCCCTCTCGCATACCTCATCATACACTTGACTGAGTATCAAATGTTTAGTGTGTGCGTGTGTCGGCAGCCAAATTTTTCGCGCCATTCCAAATCATTGGCGTCCTTTCATTTGCCAGGGTTACTTTTTTTTCGTTTTTCCTCTTTTTTGTTGATATATTTTTTGAAAAATTGTTGTAAATTTATATATTTTTTTGAATTTTTTGAGGTTTTTTGTGATCTTTATGTATTTTGTGTTTCATTTCAGAAGTTTTCCTGAAACACTGAAAGTTTTCTTTATAAAATTGGACTCTAAAATAAATAAAAACCCCATATGTTTTTGAAAATACGAAAAACCTGTTTTTTACAGCCGCTGCCAAACATACACAACATATACAAAATGCCGCCGAAATCAATTAGAGGAAAAGTGAATGAAGGAGCAACGTCATCAAATGTCAATAATCCTGCAATTCCACGTGTTGAAGATGAAGATGACGATGTGATGTTTTTATGTGAAATAGAGAAGCCCAAAAGATCCGACAAAAATAAGGTAATTTTTATTTTTGGGTTGAAAATCTGAAAACAAAAGAAAATTTGATCAAGATTTTTTCAAATCTAATTAGTAGCTCCAAAAACTTTGTGTGTAATACAAAAATTGTTCAAATTTCAACAAAATTTCGCCCAACAAAAACAAATTTTATTCGAATTTGTTAATGAAAAACAGATAAAAAAATGTGTCAAAAAATGCTGATGAATGTTTTAAAATTTTAATTTTAGGTCATGAAAGAAGACAGCCACAAAGATGAGTCAGATTTAGAATCAGATGAGGAAGAAGAAAATGAGAATGAGGAAAAAGAGGAATCGGAGGATAATGATGAGCAAGAAACAAGTGAGGATGATGTAGAACAAGAGGAAGAAGAGAATACGGAGGATAGTTCGAGAGATTCTTCTATTCAAATTATCGAGGTGGAGGATGATTCAACAGAAGAAGTGAAAGATGAGGAAGAACATAGTATTGAAGTTCAGGAAAAAGAGGAAGAATCGGCTGATGTGAGTTTTTTATTCTCATCCTAAAAATTGATTTTTAACCTGACCAAAATTAAATGTTGCGAAAAGTGATAACGTTAATTTTGGAGTGCTCCTAAAATAAAATAACAACTTCTCTAATACAAAGATTCTTGGAAATTAAAAAATTCAATTCAAATTCCCCCCAGAATTTTCAATAAGAATAATTGTTCAATTTCAATTTTCAGGTTCCAACGACAAGTAGAAAAAGAAAGAGATCTTCTTCTGTTGAATTTCTCGGAGTCTTTCCATCAACAACATCAAATTCTTCCACAATGGCGCCAAAAAAGATGAGAAAAAATGGAAATGAAAATGAAAATCCGGTTGATGCTCGAGGACGTCAAGGAGTAGAGGAATTGGATTCAGATGGCAATGAAGGGGAGGAAGATGAAGAGGATAATGCCGAATTTGTTAAGGTTAGTTATTCTGAAGTAAATTGTTTTCATGAAAAATTTGAATTTTTTAGACTTTCCTGAAACGTCAGTTTGCTCAATGTCCCTATGTCTTCAAAAATCTCCGAAATGTATCCGAGCTGCTGGTCAGTTTTTTTTTTTGGAATTCAATTTGTTTCATAAAAAATATAAATCATTTCAGGATTATGTGGTTGTTTACCTGAAACAAGACAAAGAACTCTACTACAAAGTTACACACAGTTTTGAAGATATGATAAATTGGTACAACACAGAATTCCTTGTTGGCTACAAAAATTGGATACGATTTTGTGATGATCCGGAAAAATCAGAAATCGAAAATATGACTGCGAATAAATATAATGTTGAATTCCAAAGTAAGCATTGGCGGAAATGTTTTTTGCAACATTTAATTTTTTTGCAGTTAATGGTACAATTGTTGAACAACCAGTAGATGCTCATCCAGTGATTTTTCCAACACAAATCAGGGAGAGACTTGTCGCAAAAATGCGTGAAGAACACGAAGAGAGGGAAAATCGGCGATTGGAAGAGGAAAGATTGGTTAGTTCTAATCAGGGGGGGATGGTTTCTAGAATTTTTGAGTTGTTCTAGAATTTTTCTAAATCCAAATATTTTCTAACTCTAATATTTTCAGATGTTCCATAGATTCTATGAACATCAAAGACAAATGTTCATCGAGCAATTAAGAAGAAGCCGCGAAAGATGGGAGCAATATATGCAAGGTCGCCGTTTCTAAATCATTCTTCCTCTCAAATCTCTGAAATTCTCCAAAAACTTCCCGATTTTCTGTCATTTGTACTCTTGGTTCCTTCAATATCTCCACCCAAGTGGATTTTTTTTAAATTCTTGTAATCCCATGTTTTTTGTTGTTCAAATCGGTTACAGTCTGTATTTGTTTTAAACTTTTTCTTGTTCCCCAACTTTTTTATTTTTTTTTGAAATCCCAATTTTTACATTTTTTAATCGGTCTTGGTGACTTTATACCACCAAGATCGAATTTGTTTCTATGAGTTCCCCCCCCATTTTCCCCCGGTTTTGGTGACTTGACACCACCAAAACCGAATTTCCCTGTATTAAAAAAGCACGAATTATGTGCCTAATCAGCAACTAAAACTTCTCAAGTCATTATAAATCTAAATTCTTTTATAGTTATCCGGTTTTTATCAATTTTGTTGTCTGAAATCCCCACAAATCAAATTTTGTTTTTCTTTGTTTTTAAACATTTTATGATAAATTTTTTGCTCCATTTTTTGTACTGACAATTTTTAAATTTTAAAAAATGGGATTGTTTCCAATGTTGAGTTTCAGAAAAAAAAAGATAAGGTGAGCAGATTTCTTGAATATTATGTATTCATTTTTGGAACAGACAGGTTTTCGGTGTGCTTGTTAGTGAAGAACAAGTGGCTCATAAAAAATGACACAATTCTACATAGTGTCATAAATTTATTGCTAGTGAAACTGAAAACGCGTTTCAAACGAACTCCTCAAAAATCGCTTCCTTGGAATTCCATTGTAGACCAATTGGAGTTCCAATAAAGGTAAACGGGAACTACGCGCTATGAGTTACAATCGAACTCCAAACTGGTTCCCTGAGAGAGCAAAATAAATTGTATACCCGAAAAAGAATTTTTTTCAAAAATTACTCGACATTTTTTCTTTCAAATTTCGACTCAGAAGTTTATTCTGAAAATAAATTGCAATTTGAATTCTCAGAAATTCACAAGCTTTTTCAAATTTCGCGAATTTTTTTTTTAATTTTCAAATTTCAAATTTCGCCCAAAGTTCACAATCTACAAAGAATCCAAATATTTTCTAACTCTAATATTTTCAGATGTTCCATAGATTCTATGAACATCAAAGACAAATGTTCATCGAGCAAATAAGAAGAAGCCGCGAAAGATGGGAGCAATATATGCAAGGTCGCCGTTTCTAAATCATTCTTCATCTCAAATCCCTGAAATTCTCCAAAAACTTCCCGATTTTTTGTCATTTGTACTCTTGGTTTCATTGGTTTTGGTTAAAAAGTCTTCGGGATTATTTTAAATTTAAAATTTGTAACCCCGTGTTTTTTTGTTGTTCAAATCGGTTACAGTGTCCTTTTCCCACTGGAACCGATTTTTTTCTGTATTTGTTTTAAACTTTTTCTTGTCCCCAAATTGTTTTTATTTTTTTTATTTTTTGAAACCCCCCATTTTTACATTTTTTTAATCGGTCTTGGTGGCTTGACACCACCAATATCGAATTTCCCTGTGATTTTTTCTCCCTTTTTTACCAAAAAAGCACGAATTATGTGCCTAATCCGCAACTAAAACTTCTAAAGTCTTATTACTTCTAAATACATTTATAGTTATCCGGTTTTTCCCAAATTCTTGTCTCAAATCCCACCAAATCAAGTTGTGTTTTTCTTTATTTTAACAAATTTTATGATGAATTTTTTGCTCCATTTTTTGTACTGACAATTTCGCCCTCTCATTAAAATCCCGTAAGGTGAAATTTATTTAGAAATGTTCATTTCTCCCGGTCACATGAAATTCTCATAAATATATATTTATCAAAAATGCTTCATTTCTTACCTACACGTGTGGTGTAGGCGGGGAGAGCTCTGCCTTCCAATCAGGCCAGCCTCCTTCTTTTGTGGGTTCGAGCCCCACTCGGAAAAATTTTTCCCTATATCGAGTAATGCAGATTTTCGGAAATTTTGTTCCTTTCTCCCCGAGATTGCGAAAATTCGACATTCCAACGCGGCAAAAAAGAAAAAAGAAGATGGAATAAAAAGAGATCAATAAAAAGAGAAAATCGAGAAAATATCCTGCGTGACCCATGAGCGAAAAAGCCTGATTCTTCAGATGCCATTGGCATTGTTCAAGAAATCCAATAGAAAGAAATTTTGGTTTTGGGCGGGTAGCTAACAAAAATACCCGCCCGAATGAAAATTTCGATTTGAGCGGGTAGCGATTATTTTTTTTTAAAACTCCAGCCGATTTTTTTGAAAAAAACTCGGGCCGATTTTTTTTGAAAAAACTCGGGCCGATTTTTTTTGAAAAAACTCGGGCCGATTTTTTTAAATAAGTTTTTTTTCGTAAAATTGATTGATGACGTCATCCATGGCAAAATTAGGAAGCCTTCCTGATTTTGCCACGAGTCATTTTTTGATCGAAAAACTTGAAATTTTCAATAAATTCAATTGTAAGTCAATTTTTTCACAGAAAAAAGTGAAACTGAAATAAATGAGAAGACTGTTGCGCCTGGGGGCTAACAGCCCCTAGTCAAATTTTTAAAAATAGGATTGTTTCCAATGTTAATTTTCAGAAAAAAAGAGGAGGTGAGCAGATTTCTTGAAGATTATGTATTCATTTTTGGAACAGACAGGATTTCGGTGTGCTTGGTTCTCTGAGAGAGCAAAATAATTGAGTCAAGACCTTCAAAACAACCATGAATACAGTAAACCCGATAAATAAGCTGAAAATGTTATTGAAGTGATAAGTGTTAACGTTTTTATTCAGAAGAACCTTTCTGTTTTCACACACGAGTATAGTAAAGTCTGATTTTCATTTTCAATGTTTTTTTAAATTATTTCCTGTACTTTGAAATAATTCTTTTCTATTCCTCTGAACGAAATTCTCAAAATCAATCATTTTGCTTGCTGATTTTAAACTGTATTCAAATGTAAAATCATCAAACTTTTGTTTCTTTTTTACTTCTTGTCCCAATCATTGTCTTTCTTTCTCTACCACCCTCCTCCTCCTCTCTCTCTCTCTCTCATTTTCCTGTCCTCTGTGAATACATAATATTCAAGAAATCTGCTCACCTCCTCTTTTTTTCTGAAAATTAACATTGGAAACAATCCTATTTTTTTAAATTTGAAAATGTCAGTACAAAAAATGGAGCAAAAAATTCATCATAAAATTTGTTAAAATAAAGAAAAACACAACTTGATTTGGGGGGATTTGAGACAAAAAAAATGGTAAAAACCGGATACCATAATAGTATTTAGAACATAATTTGTACTGTTTTGGTAAAAAAGGGAGAAAAAATCACAGGGAAATTCGGTTTTGGTGGTGTCAAGTCACCAAGACCGATTTAAAAAATGTGAAAGTGGAGTTTCAAAAAATAAAAAGAATAAAAAAAATTTGGGGGACAAGAAAAAGTTTAACAACAAATACAGAAAAAAATCGGTTCCAGTGGGAAAAGGACACTGTAACCGATTTGAACAACAAAAAACACGGGGGTTACAAGTTTTAAATTTAAAAAAAAATCCACTTGGGTGGAGATATTAATGGAACCAAGAGTAAAAATGACAAAAATCGGGAAGTTTTTGGAGAATTTCAGAGATTTGAGAGGAAGAATGATTCAAAAACGACGACCTTGCATATATTGCTCCCATCTTTCGTGGCTTCTTCTTATTTGCTCGATGAACATTTGTCTTCGTTGTTCATACAATCTACGAAACATCTGAAAATATTTGGATTCTCTGTAGAACTTTGGGTGTTTAGCAAAATTTGAAAAAAGCTTGTGAATTTCTGAGAATTCAAATTGCAATTTATTTTTAGAATAAACTTCTGAATCGAAATGTGAAAGAAAAAATGTCGAGTAATTTTTGAAAAAATTCTAGAAACCATCCCCCCTGGTTAGAACTAACCAATCTATCCTCTTCCAATCGCCGATTTTCCCTCTCTTCGTGTTCTTCACGCATTTTTGCGACAAGCCGCTGTCTAACATGTGTTGGAAATATAACAGGATATGAAGCTACTGGTTGTTCAACAATTGAACCATTAACTGAAAAAAAATTAGATGTTGCAAAAAACATTTCCGCCAATGCTTACTTTGGTATTCAACATTAAATTCATTCGCATTCAAATTTTCGATTCCGGAAAATTCCGGATCACTGATAAATCGTATCCAATTTTTGTAGCCAATCAAAAATTCTGTGTTGTACCATTGGATCATATCTTCGAAATTGTGTGTTACTTTTGCCGCAAAACGTCACGAAACTCGAGTTTTTCGACATTGAAATTTCGCGAAACAAGCATGTTTTTGTATCGTCCTGGAACCACAGACACTGGGGATCGGTTCTTACAATGTTTTTACTTGTTCATAACAGTTTTCACCACCATTTTCTTCGGAAACACGAGACTTGGCAAATGCAATTCACATATAACACTGTCATTTGACAAAGATTCCTTTTCAGAAGTTTTTATTACCTATTTTCGTAAATTAATATCCTTTCTCAACCCCTGATACGTTTTTTCTACAAAAACAATCTATATTTTTTCCACATTTTGAGAAAAATCATACTTGTTTCGCGACATTTCAATGTCGAAAAACTCGAGTTTCGCGACGTTTTGCGACATTTCGTGCATTGTATTTTTATGTTTTGAAACACGTTTTTTGACGTTTTTTTTCTTCGCGCATCGTCCCATTGTTGATCGATTCATTCATCTGCTGGGCACTGATGGCTACATGGAAGTCTTGATGATTTTGATCAGCTAAGGCAATTTTCTGCGGGATCAATGATTTTGCGGCAACTTGGAGAATTTGTTCATTTTTGGAGTCCTGAGCACGTCGACCCACTTGCTGCAATGGGTGTATGGTTTTTCAGTTTTTCCACGAAGTGCTACGAGAAAACCCCGCAACTAGACTTCATGAAACTCCTTATTTCCATAGATTTTAACATGCTGATCACGAATATGAAATCAGTTTTCGAAATGGTTCAGTAGTTCTTTTGCATTTTGATGCATTCTGTCTCACACCCATTGCAGCAGTTTGTTCTTTAGTGGGTCGACGTGTGAGAATCTGCATAAATAGAAGTACAACATCGACAAGAATCTTGCTGGTTGATAGTTCAATTCGCGACAAAATACTGGAGACAACAAGATTTGGACAAAATCAGGTATTTTTTATGATAATTTAGTTTGGCCACGCCATATTCCCGTTGGTTAATTGATATTTTTACAGAAAACTGGCTGCAGGATTTTGGAAGATCGAGACACAAAGAAAACATCAAGAAAGGTCAACGTGAGGATCAGCAGACATATGAGAACAACGACAAATTCAAGATTTGCACTAAGAAACAACAATGCCGACAAAGGATGGTTTTGGTTTTTATATTCCAAAAAGTTCGGAGATCTGATTGTGAAGAAGGTTGAGAAACTTGAAGGATTTTCCACTCACAACACATTTTTCGCTTCTTGATTATGTACATTTTGGATGAAAAATCGTTTTTTTCTTGTTCCCTTCTTAACTAGACTTTGGTTAATTCAAATCCTGTCATCTTTTTGGTTATTTTTTCTTCTCAAACGATCATGCGCGCTCCAACGAACAACGCTTGTTCGTCTCGCTGTCTGTGTCTCGTCATTTCTTCTACTCTCTCTCTCTCTCACACATTGTTTGTTTGCCTTTTGGCCACGCCTTTTTCGATCAATAAATTGCAGGTGTGTGTGTGTGTCTCGTTATTTTTTCACCTTTCTTCCTTCTCTTCTTTTTTCTCTTATTTTTTTTGTTCGTCTTTGTGTTTGTTTCCTTTCTCAACCACCAGGTCTGATCAGAATGACCTTTGTTGGAAGGTTCGGAAGGATATCCTTCCGAGCTTCTTGGTAGGAATTCGGAATTCCGACTTTTCATTCCGAGGTTTTGTTCTCGGAATTTCGAAATGATAAAAATTTCGAAAAAAATGTTTTTCATTCGAGGAATAATAATGAAAATGGAAACTTTTTCATAATATATAATTTTCATTTTCATTTTTCGAGAATTCGGATGAATGGAGCGATATATGGACATCGACAACATTTACCAGGTAATTTTTATGATATTTTAGTTCGGCAACACAATTTTTCCGTTGGTGAATTGGTATTTTTGCAGGGAAATGTCGGCGATAAGAGGGATCCGATGGAAATGAGAAGAAAAAGAACATCGAGAGGAATTCAGAGGCTTTAGAAGATGATGTTTATTTTGACAACGGAGAAAGAAGAACAGCTCCACAATGGATATTGAAAATCCTGTTGCTTATGAAGATCTCGAAGTGTTATTCTCATCCAACTTGCGACACACTCCTGTCGACAACAAAATCCGATTGTGAAGAGGAAAGAGGGATTTCTGGTGCAACAAAGTTGTGAACTGCAGAATTCACGATTGCAAATAGAAGATCAAGAGAGGATATTCAAAACTTTTGCATACGAAAAGGATTATGAGATCGAGACAACAACAAATGTATCAATGGAAGAACAAAATGGAGCCGCAATTTTTGAAGGAAGACTGGCAATCTATTCATTTTTGGCACCAATCTTTTGCTCAAGAGGCTGGGCGGAATCGGCACGCCGATTTTGTCGAATGCTGATTTTTCGGCAATTTTTGAAGTCGGCACTACGAAAAGTTTTTCGGCACTTGATAGAAGCCAAATTTCGTGCCCATTTCAAAATGTGCAAGGAGACAACTCATTTTTGGCTACTTAAAATGAACATGTTTCGAACTTTTTTTTCCAGGTATATTTTTATAAAATGTGTTGTTCCGCAGCTTTTTTCATACCATAGAATAATCGATTTTTTTCAGATTGGCAAATATGTACATCTTCGACAAATTATTGGACTTATTGAAACTTTAACTATATATTCACTACTGACTTTCATCCATTTTTTTCTTTGTCACTGTTTTTTAAGTGTCACAAAAAATGGATCCTTTTTGAAAAATTATATTTTTTTGTTCCTTCTTCTTTTTTTCTCGATTTTGTCTCTCCTCATTTTAACTCGTTTTTATTTAATAATGAAAATTTGTCAAATATAAGGGTAATTTTTTCAGATCTTGGAAAATGCCACAAAAATCGAATAACAGTGTCGAAAAAAGCCGAGGAACTCCTCGATCCAATGCTGATGTTCTTTCTTCAACCGAACCAGTTGCAACTTCAACAGGAGATCAATCGGAAGCAGTTACTTCGTCTTCGAAAAAATCTGTGCCAGGATCATCGGCAAATGGATCAGTTAGTTTGATTTTTCCATATAAAGCTCTCAACAAAAAATTAATCGAAAAAAAAAATTTACAATCAGTATTAATCTAACAAGGGAAAATTTTCAGCTCGAGTTTTGAACCATCTTAATGAACATATAAAAAAATTCAGCTTCCGAAGAACACCAAGTTCTGATGCGCCAAAGTGTCAGAAATCGTATTCTCCGGCAGCTGAATTTTTTATATGTTCATTAGAATGGCTCAAAAGATTTTGAGCTCAAAAAGGTTCCCTTGTAAAAAAATTCCAAACAAATTTTGGAAGAAGGAATCATAAAGTTTCAAATTTCAAAAGTAAAAATTAAAAAATAAACAAAAAATAGTTTGAAATAACAGAAAATGTAAATCAAAATTTCAGACTCAATTGGAATCGCAATCCGTCAACTCAAATGCTGTCACAACATCAACAACAGGAGCGAATGTTCCTCGTGCTGTACCAGTTGGAGGAATTCCTGGATCGGGAAGAGATGTTTCAGGACCACTTGCAATTCCATCAGGAGATCAATCTAGACCAGATGATCAATCTTTGACCGGTTCAGTTGCAATTCCAAAAGGACATCAATCGGAAAGAGATGTTTCAGCATCGAGCCGTCCAGCTTCAACTCCACAAGGATATCAACTTGCATCCCGACAATCCATAACTGTCAGTTTTTTTTGATTAATAGTGAATTCTCATCTGCAACTAGCAAAAATTACCTGTGAAAAATATAATTTTCAATATACAACAAAAGACGAAAAATTCTGTAATCTCACAATTTTATATACAAAAATTTCAAATCAATTTCAACCATATATTTAAACCACTAACGTTTTCCACAAGCTTCATGAAAATTGAAATTTCAGGTTGCCGCCGCCATGAGACAAAATATTGCTGATCCAGTTGCAGCACAACAAATATTGGAAATGTTGCAAAGCCAATACACTTTTGAATATCTTAAGAATTTGAAATATGTGACATTTGAAGAAATTCAATGGTTGCACAATCATATGAAATATTTGATAGATTCAAATGAAGATGAGATTTATGTACTGGTGATGAACGTTAGAAGATCAAAAGATTTCCCAGTTTTGCAAGCAAATATAATGGCGAAAATCATTGATGTGATGTTGAGAAAGAGTTTGTCGCACGTTGAAGGAAATGTGGATTCGACACCAATGAGTCTAGGGTGAGTTTGGGTTGAGAGTGTGCTGAGGAATTCAGAAGGCTCCAGACAACAATTTGGAGGCGTCAGAAGGCTTGAGAATGCTACAGAAGAATTTTGAAGAATTTAAAAACATTTTGAGGACTAAAAAGGCTTCAGAGAGCTTCGGAAGACGTTAAAAGAATTTCGGAGGCGTCAGAAAGTTCTAAAATAAGTTTTGGAGATTTTGAAAAAGCTTCAGAAGGCTTGCTTTCAAAACTACATTTTTTTTGTATGAAATTCAAATCTAAATTCAATTTCAAAACTTCTAATTCACTTCCGACTATCCTCACTGTTTTTCTTTATATGAATATACAGTAGCGAACAAAACAATATCCCCTCCCTACTATTTGATGAAAACACATGTTAAAACTCGTTTTTGATTGGTGAAACGTGGTGGACCTTTCTCAAAATCAAAAATTGACCCGGATTGGTCTTTTAGTTGACCAAATTCCAAGTTCTGTGAAGCCTGATCTTCTATGATGAAACATCGAAAATATCCTCGATTTTGTATTTTTGATTCTGACATCAATTTTTCATCCACCAGTAGACTTTTTTCTAGTTTTTTCGTTGTATTATATAAATTGAGGTCTCTCTTCAATAATACAAACAAAAAATATCAGAAATAATCATTGGATTCGAAGTTTCTCGATGTTCAATGGTGACCATCAGCAATGATCAGAAAGATCGATTCCACCAATGTCATCGATTTTTCTTACGATTTTTTTGCTTGAATAGTTTATTGGTATATGATCTGAACCTTTTCTATCAAAAAAATCTTTGAAAAATTATATTTTCGATCGATTTCATAGATGTTGTCACCGATCCCGTCAAGAACATCAATATAAAACTCCACTTATATGTATGGAAGATTGAAAATTTTATGAATAAATACTAATTGTTGGAAGAACACGTGATTCTCCTTCAGCTTGGTTCATAAAAACTTGGTTAACAATGTTTTCGAAGTCATAATCGCGTTCAAACCAAAATCTATCAAAAACTAATGGAAAGGACATCAGTGAAATCGATCGGAAATATAGTTTTTTAAAGATTTTTTGATAGAAAATGTTCAGAACATATACCAATAAACTATTAAAGCAAAAAAATTGTAAGAAAAATCGATGACATTGGTGGAATCGATCTTTCTGATCATTGCTGATGGTCACCATTGAACATCAAGAAACTTCGAATTCAATGATTATTTCTGTTATGTTTTGTTTGGATTATTGAAGAAAGACCTCAATTAATATAATACAACGAAAAAACTAGAAAAAAGTCTACTGGTGGATGAAAAATTGATGTCAGAATCAAAAATACAAAATCGGGGATATTTTCGATGTTTTATCATAGAAGATCAGGCTTCACAGAACTTGGAATTTGGTCAACTAAAAGACTAATCCGGGTCAATTTTTGATTTTGAGAAAGGTCCACCACGTTTCACCAATCAAAAACGAGTTTTAACATGTCTTTTCATCAAATAGTAGGGAGGGGATATTGTTTTGTTCGCTACTGTAGAAAATATTGTCCGCCAAAAAATATCTAGGAAATTTCGAAAACTTGATAAATTAGAGTTTCACAAAAACACATTCAAAGTTATTTTTTTCAGTATCGATCACCCGAAACTCCTTGGTGATGCATTCAATTTGAACAATAAACCATATAATCAAATAAATGCCGAGAATTTGATTCAAGAATTGGTGGCTGTGCAACAATTAAATCCCGGATTCAAATTTGATTACCTTTTTCGTGTATTAATTATGGTCAAGCGGCCGGTGATTCCAACAGGAGATCAATCGGGAACAAATGGTCCATCTTCGAGCGAACCAAATGAAACTCCAACAGGATATCAATTGAGTTCAGATGTTCCATCTTCGAGCGGACCAGTTGCAATTCCATCTGTAGATCAATTGAGTCCAGATGTTGCATCTTCGAGCGGACCAGTTGCAATTCCAACAGGAGTACAATTGAGTCCAGATGTTCCATCTTCGAGCGGACCAGTTGCAATTCCATCTGTAGATCAATTGAGTCCAGATGTTGCATCTTCGAGCGGACCAGTTGCAATTCCAACAGGAGTACAATTGAGTCCAGATGTTCCATCTTCGAGCGGACCAGTTGCAATTCCATCTGTAGATCAATCGAGAGCAGATGATCCATCTTCGAGTGGACCAGTTGCAAATCCACCAGGAGATCAATCAACATCCCGACAATTCCTAACGGTTAGTTTATTCGATTTATAGTGAATTTCCATCTGCAACTAGCAAAAAACTGAAAATTCTGTAATCTCACAAGTTTATATTCGGAAATTTCGAATCAATTTCAACCGAAATTTTGAACCACAAGCTTCATGAAAATTGGAATTTCAGGTTGATGACGCCGAAAATATTCCCGGTGCCGACCTTCATTGTCTCAAGTTCGTTACTTATGAGGATGTTGAAGAGATGGAGCGTTGGATGGAATACAAACTTAACTCAATTACAATTGAACAATGTGAAGCGATTGTGGCAATGAAAACAACAGAAGTTCAGCAAATGTTACCAGCCACGATATTGGCGAAAAACTTGGATGTTTTATTGAGAAAATATTTGTCACACGTTGAAGGAGACCTGCACAAGACTTTGATTACTTTTAAGTGAGTTTGGGTTGAGAGGGACCTGAGGAATTCAGAAGGTTCCAGAAGGTTCTAGAAGGTTCATAAATTCGAGTTTCTTCACAAAAACGCATTTAAAGTTATATTTTTCAGAATTGGTAGCAAAACAATTGATTTCGAATTACGATGGGAGAATAAGACGTTGAGTAAAATCAATTCGGAAAGAGTAGTTCGAAACTTGGTCGCGCTTCGAGAATCCAATCCCTATTTCGTATTCGATCACATGCTCCATTTTATGATTCATATCAAACGGCCGGTGACTCCTTCTCCAATATCTGCACAAAATACAGCTCAAACAGGACATCAATTGAGCGCAGATATTCCATCTTCCAGCGGAACAGCTTCAACTCCACAAGGATATCAATCGACATCCGGACCACAAGCAGTTAGTTTTTTTTTGATTTACGGAAAAAGAGGGTTTTTCGAAACTTTATGCTCTCAAATGTGGGAATATTTTCACTTCTCATAAAATTTGAGAGCAAGGATCAGATTAAGCTTGAAATTCTGAACAAAAGCTACTCCAAAAACCAACATTTGAAAATCATTTCAAGCTTTTAAAAAATCAAGTTATTGAAAACCCCTGTTTTTCCATTCAGAGTCGAAAATTCTGTAATCTCACAAGTTCATATCCAGAAATTTCGAATCAATTTCAACCAAAATTTTGAACCACTAAAGTTTTCCACAAGCTTTATGAATATTGGAATTTCAGATTGCTGTCGCCTCAACACAAAATGTTCCTGGTTCAGCTATTCATCATCTCAGCTTCGTAACAAATTCGGATGTTCAAGAAATGGAGAATGATATGATTTATATATATAAATCAATTACAACTGAAAGATGTGATGTTGTCATGTCAATCAGAAGATCTGATGTTCAGCCAATTCTACCTACTAATAAACTGGCAAAACACTTGGATGTGCTTATGAGAAAACTTATAACACATATTCAAGGAACACTGAATGATACACCAATTACGTTGAAGTGAGTTTGGGTTCAGAGAGACCTGAGGAATTCAGAAGGCTCTAGAAGAATTTTCGGCTCTGTTCGGAAACTTAACTTGATTGTGGATCTGTAGTTTACGGGACCTCAGCTTTGAATGCTAGAAAAGCTTTAAAAATTCAATTTTTATGTTTGTGCAGCTCTGGAATAAAGGCTTAGGCTTAGACAATTTCGAATAGAGATAAATTACTTTTCTTTTTCAGATATTTGTACCCCTATAAAACCTTTTTGTTATTCTAAAACCCTTTATTTTCTGTAAAACCCTTTATTCTCTGAAAAGCCCTTTATTTTCCGAAAAACCCTTTATTTTCTCGAAAACCCTTTATTTTCTCGAAAACCCTTTATTTTCTGAAAAACCCTTTATTTTCTGAAAAACCCTTTATTTTCTGAAAAACCCTTTATTTTCTGTAAAACCCTTTATTTTCTGAAAAACCCTTTATTTTCTGAAAAACCCTCTTTTTTCTGAAAAACCCTCTATTCTCTGAAAAACCCTTTATTTTCTGAAAAACCCTTTATTTTCTGAAAAACCCTTTATTTTCTGAAAAACCCTCTTTTTTCTGAAAAACCCTCTATTCTCTGAAAAACCCTTTATTTTCTGTAAAACCCTTTGTTTCCGAACAAAGCCGAAAAAGAGCTTCGGAAGATGTTCAAATAATTTTGGAGCCTTCAGAAGGCTCTAAAATAAATTTTGGAGATTTTGAACAAGCTTCAGAAGGCTTTCTTTCAATTTTGTATGAAATTCAAATCTCAATTCAATTTCAAAACTCTCTCATTCTCCCACACTATTTTCCTGTACATAGAAAATATTGTCCGCCAAAAAATATCTAGAAAATTTGGAAAACTTGATAAATTTGAGTTTCACAAAAACGCATTTAAAGTTATATTTTTCAGAATCTGTCATCCAGAACTACATTGTGCATTGGTGTGGGATAACAAGACATTCAATCAATTAAATTCCGAAAGAGTTGTTCAACACTTAGTCGCGTTACAAAAATGTGATGCTGGTTTTTTATTCGATCAACTTATCGATATTGTTATAACTGTTAAACGGCCAGTCACTCTCGATCCAAATGCTGCGGCTTTGGCTGTTACCAATCTGCGATTTGTGAATATGGAAGAGATTAGCAATTTAGAAGAGTTTATGCATCCTTTGTTCGACTCGGTTTTGGATGATGAATATATTCTGTTTATGAGAGTTAAAACATCATTGAATTTCCCGGTTTTGCCAGAAAATGTTTTGGCGCAAATTGTTGATGTGATGTTGCGCAAGAGTGTTTCGCGTGTTCGAGGCGATGAGGATGAAACACGGATGACTTTAGGGTGAGTTTGGGTTGCGAGGGACCTGATGAATTCAGAAGGCTTCAGAAAAATCTGTTGGTACTCTGTTGATAAAATGCCATCACTAGTTTTCTATATGAGTATAGAAAATATTGCTGGCCAAAAAAGTTGATAAATTTGAGTTTCACAAAATCACAGTCATTTCTTCCAGCTTCGAACATCCGAATTTACCGGGCGGACGAATCGGTTGGGCAAATAAACCGTTGACAGCATTAAATGCCGAACTCTTGATTGGCGAATTGGTTAATCTACAAAATTCTTATCCTCTATTCCAATTCGACGGTAATCTTCTCGTTTCAATCAACATCAAACTTCCTGTGAATTCTCCTGAAACTGCTCAAGCATCAGGAAGCACCTAACTAAGCTGATTAAATTCTTGAACTTTATGAGATATGTGTTTGTGTTCTGGTGAATCTCTTTACTCTTGTCTTCTTTGTATATGGGAAATGTTGGGCTAATTTCCTGCTTTCTCATCTTCTTTTCTTTTTCTTTTTATTTTTTAATTTTTCTAATGCTTGTCTTAGGGCCAATTTTGTAACTTTCAATTATCACACTTTTGAAGATTTCTAATAACTCAATTCCGAGCGAATCTCGATGTCAAATTCTGTAATTTTTTTTTTCATTAATTTGTTTTTTCAAAAAAAAAAGTCTCGTAACTTTGGGATCATAAACTATTTTAATAACAATTGTGTTTATCTGAAATATCAAATTTTACAAGACTTCTGAAACAAACAATCCAGATTTTCAGGTTTTTCCGGGTGTTTCAGTTTTTAAAAAATTTTATCCTAACAAACTATATTTCTTTTTTTGCCTTATTCTCTTTTGAAGGTAGGAAAGCTTCAGATGGATTTAGAAGGCTTAAAAAGGCTTTGAATAACATTTAAAAGCTTCAGAAGGCTCTCAGAGCAGAATGAAAAATTTTGAAAAAAAAACTTTGAATGTGTTTTTATGAAACAAGTTGACATTGGAAAATACATATTTGATTTCAAAATTTTTTAAAATTTTTTTTGGCGCGAAGCAATTTGTATATGAACATATAGAGAAATAGTGTCCTTTTGAAGCTTTCTGAAGCCTTCTGAAACTTTCAGATTTATAAAATCTACTTTTTCCCGACTGGACTTCTAGGTTCAATGTTAACTTGTTAAAAATCTCTTTCAACTTTTATGGGACAATTCACGAAGAAAAAAAAACGTCAAAAAACGTGTTTCAAAACATAAAAATACAATGCTTCAGAAAAATTGTGGAGGCTTTAGAAAGCTTTTTTAGGTTTATTTTCAGAAAAAAAAGATAAGGTGAGCAGATTTCTTGAATATTATGATTTGCTTGTTAGTGAAAAACAAGTGGCTCATAAATAAAAGATATAATTCTAGTGTCATTGCTAGTGGAACTGAAAACGAGTTCCAAACGAACTTCTCAAAAATCGCTTCCTTGGATTTCCATTGTAGACCAACGGGGGCGCTTTGAGTTACAATCGAACTCCAAACTGGTTCCCTGAGAGAGCAAAATAATTGAGTCAAGACCTTCAAAACAACCATGAATACAGTAAACCCGATAAATAAGCTGAAAATGTAATTGATTTCTGTGAAGTGATAAGTGTTAACGTTTTTATTCAGAAGAACCTTTCTGTTTTCACGCACGAGTATAGCAAGGTCTGATTTTCTTTTTCAATGTTTTTTTTTAATTATTTTTTCTTTATATTTTCTCTGTTTGGAATAATGAAATCTTCAATCAAATTGATATTTTTCTTTTTTTAATGTTAATTATGTTCATGATTTAAAAAAAAAATCAGTTGAAGTTTCCCTTTTTTTTGCTTTTCTAAATTTATATCATCCACATACTGTCTGTACTTTGAAATAATTCTTTTCTATTCCTCTGAACGAAATTCTCAAAATCAATCATTTTGCTTGCTGATTTTAAACTGTATTCAAATGTAAAATCATCAAACTTTTGTTTCTTTTTTACTTCTTGTCCCAATCATTGTCTTTCTTTCTCTAACACCCTCCTCCTCCTCTCTCTCTCTCTCTCATTTTCCTGTCCTCTCCTTCTTTTGGCTTGTCACAACTATTTTTTCCTTCCAGGTTTTTGTATTCGATATGATATTTTTCTCATTTTTTTGCTTCTTGAAAAGCTTTAATACTCTCCACAAAACACTAATTAAATTTCAGCATGGATCCAGAATTCATCGAGGAAATGCGCAGAGATTTGCAAGATTGGAAGGATGAAAGGGATCGAGCAGAATTGGATCGCCAAAAACAACTGGAGAAAGTGGAAAATGGGGCAAAGCTTTCGGTGGTGAGTTGTTTTTGGGATCATTGAAATATTTGATAGAAAAAATTAAATTATTCATGTCAGTTTTTTATTCAAAAATCTAGTATAAGATCTGAAATTCTGTGAAAATTAGCTGGTGAAGCCAAAAAAAAACCCTCTGGTTTTCTGTTTTTTTCTTTAATGAGATTCCGGAGATTGAAATTGAAATATTCTGAACATTTTTCAAAAAGTCAAAAAAAGTTATTTTTGAAAATTCGTAATTCAGCTCAAACTCAACGAAAAACTTTGATCAATAGCGCGTTTTGAAGCTTAAATTGCCCTCCTTTCAAGTTTTTTGGTGTACTGTTATCAAAATTTGAAGTTTGATGGCAGTACTCCACAACAAAAAAAAGATGGCAATTCAAGCTTCAAAACGCGATATTGATCGAGATTTTTCGTTGAGTTTGAGCTGACTTACGAATTTTCAAAAAAAGAGGGTTGAAAAATATTTTTCTCACATTTACTTCATTTTTTTCAGCACTCACCGATTCCATTGGATGCGGAGCCGATTGCTCTCCGCACTCGCGGCGAGCAATATCGCCAGTTTTTGTTCGAGCGTTTCTGCACTTAAGTAAGTTCTTTTTTTTTTTGAAAATCAGATGTTTAATAACAATGAACATTTTTCAGTGTGCAGAAACGCCGCTCCTTCTCTCCTGCTCGCCACTTCTTTGCCTACAATCCACAGTCACCGGTTTCTTTTTTCCTGATACATTTTGCCCATTTTTACCCGGTTTTGTGTGTTTTTTGTTAATTTTTATTGCTCAATAAATTATGTTAGTTCAAAAATAAATATATATTCAAAAATAATGCATAGTAGTGATTTTGGAATTTTTCTCGTTAACTTTTTCAGATTTTTTTCTCGTTCGCACAGTTCCGCTGATTCTTCAGTTTTTTTTGCCAGAGCCAATTCATTTGACTCAAACTTTGGAGCTCAATTTCTTGTTCTCAGAGTCCTTTTCTCTTCTACAGCCGGATTGATTTTTTTAAATGTACATTAACGTATCTCAAAGTACCCCTGAACAAATTTTGAGCTCAAAACTCGATGGCGACTTGAAAAAGTTCCCTTGTCAAAAAATTTTTCAGCGCTTTCAAAGTGTGATTACTGAACATTTTTGAAAATTTTCACTAGAAAATTTTAAATTTCAGAAAACACAGAAAATCATGCATCAAACCAAACAAAAAAACAACCGTGAAGATATTTTTATCTGGAAAACTACAGGAGAAAAATCTCAAGAACAGAAAAAAACACCACCACAAGGATGTGAGAAAATGATCTATGTGTCTGTGTCTCTTCAAACAAACACACTCTCTTGCTACCCTAAGTTTTCGAGTTTTTAAAAAATGTTTTCTTCAAGGAGCTGTTCTAGAATGACTCAAATGAAAAATCAATAAGTTAAAATGATTTTATTCTTGTATCCAATTTTTTCTGAAGCTTTGTTAAAGAATTTTCCCGATTTTCTATTTTTTCAATTTCTTACACCCTTCCAGAATTTGAAAATTCTCCACAGTTTCGTTGTGCTTTTCTCCATTTTTTAATATATAAAATTCCAGCAAAAATCTCGGTTTTCAGACGATTCCTCAAAGAAAAACCAAAAATTTTTGAGAGGGGAGAGAGTGAAGAGACGCAGAGAAACAGACACACACACACACACATCCTGTATTATTCTCGCACCCTTGTGTTGCAGTGTTATTTTTTTTTTATTTCCGGGGGTTTTTTGTTTCGTCATGCGCGGGAGCTTATTTCGAATTTCTGATTTTTTAACCATCTATGATTTTAGTGTTAGTTATCTTCTCGTTTTGCATGAGTTTTAGTGATTTTTCTGATTTCTTAACAAAAACTATAGTTTTGTGGTTTATTTTTCACGTAGAATCCCTGTTTTCTTTCAGTTTGCAAGTTTTTTGTGAAATTCTGAAATCTCACACTCATATCGATATATTTCTTTATCTTTTCGTCACATTTTTTTGCTTGTAAGATGTCTCAAAATTTTTGAAATAGCGTTTTTCTCATTTTGATACTTTTCTAGAGTTTTTTCTAATTTTATTGTCAGTTTAGTTTGACATTTTTCGAATTCCAGAGGTTTTCTTGTACAAATTTGGGATTTCAATTTTTCAAATACTCCAAAATATTTTCAAGCAATAAAATCTAGTTCTCCTCACAATTTTTTTCATTTTTGACTTATTGAAACTCTCTTCCCGCTAAAGATTTTCATTTTCACATTCGAGAATCCTTTTTGTGTCAAGAGAGCTAAGCGCGCTCTATCGAACTCGAATATTCGCTGCGCAGCAACACACTTACTCTGCGTCTCTCTCACAATACTCTGCTTCTCTTTACTTTTTTCTCGAAGTGATTTGTCATCATTTTATTTTTTTTCAAATTTCGTTCACTCACTTTTTTTTGACTGGTTTAAAATCGTGTAACTCCTTTCCTTTTGGACTTTAATTGATTTTTTTCAGGTAAAAAGCCAGTATCATTTGCGATTCTCAGTCAGAATGGATACCGATCCAAATGTTCCACCGCTCGCCACTTGGGAGCATGTGATTTATAAAAATGCGCATGAAGCTGTTGAAAAAGCACAAGAAATTGTTAAGGTTAGTTTTTTAGGCTCCTGATATATTAACCCCCAAAAAAATATTTTTTTTGCAGGTTTTGGACTATCGTTTCATCCACCATTTCCCGATGTCCGATGTTAGAGCCTTGTCTCAATTGTCAAGAAAAATCTACCAACAAGCCAATGAACTTGACCTACTTTTGGTAAGTTTTATGATAAATATGGAGAATAAAGAATATAATATTATTTTTTTCAGGTCCGTGTTCATTTGATGCTCGAAAATTCTCAACAAAATGCCAATCATGGAGAGAATTCCGATCGAGTTATGATGGAGATTGGAACCATCCGCAACCAAATGTTAGAGGTAATTTTTAGGCTTCATAGGCTCATCAGGCCTAAAAAAAACTCAAAAACATTCTTATTTTATTTCAGAATTGGAGATTGTTCCAGTCAAAAGATCAACACTTCTTCAATTTCTGAGTCGCACCAAGCTGCCTTTGTTAAACCTGTTAAACCTGTTATTTTTTGTAGGGAAATGTTGATTTTCCCCTGTCAAGCTGTTTTTATCCCTGTTACCCGAATGTTTTCCCAGATTTATTGAAAATCTATTTTTTCCCGATCTTCTAGGTCCTTGCTAAAAAGTTCTCTAAACTTTTAAGCAAACTGTTATTTCCGCAAAAACTGTTATCAATATTAATCAATTCAATAAATTGTTACATTTTAAAAACAAATCGATTTTTCTTCTTATTATTTCACACAAGAATTGAAATATCCGAGCTCAAATTTGTTGTCTTCAATAGCGAAAAAACCTCCCTGACAGTTAACAGGGTGGTCTTACTGTGATTTACTGGAAGCCCATTTATTTTTCAAACGACCAAACGCGCTCCAACAAACAATACTTGTGCTCTTTGTTTAACACACTAATCACCAAATACAGAAGTTACAGAAATTGAAAAAAAAAACAAGTGTTTTTTCGTTCGAAGCGCGGATTCTCTATATACTTTTGCTGTAGTCTCGGCAGTTGAAAGACTATGCCAATAAGATGAATTGTGTCGTGGAAAAATCAGGAAGGCTTCCTAATTTTGCCATGGACGAAGTCACCCATCAATTTTTCAATTAAAAAAACTTATTAAATTTATTTTTTTAATTAAATGTACTCTGAGCGAAGCTTTAGAAAATTTCTTTTTTTAACACTGTTAGAAAAATTGTTCGATGACGTCATGGCAAAATTAGAAACCGTTCCTGATTTTGCCACGAGTCATTTTTTGAACGAAAAACTTGAAATTCTCTATGAATTTGTCTCCAAACCGAAATTTCTGTTTGGAGACGGTCATGTCTTCAAACGAAAATTTCATTTTTTTTTTTGAATTTTTTCAACGAAAAAAAAGTCGGGAAAATTTTCTGTCAATTTTTCTGTTTTTAACAGTGTTAAAAATTCTGATTACCTTAGGCCCGAGTTTTTTCTTGTTATCGAAAAAAATCGGGCCGAGTTTTTTTATTTTTCGAAAAAAAATCGGGCCGAGTTTTTTTATTTTTCGAAAAAAATCGGCCCGAGTTTTTTTATTTTTCGAAAAAAATCGGCCCGAGTTTTTTTATTTTTCGAAAAAAATCGGCCCGAGTTTTTTTATTTTTCGAAAAAAAAATTTTTGATCAAAAAATGACTCGTGGCAAAATCAGGAACGGTTTCTAATTTTGCCATGGATGACGTCATCGATCAATTTTTCGAAAAAAAAATTTTCTTGTTTTTTTTAACAGTGTTAAAAAAAAGAAATTTTCTAGAGCTTCGCTCAGCCTGCGCCTGAGCCTAAGGTAATTAGAATTTTTAACACTGTTAAAAACAGAAAAATTGACAGAACATTTTCCCGACTTTTTTTGTTACTTCTAGGTGATTTACTAAGCCTAAGCCTGAGAGGAAGTGTCATTTAGATCCCAACTCATCGACTTTATTTTTACATTTTTGGATTATTCCAAATCTGTAACTTTTTTTGTTAACTGTATACACGAAAATCAAAATTTTTGACTTTTTGTCAGCTACCCGCTCAAATCCAAATTTTCATTCAGGTGGGTATTTTTGTCAGAAAATTCAAAAAATTCAACAAAAAAAATGAAATTTTGCCACGAGTCATTTTTTGAACAAAAAAATTGAAATTTTCTATGAATTTGTCTCCAAACCGAAATTTCTGTTTGGAGACGGTCATGTCTTCAAACGAAAAGTTCATTTTTTTTCGAATTTTTTCAACGAAAATCAAAATTTCGGTTTTTGTTGAATTTTTTGAAATTTCTGACAAAAATACCCGACATTTTTTTTTTGAAAAATTGTTCGATGACATGGTAAAATTGAAAAAAATCGGCCCGACTTTTTTCTTGTTATCGAAAAAAATCGGTCCGACTTTTTTTATTTATCGAAAAAATCGGCCCGAATTTTTTCTTGTTAATCAAAAAATAACTCGTGGCAAAATCAGGAAGGCTTCCTAATTTTGCCATGGATCAAGTCATCGATAAATTTTTCAAAAAAAAAAAATTCATTTGATATTTTTTTCGTATTAAATGTTCTCGAAAATAGTTGAACACAAGATTTTTTTTTTCGTATTGAAGACTTGAATAACATTCTTGGCACGTTAGGAATTAGGAATTCTCAGTGCCAATAGCATCTTTCCCAGGTAAATTTTATGATATTTTAGTTCGGCAACACAATTTTCTCGTTGGTTAATTGGTATTTTTACAGGGAAATGACATCGGCGAGAGGGGATTTGAGGATTTTCGATGAAAATGAGAAGAAAAAGAACAGCGAGAGAAATTCAGACGCTTTGGAAGAAATCGAAGTGAGGAAGAGAAACAACAAGTATATATGGATGATGTTTATTTTGAAAATCGAAGAAAATCAACCATATTTTCTTCTAGAGTAAAACGTAGTTTGAGCACTAGTAGAGCTTTAGGAGTTTTGCTGAATTTAGAATTAAAACTGATGTAAAAACACACTTTATTTGTCCAAATTTTATTAGTGCACCTGAAAAATACATAAACATTGAGCATAAAAAATTTAATGTAAAATAACAATTAAATTTGAGTAAAAGTTTGTTTTTTTCTTCTTTTTTTCTTCCTTTTTGTTTTGTTTGTTTTCCTTTTAACCACGCCTTTCTCGATCAATAAATTGGTTTGCAAGTGTGTCTGCGTCTCGTTATTTTTCCTCTCTCTCTCACTCACACATGCCACCTTTCTTCTTTTTTTTTGTTTGTGTTTTTGTTTGTTTTCTTTCCTAAACACGCCTTTTTCAATCAATTTATTGGTTTTCAGGAAAAACGACGACGAGAAAATGGAAATCAAAGGTGATTCGAATGGATGGAGCGAATTATGGACATCGTCAAAGTTTCCCAGGTAAATTTTATGATATTTTAGTTCGTCAACACAATTTTCCCGTTGGTTAATTGGTATTTTTGCAGGAAATGGCGGCGACAAGAGGGAGTCGAGGATTCTGGATGGAAATGAGAAGAAAAAGAACAGCAAAGATATCGAATTGTCGGGACGACCAAGGATTTCACAGAAAACACGGCGATGTGAAGAGTTTCAATATTTTCAATGGCTGAGGATTTGCAAACACAGAAAAACAACGCCAACAAGTACTAATTCAAGTTTTTCGAAAAATATAAGGAGAAACAACAACACCGATAGAGAAATCAAAGGATTGTTCTGGTTCAATGTTTGGACAACATCGAGAATTGTGTTGGATGAAAATGAATTGAAAGGTTGAGCGATTCGAAGGATGTTTGTTATTCTCAGGTAATTTCTACTATAATTTAGTTCGGCCATGCGATATTCCCGTTGGTTAATTGATATTTTTACAGAAAACTGGCGTGAAGAGGATTTTTGCCTTCTAGTGAACGATCAAGAGAAGATGGACAACAACAATAGAGATATTCGAGGGTTTTGCATACAAAAAGCATTATGAAATCGAGACAACAACAAATATATTGATGGAAGATGGGAATGGATCAGCTGAAACAAATGGAGCCGGGATTTCTGCAGGGCTATTCTACTCACAACAAATGTTTGGCTTCTTGGAATGTTTTTTGTTTCGGTCGCGTTTATCCAGGTATATTTTCATGAAATTTGTTGTCCCACAGCTATTTTCATCTTTTTTGTTTTGTTTGTTTTCCTTTTAACCACGCCTTTCTCAATCAAAATTTCACCTTTTTGGTTATTGTTATTACTTTTCAAAAGACCATGCTCACTCCAACAAACAATACCTGGTTGTTTATCTGTCTGTGTCTCGTCATTTCTCACACACTCTCTCACACACATGCATGCCACTTTTCTTCTTTTTTGTTTTGTTTGTTTTCTTTTTAACCACGCCTTTCTCAATCAATAAATTGGTCTGCAGGTGTGTCTGCGTCTCTTTTTTTCTCTCTCTCACACACACACACATGCCACCTTTCTTCTTTTTTTGTTTGTGTTTGTGCTTGTTTTCCTCTCCTAAACACGCCTTTTTCAATCAATAAATTGGTTTTCAGGAAGAAAAAGAACGCCGAGAAAATGGATATCAAAGGAGATTCCAATGGATGGAGCGAATTATAGACATCGACAAAGTTTATCAGGTAAATTTTATGATATTTTAGTTCGGAAAAACAATTTTCCCGTTGGTTAATTGGTATTTTTACAGGAAGATGACGACAACGACAGGGATTCTGGATGGAAATGAGAGATTAAAACAACGGCGAGAGGAATTCAGAGGTTTTGGAAGGCGTCGAAGTGAGGAAGTGAAACAAGTGTATTAATGCATGATGTTCATTTTGAAAATGGAAGAAAATCAACAATCTTTTGCTCATCGGATAATCAGTCAATTTTGCCAAAAAAACCGTCGCCGTGAAGACTTATGAACAGAAGAACAGCTCAACAAAATGGATCAGCGATTTTTGAAGGGATATTCTACTCACACCACATTTTTGGCCGCGTTTTTGTCAGGTATATTTTCATAAAATGTTGTTTCTCATCTTGTCGAAGTTGAAAAATGGGGCAGCCGTAAAAATAGAAACCAGTGCAGAGCTGAATAAATGACAAACTCGTTACTTCGTCAGTTGCGTGCGGCTGTGCGTTGCGGTCGAAAAAAAAATCATTAATCCATTTTTTTCCTTTGTTTTTCAACCGCAACGCACAGCCGCACGCAACTGACGCGAGTTTGACATTTATTCTCAGGAGATTTTTCGCAATTTTGCTGTACCGAATGAGCGATTCTGCTTGATAAAACATGCGATTCGGACACTAGTTTGCCGCGGAATCGCCTATTATAACAAGCGAGATTTTTTTTTTCGTAATCGGCAAGAAAACCGCGAGTTGCTGAACAAATTTCGAGAAAAAAAAAACAAGAGGTTCATTCTTTTTTATTATGAAAGACAAAGTTTGTCGAGATCAAAATTAATTTAGTTATTGGTGGTACTGTAGCAATTTAATGCCATAGCATTAATAAATACCCCTTTGTAACTTGTGAAGATATTATCAGGTTCAATTTATATTTATTTGCTGCCCGACAAAAAATGAGTTTTGCCTATTGGCATGCTTTCAAAAGAGATGCTCCGCCTACTATCCATCTCAATAAAAATGGTTCCAGCAAGAATTTCGCAACTTGCTGGACCAAATTCATGACACAAATTGCAACCTAAAAATGCAGCAAGAATCGAGCGAGTCGCTAAAAGTGCAGCAAGGAGATAGCAAGTTGCGAGAGGGCAGCAACTTGCTAAATCGTTGCCCAAAATTTCCTGAGTTCAGCTCTGCACTGGTTTTCATTTTTTACGGCTGCCACATTTTTCAACTTCGACAATACCGTAGATTAATCGATATATTTTTGCAGATTGGCAAATATGTACATCTTCAACATATTATTGGAGACTCTTTTTATTCTGGACTTATTTCTGGTTTTCAACTATCTATTCACTGCTGTGATTCATCAATTTTCCAAGAATCATCCAATTTTTCCTTGTCACTGTTTCTTCGAAGTGTCACAGAAAAATGGATGCTTTTTGGAAACATTATACTTTTCTCCTTCGGAAAATTATTAGGAGAGAAAGTGCGCTCTATTGCACTCGTTTCTCTCGTTTCGTCATCATTGTCTCTTCCTCTTTTTTTCTCGATTTTTCGTTTTCCTCCTTAATATTACTCGTTTTTATTTAATCATCAAAACGATTGAATATAAAATGTGTTTTTTTCAGAAATACTTGGAAAAATGCCAGCTCAACTAAGAATTCGCGCCGTAAATGCTGAAACTGCGAAAACCAGAGGACAAAAAGCGAAAGCTGCTCCAGTGAACAAAGTTGCAACTCGTGGAATTGCGAAAAATGCTGTGGCTGAAGCGACTGCGTCAAGAATGCGAGCCAAGAGTGTTGCACCAAAGTCTGCTGAAACAACATCCAAAAAGCGGAAAAATGTGAGTTTTTTCTTCGTATTTCAAATATTTTTTGCCAAAACATTTAGATGTTCTCTCAAAAAATTTGAATAACAAAAAGAAAAAGATATCAATTGAAATTTGAATTTCAGGTCGGCGAGGTCAATTCCGAAGATGTTCGAAATCAAAGAAGTTCTCGAGCCCGCGGAAAAACTCCTGCTCCCAAAGCGATTTCATCAATGCCAATTATTCATCGCCGCATATTAGTTGGAGGAATTCCTGGACCTGAAGATTATGTTCTTTCTTCACCCGAACCAGTTGCAACTTCAACAGGAGATCAATCGGAAGATACTTCAACTTCTGCACTCTCAACGAAAAAATCTGCGCAAGGATCATCGGCAGATGAATCGGTTAGTTCAATTTTTATCTTCATAAAAAGATTTCAACAAAAAATCGATCGAAAAAATAAAAATTTAGTATCAATCGAAAAATAATTTCAAACCAATTTTAGAACAAGAAATCATAAAGTTTCAAATTTCCAAAGAAATAATTGAAAATAAACAGAAAAAAGTTTGAAATAACTGAAAATGTAAATCAACATTTCAGGCTCAAATGCCAACGGAATCCGTCAATTCAAATGCTGTCGCGACTTCAACAACAGTATCCGATGTTCCTATGCCAGTTGAAGGAATTCCTGGATCCGAAGCTGATGTTTCATCTCCCAGCGGACCAGTTGCAACTTCAACAGGAGATCAATCAAGTCCAGATGTTCCATCTTCGAGCTTACCAGTTGCAATTCCATCAGGAGATCAATCGAGTCCAGATGTTCCATCTTCGAGCTTACCAGTTGCAATTCCACCAGGATACCAATCGATAGCGGATATTCCATCTTCCGGCGGACCACTTGCAATTCCATCAGGATACGAATCGAGAGCGGATGTTCCATCTTCGAGCGGACCATTTGCAATGTCATCAGAAGACCAATCAAGTCCAGATGTACCATCTTCCAGCGGACCATTTGCAATTCCATCAGGATACCAATCGATAGCGGATGATCCATCTTCGAGCGGACCAGTTGCAGTTCCAACAGGAGATCAATCGACTCCAGATGTACCATCTTCCAGCGGACCATTTTCAATTCCATCAGGAGATCAATCGAGTCCAGATGTACCATCTTCCAGCGGACCATTTTCAATTCGATCAGAAGACCAATCGATAGCGGATGATCCATCTTCGAGCGGACCATTTGCAATGTCATCAGAAGACCAATCGAGTCCAGATGATTCATATTTGACCGGACTACTTGAAATTCCACCAGAAGACCAATCGATAGCGGATGATCCATCTTGGAGCGGACCACTTGAAACTCATTCATTTGATTCTGATCCTTGGTTCCTAGAGGTTAGTTTTTTTTTGATTTATAAAGAATTCTCATCTGCAACTAGCAAAAATTACCAGTGAAAAGTATAATTTTTAATATCCAACAAAAGTAATCTCACAAGTTGATATTCAAAAATTTCAAATCATTTTCAACCACTAAAATTTTCCACAAACCTCATGAAAATTGGAATTTCAGGGTCCTCCCCCCATTCCACAAAATTTTGTTGCTTTTATTCCTGAATCACTTATGAGCGAAAATCAAAGGCTTTTGTCTTTTGCCAATCTGAAATTTCTGTCATTGGAAGATATTGTATGGTTGGAAATGTGGATGGAGTATCTGGTTGACATAATGAAACCTGATCATTATGTACTGATGATGAAAGTCCAAAGCATATTAGTTTGCCCAACTTTACCAGTGGATATTATGACCGAAATATTAAATATTATGTTCAAAAAATGTTTATCGCACGTTGATGGGGATGAAAATGTAACACCAATAAGTCTAAAGTGAGTTTGGGTTGCGAGGAACCTGAGGAATTCAGAAGGCTTCAGAAAAAATTATTTTTTCCAGAATCGCTCATCCAAAACTTCCTGATGGTCGAGTAGGCTGGAGCAACCAACCAATGTGTGCGTTAAATGGGCAAAATGTGATGAAGCATTTGTTGGCTGCTCAACAATTGCATCCCGGATTCAAATTCGATGAACATCTTCGTGTTTTGATTGGTATCAAGCTGCCGCTGACTCACGCTCCACAGGTTGATGACGACAATTCAGAAACTACTCCTCCTCCAGAAAGTGCTCAAGAATCAAGAAGCACTTTTTCTATGTAATTTCATTTATGAGAAATTTTATGGTGTTTTTCGATTCTTTCTAGTTTTGTCTTCGTGATAATAAACTATGTTAATAAAAACTGTGTTTGGAGAAAAAAATATCAAATTCAACAAGACTTCTGAAATAGAACAATTCAGAGTTTGTACGGGTGTTTCAGTTTTCAAAAATTATCCTAACTAAATGTAAATATACATATTGCTCTGTTTTTCTTCTTCTCTTTTTTCTTGTGAAGACTTCAGAAAAGTTTGGGAGGATTCATAAGGATTTCGGAGGCTTCATAAACAATTTGGAGGTTTCAGAAAAGTTGTAGAGGCTTTAGAAGGCTTTAGAAAAATTGTGGAGGCTTCAGAGGGCTTCAGAAAAATTGTGAAGGCTTTGGAAGGCTTCAGAAAAATTGCGGAGACTTTAGAAGGCTTCAGAAAAATTGTGGGGATTTTAGAAAGCTTCAGAAAAATTGTGGGGACTTTAGAAGGCTTCAGAAAAATTGTGGAGGCTTCAGAAAACTTCAGAAAAATTGTGGAGGTTTTAGAAGGCTTCAGAAAAATTGTGGAGGCTTTAGAAGGCGCCAGAAAAATTATGGAGGCTTTAGAAGGCTTCAGAAAAATTGTGGGGACTCTAGAAAGCTTCAGAAAAATTGTGGGGACTTTAGAAAGCTTCAGAAAAATTGTGGGGACTTTAGAAAGCTTCAGAAAAATTGTGGAGGCTTTAGAAGGCTTCAGAAAAATTGTGGAGGCTTTAGAAGGCGCCAGAAAAATTGTGGGGACTTTAGAAAGCTTCAGAAAAATTGTGGGGACTTTAGAAAGCTTCAGAAAAATTGTGGAGGCTTTAGAAGGCTTCAGAAAAATTGTGGAGGCTTTAGAAGGCGCCAGAAAAATTGTGGGGACTTTAGAAAGCTTCAGAAAAATTGTGGGGACTTTAGAAGACTTCAGAAAAATTGTGGAGGCTTCAGAAAGCTTCAGAAAAATTGTGGAGGCTTCAGAAGGTTTTAGAAAAATTGTGAAGGCTTCAGAAGGCTTCAGAAAAATTGTGGAGGCTTTAGAAGACTTCAGAAAAATTGTGGAGGCTTCAGAAGGCGCCAGAAAAATTGTGGAGGCTTTAGAAGGCTTCAGAAAAATTGTGGAGGCTTGAGAAGGCTTCAGAAAAATTGTGGAGGCTTTAGAAGGTTTTAGAAAAATTGTGAAGGCTTCAGAAGGCTTCAGAAAAATTGTGGAGGCTTCAGAAGGCTTCAGAAAAATTTTGAAGGCTTTAGAAGGCTTCAGAAAAATTGTGGAGGCTTGAGAAGGCTTCAGAAAAATTGTGGAGGCTTTAGAAGGCTTCAGAAAAATTGTGGAGGCTTGAGAAGGCTTCAGAAAAATTGTGGAGGCTTCAGACGGCTTCAGAAAAATTGTGGAGGCTTCAGAAGGATTCAGAAAAATTGTGGAGGCTTCAGAAGGATTCAGAAAACTTGTGGAGGCTTCAGAAGGTTTTAGAAAAATTGTGAAGGCTTCAGAAGGCTTCAGAAAAATTGTGGAGGCTTTAGAAGACTTCAGAAAAATTGTGGAGGCTTCAGAAGGCGCCAGAAAAATTGTGGAGGCTTTAGAAGGCTTCAGAAAAATTGTGGAGGCTTGAGAAGGCTTCAGAAAAATTGTGGAGGCTTTAGAAGGTTTTAGAAAAATTGTGAAGGCTTCAGAAGGCTTCAGAAAAATTGTGGAGGCTTCAGAAGGCTTCAGAAAAATTTTGAAGGCTTTAGAAGGCTTCAGAAAAATTGTGGAGGCTTGAGAAGGCTTCAGAAAAATTGTGGAGGCTTTAGAAGGCTTCAGAAAAATTGTGGAGGCTTGAGAAGGCTTCAGAAAAATTGTGGAGGCTTCAGACGGCTTCAGAAAAATTGTGGAGGCTTCAGAAGGATTCAGAAAACTTGTGGAGGCTTTAGTTTTTGGTTCGCTCACTCATTTGAAAACCGGTTTTCGCTCAAATGTCAACTGGTTTTGGGGTATTATGTATTGATGAATTTCGAGGATTTCGGCTATGGAGATTCACGTGATGGACTTATTTTCACGTATAATCACTCTTAAAGGCACACACCAAGCAAAAAAAAAATTTTTTTCGGAAAATGGGGTATTTGGGCACGTGAAAATACGCATTTTTGCTAAAATTTGCGTTCAAAAATTGATATTTCCGAGAAAAAACGTATTTTTCACTCCTTAGGAGCAATATTTGAACTTCGGTCCAATGAGAAAAAATTTAGCTGACGACGAGCACGTCAAAATGGCTGTCGAAATTTTGAAAAAAGCTCAAAAGATGGCAGAGTTATGATCGTTTTAGTTTTTGTGTCTTGAAAATGTATAATAACCTGGCATGTGTCTTTAAAAGTCTGTTTTGGAGCGTATACCTCACCAAAATGTTCCCCGAGCCCAAATACCCCATTTTTCGAAAAAAAAATTTTTGCTTGGTGTGTGCCTTTAAGAGTGATTATACGTGAAAATAAGTCCATCACGTGAATCTCCATAGCCCAAAACCTCGAAATTCATCAATACCTAATACCCCAAAACCAGTTGACATTTGAGCGAAAACCGGTTTTCAAATGAGTGAGCGAACCAAAACCAAACCAAACCATTTCAAATGGGCGAACCGAAAACCAAATGAGTGAGCGAACCAAAAAAACTGGTTTCGCTCGGTTTTTTTCGAACCATGTCCAACTATAGGCTCCAGAAAAATTGTGGAGGCTTTAGAAGGCTTCAGAAAAATTGTGGGGACTTTAGAAAGCTTCAGAAAAATTGTGGAGGCTTTAGAAGGCGCCAGAAAAATTGTGGAGGCTTTAGAAGGTTTTAGAAAAATTGTGAAGGCTTCAGAAGGCTTCAGAAGGCTTCAGAAAAATTGTGGAGGCTTCAGAAGGCTTCAGAAAAATTGTGGAGGCTTTAGAAGGTTTTAGAAAAATTGTGAAGGCTTCAGAAGGCTTCAGAAGGCTTCAGAAAAATTGTGGAGGCTTCAGAAGGCTTCAGAAAAATTGTGGAGGCTTTAGAAGACTTCAGAAAAATTGTGGAGGCTTCAGAAGGCGCCAGAAAAATTGTGGAGGCTTTAGAAGGCTTCAGAAAAATTGTGGAGGCTTGAGAAGGCTTCAGAAAAATTGTGGAGGCTTTAGAAGGTTTTAGAAAAATTGTGAAGGCTTCAGAAGGCTTCAGAAAAATTGTGGAGGCTTCAGAAGGCTTCAGAAAAATTTTGAAGGCTTTAGAAGGCTTCAGAAAAATTGTGGAGGCTTGAGAAGGCTTCAGAAAAATTGTGGAGGCTTTAGAAGGCTTCAGAAAAATTGTGGAGGCTTGAGAAGGCTTCAGAAAAATTGTGGAGGCTTCAGACGGCTTCAGAAAAATTGTGGAGGCTTCAGAAGGATTCAGAAAACTTGTGGAGGCTTTAGTTTTTGGTTCGCTCACTCATTTGAAAACCGGTTTTCGCTCAAATGTCAACTGGTTTTGGGGTATTATGTATTGATGAATTTCGAGGATTTCGGCTATGGAGATTCACGTGATGGACTTATTTTCACGTATAATCACTCTTAAAGGCACACACCAAGCAAAAAAAAAATTTTTTCGGAAAATGGGGTATTTGGGCACGTGAAAATACGCATTTTTGCTAAAATTTGCGTTCAAAAATTGATATTTCCGAGAAAAAAACGTATTTTTCACTCCTTAGGAGCAATATTTGAACTTCGGTCCAATGAGAAAAAATTTAGCTGACGACGAGCACGTCAAAATGGCTGTCGAAATTTTGAAAAAGCTCAAAAGATGGCAGAGTTATGATCGTTTTAGTTTTTGTGTCTTGAAAATGTATAATAACCTGGCATGTGTCTTTAAAAGTCTGTTTTGGAGCGTATACCTCACCAAAATGTTCCCCGAGCCCAAATACCCCATTTTTCGAAAAAAAAATTTTTGCTTGGTGTGTGCCTTTAAGAGTGATTATACGTGAAAATAAGTCCATCACGTGAATCTCCATAGCCCAAAACCTCGAAATTCATCAATACCTAATACCCCAAAACCAGTTGACATTTGAGCGAAAACCGGTTTTCAAATGAGTGAGCGAACCAAAACCAAACCAAACCATTTCAAATGGGCGAACCGAAAACCAAATGAGTGAGCGAACCAAAAAAACTGGTTTCGCTCGGTTTTTTCGAACCATGTCCAACTATAGGCTCCAGAAAAATTGTGGAGGCTTTAGAAGGCTTCAGAAAAATTGTGGGGACTTTAGAAAGCTTCAGAAAAATTGTGGAGGCTTTAGAAGGCGCCAGAAAAATTGTGGAGGCTTTAGAAGGTTTTAGAAAAATTGTGAAGGCTTCAGAAGGCTTCAGAAGGCTTCAGAAAAATTGTGGAGGCTTCAGAAGGCTTCAGAAAAATTGTGGAGGCTTTAGAAGGTTTTAGAAAAATTGTGAAGGCTTCAGAAGGCTTCAGAAGGCTTCAGAAAAATTGTGGAGGCTTCAGAAGGCTTCAGAAAAATTTTGAAGGCTTTAAAAGGGTTCAGAAAAATTGTGGAGGCTTGAGAAGGCTTCAGAAAAATTGTGGGGACTTTAGAAGACTTCAGAAAAATTGTGGAGGCTTCAGAAGGATTCAGAAAAATTGTGGAGGTTTTAGAAGGCTCCAGAAAAATTGTGGAGGCTTTAGAAGGCTTCAGAAAAATTGTGGAGGCTTTTGATCAAAAAATGACTCGTGGCAAAATCATGAAGGCTTCCCAATTTTGCCATGGATAAAGTCATGAAACTATTTTTCATAAAAAATTATTGAATCTCTTTTTTTTTATTTGCATAATTATAGACATGACCGTCTCCAAACAGAAATTTCGGTTTGGAGACATGACTTTTTCTCAATAATTTCATTTCTGGATGAAATTCTGCATTTTCTTGTTTTTTAACAGTGTTAAAAATTTTCTTTCAATTTTTTAGCTTCAAAGTTGGTTCTATGTGGCTTACTAAGCCTAAGCCTGAGAGGAAATGTCATTTAGGTCCCAAATCATCGACTTCATTTTTACATTTTTGGATTATTCCAAATCTGTAACTTTTTTTTGTTGACTGTATAGACGAAAATAAACATATCAACTTTTGTCAGCTTCCCGCTCGAATCGAAATTTTCATTTGGGCGGGTATTTTTGTCAAACAAAAAAAAAACACGGGCCGATTTTTTTCACCCAACAAAAAAACTCGAGCCGATTATTTTTTTGAAAAAACTCGGGCCGATTTTTTTTTGAAAAAAACTCGGGCCGATTTTTTTGAAAAAAACTCGGGCCGATTTTTTTTGAAAAAAACTCGGGCCGATTTTTTTTTGAAAAAAACTCGGGCCGATTTTTTTTTGAAAAAACTCGGGCCGATTATTTTTTTGAAAAACTCGGGCCGATTTTTTTTTGAAAAAACTCGGGCCGATTTTTTTGAAAAAAACTCGGGCCGATTTTTTTGAAAAAAACTCGGGCCGATTTTTTTTTGAAAAAAACTCGGGCCGATTTTTTTTTGAAAAAACTCGGGCCGATTTTTTTTTGAAAAAAACTCGGGCCGATTTTTTTTTTTGAAAAAAACTCGGGCCGATTTTTTTTTTGAAAAAAAACTCGGGCCGATTTTTTTTTTGAAAAAAACTCGGGCCGATTTTTTTTTTGAAAAAAACTCGGGCCGATTTTTTTTTGAAAAAAACTCGGGCCGATTTTTTTTTGAAAAAACTCGGGCCGATTTTTTTTTTGAAAAAACTCGGGCCGATTTTTTTTGAAAAAAACTCGGGCCGATTTTTTTTTTGAAAAAACTCGGGCCGATTTTTTTTTTGAAAAAAACTCGGGCCGATTTTTTGAAAAACTCGGGCCGATTTTTTTTTTGAAAAAAACTCGGGCCGATTTTTTTTTTGAAAAAAACTCGGGCCGATTTTTTTTTGAAAAAAACTCGGGCCGATTTTTTTGAAAAAACTCGGGCCGATTTTTTTTTGAAAAAACTCGGGCCGATTATTTTTTTGAAAAAACTCGGGCCGATTTTTTTTTTGAAAAAACTCGGGCCGATTTTTTTTTTGAAAAAAACTCGGGCCGATTTTTTTTTTTGAAAAAAACTCGGGCCGATTTTTTTTTGAAAAAAACTCGGGCCGATTTTTTTTTGAAAAAACTCGGGCCGATTATTTTTTAGAAAAAACTCGGGCCGATTTTTTTTTTGAAAAAACTCGGGCCGATTTTTTTTTTGAAAAAAACTCGGGCCGATTTTTTTTTGAAAAAAACTCGGGCCGATTTTTTTTTGAAAAAAACTCGGGCCGATTTTTTTTTGAAAAAACTCGGGCCGATTTTTTTTGAAAAAAACTCGGGCCGATTTTTTTTTTGAAAAAAACTCGGGCCGATTTTTTTGAAAAAAACTCGGGCCGATTTTTTTTTTGAAAAAAACTCGGGCCGATTTTTTTTTGAAAAAAACTCGGGCCGATTTTTTTTTTGAAAAACTCGGGCCGATTTTTTTTGAAAAAAACTCGGGCCGATTTTTTTTTTGAAAAAAACTCGGGCCGATTTTTTTTTGAAAAAAACTCGGGCCGATTTTTTTGAAAAAACTCGGGCCGATTATTTTTTTGAAAAAACTCGGGCCGATTTTTTTTGAAAAACTCGGGCCGATTTTTTTTTGAAAAAAACTCGGGCCGATTTTTTTTTTGAAAAAAACTCGGGCCGATTTTTTTTTGAAAAAAACTCGGGCCGATTTTTTTTTGAAAAAACTCGGGCCGATTATTTTTTAGAAAAAACTCGGGCCGATTTTTTTTTTTGAAAAAACTCGGGCCGATTTTTTTTTGAAAAAACTCGGGCCGATTTTTTTTGAAAAAACTCGGGCCGATTTTTTTTTGAAAAAAACTCGGGCCGATTTTTTTTTTTTTGAAAAAACTCGGGCCGATTTTTTTTGAAAAAAACTCGGGCCGATTTTTTTTTTGAAAAAAACTCGGGCCGATTTTTTTGAAAAAACTCGGGCCGATTTTTTTGAAAAACTCGGGCCGATTTTTTTTTGAAAAACTCGGGCCGATTTTTTTGAAAAAACTCGGGCCGATTTTTTTTTTGAAAAAACTCGGGCCGATTTTTTTTTGAAAAAAACTCGGGCCGATTTTTTTTTTGAAAAAACTCGGGCCGATTTTTTTTTTGAAAAAAACTCGGGCCGATTTTTTTTTGAAAAAAACTCGGGCCGATTTTTTTTTTGAAAAAAACTCGGGCCGATTTTTTTTTTGAAAAAACTCGGGCCGATTTTTTTTTTGAAAAAAACTCGGGCCGATTTTTTTTTGAAAAAAACTCGGGCCGATTTTTTTTTTGAAAAAACTCGGGCCGATTATTTTTTTGAAAAAACTCGGGCCGATTTTTTTTTTGAAAAAACTCGGGCCGATTTTTTTTTTGAAAAAAACTCGGGCCGATTTTTTTTGAAAAAAACTCGGGCCGATTTTTTTTTGAAAAAAACTCGGGCCGATTTTTTTTTGAAAAAACTCGGGCCGATTATTTTTTAGAAAAACTCGGGCCGATTTTTTTTTGAAAAACTCGGGCCGATTTTTTTTTTGAAAAAAACTCGGGCCGATTTTTTTTTGAAAAAAACTCGGGCCGATTTTTTGAAAAAAACTCGGGCCGATTTTTTTTTGAAAAAACTCGGGCCGATTTTTTTTTGAAAAAAACTCGGGCCGATTTTTTTGAAAAAAACTCGGGCCGATTTTTTTTTTGAAAAAAACTCGGGCCGATTTTTTTTGAAAAAAACTCGGGCCGATTTTTTTTTGAAAAAAACTCGGGCCGATTTTTTTTTGAAAAAACTCGGGCCGATTTTTTTTTGAAAAAACTCGGGCCGATTTTTTTTTTGAAAAAACTCGGGCCGATTTTTTTTTGAAAAAAACTCGGGCCGATTTTTTTTTTGAAAAAAACTCGGGCCGATTTTTTTTTGAAAAAAACTCGGGCCGATTTTTTTTTGAAAAAAACTCGGGCCGATTTTTTTTTGAAAAAAAACTCGGGCCGATTTTTTTTTGAAAAAACTCGGGCCGATTTTTTTTTGAAAAAAACTCGGGCCGATTTTTTTTTGAAAAAAACTCGGGCCGATTTTTTTTTGAAAAAACTCGGGCCGATTTTTTTTCGATAAATAAAAAACTCGGGCCGATTTTTTTTTTGAAAAAACTCGGCTTTCACCCAACTCAGACTTCAACATAAATAAAATATTCCAGTCAAAAATCTGAGCTCATTCGGGCTCAAAAAATCCAAAATTTCACGTCTCAAAACCTAGGATCAACAATTTGAATTTTTTGAAAATTTTCAAAAAAAAACTTACGAAAAGCCTACAAAAATTCCCCCTCCCCCCTTTTCCATTTTCTCCACCTGCTAGCCTTGTGTGAAAGGGACAGAGAAATCTTTTTTTCTCTGCGTCTCTTCTTTATGCACTCTCTCTATCTCATTCTCTTTAAAAAGACAAAAGAAATGTAGAAAACTCAAAATTTTTAGACAAAAAAATTTAAAGCATAGGATTTGTTAACACCAAACATCCGTGAGTGAATTTCAAGTACAGAAATTTTCTTCGATTGTCATTTCTTCGAATCGCAAAAAGTTTTTCGCTGAAAATTTGATATAAAAAAAAAGAATTTTGAAAACTCCTGGTAACTCACAGATTCTGCTCATTCGATCCCAAAAGTCTCCACAATTTATGGCAATCGAAATCGGAATCTCCGACAGAAAACGTGTAATTAATTATGGTATGTTGCATTGTTCCATTTTGATAGGTTCTCAGCCAATTTGCAATATTTTCTTCGGTCAAATCTCCAATTTTTATATCCAGATATTTTGCTGTGAATCTGATGAGATGCTCATTTTTCAGATGCGAATGAGATAATGATATTTTTTCTAGCACTTGATAGATCTGGAAAATATATAGTTTGAGAGAGAGAGAGAGTGGAATTAGAGGGTTTTTAGAGAAAACTTTCTGAAAATAAATTTATTCTCTCAAAAACCCTCCACCCAAAACTATTACCTGATCATACTCCAAAATATCATAATCCGAATCCCTTTCATCATAACCTTGAAGAACTTCCAGAGTTCTCAAAGGTCTCACAAGTTTCCCGAAAATTTGATAATAATCAATACCAAATTTAAGTATGATTTGAAGATTTTCCAATCTTGGAAAACTAGCCACATCAAATTTCAAATACCGTGCAGAATAAGGGTTGATAACAATAGATCTGATTGATTTTTGATGTTCTTCCAACATTTTTTCAAAGTGTCGACAACAATTGAGATTTGCGTTTTCTTCGGATTTTTCCAGGTTTTCTCTCCATAAAACTCTTTCTTCGTTTCGTGAGAGGCTGCAAAAAAATATTTAAAAAAAATATAGATGTTTTATCCTTAAAGGTTCTAGGCTCACCAAATAATCTCATTTTCTCCGAACGTTAGAATATAATCTGTTCGATTTGCGGCATGTCCAACTTCAATCTTTGGTTTGATTTCAGAACTGGAAAACTCCAGATTTTGCAGATAGAATGGTGATTCTTTGCATTGTGCGGCACACAATTTTGAAACTTGGGACATTTTTGATCTGCCTTTTGAACCAAGCATATTTATGATATCCATTTTTATTTCATTTGGAAGATCGTTGTAGGTCTGGAAATTTTGAAGTTTAGGAAACTTAGAGGCGCTTTAAATTTCTGTCTGATTCTGAAATTCTGAAAAATTTCCGGAAACCTCCTAGGCTTTTTGAAAGGATTTTAGAAAAATCTTGAAATACTTCTAGGCATTCTACATATCTATAAAAATCCTGGGAAACTTTTAGAGCCTCTAGATTTTTTTCACCTCTTCAAAATCTGTTAATAAAATTCTAGAGCTTCTTGAACTAGGCTCGGGCTTATGAAAAATCTATAAATCTTCAAGATGCTTCAGGTTTCAGTCTAAAATTCTTCGAAAATCCAGGAAAACTTCTAGATCTTCATAAATATGGCCTCTAAAAACTTCTAGGAAATTTTCAGAATCTCCTGATTTCTGTTTGAGATTTTTAAAAGTCCTAAGAAATTTTTGATGGCTCTAGATCTTTGTTTCTCCTCTACAAAATCTCAAAAAAATTCTAGAGCTTCTAGAAAATTCCGGGCCGGAGAAAACCTCCACAAAATTCTTAAAAACTTCTGGTGGCTCTAAATCTTTGTCTCACCTCTAAAAAATCTTAATGGAATTCTAGAGCTTTTAGAATTTTGTCCAGCCTTCTACAGAATCCTGGAAACCTTCAAGACCTTCAGAACCTTCTCCCAGACTCTCAAAAAATTTAGGAACCTTATAATCTATTATTTTTAAAAAATCCACCTAAGCTTTAAAAAAATTTAAAAATAAACTCACAGGTGGCTCCTTTTTGAAAAAGCCAAGCCTGGCGAGCAACTTTCTAATTGTTTCCATTCTCCAAGATTGATTTCTGAAAATCAGAAAAAAAAATAATTCTGTATTTGGTATTTTTCTGGAAAAGTCCCTATTAGAGATTTTGGGTTAACATGAGCAATCAGAATATATTTTTTCAAAAGAAAAATTGACTCAAGTTTCGTAAAAATAAAAAAGGTGCAAAAACTTTGTTGCCGCTTTTTTTATGGCGCGCAGATGTTCATTATGCTTTTCACAAAAAAGAAAAATCATTATAAATCATTATTGGCAAAAGTTTTAGCGCTCAGAAAATTTGAAAGAAACTGTTGTAAAATAAAAATGCGAGGAAAAAGATTGGGCAAAAAGTAGGCAAAAACAATTCATGAGTCATTCGACTTCTTTTGTCTTTTTTACAAGAAGATATTTTGGCACACATTTTTCTTTGGATACTTGTTACAAAAATACACCCTGATTGCTCATGTTAACTCAAATAACTCTTATATATTTTTCAAACAAAGATTTCTACAGCAAAACACCATCCAAATGTTATTATTTTATCGATTTTTTCATGCATTTTCTCCACAAAAAAAATACAGGATTCTTTTTTTTTCTGATTTTCAAGGAAAATTTCTCGAAAAGAAATAGGCAAAGTCAAGGAGGAGCAGATGATTTTTCAAGCCCGGAGGAAATCTAGAGAACCTAGGTGGATTTTAAAAATAGCCCAGTGGGTCTCTGAATTTTTGGAGAGTTTGGGAAAAGGTTCTGAAGGTCTTGAAGGCTGCCAGGATTTTGTAGAATCCCAGACAAACTTCTAAAAGATTTGAGGGGTTTCTAGGATTTTTTGAGACCTCAGACAAAAATCTGGAGGATTCAGAAGTTTTCCAGGATCCAGTATGTTTTAAATTACCGGATAGACATCTAGAAGGCCTAGGAGGTTTCCAGGATTTTCTGGAATCCCGGAAAAAATTCAAATCATTTTTACGAACCCTGAAGATTTTCTATCAGGAAAATTGTTGTTCAGTTTTCAAATAACCAACAATTTTGAGCGCGAATTCAGTTTTTTTTTCGAATTTTGAAATGTTCGAACTAATTTTCGAGAAGCTTCCGAAAATCCTGCAAGAATTGTACCATGCTCTTTCAAATGAGCTCAACTTATTTTTTGCTCAGACTCCACCTTTAAAAGTACGTTTTTTTCTGCGCAAATTTCTCTAACTTTTCCAAGACCTCAAAAAATTCGTGTTAGATTTCCCTATTTTTTCATGAATGCAAGAAAGGTTACTGAAATACAACAATTTTTCTGCCACTGATACAGTGACAAAAATTATTGTAAAACAAGAACCTTTCTTGCATTCACTTTGTTTTCATATTTTTTTTTGTTGTAATTTGTATCGAACATTATCACTTATAACAAACCTCCCCTTTTATTTATTTGCTTGCGACGACAACTGACAGGTCTCGCATGCCTCTATCTTTTTCATGCGGAGTGGGCGGGGCCAAGTTCAATCCCACATGCCGACCAATTTTTTTTTTAATTAAAAAAATTTTTTTTTGTGAAAACGTTCGTTTTTTAAAGAGACGGGAGATTTGAAAGAATTTTTTTGATGAAAATCAGGAAAATTGTAGTTCAGTTTTCAAATAACCAGAAATTTTGAGCAGAAATTCCAAGCTTCTCTCATCTGTAAAATTATGACCTGTTTCCAATTTTACAAATCCTTTTTTCCCCAGCCAAAATCTATGTTTTCAATTTTAATATGACATCAAATTCGTTGAGAATTTCTTGAGTACTACCTTCTGAATAAACTTTTTTTCGAATTCAGGTCCCGTTTCCAATTTTGCAAATCCAAATTTTTCCAGCCAAGATTCTTCAAATTTATATGCTGAAATGCGCGAAAAATGTTATTTCGCAATCCTTTTCATCAAAAATATTTGACGGCCGATAATTTTCAAATTCTAGTCCCCTTCTCTTTATTATGTTTCTTTTCCCTCTCCACTTTTTCTTACTATTTTCTCAAATTCAAATTTCAATATGTTTTCGAAGTTCTTCAAAATCAAAATTTTGAATGTTCTTCATAGCAACTACAGTACCTCGAATCAATTACAGTACTCCTGATTCAGAACACCCGGATAGGTTTTTGTTTTTCATTCAAAGAATTCTTTAATTTTCAAAAAAAAATACAGTACTACAAAATTACAGTAATCAGCTACGGTGTTTTCAGATTTCTTTAATTCTTCGAAACAATTAAAGGTACCGTAGATGGTTCAAACTACTGTAGTTTCGCTTTTTTTTGAAGATTTTCAAAAAACATATTGGAATTTGAATAAAAGAAGAGAGTGAGAAAAAAGAGGAGAGGGAAAAGAAACAGAGAAAGAAAAAGGGGGACTAGGATTTGAAAAACAACGGCCATCTAATTGTTTTATGAGAAATATTGCGAAATAACTCTTTTTGCACGCTTTCTCTTTTTTTTTTCTTTTTTGTTTTCGCTGTTCCTTAATCTCAATATTTCTAGATGTTGCCGACGACACTTTCACAACGAGAAATTGAGCCGACCTCTTCGTTTCCAAGTGTTTCTGCGTATTTCGATGAAGATTATTTGGTAAAATCGCTTCGAAGAACAAGTGTTCTCAATGGACACGACGGACCTGTAAATGCGTTGAGATGGAATAAAAAAGGAACTCTTCTAGCATCTGGATCGAATGATAAAAAGATCAAAATTTGGCAAAATGGAACTAACAATTTATTGCATTCACTAGAGGATGATAACTTGGCAAATATATTTTCGGTGGAATTTTTGCCGGGCTCAAATGACAATGTCATTTTGAGTGGTGGTGATGATAAACTATTGCATATTAATCACATTGAAAGTGAGTTTAAATTTAAAAATTGAAATTGGTGTGATGTGTATATAGATTTTTCAGACAATGTTTCGAACACAATAAGTGTAGATGCGATTGTGCGAAGAATATGCAGTTTGGAAAGTGAGCCGAATAGTTGTTGGCTGGCAACAGAAGACGGACATTTGCGACAAATTGATACGAGAATAAATGAAGTCAATATACTAATGTCGTTACCGGAAAGTTCGGCGATTATTAAAACTATGGCAGTTTGCGCCGAAAGACCGTTTATTGTGAGTTGCTTTCTCTCGAGGTTTTTGGGAAAAAATTATTCTGAATTTCAGATGGCCCTAGGATTGGATGAAGCTGAAGTGCCACTTTATGATCGTAGAATACCTTCGAGACCATTCCTTAAACTCAAACCGGGTGATAGTCATACATATGAACATAAAACAAATCATGTAGAATTCAGTAAAAATGGCCAGGAATTAATTGTGAATCAATTGGGAGGATCAATTGTAATATTCGATACACAAAGAGGAAAGAATCCTCAAACCCTTGATGATGCCTATAAATTACTCGAAGATCCCGCAGAATTTGAGATGATTCATCGAAACAATTTGCCATTTGAAGAACTTCGACATCCACGTTCACATATTTTAGTGGAAAAGAATTATTTGAAAGGATATGATTATTATGGCGAATTAATGGCGACGACGAAAATTAGGGATTTGAGATTTTTGAGTGTTTTGCATTCGAATCGAGCGACTTGTTTGAATGAAAGATTATATCCTGGTGACTGGTGGCATTCGATAAAGGAATGTGTGAAAGCGTTGAAACTTCATCAGGGAAATTCGAAGGCGATTTGGCGGATGGGACAAGCGGCGGTGGGGATGGAGAATTATGATTTGGCGTATAAATGTTGCGAGGTTTTTAAGAAACGATTCCCGAATGATGAGTCGATATCGAAAATTGAAAAGCAGGTATGGTTTTGTTGTTTGCTCCAGCTCTAGGCTCTCTAATATTACGCAAATAATTATTAGAGCGAATTTATTGGCCGAATTCTCGACATTTCTATTCATAATTTAATTTCCAGCTCGAACAACGTTCCGAATTGTCATCCCGTGCAGCTCGAATCCGCTATGATATTATGGATTACAAGGAGAGATATTTGGGAAGTTATAACAAAAACAACACAAATATCAGAAATGCCAACTTTTTCGGATCCAATGATCAATATATTGGTGAGTAGAATTTCAACAACAAAAAACACTTTTTCTTTTTCAAGTTGGTGGATCTGATTGTGGTTCGATGATTATTTGGTCGAGAGCAACTGGAGGAATTTTGGGAATGTGGAAAAGCACGTTGAAAAATGCGAATATTTGTGAACCGCATCCGGAATTGTTGAAAATTGCCGCATCTGGAGAGGATCCACATATTCGAATGTTTGAGTGTTGTTTTGAGGAGAAACCGAAACGCGATGAAGAGGAGGTTTGTGAGAAATGTGCTAGGAAAAAAGTTACGACGTGCGAGGAGACTTCAAAAATTATGAATTTTTCAAAGTAGCACAAATTTTGAAACTAAGTTTTTTTTCAAATTATTTCCGCACATTTTTTTACCATTTTTGTCAATTTTCTTCAGAAATTTTAAAAATCATACCTAGCGGATATAGAAAAATGCTTTGACTGGGAATCGAAAAAAATTTATCAGAATTTTAGAGATTTTGAGATTTCGCGGCAAAAAATTTGAATTTCGATTTTTTGGCGCCAAAAGTTATATGTTTGAACTTTCAAATTTCGCGTATAATCTGAGCAATGAATTTTTTGCTTTTGTTTTTTTAAATAAAAATGAAAACTTTTTTTTAAGGATTTTTTTAAAACAAAAAATTACTGTCTCAAAAATTGCATATTTTCAAAATAAAAAAAAATTTCAACAATTTTTCATCGTCTAAGAAGAAATGTTAACTTTTCGATTTTTTATCTGGAAAAATCATATTCCTAATCATCGGAACCTTTGCCACGTCATAACTTGGTTTCACCATTCAGCGAGCTCAAATTTGTCAGTTATCAAACTACTTTTTTTCCAGGATAATGATGGTCCATACGAGGACCCTTATAAATACTTGAAAGAATATTCATCCCAACGAACCATCAATCTTGTCCCTGTTTACGTGGAACCTGAAGTGGAACAGCGTCAAGGCAGAGGTCGTCGACGTCGTTTTAGTGAGACTGGTTTTGAGAGAATTTTCGAGAGAGGTTTCAATCTGCGTTTGTTATCTCGAACTAATCCTTGAATTATTCAGTTCAACTATTAATGTATTTTTACTTGCCGTATGATGTACTTTGTATCCATCCATGTTCTAATTAAATTCATTTATCCATTCATTAAAATCTTTTGAAAAGAGAAAGAAAACCCGGAAATTGTTTGGATTCAGGTCCCGTTTCCCATTTTACAAATCCATTTTTTTCCAGCCAAGAAAGATTCGTCAAATTTATTTGCTGAAGCTATTTCACAATACTTTCAATCAAAAGTATTTGATGGCTGATAGATTTAAAATTAATTTTAGTTCTATTTTTAACACGCAGTGAAATTTTGGTATAAGAAGATAGTGAGGGAAAAAGGGAGAGGGAGAAGAAACAGAGAAAGAAAAAGGGGACTAGGATTTGAGATCTTGAATTTTGAAAAAAACAAGAAATTGGTTTTGAATTATAAAACAATCGATATTTTCATTCTGAAAATCAAGCCATTGAAAAAGCAAAAAGTAAAGTGAGAAGACTGTAAAAAGGAGCAAAATCGGGAAAATCCTAGATGATTCACAAAATTCTAGCAAAAAATTCAATGTAAAATGAAAATAAATTATACCATCAGTTTGAGACCGAGTGGATCACTTGGGTCCAAACTCATCAGAAACTCCTCAGTGACAACAGCTTCATCTTCTTTTTGTTCAAACATCTTTTTTGGCACCAATTCTTGTTTCTTCTCCACCAATTGTTGACAATTCCCGCGTTGTTTGAAGGTTCTTCCGACATTATTTTCAGCCACCACTTTTTGCATTTTCTGAAGAGCATCAGGCTTCATTAAAGTCACAGCATTGGAATTAGTTGATTTGCTGCGTTTCTGAAAATATCGAAACTTTTTAGTTAGTAAATTTTGAAATCATACAAAAACTAACTGAGTTTGGAGCATTCGAATTATCCTCGTTTTTGTCGCCACATCTTTTTCTTTTAACTATTTTTCCATTAATCATAATTGGTGCAATATTTCCTTTTGTCCAATCATTCAACAATCGCTGTTTTGCAGAAATATATGGCGCTTGAGTTGGCATAACTTCGGTCATTTTTTAATTCCTGAAAAAAAAATAGAATTTGTATATAAAAAAGCAAAGAACGAAAAAAATAAAATAAAGAAAACACCTGAAAAGAAAAGATGAATAATCAATAAACTACTTCCCTCCGGGTCAACCACGCCGCTCTGCATACAACAAGTTGGATATATGACGTGTCCCTGTTTTTCTCTCCCGGCGAGATAACTACACTGTAGGGGACAACAACTCCCTTCACCTTTTTTGGACCATGCGCTGACTGTCTGTGTCTCCTTATTTCTCTCTCTCTCTCTCTCTCTCACTTTTCTTATACTGGGACTTCGAGGAGAAATATTCAAAGGTTTTGGAAGAAATTGAAGTGAGGAAGAAAAACAACAACAAGAAGTGATTTTGGGACGATCAACGATTTTACAAGAAAAATGTCAATGTGGAGAATTTTTGAAAGGCTGAGGACTTGCAGAGAGTAAATTGGATGTTAAAAAAGAATTCTCGAAGGTACCTTTGATTTCAGGTTGATTGAGTACTTGCTGAATTCTCTATTCATCTTGAATTATGTATGTGACGATTTGGTCAGCCAAGACGATTTTACACGGGATCACGAATTTTGACGGCAACATGAAGAATTTGGTGAATTTTGGAGAGCTGATTCTGAGAGAAAGTGTCATTTAGGTCCCAACGCATCGACTTCATTTTTACATTTTCGAATTATTCCAAATCTGTAACTTTTTTTGTTGACTGTATACACGAAAATCAAAATTTTTGAATTTTTGTCAGCTACCCGCTCAAATCGAAATTTTGCGGGTATTTTTGTCAGAAATTTCAAAAAATTCAACAAAAACCGAAATTTTGATTTTCGTTGAAAAAATTCAAAAAAAAAATGAAATTTTCGTTTTAAGACATGACCGTCTCCAAACAGAAATTTCGGTTTGGAGACAAATTCATAGAAAATTTCAAGTTTTTCGTTCAAAAATGACTCGTGGCAAAATCAGGAACGGTTTTTATTTTGGCCATGACGTCATCGAACAATTTTTCAAAAAAAAAATTTTCTTGTTTTTTTTAACAGTGTTAAAAAAATAAAAATTTTCTAGAGCTTCGCTCAGAGTACATTTAATACGAAAAAAATTAAATAAGTGTTTTTTTTCGAAAAATTTATCGTTGACTTCATCCATGGCAAAATTGGAAGCCTTCCTGATTTTGCCACGAGTCATTTTTTGATCAAAAAACTTAAAATTTTTCTTGAATTCAATTGTAATTCGTGTGTTCAACATCTTACGAGTACATTTAATTCAAAAAAATAATTGAAGAAAAAATTCGGGCCGATTTTTTTCGATAACAAGAAAAAATTCGGGCCGATTTTTTTCGATAACAAGAAAACACTGAGCCTAAGGTAATCAGAATTTTTAACACCGTTAAAAACAGAAAAATTGACAGAACATTTTCCCGACTTTATTGTTACTTCTAGGTGATTTACTAAGCCTAAGCCTGATTCTCAGACAAAAATCAGGATGATTCAGAAGTTTTCCAGAATCCAGAATGTTCTAGAATCCCGGACAGAATAGAAGGCCTAGGAGGTCTCCAGGATTTTCCGGAATCTGAACAAAATTCAAAAAATTTTCATTATTGTTATTAACCCTGAATCAGTTGAACACAAATCTAGATTTTCCTTAAGATCTCAAAATTTTGCCACCTTCTCTCCACCCAAAATAAATTTTCATTCAATTTTTTCTGAAAATCAAAAATTTTGAGCACAAATTCAGCTTCATCATGCTGAAATTCCAAGCTTCTCTCATCTGTAAAACTATGACCAGTTTCCAATTCAAAAATTCATATTTTTCCAGCCAAAATCAATGTTTTCAGTTCGAATTTGACATCAAATCTCATGTTGAACATCTCTTGAATACTATCTTTTTGATAAACTTTTTTTTTGGATTCAGGTCCCGTTTCCAATTTTACTAATCCAAATTTTTCCAGCCAAGGTTCTTCAAATTTATATGCTGAAATACGCGAAAAATGTTATTTCGCAATCCTTTTAATTGAAAATATTTGATGGCCGATAATTTTCAAATTCTAGTCCCCTTTTCTTTTCTTTTTTTCTTTTCCCTCTCTCTTTTTTTCACTATCTTCTCAAATTCAAATTTCAATGCGTGTTGATAGGTTCACAAAATTCACCAAAATCAAGGTTTTGTATTTTTCATCGAAACTACAGTATCTTTAGTCAGCTATAGTATATCAATTAAAAATACGGGTACAGTGAGAAGTAGTTTAAAAAATTGAATAAGTTTTCTTCGGGAATTTTATTTGAGCTGAAGCTCTGAGACTTTTTCAATTTTTATTTTTGACACCTTGTCAATCTCACCTTTCCAAAAATAAAACCTTCTGAATTCTGCAAAAACCGTCTGAAGCTTCCAATTATCTTCTAAAACCTACAAATGTCTTTTGTATTAAAAAAAAAGGAGAGAAGGAAAAGAGCGCAATATAGCTAGTAAGTTTTGAAAACTGTAAAACCCATAAAAAATCTGAAACTTTGATTTTTTCCATTGCAGAATTAAAAAAATAAGAAAAAAAGTTGGTCGGCATGTGGGAGCGAACCTTGGCCCCGCCCACTCTGCATGAAAAAGATAGAGACATGTGAGACCTGTTAGTTGTCGGCGCACGCAAAAGAATAAGAGGGGAGAAAGTTTGTTGCAAGTGATAATTGCTGCAATTCGAAGAAATCCAAAAAAACGATGAAAAAAAGTGAATGCAAGAAAAGTCCTTGTATTACAATAATTTTTGTCACTGTTTTAGTGGCAGAAAAATTATTGTAGCACAGGAGTCTTTCTTGCATTCATGAAACAAGAGGGAAATCTAACAAGATTTTTTTGAGAATTGAAAAAGTTAGAGAAATTTGCATTTGAGCACTATATATCTTGAAATAAACTCTTCATTCGCTCAATTTTCTCTCAAAATTAGGTTCTGTTTCCAATTTTACAAATCCAAATTTTTCCAGCCAAGATTCTTCGAATTTATATGCTGAAATGCGCGAAAAAAGTTATTTCGCAATCTTTTCAAATAAAAATATTTGATGGCCGATAATTTTCAAATTCTAGTCCCCTTCTCCTTTCTCTTTTTCTTTTTCCTCTCTTTTTTCTCACTCTCTTCTCATATTCAAATTTCAATGCGTGTTCTTCAAAATCAAAGTTTTGAATGTACAGTACCTCGACTAACTACAGTATTCCTAATTTCACAATATTGTTTTCCAGGCAGAGCTTCAAAACATATTCAATTTTCTACAGTACCTTAAACCTTGCCATGTTCAACAAATACAGTACTACAAAAATACAGTAATCAGTTGAATGCTAAACTTTTTCACATTAGAGTAAGCTACAGTATTTTCAAATTTCTCTGATTCTTTGAGGCAAAAATGTATTTATTTCGAGCTCTAAGTTAGAGGTACTGTAGCTGGTTCAAAGTACTGTAGTTTTGGCTTCTTTGAAGTTTTTCGAAAACATATTGAAATTTGAATATAAGAAGAGAGTGAGAAAAAGTAGGAGAGGGAAAAGAAAAAGAAAAAGAGAAAGGGACTAGGATTTGAAAAATATCGGCCATCTAATTTTTTATGAAAAAGATTGCGAAATAATTCTTTTCGCACGTTTTCAGTGGGGGAAATTGAATATGTGGAGGTACTGTAGATCTGAATTTTGAAAATAAAAACAAGAAGTTGGTATTGAATGATAAAAAAATCATTCTTTTATATTCTGAAAATAATAAATTGGAGTTTTTCTGGGAAGACATAAATAGAGATGTTTTTTATTCAAAAAAAATAGAAATTTTAACAACAAAAAATTTGAATAATTAAAAAAAAACAATTAAAATTCCGAATATGCAAATAGATTTCTTATGTTTAAAGTATTATTTGTAAAATTGACAAACATCATCCTTTTTTTCAAAATTTTGTGTCGAATAATCAGATTCTTTTCGCTGAAAAATATTGATTTGGCTAAAAAAAGCACAGGGGAGCTCCATGAGCTTCAGGGGATTTTTGGAGAGCTCCTTATGCTTTGAGAGGCGCTAGAGGGCTCTAGGGCTTCATGAGGCTTGAGGGGCTTTAAAAGAGGTTCAGGAGACTTCCAGACTTTTTCAAGAAGCTTCAGGAGGCTTCATTGGACTTCTGAAGGCTTCATAAGACTTCTGAAGGCTTTATGGGATTCTCGGGGCTTTAGGGGCTTCGAAGATTTTCAAAAACTCACAAATTTGTCTCTGAAGATCCAAGAAGTTTCCATAATTCACTGGGTTTGAATGAACTTCCTTCTGCGTGAAACGAATAATGTGTGATAGTTTTTCCAAGTGTTCCATTTTGATATGATTTTAGAAAATCCACAATATTTTGTTCTGTCAAATTACCAATTAACATTGAAGCATTTTTGGCGGATAATTGGCGGAATTGTTGATTTGTGAGGTGCAAATTATGAAGGCGAAGAGTATTCGAAACTTGATAAATCTGAAAGATATTGGATTTTGAAAATGAAATCGATAACATTTTTCAGATCGTTTAAAAATTTATGAAGAAAGTTTTAGAACATTTTCTGAATTTTCCAAAATTCAGAAAAAGTGAAGAAAGTGTTCTGAATTTTTTTAGAAGCCTAATATTTTTGTTTAGAAAATCTAGAAAGTTTTTGGATTCTTCAAAATTCTGGAAAAAACTAGAGAGCGTGGGAAAGTTTTCTGGATTTTTCAGAAGCCTGAAATTTTTTGAAAAAAAATCTGGAAAATGTTCTGATTTTTTTTAATGTCTGAAAAAAATTGGGGAGCTTCTGATAACATCTAGAAAGTGAGGGAAAGTTTTCTAAATGTTTTTCAAATTTCTAAATTCTAGAATATGTTCTTGTCAAAGCTTCTCAATAAATTTAGAAAAATTTTAGAATTGCTCGAAAATTTGCTGAACAAATCTGGGAGAATCCAGGATTTGAAAAACCTTTGAAAATTTTTAACATTAAACCATACCTGTGGTTGTTTCAAAATGTCATATGTAAATCCTTTATAAAGAGCAAGCCGAATCTCATCCACTGGTTTTTTGATGTTCTCAAGAACTCGTAGAGCAGCACAACCAGGTTTCCAATCAAATAATAATGTTTTGTAGCATGTGATTTGATCAATATCAAAAGCATAATTGATGTCCTTATAATTGAATGTAACTGTTTTCAAACTATTTCGATATTTGTACAATATTTTGTTGACATATTCGGAAATGAATTTGATTGATTTCACGTTCATGATCTCCTTCCACAACAATTTTCCGTATTTTGAGATGCTGAAATTTTTTGAATTTATATTGAGCCTTGATGAGATGCAGTTACAGTATGAAAAATATCTCTAGCCTATCCAGTCTCACTGTGCTCTCTAGGCTCGACTGAAATATGTTTTTCCGCGTCTCCCAAAAATGTTTCTCACTCACCAAGACAACTGATATTTTTCGAACTTTAGATAGTAATAATTGTCGTCATCAAGGTAAATCCAAACTCTAGGATCACACAAATAACCATAAAATTTCAGCTCTTTCATATAAAACTTTGATGCTTGACATTCTGCAGCACACAATTTTGACATTCTCGACATTTTTGATCTTCCTTTAGCTCCAAGCATATTGATTATCATGAATCTTATTTCAGGAGGAAGATTGAGGTAATTCTGGAAATACAAAAATCAATAATGTTTTTTTTTTGAAAAAAATAAAGTAACCTACAGGTTTCTCGGGTTCTGAATCGATCGGAGAGTTTTCGGAGGAGACCTGGAAAAATGTGATTTGAAACTGAAAAATGTTGAAGGCTTCTGAAAAATTCAGAAAATTATTTTTTCTAGATTTTTTTGGGGTTTCTAAAAATTGCTAAAAAGTTCTCTGGACCTTCTCGACTTTTCAGATTCCTGAAAAATCATTTTCAGAATTTTTACTGGGGTTTTTTTTGCCTCTGAAAAATTCAAAAAAAATCAGAGATTCTTAGGCATTCTAGATATTTTCAAACTTTTGAAAAATTCTGAAAAAGTTTCCTGGGCCTTCAAAATTCTACCTTTCATTTAAAAAAATTTCCTAGATCTTCCCAAGCTTTTAAAAAAATTCCAAGGTTCAAAAATCCCCAACTCACAGATCCATCCATCTCCAAATCATTCAAACTATTTTCAACCGACATCTCTGGAAAAAATAAATAAATTTTAATTCTAAAGAAAAAAACACACACACACACACCTTCCACCAATACAAAAAAGGAAGCTATGAACAAATGCATATGGCAGGGAGCCAAAAAACACTCGCGTCTGGCACTCTCTCTTCTTCCCCCACTCTTTCGCAGTCTTAAGAAATACGGCATTTTTTCGAGCGCGCGGGAGATAGACAGCAGATGGAAAAATTAAAACATTTTTGCCGCCAATTTTTTTTCTACAGTATACTATGAGAATTCAAAATACCTTCAGATTTGACGTTGATTTTTCCTTGAATATTTGGAATTTTGATTGTTGAACTCGTTGTGGATCTGGAAAAATCAATATTTTTTGAAATTTATTTTTCTAGAAGATTTTTGTACCTTTTATATTCTAATTTGAAATACAGCCTCGTTACAAAAGTTCAAAATAAGTTATCATAAATCAAATCAGCTTGGGGTGTTTGGAATTTAAGGATTTGGGGTGATAGGAAATGGGAATGCAGGATTTCAAGGGAAAAATGAAAAGGGACAACTTTTTACAAAAAAAAATGAAGGTAAATTCAGAAAAATGACAAGTAAAGAAGAATTTTCGAAAGCAAAAAAATCTTAAAATAATAATGGGAATAAACAAAAATTGGGGTTTTCAAAGTTCCTGATAACATTAAAAGGGGAAAAATAAAACTAGGAGAAGTGGAAAATTAATTTTTAAATAAAAAAAGGATAATTTTAACAGAAAAAAATAAATGAAAGAACAAATGGATTTAGAAAAAAAAGGCAACCGAAAAATGGAAATTAAGTTTTGATTTTAAAAATACAAAAAAAAACATTTTCCATTTTCAGAGAAAAGGAGAGCTTTGAATTTTTTAAGCCCAATTTGTTATCTCAAATTTATTCAAGATCTATGAAGTTGTTGATTTCGATATCTGTAAAAATACAATTCATTTTTGTTCGAACATCGAAAATTCAAAACTAAATTTTGAATCAAAGTTTTATTAAGTTGAACTAACCTTTCAAAATTTTCTGAATCTTGTTGAACTTCAGAAAATCTTCTGAACTGCATACAACTTCCACTAACTTCCAATCGCATATGAACCTGAAAACATTAAAAAAATTCATTTTTTAAGGAAACATTGGGAAAAAACCAACCTTTTTTATTTTCAGAACAGCAAACTTCAGCTTTTTTTTCAGATAAATAAAAACAGAATTAAAAATACAAAATATTTATTCTAGCAAAAAATATCCTATTATTTTTCAAATTGATTTTTAAATCGATTTTATGAGTTGAGCGATGTAGAAGACATCCACAATTTGATAAAATAAAAAAAAATAATATTTTTCATTCATTGATTGATTTTGTAAGCTCTGGGTTTTACATACGTTGATGGTCCGGCCAAATCCTGAGCCATAACTTGGACTGGGACTTTTTTGGGTACATGGCTTGAATTGGAGCTTCTGAGAACTTTAAGTGGTACTCGTATGTCTTCATTCGATTCAGGTTTCTAGGCTTGTTCCAGTTTTCAAGCGTCTCTTCGCAGTGAGATATCATAGCTCTCATTCAGTCATATTTTAAAACAAATATAATATTTTCCATTCATTGACTCTTGGTCACTAAATCGTCTTTTCACGAACCATTTTTTTTATATTTCCCATCGTATGTCTTCATTTTGTTCAGGTTCCTAAATGTGTTCCAGTTTTCAAATAAAACTTCCCGCTTTTTGTTAAAATCTTCAGGTTTGATCCAAATTAGATCGGGCCAGTTGTCATCTTGATCCATTGAAATAAATCCATGTAACTGCGCAAATGTGATGAAGCAGAACTTCGGTTCTCCAAATTTTTCTCATAAGATTCAGATGGCATCGAGGAAACCATTTTCAGGCTTTGAACCAGTTTTCCCATTATTTTGGAATTTTGGAGATTCAGGTGACCTGTATTCAAAGCAATCATGTTTAGGTCCAAGACTTTTCGAATTCCGTTTTTGATCTTCATTTTATTCAGGAGAAGCGTCCATAGCTTCTCACCCACCTTCAACTGATTCAAAAAAAGAAAATAAAATATTTTCCATTCATTGAATTTCTGGACTTCCGGCCAATCGTCATCTTGGTCGTTTGGGATGAAGCCGTGATTCACAAGGCGAAGGTGATGAAGCAGAACTTCCAACCATTCAGGAGCTGGAGTTCTTGGGAAACCAATAATTTATGAATCATCTTTTTCGCTTTCTGAGATCTTCCTCTGGAACAAACGCCATTTCACAGTTCGTGAATTGGAGCTTCTGAGAACTTCAAGTTCCACTCATTGTTGGGCCAGAAGGGAGTTTTTTTTAATCGTTACTCCCTCACAATTGTTGTGTTGAATAGTTCATCGGTCAATCTTGTGGTATTTTATAAAATAGGGAGAATCTCCTTAATTAATATATTTATACAAAATATAATATCTTCCATTCATTGACTCTTGGTCACTAAATCGTCTTTTCACGAATCATTTTTTTTTATATTTCCCATTGTATGTCTTCATTTTTTTCAGGTTCATAAATTTGTTCCAGTTTTCAAATAAAACTTCCCGCTTTTTGTTCAAATTTTCAGGTTTGATCCAAATTAGATCGGGCCAGTTTTCATCTTGATCCATTGGAATCAACTCATGTAACTGCGCAAATGTGATGAAGCAGAACTTCGGTTCTCCAAATTTTCTCATTATCCGATTGATCTGGAGATTCAGATGGCATGCAATCGAGGAAATCATCTTGGATATAGAACTGAATTCAAAATAATTTTGGATTCTTCTTCAGGGGTTTCTCAGGGTTTTCCATCATAAAGTTCATCATTTTGTTTTTTTTTCAAAACCCACTTTTAATAAATCCATCGAAATAAAATATTTTCCATTCATTGAAGTCTCCGTGTTTTTGGAGTCATCTTTTTCGCTTCCAGAAATGTCTGGAGCACACTGTCTTTCCTGCTGAAAATCAGCTTCGCACCAGTTTTTCCATTATTTTGGAATTTTGGAGATTCAGGTGACATTCAAGGTAATCATGTTGAGGTCCAAGATTTTTCGAATTCTGGTTTTCATTTTTGAGAATATTTTCCATGTATGTCTTCATTTGATTCAGGAGATGCGCCCATAGCTTCTCACCCACCTTCAACTGATTCAAAAAAAGAAAATAAAATATTTTCCATTCATTGAACTTTTGCACCTCCGGCCAATTTTCGTCTTGGTCGATTGGGATGAAGCCGTGATTTACACGCGCGAAGGTGATGACGTAGAACTTCCAACCATTCAGGAGCTGGAGTTCTTGGGAAACCAGTAATTTTTGAATCATCTTTTTCGCTTCCAGAAATGTCTGCAGCACACTGTCTTTCCTGCTGAATATTAGCTTTGAACCATTTTTCCATTATTTTGGAATTTTGGAGATTCAGGCGACCTGTATTCAAGGCAATCATGTTGAGGTCCAAGATTTTTCGAATTCTGGTTTTCATTTTTGAGAATATTTTCCATGTATGTCTTCATTTGATTCCATAGCTTTTCATGCGTCCATAGCTTCTTACCCACTTTTAATTGATTCAATAAAAGAAAATAAAATATTTTCCATTCATTGAATTTCTGGACTTCCGGCCAGTTGTCATCTTGGTCGTTTGGGATGAAGCCGTGATTTACAAGGCGAAGGTGATGACGTAGAACTTCCAACCATTCAGGAACTGGAGTTCTTGGAAAACCAGTAATTTATGAATCATCTTTTTCGTTTCTGAGATCTTCCTCTGGAACAAACGCCATTTCACAGTTCGTAACCACTCCATTTTGATTCAATAAAATGAAATATAATATTTTCCATTCATTGACTCTTGGTCACTAAATCGTCTTTTCACGAATCATTTTTTTAATATTTCCCATCGTATGTCTTCATTTTGTTCAGGTTCCTAAATTTGTTCCAGTTTTCAAATAAAACTTCCCGCTTTTTGTTCAAATTTTCAGGTTCGATCCAAATTAGATCGGGCCAGTTGTCATCTTGGTCGATTGAAATCAACCCATTAAATGTGATGAAGCAAAACTTCGGTTCTCCAAATTTTTCTTATAATCCTATCCTTCTGGAGATTCAGATGGCATGAAATCGAGGAAATCATCTTTGATGTAGAATTCAATTAAAAATAATTTCAGATTCTTCTCCAGGGGTTTCTCAGGGTTTTCCATCATAAAGTTCATAATTTTGTTTTTTTTTTCAAAACCCACTTTCAATAAATCCATCGAAATAAAATATTTTCCATTCATTGACAAGTCTCCGTGTTTTTGGAGGAATTGTGATTTCGGAATCATCCTTTTCGCTTCCAGAAATGCTGAATATTAGCTTTGAACCAGTTTTTCCATTATTTTTGAATTTTGGAGATTCAGGTGGCCCGTATTCAACGCAATCATGTTGAGGTCCAAGATTTTTCGAATTCTGGTTTTCATTTTTGAGAATATTTTCCATATTCCTTGTATGTCTTCATTTGGTCCATAGCTTCTCACCCTTTTTTAATTGATTCAATAAAAGAAAATAAAATATTTTCCATTCATTGAACTTTTGGATCTCCGGCCAATTGTCATCTTGGTCGATTGGGATGAAGCCGTGGTTTACACGCGCGGAGGTGATGAAGTAGAACTTCCAACCTTTCAGGAGCTGGAGTTCTTGGAAAACCAGTAATTTTTGAATCATCTTTCTCGCTTTCTGTGATCTTCCTCTGGAACAAACGCCATTTCACAGTTCGTAACCACTCCATTTTTTACATTTTGTGGATTCTTCTTTTCGGCTTCTAGAGTTCCGGATTCTTGTTTAATCGCTCTTCCATTTTCAATTTTCTTGCAAGTTTATTGTATTTCTCATTTTTTTCGTTAAGGTCCGTCGTAGCCATTTTTAAAAATTGATTTTTTATCTTCCGTTCTTTCGTAATTTAAATTTTTTTCAAATAAAAAATAAAAATAATTCAAAACATATATAAAAATTTAAAAAAAAATTTAAAAAAAATAGTCCACACATACACACAAGTCGTCATCAATTAATAATTCACCTGTTTCTTGCACATGATTGGTGTTCATTCTCAAGATGCTTTCACTTTCTGTCAATTGAGTATTATTCCTCTGTTATGATGTGCATTCCAGGCGAAAACGAGGTCGCCAAGGCCCTCTCAAAATTTTAAATGAATCGTAGAGTGATATAAAAATGATTAATAAAATTATTGCGTAGGTGCAATAATAATAAGAGATAATTATCTAGATAACCATCTTCTTTCAAAAAACGTGAGATGTTCAGGATGAAAAATTTTTGATTTCTTAAATACCCAATTTTTGGGTCAATATATAGCCGAATTTTTGGAATTTGATACACCCTATTTTTGGATTTCACTTTTTATCATCTAAAGAAAGATCTGAATAAATAAACTCAGCGGGTGGTCGTTTGATAAATTAGTCTACCGCTTTCTGATTCGGTTTGAATAATGGAAAATAATAATATATTAAAATGATACAAAGGGTTTTATTGAAAAGTATTTAAATTTTTGAAAAAAAAATTCCAAATTCTTTACTGTCAAAGATGTTGACCTAAATTTAAAAAAAATAAATTCAAAAATAAAAAAACTTTTTTTCTTTATTTTTTAAAATATTTTATTTTTCAAACTAAGATGAGTATCATATTCAGATTTTACACGTCAACACGATTCTTTTGATATACGCATTTTCTACTTCCAAAACTTCCTTTAAAAGTTCCACAAACCCAAAAAAATACGAAAAAAGGTCACACAATATATAAACAATTATTGATTGATAAACAAAAATTACAAAAGAAAAAATAGAAGATGACTCATAAACAAAAAAAAAACTCAAAGAAGCCTACTGTGTGACTGAAACATTTTATGAAACTAAAAATAGCTTTAAAAAAATATGGATTCGAAATCGACTAATTTATTGAAAATAGAAAATTTGTAGTGAAAAATGAAAGCTTTTGGGAGTTAAAAAAAACATTTCAAAAGCTACATGGAATTTTCTCTCAAAAATCCAGCATAAAAATATCTGAAAAAATTCCTAATTAAAAAATTTATATGAAAAAGGTTCCCTGAAAATCCTGCCTAGAGAAATACGGCGATTTTTTTTTGAAAAAAATAATGAAGAAAAATATTTCATTAAAAAAGCCCTAAAATTTTCCTCTAAAAAGCCCGCCTAAAATTTCTTAACTAATCCAAAATGAAAAAAAAATTCTGTCTAAAATCTACCTAAACATATGTCTATTCACCCCTTAAAATCCTGCCCAACAGATAAAAAATCAAAATTTTTAGGCCAAAAAATATATAAATTTCGCAATAAATCACAGACACACGATAAATAAGTAGCGAAAAAATGACCAAGAAAAAATAATGGTGTGAAAAAGAGGAAGGGGACAATTTTTCTGTCTGTCTGGGATATGAGTAATGATGCACTTTTTTCTTGTATAAACAATTTTTTATATATACAAATATATCTTCAGACAAAAAAAAAAAGTTGGGATAAAACTATTTTTGTAAAAATCGATATATTTGGAAATTATAAATTTCATAAAAAATTTTTTACATTTTTTGAGTAAAAAAAAATAATGTTAGAAATATAAGCAAACGTTGTGCTAATTAGCATTCTTAACAAAAAAAAGAGACATAAATAAATTTCTTTTAACAACCTTGAATGCAAAAAATTGCGTGTCTTTTGTTATTCAAAAATTTGGCAGGTGTTTGAATTTTTGGAAAATTTGAACTTTACGAAAATGGAAATATTTCGCAATTAAATGATTTTGATATGCGAAGAAGGTTAAAAAAACAATTTAAGGTTAACTTTAAAATCCAGGTTTTTAATAAAAATAATGAAAAGCTTTATTTTTTTCGACTCTCAGCATATTAAAATTATTAATTGAAGAAAGAAAAGAAAAAGACATTCGATTTCCCGGGAAATTGTTTTATTTCTTCGAAAAACTCCAATATTTCTTCACCTTTGCTAGCAAAACAGCCTGGAAGAGGAAGGGTTTTGTTCTTCCACCTTACACATTTTGATATCAAACACTGCCCGACTTATGATAAATGTGTCATGATTCGCTCAAATCTTTAACTTGGGTCCAAGAACTATTTAAATTTGCAATTTCACTCGACATACTCCAATATTTCTTCACCTTTGTTATCAAAGACTGTCTGGAAGAGGAAGGGTTTTTGTTCTTCCATCTAACATTTTGATATCAAACACTGGTCGAGTTATGATAAATGTGTCATGATTCGCTCAAATCTTTAACTTGGGTCCAAGAACTATTTAAATTTGCAATTTCACTCGACATACTCCAATATTTCTTCACCTTTGTTATCAAAGACTGTCTGGAAGAGGAAGGGTTTTTGTTCTTCCACCTTACACATTTTGATATCAAACACTGCCCGACTTATGATAAATGTGTCATGATTCGCTCAAATCTTTAACTTGGGTCCAAGAACTATTTAAATTTGCAATTTCACTCGACATACTCCAATATTTCTTCACCTTTGTTATCAAAGACTGTCTGGAAGAGGAAGGGTTTTTGTTCTTCCATCTAACATTTTGATATCAAACACTGGTCGAGTTATGATAAATGTGTCATGATTCGCTCAAATCTTTAACTTGGGTCCAAGAACTATTTAAATTTGCAATTTCACTCGACATACTCCAATATTTCTTCACCTTTGTTATCAAAGACTGTCTGGAAGAGGAAGGGTTTTTGTTCTTCCACCTTACACATTTTGATATCAAACACTGCCCGACTTATGATAAATGTGTCATGATTCGCTCAAATCTTTAACTTGGGTCCAAGAACTATTTAAATTTGCAATTTCACTCGACATACTCCAATATTTCTTCACCTTTGCTAGCAAAACAGCCTGGAAGAGGAAGGGTTTTTGTTCTTCCACCTTACACATTTTGATATCAAACACTGCCCGACTTATGATAAATGTGTCATGATTCGCTCAAATCTTTAACTTGGGTCCAAGAACTATTTAAATTTGCAATTTCACTCGACATACTCCAATATTTCTTCACCTTTGTTATCAAAGACTGTCTGGAAGAGGAAGGGTTTTTGTTCTTCCATCTAACATTTTGATATCAAACACTGCCCGACTTATGATAAATGTGTCATGATTCGCTCAAAACTTGAACTTGGGTCCAAGAACTATTTAAATTTGCAATTTCACTCAACATACTCCAATATTTCTTTCCCTTTGTTATCAAAGACTGTCTGGAAGAGGAAGGGTTTTTGTTCTTCCATCTAACATTTTGATATCAAACACTGCCCGACTTATGATAAATGTGTCATGATTCGCTCAAATCTTCAACTTGGGTCCAAGAACTATTTAAATTTGCAATTTCACTCGACATACTCCAATATTTCTTCACCTTTGCTAGCAAAACAGCCTGGAAGAGGAAGGGTTTTTGTTCTTCCACCTTACACATTTTGATATCAAACACTGCCCGACTTATGATAAATGTGTCATGATTCGCTCAAATCTTTAACTTGGGTCCAAGAACTATTTAAATTTGCAATTTCACTCGACATACTCCAATATTTCTTTCCCTTTGTTATCAAAGACTGTCTGGAAGAGGAAGGGTTTTTGTTCTTCCATCTAACATTTTGATATCAAACACTGCCCGACTTATGATAAATGTGTCATGATTCGCTCAAAACTTGAACTTGGGTCCAAGAACTATTTAAATTTGCAATTTCACTCAACATACTCCAATATTTCTACCCCTTTGTCATCAAAACAGCCTGGATTTTTGTTCTTCCATCTCACATTTTGATAACAAACATCAAACGAAATGTAATAAATGTTGCCCGATTTTTTCAGGGCTTCAACTTTGATGTCAACCCAACATCAGTGTGCATTTTCACCCCTCAATCTTTGATTTTTCACTCACTTTGTTATAAATAATCTTCATTACAGTTATAAATAGAAAATATTGCATGAAAGTCAAAGTAGTTCACCGGATTTGTTGCTCAATAAAACCACAGTACGCCAGAGTGATTGGTGTCAACCTCCAAAACTTTCCTGAAGCCTTCCCAAGCCTTCTAAAGTTATCTAAAGCCTTTTGAAGTCTCTAAAGCATCTGAAGCCTTCTTATGTCTTCTGAAGCCTTCTCAAGCTTTCTCAAGTCTACTGAAGCTAAACTACAGTACCCCAGAGCTTATGGCGTCAAAAAATTCAATTTATTCCAAGCTACAGTGTCCCCAGGAACATATTTATCAAAAACAAAAAAAAATAAAAATGTTTGCATCGGTCTGGGATCGAACCCACCACCTCTCGGCGCACAATCCAGCGCTCTACCCCTACTCCATCAGGCACACACTCTTCCCTATTCGAAATTGCCTTTTTATGAAGGCTTCCCGCAACAGCTCTCGAAAAAATGAAAAAGAAGCAAATCGAATTTTCTAGAAGGAAAAAAAAATAATTTTTCCGTGTTTGCGTCAAAAAAAATGAGAGAACAAATGCCCTAGTTAAATTTTTGTCAGTTCCAAATTATTCTTGGATTGTCGAAGTGCTACATATTTCTATCAATATTCCCTAAATTTCGCTCAATCAAGATGGCAAATAATCAAGGTCCACCACCATCGCCAAATCAATCTTCGGGTGACGAATCTGGAGCTGATAAATCGAAGGAATTTAAGCCGAATAAGAATGTTAATGTGAGTGAAAAATTGATATTTTACCTCGAAAAACACCTATTTTTCAGCCAAAAAGAAAGAGAAAGTATCACAAGAGACAATGTAAAGGTGGTTCAAGTTACGACGAAGCGAAAGAAAGACGCACAAATTATTACAAACCTTTGAATGTATATGGCAAAACTAAAGAGGAACTTGAGCTGTTGGATCCATATAATTTGAGAAGAGAATTGCCTGAAAGTGTAGCATTATTTGAGAAAGCAAAAATGGAGGAGGAGGAGAAACGATTGGAAGAAGAATGGAAAGATTTGAAGACACCGGCTCCACCAGATGTGGATATTCTTGAGCAGGTCTGGCCTGATTGGATAGACGTTGTTCCACGTGAAGAGTTGGAACAACGTCTAACCAATTGGTCCAGACATTGTCCACCGCCTCCCAGATGGCGTCGCAGTGAAGTTGACTGCGACGTCGCGTTGAATTATTGGAGAGAGAAGAAAGATAAGGAGACTTTGGATGCTAGTGGAATGCCGGCCACTACTTCGAATGCACCGATTCCGGAAGATGCGCATATGGAGGATAATGATGATGATGACAGCGGTGAAGATGAGATTTGAGTGAACTTGTATTGTATTTTTATAGAGAAATAAATCTATTCTTGCTTGAAATTTGTTTGTTGTTAATTTTCGAAAGCTTTTTCCAAAGTATTCAAAAGCTTCTAGTTTTCTCCTCGTTTCTTCGGACTTTTGTTGGACCACTTTGAAAAAAATGTGCAATTTCACTCATAGATCTTTGATATTTCACATACTTTGTTATCAAAATGTTAGATGGAAGAGAAAAAAACCCTTCCTCTTCCAGGCTGTTTTGCTAGCAAAGGGAAAGAAATATTGGAGTATGTTGAGTGAAATTGCAAATTTAAATAGTTCTTGCACTCAAGTTCAAGTTTTGAGCGAATCATGATACATTTATCATAAGTCGTTCAATGTTTGATATCAAAATGTTAGATGGAAGAACAACAACCCTTCCTCTTCCAGGCTGTTTTGATGACAAAGGGGTAGAAATATTGGAGTATGTTGAGTGAAATTGCAAATTTAAATAGTTCTTGGACCCAAGTTGAAGATTTGAGCGAATCATGATACATTTATCATAAGTCGTTCAATGTTTGATATCAAAATGTTAGATGGAAGAACAACAACCCTTCCTCTTCCAGGCTGTTTTGATGACAAAGGGGTAGAAATATTGGAGTATGTTGAGTGAAATTGCAAATTTAAATAGTTCTTGGACCCAAGTTGAAGATTTGAGCGAATCATGACACATTTATCATAAGTCGTTCAATGTTTGATATCAAAATGTTAGATGGAAGAACAACAACCCTTCCTCTTCCAGGCTGTTTTGATGACAAAGGGGTAGAAATATTGGAGTATGTTGAGTGAAATTGCAAATTTAAATAGTTCTTGGACCCAAGTTGAAGATTTGAGCGAATCATGATACATTTATCATAAGTCGTTCAATGTTTGATATCAAAATGTTAGATGGAAGAGAAAAAACCCTTCCTCTTCCAGACAGTCTTTGATAACAAAGGGAAAGAAATATTGGAGTATGTTGAGTGAAATTGCAAATTTAAATAGTTCTTGCACTCAAGTTCAAGTTTTGAGCGAATCATGACACATTTATCATAAGTCGGGCAGTGTTTGATATCAAAATGTTAGATGGAAGAGAAAAAACCCTTCCTCTTCCAGACAGTCTTTGATAACAAAGGGAAAGAAATATTGGAGTATGTTGAGTGAAATTGCAAATTTAAATAGTTCTTGCACTCAAGTTCAAGTTTTGAGCGAATCATGACACATTTATCATAAGTCGGGCAGTGTTTGATATCAAAATGTTAGATGGAAGAGAAAAACCCTTCCTCTTCCAGACAGTCTTTGATAACAAAGGGAAAGAAATATTGGAGTATGTTGAGTGAAATTGCAAATTTAAATAGTTCTTGCACTCAAGTTCAAGTTTTGAGCGAATCATGACACATTTATCATAAGTCGGGCAGTGTTTGATATCAAAATGTTAGATGGAAGAGAAAAAACCCTTCCTCTTCCAGACGGTCTTTGATAACAAAGGGAAAGAAATATTGGAGTATGTTGAGTGAAATTGCAAATTTAAATAGTTCTTGGACCCAAGTTGAAGATTTGAGCGAATCATGACACATTTATCATAAGTCGGGCAGTGTTTGATATCAAAATGTTAGATGGAAGAGAAAAAACCCTTCCTCTTCCAGACAGTCTTTGATAACAAAGGGAAAGAAATATTGGAGTATGTTGAGTGAAATTGCAAATTTAAATAGTTCTTGCACTCAAGTTCAAGTTTTGAGCGAATCATGACACATTTATCATAAGTCGGGCAGTGTTTGATATCAAAATGTTAGATGGAAGAGAAAAAACCCTTCCTCTTCCAGACAGTCTTTGATAACAAAGGGAAAGAAATATTGGAGTATGTTGAGTGAAATTGCAAATTTAAATAGTTCTTGCACTCAAGTTCAAGTTTTGAGCGAATCATGACACATTTATCATAAGTCGGGCAGTGTTTGATATCAAAATGTTAGATGGAAGAGAAAAAACCCTTCCTCTTCCAGACAGTCTTTGATAACAAAGGGAAAGAAATATTGGAGTATGTTGAGTGAAATTGCAAATTTAAATAGTTCTTGCACTCAAGTTCAAGTTTTGAGCGAATCATGACACATTTATCATAACTCGACCAGTGTTTGATATCAAAATGTTAGATGGAAGAGAAAAAACCCTTCCTCTTCCAGACAGTCTTTGATAACAAAGGGAAAGAAATATTGGAGTATGTTGAGTGAAATTGCAAATTTAAATAGTTCTTGCACTCAAGTTCAAGTTTTGAGCGAATCATGACACATTTATCATAACTCGACCAGTGTTTGATATCAAAATGTTAGATGGAAGAGAAAAAACCCTTCCTCTTCCAGACAGTCTTTGATAACAAAGGGAAAGAAATATTGGAGTATGTTGAGTGAAATTGCAAATTTAAATAGTTCTTGCACTCAAGTTCAAGTTTTGAGCGAATCATGACACATTTATCATAAGTCGACCAGTGTTTGATATCAAAATGTTAGATGGAAGAGAAAAACCCTTCCTCTTCCAGACAGTCTTTGATAACAAAGGGAAAGAAATATTGGAGTATGTTGAGTGAAATTGCAAATTTAAATAGTTCTTGCACTCAAGTTCAAGTTTTGAGCGAATCATGACACATTTATCATAACTCGACCAGTGTTTGATATCAAAATGTTAGATGGAAGAGAAAAAACCCTTCCTCTTCCAGACAGTCTTTGATAACAAAGGGAAAGAAATATTGGAGTATGTTGAGTGAAATTGCAAATTTAAATAGTTCTTGCACTCAAGTTCAAGTTTTGAGCGAATCATGACACATTTATCATAAGTCGGGCAGTGTTTGATATCAAAATGTTAGATGGAAGAGAAAAACCCTTCCTCTTCCAGACAGTCTTTGATAACAAAGGGAAAGAAATATTGGAGTATGTTGAGTGAAATTGCAAATTTAAATAGTTCTTGCACTCAAGTTCAAGTTTTGAGCGAATCATGACACATTTATCATAACTCGACCAGTGTTTGATATCAAAATGTTAGATGGAAGAGAAAAAACCCTTCCTCTTCCAGACAGTCTTTGATAACAAAGGGAAAGAAATATTGGAGTATGTTGAGTGAAATTGCAAATTTAAATAGTTCTTGGACCCAAGTTGAAGATTTGAGCGAATCATGATACATTTATCATAACTCGACCAGTGTTTGATATCAAAATATGAGCTGATGGGTAGTTTGATTGCATAAAGTCATCTGATTGTCTTCCAAAACCTCAAATAAAATCCCAAATTGCCTCAAAAGCCTCCTGAAGCCTTCTGAAGCCTCCCAAACCTTCCTGAAGCCTTCCCAAGCCTTCTGAAGTTATCTAAAGCCTTTTGAAGCCTCTAAAGCATCTGAAGCCTTCTTATGTCTTCTGAAGCCTTCTCAAGTTTTCTCAAGCCTACTGAAGCTAAACTACAGTACCCCAGAGCTTATGGCGTCAAAAAATTCAATTTATTTCAAGCTACAGTGTCCCCAGGAACATATTTATCGAAAACAAAAAAAAATAAAAATGTTTGCTTCGGTCTGGGATCGAACCCACCACCTCTCGACGCACAATCCAGCGCTCTACCCCTACTCCATCAGGCACACACTCGACCCCATGCGAAATTGCCTTTTTATGAAGCCCTCGCGCTCTCGAAAACAAATGGAAAAAAAATCGGCCCTTCTAGAATGTTCTAGAAGGAAAAAAAATAATTTTGCGTGAAAAATCGAAAAATAGATGCCCTAGTTTTATTTTTTTCAGTTCAAATTTTTGTTTGAAAAGCGAAGCTCCGCTATTTTTTCGCTCTATTTCTTCTGTATTTTTCTATTCTGTGTCTTTATTTATCAACAATGACAAACGGGAAAGATGACAAACGCCTTACAAGAGCCGAGCGAGCCAAATTGATGGAAAAGAAGCGAACTGGCGATGTGGAGGCACCAAAGAAGACGGGGCAATGGCTCTGGACACCACCAGTGAGTTTTTTTTGCAGAATCTTCCAGAAACAGCACAAATGTTTATTTTTTCAGCCTCGCCAGGTTCGCCGCAATGCTGTGACGCCTCAGAGCACTGCTGGAAATCAGAACTTCCAAAGATACACATCTGACGACGGTGAATATGACGAAGTTGCGAATCCGCCCGACGATGTTGTAGTCGAAGTGATTCCGAATGCTCCAGCTGCTCCAATCGTCCAAGCCGATCCTGTTTTGGCGCCGGTTGATCCTTTGCCAGTTGTGGAGGTGGTCGCGGAGCCGGTTGCGGAGGCCCCGCCTCAAGTTGTTGTCCGTGATGTTGATGCGGTGTCCAGTGCGGACGAATCCGCAGGAGATGCGGTTGCGGCGGATTTGGCTCAGCGTCGTAGACGCAGAAGACGTGCTCGTCGAAATCGACGTCGCTATGTTCATCCGCGTGTAAGTTTTTGATTGCAATTTCAGATTTTCTATATGATATTGATTTTTTTCAGCCGCCTGTTGTCTACGCCGATCCACATTTGCACGAGGTTCTGATCGACGATTATCTTTTGATGCGTGAGGATCCAACTCAGAATGGCGAGACCGATTGATTGTCCTATTTGTGTATTGATTGTATAGATTTGATTTGTATTTCTGATTTTATGTCTTGTATTGTGAAATAAAGAGTGATATTTCCAAATGTGTTTGAATAATTGATCATTTTTCGACTTTCATCTCTTCTCCGGCTTCTTGGAATTCTTCGGGACCTTTTTCGTTGAAAAGAGAATGAAAATGCGGTCATTTTGATGTATTTACTTGTTGCAAAACCGTTCTTCAACGCGACAAGCTTGTTTGAGAGGCAGGCCTTCATTTAAAGGCAATTTTGAACAGGGGAAAGAAATCGAAAATTTAAATAGTTCTTGGACCCAAGTTAAAGATTTGAGCGAATCATGACACATTTATCATAAGTCGCTCAATGTTTGATATCAAAATGTGAAGAGGAAGAGAAAAAACCCTTCCTCTTCCAGACAGTCTTTGATAAAAAGGGAAAGAAATATTGGAGTATGTTGAGTGAAATTGCAAATTTGAATAGTTCTTGCACCCAAGTTCAAGTTTTGAGCGAATCATGAGACATTTATCATAAGTCGGGCAGTGTTTGATATCAAAATGTGAAGAGGAAGAGAAAAACCCTTCCTCTTCCAGACAGTCTTTGATAACAAAGGGAAGAAATATTGGAGTATGTTGAGTGAAATCGCAAATTTGAATAGTTCTTGCACCCAAGTTAAAGATTTGAGCGAATCATGACACATTTATCATAAGTCGGGCATTGTTTGATATCAAAATGTGAAGAGGAAGAGAAAAAACCCTTCCTCTTCCAGACAGTCTTTGATAACAAAGGGAAAGAAATATTTGAGTATGTCGAGTGAAATTGCAAATTTGAATAGTTCTTGCACCCAAGTTAAAGATTTGAGCGAATCATGACACATTTATCATAAGTCGGGCAGTGTTTGATATCAAAATGTGAAGAGGAAGAGAAAAAACCCTTCCTCTTCCAGACAGTCTTTGATAACAAAGGTGAAGAAATATTGGAGTATGTTGAGTGAAATTGCAAATTTGAATAGTTCTTGCACCCAAGTTAAAGATTTGAGCGAATCATGACACATTTATCATAAGTCGGGCAGTGTTTGATATCAAAATGTGAAGAGGAAGAGAAAAAACCCTTCCTCTTCCAGACAGTCTTTGATAACAAAGGTGAAGAAATATTGGAGTATGTTGAGTGAAATCGCAAATTTGAATAGTTCTTGCACCCAAGTTAAAGATTTGAGCGAATCATGACACATTTATCATAAGTCGGGCAGTGTTTGATATCAAAATGTGAAGAGGAAGAGAAAAAACCCTTCCTCTTCCAGACAGTCTTTGATAACAAAGGTGAAGAAATATTGGAGTATGTTGAGTGAAATTGCAAATTTAAATAGTTCTTGGACCCAAGTTGAAGATTTGAGCGAATCATGACACATTTATCATAAGTCGTTCAATGTTTGATATCAAAATGTTAGATGGAAGAGAAAAAAAACCCTTCCTCTTCCAGACAGTCTTTGATAACAAAGGGAAAGAAATATTTGAGTATGTCGAGTGAAATTGCAAATTTGAATAGTTCTTGCACCCAAGTTAAAGATTTGAGCGAATCATGACACATTTATCATAAGTCGGCCAGTGTTTGATATCAAAATGTGCAGTGGAAGAGAAAAAACCCTTCCTCTTCCAGACAGTCTTTGATAACAAAGGGAAAGAAATATTGGAGTATGTTGAGTGAAATTGCAAATTTAAATAGTTCTTGGACCCAAGTTGAAGATTTGAGCGAATCATGACACATTTATCATAAGTCGGGCAGGGTTTGATATCAAAATGTTAGATGGAAGAGAAAAAACCCTTCCTCTTCCAGACAGTCTTTGATAACAAAGGGAAAGAAATATTGGAGTATGTTGAGTGAAATTGCAAATTTAAATAGTTCTTGGACCCAAGTTGAAGATTTGAGCGAATCATGACACATTTATCATAAGTCGGGCAGGGTTTGATATCAAAATGTTAGATGGAAGAGAAAAAACCCTTCCTCTTCCAGACAGTCTTTGATAACAAAGGGAAAGAAATATTGGAGTATGTTGAGTGAAATTGCAAATTTAAATAGTTCATGGACCCAAGTTGAAGTTTTGAGCGAATCATGACACATTTATCATAAGTCGGCCAGTGTTTGATATCAAAATATGAGCTGATGGGTAGTTTGATTGCATAAAGTCATCTGATTGTCTTCCAAAACCTCAAATAAATTCCCAAGTTGCCTCAAAAGCCTCCTGAAGCCTTCTGAAGCTTCCAAAACTTTCCTGAAGCCTTCCCAAGCCTCCTGAAATTATCTGAAGCCTCTTGAAGCCTTTAAAGCATCTGAGGCCTTCTTATGTCTTCTGAAGCCTTCTCAAGCTTTCTCAAGCTCACTGAAGCTAAACTACAGTAGCTCAGAGCTTCTGGCGTCAAAAAATTCAAGTAATTTCAAGCTACAGTGTCCCCAGGAACATATTTATCAAAAACAAAAAAAATAAAAATGTTTGCATCGGTCTGGGATCGAACCCACCACCTCTCGACGCAGAATCCAGCGCTCTACCCCTACTCCATCAGGCACACACTTTTACCTATTCGAAATTGCCTTTTTATGAAGCCCTCGCGCTCTCGAAAACAAATGGAAAAAAAATCGACCCTTCTAGAATGTTCTAGAAGGAAAAAATTAATTTTGCGTGAAAAATCGAAAAATAGATGCCCTAGTTTTATTTTTTTCAGTTCCAATTTATTGGCTTTTTGCAATTCTTTTGCCGCTTTTGACTCTAATATTCTCGATTTCCTAATATTACAATGTCCGACAACAATGAACGCAGCAACTCTTCAACTGGTGAAGGATCTGAAGATGAATCGAAGAAGTTTCAGCATAACGCTGCTGTCAATGTGAGTTTTAAAAATCAATATCGTTCTTAGTTCTAAAAACACGTTTTTACAGCCAAAAAGAACACGGAAATTTATGAAAAGATCTTGTAAAGGAGGTGCCGAATATGACGAAAAGAAGGATCGCCGAACCAAATATTATGAACCTTTAAACTGCCATGGAAAGTCTAAAGAAGCGTTGGAGTTGGTTGATCCCTATAATATTCGCCGTGAGCTTTCAAAGAGCAAAGCTATGACTGATGCTTCAGTCAGAGCTGAAGAGGAAGCTCTTCTCGAGGCCGAGTGGGCTGATACAAAAACACCAGCTCCGCCTTCCAAGGATATTTTGTCGATTGTTTGGCCTAAGTGGTGTGACACGGTCGACCCGCAAGAGCTTGAGCAGCGCCTAACCAATTGGAACCGTAACGCGCCTCCACCTCCGAGATGGAGACGAAGTGAAGTCGATTGCGACACGTCATTAGGATTTTGGTTGGCAAAGAATAAGAAGACGGTTTTGGATGCTGATGGCAATCCGCCCACAACATCGAATGCGCCAATTCAAGAACCGGATGAGACGATGGATATAGATGAGGAGGATGAAGAGGAGAATGAAGATGAGTGAGAATTATCCCATTGATATTACTTGTATGTGGTGAATGAATGAATTCAATTTGAAATTTGTTTGTTGTTTTATTCTGATAGCTTTTCCCCTAGTTTTTTTCTCGTTTCTCCGGCTTCTTCGAGACCTCTTTCATTGAAAAGAGCATGAAAATGCGGTCATTTTGATGTATTTACTTGTTGCAAAACCGTTCTTAAACGCGACAAGCTTGTTTGAGAGGCAGGCCTTCATTTAAAGGCAATTTTGAACAGGGGAAAATGTGAGACGTGTGGTGTTGGGGTAGAGCGCTGGATTGTGCGCCGAGAGGTGGTGGGTTCTATCCCTGACCCATGCAAACATTTTTATTTTTTTTTGTTTTTGATAAATATGTTCCTGGAGATACTGTAGCTTGAAATTATTAAAATTTTTTGGCTCCAGGAGGTCTGGGGTACTGTAGTTTGGCTGCATAAGGCTGAGAAGGCTTGGCTACGGTAGGGATTTTAGGCTTGATTTTTGTTCACAAAGGTGAAGAAATCTTGGAGTATGTTGAGTGAAATTGCAAATTTAAATAGTTCTTGCACCAAAGTTGAAGTTTTGAGCGAATCATGACACATTTATCATAACTCGACCAGTGTTTGATATCAAAATGTTAGATGGAAGAGAAAAAAACCCTTCCTCTTCCAGACAGTCTTTGATAACAAAGGGAAAGAAATATTGGAGTATGTTGAGTGAAATTGCAAATTTAAATAGTTCTTGCACCAAAGTTGAAGTTTTGAGCGAATCATGACACATTTATCATAACTCGACCAGTGTTTGATATCAAAATGTTCGATGGAAGAACAAAAACCCTTCCTCTTCCAGACAGTCTTTGATAACAAAGGGAAAGAAATATTGGAGTATGTTGAGTGAAATTGCAAATTTAAATAGTTCTTGCACCAAAGTTGAAGTTTTGAGCGAATCATGACACATTTATCATAACTCGACCAGTGTTTGATATCAAAATGTTAGATGGAAGAGAAAAAAACCCTTCCTCTTCCAGACAGTCTTTGATAACAAAGGGAAAGAAATATTGGAGTATGTTGAGTGAAATTGCAAATTTAAATAGTTCTTGCACCAAAGTTGAAGTTTTGAGCGAATCATGATACATTTATCATAACTCGACCAGTGTTTGATATCAAAATGTTAGATGGAAGAGAAAAAAACCCTTCCTCTTCCAGACAGTCTTTGATAAAAAGGGAAAGAAATATTGGAGTATGTCGAGTGAAATTGCAAATTTAAATAGTTCTTGCACTCAAGTTAAAGATTTGAGCGAATCATGACACATTTATCATAAGTCGGCCAGTGTTTGATATCAAAATGTGCAGTGGAAGAGTAAAAACCCTTCCTCTTCCAGGCTGTTTTTAATAAAAAGGGAAAGAAATATTGGAGTATGTTGAGTGAAATTGCAAATTCAAATAGTTCTTGCACTCAAGTTAAAGTTTTGAGCGAACCATGACACATTTATCATAAGTCGGCCAGTGTTTGATATCAAAATGTGAGCTGATGGGTAGTTTGATTGCATAAAGTCATCTGATTGTCTTTCAAAGCCTCAAATAAATTCCCAAAATGCCTCAAAAGCCTCCTGAAGCCTTCTGAAGCTTCAGAAACTTTCCTGAAGCCTTCCCAAGCCTCCTGAAATTATCTGAATCCTCTTGAAGCCTGTAAAGCCTCTGAAGCCTTTTTATGTCTTTTGAAGCCTTCTCAAGCTTTGTCATGCTTTCTCAAGCTAAACTACAGTACCCCAGAGCTTATGGCGTCAAAAAATTCAATTAATCTTAAGCTACAGTACCCCCAGGACCATATTTATCAAAAACAAAAAAAAATAAAAATGTTTGCATCGGTCTGGGTTCGAACCCACCACCTCCCGCCTACCAGTCCAGCGCTCTACCCCTACTCCATTGGGTACACACTCTTCCCTACTCGAAATTGCCTTTTTATGAAGGCTTCCCGCAACAACTATCGAAAAAATGAAAAAGAAGCAAATCGAATTTTCTAGAAGGAAAAAAATTAATTTTTGCGTGTTTGCGTCAAAAAAAATGAGAGAACAAATGCCCTAGTTTTATTTTAGTCAGTTTCGATTTCTAGTTTACTAGCTTTTATTCGACTTGTTTCCTCGTATTTTCGCTACTTTTTTCATCAAAATCATGCCAGACAAGCGACTTACACGTGCTGAACGAAAAAGAAAGGCGGAGCGGCAACAAAAAACTGAGGAATTGAACAAACGGGCAAGGCCCGGCTACTTCCTTTTCACTCCACCGGTGAGTTTATTTTCAGAATTTGATCTCATAGGCGAGGGAGAGAGTGTAGAAAAATGAGAGAGAGAGACAGAGAAATATCTTCTAGAAACACCAACAATGTTTTATTTCAGCGTGGCGTAATTCCTCGTTCGGACACGCCTCAAACCACATCGGGAAATGTGATGTTTAATCGATTTTCTTCGGATGGGGAGCAGTTTGATGAAGTGGCGGATCCAGCGCCACAACAACCTCAAGCTGGTCCGCCACCTCCTCCAGCTGCTGCAGATGTTCAACAACCGGTGGTTCAAGATGATGTTAATCAAGTTGTTGTTGCTCCGGTTGATGCTCAGGTTGCTCGTCCCGAAGATGTGGTTGCACCGGCGCGTGATGTTGTTGTTCAAGCGGTTTCAGAGGAGTCATCGGCAGATGAAAGCGACAATCGAGCTGCTCAACCGGTTATTCAACGTCGCCGCCGCAGAAGACGTAGACGTGGAGATGGAAGACGTCGCGGAGCTTTTGTTTATGAGAGGGTAAGTTTTTTTATTGCAATTTCAGACTTTGTGTTCAAAATTGATTTTTTTCAGCCTGCTGTTTTGATGGGCGACCCCCATGAGGGGGAAGTCGTCATTGACTTGTTTCTGCCGCCTGTTGAAGATGACACTCAGCGAGAAAGCGACAGTGATGCCCCGTGATTCAATTTGTCAATCTGTCAATGCTCCATCTTCATTTGTCTCAATCGTCTTGATATTCTTGCTCTTTTTTCTGTGAAATGAATATTTTTTGTGAGAAAAAGTGTTTGAAAAATACAATGAAAAAACATCATGTTTTCATCCGGTTGTTGATCATTTTTCGTCTTCCAATTCTTCTCCGGCTTCTCAGAAATTTTCGAGACCTCTTTCATTGAAAAGAGCATGAAAATGCGGTCATTTTGATGTATTTACTTGTTGCAAAACCGTTCTTCAACGCGACAAGCTTGTTTGAGAGGCAGGCCTTCATTTAAAGGCAATTTTGAATAGGAGAAAATGTGAGACGTGTGGTGTTGGGGTAGAGCGCTGGATTGTGCGCCGAGAGGTGGTGGGTTCGTATCCCGCCCATGCAACGTTTTTTATTTTTTTTGTTTTTGAGAAATATGTTCCTGGGGACACTGTAGCTTGAAATAAATTGAACTTTTCGGCTCCAGGAGGTCGGGGGTACTGTAGTTCGGCTGCATAAGGCATGAGAAGGCTTGGCTGCGGTAGGGGTTTTAAACTTGATTTTTGATGACAAAGGGAAAGAAATATTGGAGTATGTTGAGTGAAATTGCAAATTTAAATAGTTCTTGGACCCAAGTTGAAGTTTTGAGCGAATCATGACACATTTATCATAAGTCGGCCAGTGTTTGATATCAAAATGTGCAGTGGAAGAGAAAAAACCCTTCCTCTTCCAGGCTGTTTTGCTAGCAAAGGGTAAGAAATATTGGAGTATGTCGAGTGAAATTGCAAATTTAAATAGTTCTTGGACCCAAGTTCAAGTTTTGAGCGAATCATGATACATTTATCATAAGTCGGCCAGTGTTTGATATCAAAATGTGCAGTGGAAGAGAAAAAACCCTTCCTCTTCCAGACGGTCTTTGCTAACAAAGGGTAAGAAATATTGGAGTATGTTGAGTGAAATTGCAAATTTAAATAGTTCTTGGACCCAAGTTCAAGTTTTGAGCGAATCATGACACATTTATCATAAGTCGGCCAGTGTTTGATATTAAAATGTTAGATGGAAGAACAAAAACCCTTCCTCTTCCAGACAGTCTTTGATAACAAAGGTGAAGAAATATTGGAGTATGTTGAGTGAAATTGCAAATTTAAATAGTTCTTGGACCCAAGTTCAAGTTTTGAGCGAATCATGACACATTTATAATAAGTCGGGCAGTGTTTGATATTAAAATATGAGCTGATGGGTAGTTTGATTGCATAAAGTCATCTGATTGTCTTCCAAAACCTCGAATAAATTCCCAAGTTGCCTCAAAAGCCTCCTGAAGCCTTCTGAAGCTTCGGAAACTTTCCTGAAGCCTTCCCAAGCCTCCTGAAATTTTTTGAAGCCTCTTGAAGCCTGTAAAGCCTCTCAGGCCTTTTTATGTCTTTTGAATCCTTCTCAAGCTTTGTCATGCTTTCTCAAGCTAAACTACAGTACCCCAGAGCTTATGGCGTCAAAAAATTCAATTTATTTCAAGCCACAGTACCCCCAGGAACATATTTATCAAAAACAAAAATAAATAAAAAAGAAGCAAATCGAATTTTCTAGAAGGAAAAAAATTAATTTTTGCGTGTTTGCGTCAAAAAAAATGAGAGAACAAATGCCCTAGTTTATTTTTGTCAGTTCCAAATTATTCTTGGATTGTCGAATTGCTGCTGGATTTTGCTCCTTTTATTGATATTTCTAGTCGATATTCTTGTATCAAAATGCCTGGTCAAATTCCGAAAAAAGCTCTCACACGTGCTCAACGCAAAATCAACGCCGAAAGTCAGAACAAATGTGATGAACTCAACCCAAACCGTCCACCAGGTTCATATTTGTTTACTCCAGTGAGTTTTGCTTCAGAATTTGAATTCATAGGCGAGAATTACGAGACAGAGAGTGTAGAAAAAAGGGAGAGTGTGGAGAGTTAAAGAAATATGTCTTCTAAAACTAAAAACAATGTTTTTTCAGCCTCGTAATGCTGGTGGAGCGACTACGACCGAAGGAAATTCTCACTTTAAGCGCTTCACATCAGGTGAAGAGTCGAATGTGGAGGAAGTTGTGCACCCGGTGGATGCGCCTGCAGGAGTCAATAATGGTGCCAATGTTCCAAATCAACAGCCACCAGTCGCAGCTGTAGCTCCGCAAATCGCAGCTGATGCTCCAAATCCAATTGTTGCTGTTGATGTTGTTCGAGCCGAAGGAGTTGTGGCGGCGGGTCACCAAGCTGTTGAAGCACCGCCTTCTGTCGCATCATCTGCTGATGAAACTGAGGGTGATGAAGCAATCGCTGAAGCTTTGGCGCAAGAAGCCCGACGCCAACGTCGTCGTAGACGCAGACGTCAAGCCCGAAGACGCCAAAATCAATACAACTATGAGAGAGTGAGTTTTTTTCATGAGCAACTCCAGACTTTGTAAATGAAATTGATTTTTTCAGCCCGAGGTTTTGATGGCCGATCCCCATCAGGGGGAGGTCATCATTGATGAATTCTTGCCAATGGCGGAAGATGCGACGCAAACTGAGGAGTCTGAATAATTGATCATTTGTCTTCTTGTATTTCTCCGCATTCTTTGTACTTGTATTTGTATGATTTGAAAATGAAGTGATATTTTGAAAAATGTGTTTGATTAATTGATCATTTTTCGACTTCCATCTCTTCTCCGTCTTCTCCGGCTTCTTCGAGACCTCTTTCATTGAAAAGAGCATGAAAATGCGGTCATTTTGATGTATTTACTTGTTGAAAAACCGTTCTTCAACGCGACAAGCTTGTTTGAGAGGCAGGCCTTCATTTAAAGGCAATTTTGAACAGGAGAAAATGTGAGACGTGTGGTGTTGGGGTAGAGCGCTGGATTGTGCGCCGAGAGGTGGTGGGTTCGGATCCCGCCCAAAGCAATGTCTTTTATTTTTTTTTTGTTTTTGTTAAATATGTTCCTGGGGGTACTGTAGCTCGAAATTAATTGAATTTTTTGGCTTGAGAAGTTCTGGGGTACTGTAGTTTGGCTGCATAAGGCTTGAGAAGGCTTGGCTACCGTAGGGGGTTTAAGCTTGATTTTTGTTCAAAAAGGGGTAGAAATATTGGAGTGTGTTGAGTGAAATTGCAAATTTGAATAGTTCTTGGACCCAAGTTCAAGTTTTGAGCGAATCATGACACATTTATCATAAGTCGTTCAATGTTTGATATCAAAATGTTAGATGGAAGAGAAAAAACCCTTCCTCTTCCAGGCTGTTTTGATGACAAAGGGGTAGAAATATTGGAGTATGTTGAGTGAAATTGCAAATTTAAATAGTTCTTGGACCCAAGTTGAAGTTTTGAGCGAATCATGACACATTTATCATAACTCGACCAGTGTTTGATATCAAAATGTTAGATGGAAGAGAAAAAACCCTTCCTCTTCCAGACTAATTTAATAACAAAGGTGAAGAAATATTTGAGTATGTCGAGTGAAATCGCAAATTTAAATAGTTCTTGGACCCAAGTTAAAGATTTGAGCGAATCATGACACATTTATCATAACTCGACCAGTGTTTGATATCAAAATGTTAGATGGAAGAGAAAAAACCCTTCCTCTTCCAGACTAATTTAATAACAAAGGTGAAGAAATATTGGAGTATGTTGAGTGAAATTGCAAATTTAAATAGTTCTTGGACCCAAGTTAAAGATTTGAGCGAATCATGACACATTTATCATAAGTCGGGCAGGGTTTGATATCAAAATGTTAGATGGAAGAGAAAAAACCCTTCCTCTTCCAGACTAATTTAATAACAAAGGTGAAGAAATATTGGAGTATGTTGAGTGAAATTGCAAATTTAAATAGTTCTTGGACCCAAGTTAAAGATTTGAGCGAATCATGACACATTTATCATAACTCGACCAGTGTTTGATATCAAAATGTTAGATGGAAGAGAAAAAACCCTTCCTCTTCCAGACTAATTTAATAACAAAGGTGAAGAAATATTGGAGTATGTTGAGTGAAATCGCAAATTTAAATAGTTCTTGGACCCAAGTTAAAGTTTTGAGCGAATCATGACACATTTATCATAAGTCGGGCAGGGTTTGATATCAAAATGTTAGATGGAAGAGAAAAAACCCTTCCTCTTCCAGACTAATTTAATAACAAAGGTGAAGAAATATTTGAGTATGTCGAGTGAAATCGCAAATTTAAATAGTTCTTGGACCCAAGTTAAAGATTTGAGCGAATCATGACACATTTATCATAACTCGACCAGTGTTTGATATTAAAATGTTAGATGGAAGAGAAAAAACCCTTCCTCTTCCAGACTAATTTAATAACAAAGGTGAAGAAATATTGGAGTATGTTGAGTGAAATCGCAAATTTAAATAGTTCTTGGACCCAAGTTAAAGTTTTGAGCGAATCATGACACATTTATCATAAGTCGGGCAGGGTTTGATATCAAAATGTTAGATGGAAGAACAAAAACCCTTCCTCTTCCAGACTAATTTAATAACAAAGGTGAAGAAATATTGGAGTATGTTGAGTGAAATCGCAAATTTAAATAGTTCTTGGACCCAAGTTAAAGATTTGAGCGAATCATGACACATTTATCATAACTCGACCAGTGTTTGATATCAAAATGTTAGATGGAAGAGAAAAAACCCTTCCTCTTCCAGACTAATTTAATAACAAAGGTGAAGAAATATTTGAGTATGTCGAGTGAAATCGCAAATTTAAATAGTTCTTGGACCCAAGTTAAAGATTTGAGCGAATCATGACACATTTATCATAACTCGACCAGTGTTTGATATTAAAATGTTAGATGGAAGAGAAAAAACCCTTCCTCTTCCAGACTAATTTAATAACAAAGGTGAAGAAATATTGGAGTATGTTGAGTGAAATCGCAAATTTAAATAGTTCTTGGACCCAAGTTAAAGTTTTGAGCGAATCATGACACATTTATCATAAGTCGGGCAGGGTTTGATATCAAAATGTTAGATGGAAGAACAAAAACCCTTCCTCTTCCAGACTAATTTAATAACAAAGGTGAAGAAATATTGGAGTATGTTGAGTGAAATCGCAAATTTAAATAGTTCTTGGACCCAAGTTAAAGATTTGAGCGAATCATGACACATTTATCATAACTCGACCAGTGTTTGATATCAAAATGTTAGATGGAAGAGAAAAAACCCTTCCTCTTCCAGACTAATTTAATAACAAAGGTGAAGAAATATTGGAGTATGTTGAGTGAAATCGCAAATTTAAATAGTTCTTGGACCCAAGTTAAAGATTTGAGCGAATCATGACACATTTATCATAACTCGACCAGTGTTTGATATCAAAATGTTAGATGGAAGAGAAAAAACCCTTCCTCTTCCAGACTAATTTAATAACAAAGGTGAAGAAATATTGGAGTATGTTGAGTGAAATCGCAAATTTAAATAGTTCTTGGACCCAAGTTAAAGATTTGAGCGAATCATGACACATTTATCATAACTCGACCAGTGTTTGATATCAAAATGTTAGATGGAAGAACAAAAACCCTTCCTCTTCCAGACTAATTTAATAACAAAGGTGAAGAAATATTGGAGTATGTTGAGTGAAATCGCAAATTTAAATAGTTCTTGGACCCAAGTTAAAGATTTGAGCGAATCATGACACATTTATCATAAGTCGGGCAGGGTTTGATATCAAAATGTTAGATGGAAGAGAAAAAACCCTTCCTCTTCCAGACTAATTTAATAACAAAGGTGAAGAAATATTGGAGTATGTTGAGTGAAATCGCAAATTTAAATAGTTCTTGGACCCAAGTTAAAGATTTGAGCGAATCATGACACATTTATCATAACTCGACCAGTGTTTGATATCAAAATGTTAGATGGAAGAGAAAACCCTTCCTCTTCCAGACTAATTTAATAACAAAGGTGAAGAAATATTGGAGTATGTTGAGTGAAATCGCAAATTTAAATAGTTCTTGGACCCAAGTTAAAGTTTTGAGCGAATCATGACACATTTATCATAAGTCGGGCAGGGTTTGATATCAAAATGTTAGATGGAAGAACAAAAACCCTTCCTCTTCCAGACAGTCTTTGATAACAAAGGGAAAGAAATATTGGAGTATGTTGAGTGAAATCGCAAATTTAAATAGTTCTTGGACCCAAGTTAAAGTTTTGAGCGAATCATGACACATTTATCATAAGTCGCTCAATGTTTGATATCAAAATGTGAAGAGGAAGAGAAAAAACCCTTCCTCTTCCAGACTAATTTAATAACAAAGGTGAAGAAATATTGGAGTATGTTGAGTGAAATCGCAAATTTAAATAGTTCTTGGACCCAAGTTGAAGTTTTGAGCGAATCATGACACATTTATCATAAGTCGCTCAATGTTTGATATCAAAATGTGAAGAGGAAGAGAAAAAACCCTTCCTCTTCCAGACTAATTTAATAACAAAGGTGAAGAAATATTGGAGTATGTTGAGTGAAATCGCAAATTTAAATAGTTCTTGGACCCAAGTTGAAGTTTTGAGCGAATCATGACACATTTATCATAAGTCGGGCAGGGTTTGATATCAAAATGTGAAGAGGAAGAGAAAAAACCCTTCCTCTTCCAGACTAATTTAATAACAAAGGTGAAGAAATATTGGAGTATGTTGAGTGAAATCGCAAATTTAAATAGTTCTTGGACCCAAGTTGAAGTTTTGAGCGAATCATGACACATTTATCATAAGTCGCTCAATGTTTGATATCAAAATGTGAAGAGGAAGAGAAAAAACCCTTCCTCTTCCAGACTAATTTAATAACAAAGGTGAAGAAATATTGGAGTATGTTGAGTGAAATCGCAAATTTAAATAGTTCTTGGACCCAAGTTGAAGTTTTGAGCGAATCATGACACATTTATCATAAGTCGCTCAATGTTTGATATCAAAATGTTAGATGGAAGAGAAAAAACCCTTCCTCTTCCAGACTAATTTAATAACAAAGGTGAAGAAATATTGGAGTATGTTGAGTGAAATCGCAAATTTAAATAGTTCTTGGACCCAAGTTAAAGTTTTGAGCGAATCATGACACATTTATCATAAGTCGGGCAGGGTTTGATATCAAAATGTTAGATGGAAGAACAAAACCCTTCCTCTTCCAGACAGTCTTTGATAACAAAGGGAAAGAAATATTGGAGTATGTTGAGTGAAATCGCAAATTTAAATAGTTCTTGGACCCAAGTTAAAGTTTTGAGCGAATCATGACACATTTATCATAAGTCGCTCAATGTTTGATATCAAAATGTGAAGAGGAAGAGAAAAAACCCTTCCTCTTCCAGACTAATTTAATAACAAAGGTGAAGAAATATTGGAGTATGTTGAGTGAAATCGCAAATTTAAATAGTTCTTGGACCCAAGTTGAAGTTTTGAGCGAATCATGACACATTTATCATAAGTCGCTCAATGTTTGATATCAAAATGTGAAGAGGAAGAGAAAAAACCCTTCCTCTTCCAGACTAATTTAATAACAAAGGTGAAGAAATATTGGAGTATGTTGAGTGAAATCGCAAATTTAAATAGTTCTTGGACCCAAGTTAAAGTTTTGAGCGAATCATGACACATTTATCATAAGTCGGGCAGGGTTTGATATCAAAATGTTAGATGGAAGAACAAAAACCCTTCCTCTTCCAGACTAATTTAATAACAAAGGTGAAGAAATATTGGAGTATGTTGAGTGAAATCGCAAATTTAAATAGTTCTTGGACCCAAGTTAAAGATTTGAGCGAATCATGACACATTTATCATAAGTCGGGCAGGGTTTGATATCAAAATGTTAGATGGAAGAACAAAAACCCTTCCTCTTCCAGACTAATTTAATAACAAAGGTGAAGAAATATTGGAGTATGTTGAGTGAAATCGCAAATTTAAATAGTTCTTGGACCCAAGTTAAAGATTTGAGCGAATCATGACACATTTATCATAAGTCGGGCAGGGTTTGATATCAAAATGTTAGATGGAAGAACAAAAACCCTTCCTCTTCCAGACTAATTTAATAACAAAGGTGAAGAAATATTGGAGTATGTTGAGTGAAATCGCAAATTTAAATAGTTCTTGGACCCAAGTTAAAGATTTGAGCGAATCATGACACATTTATCATAAGTCGGGCAGGGTTTGATATCAAAATGTTAGATGGAAGAACAAAAACCCTTCCTCTTCCAGACTAATTTAATAACAAAGGTGAAGAAATATTGGAGTATGTTGAGTGAAATCGCAAATTTAAATAGTTCTTGGACCCAAGTTGAAGTTTTGAGCGAATCATGACACATTTATCATAAGTCGCTCAATGTTTGATATCAAAATGTGAAGAGGAAGAGAAAAAACCCTTCCTCTTCCAGACTAATTTAATAACAAAGGTGAAGAAATATTGGAGTATGTTGAGTGAAATCGCAAATTTAAATAGTTCTTGGACCCAAGTTAAAGATTTGAGCGAATCATGACACATTTATCATAAGTCGGGCAGGGTTTGATATCAAAATGTTAGATGGAAGAACAAAAACCCTTCCTCTTCCAGACTAATTTAATAACAAAGGTGAAGAAATATTGGAGTATGTTGAGTGAAATCGCAAATTTAAATAGTTCTTGGACCCAAGTTAAAGATTTGAGCGAATCATGACACATTTATCATAAGTCGGGCAGGGTTTGATATCAAAATGTTAGATGGAAGAACAAAAACCCTTCCTCTTCCAGACTAATTTAATAACAAAGGTGAAGAAATATTGGAGTATGTTGAGTGAAATCGCAAATTTAAATAGTTCTTGGACCCAAGTTAAAGATTTGAGCGAATCATGACACATTTATCATAAGTCGGGCAGGGTTTGATATCAAAATGTTAGATGGAAGAACAAAAACCCTTCCTCTTCCAGACTAATTTAATAACAAAGGTGAAGAAATATTGGAGTATGTTGAGTGAAATCGCAAATTTAAATAGTTCTTGGACCCAAGTTGAAGTTTTGAGCGAATCATGACACATTTATCATAAGTCGCTCAATGTTTGATATCAAAATGTGAAGAGGAAGAGAAAAAACCCTTCCTCTTCCAGACTAATTTAATAACAAAGGTGAAGAAATATTGGAGTATGTTGAGTGAAATCGCAAATTTAAATAGTTCTTGGACCCAAGTTAAAGTTTTGAGCGAATCATGACACATTTATCATAAGTCGGGCAGGGTTTGATATCAAAATGTTAGATGGAAGAACAAAAACCCTTCCTCTTCCAGACTAATTTAATAACAAAGGTGAAGAAATATTGGAGTATGTTGAGTGAAATCGCAAATTTAAATAGTTCTTGGACCCAAGTTAAAGATTTGAGCGAATCATGACACATTTATCATAACTCGACCAGTGTTTGATATCAAAATGTTAGATGGAAGAGAAAAAACCCTTCCTCTTCCAGACTAATTTAATAACAAAGGTGAAGAAATATTGGAGTATGTTGAGTGAAATCGCAAATTTAAATAGTTCTTGGACCCAAGTTAAAGATTTGAGCGAATCATGACACATTTATCATAACTCGACCAGTGTTTGATATCAAAATGTTAGATGGAAGAACAAAAACCCTTCCTCTTCCAGACTAATTTAATAACAAAGGTGAAGAAATATTGGAGTATGTTGAGTGAAATCGCAAATTTAAATAGTTCTTGGACCCAAGTTAAAGATTTGAGCGAATCATGACACATTTATCATAAGTCGGGCAGGGTTTGATATCAAAATGTTAGATGGAAGAACAAAAACCCTTCCTCTTCCAGACTAATTTAATAACAAAGGTGAAGAAATATTGGAGTATGTTGAGTGAAATCGCAAATTTAAATAGTTCTTGGACCCAAGTTAAAGATTTGAGCGAATCATGACACATTTATCATAAGTCGGGCAGGGTTTGATATCAAAATGTTAGATGGAAGAACAAAAACCCTTCCTCTTCCAGACTAATTTAATAACAAAGGTGAAGAAATATTGGAGTATGTTGAGTGAAATCGCAAATTTAAATAGTTCTTGGACCCAAGTTGAAGTTTTGAGCGAATCATGACACATTTATCATAAGTCGCTCAATGTTTGATATCAAAATGTGAAGAGGAAGAGAAAAACCCTTCCTCTTCCAGACTAATTTAATAACAAAGGTGAAGAAATATTGGAGTATGTTGAGTGAAATCGCAAATTTAAATAGTTCTTGGACCCAAGTTAAAGTTTTGAGCGAATCATGACACATTTATCATAAGTCGGGCAGGGTTTGATATCAAAATGTTAGATGGAAGAACAAAAACCCTTCCTCTTCCAGACTAATTTAATAACAAAGGTGAAGAAATATTGGAGTATGTTGAGTGAAATCGCAAATTTAAATAGTTCTTGGACCCAAGTTAAAGATTTGAGCGAATCATGACACATTTATCATAACTCGACCAGTGTTTGATATCAAAATGTTAGATGGAAGAGAAAAAACCCTTCCTCTTCCAGACTAATTTAATAACAAAGGTGAAGAAATATTGGAGTATGTTGAGTGAAATCGCAAATTTAAATAGTTCTTGGACCCAAGTTAAAGATTTGAGCGAATCATGACACATTTATCATAACTCGACCAGTGTTTGATATCAAAATGTTAGATGGAAGAGAAAAAACCCTTCCTCTTCCAGACTAATTTAATAACAAAGGTGAAGAAATATTGGAGTATGTTGAGTGAAATCGCAAATTTAAATAGTTCTTGGACCCAAGTTAAAGTTTTGAGCGAATCATGACACATTTATCATAAGTCGCTCAATGTTTGATATCAAAATGTGAAGAGGAAGAGAAAAAACCCTTCCTCTTCCAGACTAATTTAATAACAAAGGTGAAGAAATATTGGAGTATGTTGAGTGAAATCGCAAATTTAAATAGTTCTTGGACCCAAGTTAAAGTTTTGAGCGAATCATGACACATTTATCATAAGTCGGCCAGTGTTTGATATCAAAATGTGCAGAGGAAGAGAAAAAACCCTTCCTCTTCCAGACAGTCTTTGATAACAAAGGGAAAGAAATATTTGAGTATGTCGAGTGAAATTGCAAATTTAAATAGTTCTTGGACCCAAGTTGAAGTTTTGAGCGAATCATGACACATTTATCATAAGTCGCTCAATGTTTGATATCAAAATGTGAAGAGGAAGAGAAAAAACCCTTCTTCTTCCAGACTAATTTGATGACAAAGGTGAAGAAATATTGGAGTATGTTGAGTGAAATCGCAAATTTAAATAGTTCTTGGACCCAAGTTAAAGTTTTGAGCGAATCATGACACATTTATCATAAGTCGCTCAATGTTTGATATCAAAATGTGAAGAGGAAGAGAAAAAACCCTTCCTCTTCCAGACTAATTTAATAACAAAGGTGAAGAAATATTGGAGTATGTTGAGTGAAATCGCAAATTTAAATAGTTCTTGGACCCAAGTTAAAGTTTTGAGCGAATCATGACACATTTATCATAAGTCGGCCAGTGTTTGATATCAAAATGTGCAGAGGAAGAGAAAAAACCCTTCCTCTTCCAGACAGTCTTTGATAACAAAGGGAAAGAAATATTTGAGTATGTCGAGTGAAATTGCAAATTTAAATAGTTCTTGGACCCAAGTTGAAGTTTTGAGCGAATCATGACACATTTATCATAAGTCGCTCAATGTTTGATATCAAAATGTGAAGAGGAAGAGAAAAAACCCTTCTTCTTCCAGACTAATTTGATGACAAAGGGAAAGAAATATTTGAGTATGTCGAGTGAAATTGCAAATTTAAATAGTTCTTGGACCCAAGTTGAAGTTTTGAGCGAATCATGACACATTTATCATAAGTCGACCAGTGTTTGATATCAAAATATGAGCTGATGGGTAGTTTAATTGCATAAAGTCATCTGATTGTCTTCCAAAACCTCGAATAAATTCCCAAGTTGACTCAAAAGCCTCCAGAAGCCGTCTGAAGCTTCCAAAACTTTCCTGAAGCCTTCCCAAGCCTCCTGAAATTATCTGAACCCTCTTGAAGCCTGTAAAGCCTCTCAAGCCTTTTTTATGCCTTTTGAAGCCTTCTCAAGCTTTGTCATGCTTTCTCAAGCTAAACTACAGTACCCCAGAGCTTATGGCGTCAAAAAATTCAATTAATCTTAAGCTACAGTACCCCCAGGAACATATTTATCAAAAACAAAAAAAAATAAAAATGTTTGCGTCGGTCAGGGATCGAACCCACCACCTCCCGCCTACCAGTCCAGCGCTCTACCCCCTACACACTCTTCCCTATTCAAAATTGCCTTTATATGAAGGCTTCCCGCAACAGCTCTCAAAAAAATGAAAAAGAAGCAAATCGAATTTTCTAGAAGGAAAAAAATTAATTTTTCCGTGTTTGCGTGAAAAAAAATGAGGGAACAAATGCCCTAGTTTTATTTTAGTCAGTGCCAATTTTGTCTTGGTTGTTGAAATTCCGCTGGTTTTTCATCCATTTTTCCTGTTCTACTATTCCAACTTTATTCTCTGCTCTCAATATGGTTCATCACATGACGAAAAAAGCTTTGACACGCCTTCAACGTCGACAAAATGCGGAACGAATGCAAAGAGGAGGCGAAATTGGCAGAGTCCGTCGCGCGGGTCAATTTCTGTATACCCCAGTGAGTTTTGCTTCAGAATTTGAATTCATAGGCGAGAATTTCGAGACAGAGAGTGTAGAAAAAAGGGAGAGTGTGGAGAGATAGAGAAATATGTCTTCTTAAACTAAAAACAATGTTTTTTCAGCCTCGTAATGCTGGTGGGGCAACATCGACGCTTGGCAATCGCCATTTCCGAAGATATACTTCTGGGGAAGAAGAGCCGATGGACGTAGGAAGAAGTCCGGTCGCCGGACCAGTGGCCGAGCCGAATTCGCCAATTCAACCGCCGGTTCCTCAAGATGCTGTTGTCGATGGAGTTGGCGTTGTTCAACCGAATGGAAATGGTGTTGTTGGCGGCGAGAATGTGGGAGTTGGTGGTGTAGCTGTGCCAGATCGTCAGGATGTTGTTCAGCCGGTGAATCAAGGAAGAGTTGATGATGGAGGTCAAGTTGATGGTCAAGGAGTAGTTGCGCCGGTTGGTCCAGCTGTTGGTGGTGGTGATGCTTCGTCATCAAGCGGCGATGAGACAGCAGAAGAAGAGGCGATTGCTGAAGCAATCGCGAGAGAGGCTCGCCGACAAAGGCGCCGCAGACGTCGCGGTCAACCGCGTCGTCGCCGAGGGAATTTCGATTTCGAAAGAGTGAGTTTTTTCAATAGCAACTCCAGACTTTGTATTCAAAATTGATTTTTTTTCAGCCTGCTCTTTTGATGGGCGACCCCCATGAGGGGGAAGTCGTCATTGACTTATTTCTTCCTCCTGTTGAAGATGAGACTCAGCGAGAAAGCGACAGTGATGCCGCGTGATCTTCTCAATCTTCCAGTGTTTCTCGTCTCAATCTTCATTCGTCTCAATCTTCATGATATTCTTCCTCTTTTTACTGTGAAATGAATCTTTTTTGTGAGAAAAAGTGTTTGAAAAATACAATGAAAAAACATCATGTTTTCATCCGGTTGTTGATCATTTTTCGACTTCCATCTCTTCTCCGTCTTCTCCGGCTTCTTCGAGACCTCTTTCATTGAAAAGAGAATGAAAAACCGGTCATTTTGATGTATTTACTTGTTGCAAAATCTTTCTTCAACGCGACAAGCTTGTTTGAGAGGCAGGCCTTCATTTAAAGGCAATTTTGAACAGGAGAAAATGTGAGACGTGTGGTGTTGGGGTAGAGCGCTGGATTGTGCGCCGAGAGGTGGTGGGTTCGGATCCCGCCCGATGCAATGTTTTTTATTTTTTTTTTGTTTTTTAGAATAATGTTCCTGGGGACACTGTAGCTTGAAACAAAATGAATTTTTTGACGCCAAAAGGTCTGGGGTACTGTAGTTTATTTTGAAAAACTTCAAAATAAATTTTTTTTTGAAAACTTCCAATTATTATCTTTTTTTTTCTTTCAAAGTTTTTCACATGAAACCTAAAGATAATGAGGGTTTTTATGATTGTTCTAGCTGTTAAAAAACATAAAAAAGCTAATGTAATCAGCCATTTTAGCCGCCGATGACAAAATCGACTTTCGACTTATGAATTTGATAAGGCGTTTTTCATCAAAAAAGGTGAAATTACTTTCATCACTCGAAAGTCGATTTTGTCATCGGCGGCTAAAATGGCTGAATACATTAGCTTTTTCATCATTTTTAACAGCTAGAACAATCATAAAACCCTCATTATCTTTAGGTTTCATGTATATAACATCAAAAGTAAAATGAGGATTTTCAAAAAAAAATTTTTTCTTCATTTTACTTTTGATGTTATATACATGAAACTTTGAGATAATGAGGGGTTTTATGATTGTTCTAGCTGTTAAAAAACATGAAAAAGCTATTGTAATCAGCCATTTTAGCCGCCGATGACAAAATCGACTTTCGACTTATGAATTTGATAAGGCGTTTTTCAACAAAAAAGGTGAAATTACTTTCATCACTCGAAAGTCGATTTTGTCATCGGCGGCTAAAATGGCTGAATACATTAGCTTTTTCATCATTTTTAACAGCTAGAACAATCATAAAACCCCTCATTATCTTTAGGTTTCATGTATATAACGTCAAAAGTAAAATGAAGAAAAATTTTTTTTTGAAAATCCTCATTTTACTTTTGATGTTATATACATGAAACCTAAAGATAATGAGGGGTTTTATGATTGTTCTAGCTGTTAAAAAACATGAAAAAGCTAATGTAATCAGCCATTTTAGCCGCCGATGACAAAATCGACTTTCGACTTATGAATTTGATAAGGCGTTTTTCATCAAAAAAGGTGAAATTACTTTCATCACTCGAAAGTCGATTTTGTCATCGGCGGCTAAAATGGTTGAATACATTAGCTTTTTCATGTTTTTCAACAGCTAGAACAATCATAAAACCCTTCATTATCTTTAGGTTTCATGTATATAACATCAAAAGTAAAATGAGAATTTTCAAAAAAAAATTTTTCTTCATTTTACTTTTGACGTTATATACATGAAACCTAAAGATAATGAGGGGTTTTATGATTGTTCTAGCTGTTAAAAAACATGAAAAAGCTAATGTAATCAGCCATTTTAGCCGCCGGTGACAAAATCGACTTTCGACTTATGAATTTGATAAGGCGTTTTTCATCAAAAAAGGTGAAATTACTTTCATCACTCGAAAGTCGATTTTGTCATCGGCGGCTAAAATGGCTGAATACATTAGCTTTTTCATGTTTTTTAACAGCTAGAACAATCATAAAACCCCTCACTATCTCAAAGTTTCATGTATATAACATCAAAAGAAAAATGAGAATTTTCAAAAAAAAAATTTTCTTCATTTTACTTTTGACGTTATATACATGAAACCTAGAGATAATGAGGGGTTTTATGATTGTTCTAGCTGTTAAAAAACATGAAAAAGCTAATGTAATCAGCCATTTTAGCCGCCGATGACAAAATCGACTTTCGAGTTATGAATTTGAAAACGCGAGAATAAATTTTTCTATTTGAAGATATGTTTCATAAAAAAATGAGTTCCATCTCTTCTCCAGCTTCTCAGAATTTTGTGGGACCTCTTTCATTGAAAAAGATCATGAAAATGCGGTCATTTTGACGTATTTACATGTTGCAAAACCGTTCTTCAACGCTACAAGCTTGTTTGAGAGGCAGGCCTTCATTTAAAGGCAATTTTGAACAGGAGAAAATGTGAGGCGTCTGGTGTTGGGGTAGAGCGCTGGATTGTGCGCCGAGAGGTGGTGGGTTCGGATCTCGCCCGATGCAATACTTTTTATTTTTTTTTTTTGTTTTTGTTAAATATGTTCCTGGGGAGTACTGTAGCTCGAAATTAATTGAATTTTTTGGCTTGAGAAGTTCTGGGGTACTGTAGTTTAGCTTCAGAAGGCAGTGAGATTGAACTGGAGTTTTTGGGATGAAAATATGGAGTACGGTTGGATTTTTTGGCTTCAAACTGATGAGTACTACTTGGGAATTTATTTGAGGTTTTGGAAGACAATCAGATGACTCTATGCAATCAAACTACCCATCAGCTCACATTTTGATATCAAACATTGAACGACTTATGATAAATGTGTCATGGTTCGCTCAAAACTTGAACTTGAGTGCAAGAACTATTTAAATTTGCAATTTCACTCAACATACTCCAATATTTCTTTCCCTTTTTATCAAAACAGCCTGGAAGAAGAAGGGTTTTTTCTCTTCCACTGCACATTTTGATATCAAACACTGGCCGACTTATGATAAATGTATCATGGTTCGCTCAAAACTTGAACTTGAGTGCAAGAACTATTTAAATTTGCGATTTCACTCAACAAACTCCATTATTTCTTCCCTTTTGTTAACAAAAATCAAGCTTGAAACCCATACCGTAGCCAAGCCTTTTCAAGCCTTATGCAGCCGAACTACAGTACACCAGACCTTTTGGCGTCTAAAAATTCAATTTATTTCAACCTACAGTACCCCAAGGAACATTATTCTAAAAAACAAAAAAAAATAAAAAGCATTGCATCGGGCGGGATCCGAACCCATCACCTCTCGGCGCACAATCCAGCGCTCTACCCCAACACCACACGTCTCACATTTTCTCCTGTTCAAAATTGCCTTTAAATGAAGGCCTGCCTCTCAAACAAGCTTGTCGCGTTGAAGAACGGTTTTGCAACAAGTAAATACATCAAAATGACCGCATTTTCATGCTCTCTTCAATGAAAGAGGTCCCGAAGAATTCTGAGAAGCCGGAGAAGAGATGAAAGTCGAAAAATGATCAATTATTCAAACACATTTGAAAATAGCAGTCTTTATTTCACAATACAAGTAATCAAATCACAATGAAAAAATCAGCAATACAAGTCAAAAAGAAAATACAAGGGAGAAAATTAGTCAGACTGCGTCGGATCCTCCGAAAGAGGTAAGAACTCATCGATCAACACTTCGTCGGCGTGCGGGTCGCCAAGGAGAACTGGTGGCTGAAAAAAACTCTATTTCATATACAAAGTCTGGAATTGCAATAAAAAAAACTCACTCTTGGGTAGACGAAAGCGGGACGACGGTTACGGCGTGGGCGTCCTCGACGCGCGCGACGACGACGGCGCGGCAATTGCGCTGGAGCAGCTTCCTCGACACCAGACTCGGTACCACTCGACTCAGCAACAACAACTGGCTCGGCCGCAACACCTTGCTCGGCAACTGGTTGGACAACATCCTCGAGAATCGGCTCCACAACGGGCTCGGGCTCAATCGGAGCAACTGCAGCAGGAACTTGAGGCAAGATTTCGACCACGACATCTACCGGAGGATCTCGAACCTCATCAAAAACTTCGGTTTCATCCGAGCTATAACGCTCGAAATTGGCATTGCCATGGGTGGTGTGAGGAGTTGACGCATTGGGGCGAACCTGGCGAGGCTGAAAAAACATTGTTTTGTCTCTAGAACAAATTTCTCTCTCTCTCACTCCACACTCTCTCATTTTTCTACACTATTTCTCTCGAAATTCTGCAAAAAAACTCACTGGTGGGGTGTACATCCATTGCCCCGTCTTGTTTGGCGCCACCACCTCGCCAGTTGTCTTCTTCTCCTTCTTTTTCGCTCTTTCTGCTCTTGTCAACATCTTCTTTGGCATAATGAATTTTTAGCGATAAAAGTTCGAATAAAATAGAAAAATCAAGGCGCAAATACAGACGCAAATCAAAAACCACACAAAAATGGCACTGAAAAAAATAAAACTAGGGCATCTATTTCCTCATTTTTTCACGCAAAATTAATTTTTTTCCTTCTAGAACATTCTAGAAGGGTCGATTTTTTTTTCCATTTGTTTTCGAGAGCGCGAGGGCTTCATAAAAAGGCAATTTCGCATGGCGTCGAGTGTGTGCCTGATGGAGTAGGGGTAGAGCGCTGGATTGTGCGCCGAGAGGTGGTGGGTTCGATCCCTGACCGGTGCAATCATTTTTATTTTTTTTTGTTTTTGTTAAATATGTTCAAGGGGTACTGTAGCTTGAAATAAATTGAATTTTTTGACGCCATGAGCTCTGGGGTACTGTAGTTTAACTTCAGTGAGCTCGAGAAAGCTTGAGAAGGCTTCAGAAGACATAAGAAGACTTCAGATGCTTTAGAGGCTTCAAAAGACTTCAGATAATTTCAGGAGGCTTGGGAAGGCTTCAGGAAAGTTTCGGAGGCTTCAGAAGTCTTCAGGAGGCTTTTGAGGCAACTTGGGAATTTATTTGAGATTTTGGAAGACAATCAGATGACTTTATGCAATCAAACTACCCATCAGCTCATATTTTGATATCAAACACTGGCCGACTTATGATAAATGTGTCATGATTCGCTCAAATCTTGAACTTGAGTGCAAGAACTATTTAAATTTGCAATTTCACTCAACATACTCCAATATTTCTACCCCTTTGTCATCAAAACAGCCTGGAAGAGGAAGGGTTTTTTCTCTTCCTCTTCACATTTTGATATCAAACATTGAACGACTTATGATAAAAGTGTCATGATTCGCTCAAAACTTGAACTTGGGTGCAAGAACTATTTAAATTTGCAATTTCACTCAACATACTCCAATATTTCTTTCCCTTTTTTGTCAAAAATCAAGCCTAAAACCCCTACGGTAGCCAAGCCTTCTCAAGCCTTATGCAGCCGAACTACAGTACACCAGACCTTTTGGCGTCAAAAAATTCAATTTATTCCAAGCTACAGTGTCCCCAGGAACATTATTCTAAAAAATAAAAAAAAAATAAAAAAACATTGCATCAGGCGGAATCTGAACCCACCACCTCTCGGCGCACAATCCAGCGCTCTACCCCAACACCACACGTCTCACATTTTCTCCTGTTCAAAATTGCCTTTAAATGAAGGCCTGCCTCTCAAACAGGCTTGTCGCGTTGAAGAACGGTTTTGCAACATGTAAATACATCAAAATGACCGCATTTTCATGCTCTCTTCAATGAAAGAGGTCCCGAAAAATTCTGAGAAGCCGGAAAGATTAAGAGAAGTCTGAGAAGTGAAAAAGTCCAACCATAATCCACAATTTCACCACAAAAAAATCCAGTTCATTTCCAGCTACAGTACTCATCACTCTGAAGCCAAAAAGTCCAACCATAATCCACAATTTCACCTCAAAAAATCCAGTTCATTTCCAGCTACAGTACTCATCACTCTGAAGCCAAAAAGTCCAACCGTAATCCACAATTGGTTTTGGAAGCGACCCGGGTCGGGAATACTCGCATGAAAAATTACTGAAAAGCTAATATCAACTAGAAAATTATCGAAAAATAATATGAATTTTTTCTAAAGAAAATAGTAGACTGTGAAGTGATTTTTGAGGTTTTGGAAGAGACCCGGGTCGGGAATACTCGCATGAAAAATTAGTGAAAAGCTAATATCAACTAGAAAATTATCGAAAAATAATATGAATTTTTTCCAGAGAAAACAGTAGACTGTGAAGTGATTTTTGTGATTTTGTAATGGGGCTATTCAACAAAATAAAAACGGTTTTCTCAGCGCTGAGAAAGTAGGAAAAAACATATTCAGCGCGGCTGAGAAAAGCGGAGAAAATAGGAGAAAAAAACCCTTTTCTCCACCGACATACTGTAGTTTTCGTGGCGAGAAGCAAACAAAAATATTATGTTCCTTTGACCTTTTGGTGATTACTGTAGGTTGTCGCGTTGAGACCATTCGAAACAATTCGATGATCCTTGATTTTGTGTTGTTTTTTATCACATTTCGCCCTAAAACGTGCATTTCGTGGTGCTACAATGGAATTGTCGAAGATAAATCAAAAATCAAAAACTGATGCAGTCATGTTGATGTTGTTAAACATTTCGCAGCAGCGATTCACCGAAGTATTGCGAATGGAGTCATATTTGTCGAACCAACTAGTTGAAGTTAATCAAAAGAATTTCGCTCACTTCAGGGAAACTTTGGATGCATTTATTAAAATGGATAAATTGGAGGTAATGTTAAATAATCAAATAATTAATTGCTAATTTCTCATTATTTCAGATATTTCTGTTTTTGGATGTCGAAACATTTGACAAAATCAGTAAAATGCTAAGACCAGTGGTTTGCTCGAAATTTGACAATGATTTGAGACTTGCTGTTATTCTTATATTTTTGACAAAAGGTAAGGAACACTTATTTGTGACAAAAAAAATCATCTGAAATCATCTTCCAGGAGTTAGTCAGAATGCGATCGCCCTGTGGTCAGGCATAAGTCAGCCATCGATTTCAAGAATTTTGCGGCAAGGGTTTGATGATATTTGCGAAAAGTTCGGAGAGACAATTAAATGGCCGACAGCTGAACAAATTGCATATCAACAAGACTTAACAAAGAATAAAATTCCGTCATTTGGTCAAATTGATGGTAAATTATGGTATGTGAATAGACCGCCTGGAACAGGAACTCTCAATATGTCATATAAATCGAGATTCGCCTTCAACAGTCTTTTTGTGGTGGACAATGAAGCTAGGATAATTTATATTCAATTGAGCAAAAATGGATGCCACTCAGATGGTCAAATGTTCAACGCTGGCCCCATTTCAAAACTTCTGGAAAAAAAACAAAATTTTCCACCACCAATTAAACACCACGAACATTTTATATGTGATTCATTTCTTCTGGGAGATGGTGGATTTGCGTTAACGCCTCAATTACTGGTTCCTTTTCGCCAAACCGAGCTTAATCCAGAAAAAGATATGTTCAACAAACACTTATCAAATCAACGAGTACTTGTGGAGAATTTATTTGGAAGAATTACCCAAAAGTTTCGTTTATTCAACAGACCATTAGACCTTGATATGACACAAAATCAATTGGCGGTAATTGCGGCATCTGTTATTTATAACAGTCAGTTTGGCGAACCCGGAACTCTTCCCATTCTCACAACAAACCACGTGGCACCTAGAGAATCGGGAAAACTTTTCAGGCAACGTTTGCATGAAAAACTTTAATTTATAATAAATTCTTCAATATTTTTGATTCAACAAGTGAAAACGAATGAATTTTTGTTAACAATTGTTTATGTATCATTAAGAATAACAATAACAAAAACTAAAAATCCGAAAGAAATCAATGGATATTTATAAGAAACGGATCCTCTTGCATCGGCCAAGGTTGTCTTTGACCAAGATTCTTCTTTCTCTCTGCCTCATCTCGAATATTAATCGCCTCGGCAACGATTTTCGCCTTGAATGAAATTTTGGCGAATTGATCCAATTCATCGAAAATAATTCGCAAATTGTTGAAAGTCTCCGTGAGTTCATCTTGTTTTGGGGTTTGAACACGATCTTCGGATTTTTGAGATGAGCACAAAAGTTTTTCCAACATCCCGAGTTGTGCAGCGTTGTTCTTTTCCATCATAATCAAGCACTTGTCTCGGGTTGTTTCTGGAATATTGAACTTATGGTAAGTAGATTTTTCTATCAAAACTGACCTCTCTTTTTTGGCTGCGACTCAGGCGTTGTGGAAAATCTCGATTTTTTTGTAGGCGGAGAAGGTGGGTCGCGGGATCCATTATTATCTCCTTTACAACCTTCCGGGACTTCAGATTGCCATGTGCTGAAAGTTTTTGATAAAACAGTTTTTTTTCCAATTTTCAAACTAACATCGTAACTTCTCGATTTCTCAGATTTCTCTCAAGAAACAATAAATCCTCGTAAATTGGAAATTCATCTAGAACTTCGCACAATTCCCATGGTAAATGGCCAGAAGCTGGATGGTGCATTTTTGAATGGTAAAATTTGAATCTATTGATAAGTTGATCGAACAATCTTTTGGTCGAACCACCTATAATTACAAAAATTGTCATATGTTTTATAAAAATTCTCACCATATTGATGCCCATCGCTCCTTATAAATTTCACGTTTTTTTCGATGTTGTACCACACCGGATTTGTCACCTCACGTCGATGATAGTTGTGGTTTTGGCTATCCCAAATCACTTCATTTTCTTCAACGTAGCATGCCAAGAGTTTGAGGTCTTCGGTTTCATACTGAAATCAAAACATGAATTTATTATTTTTAATGACAAGAAAACTTACATCATTCCATTTTGCATTTGCAGCCAATTTTGATGGTCTACCACGGGCTTTTTTTGCGGGTGGATCGACCGAAATAACATCAGACCCGTTCATTTTCGTGAGATAACAACAATTTCGTAAGATAACAAAAAGTTTAGGCCGAAATTAAATGAAAAAACAACACAAAATCAAGGATCATCGAATTGTTTCGAATGGTCTCAACGCGACAACCTACAGTAATCACCAAAAGGTCAAAGGAACATAATATTTTTGTTTGCTTCTCGCCACGAAAACTACAGTATGTCGGTGGAGAAAAGGGTTTTTTCTCCTATTTTCTCCGCTTTTCTCAGCCGCGCTGAATATGTTTTTTCCTACTTTCTCAGCGCTGAGAAAACCGTTTTTATTTTGTTGAATAGCCCCATAAGCATGAAATCTCACTGAAAAGCTAATATTTTTTTAAATTCTCATTTTGAGACGAGATTTCGAGAAAAGACGCAGACAAACAAACACATATAGATTATTTTCTTGCATCATTTTTCGTGTTTTGTTCTGTTTCTTTCACGATTACCAGATATTGAAGTTATTTTCACGGTTATTTTTTGGTTTGTTTTGATGCAGGATTTTTTGTATTCTTAAAACCTACCATCTTTTCGATGAAAATTTTTGAAAATGTTCTGTGATCACACTTTGAAAGCACTGACCATTGTCAAAAGCATTGATGAAGAAACTCGAAAAGTTTTCGAAAAATTGAGTCCCTATTATCGTAAACTCACAACCTACCTGTTCAGAACCACACAGATCCATGAAAAAAATTTAAAAAAAAATATTGGTTCCGACCGAGTGTCGAACCCTCAAGTATATACATCAAAATGACCGCCTCCTCAAGCTCAAGTTCATAGGAAAGTTCCCACAAAAATTTATGCAATAGAAAAAAACTTTTTTATGAAATTTGGCAGGAAAAAATATTCTATTTTATCAACTCATTACTTTCCGTTTCTCTTAACTTCACTTCATTCATTTTTGCTCACAAAATTTTAATTTCATTCATTTTCATTTTCCTTGTTCTTTTTCGTTTTTTTCCTCTTTTCTCTTTTTGTGTGCACACCAAATGCGCCAACTGCGCTGGGCTGACGCTTTTTGTGTGTCCTCCTTCCTCCTTTTCTTCCTCATCGCATATTTTGAATATAGTTTTCTGTTTGCGTTGTTTTTTGCCTTTTTTCCATTAAATTTCGAGATTTTTCATTTTTTTTCTAGTAAAATCTGTCAGAATTTTCTAGATTGTTCTAGAATACATTCTGCCTGTGAAATCTTTTTATTTTTCTTGTTTCTATAAGTTATTTTTTCAATTTTCGTTGATTTTTTCAATTGTTTTTGATTAGGTTTTGTCGAATTTCGGATTTTGAAGCATGAAGGATTCAGAAGGCCTGTCGAGGATTCAGAAGGATTCAGAATCCTTCATGTGCCTTCTGAATCCTCCATAGGCCTTCTCAGCCCTTCATATGCCTTCTGAATCCCCATAGGCCTTCTGAAGCCCCATAGGCCTTCTGAAGCCTCATCGGCCTTCTGAATCCCCCATAGGCCTTCTGAAGCCCCACAGGCCTTCTGGAGCCCCACAGGCCTTCTGAAGCCCCATAGGCCTTCTGAATCCCCCATACGCCTTCTGAAGCCCCATAGGCCTTCTGAAGCCCCCTAGGCCTTCTGAAGCCCCCTAGGCCTTCTGAATCCCCCATAGGCCTTCTGAATCCCCCATAGGCCTTCAGAATCCCCCCATAGGCCTTCAGAATCCCCCATAGACCTTCAGAATCCCCCATAGGCCTTCAGAATCCCCCATAGGCCTTCTGAATCCATCTCATTCATTCCATCTCTTCATAAAATATTCAAATTCAAATTGCCGCCCAAATAATTCGATTTGAATTTCCGCCGCTGCGGTCTTCCACTCGAGACCCAACCCACGCCGCCTATCCTACAAATTATTTTTCTCTCTCCTAAAATCACTTCACTTTTTCATTTTCTCTCATTTTCGCTCAATTTTGTTGGTTTTTTTTGCTTCTTCTTTTTCTTTTCGTTGTTTCTTTGATGAATTTGTAATTTAAACATTGTTTTGCAGCTCCGTGTTCGCCAACTTCGATCGAGATTTGTCCAGATGCCTCCGAAAAAGCCCACCAAGACCACGGCCGCAGCCAAATCAAAGGAGAAGCAGGTTAGTTTATTTATGTTTTGAAAACCTAGGAAAAATTGTAACATGTCTTTGAAATTTCGGCAAATGTTTTCGAAATTGAACTTTTGTTTGAGAATCTTGGAATGAAACTAAAAATCTAAATTTCGGGTGGAAAATCATTTCTTTTTAGAAAGTTTTAGTGAAAAAACTGTGAAAAAATGTTTGAATTCGAAACATTTTGGCAGAATTTCATTGACATGTTCAGAAAATTGGCGGGAAATTTAGAAATTTTGAATTCTTCGAACAGTGTTGACTTTCGAAACTATTCGAAATGTTTCGAAAATCACTTTTTGGGAGATGTTAGGCTGTATTTGTCTTTAAAACGCATTTAAGTGTCCAGAAATTTCATCCAAAAGTCTTTCAATAAGTCTAAATACATATCAATCCTTTAAAATCACATTTTTGATTTTCGAAATGTTTCGAAACATTTCGAAATGTTTCGAAAGTCACCAATTTCATTTTTTATGAGACGTAAGGCTTAATTTGTCCTTTAGGCTTATTAGAAGGCCTTGAAATATCATTTCTGGACACTGAAATGCGTTTTAGCTTCACTTTTTTCAGTTAAGAATGTGTTGAGAAATTGGTTTAGAAAAATTAATGAAAATACTGTTCGTGTTTCAGTTTTTTTGGTTTTTCAACGTTAAAAAACGTTTTTTTATTACGTGAATCACTGAATTGAAAGTTCAAAAAATCTACATTTCCCGCCAATTTTCAACACGCCATCAAACAATTTCATATTCATATTTTTTGCCCCAAAAGCTTTTAGTCACAAAAATTTGAATTTCATGTTATAGCTTTGGACCAAAATATATGAATTTGAAATTTTCGATGACGTGTCAAAAATTTCTTGTTGAATATTTTTGTCTGATTTTTTTCTGCTGATTTTTTGTCTGAAATTTATTCTGCTGATTTTTTGTCTGATTTTTTATTTTACTTTTTCTGCTGATTTTTCTTTCTGATTTTTTTCTTCTGATTTTTTTTCTGCTGATTTTTTGTCTGAATTTTTCTTCTGATTTTGTGTCTGAATTTTTTCTTTCTGATTTTTTTTTCTGATTTTTTTCTGCTGATTTTTTCTGCAGATTTTTCTTTCTGATTTTTTCTGCTGATTTATTGTCTGAAATTTTTTGATTGATTTTTTTTTCATTTTATTTTTCTGGAGTTACAGTTTTTAATGACTTTTTTAGTTTACATATTACTAGGGCTTATAGCATTTTTCCCAGACTTCTTTCCTCTATTTTTCGGGCTTTCTTGTCTTCAGAATTAGAACATGCTTTTAGAAATACCCCAGAAATTGTTGAACTCTTCGCTGAAAAATATAAACTTTGTTTAGCTTCTAAAAGTCTTTCAGAGCCTTCTGAATTTGCGCGAGGTTGTAGAACAATTTCAGACTTTGTTGAGTTCTTCTCGGACTTATAGCAATTTTTTTAGGCTTCCAGCAAGCTCCCAAAGTCTTTAGAATCCGCCAAAGTTTTCACAGTTCTAGTGAATTTCTTCTCTAACTTATAGACAATTGTTTGAGCTTATAGAAATCTCCAAGAGCTTTCAGAAGCTACACAAGCTCATAGAAATAGCCTAAACCTTGTAGATTTCTTCTCTGGCTGTCAGGCATTTTTGTGATCTTCCAGGAATCTCCAAAATCATTCAGAAGTTGCACGAGCTTTTAGAGAAACCTCAGTTTTTGTTAAATTTTTCTCGAACTTATAGGAACTTTTTTTGGGCTTCTAAATGTAATAATCTCCTAGAGTTTTCTGAATTTTCCCAGACTTTGTTGATTTTTCTCTCACTTTCATGAACTTTGACGAATCTCCCAGATTTTTCTGAATCGGCATAAGCTTTTAGAAATACCTCTTTTTCTCTGGCTGATAGGATATTCCATGAGCTTCTAGAAATCTTCCGAAGCCTCCAACAAACTTTCAGAAATAGCCCAATTTTTGTTGAGTTCTAATCGAACTTGTAGACTCTTCTAGAATCTTAGAATATCCCCAACCTTTTAGAAAAAAGCTTTTAACTTTGTAGATAGTTTTTCTTACTCGTAGATACTCCGGTGAGATCCCAAGAATCCCTCATAGCCTCTGAATCATCACGAGTTTTTAGAAAGTTCCTAGATCTTGTAGATTTCTTCTTTAACTTATAGACATTTTGTAAGGTTTTTGGAATCTCCCAAAACCTTCAGAATTCTCACTAGCTTTCAGAAATTCTCCAGCCTCCGTTCAATTCTTCTCTGTCTTATAGAAACTTATAGAAGTTCAGACTTTGCATGAGCTTTTAGAGTTATCCTAGATCTTGTTGATTTTTTCTCTGGCAAATAGACAGTTGTTTGAGCTTCTGGGAATCTTCCAGAGCCTTCAGAAGTTACACAAGCTTTAAGAAATAGCCTCAACCTTGTAGATTTTTCTGGCACAGTTGCACGAACTTTCAGAGTTACCCTAGATTTTATAGATTTCTTCTCTAACTTATAGACAGTTTTTTGAGTTTCTAGGAATCTTCCAGAGCCTTCAGAAGTTACACAAGTTTTAAGAAATAGCCTAAACCTTGTAAATTTGTTCTCTGGCTGATAGACATTTTTGTGATATTCCCGGAATCTCCAAGATCATTCAGAGGTTGCACGAGCTTTTAGAGAAACCTCAGTTTTTGTTAAATTTTTCTCTAACTTATAGGAACTTTTTTGGGCTTTCAGTAAGCTCCCAAAGTTTTCAGAATCTCCGAGACCTTGTTTATTTTTTATCTGAGTCGTAGAAACGTTTCTTAAAAATCTCCCAGAACCATTCTGAATTTTCACTAGCTTTCAGAAATTCTCCACGCTTCGTTCAATTCTTCTCTGTCTTATAGAAACTTATAGAAGTTCAGACTTTGCATGAGCGTTTGAAGTTACCCTATTCTCTTTTTTAATTTTACTCTGACAAATAGACAATTTTGTGATTATCCAGGAATCTCCAAGATCATTCAGAAGGTGCACGAGCTTTAGAGAAACCTCAATTTTTTTCTTGTTTGTTTTTATTCTATCAATAATTTCCTCCTTCCTCTCACTAATGTTCTCTATATTTTCCTCACTCTCTCATCTACTCTTCCTCTCTCGCCTCCCTCCACTCTACATGTTCTCACAAATAGTTTTATTTATACACCTTTTAACACTTCTCATTATTTTTTCTTGTTTTCGCGCGTAGGTTAGGTTTACAACTAATACTTAAGGTCCAGCAAAGATGCATCACTCTTCTCTGACTTCTCTTTTTTAGGCTTCTAGGAATTTCTCAAAGCAATCAGAATCTGTAAGAGCTTGTAGAAATATTCCAGACTTTGTTGATTTTCTCTCTCACTTTTATGAGCATCTTGGAATCTCTCAGACCCTTTTGAATTTGCACAAACTTTCAGAAATAGCCCAAACCTTGTGAACTTTTTCTCTGACTTATAAAATCTTTTCGAACTTCTAGGAATTTCCCAGAAATTTCACGAGCTTTTAGAAAAACCGCAGTTCTTCTTGTTGAATTTTTCCCTGACTTATAGGAAAGTTTTCAGGCTTCTAGGAGTATCCCAAAGTCTTCAGAATCCGTCCAAGTTTTCACAATTCTAGTAGATTTCTTCTCCAACTTATAGACACTTTTATGAGCTTCTTGGAATCTCCCAGAGCCTTCAGAATCTGAACGAGCTTTAGAAATTCCCTATCCCTTGTTGAGTTCTTCTCTGACTTACTGGAACTTTTTTTGACTTTCTAGAAATTTTCCAGAACTTTCTGAAATTTCACGAGCTTCCAAAAATACTCTAGAATTTGTCTCGGGCCTTCAGAAATAACCCTGAGCTTCTAGTACCTCCCAGGTCTGTTAGTGAACTTTTAGAAATTTCTCAGATCTTGTTGAATTCTTCCCGAAATTTGTTATCATTTGAGGATCTTGTAGAAATCTCCCAAGCTTCCAGTACCTCCCAGATACCCTAGAAAATGTAGATGTTTTATTTTTTTCTCCAGTTTATAGACACTTCTATAAACTTTTTTAGAAATCTCATAGAAGGAGAGGCATTTCAAACTTCAATAAAAACTGTGATCCCAGAAAAATGAAAAAAATGTTGGGTTTTTCTTGGTTCCAAACTTTTTGGCGTCAAAAATCCACCACAAAATTTTGCGATTTTGAAGTAGAAAAAAATATCAAAAATAATATCATGAAAAAAGAGACATTTGAATAATTTTCATAATTTTTCAGCCGAACAGAAGACGATCTTCGCCTCCACCACAAACTCCAACTCCAAGAGCTCCGCGACGTTCAAATTCGACAACTCGCCAAAGTCGTTCTCGAGTTCAAAACACACCGCCGGAGCCTCGTATCACCCGAAGCCAAACACTTCCTGCGAGAACTGCCGAAGCTGCGAGGCGGGTTCGGGAAGGACTGCCGGTCAACGAGGTCACGGCCTACTACCTCGACCCAGATGTTAGTTTATTTTTATTTTTGAGATGTGTAGTTAGAGAGTTTAGAAACTTAGAGAGCCTAGAGAACTTAGAAAACAAATTGAATAATCCATTTTTTTCCAGCCGCCTCGCATCACTCAAGCCGTCAATGTCGTCAAGAACTTATTGAAAGGTAAAGGAAAATCGAAAACGACCACGAAGAAAGCTCCGGCTAAAAAAGCTCCAGCGAAGAAACCGCCACCGAAAAAAGCTCCACCAAAGAAAGCGCCAGCTCCTCCAAAACCACCAACACCGAGAAATGCGAATACAGGAAGTCGTGGAAATGCAAATGGAAGACGCGGAAATGATGATGAACCAACTGATGATGATGAAGACGAATCTTATCACCATTCACCGTCACCGCGAAATTCGAGAGGAAGAAGTCCGGCGAGAAATTCGAGAGGGAGAAGTCCGGCGAGAAATGCGAGAAGAGGAACGGCTTCACCAAGAGATTCAAGAAGACGCAGATCTTCGCCAAGAAGTTCTAGAAGAGGAAGATCTTCTCCAAGAGATTCGAGAAGACGCAGAAGTTCCGATGAAGATCGAGAAGAAGACGAGGAGTATAACCACAACACCCCAACTCCTCCACCCAGAAATCAGCGAAGATCTGATAATTCATTCCGCGCCACAAATCGAGCAGCTTCAGCACAATCAACTCGCCCATCTCGCTCTCCACAACATCAACCGCGCCGAAACCGTTCTGTGCCAAAATTCGAGAGTTTTCCGGAAGTAAGTTTTTTTTTTTGAATTTTTCCGCTAAAAAATGACACCAAAAAAACTTGATGAATTTCAATTTTCAAAAGTGTACCAGAAATTGAATTATTTCAGGTGCCTTATGTTCGATGTGGCATCACAGAAGGGGAGACGAATTGTCAAATCGATCCAACATTCCACCGATATGGACATATGCGCAGTGATCGTACACAATCGGTTAGTTTCAAATCTCAATACATTTTCATTCATTCAATTCTGTCTTTTTTCAGGCTTCCGAATCACGTCGCCGCCAATCAGTTCGCGAGAACAGGACACAGGATTCAGGCGACGAGACTCAATCGTCGGATGATGGACAAAGACCATCGACATCAACTGCTGCTCCGAAACGTCGCCAAAGACGTTGAGTATGTTTCGCGATTGTTCTCTTCATTTTTTGTCCTCCCCGAAACACTATTTTTTATTTGTACCTCCCACTTTTGATATTTTTCTTCGCCCCCTTTATCATTTTCATTATTTTTACTCGCATTTTCCCGTTTCCAACCCCGCTCTCTCAATTTTCTTGGATTTGTAATATTATTGTCCAAATTTATTTGTATTCTCGTCCCCGATCTCTAGCATTTCCAAATGCATTTTTATTTTGGGACTCCTCTTTGGGAATCCGAATTCCCCGTGTTTTTATTGATCCAAGGGATCCAATTTTTTTTGTGTGTGGTGTCTTTGAGTGACACTAATAGATCTGTATTATGCATTTTCATAATTATTATTTTAGCGGGATAATAAAACTTTTTTGGGAAAACATGTGTTTGAGAAAAACAAATCAGAAAATAAATAAAAGAACTTCTTCCATCAAACCCTTGGCTTAGAATTTTACTCGAGAGCTTGAATATTTTCCTCTAGTTGATGAAATTTTTTAAATGAAAATTCTAATTTTTCTTTCGAAGTTTCAGATATGAAATCTAAAGATAATGAGGGGTTTTATGATTGTTCTAGCTGTTAAAAAACATGAAAAAGCTAATGTAATCAGCCATTTTAGCCGCCGATGACAAAATCGACTTTCGAGTGATGAAAGTAATTTCACCTTTTTTGTTGAAAAACGCCTTATCAAATTCATAAGTTGAAAGTCGATTTTGTCACCGGCGGCTAAAATGGCTGATTACATTAGCTTTTTCATGTTTTTTAACAGCTAGAACAATCATAAAACCCCCTCATTATCTTTAGGTTTCATGTATATAACATCAAAAGAAAAATGAGAATTTTCAAAAAAAAAAATTTCTTCATATTTTTTTTTTTGTTATATACATGAAATCTGAAGATAATAAGAGGTTTTATTGTTTTTCTAGCTGTTAAAAAATACGAAAAAGCTAATGTAATCAACCATTTTAGCTGCCGGTGACAAAATCGACTATCGACTTATGAATTTGTAAACGCAAGAATAAATTTTTCTATTTGAAGATGTGTTTCTTAAAATGACTTCCAATTCTTCTCCGGCTTTTCAGAATTTTGCGGGACTTCGTTCATTGAAAAGAGAATGGAAATACGGTCATTTTGATGTGTTTACTTGTTGCAAAATCTTTCCTGAAAGCGACAAGCTTGTTTGAGAGGCAGGCCTTCATTTAAAGGCAATTTTGAACAGGAGAAAATGTGAGACTGGTGGTGTTGGGGTAGAGCGCTGGATTGTGCGCCGAGAGGTGATCGGATCGAATCCCGCCCGATGCAATGTTTTTTATATTTTATTTTTTTTTTTTTGAGAATAATTATTTCTAGAGAAAAAAGGAAACTGTGAGGTCATTTTTTCATTTTTCTGGTTTTGTAAGCTAGAAATTTCACTGAAAAGCTAATATCAACTGGAAAATTATCGAAAAATAAAATGAAATAATTCTAGAGAACACAGGAGACTGTGAGGTCGTTCTTCTGGTTTTGCAATCATGGCCGGGTGAAGAATGAATAAATTTTTAAATGTTTAAAAACATGGCGCCCAGGAACCACTAGTTTCCCAGAAAACACTTTCTCTGCGTCTCCAAACTCTCTATCTTTCTCTTTCACCCCACAAGTATCAAGTTGGATCGGGACCACCTTGATCTGGATAAAATATCTGAACATCAGTTCTGGTTTTCTATGTTTTAATTATTGATTTTATCTATATCTATTCCAGAATTCCCAAAAAAAGGGCGGTAATTGAACAAATCGAAAACCATTTCCTTTATTTTTACAATAAGGAAGAGAAGAAGGTCGAACAATTTTTTCTCTTATCTGAAAAAACATATTTCTTCTTTACTGCTATTTTTTCTCCGTTATGTGAACTAATTGATTGATCACATTAACTACAACAGCAACCACAATGAAGTTATTTTCTTTATTTTTACTATTCGTTTTTTTCGATGACGTTTATGTAGAGGGAAAAAAAAGGACTAAAACTATGGCACAGGCGAAACTGGATTTTGCAAAGTCTCGAAATTGGAGACTCGGAGTTGAAAGACGTCGTGTGCAATCGAAGTTTCACAAGGGATTTGTGTCAGAGTCAAAAGATCATTTTCAGTTTGCCAAGGGTTCTACATCAAATATGATTCTATCTCCAACAAGGCCAATTATGTGAGTTCCTATTTTTGCCACGGATAAATGTAACCGGAAATTTTAGTTATAACTCGAACAATTATTATTGGGATGGATTTTATAAGCCGCACAAAGATAGGCCAAAACAATGCTCCTACGAAATTCAAGAATCCGATGAGGAGTTGTACAATTCAACACTTCCAAATGGAACTGTTCCGCAAAAAATTATTTTTGGATGCAAAGGCATGAATTATTGTTGTGATCTTGATTGTTGCTCATATTATACAGCTGCCGCTGGTGTTATGTAAGTTTTCTCTATTTTTTTTTGGAATCAAGTAACATTCTGAAAAATTTTCAGAGGAGCGATTGTTGTCTTCATTGGATCTTTATTAATGTGTGAAAAATGTTTGAGTAAGCGAAGAGATACACAGTAGTTTAAGAAGTATTGTAAGTAATTATGTGCATACAAATGAATCTGTCAATATTTATCGCTGCTATTTGAATCTGGTTTTTCTGGTTTTGGAAGCTCGAAATTTCACTGAAAAGCTAATAACAACTAGAAAATTATCGAAAAAATAAAATAAAAAAATTCTGGAGAACACAGGAGACTGTGAGGTCATTTTTCTGGTTTTGCAAGCTCGAAATCTTACCACTCTCGATCATAAATTTTTGTATTTGAAGATGTGTTTGAAAAATTGACTTCCAACTATTTTTTTACTTCACGGAAATTCGGCGGGACCTCTTTCATTGAAAAGAGAATGAAATTACGGTCATTTTGATGTGTTTACTTGTTGTAAAACCGTTCTTCAACACGACAAGCTTGTTTGAGAGGCAGGCCTTCATTTAAAGGCAATTTTGAACAGGGGAAAATGTGTGACGTGTGGTGTTGGGGTAGAGCGCTGGATTGTGCGCCGAAAGGTGGCGGGTTCGGATCCCGCCCGATGCAATGTTTTTTATTTTTTTTTGTTTTTGAGAAATAATCGATCTTTGTTCTACACAAGAACATGACCTTTTCAATTTTCTTTTTCCAAAAAAAAAGAAAAAGAGATAATATCTGTCAGAACTTCCTTGTTGTTTATATGAAAAACCTTGAACGATATAGCACATCTCTTGGGGCAGTATAAAAAGTGTTCAATTCAAAATACCCCCTTCATTTTGATATCAAAATGACCAACTGTACACTATCTTTCACAATTTTATTCGTCTTGGCTAGTTTAATTCTAGCCTCTGTTCCATTATTGACTTTCAATGCTGGAGAAAATGCAGAGATTGGAATCGGAGATTCGAAAGAATTCAAACGATCTGTTGGAAAAGCTGGAGGTATTCAAATCTATAGAATTTGCAATGGGAAAAATGCCAAGACTTGTGGATATTGGGAAGATACAAAGGTTAGTTGGGCGAACTTGTTGTGTAAGAAGTTGGGGTAACTGAAAAAATCCTCAAAAGCTTCAAAAAGCATTGCTAACATGCTTAAATTTTTCAATTTTCAGACCAAGAAAAAAGGTGGCAAAAGCTCCAGTGACCAAAAAAGTTGGGAACAATTTGGTTCTTGAAAAAGTGACAGACGAGGATTCAGGAAACTACTATAATGATGGCCAAATTTATTATTCTGTTCATGTTTTGGATATAGTTCAAGGTTGATAAATATTTTGATCTATGTATTTATCGATTGATTTTTTGAATGTTTGGAATAAAGTTTTAGTTTGGAGATTTTTTTTTCTGATTTCTGAATGTGAGAAAATTGAAATTCCAGCAAGATGAAGCTGAAAATCGAAATTCAATTTTCCTCATGAAAAATATACCAGTAATTTTCAGTTGAAAAAAAAATATACAAGTAAAAAAATAGAGTCTACTCAAAAATTGGTCGTCAAAAATTCCAACATCATCGGCAACCCAAGAGAATTTCTAAAATTTGAAATTTTTGTCTACAAATTTCCATTTGTTTTTTTAAAATCCTGATATATTTCAAAAAACTGTGTTTAAAATTTCGCACAAAAAACATCCAGTCACCTACAGTACTCACGAATTTAAATCCCAAAAAATCAAATTTAATGTCACCTACAGTACTCATGAATTTGAAGCTAAAAACCCTATTTGAACATCAGCTACCGTAGTTATTTTATATTAACATTGTACATCTATTTTTTGTGAAATAAAATATCTTGAAATTTTTGTTAAACCAAAATTCTACCATGAAACATTTGTTCTTCAAATTTTTTATTTGTGTGAAGTTGAGAAATATTTTTCTGAAAATTTCAGTTTAAAAGAGCCCCCAATGTTCCGATTTTTCTCACAAAAATTTTCACAGGAATACTGTATCTCTAATTCAAATCAGTTACTAAAGAATGTCAAAATTACATCAAACAAAATTGATCTTTAGCCATTTTTCTTAGACCTTTCCTTATTCCAAAGATGAATTGAAACTTCCGCGTTGAACGGGCGGAGCAAAATGAGAAACCTTGAACGAAACTATAAAAAGAGTCTAGTTCGTTTCCGAAAAAAACCAAAATCATCATGACTAATAGTATTTTGTTTCTCACAATTTTATTGGTTTGTGCTAGTTGCATTCTAGCCACTTCTTTTCCAATATTGAGTCTTGATGCTGGAGAAAATGCAGAGTTTGATATTGGAAATTCGAAAGAATTCAAACGAACTGTTGGAAATGGAAGTGTTCAAGTTTATCGAATTTGCAACGGGAAAAATGCCAAGACTTGTGGATATTGGGAAGATATAAAGGTTAGTTGGGCTAACTTGAGATATTCGTTAGGATAGCCGTTGGGGAATTTTTCTTCAGAAGACTAAACCTTTCAGAAGAACTTCAAGGTTCTCAAGGATTTTCCAGGTCTCCTGGGGTTTTGAGCTTGAGACTATAGCTCTGAAGCTCCAAAAAAATCTGAAAATTTTGTTAAATTTTCAGACCAAGAAAAAAGTGGCAAAAGCTCCAGTGACCAAAAAAGTTGGCAAGAACTTGATTCTTGAAAAAGTCACAGAAGCGGATTCTGGAAGCTACTATAATGATGGCCAAATCTATTATAATGTTCATGTTTTGCAAAAGCAAGGTTAAAAATTTATTTGTTTATCGATTGATTTGTTGAGTGTGTGAAATGAAGTTCAAGTTTTGAAAAATTTTTTTTTTGAAGATTAAAAACTTGAAACTTCTGGTTGAAAAAATGTGCTGGAAATCTATAGATTAAAAATCCATCAAATCATTTTGAACTAGCTTTTTTTCAAAAAACATTCATTATCATCAAGTGAAAAAAATTATTGTAACGGTAAAAATTTGAAAACATTTTTGACATGGAACAGAAAATAACAATAAACTATAATTTTTCTTTTGAAGAAACCGGAAAATTAAAAAAAACTGGGCGGGGAAACAAAAAATTAAATTTGAGAAAAAAATTAACAGGATTCGTTTGGATGGCGTTTAGAGATTTGAAGATGTACCAGGCTGAAATTAGAAATTTCGAATTTTCAAGTTCAAGTACAATTATAGTTTTAAATACATTGAAAAGCTTCAGGAAATTAGCAAATTACAGTCCGAACTTTTCGAAAATTTCAGATCTGCAAGCTCAATTTCTGAATACAGAAATGTTTGAAATTGCAAATCTTTCATTTTCCCTCTGAAACAAAACCGGCAAAAATACTTACCTTAACTTCCAAATCGTTTTGGGTTTCATCTGATGTTCTGGAAGCTTCTGGGATTGGCTTGACTTCGCTGGCTTCTTCACAATGTTCTCCAGTTACAGTGCCACCAGTTGGTTTGCCAGAAGATGTGCCAACAATTTGTTGTTCGATCTGAAAAAAAAATAAATTATTGGCGAAATGTTTGAAAATTATTTTCTGAATTACAGGTTTCTAAATGTTCCCCAATTTCAATCAAAAAATTGTTACCTGTGGCTTAGTTTCCAGCACATTGTTCGAATTTCCACCAACTTCAACATTTTCAACTTCCAATTTAATCGGTTTTTCGATAACACTGGCGGTGGCTCCTTGAACTTGTTGTTGTGCAAAATTGAAGGTGATCGGTTTTTCTTCATGTTGATGTTCCAAATTCTTTTTCAAAGTTGGAGCATTTTCTGAGCAGCCAGAAAGTTCACGAAAACCTGAAATAATTATTTTAATTTTAAAATTTCGAAAAGCATTTTTAAATATCTATAAAATATCCAGAGAAGTCTGAAGTTTTCAAAGATGTTTTTGAATTTTTTTGAAGCCCGGAAAAATCTAAAAGGCTTGGGATATTTTTCTGAATTTTCTGGAAGCCCCGGAAAAAGCCCAAAAAAATCTAGAAGACCGATTGAAAAAATGTTTTACCTGAACCTGATGAATCATCGCCCTTTCTAGATTGTTTGCCAACTTTCGATGTTTCCTCAGATCTTTTCTCTTCAGTACGAGTCTTGAAAATCATAACATCTTGATCGGCAGCCTGTGAAGTTGTTGAATATCCTTCCTGTCCAGCAACAACTTGTGCGAAATTGAATGCGATCGGTTTTTCTTCATGTTGATGTTCCAAATTCTTTTTGAAAGTTGGAGAATTTTCTGAGCAGCTAGCAGTTTCACGCGAACCTGAAAGAATAATTTTCATTTCGAAAAATCATCTAGAAAATCTTTTCTGGACATTTTAGAAGATGTGGAAAAAAATTGAAAAGTTCAGGAATTGTTTCTGAATTTTTTAGAAGCCCGGTGAAATCTAAAAGGTTCGGGGAAATTTTTGTAAATTTTCTGGAAGCCCCGAAGAAAAATGTATGACCTGAACCTGATGAATTATCGGCCTTTCCAGATTGTTTGCTAAATTTCGATGTTTCCTCAGATCTTTCCTCTCCAGGACGAGCCTTGTGAGCCTTGACATCTTGAGCAGCCTGTGAAGATGTTGAAGATCCTTCTTGTCCAGCAGTACCTTTGCTCATCTTTGTTTCGAAGCCAGCTTGAGCATCTGGAGGTCCACTTTCAACTTTCAATTCTTGAACATCATCATCTGCTCCAACCGCTCCAGAATATTGGATACCAGAAGATGAACCTTGACTCGATGTGGACGAACTTTCATTCTGAAAAATATCGATTTTTCCTAGAAGAAACCTCACAAATTTACCTGGCGAGCGCGTTTTTCCTCTCTTTTGGCAACTTTCCGAGCATGTCTTCGTTCCTGGCGTGCTCTGGCTCTTCGAAATTCCGCCGAACTACCCTGCAAAAATACATTTTATGATTATGATTCCAAAACCAAAAAAAAAAAATAAGAACTCACACCAATGACTTGAATATCCGGATCATATGTTCCGGCGTAGATGACATTCTGAAAGAAACATTTTGTTTTGAAGTTAGAAAATTGGAAGAACTCACTTCATCTGATGAAGATGTGTGGTCGTAGGATCTCGCGCGCTTTTGGCTCATTTTGTGGCTTGGCTGAAAAAAATCTGAATTAGAAATTAGCATCGAAGAAAAATTAAGAAAATTCTCGAATCCAAAACACAAGATTAAAAATATTAAAAAGCCAGAGAGGAAAATAGAGAGAAAGAGAGAAAACAGTTCTTATATTATATTGAATGAGAGTGAGGATATATTCTATTTTGACCTAGCTAGATGAATGTTTGTTTTTTGGTTTTGTAGTTTGGTGTTAAGGGAAATATTCGAGTAAAGATGTACATATTCTAGTTTGACCTAGCTAGATGAACGTTTTTTTTTGGTTTTGTAGTTTGGTGTTGAGGAAATATTCAAGTAAAGATATATTCTAGTTTGACCTAGCTAGAGGAATGTTTTTTGTTCTTGTAGTTTGGTGTTCAGGAAATATTCAAGTAAAGATATACTCTAGTTTGACCTAGCTAGATGAATGTTTTTTGGTTTTGTAGTTTGCTGTTAAAGAAATATTCGAGTAAAGATATACTCTAGTTTGACCTAGCTGGGGGGAATGTCTTCTGGTTTTGTAGTTTGGCTTTGAGGAAATATTCGAGTAAAGATATACTCTAGTTTGACCTGTAGCTAGATAAATGTTTTTCTTTGGTTTTGTAGTTTGGTGTTGAGAAAATATTCGAGTAAAGAAATATTCTAGTTTGACCTAGCTAGAGGAATGTTTTTTGGTTTTGTAGTTTGGTGTTAGGGAAATATTCGAGTAAAGATATACTCTAGTTTGACCTAGCTAGGTAAGAAATAGTTTACTAAATGCGTTTCTGGTGAATTTTTCGACGAAATCAATAATTGAGTTTCATCGCGGTAATTTAACAAAAAAGTTATGTAGATGGACAATGAAAAAAATTATTAAATAATTTGCAAAAATCTAGAGAGTATTTGAAAAAAACAGAAAGTTCTAGAACATTATTACATACTTTTGACCAGAAAACCATAAATTATCTATATTAAAATTTGAATTTTATATAAATTCTAATTCTGCAAAAAATGAATAAGAAGCAAAAAAAAAAACAGAAAACATGTCCATCGACAAAAAAAAAACACAAAAATGTGGCCACACAAAATAAAAACATTGAATACTTGCTTGCAGTTATGTGTGTGCGATAGAGCGCGGTTGCGCTCTTGTGGATGAGAGAGAGAGAGAGAAAAGAGAAAAAGAGGAAAGAGGAAAGCAAACAGAAATCTTTTGAGAGAATATTTTGAATACAAGTGTATAACAAGAAATTAGTCTAATGAGAACACAAAACACATGAATTGCAAAGTTCAAACAATTTTTTTTTCAAAAAATATAGCAAAACTAAAATGCTGTGTAAAATAATAAATGTGTTGAAGAAAATATGGTTTACAATAAAAAATATATATTTTTTGTAAGGAGAATGCGAAGAGGAAAATTGGATTTTTGTTAGTTGATTAAAAATATTAACAAAATTAGATCCCCTGAAAATGTTCGGTATTATGTTCAAAATGAAGTTATGAAAACTCGAAGGGAATTTTGTGAGTGAAAATTTTCTTTCATGAGAATCCGAAGGTTGAAATCAAAATTCTAAATGTGAATAATTTTCAAAAAAAACAGACAACCTTTTGAAATTTGTAATTCAGCTCAAGCTCAACGAAAAAAATCAATAAATAGCGCGTTTTGAAGCTTGAATTGTGCTCTTTTTGATTGTTTTGGAGTACAGTTTTGAATTTGATATTTGAAAAAAGGTGTGGGTTAAAAATTGAGATAATTTTACATTTTAATTTTGTTCCTCTTGTTTTTTATCAAATAACCAGAATTTTTTTTAATGTCAAGGAAATATGTTATCTTTTCCTTTGAAAATTTATTTTTGACTTTGATGTTCATCTTCAAAACGTTCCTGTTCGGTCATAAAATAGCTGACCTTTCGAAATTTTTTGTTCCAAAAAATGAACAACTGTTAAAAGATATATTATGTCAAAACTTCCGTGTTGTACAATTTGAACGAGATGAAGAAGATTTTTGGGGGCGGGAACATCTCTCAAGAAGTATAAAAAGTCTTCAGTTTAAATCACAAAAAAATCACAACAATTTTGATATCAACATGACTAACCGTATCCTATTTTTCACAATTTTATTCGTGTTCGCTAGTTTGATTCTAGCCTCTATTCCATTATTTACATTCAATGCTGGAGAAAATGCAACAATCGGAATTGGAGATTCAAAGGAGTTCAAACGATCTGTTGGAAGCGCTGGAGGTATTCAAGTTTATCGAGTTTGTGATGGAAAAAATGCCAAGACTTGTGGATATTGGGAAGATTTAAAGGTTAGTTGGGCTAACTTGTTGTGTTAGAAGTTAGGGTAACTGAAAAATTCCTTAAAAGCTCTTAAAATCTTTGCTGACCTACCCTAACCTTAAATTTTTCAATTTTCAGACCAAGAAAAAAGTGGCAAATGCTCCAGTGACCAAAAAAGTTGGAAAAAATTTGGTTCTTGAAAAAGTCACCGCAGAGGATTCTGGAAGCTACTATGATGATGGTGATATTTATTTCCGCGTTCAAATTTTTGAATTGGCGCCGACCAAATAATTAATCGATTTTTTTTTAATTTTGTGAAATGAAAAAATTTTTTTGCTTGAAAATCTTTGCCCAGAATATGTATTTATTTATCTCACAATTTCAAACAAAATCAATTAATTGGTGCATTTTCGCCAAGTATAACACATTGTTTTTGATTTGTTTTGAGCATCGGAGAATCGATGCCACATCCAAAAACTTTTGCAAAATCTGGAATTTGTGCCAGAACTGCGTTTACACGAATTATTCCAGCTTGATGCGATGGACCCGATTTTAATGGTCTTGGCTGAAAAAAATTTTTTTCTGGAATTTCTCAGGTTTAACAAAAAAAAACTCACATCACACAATCCTGCGGCATATGAATAAAAATACAATTGTTCTTGAGTGAAATTGAATTTTTTACTTGATTTGAAAAGATTTGGCAGATCCAATTTTTCCTTTGAAAATATCATGAGCCAATTGAAAACCAAGAATATCGGCTCCGTGTTCTTCGAAATGATTTTCAGTAACTTTACAGGTTTCCTGGAAAAATTGGGGGATTTTTGGCGGGAAAAAATGAAGGGGTACTGTGGGTATGGAAAAAAATTGTTGACTTGACTTGGAGCAATATTTTCGTTTTAAAAACTACAGTACTCCCCCAACCCAGAATTTTCAAAATATTTTCATCTCACCTCTCCAAAAGCTTCACAAGTATTTCGAAATTGTTGCTGAACACACTGTTTTGCCTCATTTGAAAAGTGCACATTGTTGCTCTGTTTTTCCAAATCAGAAATAATCAAGGAATGTGCAAATTCATGTCCAATTAGAGAAGTTCCAATAAAGCCGAACTGCAAAAATTTTGAATTTTAATTAAAAAATATACAGTATCTCCAAATTACTCACATATTCCGGATGTTTTTCAAAAACATGTGCAGCATAATAAAACGTCAAGCCAAATTTAACATCAAAATATCGATTTTGTCCATTCGATCCTTCAAAATACATGTGCTCAAGCGGTTTCATTTTCAAATTCTCATAATTTTTCTCATATAAACAAAACACTTGGGCAATATCTTTGTCGAAGCTCGAAGACTTCACGCAACTCGCAAAAATTTCAGCAGCTTTTTTCAGATTTTTCTCTGTTTTCCCGAAAAACTCTTCAAAAACTGCGGGATATTTTAAAACTAGAGTCAAGTTTTCGAAAATATGAACATTGTTGGTGTTTTGGAGCCAAGGAGTTTGCTGAAAAACACAATTTTGGGGTACTGTATTGTTTGTAGAATACCGTACCTTGATGAGGTTTGAAGCATTTTCTTTAACTTCGTGAAAGGTTTCATTGAGCTTTTTGACAGTGGAATTTCCTTCAGTTATGAGCCAATTGTAGATTTTAACTGGGGTTAGAATTTTGTCTTGCAACTCTTGTTGTTCGTAAACGACCTGCAATTATTTATTGATTTTCTGGATTTTTTTTTGATTGATGAATTCCAGGTATTTTTCAACTCTGATTATTTTTTGTTAAAAAGTTCAGGGGTTTCCAAGCTGGAAATTCGAATTTTCGCTGATTTTTTAAGATTTTGGAGATAAATTTGGCCCAAAAATTGGAGCAAAAAACTTTTATTGAAATCTGAATTTTTGAATTTCATGCTAATATATTCTGCAGCTTTCTGAACCATCAAAAAAAATTCTGAAGCCTCCTGAAGTCTTCTGAACCATCAAATATTCTTCTAGAGGCTCGAGAAGTCTTCTAAAGCCTTCTGGACCAACAAAAATTCATTTGAAGTTCTGGAGAGCCTTCTGAACCAAAAAAAAATCATTTGACGCTCTCAGGAGCCTTCTGAAGCCTCCAAAAATTTTCTAAAGCCCTCTGAAGCCTCGAGAAGCATCCTGTAGTCTGAAGGAATTTTCTGAAGCCACGAGAAGTCTTCTGAATCCATCAAAAGCCTTCTGAAACATCACAAAATTGTCTGAAGCCCTCTGAATCCTCATGAACCTTTCAGAAGTCTTCTGAATCCTCTCGAAGCTCTCTGAAGTCTTCTGAAACATCGCAAATTTTTTTGAAGCTTCGAGAAGCCTTCTGAAGTATCCAAAAATTTTCTGAAGCCTCTAGAATTTTCTGATAAAAGCCTTGTGAAACCTATTTCCCTATTTAAAATTTCCAAATGCTCTTGAAAAGTAAACCAACCTCGTTTTCTCTGCCAAACAAATCCAAACATTTCTCCAAACTCTTTCCTTGCTCCACACAATTTCCATCGCTTTTGATTTCTTCAACACATTTTCCAACAACTCCAACAATATTTGTGACATTTCCCGCAAATTGTGTCAAAAAATTCGAATTTTGATTTTTCTTGCATAATTTTTCGAAGTCTTTCAATGTTTGTTTGCTGAATTTTTTGATAATTTTTCTATTTTCTTTTTCGAGAAATTTTTGGAATTTTGAGATATCTACAAAGTTGCTCGAATATTTTGCATTTTCGAAAAATTGTCGAGTTGGTCTTTGAAATATTGATTCCACTGATCTTCCATCTTTGGATTTTTTACAAACATGCCGGTAGAAATTATCGCAAACTTTTATGTTTGGATCAATTGAGCTGCAAAATTTGGAATTTTTTGAGCCTCTCAATCTTTTTCTTTTTCAAAAACCCACTCTTCAATATACTGTAGAAAAAAATTTTTTGCTAACAATGGCGAAAAATTTGAGAATAGGAACAATAAGATGATGATTTTCATTTTTTTTTCAAATGATACATAAAAAATTGATGCATATGATTTTAAATAGGAATTTTTAAAACAATAAATTGCCAAATTCTATGGTTTTTTTTGGTTTTGGAAAAAATCATATGATGAGAATGAAAAAAAACCAATTTAAAACAATACTCGGAGCTCAGCAAAAATATTTCAAGCCATCAAACAATTTCTGGAAAAACACTAGAAGCTCAAAAAAACTATCTCGAGCCAGGGAAAATTTTTTAAATCATACTAGAAGCTCAAAATAATACCTTGAGCCAGTAAAAAAAATTGTGACTCAATTTTAACCACGGGGTCCCCCCTAATGTTTTTTTTGAGAAATTTTTTTTTTTGAAAAACATGTTTTTTTTCCAATGAAACACATGTTTTTTAGAGACAAAAAAATAGTTGTGGAACAATTTTTCATGAAACTGTCTCCTAGCTTCAATTTCGTGTAAACTCACTTTTGACCTTTCATTGAAAAGTGATATTTCAGAACTTCCTGTCCAATACTATTTTTTGTGTATAATTACAAAGTTGTTGTACGTGAAATTATACACAACTTTCATCTCAACAACTTTTTATGAAACTCAATTTTGACCCACAAAAAAAAAAATTTTGAACTTTTTTCATTGAAGCAAAAAATCATAAGGGTCCCCTCTTATGTTTTTTTTTCAGAAATTTTTTTTTTGAAAAACATGTTTTTTTTTCCAATGAAAAACATGTTTTCTAGAAACAAAAAAATAGTTGTGGAACAGTTTTTTATGAAATTGTCTCCTAGCTTCAATTTCGTGTAAACTCACTTTTGACCTTTCATTGAAAAGTGATATTTCAGAACTTCCTGTCCAATACTATTTTTTGTGTATAATTACAAAGTTGTTGTACGTGAAATTATACACAACTTTCATCTCAACAACTTTTTATGAAACTCAATTTTGACCCACAAAAAAATTTTTTTTTACTTTTTTCATTGAACAAAAAAAAATCATAAGAGAAAAATACACTTCGAGCCAGTAAATTTTTTTTGAAAAATACTAGAAGCTCAAAATAACATCTCAGGCCAGGGAAAAAATTGTTGAAAAATATTAGAAGCTTAAAAAAAATGCTTCATTGAAAAAAGTTTAAAATTTTTTTTGTGGGTTGAAAATGAGTTTCGTAAAAAGTTGTTGAGATGAAAGTTGTGTATAATTTCACGTACAACAACTTTGTAATTGAACACAAAAAATGATATTGGACAGGAAGTTCTGAAATATCACTTTTCAATGAAAGGTCAAAAGTGAGTTTACACGAAATTGAAGCTAGGAGACAATTTCATAAAAAACTGTTCCACAACTATTTTTTGTCTCTAGAAAACATGTTTTTTATTGGAAAAAAAAAACATGCTTTTCAAAAAAAAATTTCTCAAAAAAACATAAGAGGGGACCCTTATGATTTTTTGCTTCAATAAGTTAAAAAAAAATTTTTGTGGGTCAAAATTGAGTTTCGTAAAAAGTTGTTGAGATGAAAGTTGTGTATAATTTCACGTACAACAACTTTGTAATTATACACAAAAAATGGTATTGGACAGGAAGTTCTGAAATATCACTTTTCAATGAAAGGTCAAAAGTGAGTTTACACGAAATTGAAGCTAGGAGACAATTTCATAAAAAACTGTTCCACAACTATTTTTTTGTCTCTAGAAAACATGTTTTTTATTGGAAAAAACATGTTTTTCAAAAAAAAATTTCTCAAAAAAAACATAAGAGGGGACCCTTATGATTTTTGCTTCAATGAGTTAAAATTTTTTTTTTTGTGGGTCAAAATTGAGTTTCATAAAAAGTTGTTGAGATGAAAGTTGTGTATAATTTCACGTACAACAACTTTGTAATTATACACAAAAAAATAGTATTGGACAGGAAGTTCTGAAATATCACTTTACATTGAAAGGTCAAAAGTGAGTTTACACGTAAGTGCAACTTGGAGACATTTACATGAAAATCTGATCCATAACTTTTTTCTGTCTTCTGAAGACACGACTTTCATCAATTTACACAAAGTTGAGTTACTGGATATGAACAAAGTTGAAAATTGAAACTTGATTTTACATCATTTTGCACTAAAATCAGTCACCATTTTGAAATCAAGGAATGAGCAAAAAATCGTGTTCTAGAAAATTCAAAAAACAAAAATAACACATTGATTTCTATTCACAAGAAATTTATTCACAAGAAAAATTCGGAGATCTGAGAATGAAAAGGTACTAATGAGCATTTCCGGGCTCTTCTTCTTCATCTCTCTGCGTTTGATCTTCATAAAAACTCTCACTTCGACGTCCTCCACCACCACCTTCAACATCTGCAATATTTCCACCATTTTCAGCGCCAGATCCATTACTATCTGCTGGATTATCATCTGTTCGAACACCTTGTTTGACTTGTTGTTTTTTCTTAAACTCCTCTTTTGCCTCTTTCTTTTCCTTCATTTTTTTCACATCCAATTTACGTCTTATCCCATATCCATCCACCAGTTCCAATGTCTCCTTCGTAGTATTTTCTGCATCAACTGGACAATGATATAAGGTTCTTCTATCTTTCGCATCATCGTACTGTCTTCCACCGCTTTTACAAGCTCTATCATAAAAAACTCGTTGTCGTTGCTGCAAAAAAAGACGAATTTTGAAAGTGTTTGAGCTCAAAAAATATCGGACAATTTTTTCCGAGAGTATTTTCTAAAAAATCTCCCCAAACTCACTGCATTCTCTTTCATTATCTTCACTCTCTTCTTCTCCCGAAAGTCTTTCTCCGACTCAGTTTCCACACGCTTTCTGCATGTCTTTGTCAAAACTCCATTAATTACAGCAACATCCGTATGAGCTTCTCTCATCATCCCATTAATAACCGCCTGATTTTGGCGTTGAATCTGGTCCGCATCAGGCATCACTCTTGATCTTCTCGGTGCACGATTTGCTCGACGTCTCTCACCATTTTCAGCTTGTCTTCCATCCTCACCCGATCTTCTTGGCGGCACATTCTCATCTCTCTCTTCACCATTTCCATTCGCATTTTGATTCGATTCCGGCATGATACAGCAGCAAATATAGGGCAAATATACGACCAATCCAATAAGATAGCAAAAGCTAGTACTGATTTGACAAGGGTTTAGGCTCAGTTTATATAGGATCCTTATCTGATCAAACATGTTTTTTTTTCTAGAACACGTTTTTTTTCTAGAACACGTTTTTTTGCTCATTCCTTGATTTCAAAATGGTGAGTGATTTTAGTGAAAATAGATGTAAAGTCAAGTTTGAATTTTCAACTTTGTTCATATCCAGTAACTCAACTTTGTGTAAATTGATGAAAGTCGTGTCTTCAGAAGACAGAAAAAAGTTATGGATCAGATTTTCATGTAAATGTCTCCAAGTTGCACTTACGTGTAAACTCACTTTTGACCTTTCATTGAAAAGTGATATTTCAGAACTTCCTGTCCAATACCATTTTTTGTGTATAATTACAAAGTTGTTGTACGTGAAATTATACACAACTTTCATCTCAACAACTTTTTACGAAACTCAATTTTGACCCACAAAAAAATTTTTTTTTACTTTTTTCATTGAACAAAAAAATCATAAGGGTCCCCCCTTTTTTTTTTTTTTTTTTGAGAAATTTTTTTTTTTGAAAAACATGTTTTTTTTTCCAATGAAAAACATGTTTTCTAGAGACAAAAAAATAGTTGTGGAACAATTTTTCATGAAATTGTCTCCTAGCTTCAATTTCATGTAAACTCACTTTTGACCTTTCATTGTAAAGTGATATTTCAGAACTTCCTGTCCATTACTATTTTTTGTGTATAATTACAAAGTTGTTGTATGTGAAATTATACACAACTTTCATCTCAACAACTTTTTATGAAACTCAATTTTGACCCACAAAAAATTTTTTTTAACTTAATGAAGCAAAAAATCATAAGGGTCCCCTCTTATGTTTTTTTTTGAGAAATTTTTTTTTGAAAAACATGTTTTCTAGAGACAAAAAAATAGTTGTGGAACAGTTTTTTATGAAATTTTCTCCTAGCTTCAATTTCGTGTAAACTCACTTTTGACCTTTCATTGAAAAGTGATATTTCAGAACTTCCTGTCCAATACCATTCTTTGTGTATAATTACAAAGTTGTTAAAAAAAAAATATCTCAGGCCAAGGAAAAATTTTTTGAAAAATAGTAGAAGCTTAAAATAATATCTCAGGCCAGGGAGAAATTTTTGAAAAATACTAGAAGCTCAAAAAATATCTCGAGCCAAGGAAAAATTTTTTGAAAAGACTAGAAGCTCAAAAAATATCTCAGGCCAAGGAAAAATTTTTGAAAAATACTAGAAGCTCAAAATAATATCTCAGGCCAGGGAAAAATTTTTGAAAGATACTAGAAGCTTAAAAAAATATCTCAGGCCAGGGAAAATTTTTTTGAAAATACTAGAATCTTAAAATAATATCTCAGGCCAGGGAGAAATATTTGAAAAATACTAGATGCTCAAAAAATATGCCGAGCCAGGGAAAATTTTTGAAAAATACTAGAAGCTCAATAAAAATATGCCGAGCCAGGGAAAATTTTTTGAAAAATAGTAGAAGCTTAAAATAATATCTCAGGCCAGGGAGAAATTTTTGAAAAATACTAGAAGCTCAAAAAAAATATCTCGAGCCAAGGAAAAATTTTTTGAAAAGACTAGAAGCTCAAAAAATATCTCAGGCCAAGGAAAAATTTTTGAAAAATACTAGAAGCTCAAAATAATATCTCAGGCCAGGGAAAAATTTTTGAAAGATACTAGAAGCTTAAAAAAATATCTCAGGCCAGGGAAAATTTTTTTGAAAATACTAGAATCTTAAAATAATATCTCAGGCCAGGGAGAAATATTTGAAAAATACTAGATGCTCAAAAAAAATATGCCGAGCCAGGGAAAATTTTTTGAAAAATACTAGAAGCCAGGGTTCCGACCCGGGTCGGGTATACTCGAATCAATGGCGGAGATTATGAAAATGTTTTTCTAAATTTTCATTGCGGGTTAGAAATACATAGAATGACTCATTGTTTTGGCTAGGGTTTTTGGCTCGGTTTGGAACCCTGCTAGAAGCTCAAATTAATATCTTCCGAAAATTATACCTTCTAGAACGTTCAAAAGGATTAAAAGGACCTGGACGTTGTGACCAAAGAAGATTATAAAAATCATAAATTATAAAAGAAAAATAGAATCAAACTGGAAATCGCGTGCATAAACCTATGAAAAAATTAATATACGTATGAAATATTTCATGGTTTGTTTTTCAATAAAATCTTGAAGCTGATCTTATAGCTTCAAGTGTAATTATGAATAAAAAACGTAACCCAATATTTTTTAATGAAGCTCAAATCTCACCTGTTAGTTCTGTTCCTTCCCCCCCCCCCCGAAATCTCAAAATAAACTAACTTGACTTGCCCGTTCCGTGAAAAGTTGTTGATTTCTTTGAATCCTGGCCAAGCGAAATATCTTCTTGATTGGAAGCCTGAAACTTCCACATTTTTTTCTCAAAATTTTCGCCTCTTCTTAAACTTACATCAGAAAATGTGGACAATTGTGGATTTTATGGGACCGCTGCATTCTGTGACGGTTGTCTCTAAAAAAATAAGAAAATTAAAAACTTTTTCTTCGCTGAAAAAAACCACTGAAAACCAGAAAAAAGTAAAAAATAATAATGTCGTGCAAAAAAAAAACAACGATACCCCGCGTGCGCGTTGTTTAGCGTGTTTGTTTTGTTGTTTTTTGCAGGCTAGACGAGAGAGTGTGGGAAATAGAGAGAGGGTTAGAGAGAGAGAGAGAGAGAGATATGTTTTTTATTCGAAAAGAAATCATTGATTGATCGTTTTTTTCGAACTGAATCATTTTTTTTTTGTTTTTTTTTTCAGCGCAGAAATGTACATTTTTCAATTTTCTTTTTTTTCAGAGACAACCGTCACAGAATGCAGGGATCTCATAAAATCCCCAAATTCCATTTTCTTTTTCTTTTCTTTTTTTTCCAATAAAAAAATATAGAAATCTTTAATGTTGGGTAAGTTAATAAAAATAAATAATCTAACCAAAAAAAATGTTTCAGAATCACGCATCCTGGATTGAAGGAGTCCAGTGGAATCTGGCATAATCGCCGACCACGTGAAATGATTAATGGATTCGTTCTACAAAATGAACTGATGAAGATTATGCAATCAAATGCTACAGTAATGTTAGATGATGAGCTGGAATTAGAATTACATGTATTCAATGATGTTCGGGGTGGCTGTGTCGATGACAACTCAAATGATTTCTTTGATGAAGAATCGGGTCTCAAATCGATCATAATCACCAAAGGAAAATGTCTACTGAAAGCGATAGTATTTGGAAAATCGCATTTTCTACATTATTCTGCTGAATCACAATCGGACAAACAAAAAACCGGAAATACATGGTCAAATAGAAAAAAGAACCAAGGCTCCAGCATAGATTATTCAGTCAGCAGCTACGAACATCAACTAAAAATTCCATCAACTGAAACACATTCTCTGGAGGATCTCAAGGCAATTGCAGCAAAAGACAAATCTTGGAGATTTATTCTATGGACCAGGCCGTATAATTCGACCAAATATAAAGTCTTTATGAATCTTAATCCTAATTCGCGCCGAATATGTTCGATTGCCTTCGGCTCTGGACCAATCGTGAGTTTTTACGAAGTTTAGTAAGAAATAAGAATTTTTTATAGATATTGTCCCAAATGTCATAAATTTCACGATGATGCGAATCATAATCGAAACTGTATGAAGAAATGCCGAAATTGTGGTCGACAAAATTGTAATGGGGCATCGATGAATAAACAAGAATGTCTAGACTGTCACAAATTCTTTGACAAATCAATATGTTTCTTGGCCCACAAGAAAGAGCAGAGCCGAAATCCGAATTGATGTGGATCACGAGGTGAACGCTGTAGCTCTGAAATCGGTATGCGATCTGTGTATGCCTCAGAATGGAGCTGGTTGTCAGGAATGTCCAAAGCCTCGATATATTGCTTATAATACAATTCAAGCTGGTGAAACTGTCATCGAAGCGTTCACCAATTTGTTGTTGAAAGAAGTTGCATATCATGATCGCACTTTCATAGCTCACATTGGAGGTCGATATGATTTGCATTTTATTTTAAGCAGTATTTATCACAAGTGTCTGGACCGTCTCAGCATCATTGCTCAAGGAAGAAATATTCTTTCGACTACCGTGGATATTTCGAACATTCCAAGTAGTTCCAAAAATCGAGGTGCAAATCGGCAAGAAGTTGCTCACGTGGAACATCTCCTCAAGAATAAGTCAATGGCTGAAGTGGATGCATCGAGGACACAAAGGACTATTGGATTCAACAAAATAAGATTCATAGATAGTTACAACTTCCTGAATATGTCGTTAGAATCTATGCCAAAAGCTTCCGGATTCGATGAAGATGTGAAGGGATTCTTCCCCTAATAATATTTGGAAGAAGTCAAAGATCAGGGATTCGATTTTGACAAGAACATCATGGATTATTGTGTTTCAGATGTAAATGTGCTTTGTCGAGCTGTCTGCCTGTTCACTATCGTGAGTTTGTCATGTTAAAAATCTAATTCAGCAAAAATTTCAGAACTCCAAATCCAAATTATACGACATAAATCCAATGGATGTCGGCATCACAACTGCTTCATATGTCAAATTCTTGTTGATGCAAAAATGCATCAAGAATGGTGATATTGGAATCATAAGCGAGCTAGGATTTGCCGGAGTTAACCAGTCTGAACTGGCTATGAAGTTTATACTTTGGTTAGAAAAAGAATCCGGGAAAAAGTTCCAACACAAGCTACGAGGAGGTGAAAAGAAAATATTGTCGTACAGTGTAGATTTGTATGATGACGAAGATAAGAAGGTTGTGGAAATCTGAGGATGTTTATGGCATGGTTGTGATGTTTGTAACAAGGATCGAATGGATGAACGAAACCTTTTTCAAGAATTGTCGTTTGTGTCGAAGTTGCACTGAATCCGGAAGTATGCGCGAACGATATGATCACAGTCTTGTATCCGAACGAGTCACTGGCGAATATACATCTATGGTACTAAACAAAGCTCTTTCTCTTGGTAAGATTTTTTTGTGGATCAACCATTAATAATCTGGATTTTTATTTCAGGTTATAAAATTCTGAGGTTTCACGAGATTTGGCATTGGGATGACTGGTGGATTTTTTGCACCGCTCATCAAACCACTCTTGAAAATGAAACATGAGGCTTCAGGATATCCAGATTATGTGAAAACAGCAGTAGATGAAGATGCATACATTGAAGCTATCAAGGAACACGATGGAGTTGTGTTGGATAAAGATTCGATCAAGAAGAATCCGCCAATTCGTTTGATGGCAAAAACGACAATGAACAGTACTTGGGGTAAATTCCCCGAAGATCCACAAAAGAGCGAACTCAAACTGTTCTACACCTTGGATTGGGAATCGCAAAAAAAGTTCCGAAAAGAAGCTGGTTGTGTTTCGAGAATTTTCGATCTTCCTAATCAAGTCACCATGATTATCCGGCGTCCCGAATCCGAATATGTTACAACCAAAAGATTCGCGAATATTGTGATCGGGATTGTTACAACATCAATGGCCAGACTAAGATTATATGAAGCTCTAGAAAAATTGGAATTGAAGCGTTTACTTTACTGCAGTAAGTGTCTAAGATTTTCTGAATATTTCTAAATAATATTTTTCCAGACACCGATTCGGTGGTCGACCAAATGTTTGACGTCGACGATGAAAGAATCAACCATCAATGACAAAGGTGCATCTTTTACCAGATGGCTTGCCCAACGTTGCCCCTGGGATTTATGGATAGACCTAATACCTAATTCTCTTATAATGTATTGACCTCTACATGATTTATATTTCTTATTTTAATAAATATATTACATTACAAATCTTATTTATTAGTTAAGTACATATATTTAGGAAAAAAACTTAAATTAAAATCCAGAGTGTTTGTTTGAATGCCTGCTTTGTAAACAATTTGGGCATTGTCTGAATATCAAAAATTCACCATCCAATTCCATTGAGCAAGTCACATGCTACAAAAAATTATTATTTTAATGGAAACCTGGCTGTGCTGCTCTTCGAGTTCTTGAGAACATTGAGAAACCAGTGGATGAGATTCGGCTTGCTATTTTAGCTGGGTTTGCAAATGACATTTTGAAACAACCACAGGTATGGTTTAATATTCAATTTTTGTAGACTTTTAAAATTTTCAAAGGTTTTTTTTAGTTTTCGAGCAATTCTAAAATTTTTCTAAATTTATTGAGAAGCTTTGAGAACATATTCTAGAGTTTAGAAATTTGAAAAAACATTTAGAAAATTTTCCCACACATTCTAGATTTTTCCAGAATTCTGAAGAATCCAAAAACTTTCTAGATTTTCTAAACAAAAATATTAGACTTCTAAAAAAATTCAGAAAACTTTCTTCACTTTTTCTGAATTTTTGGAAATTTTCTAAAACTTTCTTCATTAATTTTTGAACGATCTGAAAAACTTTATCGATTTTAATTTTCAAAATCAAATTTCTTTTAGATTTATCAAGTTTCGAAGACTCTAAGTCTCGATCGTTCGCATCTCACAAATCAACAATTCCGCCAATTATTCACGCAGAAATAAGTTCATTCGAACCCAGTGAATTATGGAAACTTCTTCGATCTTCAGAGACAAATTTGTGAGTTTGAGAGACATTTTTTTTTGGGTCAAAGTCCCTAAAGCCCCCTTCAAAGCCCCTGGAGCCCCCTAGAGCCTTCAAAAGTCCTAAGAAGCCTCCCAAAGCCTTTTGAAATAAGCCTAGAATTCTCCTGAAGCTCTCTCAATCATCTCTGAAGCCCCTGAAGCCACATGAAGTCTGTGAAGCCCTTAGTAGAATTCCGTAAAGCCTCTGAAGGCCCCTGAAGCCTTTTGAAGCCCCTCAAGCCTCATGAAGCCTAGAGCCTCTAGACCCTTCGAAAGTGTGCTAGAGCTTCATATAGCCTCTCTGAAGCTTACAACCTTCTGAAAAATAAACTCACATTTTTCAGCAAAAATAATCTGATTATTCGACACAGCATTTTGAAAAAAAGGATGATGTTTCTCAATTTTACAAATAATACTTTAAACATAAGAAATCTATTTGCAAATTCGGAATAATTGTTTTTTTTAATTATTGATTTTTTTGTTGTGAAAATTTTTATTTTGAATAAAAAACATATGTATTTATGTCTCTCCAGAAAAACTCCAATTGATTCTCTTCAAAAAAATCATTGCACAGGTTTGGTTTATTTAATTTTGAATAATTTTAAAAATATTTTCACTCTTACAAGTTCCACTCTTACGCAAAATTTTGTGTGTATGGGAAAATTTGGGCTTTTCTATTTTTCAATAGCTTGATTTTCAAAATATAAATAATCGATTGTTTTATCATCCAATACCATTTTCTTGTTTTTTTCCGAAATTCAGATCTACAGTACCTCCACATATTCAATTTCCCACACTGAAAACAAATAGTAGACTGTGAAGTGATTTTTATGGTTTTGGAAGCGACCCGGGTCGGGAATACTCGGATGAAAAATCACTGAAAAGCTAATATCAACTAGAAAATTATCGAAAAATGAAATGAATTTTTTCTAGAGAAAATAGTAGACTGTGAAGTGATTTTTGTGGTTTTGGAAGCGACCCGGGTCGGGAATATTCGCATGAAAAATTAGTGATAAGCTTATATCAACTAGAAAATTATCAGAAAATAATATGAATTTTTTCTAAAGAAAATAGTAGACTGTGAAGTGATTTTTGTGGTTTTGGAAGCGACCCGGGTCGGGAATATTCGGATGAAAAATTAGTGAAAAGCTAATATCAACTAGAAAATTATCGAAAAATAATATGAATTTTTTCTGGTGGAAACAGTAGACTGTGAAGTGTTTTTTGAGGTTTCGGAAGCGACCCGGGTCGGGAATATTCGCATGAAAAATTAGTGAAAAGCTAATATCAACTAGAAAATTATCAAAAAATAATATGAATTTTTTCTAAAGAAAATAGTAGACTGTGAAGTGATTTTTGTGGTTTTGGAAGCGACCCGGGTCGGGAATATTCGGATGAAAAATTAGTGATAAGCTTATATCAACTAGAAAATTATCAGAAAATAATATGAATTTTTTTCTAAAGAAAATAGTAGACTGTGAAGTGATTTTTGTGGTTTTGGAAGCGACCCGGGTCGGGAATATTCGCATGAAAAATTAGTGAAAAGCTAATATCAACTAGAAAATTATCAAAAAATAATATGAATTTTTTCTAAAGAAAATAGTAGACTGTGAAGTGATTTTTGTGGTTTTGGAAGCGACCCGGGTCGGGAATATTCGGATGAAAAATTAGTGATAAGCTTATATCAACTAGAAAATTATCAGAAAATAATATGAATTTTTTTCTAAAGAAAATAGTAGACTGTGAAGTGATTTTTGTGGTTTTGGAAGCGACCCGGGTCGGGAATATTCGCATGAAAAATTAGTGAAAAGCTTATATCAACTAGAAAAATATCAAAAAATAATATGAATTTTTTTCTAGAGGAAACAGTAGACTGTGAAGTGATTTTTATGGTTTTGGAAGCGACCCGGGTCGGGAATACTCGGATAAAAAATTAGTGAAAAGCTAAAAACAACTAGAAAAATATCAAAAAATAATATGAATTTTTTCTAGAGGAAACAGTAGACTGTGAAGTCATTTTTATGGTTTTGGAAGCGACCCGGGTCGGGTATACTCGGATGAAAAATCACTGAAAAGCTTATATCTACTAGAAAATTATCAAAAATAATATGCATTTTTGAGAAAAAAACATTGACATACTGTTAATAAATTTTCTCGAAGGATCTATGAGCAATCAAAGTCCAAATTTTCGAGGAAAAATCAACGTCAAATCTGAAGATATTCAGAATTCTCATAGTTTCTGTCAGAAAAAAAATTGGCGGCAAAAATGTTTTAATTTTCATATTGTTGATTATTTATCAACTTTCTCAATCAATTTGAATCCAACTGTACGATTACAACAGCTATAAAAGAGCTCAACTTTATTGTTTTTTATCTTTCTTACTGTTATAAAATGTAGCTAATAAATCTGTTATTATTTCGCTCCTGGTGTATTTTACATACATATATCTGCTGTCTATCTCCCGCGCGCTCCAAAAAATGTCGTATTTATTATGACTGCGAAATAGTGGGGAAAAAGAGAGAGTGCCAGACGCAATTGTTTGTTGCTCTCTTTTTTTGTATTGGTGAATGGTGTGTGTGTGTTTTTTTTTCATTCTTATACGATGGCACTTTTTTCTGATCGGCGGTTATTTTCTCTCTTTATTTTTATTTTTATTTTTCTTTCTTAGCCTTGCTACGATTTTCATTATAGAAACAACAATGGACTGCAACTATCCAACCACTTTCCCATACATCAATGCGCGACCAATCTCTAATGACGACGATGTTCAAATCATCGAAGAAAAGGAGACCAGTGAGTTTTTTTTTAAAGTTTGCCTTTTTATCATTATTTTTCAGAGCCTTTCCTGAAGAGAGTTCAAAAGGACTTGGCCAATTATTTGGCAAAGAAGCACTTGTTGCCGAGAATCACTCCAGATTTTTTCGGTGGGGATATCAAAGTACGTGTTTTTTGCAACCTGCCAAAACAGGACCCTGTGGGCCAAATTCCCGCAACGATCAACACCGGGATGTTAGATGGACCTAATACCTAATTCTCTTATAATGTATTGACCCCTACATGATTTACTCTTATTTTAATAAATATATTACATTACAAATCTTGTTTATTAGTTAAATAAATTTCGGAAAAAAAAAAACTTATATTAAAATCCAGAGTGTTTGTTTGAACGCCTGCTTATCAAAAATTCACCATCCAATTCCATTGAGCAAGTCATATGCTACAAAAAATTGTTATTTTATTGGAAACCTGACTGTGCTGCTCTTCGAGTTCTTGCGAACATCAAGAAACCAGTGGATGAGATTCGGCTTGCGCTTTTTAAAGAATTTTCAGAAGACATTTTGAAACAACCACAGGTATGATTTAATATTCAATTTTTGTAGACTTTAAAATTTTTCAAAGGTTTTTTAGATCCTAGATTTTCCCAGATTTGTTTAGCAAATTTTCGAGCAATTCTGAAATGTTTCTAAATTTATTGAGAAGCTTTGAGAACATATTTTAGAATTTAAAAATTTGAAAAAAAATTTAGAAAACTTCCCCCCACTTTCTAGTTTTTTTCCAGAATTCTGAAGAATACAAAAACTTTCTAGATTTTCTAAACAAAATGATTCGGCTTCTAAAAATTCAGAACACTTTCTAGATTTTTTTTCGGAAAATTTAGAAAATTTTCCAAAACTTTCTTTATAAATTTTTGAACGATCTGAAAAATTTCATCAATTTTAATTTTGAAAATCCAAATTCTTTCAGATTTATCAAGTTTCGAAGACTCTAAGCCTCGATCGTTTGCATCTCACAAATCAACAATTTCGCCAATTATCCGCCAAAAATGTTTCAATGTTGATTGGTAATTTGACAGAACAAAATATTGTGGATTTTCTAAAATCATTTTTTTGAGGGAAATTTTTTGAAGCCCTCTGAAGCCTTCTGAACACTTTTAAAGCTCCTAGAGCCCCCTAGAGCCTTCAAAAGTCCTATGAAGCCTCCCAAAGCCCTTTTGAAATAAGCCTAGAAGTCTCCTGAAGCTCTCCTAATCATTTTTGAAGCCCATGAAGCCCTTGATAGTCTCGTGAAGCTCTCAGATCCGTAAAGCCCCTAAAGCCCCTAAAGAGAGCCTCATGAAGCCCTGAACCCTCTAGAGCCTCTCAAAGCATTCGGAGCTCTTCAAAAAAAATCCCCTGAAGCTCCTGGAGCTCCCCAGTGGTTTTTTTTTAGCTAAATCAATATTTTTCAGCGAAAAGAATCTGATTATTCGACACAACATTTTGAAAAAAAGGATGATTTTTCTCAATTTTACAAATAATACTTTAAACATAAGAAATCTATTTGCATATTCGGAATAAATGTTTTTTTTAATTTTTGAATTTTTTGTTGTGAAAATTTTTATTTATTTTGGATAAAAAACTACTGTATTTATGTCTCTCCAGGAAAACTCCAATCGATCGATAATATCACCTCAGGTTTGGTTTTTCTGAAATTTGGTGACTTTTCTTGCAATTTCTTTGATTCTCTAATCTATTCTCTGAAACAATGGCTTGACTTTCATAATATAAATTATCGATTTCCAAAATTCAGATCTACAGTACCTCCACACAAAAATAAAAATTTCCCATACTCAAAACATGAAAAAAAATTATTTCGCAATCTTTTTCATTAAAAAAATTAGATGGCCGATATTTTTCAAATCCTAGTCCCCTCCTTCTTTCTCTGTTTCTTTTCCCTCTCCTACTTTTCCTCACTCTCTTCTTATATTCAAATTTCAATATGTTTTTGAAAATATTCAAAAAAAAAGGCAAAACTACAGTACTTTGAACCAGCTACAGTACCTCTAATTTAGAGCTCTAAATGAATACATTTTTACCTCAAAGAATTAGAGAAATCTGTAAACACTCTAGCTTACGGTAATGTGTAAAAGAGAAAAAAAGGAGAGGGTAAAGAAAAAAGGAGAAGGGGACTAGAGTTTGAAAATTATCGGCCATCAAATATTTTTGATTAAAAGGATTGCGAAATAACATTTTTCGCCCATTTCCAGCATATAAATTCGAAAAATCTTGGATGGAAAAATTTGAATTTGTTGGAAACGGGACCTGAATCCAAAAAAAAAAGTTGATCGAAAAAAGTTTATTCAGAAGATAGTATTCGAGAGATGCTCAACATATGATATGATGTCAAGTTAAGATTGAAAACATGCATTTTGGCTGGAAAAAAGTGAATTCGTTAAATTGGAAACAGGTCATGATTATTGGAATTCCAGCATGATGAAGCTGAATTTGTCATACGGCAAGTATACATAAATAGTTAAACTGAATATGTAATTCGAGGATTACTTCGAAGAAAATAACGCGGATTGAAACCTCTCTCGAAGTTTCTCTCAAAACCAGTCTCACTAAAACGACGTCGACGACCTCTGCCTTGACGCTGTTCCACTTCAGGTTCCACTTCAGGTTCCACGTAAACAGGGACAAGATTGATGGTTCGTTGCGATGAATATTCTTTCAAGTATTTATAAGGGTCCTCGTATGGACCATCATTATCCTGGAAAAAAGTAGTTTGATAACTGACAAATTTGAGCTCGCTGAATGGTGAAACCAAGTTATGACGTGGCAAAGGTTCCGGAATATGATTTTTCCAGATAAAAATTCGAAAAGTTAACATTTCTTCTTAGACGATGAAATATTGTTGAAATTTTTTTTATTTTGAAAATATGCAATTTTTGAGACAGTAATTTTTTGTTTGAAAAAATCCTATTTCAGATAAAAATTTTAAAAAGTTTTCATTTTTATTTAAAAAAAAACAAAAGCAAAAAATTCATTGCTCAGATTATACGCGAAATTTGAAAGTTCAAACATATAACTTTTGGCGCCAAAAAATCGAAATTCAAATTTTTTGGCGCGAAAATTCAAAATCTCTAAAATTCTGATAAATTTTTTCGATTCCCAGTATGATTTTTAAAATTTCTGAAGAAAATTGACAAAAATGGTAAAAAAATGTGCGAAAAAGTTTCTAATGAGAATGCATTACTTCGAAAAAAAAACTTAATTTCAAAATTCGTGCTACTTTAAAAAATTTTGAATTTCATAATTTTTGAAGTCTCCTCGCACGTCATAACTTTTTTCCTAGCACATTTCTCACAAACCTCCTCTTCATCGCGTTTCGGTTTCTCCTCAAAACAACACTCAAACATTCGAATATGTGGATCCTCTCCAGATGCGGCAATTTTCAACAATTCCGGATGCGGTTCACAAATATTCGCATTTTTCAACGTGCTTTTCCACATTCCCAAAATTCCTCCAGTTGCTCTCGACCAAATAATCATTGAACCACAATCAGATCCACCAACTTAAAAGTGTTTTTTGTTGTTGAAATTCTAGCTACAAACTCACCAATATATTGATCATTGGATCCGAAAAAGTTGGCCTGTCTGATATTTGTGTTGTTTTTGTTATAACTTCCCAAATATCTCTCCTTGTAATCCATAATATCATAGCGGATTCGAGCTGCACGGGATGATAATTCGGAACGTTGTTCAAGCTGGAAATTAAATTATGGATAGAAATGTCGAGAATTCGGCCAACAAATATAGACAGAGCATAGAGCTGGAGCAAACAACAAAACCATACCTGCTTTTCAATTTTCGATATCGACTCATCATTCGGGAATCGTTTCTTAAAAACCTCGCAACATTTATTTGCCAAATCATAATTCTCCATCCCCACCGCCGCTTGTCCCATCCGCCAAATCGCCTTCGAATTTCCCTGATGAAGTTTCAACGCTTTCACACATTCCTTTATCGAATGCCACCAATCACCAGGATATAATCTTTCATTCAAACAAGTCGCTCGATTCGAATGCAAAACACTCAAAAATCTCAAATCCCTAGTTTTCGTCGTCGCCATTAATTCGCCATAATAATCATATCCTTTCAAATAATTTTTTTCCACTAAAATATGTGTACGTGGATTTCGAAGTTCTTCAAATGGCAAATTGTTGCGAAGAATCATCTCAAATTCTGCGGGATCTTCGAGTAATTTATAGGCATCATCAAGGGTTTGAGGATTCTTTCCTCTTTGTGTATCGAATATTACAATTGATCCTCCAAATTGATTCACAATTAATTCCTGGCCATTTTTACTGAATTCCACATGATTTGTTCTATGTTCATATGTATGACTATCACCCGGTTTGAGTTTAAGGAATGGTCTCGAAGGTATTCTACGATCATAAAGTGGCACTTCAGCTTCATCCAATCCTAGGGCCATCTGAAATTCAGAATTATTTTTTCCCAAAAACCTCGAGACAAAACTCACAATAAACGGTCTTTCGGCGCAAACCGCCATAGTTTTAATAATCGCCGAACTTTCCGGTAACGACATTAGTATATTGACTTCATTTATTCTCGTATCAATTTGTCGCAAATGTCCGTCTTCTGTTGCCAGCCAACAACTATTCGGCTCACTTTCCAAAGTGCATATTCTTCGCACAACCGCATCTACACTTATTGTCTTCGAAACATTGTCTGAAAAATCTATATACACATCACACTAATTTAAATTTTTAAATTTAAACTCACTTTCAATGTGACTAATATGCAATAGTTTATCATCACCACCGCTCAAAATGACATTGTCATTTGAGCCCGGCAAAAATTCCACCGAAAATATATCTGCCAAGTTATCATCCTCTAATGAATGCAATAAATTGTTAGTTCCATTTTGCCAAATTTTGATCTTTTTATCATTCGATCCAGATGCTAGAAGAGTTCCTTTTTTATTCCATCTCAACGCATTTACAGGTCCGCCGTGCCCATTGAGAACACTTGTTCTTCGAAGCGATTTTACCAAATAATCTTCATCGAAATACGCTGAAACACTTGGAAACGAAGAGGTCGGCTCAATTTCTCGTTGTGAAAGTGTTGTCGGCAACATCTAGAAATATTGAGATTAAGGAGCAGCAAAAGAAAAAAAAGAGAAAACGTGCAAAAAGAGTTATTTCGCAATCTTTCTCATAAAACAATTAGATGGCCGTTGTTTTTCAAATCCTAGTCCCCTTTTTATTTCTCTGTTTCTTTTCCCTCTCCTTGTTTTTCTCACTCTCTTCTTTTATTCAAATTCCAATATGTTTTTGAAAATCTTTAAAGAAGGCGAAACTACAGTACTTCGAACCAGCTACGGTACCTTTAATTGTCTCGAATAATTAGAGAAATCTGAAAACACCGTAGCTAATTGAAATTACTGTAATGTGAAAAAGTTTAGCATTCAATAGACAACTGATTACTGTAATTTTGTAGTACTGTATTTTTTTTTTGAAAATTAAAGAATTCTTTGAATGAAAAACAAAAACCTATCCGGGTGTTCTGAATCAAGAGTACTGTAATTGATTCGAGGTACTGTAGTTGCTATGAAGAACATTCAAAACTTTGATTTTGAAGAACTTATATCAAAACGCATTGAAATTTGAATATGAGAAGATAGTGAAAAAAAGAGAGAGGGAAAAGAAAAAAGAAAGGAGAAGGGGACTAGAATTTGAAAATCACCGGCCATCAAATATTTTTGATTAAAAGTATTGCGAAATAATTTTTTTCGCGCAATTCAGCATATAAAAAGAAGAAACCTTGGCTGGAGAAATTCGTATTTGTAAAATTTAAAACGGGACCTAATTTTGAGAAAAAATTGAGCAAACGAAGAGTTTATTTAGAAGATAAAAGTGCTCAAATGAAAATTTCGCTAACTTTTTTCAAACCTCAAAAAAATCTTGTTAGATTTCCCTCTTGTTTCATGAATGCAAGAAAGGTTACTGTACTACAATAATTTTTCTGCCACTAAAACAGTGACAAAAATTATTGTAATACAATAACCTTTCTTACATCCACTTTTTTTCATCATTTTTTTGGTAAGAAAATTTGGTTATTGCAACATTACTTGTAACAAACCGTCTCCTCTCTTATTCTTTTGCGTGCGACGACAACTGACGGGTCTCACATGTCTCTATCTTTTTCATGCGGAGTGGGCGGGGCCAAGTTCAATCCCACATGCCGACCGACTTTTTTTCTAATTTTTTTTAAATTCTGCAATGGAAAAAACCAGAGTTTCAGGTTTTTTCTGGGTTTTACAGTTTTCAAAGCTTATTTTAGCTATGTAGCTATATTGCGCTCTTTTCCTTCTCCCCCTTTTTTAATATAAAAGACATTTGTAGGTTTTAGAAGATAATTGGAAGCTTCAGAAGGTTTTTGCAGAATTCAGAAGGCTGTTGAAATCTTCAGAAGGTTTGAATATGAGAAGATAGTGAAAAAAAGAGGGAGGGAAAAGAAAAAAAGAAAGGAAAAGGGGACTAGAATTTGAAAATTATCGGCCATCAAATATTTTTGATTAAAAGTATTGCGAAATAACTTTTTTCGCGCGTTTCCAGCAAATAAATTTGAAGAATCTTGGCTGGAAAAATTTGGATTTGTAAAATTGGAAACGGGACCTGAATCCAAAAAAAAAGTTTATCGAAAAGATAGTATTCAAGAGATGCTCAACATAAGATTTGATGTCAAACTGATATTAAAAACATGCATTTTACCTGGAAAAATAATGGATTTGTAAATTGGAAACAGGTTATAATTATACAGATGAGAGGAGCTTGGAATTTCAGCATGATGAAGCTAAATTGGTGCTCAAAATTTTTGGTTTTCAGGAAAAATTGAATAAAAATTTATCTTGGGTGGAGAGAAGGTGGAAAAATTTTGAGATCTTAAGGAAGATCTATTCGAGTTTAACTGGTTCAATCAGGGTTAATGAAAATTTTTTTCGAATTTTGTCCAGGATTCCAGAAAATCCTGGGAACCTCCTAGGCCTTCTAGAGTTCTGTCCGGGTTTCTCAAACATCTTGGATCCTGGAAAACTTCTGAATCCTCCAGATTTTTGTCTGATCGGAATTCTCAAAAAACTTCAAGAAACTCCTCGAGAATCTTTCCCTGAAAATCATGAAAAAAAGAATCCTGTATTTTTTTGTAGAGAAAATTCATGAGAAAATCGATAAAATAATAACATCTGGATGGTCTTTTTCTGTAGAAATCCTTGTTTGAAAAATATAAAATATTTAAGAGTTTTTTGAGTTAACATGAGCAATCAGGGTGTATTTTTGTAACAAGTAGCCCAAGAAAAATGTGTGCCAAAATATCTTCTTGTAAAAAAGACAAAAGAAGTCGAATGACTCATGAATTGTTTTGCCTACTTTTCCCCCAATCTTTTTCCTCGAATTTCTCATTTACAACAGTTTCTTTTTGTCTTTTCAAATTTTCTGAGCGCTAAAACTTTTGCCAATAATGATTTATAATGATTTTCTTTTTGTGAGAAGCATAATGAACATCTGCGCGCCATAAAAAAAGACGCAACAAAGTTTTTCCACCTTTTTTATTTACACGAATCTCATGTCAAATTTTTCTTTTAAAAAATATATTCTGATTGCTCATGTTAACCCAAAATCTCTGATAGGGATTTTTCCAGAAAAATACCACCTAGATGTCATTGTTTTATCGATTTTTTCATGCCTAAAAAAATACAGGATTCATTTTTTTTTGATTTTCATAGATCAATCTTGGAGAATGGAAATGATTAGAAAGTTGCTCGCCAGAATTGGCATCAACAAAACGGAGCCACCTGTGAGTTTGTTTTAAAATTTTTTTTAAATAATAGATTATAATGTTCCTAAATTTTTTGAGAGTCTGGGAGAAGGTTCTGAAGGTCTTGAAGGTTATCAGGATTCTGTAGAAGGCTGGACAGAATTCTAGAAGCTCTAGAATTTTTACAGAATTTTGTGGAGGTTTCGTAAAAAATTTTCTGAATTTCAGACAAAAATCTGAAGGTTTCTAGAATTGTGTATAGTTTGTGGCTGATCTTTAGAAGCTCCAGAGGTTTTCTGAACTTTTCAGAAGCCGGACAGAATTCTAGAGCGCTCAGAAGCTTTCCATAATTTTTCCGGCTCACATTCAGGAGGAATTCTGGAAGGCCTAGAAGATTTTCAGAATTTTCTAGAATTTTTTTGAGATTTTGTAGAGGAGAAACAAAGATCTAGAAGCTCCAGAAGTATTTCAGATTTTTCTAGAATCCTTTCAAATAGCCTAGGAGGTTTCCGGAAAGTTTTCAGAATTTCAGACAGAAATTTTAAGCGCCTCGAAAGTTCCTGAAATTCAAAATTTCCAGACCTACAACGATCTTCCAAATGAAATAAAAATGGATATCATAAATATGCTTGGTTCAAAAGGCAGATCAAAAATGTCACAAGTTTCAAAATTGTGTGCCGCACAATGCAAAGAATCATCATTCTATCTGCAAAATCTGGAGTTTTCCAGTTCTGAAATCAAACCAAAGATTGAAGTTGGACATGCCGCAAATCGAACAGATTATATTTTAACGTTCGGAGAAAATGAGATTGTTTGGTGAGCCTAGAACCTTTGAGGATGAAACATCTATATTTTTTTCAAATATTTTTTCTTTGCAGCCTCTCACGAAATGAAGAAAAAGTTTTATGGAGAGAAACCCTGGAAAAATCCGAAGGAAACGCAAATCTCAATTGTTGTCGACACTTTGAAAAAATGTTGGAAGAACATCAAAAATCAATCAGATCTATTGTTATCAACCCTTATTCTGCACGGTATTTGAAATTTGATGTGGCTAGTTTTCCAAGATTGGAAAATCTTCAAATCACACTTAAATTTGGTATTGATTATTATCAAATTTTCGGGAAACTTGTGAGACCTTTGAAAACTCTGGAAGTTCTTCAAGGTTTTGATTCAAGCGATTCGGATTCTGATATTTTGGAATATGATCAGGTAATAATTTTGGGTACAGGGTTTTTTAGAGAATGAATTTATTTTCAGAAGTTAAAGAGTTTCCTTAAAAATCCTCTATATATTTTTCAGATCTATCAAGTGCAAGATAAAGTATCATTAGATAATTTGCATTTGAAAAATGAGCATCTCATCAGATTCACAGCAAAACATCTGGAAATAACAATTGGAGATTTGACCGAAGAAAATGTTGCAAATTGGCTGAGAACCTATCAAAATGGAACAATGCAACATACTATAATTCATTACACGTTTTCTGTCAGAGATTCCGATTTTGATTGCCATAAATTGTGGAGACTTTTGGGATCGAATGAGCAGAATCTGTGAGTTATCTCAACTTCTTTTTATATAATTCTTTTTTATATCAATTTTTCAGTGAGAAACTTCTTGCAATTCGAAGAAATGACAATCGAAGAAAATTTCTGTACTTGAAATTTACTCACCGATGTTTGGTGGTAACAAATCCTATGCTTTAAATTTTTTTTTGTTATTTTTTTGTCTAAAATTTTCGAGTTTTCTACATTGTGTTGTCTCTTTAAAGAGAATGGGAGAGAGAGAGTGTATACAGAAGAGACGCAGAGAAAAAGAGATGTCTCTGTCCCTTTCACACAAGTCTAGCAGGTGGAGAGAAAGGAAAAAGGCGGGGGGTTTTGAGTTTTTTTTTTTGAAAAATTTTTTTTTTTGAGATCTGAAGATTTGGATTTTTTGAGCCCGAATGAGCTCGGATTTTTGACCGGAATATTTAATTTATGTTGGAGTCTCACAGAAAAATTGATTTATTTTTTAAAATTAAAATAAGTTCCAATTAAAAATTTTGACTTCTGGTTTAAAAAAATGTGCTAAACTTGTTAGAATTTTTTCTGAAATTTATTTTTGAATTCTAAATTTATTTTTTTTTAATTCTGAAAACCTGAAACCAGGTTGATTTTTTGATACAAAATTTTCATAATTTACATGATTAAAAAAAATAATAAAAAAACACTTTTTTCCAATACTCTACCAATATCCAATGATTTCCAGCCAAACTCCTCCAAAAATTTCAAAAAAAAATTTTTTTTTCAAAAATTTTTCCCCAAGCCAAAAGACAATTTTGCTTTCACAACGGAAAATTCTAAAATCTCTTAAGCTCAACCATTTTCGAAGATCTTTTCTGGAAAAAATTCAGAATTGTCTAGAATAAAGATTGGACAAACAAAAATCCCAGTTATGTTTCGAAAAACCCCGGAAAAATATAATTATTGGTTTTTTCTCCATGATTTTTCTCTCCTCGTAAATCGAAAAGAGAAGACGAAAAATAGTGTGTGTTTTGGAGAGAGTGAGAGACATAAAAAGTGTGTCATTTGAGTGTGTTTGCTTTGTTTACTGGGCAGTCTTTGGGCTGTATTTTTGTTATGGAAATGGGAATTTCATTTTTTGGAGCATTAGATTTGAGCACATTTTTTGAGAGGAAAATAATGATGAACTAAAAATCTGATAAAGGGTTTTTGAGAAAATTAAGGGTTTCATGTTAAAGTTTTTTGGGCACGGAGCCAGTTTTGTGTTTTCAAATTCATTCTCAGGAGTTAGAATTTGGATTTTTTTCTGGAAATTTTCTGTTTCTACTTTTCTACTCGATTTCGGTGCAAATTTGAAAAAAAAACAATAAAAATCTTCAAAGGTGATGTCTGACATGAAAAAATTCAATTTCAATTCTGGTTAAAAAAACGCCATTGAAAAAGTTCCATAAAAATCGGAACTTTCAGAGAAACACAGCTCCAAACTACCGAAAATCTGGATTTTTGAGCAAATTTACACGGTGAACTGATTAGAACATGCTCTTTTAAATAAGCCCAACTTATTTTTGCTCACATTCAGACTCCACTCTTAAAAGTACGTTTTTCAAGAACTTTTCAAACCTCAAAAAATTCATGTTAGATTTTCCTCATTTTTCATGAATGCAAGAAAGGTTACTGTTCTACAACAATTTTTCTGCCACTGAAACAGTGACAAAAAATTATTGTGAAACAATAACCTCTCTCGCATTCACTTTTTTTCATCGTTTGTTTTTTTTTTTGAAGGAGATATGGTAATTGGAATATCACTCATAACAAACCTCCCCTTTTATTTATTTGCTTGCGACGACAACTGACAGGTCTCACATGTCTCTATCTTTTTCATGCAGAGTGGGCGGGGCCACAACTTTTTTCGAACATTTTTTAAAATTTTTTTTGTGAAAACGTTTGTTTCTTGAAGAGACTACGAGAGAAACAGATATAAAAAAGCAGCGAGAGTTTGTGCTTATTGAAGAGAGCGCAGAAAAAAATATTTTTCTCTGTTTGGGGGCGATTCAGGATTCAAATTAACTTTCAATTTTTGAAGAGAATTTTTCATAATTTGCCAAAGTTTGTGCTTCAATTTATGTATTGATCAGGATTATATTTTGGATCCGAACCAAGTTCTTAGATCTCAAAAACTCAAGAAAGGAATACAATGAGTCATCATAGCTCCATTTCAAAAAAATTTTTTCAAAAAAATCGGCCCAAGTTTTAAAAAAATCGGCCCGAGTTTAAAAAAAAATCGGCCCGAGTTTTTTCAAAAAAATTGGCCCGAGTTTTTTCAAAAAAATTGGCCCGAGTTTTTTCAAAAAAATCGGCCCGAGTTTTTTCAAAAAAAATTGGCCCGAGTTTTTTCAAAAAAAAATCGGCCCGAGTTTTTTCAAAAAAAAAATCAGCCCGAGTTTTTTTTTGTTTGACAAAAAACCCGCCCAAATGAAAATTTCGATTTGAGCGGGTAGCTGACAAAAATTGAAATTTTTATTTTCGTGTATACAGTCAACAAAAAAAAGTAACAGATTTAGATTAATCCAAAAATGTAAAAATGAAGTCGATGAATTAGGACCTAAATGACACTTCCTCTCAGGCTTAGGCTTAGTAAGCCACCCAGAATCAACTTTGAAGCTAAAAAAAATTGAAAGAAAATTTTTAACACTTAAAAAACAAGAAAATTCAGAATTTCATCCAGAAATGAAATTATTGAGAAAAAGACATGTCTCCAAACTTCTTAGGAAAATAGAATAAACACGGCTTTAAAGGCTCCTATAGGTTTCATAAAGTTGCAGAAGCTTTGAAGCCTCCAAAATTTTTCTGAAGCCTTCTAAAGCTTCGACAATTTTTCTGAAGCCTTCTAAAGCTTCGACAATTTTTCTGAAGCCTTCTAAAGCTTCGACAATTTTTCTGAAGCCTTCTGAAGCCTCCCCAATTTTTCTGAAGCCTTCTAAAGCCTCCACAATTTTTCTGAAGCTTTCTAAAGCTTCGACAATTTTTCCGAAGCCTTCTGAAGCCTCCACAATTTTTCTTAAGCCTTCTAAAGCCTCCACATTTTTTCTGAAGCCTTCTAAAGCCTCCACAATTTTTCTGAAGCTTTCTGAAGCGTCCACAATTTTTCTGAAGCTTTCTGAAGCCTCCACAATTTTTCTGAAGCCTCCTAAAGCCTCCACAATTTTTCTGAAGCCTCCTAAAGCCTCCACAATTTTTTTGAAGCCTTCTAAAGCCTCCAAAATTTTTCTGAAGCCTTCTAATGCCTTTCGAAGCTTTCTGAAGCCTTCTAAAGTCCCCACAATTTTTCTGAAGCCTTCTGAAGCCTCCACAATTTTTCTGAAGCCTTCTGAAGCCTCCACAATTTTTCTGAAGCCTTCTAAAGCTTCGACAATTTTTCTGAAGCCTTCTAAAGCTTCGACAATTTTTCTGAAGCCTTCTAAAGCTTCGACAATTTTTCTGAAGCCTTCTGAAGCCTCCCCAATTTTTCTGAAGCCTTCTAAAGCCTCCACAATTTTTCTGAAGCTTTCTAAAGCTTCGACAATTTTTCCGAAGCCTTCTGAAGCCTCCACAATTTTTCTTAAGCCTTCTAAAGCCTCCACATTTTTTCTGAAGCCTCCTAAAGCCTCCACAATTTTTCTGAAGCCTCCTAAAGCCTCCACAATTTTTTTGAAGCCTTCTAAAGCCTCCAAAATTTTTCTGAAGCCTTCTAATGCCTTTCGAAGCTTTCTGAAGCCTTCTAAAGTCCCCACAATTTTTCTGAAGCCTTCTGAAGCCTCCACAATTTTTCTGAAGCCTTCTGAAGCCTCCACAATTTTTCTGAAGCCTTCTAAAGCTTCGACAATTTTTCTGAAGCCTTCTAAAGCTTCGACAATTTTTCTGAAGCCTTCTAAAGCTTCGACAATTTTTCTGAAGCCTTCTGAAGCCTCCCCAATTTTTCTGAAGCCTTCTAAAGCCTCCACAATTTTTCTGAAGCTTTCTAAAGCTTCGACAATTTTTCCGAAGCCTTCTGAAGCCTCCAAAATTTTTCTGAAGCCTTCTAATGCCTTTCGAAGCTTTCTGAAGCCTTCTAAAGCTTCGACAATTTTTCTGAAGCCTTCTAAAGCTTCGACAATTTTTCTGAAGCCTTCTGAAGCCTCCCCAATTTTTCTGAAGCCTTCTAAAGCCTCCACAATTTTTCTGAAGCTTTCTAAAGCTTCGACAATTTTTCCGAAGCCTTCTGAAGCCTCCAAAATTTTTCTGAAGCCTTCTAATGCCTTTCGAAGCTTTCTGAAGCCTTCTAAAGTCCCCACAATTTTTCTGAAGCCTTCTGAAGCCTCCACAATTTTTCTGAAGCCTTCTGAAGCCTCCACAATTTTTCTGAAGCCTTCTGAAGCCTCCACAATTTTTCTGAAGCCCTCTGAAGCCTCCACAAGTTTTCTGAAGCCTTCTGAAGCCTCCACAAGTTTTCTGAAGCTTTCTGAAGCCTTCGCAAGTTTTCTGAAGCCTTCTAAAGCCTCCACAATTTTTCTGAAGCCTCCAAATTGTTTCTGAAGCCTCCGAAATCCTTATGAAGCCTCCGAAACTTTTCTGAAGTTTTCACAAGAAAAAAGAGAAGAAGAAAAACAGAGCACAGAAAAAAACCCTGAAAATCTGAATTGTTCTATTTCAGAAGTCTTGTTGAATTTGAAATTTTTTTTACAAACACAGTTTTTATTAACATAGTTTATTATCACGAAGACAAAACTAGAGAGAAACGAAAAACACCATAAAATTTCTCATAAATTTCAAAAATGAAATTACATAAAAAAGGTGTTTCCTGATTCTTGAGCAGTTGGAGGAGGAGTACTTTGTGAACCGTCGTCAGCAACCTGTGGAGCGTGAGTCAGCGGCAAATTGATATTAATCAAAACACGAAGATGTTCATTGAATTTGAATTCGGGATGCAATTGTTGAGCAGTCAACAAATGCTTCATCACATTTTCCCCATTTAACACACGCATTGGTTGGTTCTTCCAGCCTACTCGACCACCAGGAAGTTTTGGATGATAAATTCTGGAAAAAATAATTTTAAATGTGTTTTGATGAAAATCTATTTTTTTTCCTGAAGCCTTCAGGTCCCTCGCAACCCAAACTCACGTTAGACTTATTGGTGTTTCAAATATATTCCCATCAACGTGCGATAAACTTTTTTTGAGCATACTATCCAAATTTTCGGTCATCCTATCCACTGGTAAATTTGGACAAACTAAACATCTTTCGATTTTCATCATCAGTACATAGCGATCAGGTTTCTTTATGTCTACCAGATACTCCATCCACGTTTCCAACCTTACAATACCTTCCAATGAGACGAATTTCAGATTGGCAAAAGGCAAAAGTCTTTGATATTCTCTGATAAAGTATTCAGGAATTGGAGCATCAAAATGTTGTGGAATGGGGCCACTCTGAAATTCCAATTTTCATGAGGCTTGTGGAAAACTTTAGTGGTTTGAAATTTTTGAATATCAACTTGTGAGATCACTTTTGTTGGATATTATAAATTATACTTTTCAATGGTAATTTTTGCTAGTGAGAATTCTTTATAAATCAAAAAAAAACTAACCTCTAGGAACCAAGGATCAGAATCAAATGATTGAGTTGCAAGTGGTCCGCTGGAAGATGGATCATCCGCTCTCGATTGGTCTTCTGGTGGAATTGCAAGTGGTCCGCTGGAAGATGGAACATCTGGACTCGATTGGTCTCCTGATGAAATTGCAAGTGGTCCGCTGGAAGATGAAACATCTGGACTGGATTGATCTCCTGTTGGAACTGCAACTGGTTCGGTTGAAGATGGATCTTCCGCTCTCGATTGGTCTTCTGATGGAACTGCAACTGGTCCGCTCGAACTTGGAACATCTGGACTAGATTGATCTCCTGATGAAATTGCAACTGGTTCGGTTGAAGAAGGAACATCAGCTTCGGATCCAGGAATTCCTTCAACTGGCATAGGAACATCTGCTACTGTTGTTGATGTTGCGACAGCACTTGGATTGACGGATTTCGTTGGCATTTGAGCCTGAAAAGTTGAATTACATTTTCAGTTATTTCAAACTTTTTTCTGTTTATTTTCAATTATTTCTTTGGAAATTTTAAACTTTATGATTTCTTCTTCTAAAATTGGTTTGAAATTCTTTCTAGATTGATACTAAATTTTTATTTTTTCGATTGATTTTTGTTGAAAGCTTTATATGAAGATAAAAATTGAACTAACCGATTTATCTGCCGATGATCCTTGCGCAGATTTTTCCGTTGAGAGTGCAGAAGTTGAAGTATCTTCCGATTGATCTCCTGTTGAAGTTGCAACTGGTTCGGGTGAAGGAAGAACATAAGCTTCAGGTCCAGGAATTCCTCCAACTAGTATACGGCGATGAATTATTGGCACTGATGCATGAGCCTTTGAGTTGATTGATTTCGATTTCGATCTCGATCTTTTGACGTCATTCGATTTCGATGCCGATTGAGTCTGAAATTTTTATTGATATTCTATGTTATTTCAAACTTTGATATTTTTGTTTGGAATTTTTTTTAAAGATTAATGCTAAATTTTCTTATTTTTGATGAATTTTTTGTTGAAAGTTTCATATGGAGATAAAAATTGAACTAACCGATTTTTTCGCCTTCGATCCTTGCGCAGATTTTGCTGTTGAGCATGCAGAAGTTGAAATCGCTTTGGGAGCAGGAGTTTTTCCTCGGGCTCGAGAACTTCTTTGATTTCGAACATCTTCGGAATTGACCTCGCCGACCTGAAATTCAAATTTTAATTAATATCTTTTTCTTTTTGTTATTCAATTTTTTTGAGAGAACGTCTAAATGTTTTGGCAAAAAATATTTGAAATATGAAGAAAAACTCACATCTTTTCTCTTTTTGGATGTCGTTTCAGCAGACTTTGGTGCAACACTCTTGGCTCTTTTTCTTGACGCAGTCGTTTCAGCCAAAGCCATTTTCGCCACACTTCTCGCAATTCCACGAGTTGCAACTTTGTTCACTGGAGCAGCTTTCGCTTTTTGTCCTCTGGTTTTCGCAGTTGATGCATTTGTTCTTAGTTGAGCTGGCATTTTTCCAAGTATTTCTGAAAAAAAAACATTTTATATTCAACCGTTTTCATGATTAAATAAAAACGAGTAATAATAAGGAGGAAAACGAAAAATCGAGTAAAAAAGAGGAAGAGACAATGATGACGAAATGAGAGAAACGAGTGCAATAGAGCGCACTTTCTCTCCTAATAATTTTCCGAAGGAGAAAAGTATAATGTTTCCAAAAAGCATCCATTTTTCTGTGACACTTCGAAGAAACAGTGACAAGGAAAAAAATGGATGATTCTTGGAAAATGGATGAATCACAGCAGTGAATGAATAGTTGAAAAGCAAAAATACGCCGAGAATAAAATAGTCTCCATTGGAGACTCTCCAATAATATGTCGAAGATGTATTTGGCAATCTGCAAAAATATCTAGATTAACCTATGGTATGAAAATAGCTGTGGAACAACACAGTTAATGAAAATATACCTGACAAAAACGCGATCGCAACATATTCCTTTCAATAAGCCAAAAAATGTGTTGTGAGTAGAATATCCCTTCAAAAATTGCGGATTCATTTTTGTTGAGCTGCTCCTTCTTCTCTTCATCTTCCACTCGAACGCATTGAAATCTTGTTGTCGTCTTGATTTTGTCGCAAGTTGGATAATCAATCAGCAACGAAATGCTTTTCCATCTTCTGAATATTCATGTTGGAGCTGCTCTTCTGTTGAGAAGTCGCGACGGCGACGGAGACATTTGTTGTTTCTCTGCTTCACTCCAATTTCTTCCATAGCCTCTGAATTCTTCTCGCCGTTCTTCTTCTTCTCATTTCCATAGAGAATCCTCGAATCCCTCTTGTCTACGCCGTTTCCTGCAAAAATATCAATTAACCAACGGAAAAATTGTGTTGCCGAACTAAAATATCATAAAATTTACCTGGGAAACTTTGTCGCTGGCTATAATTCGCTCCATTCATTTGAATCACCTTCGATATCCATTTTCTCGTCGTCGTTTTCCCTAAAAACCAATGAATTGATTGAAAAAGGCGTGGTTAGTGGAAGAAACGAACAAAAACACGAACAAAAGAAAAGAAGAAAAAGAAGAAAGGTGGCATGTGTGTGTGTGAGAGAGAGAGAAAAACAAACGAGACGCAGACACACCTGCAGACCAATTTATTGATTGAGAAAGGCGTGGTTAAAAGGAAAACAAACAAAACAAAAAAAGAAGAAAAGTGGCATGCATGTGTGTGAGAGAGTGTGTGAGAAATGACGAGACACAGACAGATAAACAAACAGGTAGTGTTTGTTGGAGTGAGCATGGTCTTTTGAAAAGTAAAAACAATAACCAAAAGGGTGAAAGAAGTTACCTGGCGGTTTGTAGAGGATGGGAGAAAAGGAATAAAGACGCGTCCTTTATCTAATAGAGTGTATGTAGACTGACGTGATTGACTTGACATCGGAAGGGTGGAAATCGGGAGTATATCAATCTAGCATTTCGTCGCAAGTTCAGTAGTATCCTTGTCGATGTTTTTCTTCTTTTTCTGCCTTCCTGATCCTACTTCCACGTTGCCATCATTTCACAGCAGATGAATAAATCAGAAATAATAACTGGATGAACCTGAAATTCAATAAAAATACCTGGAAAATCCTTTGTCATCATCCAATTCAACTGAACACGATATTCCCTTGGCTTCGTTGTTCTTCTGTGTTTGCGAATCCTCAGCTCATTGAAAATAATCGCCGTATTTCCGGTGAAATCATCACCCCAAAACCAGCATAAAACATTCAATCAGAATCCTTCGAATCGCTCAACCTTCTACTTCATTTCTATCCAATAAAATGATCAATGTTGTTCTTCTTCATAATCTTATCTTCCAAAACAATCCTTTGATTTCTTTGTCGGTGTTGTTGTTTCTTCTTAAACTTTCTTGGAAAACTTGAATTTGTACTTGTTGGCGTTGTTTTTCTGTGTTTGTGAATCTTCAGCTAATTGAAAATAATAAATTTCTTCACATCGCCGTCTTTCCTGTGAAATCCTTGATCGTCCCAATAATTCGATATGTTTGTTGTTGTTTTTCTTCTTGTTTCCATTTAGAATCCTCGAATCTCTCTTGTCTACGCCGTTTCCTGCAAAAATACCAATTAACCAACGGAAAATTGTGTTGCCGAACTAAAATATCATAAAATTTACCTGATGAACTTTGTCGATGGCTATAATTTGCTCCACCCATCCATATACACTTTGATTTCCATTTTCTCGTCGTCGTTTTCCCTGAAAACCAATAAATTGATTGAAAAAGGCGTGGTTAGGAGAGGAAAACAAGCACAAACACAAACAAAAAAAAGAAGAAAAAGAAGAAAGGTGGCATGTGTGTGTGTGTGAGAGAGAGAGAAAAAAAAACGAGACGCAGACACACCTGCAGACCAATTTATTGATTGAGAAAGGCGTGGTTTAAAGGAAAACAAACAAAAAAGAAGAAGAAAGGCAAAGAAATAACGAGACACATTTTCGAAAACAACACAGTTGAACTCGATCATTTCAATTCTTGTGTGAAATGATAATTTTTGTTTGTTTTTAAATTAATATTTTATTTGTTTGATTTAAATTTTGAAACTCTTCTAAAGCCGACTTCATTTTTACATTTTTGGATTATTTTGTTGACTGTATAGACGAAAATCAAAATTTTTGAATTTTTGTCAGCTACCCGCTCAAATCGAAATTTTCATTTGGGCGGGTATTTTTGTCAAACAAAAAAAAAAACTCGGCCCGAGTTTTTTCAAAAAAAAAATCGGCCCGAGTTTTTCCAAAAAAAATCGGCCCGAGTTTTTTCAAAAAAAAAATCGGCCCGAGTTTTTTTCAAAACTTGTGGAGGCTTTAGAAGGCTTCAGAAAAATTGTGGAGGCTTCAGAAGGCTTCAGAGAAATTGTGGAGGCTTTAGAAGGTTTCAGAAAAATTGTGAAGGCTTTAGAAGGCTTAGGAAAAATTGTGGAGGCTTCAGAAGGCTTCAGAAAAGCTGTCGAAGCTTTAGAAGGCTTCAGAAAAATTTTGGAGGCTTTAGAATGCTTCAGAAAAATTGTGGAGGCTTTAGAAGGTTTCAGAAAAATTGTGAAGGCTTCAGAAGGCTTAGGAAAAATTGTGGAGGATTTAGAAGGCTTCAGAAAAATTGTGGAAGCTTTAGAAGGCTTCAGAAAAATTGTGGAAGCTTTAGAAGGCTTCAGAAAAATTGTGGAGGCTTCAGAAGGCTTCAGAAAAATTGTGGAGGCTTTTGAAGAATTGTGAAGGCATCAGAAGAATTTTGAATTCTTCATAAGTCTTCAGAAGGCTTCGAAAAACTTCAAAAGGTTTAAGAAAGTTTTTGGAGGCTTTTTGGAGGCTTCAAAGCTTCTGCAAATTTATGAAACCTATAGGAGCCTTTAAAGCCGTGTTTATTCTATTTTCCTAAGAAGTTTGGAGACATGTCTTTTTCTCAATAATTTCATTTCTGATGAAATTCTGAATTTTCTTGTTTTTTAAGTGTTAAAAATTTTCTTTCAATTTTTTTAGCTTCAAAGTTGCTTCTGGGTGGCTAATAAAGCCTAAGCCTGAGAGGAAGTGTCATTTAGGTCCCAACTCATCGACTTCATTTTTACATTTTTTGGATTATTCCAAATCTGTTACTTTTTTTGTTGACACGAAAATAAAAATTTCAATTTTTGTCAGCTACCCGCTCAAATCGAAATTTTCATTTGGGCGGGTATTTTTGTCAAACAAGAAAAAACTCGGGCCGATTTTTTTGGAAAAACTCGGGCCGATTTTTTTTTAAAAACTCGGGCCGATTTTTTTTGGAAAAACTCGGGCCGATTTTTTTTCGTAAAAACTCCAAATTTAGCGAGCAACAAAGTCCCCCTAATATCGATTTTTGACTTTGAAAATTTTGTTCAATTTTCAAAAGTTAGGGTAAGTCGAATTTTTTTCTTTCGTATTTCTAAATCCAAGCCCTTCGAATTCTGAGCAGAATGACGTTTATACTTTGAAAAATCATTCACGGAGAGTGAAATAATGATTTATTGAAGTTTTGACATACATTGGTGTCCACCATCCACCAAAAACATTTTTTTGTTATTTTACTCCGGGAATATGTTCTATAGCTAAGGGGCTACCAACCAGCCAAAAATTAGCAAATTTGAAAATTTTTTGTACCATAGGATTTTTTTTTCTTGTTACAAAAAACGTCTCTTAAAAAGACTTGTTGAGTTTGATAATTTTTCGATAAACACAGTTTTTATTAACATAGTTTATTATCACAAAGACAAAACTAGAAAGAATCGAAAAACACCATAAAATTTCTCATAAATTTCAAAAATGAAATTACATAAAAAAGGTGTTTCCTGATTCTTGAGCAGTTGGAGGAGGAGTATTTTCTGCATTGTCATCAAACCGTGGGTGAGTCAGCGGCAAATTGATTTTAATCAAAACACGAAGATGTTCATCGAATCTGAATTCGGGATGTGATTGTTGAGCAGCCAACAAATGCGTCATCACATTTTCCCCATTTAACACACTCATTGGTTGGTTGTTCCAGGCTAATAGACCACCAGGAAGTTTTGGATGATAAATTCTGGAAAAAATAATTTTAAATGTGTTTTGGTGAAAAACTATTTTTTTTCCTGAAGCCTTCTGAATTCCTCACAAGGAGACGTTTTTAATGTTCCCCCCTGAAAAAAGGTGATACTATGCGGAAAGTGTAGTACCCCCATGGGTATGAAAAAGCCCAAAGGGAATTTGGAAACAAAAATTTATTTTCATGGGAAAGTTGTCATCGAAGATCGTTCCAGCCATGTCCACTGATCTTTGCGATTCTAACACCAAGAACATCGATTAATTTTATATTATGAAGCTGAAATTGGATGAACAACGTATTTTGAACCATATCTAATCATTTAAACATTACTCCTGAACTTATACACGCCTCTTTGAGATTTGTTTCAATAACAATCCATTTCTCTTTATTCGCATCCTATTTTTAAATGTTTCATGCCATGATTGAAATAAGTTGAATAACAAATGTTCAAAATGTTGGAGTGAAATTTCTAACACTCGCAAACAATTAATCAGCAAATTCATGATCCAAAATTTCAAAACAATCATTGTTCTTGATGTTAGAATCGAAAAGATCAGTGGACATGACTGGAACGAAACATCAGAAAATCGAAATTTGACATCGGAATTTGTTAACAATAGTTCAAAATGCAAATTTAGTGATAAATTAGACATAAAAACTGTGATTCAATTAAGATTAGCTTCTAAATACTGATTTTTGATGAAAAATTGAATAATTATGAAATTTTGATTCAGAAGTTCGGAGCGAACTATATCTTGAATTTTATGATTCAAAACACATGTCAATATCGTTATTTAGGTAACTAAAGTCAATATTCATAACAATCGAGGCTAATTCTCATTTTTTGGTGGGGGGGGGGGTCCTATCTTTATTGGACGCTCGAAAATCAGCATTTTCACGTCACGTGTAGATGAAACAACTCACAAATCATAGGAATGTGTTTCCTGGGTTATTTTTTGATTTAAAAACGATTCCCATTCTCAAATATCAGTCATCTATAACCGTTTCATTGGAAATCTCAAATTCTAGGGGGTCCTATCTTTATTGGACGCACTGTACACTTTCCGCATAGTATCACTTTTTTTCAGGAGGGAACATTGAAAACGTTTCCTTGTGAGGACCCTCGCAACCCAAACTCACGTTAAATTTATTGGTGTTTCATATATATCCCCATCAACGTGCGATAAACTTTTTTTGAGCATATAATCCAAATTTTCGGTCATCATATCCACTGGTAAACTTCGAAAAATTACGCTTCTTTCGACTTTCATCATCAGTACATAACTATCAGGTTTCTTTATGTCTATCAGATACTCCATCCGCGTTTCCAACCTTACAATATCTAACAATGAGATAAATTTCAGATTGGTAAAAGGCAAAAGTCTTTGATATTCTCTGATAAAGTATTCAGGAATTGGAGCATCAAAATGTTGTGGAGGGGGGTCATTCTGAAATTCCAATTTTCATGAGGCTTGTGGAAAACTGTAGTGGTTTTAAACTTCGGTTGAAAATGATTTGAAATTTTTGCATATCAACTTGTGAGATTACTTTTGTTGGATATTAAAAATTATACTTTTCACTGGTAATTTTTGCTAGTTGCAGATGAGAATTCTTTATAAATCAAAAAAAAACTAACCGCTATGAACGAAGGATCAACATCAAATAATGGAAGTGCAAATGGTCCGCTGAAAAATGGATCATCCGCTATCGATTCGTATCCTGATGGAATTTCAACTGGTCCGCTGGAAGATGGATCATCCGCTCTCGATTGGTCTTCTGGTGGAATTTCAAGTAGTCCGGTCAAATATGAATCATCTGGACTCGATTGGTCTCCTGATGAAATTGTAACTGGTCCGCTGGAAGATGGATCATCTGGACTGGATTGATCTCCTGTTGGAACTGCAACTGGTCCGCTGGAAGATGGAACATCCGCTCTCGATTGGTCTTCTGGTGGAATTGCAAGTGGTCCGCTCGAAGATGGATCATCTGGACTCGATTGATCTCCTGATGGAATTGCAAGTGGTCCGCTGGAAGATGGTACATTTGGACTGGATTGATCTCCTGTTGGAACTGCAACTGGTTCCGTTGAAGAAGGAACATCTGGACTCGATTGGTCTCCTGATGAAATTGCAACTGGTTCCGTTGAAGAAGGAACATCAGCTTGAGATCCAGGAATTCCTTCAACTGGCATAGCACGAGGAACATCTGATACTGTTGTTGATGTTGCGACAGCATTTGAATTGACGGATTCCGTTGGCATTTGAGCCTGAAATGTTGATTTACAATCTCAGTTATTTCAAACTTTTTTCTGTTTATTTTAAATTATTCCTTTTGAAATTTGAAACTTTATGATTTCTTCTTCTAAAATTGGTTTGAAATTCTTTCTAGATTGATACTAAATTTTTATTTTTTCGATTGATTTTTGTTGAAAGCTTTATATGAAGATAAAAATTGAACTAACCGATTTATCTGCCGATGATCCTTGCGCAGATTTTTCCGTTGAGAGTGCAGAAGTTGAAGTATCTTCCGATTGATCTCCTGTTGAAGTTGCAACTGGTTCGGGTGAAGGAAGAACATAAGCTTCAGGTCCAGGAATTCCTCCAACTAGTATACGGCGATGAATAATTGGCACTGATGCATGAGCCTTTGGGTTGATCGATTTGGATCTCGATCTTTTGACGTCATTCGATTTCGAAGCCGATTGAGTCTGAAATTTTTATTGATATTCTATGTTATTTCAAACTTTGCAATTTTTGTTTGAAATTTTTTTCAGATTAATGCTAAATTTTCTTCTTTTCCATGATTTTTTTGTTGAAAGCTTGGAGATAAAAATTCAACTAACCGATTTTTTCGCCTTCAATCCTTGCGCAGATTTTGCTGTTGATCGTGAAGATGATGAAATCGCTTTCGGAGCAGGAGTTTTTCCGCGGGTTCGAGAACTTCTTTGATTTCGAACATCTTCGGAATTGACCTCGCCGACCTGAAATTCAAATTTTAATTAATATCTTTTTCTTTTTGTTATTTAATTTTTTTGAGAGAACGTCTAAATGTTTTGGCAAAATGAAGAAAAAACTCACATCTTTTCGCTTTTTGGATGACATTTCAGCAGACTTCGGTGCAACACTCTTGGCTCTTCTTCTTGACGCAGTCGTTTCAGCCAAAGCCATTTTCGCCACACTTTTCGCAATTCCACGAGTTGCAACTTTGTTCACTGGAGCAACTTTCGCTTTTTGTCCTCTGGTTTTCGCAGTTGATGCATCTACGGCGCGAATTCTTAGTTGAGCTGGCATTTTTCCAAGTATTTCTGAAAAAAACACATTTTATATTCAATCGTTTTCATGATTAAGTAAAAACGAGTAATATTAAGGACAAAAACGAAAAATCGAGAAAAAAAGAGGAAGAGACAATGATGACGAAATGAGAGAAACGAGTGCAATAGAGCGCACTTTCTCTCCTAATGGGCCTATGCAGAATAATATTTTGTAATAAAAAACATTTTTTTCCTATGCAGAAACACGTCGAAAAAACAAAATATACAGTTTACTATTTTGAGTAGAGAGAACGTGAAATTGAGAGAGTGCAGACAAAAAACCCATTTTATGTCTGCGCTCTCTCAATTTCACGTTGTCTTTATTTTGTTTTTTCGACGTTTTTCTGCATAGGAAAAAAATGTTTTTTAATGTTTTTTATTACAAAATATTATTCTGCATAGGCCCATAATAATTTTCCGAAGGAGAAAAGTATAATGTTTCCAAAAAGCATCCATTTTTCTGTGACACTTTAAAAAACAGTGACAATGAAAAACATGGATGATTCTTGGAAAATGGATGAATCACAGCAGTGAATAAATAGTTGAAAACCAAAAATACGTCGAGAATAAAAGAGTCTCCAATAAAATGTCGAAGATGTACATATTTGCCAATCTGCAAAATGATCTCGATTAATCTACGGTATGAAAATAGCTGTGGAACAACACATTTTATAAAAATATACCTGGAAAACCGCGACCGAAACAAAAAACATTCCAAGAAGTCAAAAATGCGTTGTGAGTAGAATTGCCCTTCAAAAATCGCGGCTCCATTTTGTTGAGCTGCTCCTTCTTCTCTTCATCTTCCACTCGAAAACATTGAAATCTTGTTGTCGCTTTGATTTTGTCGCAAGTTGGATCAATCAGCAACGAAATGTATTGCCATCTTCTGAGAATGAATATTCATTTTGGAGCTGTTCTTCTGTTGAAAAGTCTTCACGGCGACGGATACACTTGTTGTTTCTTTGCTTCACTCAAATTACTTCCAAAGCCTCTCAATTCCTCTCTTCGTTGTTTTTCTTCTCGTTTCCATCCAGAATCCTCTTGTCGCCACCATTTCCCTGCAAAAATACCAATTAACCAACGGGAAAATTGTGTTGCCGAACTAAAATATCATAAAATTTACCTGGGAAACTTTGTCGATGCCTATAATTTGCTCCATTCATTTGATTCACCTTCGCTATCCATTTGCTCGTCGTTCTTTTCCCTGAAAACCAATAAATTGATTGAAAAAGGCGTGGTTAGGAGAGGAAAACACACACAAACACGAACAAAAGAAAAGAAGAAAAAGAAGAAAGGTGGCATGTGTGTGCTTGAGAGAGAGAGAAAAAAAGAGACGCAGACACACCTGCAGACCAATTTATTGATTGAGAAAGGCGTGGTTAAAAGGAAAACAAATAAAACAAAACAAAAAAGAAGAAAAGTGGCATGCATGTGTGTGAGAGAGTGTGTGAGAAATGACGAGACACAGACAGATAAACAAACAGGTATTGTTTGTTGGAGTGAGCAGGGTCTTTTGAAAAATAATAACAATAACCAAAAGGGTGAAAGGAGTTACCTGGAGGTTTGTAGAGGATGGGAGAAGATAAATAAAGACGCGTCCTTTATCCAATACAGTGTATGTAGAGTGGCGTGATTGACTTGACATCGGAAGGGCGGAAATTGAGAGTATATCAATCCAGCATTTTGTCGCAAGTTCAGTAGTATCCTTGTCGATGTTTTTCTTCTTTTTCTGCCTTCCTGATCCTACTTCCACGTTGCCATCATTTCACAGCAGATGAATAAATCAGAAATAATAACTGGATGAACCTGAAATTCAATAAAAATACCTGGAAAATCCTTTGTCATCATCCAATTCAACTGAACACGATATTTCCTTGGCTTCGTTGTTCTTCTTTGTTTGCGAATCCTCAGCTTATTGAAAATAATCGCCGTATTTCCGGTGAAATCATCATCCCAAAACCAGCATAAAACATTCGATCAGAATCCTTCGAATCGCTCTACCTTCTACTTCATTTCTATCCAATAAAATGATCAATGTTGTTCTTCTTCATAATCTTATCTTCCAAAATAATCCTTTGATTTCTCTATCGGTGTTGTTGTTTCTTCTTATATTTTTTTGAAAAACTTGAATTTGTACCTGTTGGCGTTGTTTTTCTGTGTTTGCAAATCCTCAGCTGATTGAAAATAATAAATTTCTTCACATCGCCGTCTTTCCTGTGAAATCCTTGATCGTCCCAATAATTCGATATGTTTGTTGTTGTTTTTCTTCTCATTTCATCCAGAATCCTCAAATCCTTCTTGTCGTCGCCATCTTCCTGCAAAAATACCAATTAACCAACGGGAAAATTGTGTTGCCGAACTAAAATATCATAAAAATTACCTGGGAAACTTTGTCGATGGCTATAATTCGCTCCATTCATTTGAATCACCTTCGATATCCATTTTCTCGTCGTTTTTTTCCCTGAAAACCAATAAATTGATTGAAAAGGCGTGGTTAGGAAAGAAAAAACACGAACAAAAGAAAAAGAAGAAAAGAAGAAAAAGAAGAAAGGTTGCATGCAGGGATGTCGTTTTTCACGAAAAAGTGGGCCCTAGAGCCCGATCATCATTTTCCGGCTGGGCTGCCTCTCTATTTGAAAAAAACGAAGAAGGCCGGGCTCAGCCCGGCCCGCCTATGATTTTTTCAGCTGTGTGATTTTCAAATAAAACAATGCGGTGTTTGCACAAAAACACACACAACAATTGTCGCACAATTGCACACTTTTGTTTTCTTTTCTTTTTTTCAAAGTTTTTAGGCGCACAGAAAGAGTTTATAGACATATATTGCTGTTTATCGTTGTTTATTAGTTTTATTTTGATCCTAAATTCATCATCAATTGATGTAACCATTATTTTACTAAAGAAACGTCATAATTTCTTTGTATCGAAGACTTATTTGTTCAAATTGTTGTTTTCCTCCAGATTTTGTATTTTCCAGGTTTCATCTAAATTGAAACATCGGACGATGGGAAGAACTAGAAACACCGCCATTCAACCACGGAAACCAAGACAACCAAGGCAACCAAAAAAGCCTTATCTGAATATTTCAATTGAAAGGGTTCAGGATTTATTAGACGGAACAGATGTTGACAATTTGAAAATTTTCCCAACAAACGACGATATGCAAAAAATTGAAATTGAAAAAGATGGTATATTGATGTCAACGGGTTATAAAAGATGTTCATTATGTTTTGCTATTCTTCGAGCAACTGGAGGTCACACAGGTCGCCACTTTGAATTGTGCCAATTGAGACAACAAGACAATCAGTTATTATGTCAACAAATAATTCCGAGTAAGAGTGATATGAAATCTTACATTGCCACGTTCATCATTAAAACTGGTTTATCCATTTCACTTTGCGAAAACTCGGCGCTCCGAGAAATGCTGACGAATGTCATATTGCGTGGCCAGTGAGTTTTTTTTCATTAAACATTGACATAAAACATAAAATTTAGATCCGACGACGGAACTATTTCATCAATTTTTCCCGGGAGAACCGCTGTGAGAGAAGAAATCGTTTCGCAATTGGATTTCTACAAGCAAGAAATAAAAGATGCCTTGACATATCATGTTAACACTTCGATGGTGAATGTTGTGGTGGATTTTGGAAAGATAAGCCACGATTTCATTTCAATCAAAGTGTCTTTAATAGTTGATATTGATCGAGGTGATGGAACGTGGTTTTGGCAGCTGTCGATTGTCCCAATTGGAATGTTCGTCTATAAGGAAGAATCAAAATCAGCCAAGGATATCAACGAATGTTTGAAGAACTCTTTTTCAAGCTATGGATGGGAACCGGAAAAGGCAGGCAATTCGTACTTCACGGCTGATGCCGCGAGAAACATGCAGTGCACAGGATCGCGATATTTTCAAGGATATATAAGGTGTTTAGCTCACTTTTCTAATACTCTGGCAAGACGAATTTTCACACCATATGCCAACTCGATGATGACACCAAATCAAAAAAATATTTTGAGTAAATTGTTGGAGATTATTAATCAAAGTATCAAATTGGCTGGTTTAATCAAAAACAATCAAAACGCGAAAAGAAGAATTCAAAAAATTGAAATAATGAAATATTTGGACGAAAATAAAGTTTATTTGAAATTGATTGAAGAGTGCTTGGAACCTATCAACAAAATGTGCACTTTTTCGCAGAAAGACGAAATCATCACGAATTTCGTAATCCCATTTTATGCTCTAACTGTTGAGCACTTCAGTAAATTGGCCAAAAGTAGCGACGAGGTAATTTAGTTATACATTTTTATTTTCTCCAATTCTATTATTATAGATTAGAGCAAAAGTTGGATTATCAGCTCAGGAAGTTTTGCGAGTTAATAGTGATATAATTTCACCTGAACACTGTCTTGCTTTTTATCTGGATCCGAGGAGAAATGCGAAAAATCAAGCGATTCTGGACGATCATAATGTGAGTTTAATTTTCTGTGATTTTCAGATGAATATCTTTAATTTTCAGATGAACATCGATTTATATCAACAATCTTTAATTGCTTTACAAACAATTTCAACAAATTTACAATTGGATCAACCTGTTGCTATTCAATCAAATATTGCGAATTTGGACTCAATGGATATTATTGCGCGCGCGACAACTCCGGAAGAGCAACCACCTGAAACAACACAAGAAGAATTCAGCAAATATATTCTTCAAAGAAACTCGGTTGATCTCACCGTTTTCTGGCCTGCCAACAAAAACACATATCCAAAATTATACAAAGTTGCCAGGAAAGTATTCTCAATACTGGTTTCAGAAGCCACTTCAGAAAGGGCGTTTTCGAATGCTAAATTTCTGTATCGACCAAATCGCGAAAATCTAGAGACTAGTTTTCTAGAAAACCTTTTGCTAGCATATGAAGCTGAAAAATCAACCGCTTGTTTTATAAATCCGCCAATATAATTTATGTCTTTTGTTTATTTCCTCCCAGTTTTAATTTTTCTTGTTGATCTCTATGTGCCATGAAATCGTGTAAAATGATGAAAATTTGAATTTTTGTTTGGTAGTCAATTTTTTCTATTTATTATTAAGTTTGAATTTTATAATAAAAATTTTGGTCAAAAACACTATTGTCAAGTTTAAAATAAGTAATTAACTTCTAAAGGTATCAGCGGGCCCAAAAAAGCCCGGGGCCCTCTTAAATTTGTTCACGAAAACCCGGGCCATAAAAACCCGCTGACTTTTGGGGGGGGCCCCGCTGGCCCGCTCCGAAACGACATCCTTGGTTGCATGTGTGTGTGTGTGAGAGAGAGAGAAAAAATAACGAGACGCAGACACACCTGCAGACCAATTTATTGATTGAGAAAGGCGTGGTTAAAAGGAAAACAAACAAAACAAAAAAAGAAGAAAAGTGGCATGCATGTGTGTGTGAGAGTGTGTGAGAAATGACGAGACATAGACAGATAAACAAACAGGTAGTGTTTCTTACATTAGATTGCGCATGATCTTTTGAAAAATAACAATAACCAAAAAAGGTGAAATTTTGATTGAGAAAGGCGTGGTTAAAAGGATAACAAACAAAACAAAAAGGTAGAAAGGATGAAAATAGCTGGAACAACACATTTTTCAAAAATATACCTGGAAAAACGCGACCGAAACAAACAACATTCCAATAAGCCAAAAATGTGTTGTGAGTGGAATATCCCTTCAAAAATCGCGGCTCTATTTTGTTGAGCTGATTCATTCCAATCTTCCATTGATACATTTGTTGTTGTCTCGATTTCATTTTCCTTTTCATATGCAAAATCCTCGAATATTTCAATTGTTGTTCTTTTTTCTCTTGATCGTTCACTCGAAAGCAAAAATCCTCTTGACGCCAGTTTTCTGAGAAAATATCGATTAACCAACGGGAATATAGCTTGGCCGAATTGAATTATAATATAAATTACCTGAGAATAGCAAAATCCTTCGAATCGCTCAACCTTCCAATTCATTTTCATCCAACACAATGTTGTCCAAACATTGAACCAGAAAAAATCTTTTGATTTCTCTATCGGTGTTGTTGTTTCTTCTTATCTTTTTTTAAAAAACTTGAATATGTACTTGTTGGCGTTTTTTTCCTGTGTTTGCAAATCCTCAGCCATTGAAAATATTGAAACTCTTCAGATCGCCGTGTTTTCTGTGAAATCCTTGGTCGTCCTGACAATTCGATATCTTTGCTGTTCTCATTCTTCTCGTTTCCTTCCAGAATCCTCTTGTCGACGCCATTTCCCTGTAAAAATACCAATTAACCAACGAGAAAATTGTGTTGCCGAACTAAAATATCATTAAATTTACCTGGGAAACTTTGTCGATGTCCATAATTTGCTCCATTCATTTGAATCATCTTCGATTTCCCTTTACTCGGCGTCTTTTTCCCTGAAAACCAATAAATTGATTGAAAAAGGCGTGGTTAGGAAAGAAAAAACACAAACAAACAAAAACAAAAGAAAAGAAGAAAAAGAAGAAAGGTGGCATGTGTGTGTGTGAGAGAGAGAGAGAAAAACAAACGAGACGCAGACACATCTGCAGACCAATTTATTGATCGAGAAAGGCGTGGTTAAAAGAAAAACAAACAAAACAAAAAGGTAGAAAGGATGGAAATAGCTGTGGAACAACACATTTTTCAAAAATATACCTGGAAAAACGCGACCGAAACAAAAAACATTCCAAGAAGCCAATAATGTGTTGTGAGTAGAATATCCCTTCAAAAATCGCGGCTCCATTTTGTTGAGTTGATCCATTCCCATCTTCCATTGATATATTTGTTGTTGTCTCAATTTCATTTTCCTTTTCTAATGCAAAAATCCTCCTTCTTCACAATCTGATTTTGTAATCGCCAGCATTTTGTCGCAAGTTTGATGAGCATAACACTCTGAGACAATTCTTCGCTGTCTTCATAAGCAACATGATTTTGACATTTTTGGGTTATTCCAAATCTGTAACTTTTTTTGTTGACTGTATAGACGAAAATCAAAATTTTTGAATTAAAAAAAAAAGAAAAAACTCGGGCCGATTTTTTTCGATAACAAAGAAAACTCGAGCCGATTTTTTTCGATAAATAAAAAAACTCGGGCCGATTTTTTTTCGAAAACTAGAAAAAACTCGGGCCGATTTTTTTCGATGAATAAAAAAATCTCGGGCCGATTTTTTTTCGATAACAAGAAAAAACTCGGGCCGATTTTTTTCTTCTAGGTGACTTACTAAGCCTAAGCCTGAGAGGAAGTGTCATTTAGGTCCCAACTCATCGGCTTCATTTTTACATTTTTGGATTATTCCAAATCTGTAACTTTTTTTGTTGACTGTATAGACGAAAATCAACATTTTTGAATTTTTGTCAGCTACCCGCTCAAATCGAAATTTTCATTCGGGCGGGTATTTTTGTCAGAAATTTCAAAAAATTCAACAAAAACCGAAATTTTAATTTTTTGTTGAAAAAATTCAAAAAAAAAATGAAATTTTCGTTTGAAGACAAATTCATAGAAAATTTCAAGTTTTTCGTTCAAAAAATGACTCGTGGCAAAATCAGGAACGGTTTCTAATTTTGCCATGACGTCATCGAACAATTTTTGAAAATAAAATTTTTCTTGTTTTTTTTAACAGTGTTAAAAAAAAAAAGAAATTTTCTAGAGCTTCGCTCAGAGTACATTTAATGAAAAAAAAATCGATTTGTTTTTAAAATGTAACAGTTTATTGAATTGATTAATATTGATAACAGTTTTTGCGGGAATAACAGTTTGCTTAAAAGTTCAGAGAACTTTTTTTAGCAAGGACCTAGAAGTGCGGGAAAAAATAGATTTTCAATAAATCTGGGAAAACATTCGGGTAACAGGGATAAAAAAACTTAACAGGGGAAAATCAACAATTCCCTATAAAAAATAACAGGTTTAACAGGTTTAACATGAGCAGCTTGAGTCCAACTCAGAAATTGAAGAAGTGTTGATCTTTTGACTGGAACAATCTCCAATTCTGAAAGAAACTAAGAATGTTTCTGAGTTTTTTTTAGGCCTTATGAGCCTATGAAGCCCAAAAATTACCTCTAACATTTCGTTGCGGATGGTTCCAATCTCCATCATAACTCGATCGGAATGTTCACCATGATTGGCATTTTGTTGAGAATTTTCGAGCATCAAATGAACTCGGACCTGAAAAAATTATTCTTCATTCTCCATATTTATCCTAAAACTTCTTACCAAAAGTATGTCAAGTTCATTGGCTTGTTGGTAGATTTTTCTTGACAATTGAGACAAGGCTCTAACATCGGACATCGGGAAATGGTGGATGAAGCGATAGTCCAAAACCTGCGTAAAAAATATTTTGTTCTGGGGATTAATATATCAGAAGCCTAAAAAAACTAACCTTAACAATTTCTTGTGCTTTTTCAACAGCTTCATGCGCATTTTTATAAATCACATGCTCCCAAGTGGCGAGCGGTGGAACATTTGGATCGGTGTCCATTCTGACTGGCAATCGCAAATGATACTGGCTAATTACCTGAAAAAAACCAATTAAAGTCTAAAAGGAAAAGTTATACGATTTTAACCCGTCAAAAAAAGTTAACGAAATTTGAAAAAAATAAAATGATGACAAATCACTCCGAGAAAAAAAGTAAAGAGAAGCAGAGTATTGTGAGAGAGACGCAGAGTAAGTGTGTTGCTGCGCAGCGAATATTCGAGTTCAATAGAGCGCGCTTAGCTCTCTTGACACAAAGAGGATTCCTGAATGTGAAAATGAAAATGTCTTGCTGGAAGAAGGAAGAGAGTTTAAATAAGTCAAAAATGAAAAAATGCGAAGAGAACTAGATTTTATTGTTTGAAAATATTTTGGAGTATTTGATAAACTGAAATTTGTACAATACAATCTCTGGATTTCGACAAATATAAAATCTAAACTGACAATGAAATTAGAAAAACTCTAGAAGCATCGAAATGAGAAACACGTTATTCCACAAGTTTTGAGAGGACTTACAAGCGGAAAAGAAAAGACAAGCAATAATGGAATCCTGTATGATATACAGAAATTAGCGTAAGATTAAAGAGTTTCACAAAAAAACTTGCAAATTGAAAGAAAACAGGGATTCAACATGAAAATTAACCACAAAATTGTAGTTTTTGTTAAGGAACCAAAAAAATTTAAAAAAAAACACAAAAACCTATGCAAAACGAGAAGATAACTTAAATCATACAAGACTAAAAAAACAGCAATTCAAAATAAGCTCCCGCGAATGAAAACAAAACAAAAAACCCCCCGGAAATACAAAAAAAACACTGCAACACAAGGGTGCGAGAATAATGCAGGAGGTGTATGTGTGTGTATGTTTCTCTGCGTCTCTTCACTCTCTCGCCTCCCTAAATTTTTGGTTTTTCTTTGAAGAATCGTCTGAAAACCCTTATTTTTGCTGGAATTGTATATATTAAAAAATAGAGAAAAGCTAAACGAAACTGTGGAGGATTTTCAAATTCTGGAAGGATGAAATAAACTGAAAAAATAGAAAATCGGGAAAATTATTCAAGCTTCAGAAAAAATTGGAAACAAGAATAAAAATTTTAGCTTATTGAAAACAGGGATTTTTCAAAATCTATGTAGAACAGCTCCTTGAAACACAAATTAAAAAAAAACTTGAAAACATTTGGGTGGCGAGAGAGTGTGTTTGTTTGAAGAGACGCAGACACATAGAGATTATTTTCTCCCACCCTTGTGGTGGTGTTTTTTTTAGCTTTTTGAGTTTTTTTTTCTGTCGTTTTCCAGATAAAAAATTATCTTCACGGTTGTTTTTTTGTTTGGTTTGATGCATGATTTTTTGTGTTTTCTAAAATTTAAAATTTTTTAGAGAACATTTTCAAAAGTGTTCAGTAATCACACTTTGAAAACGCTGAAAAATTTTTTGACAAGGGAATATTTTCAAGTCGCCATCGAGTTTTGAGCTCAAAATTTGTTTTGAGATGCATTAATGAACATGTATAAAATCAATCCGGCTGCAGAAACTTTGAGCACATGAAATTGAACTCCAAAGTTTGAGTCACACGAATTGGTGAATATCTGGCAGAAAAACTGAAGAATAAACGGAAGTCTGAACTGTGGGAACGAGAAAAAAATCTGAGAAATTCAACGAGAAAAATTCCAAAGTTACAATGCATTATTTTTGAATTCGAGCTTAACAAAACTTTTTATGTACTAACACACGTTGATTTTTCAATAAAAAATTACAAATAAAAAACACCTAATCGGGCTCAAACAAAAGCGGCGAAAATTGGGAAGAGCTTGGTAAGGGCATTTGAGGCGATGAAGTTGGCGATGAAGAATGGCGAGAATTCGATTGTAACTCAAAGCGCGTAGTTCCTGTTTACCTTTATTGGAACACCCGTTGGTTTACAATGGAATTCCAAGGAACGAATTTTTGAGGATTTCGTTTGGAACTCGTTTTCAGTTCCACTGGCAATGAGTTTATGACACTAGAATTATGTCATTTATAGAAAAAGAGCCACTTGTTCTTCACTAACAAGCACACCGAAACCCTGTCTGTTTCAAAAATGAAACATAATATTCAAGAAATCTGCTCACCTTATCTTTTTTTCTGAAAATTAACATTGGAAACAATCCTATTTTTTTTAAATTTGAAATTGTCAGTACAAAAAATGGAGCAAAAAATTCATCATAAAAATTGTAAAATAAAGTAAAACACAACTTGATTTGGGGGGGGATTTGAGACAACAAAATTGGTAGAAACCGGATACCATAAATGTATTTAGAACATAATTTGTACTTTTTTGGTAAAAAAGGGAGAAAAAATCACAGGGAAATTCGGTTTTGGTGGTGTCAAGTCACCAAAACCGGGGAAAAATGGAAATAAAATCATTGAAACAAATTCGATCTTGGTGGTGTCAAGTCACCAAGACCGATCAAAAAAAAGTAAAAGTGGGGTTTAAAAAAATTAAAAAATAAAAATTTGGGGGACAAGAAAAAGTTTGAAACAAATACAGAAAACATCGGTTCCAGTGGGAAAAGGTCACTGTAACCGATTTGAACAACAAAAAAATGGGGTGACAAGAATTAAAAAAATCCGTTTGGGTGAAGATATTGAAACCAAGAGTACAGTACAAATGACAGAAAATCGGGAGGTTTTTGGAGAATTTAAGGGACTTGAGAGGAAGAATGATTTAGAAACGGCGACCTTGCATATATTGCTCCCATCTTTCGCGGCTTCTTCTTAATTGCTCGATGAACATTTGTCTTTGATGTTCATAGAATCTATGGAACATCTGAAAATATTAGAGTTATAAAATATTTGGATTCTTTGTAGATTGTGAACTTTGGGTGTTCAGCGAAATTTCAAAAAGCTTGTGAATTTCTGAGAATTCAAATTGCAGTTTATTTTCAGAATGAACTACTGAATCGAAATGTGATAGAAAAAATGTCGAGTAATTTTTGAAAAAATTCTAGAAACCATCCCCCCTGGTTAGAACTAACCAATCTTTCCTCTTCCAATCGCCGATTTTCCCTTGTTTCGTGTTCTTCACGAATTTTTGCGACGAGTCGCTGTCTAACATGTGTTGGAAAAATCACTGGATGAGCATCTACTGGTTGTTCGACGATGGAACCATTCACTGAAAAAAATTTGAATGTTGCAAAAATCATTCCGCCGATGCTTACCTTGGTATTCAAGATTGTATTTATTCGCAGTCATATTTTCGATTCCTGAAAATTCCGGATCATTGATGAAGCTAATCCAATTTTTGTAGCCAACAAGGAATTCTGTGTTGTACCAATCGATAAGATCTTCAACATTGTGTGTTACTTTATAGTAAAGTTCTTTGTCTTTTTTCAAATAACAAATCACATAATCCTGAAATGATTTATATTTTTTTATGAAACAAATTGAATTCAAAAAAAAACTGACCAGCAGCTCGGATACGTGTCGGAGATTTCGGAATACATACGGACATTGGGCAAATTGCCTCTTCAGGAAAGTCTAAAAAATTCAAATTTTTCATGGAAACAATTCACTTCAGAATAACTAACCTTAACAAATTCGGCATTATCCTCTTCATCTTCCTCCCCTTCATCGCCATCGGAATCCAATTCCTCTACTTCTTGATGTCCTCGAGCATCAACCGGATTTTCATTTTCAGTTTCACCTTTTCTCGCCTTTTTTGGCGCCATTGTGGAAGAATTCGACGAGCTTGATGGAAAGAATCCGAGAAATTCAACAGAAGAAGATCTCTTTCTTTTTCTACTTGTCGTTGGAACCTGAAAATTGAAATCGAACAATTATTCTTATTGAAATTTCAGGGGGAATTTGAATTGAACATTGTATTTAATTTCCAAGAATCTTTGTGTCAGGATTCCAAAATTAACGGTGTCACTTTTTCTCAACATTTAATTTTTGGGACAAAATTTTTTTTTACGTGTTTATTTTTTTTAAGAAACATCCATCAGTTTAAAAAATTTAATTTTTGCGATTAGATTTGAATTAAAAACTCACATCAGCCTCTTCCTCTCTTTCCTCAATTTCAATACTATTTTCTTCCTCGTTTTCTTTCACATCTTCTGTTGTATCATCCTCCAACTCGACAATTTGAATTGAAGAATCCTTTGAACTCTCCTCCGTATTTTCTTCATTCTCTTTTTCTTTTTCATCCTCACTTGTTTCTTGCTCATCTTCCTCATCATTATCCTCCGATTCCTCTTCTTCCTCATCTGATTCTGACTCATCTTTGTTGCTTTCTTCTTCCTAAAATTAAAATTATCATTCATCAGCATTTTTTATCTATTTTTTCATGAACAAAGTCGAATAAAAAATTTGTTTTTGTTCAAAAATGTGGCAAAAAATCATTTTTTTTGGAGCTACTAATTAGATTTTGAAAAACTGAAAAAATCTTGAACAAATTTTCTTTTGTTTTCAGATTTTCAACCAAAAAATAAAAATTACCTTATTTTTGTCGGATATTTTGGGCTTCTCGATTTCGCATAAAAACGTCACATCGTCATCTTCTTCTTCAACACCAGGAATTGCAGGATTATTGACATTTGATGACGTGGCTCTTTCATTAACTTTTCCTCTAATTGATTTCGGCGGCATATTGAATAGTGTATGATTTGGCGGCGGCTGTAAAAAACAGATTTGCGTATTTTCAAAAACACACGGGTTTTTTTTATTTATTATAGACTCGGACCTATTTTTGAAGGTGTCTGAATCGAACTTTTTAGAATTTAGAAAAAAAAAGTTGCTGTCTGCGTCTCTCGCTTGTGTGTTGTGTCTATACAAAATTCTGGCAGATTTTGAACTTTTTCAGCTTCTGAAAAATGTGAACCCACTTTTTTGGACTCAATTCTCGATTTGCACAAACAATTGGAACACCAACGGAAATTCGACGAGAAGTGTGGTTGAACTGTGGATTGATAACAGTTTTGGGCGAATTCCAAGTTAGCGGAAACTCTGAAAATTGTTTTTTTTATTTCAGTAACAGAGCATAGAAATATGTAGAATTGAGAATTTTAAAGACAATTTGTTGGGAAGAAAATCACATTTAATTTTATAAAGAAAGGAGAACTTCTGAAATACAACACAAAGCTTGTGAAAATATAGATTTACATCACAAAAAACCTCTAAAAATTCAAAAAAAAAATACAAATTTACAACAATTTTTCAAAAAATATCAACAAAAAAAGAGGAATACCAAAAAAAAGGACGCCAATGATTTGGAATGGCGCGAAAAATTTGGCTGCCGAAACACACACACACTAAACATTTGATACTCAGTCAAGTGTGGGATGAGGTATGCGAGAGGGTTTCCTCTAGCCTAGACTCTTTTCTCTTCCCGCTCTCTCATATTTCCTCACTCTTTCCTTTTTCCTCACCCGTTTCTCTGCCGCTTTTTTCGAGGAAAGGGGACGGGGGAAATAAACACGCCTTTTTCGATCAATAATTTGGTTGCAGGAAAAAGGACGCCGAGAAAATTGACAAGGGAACCTTTTTTACTCAACACTTCAAATCATGATGAAATTTGGTCCATGGACAGCTTTTGGGACCATAAGAATACCCTAAAAATTTTAGTCTCCCAATGGACCTCTGAGCCAAGTTCTGGGCTCTCGAAAACTCAAAAAAGGCCTGAAAACGGTCATAAAAGTCATCATAGCTCCATTTCAAAATTTTTTTCGGGAGAAATAAAGTTTCAGATATTGATCGGCATGGTCGATTACCTAAAAGTAAATCAATAAAAAATATTTTTTCGAAAAATTTTGAAGTTTTTTATTTTTCGGCTGAAAATTCATGAAATTTCATATGTGCCCCTGCTCATTCTTTTTTTCAAAATCAAAAATTTTTCTGAAAATTCAATTTATTGATGTTTTTTGGGTAAATCGACCACGCTGATCATCATCTGCTACTCAGTTTTTCATAAAATTGATTGAAAATAGAGTTATGACGTGTTTTATGAGCCAATTTTGGCAATTTTTGAACTTTTAAGAGCCCAGAACTTGGCTCAGAGGTCCATTGGGAGACTAAAATTTTTAGGGTGTTCTTATGGCCCCAAAAGCTGTCTCTGGACAAAATTTCATCATGATTTGAAGTGTTGAGTAAAAAAGGTTCCCTTGTTAGGAGAGAGAAAAATAATTTGTAGGGAGGTGGGCGTGGCTTCAAACTGAAATTATTTTTTTCAAACGCTACTAGTTGGAGAGCATGTACACAATTAACTATGAAAATTCACAAAATTCGCAAAATCAAAAAAAGTGTGCAATTTCACTCATAAGAATTTTCGACAGCTTGAAGTTTGTTGGAAAATCAAAAAAAAGTGTGCTATTTTTCTCTCTTTCGAGAGAGTGGTTTCTTCGAAGAGACGCAGACAAACAGGATTTTTTGTGTTTTCTAATATTGAAACATTGTTATGAAAACTTTCACAAATGCTCAGTTATCACAATTTGAAAGCACTGACCCTGTGTTCGAAAAGTTTTCAAAAAAATGAAGTTTCTATTATAGGAAACTCGCAACCAACGTGATTCCAACCACACATATCCCTGAAAAAAAAATTTTTTTTTAATTAGTTCCCACCGGGGGTCGAACCCTCAACCTCCCACCACTGAGGCAGACACTCTAACCTCTATACTAACTGGTTCACCCCTTCCCCTCTTCCGAATTGCCTACACACACACCTAGGCTACGTATACCTTAGGTATACGTTAGGGATACTTTATCCATAACGTATACTTTTTTTTGTCCATAACGTATACGTGTTTTCAACGGATACAAAACGTGTAAAATTTCATGGAAGATTTTGACTGTTTTTTTGGACTAAATCTGTCCCTTATGAGCTTGGGAGTTAGTTTAACAACTTTTCGCGAGGTTTCGAGACCATTTCGAATAAATTTATGGTGAAAGTTGAAATTTTGGAAAAGTGGACGTAACGTGTATATTTTTCATCCGTAAAGTAGACTTGGCAAAAATTGATAAATCATTGGAGGTTTTTCGAAAAACTTAATTTTCGTTGTTTTCTCAATGTTTGTGATGTCAAAGAATGAATCAAAAACTCAATTCGAAAATCGGAAAGACTTTTTGAAAAGTACACGTAACGGAGATGTATTATTTCCATAACGTACACTTTTTCATCTCCATAAAGTATACGTTAAGTACATTTTTTGTAACCTATAAAAAATACATTTTCATTTTTATAAATTTTCCATCCTACGTCTTATAGATAAGTTCTTTCATAATTTCAGTACTTTTTCTTTCCTAGTTAATTGTTTCTATACAATTTTGGCCATTTTTGTCTTCATTTTCCACTCAAAAAGAAAAATTTGCTCGACATTAGGTCTAAGTTTCATTCCTGGACTGATATCCCATCAATTTTCAGTAATTTTCATATTTTATCACCTTTTTATTTGCAAATAAAACTCAAAAATTGCAAGAAAAACGCGAAATCCAGAAAAAAAAGATAAGCCCCGCCCACTTCACACGGAAAACATAGCGCAGCGCGCAGCACGCGAGGTGTCGGTCGCTTGAATTATATAAGTAGACAGAGCGCTTCAATTTCCCAAAGCGTGTTTCGCTAAAAAATGCCGGGGAATGGAAGTTTTTTTGAAGCAATATTGAATTGCAGTCAATTTTGAACTTATCTATAATTGAAATAGATTCACATTATCAATCTTAAAAATAAATTCTGAAATTTCACAAGTACACTTTTTATGTCCGTAATTTTATCCGTTACGTACACGTGAGAGTCTCCATATGGACATCTCAGGTGTACTTAACGTACAATTGTGCGAGAATCAAAAAGTGTACGTTATGGAGACTTAACGTATACGTACCCGAGGTGTGTGTGTAGATATGAAGAGGTCGCCGCTAAAACATTTCAAAAAGTCATATCATTCTTTGACGTGGAAAAAAAAGAAGTTCAAATCGCCGCCGCACTCTCCCCATTTGAATTGCCGCCACTGCGGTCTTCCACTCGAGACCCAAGCCACGCCCACCTCCCTACAAATTATTTTTCTCTGGCCTAAAATCACTTTTTTTTTCATTTTAACGTGTTTTTTCTGATTTTTTCGAAATCATATTTCAAAATTTCAGTCATTATGGTTCTCACTTTGAAAAAGCTCGCGCAAATTCAAACAATGCGCTTCTTTCTGTTGAGATGCCAAGCAAATGGATTTGGAAATGCCTTGCCTTGGCAAAGAGATAATTTTAATTTGGGCATTGCTTTCTTGATTGTTATGGATTGTGAAAACGAGACACAATTCAATCGATTCTGCGAGCAGTATAGATTTATCATGCAGAGCATCCAAAGAATCAATCCTCATCTCAGAATTCCTCAATTGACCAGATGGAACGAGTTTGATTTTAATACGTTGCCGTAATTGTTTTGTTGATTTGTTTTGTTTTGAATAAACAGTAGTTGTTAATCATTGTTGTTAAATATCTTACTTTTAGCTGTTTTTGAAACGGCTTATAATATTTTTTATTTTTTATTGTTTATTGGAGAGGGAATATCCAAGAAAAAACCTTCAGAAGGCTTCAAATAACTTTAGAAGAGTTCGGAAGGATTCAGAAGCCTCTAGAAGTCTATTGAAGCCTGAAAAAACTTTGATAAAGCTTCAGAAGACTTCAGAGGGCTTTAGAAAGATTGAGTAGTCTTGAAAAGTGTTCAGAAGCTTTTTGAAATCCTGAGAAGCCTTGGAAACCTTAAAAAAGCCCCCTGAAGCTGGAATTTGGCAAGATTTGTTGGCTTTTTGCGGCAAAAAAAAAGATTTTTTCTCGTTTTTCGATTCCTGAACATTTAGTTATCCGTTTTCCACAGTTTCTCTTCATTTTGTTAACAAAATTGATGATTTTCGTCATTTTTTCAAGTGATTTTATGCATTTTCCCTCCTCATTCACTCAGTTTTCCATTTCACCAACGGTTGTGTTAAAAAAATTGATTTTCGTTATTTTCATACTGTTTTGTTTCGCTCGTTTTATTCCTCATTCACTTTGTTGTCTATTTTATCAACGTATATCTCGTTCATTTTTGTTTTTTCCTCTTTTCCTCGTGTGCACACTAAATGCGCCAACTGCGCTTGGCTGACGCTTTTTGTGTGCCCTCCTTCCTCCCTTTCTTCCCTCTCGCCTTATTTGAATATAGTTTTCTGCTTGCGGTGTTTTTCTTCCACTTAAAGGTGTTTTTTGTTATTTTTGCTTGAAATTTCGAGAATCTTCTTCAATTTTCTAGTAAACTCTTTTGGAATGTAGTTTGAATGTGATATCTTCTCATTTTCTTGTTTTTATAGGTTATTTCTCGGTTTCTGTGGATTTTTTTGGTTTTTTCATTTATTTCCTCGTGTGCACATCAAATTTCCCAACTGGCACTGTTTTTTCACTCTTTCAACGTTCATTCTCCACAATTTCTATATATTTTCGCTCCCAGAATGCCCGATTTTCTTCATTTTCATAGTTAATATTCACTTTTTCCTCGCTAATTTTTGTTTTTTCCTCTTTTCCTCGTGTGCACACTAAATGCGCCAACTGCGCTTGGCTGACGCTTCCTCATTTTCTTCCCTCTCGCATTATTTGAATATAGTTTTCTGTTTGCTGTGTTTTTTGCCTTTTTTCCATTAAATTTCGAGATTTTTATTAATTTTTCTAATAAATTATGTCAGAATTTTCTAGAATGTTCTAGAATACATTCTGCCTGTGAAATCTTTTCATTTTTCTTGTTTCTATAAGTTATTTTTTCAATTTTCGTTGATTTTTTCACTTGTTTTTGATTAGGTTTTGTCGAATTTTGAAGCATGAAGGATTCAGAAGGCCTGTCGAGATTTCAGAAGGATTCTGAATCCTTCATGTGCCTTCTGAAAGCCCCATAGGCCTTCAGAACACCCCCACAGGCCTTCTGAATCCCCCACAGGCCTTCAGAATCCCCCACAGGACTTCTGAATCCCCCCACAGGCCTTCAGAATCCCCCACAGGACTTCTGAATCCCCCACAGGCCTTCTGAATCCCCCATAGGCCTTCTGAATCCTTCAGAATCCCCCATAGGCCTTCATAATCCCCCATAGACCTTCAGAATCCCCCATAGGCCCTCAGAATCCCCCATAGGCCTTCTGAATCCCCCCATAGGCCTTCAGAATCCCCCATAGGCCTTCAGAATCCCCTCATAGGCCTTCAGAATCCCCCATTGGCCTTCAGAATCCCCCATAGGCCTTCAGAATCCCCTCATAGGCCTTCAGAATCCCCCCATAGGCCTTCAGAATCCCCCATAGGCCTTCAGAATCCCCCCATAGGCCTTCAGAATCCCCCCATAGGCCTTCAGAATCCCCCATAGGCCTTCTGAATCCCCCATAGGCCTTCAGAATCCCCCATAGGCCTTCTGAATCCTCCATGTGTCATCTGAATCCTTCTCATTCATTCCATCTCTTTATAAAATATTCAAATTCAAATTGCCGCCCAAATAATTCGATTTGAATTTCCGCCGCTGCGGTCTTCCACTCGAGACCCAAACCACGCCGCCTATCCTACAAAATATTTTTCACTCTCCTAAAATCACTTCACTTTTTCATTTTCTCTCATTTTCGCTCATTTTTGTTGGTTTTTTTTGCTTCTTCTTTTCTTTTTCGTTGTTTCTTTTATGAATTTGTGATTAAAGAATTGTTTTTTCAGCACTTCAGTCAGTGTTCGACTTTTTTCGCCCGACTTTGGCCACTTTTTGCGATTGTTTTTGGATTGTCTTGTGATGCCGCCGAAGAAGTCAGCCGCCGCCGCCCCGTCATCAACAGGAGCAAAGGTTAGTTTAGTTTATTTGAGGGTTAAGGAAAACATAAACATGTCAGTGAAATTTTGTTAATCAACTTTGATATCGAACTTTCTGTTTGAAAACCCTTTTTGAAACCAAAAATGAAAATTTTTCTTGAGAAAACCAGTTTTAGATCCATTTTTTGATAAAAGTCATGAATTTTCTTTCAAGTTTTGGGATTTAGTGTATAGAAATGACATCCCAAGCTCTTCCAATGAGTCTAAAATACAAATCAAGCCTTCAAAATCAATTTGATGATTTTCGAAACGTTTCGAAAATATTCGAAATGTTTCGAAATGTTTCGAAAATCACCAATTTCATTATTCGGGACTTGTGAGGCTTGATTGGTCTTTCAGGCTGATTAGAAGGTCTTGTGATAGCATTTCTAAACACAAAAATGCGTTTCAGTGTCCAGAAATACTATTTCAAGACCTTCTAATCAGCCTAAAAACGAATCAAGCATCACAGGCTGATTAGAAAGTCTTGAAATAAGATTTCTGGACACAAAAACGCATTCTAGTGTTCAGAAATGAGATCCCAGGCTCTTTCAATGAGTCTAAAAGACACATCAAGCTTTCAAAATCAATTTGATGATTTTCGAAACGTTTCGAAACATTTCGAAAATATTCGAAATTCTTCGAATTGTTTCGAAAAACACAAATTTCATTTTTCTTGGAGATGTGAGGCTTGACTTTTGTTCTAGGCTGATTAGACGGTCTTGAAATAGCATTTCTAGACACTAAAATGGGTTTTAGCTTCACTTTTTTCATATCGTGAATCACTGAATTGACAAAATTTCATTGACATGTTCAAAAAATTGGCGGGAAATTTTGAAATTTTGAATTTTGAAAACAGTATTGCTATAGAAATGTGCGCGAATAATGAGTGAATGAAACTTTTGCCTGTAGTGAAACCTGAACGTGTTTTATCACGCTGAGATTTGGTCGCAGATTAGATAATTTAATCATAATACAAGTCACATAATGTTCTTTTGGGTAGGGTTTTAGAATAAATTTGGGTTGAACACGGTTATTTTGAAAATCACAGAACTGTTTCAAAGTCTAATGTTTGACCACTAATTGAAGTCTATGAATTTAATTAAGTTGATCGAAAAATATAAAGAGTCGTGTTCTTATTTTATCATTTTCACAATTTATTATCTGACTTCATTCAAACCGAATTCTATTTTAAGTAAGAGATTGACTTGAATTCATACTCTCAGGTACTACGTGTATTAATATTACTAACACTTTTAGTGGAATTATCGCGAGCATTTTTTTCCAGTGGTATTTTAGGCGCAAAACATGTTAGCATTAGAAGCTGTGTTGTAAATTTGAAAAATCTAAATTTCCCGCCAATTTTCAACACGTTATCAAATAATTTCATATCCAAATTCTTGGCGCCAAAAACTCCTCTTTAGAAACTGAATTTTTTGATATAATTTTGACGCTGAAAATGTGAATGTGAAATTTTTGAGGACGTGTCAAAAAAAAATTTGATTGATTATTGTTGTCTGATTTTTTCTGCTGATTTTTTGTCTGAATTTTTATCATCTATTCTGTTATTTTCTGAAAATGTGATCTTAAAAATTTTCAAATTTCGAACATTTTTGGCTTCCAAGAAAAAACTTCTAACTATAATTTCGATGAATTTTGATTTGATTTGAAATTTTTAGAAAACTTTTCGGAAAAAAACCTCAAAAAATTTCTGGTTGATTATTGTTGTCTGATTTTTTCTGCTTTTTCGTCTGAATTTTCATTTTATTTTTCGGCTGAATTTTTATCATCTATTCTGTTATATTCTAAAAATTTGATCTTAAAATTTTTATTCGAAACATCTCAAATTTTAAACATTTTTGGCTTTCAAGAAAAAACTTTTCAAAAAAATCTAACTATAATTTTGATGAATTCCAATTTCTCTTTACAAACTAATTTTTATGATATGTTTTTGGCATTAAAATTTTGAATTTGAATTTATTGAAGACGTGTCAAAAAAAAATTCTGGTTGATTATTGTTGTCTGATTTTTTCTGCTTTTTCGTCTGAATTTTCATTTTATTTTTTCTGCTGATTTTTTCTGAATTTTTTTGATTGCTTTTTTCCTTTTTTTTTGGAATTACAGTTTTTATTGATTCTTTAAGTTTAATTTCACTAGTAGGGCCTTTTGAATTTTTCACAGGCTTCTAGGTATCTGCTAGGTTTTTCAGATATTTTCCGGGCTTGAGAGAATACTCTAGATTTTCTTCATGTTTCCTCTTGGCTTCAACATTTGCCCAAGCTTCTAGAAATACATCAGTTCTTGTAGATTCATTTTCTGATTTATAGAAACTTTTTTCGAGCTACTAGGAACCTTCCAAAGTCTTCAGAATTAGCACGAACTTTTAGAAAAAGCCGATACCTAGTAAATTTCTTCCCTGAATTATGTCAACTTTTTTGAACTCCTAGAATTCTTTCAAAACCTCAGAATTAGCACGAGCTTTCAGAAAAACCGTAGATCTTCTAGATTTTTCCTCTGACTTTAATGAGCTTCAAGGAACCTTCCAAAGTCCTCTGAATTTACCCAATGCTCCGAGAAATACTCCTAGATCTTGTAGATTTCTTCTCTGACCTATATACAATTTTTTGAGCTTCAAGAATTCGTCTGAGCTTTCATAAAAACTCCAGACCGTGTTGATTTTTTCACTGAACTTTTTTATGTCTTTTTGAGCCTTCAGAATCTGACCAACCTACTAGAAAACCTTCAAACTTTATAGATTGCTCCTCTGTTTTAGGTTCTTTCATGAGGTCGTAGGAATCTCTCATAGCCTTCAGAATTGTCAGGAGCATCTAGAAATTCCCCAAACTTTGTTGGATTTTTCTTTCGCTTTAAGACGCCTTTTTGAGTTTTTGGGAATAATCTAAAGCCTTCAGAATTTGCACGAACTTTTAGAAAAGCCCTAAAATCTATTAAATTTCTTCTCTGACTCATAGAAATTTTTTTGAGTTTCTGGGGATAATCCAAAACCTTCAGGAATTTCACGAGCTTCTAGAAAAAGCCTGACCTTAGTCGAAATGTTTAAACTGTTATCAAAAATTAAAGGACCATAAAAACTGTAATTCCAGAGGCTTAAAAATCAACAAAAATTTCAAGATTTTTTGAATTGATCTGCTGTTAAAATTATATTGATTTTTTCGATTTTTATTCTGATATATCTGGTTCATTTTTGTTTTCTGATGATTTAATTTCAAAATTTTTAGTTGATTTTTTTCTGGAGTTACAGTTTTTAATAATTTTTTAAGTTTCACTAGTAGAGCCTATAGAATTTTTTCCCGGGATTCTAGAAATCTCCCAGGTTTTTCAGATATTTTCCGGGCTGGAGAGAATACTCTAGATTTTCTTCATGTTTCCTTTTGTCTTCAGAATCCTCAGGTCTTGTAGATTTCTTTCTGACTGATAGAAACTTGTTTTGAGCTTCTAGGAATCTTCCTAAGCATTCAGAATTAACCCGAGCTTTTAGAAAAATCCTTAACCTTTTCAAGACTTTTTGAAACTTTCCTTAGACTTTAGGAATCACCCAGAGCCTTCAGAACTAGCACAAACTTTCATAAAAATTCCAGACCGTGTTGATTTTTCCGCTGAACTTCTAGATGTCTTTTTGAGCCTTCAGAATCTACTTCTCTGGTTTTTAGGCACTTTCCTGAGCTTTTAGGAATCTCCCAAAGCCTTCAGATACCTTATAGAAAAATCTCAGTCATTCTTGAATTCTTCTTTGACCTATAAGATCTTTTTGGGCTTCTAGGAATATCCCAAAACCTTCAGAAATAACACGAGCTTCTAGAAAAAGCCCAAACCTAGTAGATTTTTTGTCTGATTCATCTGAAATTTTTCAAGCTTCTAGCAATCTCTAAAAACCTCCAGATGCCGTCCATAATTTTAGAAAAACCTAAGTTCATGTTGAATTTTTCTCTGAATTATCGGAACTTTGTTGGGCTTCTAGGAATCTCTCGAAACCTTCAGAAGTTGCACAATCTTTTAGAATTACCCTAAACCTCGTAGATTTTCACTCTGGCTGATAGAATTTTTTTGAGCGAATTACCACGAGATTTTAGAAAAATCCTAGATTTTTTAACTTCTTTAAGTTTCTGGAAATGATCCAAAGCCTTCAGAATCTGCCCCAGCTTCTAGAAAATTCTCAGCTCTCGTGGAATTTTTCTCTGACTTATAGGAATTTTTATAAACTCTAAAAAAATCAGCTAGATCCTTCTGAAATTGCAAAAGCTTCTAGAAATATCCATGAAAAATAAGGAATATCAAAATGTAAAGAACCATAAAAACTGTAATTCCAGAGAATTAAAAATCAATAAAAATTTCTAGATTTAAGTTTTAAAAATCTGATTTTTGAAAATCAAAATTTAGGGGGATTTCGAACTAAAAATCTCTCAGGAAAAAAAGACATTTGAATAATTTTCATTATTTTTCAGAGAGGTAGACCTCGCCGATCAAATTCGACTCCTGCTCCTCAACATCCACCACCACAACCACAACAACAAGGTCCTGGAACGCGAAGATCGCGATCTAATGTATCCAGAAGATCTCCCTCTCCTCCTTCGAATATCCGCGTCACGCGATCACAAACGCAGCAATCTCGAGATGCTATCGCCGCGGATAGACAACGGCGCGGTCTTCCAAGAAATTCAGTGGGACCGCGATTCTGCCCGCCTACAGTTAGTTTATTTTCATTCTTGAAATGTAGTGAGCCTAGAAAAATTCGAAAATATTGAAAACCTTGGGAGCCTTGAAAGTCTGAACATTTTTCAAATCTCATGGAAAACATTCATAAGTTCAAAATTCATGTATTTCAGCCACCGAAAGTTACGAAAAATATCGTTGGGAAAATCGTTGGATTAGTGAAGAAAAAGAAGAGTGTGGAGAAGAAAGCAGTTATGAAGAAACCGGCTCCGAAGAATCGAAAACCAGTTGGCAGACCACGAGGAACAACTCGTCCAGCTCCACAACAACAAACGAGCAGTGAAAGTTCATCAGGAACTTCGAGAAATTCTGGATCTTCAACAACCGGAACAACCGCAACTACTGGATCATCAGCAACGGATGACGAAGACGCCGACGAAAGTTATCGGCATGATTCTCCAAATCGCCGATCAACAAGTCGAAACACAGAATCTCGAACATCTTCTCGAACATCTTCTCGCAATTCTCCGAGCACCGATGATGATGATGATTCGAATTATTCTCATGAAGATCGTCGCCCAACATCAAGACAACCAAATCGAGCTGGCGAGAATTCATTCCGCTCAAGATCAGCTGCTCCATCAACAACTTCTCGTGTTCCATCGGTTCCAACACCTCGCCCACGCCCTCGCTCACTTCACCGAAATCGCTCAACAACTTCCAATGCGGATTATGAGAGGGTACGTTTTTTTAATCAAAATTTGGGGTCCAAAAAACTCAAAAAACATCTCGATTTTCCCCCTGGCCCACAGAAAAAAAATGAATTTGCATTTGAAACAACAATTTAATTATTTCAGCCACCTGTGCTCATGGTTTCTAATCCTCGTCAAGACGAGGTAGATTGCGAATTGTCGGAACGTTTTCGGCGATTTGGGCAAATGCGTGTTGATCGAACCCAGTCTTCGGTTAGTTTGATTTTCTCTCATTGGTTTTGAAATTATTTGATTTTTTTTTTCAGAGCAGACGTCAACCACGAAGAAGAGAAGCGCCAACTCAAAGCGATTCGACCTCGGATTCTTCTTGGCGTCCCAATAAGCCAACCAAAACCAATCGTCGCCGGAAACGCCGCAACTAGTGCTCGTATTTTGTTGTGTTGGTTAGTATTTTCAAAATTTCCCGTATTTTTTCGTCTTTTTTATTTGTTCCCCAAGTTTGATTTTTTGGTAGTTATAATTTGTAGAGTGCTTATTTCATTTTCAAAATCTCCTCAAAATCTACGAATTATAAATCCAGAAAATCAAACTTGTCTTTTTTCATCCCCTTCTTTTATTTTTTTTGTAGGCCCCCATCCAGATTTTCCCGATTTTTGCCAAAAATCAGGCTTTTTTTTCTGTCCCCTTTCTTGTCCCCCAATTCTTCCCCGAAACCCCAAAGTTCTCCAGTTTTTTGGGAGAAATTTTTTTTTCCCGCATTTTTTTTACTCGTTTCCTCATGTTCTGTATGGACAGCCTCATAACTTTGGTCCAATTGACCCGTATTAGTTTTTGTCTGTCAACGATCACATTGATCCCATCTTCTCCTGGTCTTAAAAAGACCCATTTTCTTCGTTTTACTGGTCTTGTAGACCCTCCAGATCTGTACTATGTATGCGTTTTTTTTTCATTTTCCGGCTCAATAAATTTTTTTTCTCATTTAAAATGTGTTTGATTGAGGAAAAACAATTTATAAAATCAAGTTTTCATCCAACATTGAACTTCGACTTGAGATTATTCGTTGAACATCTAAATGCAATCAGAAGTTCGGAAGATCAAGCTGGTGGTCTTGAGATTCTGAAGATCTTGCTGACATTGAGATGCAAAAAAGATCTGACTGAAGTTCTATCGGTGATTCCATCACTGATATTCAGAAGGTCAGACTGAAGAATATCTGGAATCCGACGCTTTCTGAGGCCTATAAAAGCCTTCTGAAGGCTCTAGATTAAGTTAATGTGTTCCCTGAACATCTAAATGCAAGCAGATGTTCGGAAGATCAAGCTGATGGGCTTGTTTGAATGTGAGATTCTAAAGATCTTGAAATGCGAACATTGAGATGCCGAAGGTCTGACTGAAGTTTTATGGTTGATTCCATCACTGAAGTTCAGAAGGTTAAATTGAAGAAAATCTGGAATCCGACGCTTTCCGAAGCCTCTGAAAGCCTTCTGAAGGCTTCTGAAGCGTTCTGTTTTTTTATCACGCAAAATATCCATTACCAAAAATCAGATTCAATTGGATTTTTGGTGACACTGTTTTCCCATCATAAAAAACGTAAAAACAAAGATTCTGACAGAAATCTCCTCAAATTTTTGATAAAATTTTTTTTCAAAAAAAAAAATCATAAGAGGGGACCTTTTGTCAAAAAAATTATTTTTTGAATAATGACTTTTTTATCAATTCCACGTTATTTGTCACACTTTAAAACCTCAAATACAAATTTTCAGGAAAAATTATTCATTTTGAAGCGGTTTATAATGTTTTAAAGTGAAAAAACGTGAAAAAAAAGTTTGAGACGTGAAAAAGTTTGACGTATTTTACACCAAAAAGACCGTCTGATTTTTCTCAAGCATGTGTGATATTTTTCAGTTCACGTAAAATTTTTTTGAAGAAATTTCGATTTATTACGTCAAATAATAGGTGAACGTGACGTGAGAAAAAAGTTTGTGTTCACAAATTTTTTTCCAAACATCTTATCTATCTGATCCAATATCAATCATCGAAAAATATTGATTTTTAGAGGAGTTTTGATTTTCCACGTGTAAAAAGTACGTGAAAACAAACTTTTGACGTGAAACTAATGCTTCCAAAAAACTTGTCATACTCGATAACCTATATGTCCATATAATATTCCCTCAACTCTTATTACAACTAAATATTTTTGAATTATTATGGTAACGGGTCCCGACACGAAAATGTGTCGCCCATTTTTTTTTGTTAAGACGATGTCATCGTTCCTCGAAAAACGTCATCTAGGTCAAATTTTGCTCATTTTCTGCTCCGTGCGTCTCAGTTTCGAGTGAGTTTTCTTTCACTTCTAGTCATCTATAGCTATCAAAAAATATACATTTCGCTTCATTTTTTCATGCTCTTTCCGATTTTCGCACTTTCCGCGCGTCTAACACTTTCTAAAAAGCTGAAAATCGCGTTTAAAGTTAGGAATTTGAAATTTATCGTTTTAGACTGAAAATTCATAATTTCAGATATGCTCACTTTGCAACAATCGGCACAATTGCTTGTTATGAAATTATTCTTGCAACAATGTCAAGCGAAAATGGATATGGTAATGTAATGGAGAGAGTTAGAAGAAGTAATGATGAGTTTGTGAATTTTATGATGATTATGAATGTGAGAAACGATGCTGATTTTGTCCGCTTCTGCGGATATTATAATATTATAATGTCAGGAGTTCAAGAATCGAACCCGAACTGGATCATTCCAATTCTTACTCGCTGGAATCAATTTGATGGAAATAGTCTTCCTTGATTTTTTTGTGAATTTACTTGAATAAATGCATTTTTGATTGAAAATATTGTTTTTGTTTTTTTGATGCTCCGCCAAGAAGCTCTCTTGGTATCGATTGAAATTTGGTGCTCCTGGAAGGTTCCAGAAAAAATTCTAGTAGCAACTCAGCTCATTTTTTCCTGAAAAACATGATTGAGCTTCTTCTCTGTTATTCTTTTTTTCCGGCTTCATAATTTTTTTCCTGAAAAACATGTAAGAATTGAATTTGTTCCATCTATCTTGACTCGAGATTTTTTTTTAAATGAAATCTGAGTTGATGTTCTCCTTGAACATCACAGTGATCTTCTAGATGTTATTGAAATTTGGGAGATTGAGCAGATGTTTTTGCTTGAATAGATTTTCAAGTGAGATTCTGAAAGTCTCCGAAGGTCAAACTGAAAATCTGGTGGTGATCGTGAAGAAATTTAAAAGATTATTGGACTTCCAATATTTTCTGTAGCTGGGGATCTCACTGAAGTTTCAATGGTGAGTTTGAAATCCTGAATACCTCCTTGAAATTTCCAATCTTGTAGATCTGAAAACAATCTCTACACATCTCAACAAAGTCTAAAAGAGCGTGTTGAGATTTTTTCTTATGTTAGAAATTTTGTGATTTGCCAAGGCCGATTCTCGAATTTTCAAGAGGATAAGTTTCGAAAATCCAGATGATGTTATTGATGAAATTCTCCATTGAATTCTAAAAGTGACAACAAACTTCGAAAGGTCGTGCTGGGATTTTTGATAATTATTTTTGTTTTGTTTCTTCCCAAATAATATAGTTTTTATTGTTTTTTTCATTTTTTCTTCTCGTATTAATTTTTATCCGGCGATTTCATAATAAATTTTTTTGTAATAGAAAAATTATGTTATTTTCAAGAAAAGTTATGAAAATCATTGTTTTCTAAACAATAAAATGAAAAATGAAAAATTGTCAACGAAATTCAAAAGGGCGTGGCCAACCAATCGCATTCGTCGAGGAATTTTCAATTGAAGATTGTCTCTTCAAATTTCCAGGAGACTGAGAATTTGGAAAAATCGCGAGAAATGATTCACATTTAAAAAAAGTTTGATTGAGGCAATCTTCAAAATGAAAAATCTTTTCTGAAAATTTTACTTTTTTTCTCTATTTCTTCTGTTTCTTTCACGTTTTTCAGATAGAAAAAATTGTCTTCACGGTTGTTTTTTAATTTGTTTTGATATAGAATTTTTCGTAGGAAATGTGTGTTTGAATATTTTAAAAAGTTAATTGTTATCTGGTTTTTTGTCCCAGATTTTTTGAAGGAAAATTTGACTGCCAAAAGTATCGATGAAAAAATTCGAAAAAATTCCAAAAACGGAGTCCCTGTTATTGAAAACTCGCAACCAACGTGTTCCTAACCACACAGATCCCTGGAAAAAAATTTAAAAAAAAATAGTTCCAACCAGGAGTCGAACCCTCAACCTCTCACCACTGAGACAGACACTCTAACCACTATACTAGCCGGTTCACATTTTCTCCTCGTCCGAATTGCCTAGATAAGAAGAGGTCGCCGCTGAATAAAATTCGATTTGAATTGCCGCGCTGCGGTCTTCCACTCGAGACACAAGCCACACCCACCTGCCTACAAATTATTTTTCTCTCGCCTAAAATCACTTTTTTTCTTGTTTTTACCTGTTTTTACTCGATTTTCTTCGTTGTTTTTCCTGAATTTGAGAAACAAAACTACATAATTTTCAAAATTTCAGTATGGCCCGTTCTCTGGAACAACTTGCACAGGAACAAACGATGCGATTTTTTTTGTTGCGATCTCAAGCAAATCGATACGGCAATGCGTCGCGGAGGCAACGAGAATGGTTCGACAATGGCATTGCTCTTCTTCTGCCACTTATTGGTCAAAACGAAGAGGCTTTCGGTACATTCTGCTGGTACTTTCGCATTTTTATGCAACGACTTCAAGAAGTAAATCCACATTTGGTCATCCCCACGTTGACCCCCTGGAACGAATTCGACCGGAACACTTTGCCATAATCAATTTCTTGTTGATTTTTTGAATCGTTGAATAAATGTGTTGTTGTTTTAAAAATATTGTTGTTGAATATCTTAATTTTAGCTGATTTTGAAACGGCTTATAATATTTCTTATTTTTTATTTTTTATTGGAGAGGGAATATCCAAATGTCTCTCATAATGCTGCAAAAGAAAAAAATGTTGGCACTTGTGAACAAATGAATTCCAATCAATTTGAGCTTAAAATCTTGAAAATTGGTTCGATAATGATGAATTTGTAAAACTGGAAGACCTTCCAGATTTACAAATTTCTGAACAAAAAAAAGTTAATAAAAAAATAGTATTTTCTTTAGAGAGTATTCAATAAATGCTCAACAAATCAATTGCAATCAATTTAAGCCTAAAATCTTGAAATTTGGTTCGATAATGATGGATTTGTAAAACTGGAAGACCTTCCAGATTTACAAATTTTTGAAAGAAAAAAAAGTTGATCAAAAAAAGTATTTTCTTTAGACAGTATGTATTTAATAAATGCTCAACAAATGAATTGCAATCAATTTAAGCCTAAAATCTTGAAATTTGGTTTGATAATGATGGATTTGTAAAACTGGAAGACCTTCCAGATTTACAAATTTTTGAACGAAAAAAAAAGTTGATCAAAAAAAGTATTTTCTTTAGACAGTATTTAATAAATGCTCAACAAATGAATTCCAATCAATTTAAGCCTAAAATCTTGAAATTTGGTTCGATAATGATGGATTTGTAAAACTGGAAGACCTTCCAGATTTACAAATTTTTGAACAAAAAAAAAGTTGATCAAAAAAATAGTATTTTCTTCGGAAAGTATTCAATAAATGCTCAACATATGAATTGCAATCAATTTAAGCCTAAAATCTTGAAATTTGGTTCGATAATGATGGATTTGTAAAACTGGAAGACCTTCCAGATTTACAAATTTTTGAAAGAAAAAAAAGTTGATCAAAAAAAGTATTTTCTTTAGACAGTATTTAATAAATGCTCAACAAATGAATTGCAATCAATTTAAGCCTAAAATCTTGAAATTTGGTTTGATAATGATGGATTTGTAAAACTGGAAGACCTTCCAGATTTACAAATTTTTGAACGAAAAAAAAAGTTGATCAAAAAAATAGTATTTTCTTCGGAAAGTATTCAATAAATGCTCAACATATGAATTTCAATCAATTTAAGCCTAAAATCTTGAAATTTGGTTTGATAATGATGGATTTGTAAAACTGGAAGACCTTCCAGATTTACAAATTTTTGAACAAAAAAAAAAGTTGATCAAAAAAATAGTATTTTCTTCGGAAAGTATTCAATAAATGCTCAACATATGAATTTCAATCAATTTAAGCCTAAAATCTTGAAATTTGGTTTGATAATGATGGATTTGTAAAACTGGAAGACCTTCCAGATTTACAAATTTTTGAACAAAAAAAAAGTTGATAAAAAAAATAGTATTTTCTTCGGAAAGTATTCAATAAATGCTCAACATATGAATTTCAATCAATTTAAGCCTAAAATCTTGAAATTTGGTTCGATAATGATGGATTTGTAAAACTGGAAGACCTTCCAGATTTACAAATTTTTGAACAAAAAAGTTGATAAAAAAAATAGTATTTTCTTCGGAAAGTATTCAATAAATGCTCAACATATGAATTTCAATCAATTTAAGCCAGAAATATTGAAATTTGGTTTGATAATGATGGATTTGTAAAACTGGAAGACCTTCCAGATTTACAAATTTTTGAACAAAAAAAAGTTGATCAAAAAAATAGTATTTTCTTCGGAAAGTATTCAATAAATGCTCAACATATGAATTTCAATCAATTTAAGCCTAAAATCTTGAAATTTGGTTTGATAATGATGGATTTGTAAAACTGGAAGACCTTCCAGATTTACAAATTTTTGAACGAAAAAAAAGTTGATCAAAAAAATAGTATTTTCTTCGGAAAGTATTCAATAAATGCTCAACATATGAATTTCAATCAATTTAAGCCTAAAATCTTGAAATTTGGTTTTGATAATGATGGATTTGTAAAACTGGAAGACCTTCCAGATTTACAAATTTTTGAACAAAAAAAAGTTGATAAAAAAAATAGTATTTTCTTCGGAAAGTATTCAATAAATGCTTCAACATATGAATTTCAATCAATTTAAGCCAGAAATATTGAAATTTGGTTCGATAATGATGGATTTGTAAAACTGGAAGGTCTTCCAGATTTACTAAAATTTTGCATACATAAATTTGCTTGCTGTTCCATTTTTCTTATCTGGCTCCTTCAGGTTGGTTGATTTCGACAAACAAACAAAATAAAACAACAAGACTCCGCGTGACGCTGCGCTCACACAATCGCGGATTAAAAAAAAAAGGAAAACTGATGAGTTCCAATACTTTTTAAGATTATTTTTTTCATTAAAGGTCAATAAATTCAGTGAACAGTTAGGCAGCCTTTGTTAAATAGTATTAATTTTTTGAGAGAGTGTAGTTCACAAGCTATGTTACAGCTCATTTTTTATTCAAAAAATGAGACGGGCCTAACCATTGTTGTGAACTACAATTAATACTAACGGCACATATATTCACTGAATTTTAATAGCGTTTTCGGTTGACTGATACCACTCATAAAGTCTCTAGCTTAAATTAAATTTGAACACTGAAATACTTTTCCTATTTGATGTGAAAACAAAAACATAACAAAATTTACCTGATGAATGTTTTGAATCACTTCTACTTGAACAGCTTCATAGTTGCTCCAAAGAAAAAAATCGAAAAACATTTAAACTTCTCTTGATATTTGTTTCGCGATGATGAATTCTGCAGAATCTCACAAGTTGTCCGAAAATAACTTCATAATGAATATCCTTGTCGACGTTGTTTACTTCTCCTCGAACTCAACCGAAATCCAAACAATTATGGCATGCCAGATACATTTTTGAGATCTGTTTCATCTACAACTTTAACTGCGCCAAATCCATTGATTTCTTTGTCGTTCTTCTGTCAACCAAAGTTCCATTTGCCATCGCCAATTTCCCTGCAAAAATATCAATTAACCAACGGCATAATTAACTAAAATATCATAAAAATTACCTCCATTTTCTCGGCGTCCTTTTTCCTGCAAACATAATTTATTGATTGAAAAAGGCGTGTTTATTTCCCCTTCCCCTTTTCCTCGAAAAAGCGACAGAGAAACGGGTGAGGAAACACGAGAGAGTGAGGGAATATGAGAGAGCGGGAAGAGAAAAGAGTAAAGGCTAGAGGAAATCCTCTCGCATACCTTATCATACACTTGACTGAGTATCAAATGTTTAGTGTGTGTGTGTGTCGGCAGCCAAATTTTTTCGCGCCATTCCAAATCATTGGCGTCCTTTCATTTGCCAGTGTTCCTTTTTTTTCGTTTTTCCTCTTTTTTTGTTGATATTTTATGGAAAATTGCTGTAAATCTTTATTTTTTTTTGAATTTTTTGAGATTTTTTGTGATTCCATTCTCTATTTTCACAAGCTTTGTGTTGTATTTCAGAAGATCTTCTTTCTTTATAAAATTAATTGTGATTTTCTTTCCTCAAAACCTGTTTTTTTACAGCTGACAAACTATCAACAAATCAAAGATGCCGCCAAAACCAATTAAAGACACTGTAAGTTTTCTGGTTACAAATTTGAATAAATTAAATTACCATAATTCATCAAACAATTTTATATTTTTTCAGAAACCAAAAAATCCACAAGTTGATGATTCTGCAGAAGCTGATACAAGTTCATCTTCTTCGCAATCATCTTCGCAATCTCAAGAGCCTGAAATTCCACTTGCTGAAGAAGCCGATGATGACATCATCTTATTGAGAGAAGTCCAGAAGCCGAAAACATCTGCCACAAAAGAGGTAATTTTAAATTTTGGGTGAAAATTTAATTTTTAATCAAGAGCCTTTCAATTTTTCTGAAAAAACATGAATTCAGAATATCTTGTTGCCAGATTTTTCCGAATAGATCCTCTTGGAATATTTATTGTTCAGAAATCCAAAAAAATCTGGCAGTAAGATATCCTAAATTTACTTTGGATCTATGAACTTTCAAAACAAATTGAAAACAAAATCCTTTTTTTCCGAATTCAATTAAAGATAGACAAATCAAAATTTTGTTAAGAATTGATCAATGTTAATTTCAAATTTCAGAATGTGAAAGAAGAAGAAAGTGATGGAGAGGATTCTGATGAGAGTGAAGAATTGGATAGTGATGGTGATTCGGATGATCAAGGAGAATCGGATGATTCTGAAGATATTGAATCCGATGAAAAAGAGGAGAAAGAGGAGCGAGAAGAATCTGTTGATGAATCAGAAAATAGAGAAAATGAAACCGATGATGAAAATGAATCGGATGATTCGTCGATCGAAATCTTGGAAAATGATGAAGAGGAGGAAGAAGATTTGGAAGAGGATTCGAAAGATGATGGAGAGGAAGAAGTGGATTTGGAAGAGGATTCGGATGATGAAGAAAATGAGGAAGAACAAGAGGAAGAAGGAGGATCATCGAGAGTTGCAAGATCGAAAAGTGTTCCGCCGGCGAGTAATGACCAAGTGCGTTTTTCTTCCATCCCGAAATTTATTGATTCAATTAGAATCAATGAGCCCATGCTGATTAATATTTTGAAATTGAAAAAAATAATTTTTCCCATGCAAAAAACGTCGAAAAACAAAATATACAGTTGATTATTTTTGAGTAGAGACAACGTTGAATTGAGAGAGCGCAGATAGACAAATTAGTTTTTTGTCCAAAAGTCTGCGCACTCTCAATTTCACATTGTCTCTACACAAAAATAATAAACTGTATATTTTGTTTTTTGACGTTTTTTGCATGGGAAAAATTATGATTTTTTAATTTCAAAGTATTAATTTGCATAGGCGAAAAATTAAATTTTGAAGGAAATAATTTTGGAATATTTCCCTGTTGAAATTAAAATTACAATGTTCAATTCAAATGCGATTCATGCTAGTTTGAAAATAAATCAGAAAAATTGTCAAAGAATATTGAAAAAATTGTTCAATTTTAATTTTCAGGTTCCGACGACTTCGACGAGCCGCAAAAGAAAGCGATCGCCATCAATCGAAATCGTTGAAGAACAATCTACATCAAGAAGATCTCAAACCACTCCCAAAAAGCAAAAGAAAGGTCGCCTCGAAGTACAAGAAGATAATCAAGAAAGGGTTACAGGAGAAGAGGAGGCTGGAGAAGTTCCAGAAGTTTCAGATGATTCAAATGATGATGAAGATGAAGATCGGATCGATGAAAATTACATCCGGGTTAGTTTTTCTGAATTATATTTTTTTCATGAAAAATCTGAATTATTTTAGCGATTCTTGAACCATTCTATTCAACAAAATCCACAAGTGTATGGTAATATCCCAAATGTCTCCGATTTTATCGTTAGTTTTTTTTTGAATTCATTTCTTCTCATGAAAAATTTCAATTATTTTAGAATTATACGATGAATTATATTCGATCAAATCAGGAACTTCTCAATGATCTCACAAGTAGCGATCAAAGATTGTTCACGTGGTACAACGAGAATTTTGTCATTGGCTCCCAAAATTGGATGGAATTTACGAATAACCCAGATTCTTTCGAAGACTTACACCGGAACCAATTTGAACACTCAATTGAAGGTAAGCTTTGGGGGGGAATATTTAAAAAATATATGTGTTGAAGTTTTCAATGATTTTTTTAAATTCTTCTGGAAAAAAAACACTTTCTAGCCAAAAACAATTTGAAATTTCCCGGCTCATTTTTTTTTTCATTATCTAATTTCGAATTTATTTTCAGATGATGGAACTTTTGTGTCAGTTCCATTGGACCCAATGCCAGTCCTCTTTCCATCTGCAATTCAAACACGACTGATTGAAAGAGCTCGTGAACAACATGACTGGATTGTGGACCATAGGGAAGCAGAATATCTGGTTAGTTCTAAGGGAGGGGTTCCGAATTTTGAGTATTTCTAGAATTTTCTAGAAATTTCTATAATCCCGAATATTAGATAACTTCCAGCTTGAATTTTAGAAAAATCTCAGAACTTTTTGTGTCTAAAATTAGCAAGCTCTTTCAATTTCAAGTTGGAAACTTTTTTAAAGAGAATTCAAATATTTTCGAACTCGAATATTTTCAGATGGTTCTCCAAAGAGGAAGAGAAATCGAGAGAAGAGGAGAAGAAGTCAGGAACTTGATAAGAAGAAACGAAGAGCTCATCGAGGAAATCAATCAATCTCGTCGTCAATGAAACCGAATATTATCCCATATTTTCTTGATCCATCAATTTTTCCCTACAAATATAATTTTCCTGTGATTTTATGCATTTTTGTTATGTTACTCCTCGTCTTTGTTGTCCAAATTGGTTTCTGTTCCTGTATTTGTTTCAGTTTTTATCGGTTTTGGTGAATTAATACCACCAAAACCGAATTTACCGATTTTTTTGTCCCTTTCCACTTTTTGATCCAAAAAAATGCTGGCTGGCACGTAATACGCCAAGCCAGCAAATCTGATCTTACCAAATTTGTCAAATGATTTTAATGCTTGTACCCGCCCCCAAATTTTTTTACTCAAAGTATCCCAAGTTTTTTTATCCAAAAAAATGCTGTTTTGGCGCGTCATTCGCCAAACCAGCAAATCTTATCTTACCAAATTTTTGTTTCCCTGGTTTTACCCCAAATGTTTTTTTCTCAAAAAGCCCCCATTCAAATATTCTTTTTTATATTTTCACAAAATTTTTCATGAATTCTTTTTTTCAAATTTTTTGTATTGACAAATTTTCATATTAAAATGGAGATGGTCATTTTCAGAAAAAAAATAAATTACAGATAATTTATAGGTGAGAAGATTTCTTCAAGATTATGGGTGCGAGAAAAAAAATGCACAGCGTATGTTTGTCTGCGTCTCTTCAAACAAACACACTCTCTTGCCGCCTATTTTTCAAGTTTCTGTTTTTATTTTTGCTAGAAGAAGTCGTCTTGAAATTTTTGAAATGATTAAAGTTAACTTTTTTTTCAGATATAGTTGCAGAAAAAAATGGGCTGAAAGAAATGAAACTTATTTCTGAAAAACCAAAATAAGGATTTCAGAGCTGGAAGATCAAAATGTCTTAAAATTTTAAAAGCTCAAAAAAAAGACTTCTGGAGGCTTCAGAAGGCTTTTTAAAGTTTCAGAAAACTTTTAAATGGCTTTTATAGACTTCTGAAATTTTTAGAAGTTTTTTGAGGATTCGGAGGCTTTCGTAGACTTTTTGAAGTTTGAGAAGACTATTGGACGCTTCATAAAATTTTTTATAGCTTCAGAGAGGTTCCAGAGGCTCCTCTGGAGTCCAGAGGGATTCAGAAAACCTTTGAATGGCTCTAAGAGACTTCTGAAGTTTTAAAAAAGCTTCTCGGGCAGAAAACGGCGAGGTCGCTACCAATCGGGACGGAGTCGCTACACGTTTCGGGCGACTGGCCCGAGGCTCTTTGGGCGAGCTTGGGGCGACTCGCCCGAGCGTGAAGCAACTTGCCCCGTTCTCGCCCCGATCCACTCTCTCGGTGGGTGTCCAGAAGCATTTTTCAAAAACTGTATCTATGGAGCAAAAGTAGATCTACTTATAGCTTTATTACCCTACATTTATATGGGCCATTTAATCAATGAATCACTGTGAAATCCCGAAAAAAAAAGCATTAAAACCATGATTTTAAAAATGGGCAAAAATTGTAGCGAGTTGCCCGGCACTCGCCACTTTTGAGGCGCGTTTGGGGCAACTCGCTACAAAACGAGTCTCAAAAATTGTGTAGCGAGTCGCCCCGAGCTATGTCGTTTTTTGGCCGAGTTTTGAAGTCTTCAGAAGGCGTTTTGAAGCTTCAGAAGCTTCGTTTTGAAGGTTTCACAAAATTTCTAGAAGCATTAGAAAGCTTCTAGAGGCTCTAGAATTCTTCAGCGAAATTTGAAAATTCCAAACTAAAAAATTTTTGAAAATTGAAATTTGCATCAACATTTATTCAATCAGATATTTTAATTCAAATTAATTATCCAAGAAAAAACACTTGAGAATAATAATAATCCAATTAATTCAACTACCAAATTGGTCCATATATTTCTTTTGAAATCTCTGAGGAAGTCTCAGGTGTTGTTTTCACATCTTGTCCCGATTTGATGCGCTCGAAAAAGTCTGTGTAGATCACATCATTTTCCGGATATTCTTGATTTTGTGGCCATCTATCATCCAAATATTTTCGCCATTTGTGGCTCCAGGAGTCTCTGAAATTATATTTCAGATTTTCAGGAGCCCTTCAAATTTTCAAGTCTGAAAAATCTGTACCTTTTGAGATTTGAGTGTGAAAGCACACCAGCAAAAAGAAGAGAAACTAGCAAAAATGTTGACCAAGTCATCTGAAAATTCTGGAAATTTTTGACTGAACAAGGAAAACAATGAAAATGAAAATGTGGTGGGTTAGAAAAGGTGGGCAGAAAATTTGCATTTTAATTTGGAATCTTTTGTTTTTTTTTCTGGTCACAAAGACTAGGGGCTGTTAGCCCCCAGGAGTAACAGTCTTCTCATTTATTTCCGTTTCACTTTTTTCTGTGATTATTGTCCACAGAATATTGACTCACAATCAAATTTATAGAAAATTTCAAATTTTTTTATCAAAAAATGATTCGTGGCAAAATCAGGAAGGCTTCCTAATTTTGCCATGGATGACGTCATCAAAATATTTTTCGAAAAAAAAACTTATTTAATTATTTTTTTGAATTAAGTGTACTCGAAAGATGTTAAACAAACGAATTACAATTGAATTCATCAAAAATTTCAAGTTTTTTGATCAAAAAATGACTCGGGCCGATTTTTTTTTTACATTTTTGGATTATTCCAAATCTGTAACTTTTTTTTTTAAAAATCTCGGGCCGATTTTTTTTTGGAAAAAACTCGGGCCGATTTTTATTAAACATTTTTGGATTATTCCAAATCTGTAACTTTTTTTTTGAAAAATCTCGGGCCGATTTTTTTTTTGAAAAAACTCGGGCCGATTTTTTTTTTACATTTTTGGATTATTCCAAATCTGTAACTTTTTTTTTTGAAAAATCTCGGGCCGATTTTTTTTTGAAAAATCTCGGGCCGATTTTTTGAAAAAACTCGGGCCGATTTTTTTTTTGAAAAAACTCGGGCCGATTTTTATTAAACATTTTTGGATTATTCCAAATCTGTAACTTTTTTTTTGAAAAATCTCGGACCGATTTTTTTTTTACATTTTTGGATTATTCCAAATCTGTAACTTTTTTTTTTTTGAAAAATCTCGGGCCGATTTTTTTTTTTTACATTTTTGGATCATTCCAAATCTGTAACTTTTTTTTTTTGGAAAACTCGGGCCGATTTTTTTTTACATTTTTGGATTATTCCAAATCTGTAACTTTTTTTTTGAAAAACTCGGCCGATTTTTTTTTTGAAAAACTCGGGCCGATTTTTTTTTTACATTTTTGGATTATTCCAAATCTGTAACTTTTTTTTTGAAAAAAACTCGGGCCGATTTTTTTTTTACATTTTTGGATTATTCCAAATCTGTAACTTTTTTTTGAAAAACTCGGGCCGATTTTTTTTGAAAATCTCGGGCCGATTTTTTTTTACATTTTTGGATTATTCAAATCTGTAACTTTTTTTTTGAAAAATCTCGAGCCGATTTTTTTTTTACATTTTTGGATTATTCCAAATCTGTAACTTTTTTGAAAAATCTCGGGCCGATTTTTTTGAAAAAACTCGGGCCGATTTTTTTACATTTTTGGATTATTCCAAATCTGTAACTTTTTTTTTTGAAAAATCTCGGGCCGATTTTTTTTTACATTTTTGGATTATTCCAAATCTGTAACTTTTTTTTTGAAAAATCTCGGGCCGATTTTTTTAAACATTTTTGGATTATTCCAAATCTGTAACTTTTTTTTGAAAAATCTCGGGCCGATTTTTTTTTGAAAAACTCGGGCCGATTTTTTTTTTTGAAAAAACTCGGGCCGATTTTTTTTTACATTTTTGGATTATTCCACTTCTGTAACTTTTTTTTTTGAAAAATCTCGGGCCGATTTTTTTTTTACATTTTTGGATTATTCCAAATCTGTAACTTTTTTTTGGAAAATCTCGGGCCGATTTTTTTTTTACATTTTTGGATTATTCCAAATCTGTAACTTTTTTTTTTGAAAAATCTCGGGCCGATTTTTTTTTTACATTTTTGGATTATTCCAAATCTGTAACTTTTTTTTGGAAAATCTCGGGCCGATTTTTTTTTACATTTTTGGATTATTCCAAATCTGTAACTTTTTTTTGAAAAATCTCGGGCCGATTTTTTTTTGAAAAACTCGGGCCGATTTTTTTTTTGAAAAAACTCGGGCCGATTTTTTTTTACATTTTTGGATTATTCCACTTCTGTAACTTTTTTTTTTGAAAAAACTCGGGCCGATTTTTTTTTTACATTTTTGGATTATTCCACTTCTGTAACTTTTTTTTTTGAAAAATCTCGGGCCGATTTTTTTTTACATTTTTGGATTATTCCACTTCTGTAACTTTTTTTTTGAAAAATCTCGGGCCGATTTTTTTTTTACATTTTTGGATTATTCCAAATCTGTAACTTTTTTTTTGAAAAATCTCGGGCCGATTTTTTTTTTGAAAAACTCGGGCCGATTTTTTTTTTTGAAAAAACTCGGGCCGATTTTTTTTTTGAAAAAACTCGGGCCGATTTTTATTAAACATTTTTGGATTATTCCAAATCTGTAACTTTTTTTTTTGAAAAACTCGGGCCGATTTTTTTTGAAAATCTCGGGCCGATTTTTTTTTACATTTTTGGATTATTCCAAATCTGTAACTTTTTTTTTTGAAAAATCTCGGGCCGATTTTTTTTGAAAAAACTCGGGCCGATTTTTTTTTACATTTTTGGATTATTCCAAATCTGTAACTTTTTTTTTGAAAAATCTCGGGCCGATTTTTTTTTTACATTTTTGGATTATTCCAAATCTGTAACTTTTTTTTTTGAAAAATCTCGGGCCGATTTTTTTAAACATTTTTGGATTATTCCAAATCTGTAACTTTTTTTGAAAAATCTCGGGCCGATTTTTTTTTGAAAAACTCGGGCCGATTTTTTTTTTGAAAAAACTCGGGCCGATTTTTTTTTACATTTTTGGATTATTCCACTTCTGTAACTTTTTTTTTTGAAAAATCTCGGGCCGATTTTTTTTTTACATTTTTGGATTATTCCAAATCTGTAACTTTTTTTTGGAAAATCTCGGGCCGATTTTTTTTTACATTTTTGGATTATTCCAAATCTGTAACTTTTTTTTTTTGAAAAATCTCGGGCCGATTTTTTTTTACATTTTTGGATTATTCCAAATCTGTAACTTTTTTTTGGAAAATCTCGGGCCGATTTTTTTTTTACATTTTTGGATTATTCCAAATCTGTAACTTTTTTTGAAAAATCTCGGGCCGATTTTTTTGAAAAACTCGGGCCGATTTTTTTTTTGAAAAAACTCGGGCCGATTTTTTTTACATTTTTGGATTATTCCACTTCTGTAACTTTTTTTTGAAAAATCTCGGGCCGATTTTTTTTTACATTTTTGGATTATTCCACTTCTGTAACTTTTTTTTGAAAAATCTCGGGCCGATTTTTTTTACATTTTTGGATTATTCCAAATCTGTAACTTTTTTTTGAAAAATCTCGGGCCGATTTTTTTTTTGAAAAACTCGGGCCGATTTTTTTTGAAAAAACTCGGGCCGATTTTTTTTTTGAAAAAACTCGGGCCGATTTTTATTAAACATTTTTGGATTATTCCAAATCTGTAACTTTTTTTTGAAAAATCTCGGGCCGATTTTTTTTTTGAAAAAACTCGGGCCGATTTTTTTTTACATTTTTGGATTATTCCAAATCTGTAACTTTTTTTTTTGAAAAATCTCGGGCCGATTTTTTTTGAAATTCTCGGTCCGACTTTTTTTTACATTTTTGGATTATTCCAAATCTGTAACTTTTTTTGAAAAAATCTCGGGCCGATTTTTTTTTTACATTTTTGGATTATTCCAAATCTGTTCAGAAATCCAATGAAAATCTAGCAGTAAGATATCCTGAATTTACTATGGATCTATGAAATTTCAAAACAAATTGAACACAAAATTATTTTTTCCAATAGACAAATCAAAAATTTTGTTAAGAATTGATTAATGTTAATTTCAAATTTCAGAATGTGAAAGAAGAAGATGAAAGTGGAGAGGATTCTGATGAGAGTGAAGAAGTGGATACTGATGGAGATTCGGATGATGAAGGAGAATCGGATGATTCTGAAGATATTGAATCCGATGACGAGGATGAAAAAGAGGAGCAAGAAGAATCCAATGATGAATCAGAAAATGAAGAAAATGAAACCGATGATGAAAATGAATCGGATGATTCTTCGATCGAGATTTTGGAAAATGATGAAGACCCGGAAGATGATGAAGAGGAGGAAGATGATTTAGAAGAGGATTCGGATGATGAAGAAAATGAGGAAGAACAAGAGGAAGAAGAAGGAGATTCAAGAGTTGCAAGATCGAGAAGAGTTCCTCCGGCGAGTAATGACCAAGTGCGTTTTTCTTCCATCCCGAAATTTATTCATTCAATTAGAATCATGGAGCCCATGCTGATTAATATTTTGAAATTTGAAAAAAAAACATAATTTTTCCCATGCAAAAATCGTTGTGAAACAAAATATACAGTTGAGTAGAGACAACGTTAAATTGAGAGAGCGCAGTCAGAAAAATTAGTTTTTTGTCCAAAAGTCTCCGCTCTCTCAATTTCACGTTGTCTCTACTCAAAAATTATCAACTGTATATTTTGTTTTTTGACGTTTTTTGCATGGAAAAAATTATGATTTTTTAATTACAAAATATTAATTTGCATAGGCGAAAAATTGAATTTTGAAGGAAATAATTTTGGAACAAATTTTTTCTAGTACAACGATTTTTGGGAATTAAATATTTTCCTGTTAAAATTAATTACAATTTTCAATTCAAGTTCAAATTAATTCAGAATTTTCTGAAGTTTGCATGCTAGTTGAAAGATAAGCCAGAAATATTGTAAAAGAAAAAAAGGAAAAAAGTGTTGGAAAAAATTGTTCAATTTTAATTTTCAGGTTCCGACGACTTCGACAAACCGCAAAAGAAAGCGATCGCCATCAATCGAAATCGTTGAAGAACAATCTACACCAAGAGTTCATCAATCAACTTCAGATGCACCAAAAAGAGCGCGGGGACTCGCAAATGAAGATGATGGTTCGGCAAAATCGGATGCGGATGAAGATGGAGAAGAGGCTGAAGAAATTTCAGATAATTCAGATGAATCAGATGATTCAAATGACGAAGAAGATGAAGAAGATGAAGATCTTATCGATGAAAATTACATCCGAGTTAGTTTTTCTGAATTATATATATTTTTTTTCATGAAAAATCTGAATTTTTTAGCGATTCTTGAACCATGCAATTCAACGGAATCCACAAGTGTATGGTAATATCCCAAATGTCTCCGATTTTATCGTTAGTTTTTTTCTGAATTCATTTTTTCTCATGAAAAATTCCAATTATTTTAGAATTATACCATGAATTATATTCGATCAAATCAAGAACTTCTCAATGATCTCACAAATAGTGATCAAAGATTGTTCACATGGTACAACAACGAGTTTTTGATTGGCTCCCAAAATTGGATGGAATTTACGAATAACCCAGATTCTTTCGAAGACTTACACCGGAACCAATTTGAACACTCAATTGAAGGTAAGCATTGGGGGAATATTTAAAAAATATATGTGTTGAAGTTTTCAATGATTTTTTTAAATTCTTCTGGAAAAAAACACATTTTCTAGCCAAAAACAATTTGAAATTTCCCGGCTCATTTTTTTTCATTATCTAATTTCGAATTTATTTTCAGATGATGGAACTTTTGTGTCAGTTCCATTGGACCCAATGCCAGTCCTCTTTCCATCTGCAATTCAAGCACGACTGATTGAAAGATCTCGTGAACAACATGACTGGATTGTGGACCATAGGGAAGCACAATATCTGGTTAGTTCTAAGGGAGGGGTTCCGAATTTTGAGTAGTTCTAGAATTTTCTAGAAATTTCTATATTCCAAAATTTTAGATAACTTTCAGCTTGAATTTTAGAAAAATCTCAGAACTTTTTGTGTCTAAAATTAGCAAGCTCTTTCAATTTCAAGTTGGAAACTTTCTGAAAAAGAATTCAAATATTTTCGAACTCGAATATTTTCAGATGGTTCTCCAAAGAGGAAGAGAAATCGAGAGAAGAGGAGAAGAAGTCAGGAACTTGATGAGAAGAAATGCAGAGCTTCTCGAGGAAATCAATGAATCTCGTCGTCAATAAAGCCGAATATTATCCCATATTTTCTTGATCCATCAATTTTTCCCTACAAATATGATTTTCATGTGATTCTATGCATTTTTGTTATGTTACTTTTCTGTCTTTGTTGTCCAAATTGGTTTCTACTCCTGTATTTGTTTCATTTTTTATCGGTTTTGGTGAATTAATACCACCAAAACCGAATTTCCCTTGATTAATTTTTCCTTTGTTATTCCACTTTTTGATCCCAAAAAATGCTGGCTGGCACGTAATACGCCAAGCCAGCAAATCTCATCTCACCAAATTTGTCAAATGATTTTTATTTTTACTCGTACCCGCCCCCAAATTTTTTGTTTTCTCGAAGTTTTCCAAGTGTTTTGATCCAAAAAATGCTGGTTTGGCACGCCAAACCAGCAAATCTTATCTTACCAAATTTTTTGTCTCCCCGATTTTATCCCAAATGTTTTTTCTCAAAAAGCCCCCAATCAAATATTTTTTTAAATATTTTCACGAAATTTATCATGAACTTTTTTTTTCAAAATTTTTGTACTGACAAATTTCGATATTAAAATGGAGATGGTAATTTTCAGAAAAAAAACAATAATTTAGAGATAAGGTGAGAAGATATCTTCAAGATTATGGGCGAGAAAATGCACAGCGTATGTTTGCCTGCGTCTCTTCAAACACACCCACTCTCTCGCCGCCTATTTTTCAAGTTTCTGTTTTTATTTTTGCTTCAAGAAGTTGTCTTTAAGTTTTTGGAGGAGTTTCAATGAGAATGATTAAAATTGAATGCAATTTTATTTTCAGAGAAAGTTTCAGAAAAAATATAAGCTAAATGAGATGAAACTTATTTTTAAAAAACAAGAAAAATGGAATTTTAGCTCTGGAAAATCTCAATTTCTCGGAATTTCAGAAGCTTAGAAAAATCAAGATTTCTGGAGGCTTCAGAAGGCTTTTTGAGGTTTCAGAAAACTTTTCAATGGTTTTGAGGGCTCCAGAAGGATTCAGACGGGTTTTAAAAGTTTCAGAAGGCTTTTGAAGGCTTCATAAAAATTTTTAGAAGTATCAGAAAGCTTCTAGAGGCTCTAGAGGGCTTCAGAAAAGTTTTTGAATGGCTTTTAGAGGCTTCTGAAATTTTTTGAAGCTTCAGAGAGCTTCCAGAGGCTCTAGAGAGCTTCAAAATTCAAGCATTTTTGAAAATTGAAGTTAAAGTTTCAAAATCAACACATGAATTTGCATCAACATTTATTCAATCAGATATTTCAATTTAAATTAATTATCCGAGAAAAAAACACTTTAAAATAATAATAATCCAATTAATTCAACTACCAAATTGGGCCATATATTTCTTTTGAAATCTCTGAGGAAGTCTCAGGTGTTGTTTGCACATCTTGTCCCGATTTGATGCGCTCGAAAAAGTCTGTGTAAATCATATAATTTTCCGGATATTCTTGATTTTGTCGCCATCTATCATCCAAGTATTTTCGCCATTTTTGACTCCAGGAATCTCTGAAAATCACTTTTTCAAATTTTAAGGAGCCCTTCAAATTTTCAAGTCTGAAAAAATCTGTACCTTTTGAGATTTGAGTGTGAAAGCACACCAGCAAAAAGAAGAGAAACTAGCAAAAATGTTGACCAAGTCATCTGAAAATTTTGGAAATTTTAGACCAACAAGGAAAAAAATGAAAATGAAAGGTGGAAGGAAAAAGGTGGGCACGAAGGAATTTGCATTTTAATTCGGAACCTTTTGTTTTATTTTTTGGTCACAAAGACTAGGGGCTGTTAGCCCCCAGGAGTAACAGTCTTCTCATTTATTTCCGTTTCACTTTTTTCTGTGATTATTGTCCACAGAACATTGACTCACAATCAAATTTATAGAAAATTTCAAATTTTTTATCAAACAATGATTCGTGGCAAAATCAGGAAGGCTTCCTAATTTTGCCATGGATGACGTCATCAAGATATTTTTCGAAAAAAAAACTTATTTAATTATTTTTTTGAATTAAATGTACTCGAAAGATGTTAAACAAACGAATTATAATTGAATTCATCAAAAATTTCAAGTTTTTTGATCAAAAAATGACTCGGGCCGATTTTTTTTTTGAAAAAACTCGGGCCGATTTTTTTTTGAAAATCTCGGGCCGATTTTTTTTTTGAAAAAACTCGGGCCGATTTTTTTTTGAAAATCTCGGGCCGATTTTTTTACATTTTTGGATTATTCCAAATCTGTAACTTTTTTTTTTGAAAAAACTCGGGCCGATTTTTTTTTTACATTTTTGGATTATTCCAAATCTGTAACTTTTTTTGAAAAACTCGGGCCGATTTTTTTTTACATTTTTGGATTATTCCAAATCTGTAACTTTTTTTGAAAAAACTCGGGCCGATTTTTTTTTACATTTTTGGATTATTCCAAATCTGTAACTTTTTTTTGAAAAAACTCGGGCCGATTTTTTTTTTTACATTTTTGGATTATTCCAAATCTGTAAATTTTTTTTGAAAAAACTCGGGCCGATTTTTTTTTTACATTTTTGGATTATTCCAAATCTGTAACTTTTTTTTTGAAAAAACTCGGGCCGATTTTTTTTTTTACATTTTTGGATTATTCCAAATCTGTAACTTTTTTTTTTGAAAAAACTCGGGCCGATTTTTTTTTTACATTTTTGGATTATTCCAAATCTGTAACTTTTTTTTGAAAAAACTCGGGCCGATTTTTTTTTACATTTTTGGATTATTCCAAATCTGTAACTTTTTTTTTGAAAAAACTCGGGCCGATTTTTTTTTTACATTTTTGGATTATTACAAATCTGTAACTTTTTTTTGAAAAAACTCGGGCCGATTTTTTTTTACATTTTTGGATTATTCCAAATCTGTAACTTTTTTTTGAAAAAACTCGGGCCGATTTTTTTTTTACATTTTTGGATTATTCCAAATCTGTAACTTTTTTTTTTGAAAAACTCGGGCCGATTTTTTTTTTGAAAAAACTCGGGCCGATTTTTTTTTTGAAAATCTCGTGCCAATTTTTTTTTACATTTTTGGATTATTCCAAATCTGTAACTTTTTTTTTGAAAAACTCGGGCCGATTTTTTTTTACATTTTTTGGATTATTCCAAATCTGTAACTTTTTTTTGAAAAACTCGGGCCGATTTTTTTTTTTGAAAAAAACTCGGGCCGATTTTTTTTTTGAAAATCTCGTGCCAATTTTTTTTTACATTTTTGGATTATTCCAAATCTGTAACTTTTTTTTGAAAAACTCGGGCCGATTTTTTTTTGAAAAAACTCGGGCCGATTTTTTTTTTTGAAAAAAAAACTCGGGCCGATTTTTTTTTGAATAACTCGGGCCGATTTTTTTGAAAAAACTCGGGCCGATTTTTTTTTGAAAAAACTCGGGCCGATTTTTTTTTACATTTTTGGATTATTCCAAATCTGTAACTTTTTTTGAAAAACTCGGGCCGATTTTTTTTTACATTTTTGGATTATTCCAAATCTGTAACTTTTTTTGAAAAAACTCGGGCCGATTTTTTTGAAAATCTCGGGCCGATTTTTTTTTTACATTTTTGGATTATTCCAAATCTGTAACTTTTTTTTTGAAAAACTCGGGCCGATTTTTTTTGAAAATCTCGGGCCGATTTTTTTTTTTACATTTTTGGATTATTCCAAATCTGTAACTTTTTTTTTTGAAAAAACTCGGGCCGATTTTTTTTGAAAATCTCGGGCCGATTTTTTTTTTACATTTTTGGATTATTCCAAATCTGTAACTTTTTTTTGAAAAAACTCGGGCCGATTTTTTTTGAAAATCTCGGGCCGATTTTTTTTTTACATTTTTGGATTATTCCAAATCTGTAACTTTTTTTTTGAAAAACTCGGGCCGATTTTTTTTTTGAAAAAACTCGGGCCGATTTTTTTTTACATTTTTGGATTATTCCAAATCTGTAACTTTTTTTTGAAAAACTCGGGCCGATTTTTTTTTGAAAAAACTCGGGCCGATTTTTTTTTTTGAAAAAACTCGGGCCGATAAGTCTCACAGAAATCTTACAAGGTAATCCTGAATACCTCTTTGAAATTTCGACCAATCTTGTAGATATCAAAACAATCTCTAGATCTTGCCAATGTTTCAGAAAATTATCAAAAAAAATCTGAAAGAGCATGTTGAGATTTTTTCTTAAAATTTTTGTGGAGAGGCTTTGGTGATTGATGTTGATATTCTGGAAGTCGAGCGCAATACTAATATTCAGAAGATCAGAGAAGGGGTTTTGATAAAACATCACAATCCTTCATTAAACAATAAAGAGGAACTCTCGGATATGATCACAAGGCTTGGAACAATCCAAATACCAAATTCTTTCTATAAAAAAATTCTCCTAAAGTACTAACAACACTCCGCCTACCCGCACTTTAGCAGGTTTATTTTATTTTTATTGGTTTTTCGAGATTTTTGGTTTTTAAGTTTATTTCAAAAATTTGTAACTTATATATTGTAAATAACCCATTTAATTTTTTCAGTATTATCCCTGATGATGACGTTATACGTCGAAACGTTGGAATAAAAAGATTTTCAATTTCAACTTGTCGCAATTGTAGATTTTGGCTTAAAGAAAATAACAACCTTATATTTTGAATTCAACTAACAATGCGATTGATTAACTTGTTCCCACTCAAATTTATTTTTATTGCTTTTCACAAGTTCCTTTAGTTTCCCATAGAAAAATTTGCATTTTTTTCCTCTCCCTAATTATTTTTTTTGTTTGTTCCCAAATCAAGAATATAGTTTTTATTGTTTTTTCATTTTTTCTTCTCGTATTAATTTTTATCCGGTGATTTTATAATAAATTTTTTGTATTCGAAAAAAAGCTGTTATTTTTAAGAAAAGTTATGAAAATCCTTGTTTTTTTTAAACAATGAAATGAAAATGAAAAATTGTCAACGAAATTCAAAAGGGCGTGGCCAACCAATCGCAATCGTCGAGGATTTTTCAATTGAAGATTGTTTGTGCTTCCTCTCTCTTCAAATTTCCAGGAGAATGAAAATTTGAAAAAATCGCGAAAAAAATGACTCACAACATCAAAAAAAAGTTTGGTTGAGGAAATGTTCAAAATGAAAGATCTTTTCTGAAAATTTTTTTCTCTATTTCTTCTGTTTCTTTCACATTTTTCAGATCAAAAATTTTATCTTCACGGTTGTTTTTAAATTTGTTTTGATATAGGATTTTTCGTATTTTTCAAATTTACATATTTTTAAAGAAAACTTTCAAAACTGTTCAGTATTTCCACTTCAAAAGCTTGCAAAATATGACTGCCAAAAGTATCGATGAAAACGGAGTCGCTCTTATTGAAAACTCGCAACCAACCTTTTCCCAACCACACAAATCCCTGAAAAAAAAAAGAGTTCCGACCGGGAGTCGAACCCTCAACCCCTCACCACTGAGGCAGACACTCTAACCACTATACTAGCCGGTTCACATTTTCTCCTCGTCCAAATTGCCTAGATAAGAAGAGGTCGCCGCTGAATAAAATTCGATTTGAATTGCCGCGCTGCGGTCTTCCACTCGAGACACAAGCCATGCCCACCTGCCTACAAAATATTTTTCTCTCGCCTAAAATCACTTTTTTTCTTGTTTTCACCTGTTTTTACTCGATTTTCTTCGTTGTTTTTCCTGAATTTGAGAAACAAAACTACATAATTTTCAAAATTTCAGACCATGGCACTTTCTTTGGAACAACTTGCCCAGGAACAAACGATGCGATTTTTTTTGTTGCGATCTCAAGCAAATAGATACGGCAATGCGTCGCGGAGGCAACGAGAGTGGTTCGACAATGGAATTGCGCTTCTTCTGCCACTTATTGGTCAAAATGAAGAGGCTTTCGAGACACTTTGCTGGTATTTCCGAATTTTCATGCAACGTCTTCAGGAAGTTAATCCTCAAGTAGTGATTCCACAGCTCACGCCCTGGAACGAATTCGACCGGAACACTTTGCCATAATCAATTTCTTGTTGATTTTTTGAATCGTTGAATAAATGTGTTGTTGTTTTAAAAATATTGTTGTTGAATATCTTAATTTTAGCTGATTTTGAAACGGCTTATAATATTTCTTATTTTTTTATTTTTTATTTTATCAAAAAGGGAATATCCAAATGTTTCTCATAATGTTGAAAAAAGAAAAAATGTTGGCCCTTGTCCAATGCAAATTTTGAAAGTTTCGAAAATAATTGATTTTTTTCACGCCGTTTGATTTCAAATATTCACTCTATTATTCATAAATTTATAGGGCAACTAGGGGCGGTGTCCCTAAGCAAAACATTTGAAAAGAAAATCCTCAAAAAATTATAAATTTCGAAGAAAACCAATTAATGTGACTCTAATCTTTGTAATTAAAATGTTGAAAAAGTATTTATTTTTGTATTTATTTTTTAACAGTGTTAAAATTTATTTGAACTCATCTTTATTTTTTTTAACAGTGTTAAAATTTATTTGAACTCATCTTTATTTTTAACAGTGTTATTTTTTTTTCATTAGCTACCCGCCCAAATCGAAATTTTGATTCGGGCGTGAATTCAAAATTTCCAAAATGATCCCTCCTTGGAAAATTTTTTAAAATGTCATCATCTCCCCCTCACAGTTTTGGGAGCAGTGCCATGTATGGTTTGAACGTCCGCCGCGTTCTAGATCTAGTGCATTTTTGAGCGGATCTGTGTGTTTGAAGTGGTGTTTGCAGACAGTTTTTTTACTTTTTGTTTTTTTTCGCCAAAAATTTCATGTTCATTTTCAAGTGAATAAAGTTAATTTGCAATTCCCAAAGGATTTTTGATGGAAAATCAATGGAATATGATGTTTGGTGAATTTTTTCTTCAAGGCAAAATTTAACAAATCACAACTGAAATTGTATGTTTTGTAAGGACTGTGAATCCATCATAATTCAAATTTTTATTGAAAAATGAATCTGAACTGCTGATTTCAGGAAACAACGTCAATTTTTTTTTGGAGGCTCAACAAAGTTATGAATCGCAAAGAATAACCGCGAATTTTGCAATTTTCAGGATTTCACATTTTGAAAATTGAAAGCATATCCAAGCATTTCTTCGCCTAAATGCCCTTAAAATTATTTGTAATCTGTGTCTTCAAATAAATAAATTTGGTTGATTTTTCTTATCTGGTTCCTTCAGGTTGGTTGATTTTGACAAACAGCCAAAGTAAAACAACGAGACTCTGCGTGACGCTACGCTCACACAATCGCGGATTTAAAAAAGGAAAACTGGTGGGTTCAAATACTTTTTAAAATCGAATTTTTATTAAAAATCAACAAATTCAGTGAACAGTTAGGCAGCCTTATTTAAATAGTATTAATTTTTCGAGTGTAGTTCACAAGCTATGTTACAGCTCATTTTATTTTGGAAAATGAGACAGGCCTAACCATTGTTGTGAACTACAATTAATACTAACGGCACATATATTCACTGAATTTTGAAAGCGAATTGACCGAGATCTTTTACAAAACCTCTAACTTGAACTAAATCCGAATCAAACAAAAAAAAATAGAAAAGTACGCAAAAGTGCGTCGCAGTGTTTGCACACAGCAATCTGCTTTAAAATTTCGAAGCTACAAGATTTTCTCAGCTCGCATCAAGTGTTCATGAGTTCGGAATTTTTTCACTGTTTTCTATCGGTGATTCAAGTTGAAAAATAAATAACAAAAAAACAATTTTCAACAAAAAATTTCGATTCAGAAAATTTCAAAAAACTATATTTTTTCCTATTTTTGACTTTTTTCTCATTGAAACATTTTCGCTGCGAGATATTTTTCATTTTGTGTGGAAAAAATAGAAAAAAATTTAGTTTTTTGACATTGAAAGTTTTTTGTCAAAAAAAAAATTTTTTTTTCGAAAAAAATTTACCTGATAATCTTTGTTGGATCACTTCTTTTCTAGAATAGCTTCATCGTTGCTCCAGAGAAAAACATCGAGAAGAATTTGAATTCGACGTTGTTGCACTCAATCAAAATCCACATGCCAGATACATTTTCGTGAGGTTTTTCATCTTCAACTTCAACTACGCCAAATCCATTGATTTCTTTGTCGTTCTTCTGTCAACCAAAGTTCCTCTTGCCATCGCCATTTTCCTGCAAAATTATCAATTAATCAACGGCATAATTAAGTAAAATATCATAAAATTTACCTCAATTTTCTCGGCGTCCTTTTTCCTGCGAACATAATTTATTGATCGAAAAAGGCGTGTTTATTTCCCCTTCCCCTTTCCTCGAAAAAGCGACAGAGAAACGGGTGAGGAAAAAGGAGAGAGTGAGGAAATAAGAGAGAGCGGGAAAAGAAAAAGAGTCTAGACTAGAGGAAATCCTATAATATTTCCTCTCGCATACCTTATCATACACTTGACTGAGTATCAAATGTTTAGTGTGTGTGTGTGTCGCAGCCAATTTTTTTCGCGCCATTCCAAATCATTGGCGTCCTTTCATTATCCAGTGTTCCTTTTTTTTCGTTTTTCCTCTTTTTTGTTGATATTTATGGAAAATTGTTGTAAATATTTATTTCTTTGAGGTTTTTTGTGATGCAAATCTCTATTTTCACAAGCTTCGTGTTGTATTTCAGAAGTTATTGTTTCTTTATAAAATTAAATGATTTTCTTTCCACAAAACCTGTTTTTTTACAGCTGACAAAATATCAATAATTAAAGATGGCGCCAAAACCAATTAAAGACACGGTAAGTATTACTTTCTGGTTTCATTCATCAAACAATTGGATATTTTTTTCAGAAATCGACGGTTCCACAAGTTGATGATTCTGCAGAACCTGGACCAAGTTCGTCTTCTTCGCAATCATCTTCGCAATCTCAAGAGCCTGCATATCCACTTGCTGAAGAAGCCGATGATGAAATCATCTTCTTGAAAGAAGTCCAGAAGCCAAGTAAATCTGCTAAAAAAGAGGTAATTTTCATTTTTTAGTTGAAAATTTGATTTTTTCTCAAAAACGTGAATTCAGAATATCTTGTTGCCAGATTTTTCCGAAAAAAATATAGATCCTCTTGGAATAATTTTTGTTCAGAAATCCAATGAAAATCTAGCAGTAAGATATCCTAAATTTACTTTGGATCTATGAAATTTCAAAACGAATTGAAAACAAAATTATTTTTTCCGAATTCAATTAAAGATAGACAAATCAAAGTTTTGTTAAGAATTGATCAATGTTAATTTCAATTTTCAGAGTGTGAAAAAAGAAGATGAAAGTGATGGAGAGGATTCTGATGAGAGTGAAGAAGTGGATAGTGATGGAGTTTCGGATGATCAAGGAGAATCGGATGATTCTGAAGATATTGAATCCGATGAAGAAGGTGAAAAAGAGGAGCAAGAAGAATCTGATGATGAAAATGAATCTGATGACAAAGAAGAAGAAGATGGCGAGGATAAAAAAGATTCCTCAATTGAGATTTTGGATTCGGAAGACGATTCGGATGATGGAGAAGTAGAAAAGGTTTCGGAAGAGGATTCGACAGATGGAGAGAAGGAGGATAACCAAGAGGAAGAAGGAGAAGATTCGAGAGTTGCAAGATCGAGAAGAGTTCCGCCGGCGAGTAATGACCAAGTGCGTTTTTCTTCCATCCCGAAATTTATTGATTCAATTAGAATCAATGAGCCCATGCTGATTAAAAATTTGAAATTGAAAAAAATAATTTTTCCCATGCAAAAATCGTCGTGAAACAAAATATGCAGTTTAATATTTTTTGAGTAGAAACAACGTTGAATTGAGAGAGCGCAGGCAGACAATTTACTTTTTTGTCCAAAAGTGTGCGCTCTCTCAATTTCACATTGTCTCTACACAAAAAATAATAAACTGTATATTTTGTTTTTCGACGTTTTTTGCATGGAAAAAATTATGATTTTTTAATTTCAAAATATTAATTTGCACAGGCGAAAAATTGAATTTTGAAGGAAATAATTTTGGAATATTTTCCTGTTGAAATTAATTACAATGTTCAATTCAAATCCATGCTAGTTCAAAAAGAAATCAGAAAAATTGTCAAAGAATGTTGGAAAAAATTGTTCAATTTTAATTTTCAGATTCCGACGACTTCGACAAGCCGAAAAAGACAGCGTTCACCGTCAATTGAAATCGTTGAAGAACAATCTACATCAAGAAGATCTCAAACCACTCCCAAAAAGCAAAAGAAAGGTCGCCTCGAAGTACAAGAAGATAATCAAGAAAGGGTTACAGGAGAAGAGGAGGCTGGAGAAGTTCCAGAAGTTTCAGATGATTCAAATGATGATGAAGATGAAGATCGGATCGATGCAAATTACATCCGAGTTAGTTTTTCTGAATTATATTTTTTTGCATGAAAAATCTGAATTTTTTAGCGATTCTTGAACCATTCAGTCCAACGGAACCCACAAGTTTATGGAAATATCCCAAATGTCTCGGATTTTTTGGTTAGTTTTTTTAACGCATTTCTTCTCATGAAAAATTTCAATTATTTCAGGATTATACCATGAATTATATTCGATCGAATCAGGAACTTCTCAATGATCTCACAAATAGTGATCAAAGATTGTTCGCATGGTACAATGAGAATTTTGTCATTGGCTCCCAAAATTGGATGGAATTTACGAATAACCCAGATTCTTTCGAAGACTTACACCGGAACCAATTTGAACACTCAATTGAAGGTAAGCTTTGGGGGAATATTAAAAAAATATATGTGTTGAAGTTTTCAATGATTTTTTTTTTAATTCTTCAGAAAAAAAAAACACTTTCTAGCCAAAAACAATTAGAAAATTTTCCAGCTTATTTTTTTTTCATTATCTAATTTCGAATTTATTTTCAGATGATGGAACTTTTGTGTCAGTTCCATTGGACCCAATGCCAGTCCTCTTTCCATCTGCAATTCAAGGACGACTGATTGAAAGAGCTCGTGAACAACATGACTGGATTGTGGACCATAGGGAAGCACAATATCTGGTTAGTTCTAAGGGAGGGGTTCCGAACTTTGAGTAGTTCTAGAATTTTCTAGAAATTTTAAGATTCCAAAATTTTAGATAACTTTCAGCTTGAATTTTAGAAAAATCTCAGAATTTTTTGTGTCTAAAATTAACAAGCTCTTTCAATTTCAAGTTGGAAACTTTTTAAGAAAGGATTCAAATATTTTCGAATTCGAATATTTTCAGATGGTTCTCCAAAGAGGAAGAGAAATCGAGAGAAGAGGAGAAGAAGTCAGGAACTTGATGAGAAGAAATGAAGAGCTTGTCGAGGAAATCAATCAGTCTCGTCGTCAATGAACCGAATATTATCCCATATTTTTTGTTATCACTGTTTTCCATTTTTCTTGTACCCCTTCAAAACATTCTGTATTTGTTTCATTTTTTATCGGTTTTGGTGAATTAATACCACCAAAACCGAATTTCCCTGTGATTTTCCCATTTTACCCCCCGGTTTTGGTGAACTTGCACCACCAAAACCGAAATTTCCCATGATTAATTTTTCCTTTTGTTATTACACTTTTTGATCCAAAAAAAATGCTGGTTTTGGCACGAAGCCAGCAAATCTGATCTTACCAAATTTGTCAAATAATTTTTTATGCTTGTACCCGCCCCCCAATTTTTTTTTACTCAAAGTATCCCAAGTTTTTTGATCCAAAAAATTCTGGTTTGGCACGTCATTCGCCAAACCAGCAATTCTTATCTTACCAAATTTTTTGTTTCCCCGGTTTTACCCCAAATGTTTTTTCTCAAAAAGCCCCCAAATCAAGTATCTTTTCGAATATTCTTACAAAATTTATCATGAATTCTTTTTTTCAAAATTTTTGTACTAGAAATGATAATTTTCAGAAAAAAAAATAATTTAGAGATAAGGTGAGAAGATTTCTTTAAGATTATGGGCTAGAAAATGCAAAGCGTATGTTTGTCTGCGTCTCTTCAAAAAACACACTCTCTTGCCGCCTATTTTTCAAGTTTCTGTTTTTATTTTTGCTAGAAGAAGTCGTCTTGAAATTTTTTGAAATGATTAAAGTTAATTTTATTTTCAGATAAAGTTGCAGTAAAAAATAAGGGCTGAAAGAGATGAAACTTATTTAAAGAAAAGCAAGAAAATGGGATTTCAGCGCTGGAAAATCACAATTTCTCGAAATTTCAGAACCTCAAAAAATATCAAGAACTCTGGAGACTTCAGAAGGCTTTTGAAAGATTCAAAAAAATTTTGAATGGCTTTTAGAGGCTTCTAAAAATTTAAGCAGGCTTTTGAAGTCTTTAGAAAGCTTTTTGAGAATTCAGAAGACTATTGGAGGCTTCATAACATTTTTAGAAGCTTCAGAAGGCCTCTGGAGAATTCAAAAGGCTTTTGTAAATTTCAGAAAGCTTTTGTGGCTTCAGAATGGTTTTGAGGGCTTCAGACGGATTCAGAAGGCATTTTGAGGATTGCGAAAACTATTGGAGGCTTCATAAAATTTTTAGAAGCATTAGAAAGCTTCTAGAGGCTTCTGGAGTTTTCAGAAGGCTTTTTGAAGATTGCGAAAACTATTGGGGGCTTCATGAAATTTTCAGAAGCTTCAGAAAGCTTCCAGAGGCTTCCTTCAGAGGGCTTCAGAAAACTTTTGAATTGCTTTAGGCTTAGGCTTATGAAATTTTTCAGAAGCATCAGAAAGCTTCTAGGGGCTCTAGAGGGCTTCAGAAAAGTTAGAAAAAAAAATTCAAAATTCAATAATTTTTGAAAAATGAAGCTAATTTCAACATTTATTCAATTGGAAAAAAAACTCTTGAGAATAATAATAATCCAATTAATTCAACTACCAAATTGGGCCATATATTTCTTTTGAAATCTCTGAGGAAGTCTCGGGTGTTGTTTGCACATCTTGTCCCGATTTGATGCGTTCGAAAAAGTCTGTGTAGATCACATCAGTTTCCGGATATCCTTGATTTTGTCGCCATCTATCATCCAAATATTTTCTCCATTTGTGGCTCCAGGAATCTCTGAAATAATATTTCAAATTTTCAGAATCCCTTCCAATTTTCAAGTCTGAAACAACTGTACCTTTTGATGTTCGAGTGTGAGAGCACACCAGCAAAAAGAAGAGAAACTAGCAAAAATATTGACCAAGTCATCTGAAAATTCTGGAAATTTTAGATTGAACAAGGAAAAAAATGAAAATGAAATGTGGATGGCTAAAAAAAGGTGGGCACAAAAAATTTGCATTTTAATTTGGAATCTTTTGTTTTTTTTTTCTGGTCACAAAGACTAGGGGCTGTTAGCCCCCAGGCTTAACAGTCTTCTCATTTATTTCCGTTTCACTTTTTTCTGTGATTATTGTCCACAGAACATTGACTCACAATCAAATTTATAGAAAATTTCAAATTTTTTTATCAAAAAATGATTCGTGGCAAAATCAGGAAGGCTTCCTAATTTTGCCATGGATGACGTCATCAAGATATTTTTCGAAAAAAAAAACTTATTTAATTATTTTTTTGAATTAAATGTACTCGAAAGATGTAAAACAAACGAATTACAATTGAATTCATCAACAATTTCAAGTTTTTTGATCAAAAAATGACTCGGGCCGATTTTTTTTTTGAAAAAACTCGGGCCGTTTTTTTTTGAAAATCTCGGGCCGATTTTTTTTTTACATTTTTGGATTATTCCAAATCTGTAACGTTTTTTTGAAAAACTCGGGCCGATTTTTTTTTGAAAATCTCGGGCCAATTTTTTTTGAAAATCTCGGGCCAATTTTTTTTAACATTTTTGGATTATTCCAAATCTGTAACTTTTTTTTTGAAAAACTCGGGCCGATTTTTTTTGAAAATCTCGGGCCAATTTTTTTGAAAATCTCGGGCCAATTTTTTTAACATTATTGGATTATTCCAAATCTGTAACTTTTTTTTGAAAAACTCGGGCCGATTTTTTTTGAAAATCTCGGGCCGATTTTTTTTTACATTTTTGGATTATTCCAAATCTGTAACTTTTTTTTTGAAAAACTCGGGCCGATTTTTTTTTGAAAATCTCGGGCCGATTTTTTTTTTGAAAATCTCGGGCCGATTTTTTTTTACATTTTTGGATTATTCCAAATCTGTAACTTTTTTTTGAAAAACTCGGGCCGATTTTTTTTTTGAAAATCTCGGGCCGATTTTTTTTTACATTTTTGGATAATTCCAAATCTGTAACTTTTTTTTAAAAAATCTCGGGCCGATTTTTTTTGAAAATCTCGGGCCGATTTTTTTTGAAAATCTCGGGCCGATTTTTTTTTACATTTTTGGATTATTCCAAATCTGTAACTTTTTTGAAAAACTCGGGGCGATTTTTTTGAAAATCTCGGGCCGATTTTTTTTTAACATTTTTGGATTATTCCAAATCTGTAACTTTTTTTTTTGAAAAACTCGGGCCGATTTTTTTTGAAAATCTCGGGCCGATTTTTTTTTAACATTTTTGGATTATTCCAAATCTGTAACTTTTTTTTGAAAAACTCGGGCCGATTTTTTTGAAAATCTCGGGCCGATTTTTTTACATTTTTGGATTATTCCAAATCTGTAACTTTTTTTTTTGAAAAACTCGGGCCGATTTTTTTTGAAAATCTCGGGCCGATTTTTTTTTAACATTTTTGGATTATTCCAAATCTGTAACTTTTTTTGAAAAACTCGGGCCGATTTTTTTTTGAAAATCTCGGGCCGATTTTTTTGAAAATCTCGGGCCGATTTTTTTTTACATTTTTGGATTATTCCAAATCTGTAACTTTTTTTGAAAAACTCGGGCCGATTTTTTTTGAAAATCTCGGGCCGATTTTTTTTTACATTTTTGGATTATTCCAAATCTGTAACTTTTTTTTGAAAAACTCGGGCCGATTTTTTTTGAAAATCTCGGGCCGATTTTTTTTTACATTTTTGGATTATTCCAAATCTGTAACTTTTTTTTTTGAAAAACTCGGGCCGATTTTTTTTGAAAATCTCGGGCCGATTTTTTTTTACATTTTTGGATTATTCCATATCTGTAACTTTTTTTTGAAAAACTCGGGCCGATTTTTTTGAAAATCTCGGGCCGATTTTTTTTTGAAAATCTCGGGCCGATTTTTTTTTTTTACATTTTTGGATTATTCCAAATCTGTAACTTTTTTTTTTGAAAAACTCGGGCCGATTTTTTTTGAAAATCTCGGGCCGATTTTTTTTTACATTTTTGGATTATTCCAAATCTGTAACTTTTTTTTTGAAAAACTCGGGCCGATTTTTTTTGAAAATCTCGGGCCGATTTTTTTTGAAAATCTCGGGCCGATTTTTTTTTTACATTTTTGGATTATTCCAAATCTGTAACTTTTTTTTTTGAAAAACTCGGGCCGATTTTTTTTGAAAATCTCGGGCCGATTTTTTTTTACATTTTTGGATTATTCCAAATCTGTAACTTTTTTTTGAAAAACTCGGGCCGATTTTTTTTGAAAATCTCGGGCCGATTTTTTTTTACATTTTTGGATTATTCCAAATCTGTAACTTTTTTTTTTGAAAATCTCGGGCCGATTTTTTTTTACATTTTTGGATTATTCCAAATCTGTAACTTTTTTTTGAAAAACTCGGGCCGATTTTTTTTGAAAATCTCGGGCCGATTTTTTTTTACATTTTTGGATTATTCCAAATCTGTAACTTTTTTTTTGAAAAACTCGCTCGGCCAAAAAACGACATAGCTCGGGGCGACTCGCTACACAATTTTCGAGACTCGTTTTGTAGCGAGTTGCCCCAAACGCGCCTCAAAAGTGGCGAGTGCCGGGCAACTCGCTACAATTTTTGCCCTTTTTTAAAATCATGGTTTTCATGCGTTTTTTTCGGGATTTCACTGTGATTCATTCATTAAATGGCCCATATAAATGTAGGGTAATAAAGCTATAAGTAGATCTACTTTTGCTCCATAGATACAGTTTTTGAAAAATGCTTCTGTACACTCTCCGAGAGAGTGGATCGGGGCGAGAACGGGGCAAGTTGCTTCACACTCGGGCGAGTCGCCCCAAGCTCGCCCAAAGTGCCTCGGGCCAGTGGCCCGAAACGTGTAGCGACTCCGCCCCGATTGGTAGCGACCTCGCCGTTTTCTGCCCGAGCGGGGCGATTTTTTTTGAAAATCTCGGGCCGATTTTTTTTTAACATTTTTGGATTATTCCAAATCTGTAACTTTTTTTTTTGAAAAACTCGGGCCGATTTTTTTTTGAAAATCTCGGGCCGATTTTTTTTGAAAATCTCGGGCCGATTTTTTTTTACATTTTTGGATTATTCCAAATCTGTAACTTTTTTTTTTGAAAACTCGGGCCGATTTTTTTGAAAATCTCGGGCCGATTTTTTTGAAAATCTCGGGCCGATTTTTTTTTTACATTTTTGGATTATTCCAAATCTGTAACTTTTTTTTGAAAAACTCGGGCCGATTTTTTTGAAAAACTCGGGCCGATTTTTTTGAAAATCTCGGGCCGTTTTTTTTTTACATTTTTGGATTATTCCAAATCTGTAACTTTTTTTTGAAAAACTCGGGCCGATTTTTTTTGAAAATCTCGGGCCGTTTTTTTTTACATTTTTGGATTATTCCAAATCTGTAACTTTTTTTTGAAAATCTCGGGCCGTTTTTTTTTTACATTTTTGGATTATTCCAAATCTGTAACTTTTTTTTGAAAAACTCGGGGCGATTTTTTTGAAAATCTCGGGCCGATTTTTTTTTACATTTTTGGATTATTCCAAATCTGTAACTTTTTTTTGAAAAACTCGGGGCGATTTTTTTTGAAAATCTCGGGCCGATTTTTTTTTGAAAATCTCGGGCCGATTTTTTTTTAACATTTTTGGATTATTCCAAATCTGTAACTTTTTTTTGAAAATCTCGGGCCGATTTTTTTTTAACATTTTTGGATTATTCCAAATCTGTAACTTTTTTTTGAAAAACTCGGGCCGATTTTTTTTTACATTTTTGGATTATTCCAAATCTGTAACTTTTTTTTGAAAATCTCGGGCCGATTTTTTTTGAAAATCTCGGGCCGATTTTTTTTTACATTTTTGGATTATTCCAAATCTGTAACTTTTTTTTGAAAAACTCGGGCCGATTTTTTTGAAAATCTCGGGCCGATTTTTTTTACATTTTTGGATTATTCCAAATCTGTAACTTTTTTTTGAAAAACTCGGGCCGATTTTTTTTTACATTTTTGGATTATTCCAAATCTGTAACTTTTTTTTGAAAAACTCGGGCCGATTTTTTTTTACATTTTTGGATTATTCCAAATCTGTAACTTTTTTTTGAAAAACTCGGGCCGATTTTTTTTGAAAATCTCGGGCCGATTTTTTTTTACATTTTTGGATTATTCCAAATCTGTAACTTTTTTTTGAAAATCTCGGGCCGTTTTTTTTTTTACATTTTTGGATTATTCCAAATCTGTAACTTTTTTTTGAAAAACTCGGGCCGATTTTTTTTGAAAATCTCGGGCCGATTTTTTTTTACATTTTTGGATTATTCCAAATCTGTAACTTTTTTTGAAAATCTCGGGCCGTTTTTTTTTTTACATTTTTGGATTATTCCAAATCTGTAACTTTTTTTTGAAAAACTCGGGCCGATTTTTTTTTACATTTTTGGATTATTCCAAATCTGTAACTTTTTTTTGAAAAACTCGGGCCGATTTTTTAAACATTTTTGGATTATTCCAAATCTGTAACTTTTTTTTGAAAAACTCGGGCCAATTTTTTTTAAAAACATTTTTGGATTATTCCAAATCTGTAACTTTTTTTTTTGAAAAAACTCGGGCCGTTTTTTTTAACATTTTTGGATTATTCCAAATCTGTACCTTTTTTTTGAAAAAACTCTGGCCGATTTTTTTTAAACATTTTTGGATTATTCCAAATCTGTAACTTTTTTTTTTGAAAAACTCGGGCCGATTTTTTTTTGAAAATCTCGGGCCGATTTTTTTTTGAAAATCTCGGGCCGATTTTTTTTTAACATTTTTGGATTATTCCAAATCTGTAACTTTTTTTTTGAAAATCTCGGGCCGATTTTTTTTTAACATTTTTGGATTATTCCAAATCTGTAACTTTTTTTTTGAAAAACTCGGGCCGATTTTTTTTTACATTTTTGGATTATTCCAAATCTGTAACTTTTTTTGAAAATCTCGGGCCGATTTTTTTGAAAATCTCGGGCCGATTTTTTTTTACATTTTTGGATTATTCCAAATCTGTAACTTTTTTTTGAAAAACTCGGGCCGATTTTTTTTGAAAATCTCGGGCCGATTTTTTTTTACATTTTTGGATTATTCCAAATCTGTAACTTTTTTTTTTGAAAAACTCGGGCCGATTTTTTTTTACATTTTTGGATTATTCCAAATCTGTAACTTTTTTTTTGAAAAACTCGGGCCGATTTTTTTTTACATTTTTGGATTATTCCAAATCTGTAACTTTTTTTTGAAAAACTCGGGCCGATTTTTTTGAAAATCTCGGGCCGATTTTTTTTTACATTTTTGGATTATTCCAAATCTGTAACTTTTTTTTGAAAATCTCGGGCCGTTTTTTTTTTACATTTTTGGATTATTCCAAATCTGTAACTTTTTTTTGAAAAACTCGGGCCGATTTTTTTTGAAAATCTCGGGCCGATTTTTTTTTACATTTTTGGATTATTCCAAATCTGTAACTTTTTTTGAAAATCTCGGGCCGTTTTTTTTTTACATTTTTGGATTATTCCAAATCTGTAACTTTTTTTTGAAAAACTCGGGCCGATTTTTTTTTACATTTTTGGATTATTCCAAATCTGTAACTTTTTTTTGAAAAACTCGGGCCGATTTTTTTTAAACATTTTTGGATTATTCCAAATCTGTAACTTTTTTTTTTGAAAAACTCGGGCCGATTTTTTTTAAAAACATTTTTGGATTATTCCAAATCTGTAACTTTTTTTGAAAAAACTCGGGCCGTTTTTTTTTAACATTTTTGGATTATTCCAAATCTGTACCTTTTTTTTTTGAAAAACTCTGGCCGATTTTTTTTAAACATTTTTGGATTATTCCAAATCTGTAACTTTTTTTTTTTGAAAAACTCTGGCCGATTTTTTTTAAACATTTTTGGATTATTCCAAATCTGTAACTTTTTTTTGAAAAAACTCGGGCCGATTTTTTTTTAAACATTTTTGGATTATTCCAAATCTGTAACTTTTTTTTTTGAAGATTATTCCAAATCTGTAACTTTTTTTTTTGAAAAAACTCGGGCCGATTTTTTTTTACATTTTTTGGATTATTCCAAATCTGTAACTTTTTTTTTGAAAAAACTCGGGCCGATTTTTTTTTTACATTTTTGGATTATTCCAAATCTGTAACTTTTTTTTGAAAAAACTCGGGCCGATTTTTTTTTGAAAAAACTCGGGCCGATTTTTTTTTGAAAAAACTCGGGCCGATTTTTTTTTTACATTTTTGGATTATTCCAAATCTGTAACTTTTTTTTTTACATTTTTGGATTATTCCAAATCTGTAACTTTTTTTTTTACATTTTTGGATTATTCCAAATCTGTAACTTTTTTTTTGAAAAAACTCGGGCCGATTTTTTTTACATTTTTGGATTATTCCAAATCTGTAACTTTTTTTTTTTCGAAACATTATGATTCTGTAAAGCTAAAATTTTAAAAAGGATATTCTATCAGAAAATTGAGCGAAAAAAAATCATAGCCTTCCAGCTCACGCTACTGGCTCAATTAATCCAATTTTTCCATTTTTCAAACAATTTTAAATTTTGAATTTTTCTCAATCTTTTCTGAAACCCTCTGGAGCCTCTAGAAGCTTTATGAAGCTTCTAAAAAATTTATGAAGACTACAAAGTCTTCTGAGGCGTCCAAAAGCCTTCTGAACTTTTCAAAAATCTTTTGAATGCTTCATAGAACTTCTGAAGTCTTTAATAACCTTCAGACTTATCCAAAAGTCTTCTGATACTTCCAAAAGCCTTCTGGAGCATTATGAAGCCTCCAAAAGCGTTCTGAATCCTTTTGAAGCTTTTTGAAATTTCCAGAGGTCTTCTGAAGCCCCCTAAAGCCTTCTGCAGCCTCCTGAAGCCTTCCGAATCCTTCTGAAACCTCTGAAAGCTTTCTGAATTTTTCTGAACCCTCTGATTTCTCCAGAGGCCTTCTGAATCCTTCTGAAGCCTTTTGAATTCTACAGAGACATTCTGAAGCCTGATGTGATTCAAACTGTTTCAGAAGAGCTCATTTGTTCTGAAAATAAGTTTTCTTTTTTTTTTATATATACATTTATTGAATCAAACGACTACATATAATAATAGTAAGAGGAAGAGAAGAGAGAATGACAAATTTTTCACACGTAGTGGATGACAATAAATAAAAGAAAGACCCGTTGGTCCAGAAAAGAGACAAAGTGGGCCATTTTGGAATGTGTATTAGAATAAATTGTGGGGAAGAAAGGGTGTTAGAAAGAGAAAAAAAAGGATGAGGTGGGTAGTAAAATTAATATTTGGGGATGATATGTAATATAAATAATTTATAGAGAGGGATTTTGATGGGATGTTGTAGAAGATAAAAAGAAAAGAGAAAGAAAAATTAGAATGACTCAGACCTTGAAGTGAAAGAAAATTTGTGGTGGTTATCTAACCTCCCACCACCATACCCGATGCAAACGCCTCCTTCCGTAAAAGGCCAATTGGTCAAATATGCGGACCAGGGCAAAATTGGTCAAAGGGACCAAGCATTTAGGAAGGCCTATGACGGCTTTACATAAAGGCAGGCAGTGACAGGAAAAGATAGTACCAGAATTATTCGGTTGGAAGTAGATTTGGTCGTCATGGTCATGCGAAGGAGAAAAAAAAGTAAATATATACAGAAAATTTTTGAGTAGGGCCGAAATTTGAGGGGTTAGAGTCTGGTAGAAAGAAAGTAGCTGTTTGGTAGACTGCGGATGATGGATTTGAACTTTGGCAGGTCGATGTCACAGTTCAGGATTGTGGCTAGAGAATTCCAATGGGCCAATATGAAACTGAAGAATGATTTGCTGAAACCTTTGTCAATAAGTTTGATTTTTAATGGTGAGCGTGGTGAGGAGAAGCTGGAAATATATATTGATTAATCTGGAAAGTGGATGAGATTCTTTATTATGGAGAAAAGTGTTAGAAGGCAAAATTCAAGACTGCGCCTTGAAGAAGTGATGTAATCAGCCTGTTCTAGGCGGTTATCAAAAGATGTATAACGAATGTTACATCTTCTGAAGATGTTCCTAGTAAACCTACGAATTGGCCGTTCCAACAGCATCTCTAATTTCTTCGTTATAAACGGTCTATACACACAGCAACCATAATCAATAATTGGGGCAACATATGTTTTATAGATGAGCATATAAGGACGTATTTCTTTGAAGCAAAAACTTCTCAAAATTTCACGGCATTTTGCCAATGCTTTTTGAACTGTAACATTGACATGGTGGTTGAAGTTTAGCTTTTCGTCGATAAAGATTCCCAGATCTTTGACAAATGGAACTGAGGGGATTTCTATTCCATTGATCCAGTATTTTTGCCTTTTATTCTTTTTGCCAAGATATAGAACCGATGTTTTTGATGGGGCAATGGGCATATCCCATTTCGCGGACCATGCCAGAATCCTATTCAAAGTTAATTGGAGTTTTTCGGGATTACTGCTAGAGATTTTGACATCGTCCGCGAAAACGGTTGCCTCAACCTCATCATCCACTTCTTTCAGAACATCGTTGATGTAGATCAAAAATAGAAGGGGACCAGTTACAGTCCCTTGAAGAACACCTGAAGAAACCTTAAAATAATTAGGAGAGATATAATTATTGACTTTAACATGTGCGGTGCGGTTGTGAAGAAAGGCGGTGAAAAAATTAAGGAGATCATCGGGGATCCCGAATTTTTCCATTTTTTCAAGAAGGTGCTTGTGAGGAACATTGTCAAAGGCTTTTTTGAAATCTATGTATATGACATCGATGGTATTGCCATTATCCAGCATTGATTTCCACTTGGTAATTGAACTGAGGAGAGCCGTGATACATGATCTCTTAGAAATGAAACCGTGTTGATTCGAAATGAATTTTCCATGGAAATTCATCCGGATATATGAGGCAATAATCTTCTCGAGAGTTCTGCATATTGGGGAGGTTAAGGCTATCGGGCGATAGTTCTCCGGATCGTTAATTCTACCACGTTTGTGTATTGGAATTGTGATAGAAGATTTCCAATCGCTTGGAAATATGCATTCGTTGTAGACTTCGGTAAATATAATTGAAAGAGGAAGAGCTACTGAGACAGCACTTTTTTTCAGAACAAAGAAATTGATGAAGTCTCCAGAAAATCCAATTTTTGGTTGTAACTTTTCCAATATAGCGCAAACTGCATAGGGTGGGAAATCAATCGATTTGGAGCGAAAACGGTTTTGGTTAGTAGATTGAACAATTTCCCCCGTACTCTTCATGTGTTCGCCGAAAACTTTGATAAAGACATCTGCCATATCCTTATCCGATGTCAAGAGTGAGCCTTTGAAAACAACTGATTGTAGATGGGAGCGGTAGCTGAGTCTTTTTGAAATTTCTCTTTGAATTCGTTTATTGTTTCCGGATTGGGCGATGGCATTGTCCCGCTTTAGGTTATTCTTCCGGGCCAGAGACAGTAGCTTCCTTTTCAGCTTTGAAGTACGCAGTAACTTCGATTTGTTGTTAGAAGTTTTTGCAATAGCGCGGATTCTTTTCCTGATTCTTTTAAGTCTTCTCGAGATATTGCGTTTTTGGATAGTTTTTCGAATTGGGCAGTATTCTTGGATGATCATATTGAACGTTTTGATAAAGTAGTCGTACTTATCCTGGACACTTGACAAGTATGAGAAATGGTAGGTCCAATCGACTGACGACATATGTTGGTTGATTTTTGTAAAATCGCCTCTTTTGAAATCAAGAACTAGCGAGGTTCTCTCTGTCATTGGGCAGTCGTTTGCTGACAGTTCGAATGAGATTGCTGTATGATCGGAATAAACAAAATCCTGACTAGGTCGAATATTGAGGACTTTCTCCGGGGAGTTCGAGAGTATTAAGTCAAGCAAGTTGGAGGTTCCCGAGTTCGCCACTCTAGTTGCGAAATTGACCAGTTGGTATATATTGTGATCAACACAGAGTGCCTGAAGTTCGATATAAGGGCTTTTCGACATAATCATTCGCCAATCGACGCCAGGCATGTTGAAGTCGCCAAGAATTAAATTGTGCCATTGCTGATGAATGTTGGAATTTAGTATATGGAAAAGATTGTTTGTGGATTGGTGCGGTGACTGTGGAGGCCTGTATGCTAACAGTAAGCGAGTGCGAAGTTTAGGACAGTCAAGAAAAAGAAGTTCGGAGAAATGCGTTGAGTATTGTGCGGTGATATCGAAAGAGGTTTCAGAAGTTGAAATAGAACTTTTGATATACGCTAGAACACCACCTCCCCTCTTTTTGGGATGGCAGGTAAGGCGGTCTTGGCGAAATAGTGAGTAGCCGGCGAGGTTTAAAAGAGAATTAGAAATGTTATCTGACAGAAAGGTTTCCGTGAGGAAAACCATAAATCTTCTTCCAGATAGATGTTCCAGTTCAATTATGAGCATGTGCCACAATTTTTTCAAGCTTCCGGAAATTTGAGGCCAAAACGTATGTGATTTTCCAGAGCTGACAGGTCCTGCAAATTTCTCTGGAAATAGAAAGAATACAAAATTCTGACATTGAGAAAAACTGGTATGTATTCATTCACAACAAAATAAGTGGCTGGGAAATTCATGAGCCACGTGGAGAGATCAAACAATAATAAGAATGAGATGATAAATTTTCGAGGTGCCGGGAGAAAATTAAAAATTAGCCCATAAATACAATCAAGATTTGGGTCGGGCCTTAATCACACAAAGAAATTGGTGGGAGTGGAACAATATGAAAATGAAAAATTGGGGGCGAACTTGACACAAATCGACGAAGAAAGGGGGAGAGGGTGAGAAGAGAAAACTGGCGATTCGGAAACTGGCAAAATATGAAAATTACACCCCGAAGAAGTGGATGTGACACAAAAATTTCCAAAAATCGCAAAAAAATACGATTTCAGAAATTGGGGGATCGGGTCACAATTTTTTGTGTGGGAGAAAAAGCGCATGAAAATGATAGGGAGAAATCACACAAAAATCCCCGAAAAATGGAAAATATCACAAAAAACCTGAAGAATCCGTTTCAAACTGGATATCGCCAAAAATCGCAAAAAAATATGTGATTTAAGGAATTTGGGGATCAATGATTTTGTGTTGGAGCAAAAAACAAGCAAACCCAGCTCATAAAAATAATAGGGAAATGGGAAAAATCACACAAAAATCCCGGGAAAAATGGGAAAAATCACAATAAACCAAAAAATTCGGGGAAAGGGGAGATATAGCCAAAAATCGCAAAAAAATACGATTTCAGAATGATTTTGTGTGGGAGAAAAAACAAGCAAACCCAGCGCATAAAAATAATAGGAAAATGGGAAAAATTAGCCAAAAATGCGGTGAGAATTGGGGGATATCATAAATAATCAGCTAAAGAAGTTCCAAAATCCGGTAGATCAAATTGGTGAGATAAAATTGTCACAAAAATACACAGCGATAAATTGGGATACCACAAAATTCACATAAAATTTGGCCATTTATTTTCGTTATCTCCCGGGACAGCTTCTTCGGCTTCGGCAACCTGCAAAAAATTATTGATTTTATTGAGATTAAATACATGTGTGCTTCGTCTACTGAAAATTCTGATTTTTCAAGTTATCCTAACTCATCTCTAGACGCAGGTTTTGAAAAAAAACAACTCACAATAGCACGCCCCTGCGAGCTCTTTCCATCTCCACGATCCAATTTATCGAATCCAACAATATTTATATTCTTCAGCAAATGGAACCGGTGGAACTGTTTCTCGATATATAGCTCGCGCTGAAATAAAAAACACTTTTAGATTCATTATTTTTTGAAGGAGAGTGGGGTTTTCAGAAATTTTTTGAATTTTAAAGATGAAAATCGTTTGCTGAAACTCTATCAGCACAAAAATTCTTATCGAAATCCAACTCACAAAGTAAAGTCTGTTCTCCAATCTCATTTCGGCAAATGAAGGCGGGATTTCCATGAATTCCTGAGGCATCGCGATTACTTTAGTGGCATCGACGTCATCCAAAATTCGAATCTGAAAAAATTGTTGTTTTTTCAGGAGATGAGTAGCAGAAAACATATTGGCAAAAAAAACTTACACGACAGGCATCGAGCTCGAAAAAAGCCGACGATTCGCCTCTAGTCATCAGATGTATCGCTCGACGAAATCTAGATTGCTCAGGTTCCGACTCCACCTTCAACAATACTGGCACATAACCTTGTCTCAAATGATCAATATTTGGTGTGGATTCTGCTGCCAAAGATGGGAGCATTTCGGAGATTTTTTCACTTATATTGAACATGTTGTTGGTCCAACCCGGCAAGACACCGTACCCATGGTAGTCGTCTGAGTAGAACAACATGCCAATTATTTTGTTCTGACCAACAACAAGATTCTGAAACACAATTTTTTAAATTTTTTTAAAGCTAAAAAAATTTGTTCAAACTCACTGGACTATCGAAAAGGCGACAAGCCTCCATTAAACCTATTATCAGATTCTTGACCAATTCTTTCTGCACCGCATACTCCAAATCCATAGGAAAGCACACACAATTTTGTACAAAAGAAATATGAAAGTCATATGGATGTTTTTCATATGGGCTTCCTTTCTCGAAACGAATATATTCCTGTCGTTTCCATTTTTCGATTCTTTTCATTTTTTGCTCTTTTGTTTCCATGCAAGTTGGCCCGGAACTGTCAGACGAAGGTGTTGAGGAACTCATTTTCTGCAAAAAAATATATTGAGGTTTTTATGTAGATGTTTTTTTTTTATTTTGAGTTCCCAAAAATTGCCAGAACTTTTCTGGAGAATTGAAATTTCGGGGAGGATTTGAAAAAATTGGATTATTGTTGTTGATTGAAATGAATGAACGTGGTATAGAACTTACAGATTTTGACAATATTCACGGCAAAAATTGGGAAACGAGTAGATGTTGAAGATTTGGTCACAAATTGAAGCCAAAAATCCTAGATTTTCACCACAACAATCAGATATTGAATGAAGAAGTTTCTTGAAAATATCAAAACGTGGAGCGATTGAAGAGAATGCAATTGATCAGCAGCTTGAAAATCTGGAAAAAAATATATTAATCTTTAAAAATTCTGAAATATATTAATCTTTAAAAATTCTTTATTTATTTGATTTATTCCAGAATGGCCGAGAAATTTCGGAAGTTCGGCCAACGCAAAAATTCTTCCATTTGGAATAAGTTTGCTGGCCGAATTTTCGACAATCCTTGGCCACACATATTTTTTTTTCTAGGCTTCAACCGGATCATTTAGTTTTAAAACTTCCTCGATATCAAACAAAATCAAGTTTTCCTAACTTTGAAAAAATCAATAATTCAAGTTTGTTTTTATTCTTCCAGAAATTCTTCTAACTACTGAAGTGATAGCGGTTTTCACGAAATTTGGTGGAATTTTAAAACTACTTCAGAAATATTTTGAATAGTTCGACTAACCTGAATTTTCGAGCAAAGTCCAAAATCCAAATGCACCAATTTGGTATTTTGTCCGAATAGAGAAGAGAGAATGAAGAATTCGGCGATGAGAATTGAAGCAACGGAGCCGGTAGGCAAAAAATCCGATGATGAAGAGATGAAGCAAGTGAGCCGAGTTCCAACTGCACGCAATGTGGAGGAAGAAGATCTGAAAACAAGTTGGCTTATTTTCAGAAAAAAAAGTGCACATATTGTTTTGTTTTTTTTCATTTAAAAAATCCCTTCTCAAATTCTTAACCTTCAGAAATTATACGTCCTATAAAAATGTGACCGTGGCCGAGAAATGTCGAAAGTTCGGCCAAGCATCAAATGTTTGTTGGCCGAGTTCCCGACAATTCTCGGCCACATATTTGTAAACCAAAAATGTTAGCCAAGCTCTCTATTTTTGAGGCTGAAATTTGAACATCCTAGAGCTCCTAAAAACTAACTTTCACTAACTAAAATAGCCCAAATGTGTCTGGATTTTCAAAAATCAATCTAGAATTCCTGGCGAATTAGTAAATATTTTTTTGCTCTGAAAAATACCTGAAGCTTTCTAACATTAAATTTAAAAAGATGAATTTTCCGTGTCAAAACATAAAAATTCTAAAAACAAGCCCAAAGGATTTTACTTTAATTTTGAAAAACTGAAAATGAGCATAAAAACAAACTGACCTGGACACACCAAAACCACTGAAACCACCAACAATCGGCTTGACGAGAATCCACCAATCAGTCAACAATCAATCCACAAATCCACCAGCAAAATCCACCAAGGAACCAAGGAACCAATATCGATCGGCGAAAAGAAACAAAACGCCAACGAGTCGTCGAAAAAAGGACGCGGGGGTGAATGCACTGTGTTTAGTGTGTTTTCTTCTAGTTGGAGAGAGAGAGAGAGAAAGAAGAGACGCAGAGAAACATGCATGCATGTAGCTGGCTACATTATAGCTAAATGTTTGATTTCACGGTGTTTTATGAGGTGAATGCAGAGAAGAATTGTAATATTACGTGAATTTTTCACGAAAATATGTATTTGTTTTTGGATTAAAAAATGTAGATATTACACAATTTTTTCGAGCAAAAATTGACCAGCAATGTTTTGATTTTAAAAGGTTTTTGAGTTTTCAAAAAAAAATCCTGAAAAACTTTGGCTGGATTTTCAGATTTTTTGGTCATTAAGTTCTGAAATTCAAATTTTAATTCTGGTGAGATTAGAAATTTCAGATTCTATATTTTTCATGATGAAAATTCTCAAGTTTTTTAAGGATAAATTATTGATTATTTTCAGCGGCCCTAACATTTTCAATACCTTTAGATTTTATGTTGATTTTCCCTTGAACATTTGGAATTCTCCTTGCAGATCATAATAATTTTTCGATATTCCAGATTCATGAGATTTTTGTTGGTCTGCAAAAAATAATTTTTTATGATTTGTATATATTTTTTTCTTCTGAAGCACCTACCATTATATCAAATATTACAAAAAAAGTTATCATAAGTTGAATTATTCAGCTTGCGGAATCAGGAAATTTAGGGTTTAGGGTTACACAAAAGGAATTTTGTGGGAAAAACAAAAGGGGGCTAATAATTTTTAACCAAAAATTCTAGAATGGTTCAAGAAAAAATACAATTTTGAAAAAGAAATTAACAATATTAAAATGAATTTGGAAAAAAAATCTACTATCAATTTGGGGTTTAAGAAAAAAATAATTACAGAAAAATGTTTTGGGAACTAAAATTTGGAACAAAAAATTTAGAAAAAAATAGGGCTACAAAATAAAAACAAAGGTTCGATTTTTAAATTACAAAAAAATCCTGACATAATTTAAAATAAAATTACATAAAAATTCCTATTCAGAATCTGTCACACAAAAAATTGTATAAAAAATTCCCTAGATTTTCTCCAAATTTTCAGAGAAATATTGATATGAAAATTCAGACAATTTCGATTTTTTTTTCTTCACAAAACTCCCATTGCTTTTTCAGTTTCAGAAAAAAGGGAGTTTCCTTTTCTTCACAATTATCATTTGAGATCCATAACATTGTTGATTTTGAGATCTGTAAGAATAAAAATTTGTTCAATAGAAAATTGAGAACTGAAATTATCACCATTTCTGGTTGAGAAAAAAATTCAAACAAACCTTCCAAAATGTTCTTTAGCTTTAGAACTTGATATGAATTCAAGAGACTTTGAGGTTTTGACGTAGATTCCAATTTTTACCTGAAAATATGAAATATTTTTCATTGAAAGAAAAAATGGATAGTTAAACTAACCTTTTTGTGGATGTTAAAGCTTCAATCGATTTTTTACGAAGAAAAAATATTTATTTGAACAAAATTGAAAATTAGAAAAACACGACCTAATTGGTTTACTCAACTTTTTCCAAAATCTTGCAGTTGAATTGGATCTGGAGTCCCAATTATATATCCAACGAAATATAATATTTTCCATTCATTGAACTGTGCCAGGCTTGCAACCCTCAATGTCTTCATTTTTTTCAGTGCTCCACAATAATTTTCGAATGTGTCGGCAAGTTTTATCTTTCGTGGTCCCTTTCGTAATTTTTAATTTATTTTTTGTCGTTATCGCACTCAAATATTCGCTTGTTCTTCACCCGTTTCGATTTCCATATCGGAACTACAAACAGTTGCGAATATTTGTCCACTTGTTGGGCTCCCAAACGTCTTCCATTGGTTTCATAATTTTTTTTTCTGTTTTTTCTCACCCACCTTTCAATATTTTATTAATAAATAAATAAAATATTTTCCATTCATTGAAGCGTGCCAGGCTTGCAGCCATTAATCTTCCTATGTCTTCACTTTGTTCAGGACTACGATCGCACTCAAATATTCGCTTGTTTAATACTGAAGATTGGAATCAGAAGTTGTGAGGAAGCTTCTTGCGAAATTCCTCACATTTCTCCAAGTCTTCCCAAGAATCGCGATCCATTTGTTCTTCTATTCTCATTTTAATCCGCGGTTTCGTTTTTTCGGAATAACAGCATACATCATACCAATCTCCAGGCTGCTAATATTTTATCAAAATAAAATATTTTCCAATCATTGATTTTTTCCGGTTTGCTCAAATCACCCGTTTCGATCTCCATATCCGAACTACACGCAGTTGCATCAATAAATTCTCCACTTGTTTGAGTTTTGGAGTTTCTCCACCAACACGAGATGTTGGTGAGGGTGCTTGGTTAAAAAAATCATTTGAAATTGCAAATCTTCAGTTTCAATCTTAAGGTGATCTGACCTTAATTTATTGGTGATAATTAATTGATCACTTCGATTTGGCTCTCTGTCAATGTCAAAATCTTTCAAAAGTTTAAGCTTTGAGTTCTCCACGCGACGCGACAGCTGCACAGATTTCTCTTGTGATATCTTCCAACTTTTAAAGTTTCTAAAATTCTGGCATCTAATTATTTTCTTTTGTCTAATTTTTTTACCGAAAATTTCTACTTCTTCAGTGTAGTCGTCATAAATTTGAAAAACTTCAGAATTGATGAACATTTATTTTTGGAGTCGTTAATCCAAATTCTTGATTTTGACAATTTTTTCCGCACCCACCTTTTGAATGTATGGCGAAATGATGATTTCGGAGGCATCTTTCTCACCCACTTTTTATTGATCCATCAAAATAAAATATCTTCCATTCATTGAATTGTGCCAGGATTGCACCCCTCAATGTCTTCATTTCATTCAGTGCTCACAATTTCGATTTGATTTTGAGTTTTTCTCGCAAGTTTTTGTCGCTTCCAGAGTTCCTATCACCAACCGTTCTTGAAAAATTTAGCAAATTGTTCATTTTCTTTTTCATAAAAGTTGCTCCAACCATTTTGGAGAATTTATTTGCACGAAGGACTTTTAAGTCCACAATCATTCTTGTATTTTTCCGCCATTATCATCTTTTGTGGTCTCTTTCGTAATTTTTAATGTATTCTTTTTTCATCGTCCAGATTGATAGTTTTTTCTCACCCACCTTTTTTTATTGATTTTCATCAAAATAAAAAATTTTCCATTCATTGAACTGTGCCAGGATTGCAGTCCTCAATGTCTTCATTTCATTCAGGGCTTACAATTTCGATTTAATTTTCAGTTTTTCTCGCAAGTTTTTTTTCGCTTCCAGAGTTCCTATCACCTTTGCTTCGTAAACTATTGCATTCTCAACGTTATTGAAAAATTTCTTAAATTGTTTATTTTCTTTTTCATAATAAGGTTGCTCCAACCATTTTGGAGCGTTGGCTTGCACGAAGAGGTCCACAATAATTTTCGTACTTGTCTGCCAGTTTCATCTTACGTGGTCCCTTTCGTAATTTTTTATGGTTTTTTTCATCGTCCAGAGCTTTTTCTCACCCACCTTTTATTGATTTTCATCAAAATAGAAAATCTTCCATTCATTGAATTGTGCCAGAAATGCAGTCCTCAATGTTTCCTTCTCCTTCTCCTCTCCCAATTATTTTCGTATTTTTCCGCGAGTTTCATCTTTCGTGGTCCTTTTCGTAATGTTTAATTTATTTTTTTTTAAATCGTAGGTTTAAAGGTGGAGTCTGAACAAAAAATACCTTGTGCTGATTTGGAAGAGCCACTTCTAAAATTGGCTTGAAAGACTAGATGTACAGTAGTTTGGAGCTCTGTCAGTTCTGACAAGGGAACCTCTTTAGCTCGCGGTCGAGTTTTGAGCTGAAAATTGTTTTGGGGGTACTTCAAGATGTTCTAATGGCCATATAAAAATTGTGAGTTTTATGAAAGTTTGACAAAAGTTTGTTTTTTAACAAACTTTTGAATTGAAATTTATTTTAAAAAATTTTTTCGATTTTTATCTCAGACTCCACCTTCAAGAAAAAAAATTAAAAATCAAAAACAAATAGAAAAAGAAAATTTAAAAAATAAATAGTCCGCACACTTTTTTATACACACAAGCCGTTATCGATTAATAATTTTAAATTTAAAAAAAATTCTGACCCCCCTGCTTTTTTACACCCTTCCCCACTTCAAGAGAAAAATTATTTCTAAAATTTTGAATTGGAAAAATTCAAGAATTTTTGAATGGTTATTTTTATTTCTAAATTTTTCTCATCTCCCAAATACCCAGTTAAAATTATTGAAAAAAAATCCAGCCTGTTTTTTTCCACACACACAAATTCAAACGTACAATTCGATTGATATTTTTGCAAAATTGTTCATAAATTCTGAACATCCCCACTGATCTCCCAAGTCCTTTCCCAAGTCCTCTATTTTTGATCCTAAAAAATCAAAAATTGTATTTGAATCTCACTTGAAAAAAAAAATTGAACAGATTTTTTGAGGCTTAAATCTTCAAAGAAACACAGAGAAAAATACAAAACGACATTAGAAAATTTTAGCCAAAAATGTGTTTTTTTTTAAATAAATCTTCGACCGATAATTTTTCCGATCAGCCAAAATTAAATTTCAAAAATTAAAAAATGATTTGAAAAAAAAAAAAAATTTTAGAGATATAAAATTAAAAAAGTTTGAACAAATTTTTCTTTCTCTGTGTCTCTCTCAATTTGCGAAATATTTTTTTTCACAGAAAAGTTACGAAATTAAAAGAATTTAAAATCACTACCCTTCCTCTATCCCTCAAAATTCCCTTCCCACTTGCGAAATTCCAAATCCCACAAGCCCCAAGAAAAAATACGAAAAAACCAAGAGAAAAATAACAAACAAAAAAAATTGATGGATAAATAAAAATGAGAAAAAAATCAGATGATGACTCATATTAGCCAAGAAAAAATGTCGAATGGCTGAATTTTTGAAAAAAAAAAAGAAATCGATTGTTTTACAGAAAATGTTAAAATATTGTGAAATGATGGAATTAAATCAGAAATTTTTCAGACTAATAATTCATAATTTTGAAACTATTTTTTGAATTAGAAACCCGTTAATCATTGATAAATTTGAAATTAAAAGAGCTCATTTTTGAAAAAAAAATACCATGAAGATTTCCAATCAATAATTTCCAGCATTTCAAGACCAAAAATAAGTAGAATTCTATCAAATCAAGAGAATAGGATGAAAAATTTACATTCCAAAATCTTCAAGAAAATCTCAATATTTTATGGGTCAACAAAAAATAAAAGTTTTGTAGATTAAAAATTCAGAAAAAGGCTAGTTGGTTTGAAAATAAGTGTTCAAAAATTCTGCCGAAAAACATTTTTTCAAAAAATTCATCTCCGAAAGATCACACAAGTCAGAAAAATCGAAGAATTTCGCAATAAATCACAGACACACGATAAATCAGTAGCCGAAAAAAAATGACCAAGAAAAACATAATGGTGTCAAAAAGAGGGAGGAGAAACAATTTTGTGTGTCGGTCTGTCTGTCTGTTCTTTTTTTTTTTTTTGCTAACAGGGAAGGAAAGATGATATGAGTAATGGTGCACTTTTTTCTTATATAAACTATTTTCTGGCATATTTATATATACAAAGCTATCTTCACAACAGGAAATATGAGTTGGTATAAAAATTATTTGAAAAATATATACTATTGAGGAAAGAAGCCTTTGAAGCTCGAGAAAACCTGGGAATTTTTGTGCTAATTAGGATTCCTAACAAATGAAAAAAGACAGACAAGAATTTCTTTTAACAACCTAAAATGAACAAAAAAATTGCGAGTCTTTTGTTATTCAAAAATAAAAAAAGGCAGGTGTTTGAACTTTTTTTTGAATTAGAAAGGATAATTACAATTAGAAAAAATTATGGAAGATGACTCATATTAGCCAAGAAAATCAGCATTTAAAGATTTTGAAATTTCAATTGTAATTATCAAAAATAAAACTTCGATTTCGAAATTTTAGAGGCAGAAAATGTTTATTTATTGATTTACTTTTCTAATTAGAAACCTATGAATCGAAAAAAATACCATTGAAAACTTCCAATTAAAAATCTAAAGTGATTTGAGGCCAAGGAATCAGAATAAGGAAAAAGTGGAATTTTCTAACTTAAATTTTTCATTCCAAAAAAATTCGTATCGTATTTTCGAAAATACCAATTAAAAATTTTCAATTCAAAATCTGAAATAATTTAAGGCTTAGGGCAAGTGTAGAATTTCAGAAATAAAAAAAAGATTTTTAAAATTTTCTAGAAAATTCCAATATTATGGGGTCAAGAAAAAATAAAAGTTTCGTGGACTAAAAATTCAAAAAAATACTAGTTATCTTGAAATTTATTTTTCAAAAAGTTCTTCTCCGAAAGAATTTGAACCTCAGAAAAATCGAAAAATTTCGCAATATATCAAATAAATAAGTAGCCGAAAAAAATGACCAAGAAAAAATAATGGTGTGAAAAAAGAGGAAGGAGGACAATTTTGTGTGTCGGTCTGTCTGTGTGTTCTTTTTTTTTTGCTAACAGGGAAGGAATGAAAGATGATATGACTAATGGTGCACTTTTTCTTGTATAAACAATTTTTTTTTCAAATCTCATTCAAGTCATAAATGTTTAGCTTGAAAATCATGAATTTGTAAAACTGGAAAATTTTCAAGATTTACAAATTTTGAGCCACAAAAAAGTTGAACAAAAAAATAGTATAGAGCTTACAAAAGTTTATCGAAATATTTCGAAAATGATTTTTTTGAATAAGAAACTTCTGCTAATTGGGCTTTTAACAAGAAGAAAAATTGCTAGTCTTTTGTTATTTAAAAAAAAAGCGGCAGGTGTTTGAACTTTTTTATGTGAACAGAGAAATGATTTGAATTTTTTGAATATGAAAAGCTGGTACAAGGACAATTTTATAATTGGATTGGAGAAGGTTGACAATTTTCAGGAAACACAGAAGCCAGAAGCTTTGTAAGCCAGAAGCTTCGTGGGTGGTCTACGTCTGAAAATATTTAGCTTCCTGATAATTTTCAATGAAAAATTCCACTGTTATCCAAAATAATTTTATGAAAAATTTCATTTTTTTTGAATTTTTTCAACGAAAATTAAAATTTCGGGTTTTGTTGAATTTTTTGAAATTTCTGACAAAAATACCCGCCCGAATGAAAATTTCGATTTGAGCGGGTAGCTGACAAAAAATTGAAATTTTTATTTTCGTGTCAACAAAAAAAAGTTACAGATTTGGAATAATCCAAAAATGTAAAAAAGAAGTCGATGAGTTGAGACCTAAATGACACTTCCTCTCAGGCTTACACTCAGTAAATCACCTAGAAGTAACAATAAATTCGGGAAAATGTTCTGTCAATTTTTCTGTTTTTAACAGTGTTAAAAATTCTGATTACCTTAGGCTCAGGCGCAGGCTGAGCGAAGCTCTGGAAAATTTCATTTTTTTAACACTGCTAAAAAAACAAGAAAACATCTTTTTTTGAAAAATTGTTATGGCAAAATTAGAAACCGTTCCTGATTTTGCCACGAGTCATTTTTTGAACGAAAAACTTGAAATTTTCTATGAATTTGTGTCCAAACCGAAATTTCTGTTTGGAGACGGTCATGTCTTCAAACGAAAATTTCATTTTTTTTGAATTTTTTCAACGAAAATCAAAATTTCGGTTTTTGTTGAATTTTTTTGAAATTTCTGACACAAATACCCGCCCGAATGAAAATTTCGATTTGAGCGGGTAGCTGACAAAAATTCAAAAATTTTGATTTTCGTGTATTTTTCTGTTTTTAACACTGTTAAAAACAGAAAAATTGACAGAACATTTTCCCGATTTTATTGTTACTTCTAGGTGATTCCATTTTTTTCTGAAAATCTCACTTTCTTCTCACAAATAAAATATATTTTTTGCAACATTCAAAAAAAATAATTTCACAGATTCAACTTTATCTTTGACAAAATAAAAAGTTATAGTTCAGTTAAAATTTAGTGAAAATTTCTCAAAATTATCTGAAAGTTTGAGTCATCTCCTAATTTTTCAATACAAAATTAAAATTCCTAATACCTCTTGACCAACTTGTTCAAAATTTAATTGCTCCTGAAAACACACAATTTTTCAAAGAAACCTCTAATTTTATAAATTCTCCCAAAAAATATGAAAAAATTCGAAAAACCTTGATTTTCAAACAACACTCCGCATGGTTCTAATTTAGCAAGGAATTTTTTTGCGATTTCGCAATACCTTGAAAATTTTGAAAAGGAATGGGGAGATTCGGAATTAGAAGAGAATATATAAAGATTTTTGAAAGATGAAAATGTTAGGGAAACCAAAATGTATTGATTTTTCACAGGATTCAAAAAATTCTATGAAATTCAATTTTAAATCAGGAAAATTTCTTGCCAAAAAATCAAAATGTAAGATCGAGTTTTTAGTTCCAGATTTATCCAGGGATTAAACTTGTAGTTTAAGTTTTCGAAGATCTTTTGAAGACACAATTTATCAAGAGCAATAACTTTTTCAAATTTCAAAAAAAAATTGTTAGATTTCCCCCTATTTTCATGAATACAAAAAAGATTTCATACTACAATAATCTTTTTGCCACCTTGTTAAAGGTAACAAAATAGATTAGTGTAATACAAAATCTCTCTTGTATCCACTTTCTTTCTCTTTATTTATTTTTTTTTGTTCATGTATTTTACTATAAATCAACAATCGAAATCAACCGTCTCCTCTTATTCATTTGCGCACCCCGACAACTAACAGGCAGCGCGCCTCTCTATTTTTTGCATGCAAAGTGGGCGGGGCTTAATAACTATCCATTTTTTTCAGTGCGCATTTTATATTCAACATTTTGACTTTGGTGAATAAAAGCGTCTTGGCCGATTGGTATGCATGGATGTATATTGTACGCAGAATCAAAGTTCGATCCCCCTCGCCAACTTCTTTTTTTTCTTTTTTTTTCTATTATCTAGAAAAAGCTATTTTTCATTGAGAAATCTCTAATTTTATAAATTTTCTCTTTAAGAAAAAACATTGCAAAATTGTGGTTTTCAAACAACACTCCGCATGCTTCTAATTTAGCAATGAATTTTTTTGCGATTTGGCAATACCTTGACATTTTTGAAAAGGAATGGGGAGATTCGGAATTAGAAGAGAAGATATAAAGATTTTTGAAATATGAAAAGGTTAGGGAAACCAGAACGTATTTATTTTTCACAGGATTCAAAAAATTATTGAAACAATTCTATGAATTTCAATTTCAAATTAGAAAATTTCTTGCCAAAAATAAAAATTATTAAAATGTAACATTCACTAATATTGAGAAAACTAATGATTTTTGAAATAAAAATTGGCATTAATAAATTATATGAATATTGAGATTTTTTTCTTCAAAAAAAAGAATTTCAGATTGTCGAATTTCTCAAACACGATTTCAACATCAAATCGATAAATTGGTATGTTATGAAGAGGTTTTTGATGGATAAATTTTGAAAAAAGAACATTTGCCGGATGACTTGGAAATTTTGACTGAAAGTGAGTTTTTTAATTCAACTTCAAAAATATGTCCAAAAATGGTAACAGAAATTGTGATGTTAGCTTCTGACCGGAAAATGTATTACAGTTTCATTAGAAATGTAAAAAAAAATGTATCCAAATTCTCTAAAAATTAGTTACTTCCTTCATAATTTATCAATACAAAATTCAAATTTCAAATCACTCTCGGCAAAATTTTTTGAAATCCAATGTTTCCATAAATCACAGAATTTCTCGAAGAAACCTCTAATTTCACCAATTTTCTTAAAATTGCAAAATTGTGGTTTTCAAACAACACTCCACTTGCATCCAGTTTAGCAATGAAATTTTTTTGCGATTTCGCAATACCTTGAAAATTTTGAAAAGGAATGGGGAGATTCGGAATTAGAAGAGAATATATAAAGATTTTTGAAAGATGAAAATGTTAGGGAAACCAAAATGTATTGATTTTTCACAGGATTCAAAAAATTCTATGAAATTCAATTTTAAATCAGGAAAATTTCTTGCCAAAAATAAAAATTTGAAAATGTAAGATCCAATAACATTGAGAAAGTTTTATGAATATTGAAATTTTCTTCTTCAAAAAATGATTTTCAGATTGTCGATCTTCTCAAACACGATTCCAACAACAAATTGATAGTTTGGTGTGTTATGAAGAGGTTTCTGATGGATAAATTTTGACTGAAAGTGAGTTTTTTGTTTCAACTTCAAAAATATATATAAAAATGTCTTCAGAAATTTGAAAAATTTGAATAGCACCTTCATATTTCTCAAAACAGAATTCAAATTTTAAGAGAGACTTTTTGTAAGAACGTAAATAAAACTGGGGTGGTCTGTACAAGAAAAGTGATATTCTCTGATTTGGCCAAACTTTTTTTTGTTTGAAAGGTATGATACTTGCGGGTTTTATGCGCACAGTAGGACCTTATATAAAAAATTGGTTGACGGTGTATAGGTCGATGTTCGAATTTTGGTCTTGTTTTTGAAAAAATCGTAACTAGGCTCAAAGTTAATATTTTTCGACGATCAAAAAATGATTTTTCTCCATTTTTCATTCCGAAGAAGCTGGAATTAACGAAAACTGGGTGAAATTTCGTCCTGACTTTTTCCGAAAAAAATTTTCAAAAAAAATTTTTTTTTTAATCTGGGAGTCAAGAGCCCAGAAAATAAGTGTTTTTAAAAGATTCTCCATGCAATTTTACGTATTTTCGAACAATAAAATCAAAAATTCTCAGTACCCCCCGTTTTCAAAAAAATCACTTTGAGATGCCCATACTTTTCTGTATTTTTGGAGAAAAAACACAGTTAATATTTTTCAAACGTTCTTTTTTTAGGTCCATTTTTTCATTTGTTAACTTTTCTGATCGATTACCGTCACTTAGAAACGTTCTAAATAGATTTAAACTTCAAAAAAGCCCAAAAACCACATAAAATTATACTAAAAATATGCCAAAAAAGATTTTTTCTGAAATAGATGACCAAAACGGCTAGAAATTGCTCATAGCTGAATTTAAATCATTTTTAAAGACGATTTACATGATTTCTACAATTCAAACAATCACAACATCAATTTTTGAGTGACAACATGAACATTTCAAATTTTTCATTATTTCACACTTTTTTGTAATCGATTCCGTACGATTTTCTGAACTGTTTTTCAAGTTTATGAGTGTTCAAAATATTGTTAATAACTATTAAAAAACGTTATTTCACTGTTTCAGACAGTTTGTAGTTGTTTCAGAATTTTTACTTATCAAAAAAGTATGTTGATTTTTTGAAAAACGCATATTTTAGATTTTTGAGGCATCCAGGGACATAGAATCTAGATAAAGGATCAGAACTGTTTTGAAATAAATATGAACGATTAGAAAAAGTTAAAACTCAACATTTTATCACGAATCAATGCGCTGAAATCAATTATTCAACCTTTCAAGAGGAGAAAATAGGTGAATATTTTAAAGTGATTTTTTTGAAAACGGGGGTACTGAGAATTTTTGATTTGATTGTTCGAAAATACGTAAAATTGCATGGAGAATCTTTTAAAAACACCTATTTTCTGGGCTCTTGACTCCCAAATTAAAAAAAAATTTTTTTTTGAAAATTTTTTTCGGAAAAAGTCAGGACGAAATCTCACCCAATTTTCGTTAATTCCAGCTTCTTCGGAATGAAAAATGGAGAAAAATCATTTTTTGATCGTCGAAAAATATTGACTTTGAGCCTAGTTACGATTTTTTCAAAAATAAGACCAAAATTCAAACATCGACCTATACACCGTGAACCAATTTTTTATATAAGGTCCTACTGTGCGCACAAAACACCCAAACATCATACCTTTCAAAAAAAAAAAAATTTGGCTCATTCTAAATTTTCGATCCATTTTGTTGTACAGCTCGATTTACGTTCTTACAAAAAGTCTCTCTTAAATATCTTTTGACAAACATGTTTAGCTTCTGATAAGAATATTTTTGAGCAAGTAAACTTTATTCTTTAAATATTTCAAAAATCAGCAAATTTTACGGGCGTTATCGAGTTTTTAGTTCCAGATTTATCTAGGGGTCAAACTTGAAGTTGATGTTTTCAAAGATCTTTTGAATATACATTTTATCAAGAGCAATAACTTTTTCAAATATCAAAAAAAAAATTGTTAGATTTCCCCCTATATTCATGAATACAAGAAAGATTTCATACTACAATAATCTTTTTGCCACCTTGTTAAAGGTAACAAAATAGATTAGTGTAATACAAATCTTTCTTGTATTCACTTTTATCTCTTTATTATTTTTTTTTTCAATACACATTGGTGAATAATCAACAATTGAAATCAACCGTCTCCTCTTATTCATTTGCGCGCACCGACAACTAACAGGCAGCGCGCCTCTCTATTTTTTGCATGCAGAGTGGGCGGGGCTTAATAAATCTCCATTTTTTTCAGTGCGCATTTTATATTCAACATTTTGACTTTGGTAAATATAAGCGTCTTGGCCGAGTGGTATGCATTGATGCATATTGTACGCTGAACCAAAGTTCGATCCCCCTCACCACCTACCTTTTTTTCTTTTTTTTTCTATTTTCTAGAAAAAGCTATTTTACATTAAGACTAGGGGCTGTTAGCCCCCAGGCGTAACAGTCTTCTCATTTTTTTCAGGTTCACTTTTTTCTGTGATTATTTTGAATATTCTGTGGAAAACAAATTCACGAAAATAAAAATTTCAATTTTTGTCAGCTACCCGCTCAAATCGAAATTTTCATTTGGGCGGGTATTTTTGTCAAACAAAAAAACTCGGGCCGATTTTTTTGAAAAAACTCGGGTCGATTTTTTTTTTGAAAAAACTCGGGCCGATTTTTTTTTGAAAAAACTCGGGCCGATTTTTTTGGAAAATCTCAGGCCGATTTTTTTTGAAAAAACTCGGGTCGATTTTTTTTTTGAAAAAACTCGGGCCGATTTTTTTGGAAAATCTCAGGCCGATTTTTTTGAAAAAACTCGGGCCGATTTTTTTTTTTGAAAAAACTCGGGCCGATTTTTTTTGAAAAAACTCGGGTCGATTTTTTTTTGAAAAAACTCGGGCCGATTTTTTTGGAAAATCTCAGGCCGATTTTTTTTTGAAAAAACTCGGGCCGATTTTTTTGGAAAATCTCAGGCCGATTTTTTTGAAAAACTCGGGCCGATTTTTTTTGAAAAAAGTCGGACCGATTTTTTTGGAAAATCTCAGGCCGATTTTTTTGAAAAAACTCGGGCCGATTTTTTTGAAAAAACTCGGGCCGATTTTTTTTTTTGAAAAAAGTCGGACCGATTTTTTTTTTTGAAAAAACTCGGGCCGATTTTTTTTTTTGAAAAAACTCGGGCCGATTTTTTTTTTTGAAAAAACTCGGGCCGATTTTTTTTTGAAAAAACTCGGGCCGATTTTTTTTTTTGAAAAAACTCGGGCCGATTTTTTTTTTTGAAAAAACTCGGGCCGATTTTTTTTGAAAAAACTCGGGCCGACTTTTTTTTGTTTGACAAAAATACCCGCCCAAATGAAAATTTCGATTTGAGCGGGTAGCTGACAAAAATTCAAAAATTTTGATTTTCGTGTATACAGTCAACAAAAAAAAAGTAACAGATTTGGATTAATCCAAAAATGTAAAAATGAAGTCGATGAGTTGGGACCTAAATGACACTTCCTCTCAGGCTTAGGCTTAGTAAATCACCTAGAACCAACTTTGAAGCTAAAAAAAATTGAATGAAAATTACGACCAAATTTAGATAAAAAAATTTCAAGTTTTGTGATCAAAAAATGATTCGTGGCAAAATCAGGAAGGCTTTCTAATTTTGCCATGGATGAAGTCATCGATAAAGAGTTTATCTAGGGGTCAAACTTGCAGTTGAAGTTTTCAATGAGACACAATTTTACAAGAGCAATAAATTTTTCAAATATCAAAAAAAAATTGTTAGATTTCCCCCTATATTCATGAATACAAGAAAGATTTCATACTACAATAATCTTTTTGCCACCTTGTTAAAGGTAACAAAAAAGATTAGTGTAATACAAAATCTCTCTTGTATCCACTTTTATCTCTTTATTTATTTTTGAGTATCCATATTGGTGAATAATCAACAATTGAAATCAACCGTCTCCTCTTATTCATTTGCGCGCACCGACAACTAACAGGCAGCGCGCCTCTCTATTTTTTGCATGCAGAGTGGGCGGGGCCTAATAACTATCCATTTTTATCAATGCGCATTTTATATTCAACATTTTGACTTTGGTGAATAAAAGCGTCTTGGCCGACTCGTATGCATGGATGTATATTGTACGCAAAACCAAAGTTCTATCCCCCTCGCCACCTTCTTTTTTTTTAAATATTTGTTATCTAGAAAAAGCTATTTTACATTAAGAAACCTCTAAATTCAGCAATTTTCTCCTTAAGAAAAAAATTGCAAGATTGTGGTTTTCAAACAACACTCCGCATGCTTCTAATTTAGCAACGAAATTTTTTCCGATTTCGCAATACCTTGAAAATTTTGAAAAAGAATTGGGAGATTCGGAATTAGAAGAGAAAATCTTAAGATTTTTGAAAGATGAAAAAGGTTAGGGAAACCAAAATGTATTGATATTTCACAGGATTCAAAAAATTATTGGAAAAAAAAATTCTATGAAGTTTAATTTCAAATCAGGAAAATTTCTTGCCTCTTATTTTTAAATTTTTTTTGAATTCTATAAACTTTCAGACTTCTTCATTGTCTTCCTCGAAAACTAATTTATTTAACAAATTAGCATTTAATCGATTGATTATTTTCCCTGAATCACCGAATTAAAAACCTGAACGCGGAAATAAATATTTCCATCATTATAGTAGTTTCCAGAATCCTCGTCAGTCACTTTTTCAAGAACCAAATTTTGGCCAACTTTTTTGGTCACTGGAGCATTTGCCACTTTTTTCTTGGTCTGAAAATCAGAGAGGGATTTCAAGATTTCCTCCTAGAGACCAACTAACCTTTGTATCTTCCCAATATCCACAAGTCTTTGCATTTTTCCCATCACAAACTCGATAAACTTGAATACCTCCAGCGCTTCCAACAGATCTCATGAGCTCTTTTGAATCTCCAATACTGAGTGTTGCATTTTCGCCAGCATTGAAATAGAATTCTGGGATAGAAGCTAGAATCAAACTACTAGCAAACACGAATAAAATTGTGAAAAATAGGATTTGACTAGTCATTTTGAAGAGAAGATTGTGATTTTTTGTGAAATGAACACGTTTTATACTTCCCTGACATGAGATGTTTTTTATGTTCCCGCCTCAAATTTACAACACGGAAGTTTTGATAGAACATATCTTATCTTTTTTTGGCAGTTGTTGGTTTTTTTTTTTGGAAAAAAAAAGTTTGGAAAAGGTCAAAGAAAAATCGTCGATTTCTTGTGTGACTTTACAATTTCAAACATGTTGTTCGCGTGAGTTGACTTCTGAAACTTTTTGAAGCCGTTTGAAATTTCTGAAGCCTTCCAAAACCTTCTGAAGTCTTCGAGAGCTTTCTGAATGCTTCTGAAGCCTTCCAAAATCTTTTTAAGTTTTCGGGAGCTTTCAGAATGCTTCTCAAGCCTCCACAATTTTTCTTAAGCTTTTCAAAGCCTTTTTCAGACTTTCTGAAATTTTCTGATGGTTTCTAAAGCTTTCTGAATCTTTCTTTCACCTCCACAATTTTTCTTAAGCATTCTGAAGCCTTCTCAAGTCTTCTGAAGTCTTCGGGAGCTTACTGAAGGCTCCTAAAATCTACTGAAGTCTTTCGATGCTTTCTGAAATCTTCCAAACTTTACTGAAGCCTTCTGTAGCTCTCTGAAGTTATCTGAAGACCTCACAATTATTCCCAAGTTTTTTGAAGCCTTTTTAGACTTTCCAAAACCTTCTGAAGTCTTCGGGAGCTTTTTGAATGCTTCTCAAGCTTCCACAAACTTTCTCACGCCTTTCAAATCCTTTTCAGGCCTTCTGAAACTTTCTGATGTTTTTGAAGTTTTCTGAAGCCATCTGAAGCCTTCTGAAGCCTTCTGAAGCCTTGTGAAGGCTCCTTAAAACCACTGAAGTCTTTCGATGCTTTCTGAAGCCTACTTAACTTTACTGAAGCCTTCTGTAGCTCTCTGAAGTTATCTGAAGACCTCACAATTATTCCCAAGTTTTTTGAAGCCTTTTTAGACTTTCCAAAACATTTTGAAGCCCTCGGGAGCTTTCTGAATGCTTTTCAAGCCTCCACAGTTTTTCTCAAGCCTTTCAAATCTCTTTTTAGACTTTCTGAAGCCTCTGAAGCCTTCTGTAGCTTTCAGAATTATTTCAACAAAGAAAAAACAATTTTTTCCAAAAAAAATTGGTTTATTAGAGAAAAAATTGGTTCAACAGTATAATTCATAACAAAAATCAAAAGAAGTGCTCGAATATTATCATTCACAGGGATAAAACATAAAAAACCGGTGTCAAGAAATAATTACCAGTAGATAGAGAAAGGCACATAATAAAAGAGATCTTCGAGATTTACTCGGGAATATGATTGATTATTTTGGACAAAAAATGGCTTACACGCTTAAAAAATTAACAACAGATAAAATCCCTAGGTCCCTAAACAAGCTCTAAAAATAACAAACAGCATAAAAATGAATGAAAGAGAAAATTGGTTGTGAGGCTAGGGAAATTAGGCCTAGCCTGGCACATTTTCTCCCAAAAACAAATAGGAGAACACGGAAAAAAAGATGGGGGAGGGGATCAGAAAAAAAAAATTGGGGGGCTGTAAAAATCAAAACAAAAAATGAAAAATGTGGTTTGTGAGGCTAGGGAAATTACGCCTAGCCTGGCACATGTTTCAAGAACAAAAAGAGAATGACAAGACAAAAACAGACAAGACAAAAACAGGATTTGGAAGAGAGCTCACTTGTCTGATCCTGGAACGCAGGATAATCCGCGAAGACGGAGTTCGGAAGAAGATCTGGAAAAAAAGTTTTTTGTTTTGATGATCTAGAGGTTAGAAGCTCAGAAATTAGACAACAAACCCTAGGAGACCCTCTGAATTTTTTTCAGAAATCTGGAGAAAAGTTCTAGAAGGCTAAAAATCTCAGGAAAATTTTTAAAAGATCTTGAAGTCTTTACAAGATCGAGAGGCCTGGGAATTTCCCTGAACTTTTCAGAAATCTAGAGGAAATTCTAGATGAGCCCTATACGATTTTTAGAAGTTATAGAACCCATCTGAATTTTGGAGAAAACTTCTAGAAGGCTAAAAATCTCAGGAAAATTTCTGAAAGATCTTGAAGTCTTAACAAGATCGAGAGGCCTAGAAATTTCCCTGAACTTTTCAAAAACCTAGAGAAAATTCTAGACGAGCCCCATACGATTTTTAGAAGTTCTAGAAAACCTCTGAATTTTGGAGAAAACTTCTAGGAAGCTAAAAATCTCAGGGAAATTTCTGAAAGATCTTAAAGTTTTTACAAGATCGAGAGGCCTGGAAGATTCCCTGAACTTTTCAGAAACCTAGAAAAAATTCCAGATGAGTCCGGTTTTTAGAAGTTCTAGAAGACCTCTGAATTTTGGAGAAAAGTTCTAGAAGGCTAAAAATCTCAGGAAAATTTCTGAAAGATCTTGAAGTCTTTACAAGATCGAGAAGCCTAGAAGATTCCCTGAACTTTTCAAAAACCTAGAGAAAATTCTAGATGAGTCCTATAAGATTTTGAGAAGTTCTAGAACACATCTGAATTTCGGAGAAAACTTCCAGAAGGCTAAAAATCTCAGGAAAATTTCTACAAGATCTTGAAGTCTTCACAAGATCGAGACTAATTCTAGAAATTTCCCTGAACTTTTCAAAAACCTAGAGAAAATTCTAGATGAGCCCTGAACTTTTTTTTAGAAGTTCTAGAAGACCTAATGATTTTTTTTCAACTACAAAATTCCCCCAAATCCAAAAAAAACTCACTGTCTTTGAGTAGTTGGGAGGGCCGATCCTCGTCGTGTTCTCATCTGGCTCGACTTTTTCAACTTTACTTGTTTTCTCAATTCGTCACCAACTTCAACAAAGATTCTCTCATATTCACCAATCATTCGTTTCGCTCTTCGAGTTCTTTCAATATCCAACAACTTCGTTTGATGCTCAATGATTTGCGAAATCGCTTTCCATCCAATTCTATCCGACTTTTCCATGTCCATTTTTTGCGAATTCGCATCAACCAAACGTGGCAACAAGACATATTTCAAAACTCGAATTTGGATGAGCTCGAAGTTGGGGAATGTCAATCCATAATCAAGAATTTCTTTACGAATCAAATCTTGCTCGATTGCGTGAATTCTGCAAATATTTTTGAAATTATATTTCATGATAAAAAATTAAAATTGTATGTATCTCTCAAAAAATATCTTTTGGCGAAGATTTTTGAAATCATGGATCTTCTAGAATTTTTTAATAAAATTCTAGAATATAATTTCAAAAATCTTCGCCAAAAAGATCTAAATTTTTAATTGAAAATTCTAGAAGATTCATGATTTCAAAAATCTTTTTTAGATCTTTTGGCGAAGATTTTTGAAATCATTTATTTTCTAGAATTTTCCAATAAAATTCTAGATCTTTTTGCGAAGATTCTTGAAATCCTGGATCTTCCAGAATTTTCTGATAAACTTCTAGAACATAATTTCAAAAATCTTCGCCAAAAGATCTAAAATTTCAATAGAAAATTCTAGAAGATTCATGATTTCAAAAATCTTTTTTAGATCTTTTGGCGAAGATTTTTGAAATCATTTATTTTCTAGAATTTTCCAATAAAATTCTAGATCTTTTTGCGAAGATTCTTGAAATCCTGGATCTTCCAGAATTTTCTGATAAACTTCTAGAACATAATTTCAAAAATCTTCGCCAAAAGATCTAAAATTTCAATAGAAAATTCTAGAAGATTCATGATTTCAAAAATCTTTTTTGGATCTTTTGGCAAAGATTTTTGAAATCGTGGATCTTCTAGAAATTTCTAATAAAGTTCAAGAAGGCCTAAATTTAGGTGAACCATTTTTGGAAGACATTTCTTTTACTACAACAATTCTAATTTCCCCCCAAAATTCGTGAAAAAAACTAACTTGAATTGCATATCAATTTGGTTTATTTGCAAATAATTGCCACCATAAACAACACTATCCTTCGCGGTGAAAACATTGTGCAACCAACCGCCCGGCATTAAAAGTGTCATTCCGGCTTCCAATTCAAAAATGCGAACTTCTTCCAACATGGTGTCGAACAACCATTGTTTTCGGTCTTCTCGTTGCTCAAATTCGGCAATCGCCTTCAGATTTTTCTCGGTTGGTGGAGCTGCGAGAAAGACCTTCATTCCATTAACGATATTATAGAACACGTTACTGGCACCGAAATCGAAATGTGCGTTGGTGAAAGAATCACTCATTCCCACTAGGAGATAATTGCTAACCGCTGGTTGTAATCTTCTCTCCAATTTGTCCATGTCGATCAACTTTTCGGACATTGATAAATCTTTGACCATTCTTGGCGGTTCAAACATCGGCTTCAGTCTGTAAAAAACATGTTTAGTTTTCTATTAGATCTCAGATACTGTTGTTTTTTGAAATTCTAAATTCAATTAAGCACCCCCTTTTAAAAACTTACTGTGGGAGATTTGTGAATTCCAAGCTGATCGAATTGAGCGTCTTTTCACGGCCTTTTTTCTTTAACATCTCTTTGGTAAAAGTTCCAAGATCCATCTCTTCAGTTAATTGTGTTTCAACATCAATCACTTTCATCACATAATCAGCTCCTAATAAATCGCAAACGTTTTGGACATTGAAGTTGGCATCCGGGGTTTTGATTCCGAGTCCTTGCTTGTTTTTGACGATGTAAATTTTGTCATAGTATTCGACACCTCCTTTCTCAATCAATATCTTCTCCAATTCATAACCATTTTCAACGTATTCGATTTCTTCTTCAGATGGTTCGAGGAATAATGGTAAAAGCTTTTTTGAACTCGATAACCCATTCTTTTGTTCCAACATCCAAGTTCTTCTTGTTCAAGCTGGCCTGGAAAAAAATTTTATCTAATTTTTGTCTTTTTTTATCAGATATTGGTTTCTTTATTTTTCATCTCAAAAATTATCAAGAATTATTTTTTCATAAATAGTTTGTAAATTTTTAAAATTTTCGAGAAATTCAAAATTTCAGAGTAAACATTTTTTTAGAACTTCCAAATAAAAATTAAATTATGAAAAAAGTCTTGGGAATTTTTATTTGAAAGCTCCAGAATAAAGAACAATTCTGAAGTTGATAGAAATCTTTTTAAAATTTTTTGAAAATTTCAGCTGGATTTTTTCTCAGAGCTTTCAAATAAAAATTGAATTATGAAAAAAGGGTCTTGGGAATTTTAGAAAATCTTTTTAAAATAATTTAAAAAATTCAAAACTAGAGCTAGATATTTTTTCAGAACTTTTGAATAAAAATAAGACGATAAAAAAGTCCTTGGAATTTTTTCTGAAATTTCAGAACAAAAAAAAACAGTTCAATAATAATTCTTGATGTTTTTGGATTCAAAAAATTGGTTCTAAAGACCCAGAAATCTATTTTATTTCTTTCAGAATTATTCAGAAAATTTTTTAAAAATTCGAAAGTAGGAACAAAGTCTTTGAATTTTTTCCAAACAGAAAAAAGTTGCAAATTTTTCTAGAAATCATTCCGGATTTTGTGTTTGATAATCCAACATTCTTTCGCATTTTTTCTCATTAAATTTTCGATAAAGAAAAAATAAACTAACCACTGCTTTTTTCAAACGTTCCAATTGTCGCAATTGTTCAGCTGTTTTTCCGGTAGATGCTTGTGGAACTTGTGTTTCTTGAGATTTTTTGACAACGCTTTTTGAGCGAGAGCGTCTCTGTGTCGGTGAATCATCTCGAATTGGCAAATGGATTGGCGGAACCTGAAATTTTGATTTAGAGCTCAAATATAGAAAGAAACTATGTAAATTAATTATAAATCAATTAGAACAAAACTAACCTTTGAGGCTTTTCCCGATTTTGGAACTGAAATTGGTCCGCTTGAAGAAGGAAGATTTTGTGGAGAAGGAGTTCTTGCTCTTGATCTTGAACTTCTTGCAACAATTGATTCAATAACCGGTGGAGCCTAAAATTGTAATCAATATTTTTTGTGTTATTTCAAAATTTTTATTATTTTTTTATTAACTTTCCTAATCTAATTTTTGTTCTTTTTTCCCAAAACTATTTTTCTTCACACATTTTCTCAGTTTTAAACAGGAATTCAAAAAAGCTTCCCTAATTAATAATCAAAGTAGAAGTTCTGAAATTGGATTAGAATAATCTTTCGAATTTTTTAAGCTGGATTAAAATTTGGGTTCAAAATTAATTTTCAGATGAAATCCGAATTTTTTTCGGAGTTTGAAAAAGTTGAGACTTCAAAATGATTTATCAGATGAATTTAAAAAATCTCAAAATTATTTTGAGGCTTTGAAACAATTAAGAAATGTTGAAAAAAGATTTTTTGTGAAAAAAATATTTGGATTCAAAATTAATTTTTCAGACAAGTTATGTAATCCCTAAAGATTCCCTGAATCTTGTGAAGAATTTTGAAAAATTTAACTGATAAAAATATATTTTAAAAATATCCTAAAGTTCAATGAAAATTTGAAAAAAACTGAAATTAGTCTAACTTTCAAGAAGATGTTTTTTCAATTGTCACTGTAAAAACTCAAAAAAATAATGAACCTAATGCCAAAAAACCAGAGATTTTCACACTCTCACCGCACAAAAATATAGAGATAATAAAAAAATAAACTAACTGATAAATCTCTGGAATATCTTCCAACACTTCCTGCTGCTGCTGATGTTGATTGAGGCGCCGGTGTTTTTGCGCAAACACTCGCACTTCTTCTTTGCATTTTTTTCATATCATCAACCATCTTGTCACAAATCGCCAACGTTTTGTTAAATGCATTTTCCCACTCAACACGTAGAGCAGTGACTTCAGCAAGCTGAAATTCAAATTCAAATTGATCTCTGTTTGTATAGAGATTCTGACTTTGAAAAATTTGTTTGGTTACTTTCAGAACTAAATGTATTTTTCTCTAAATCTCCTTTTTTCTTGTATGCTTTGAAAAAAGTGCTAATTTCCCGAAAAAATATAGATATGAAAATTGAACTGACCAATTCATCTGCTCTTTGAGTAGCTCTCGCTTTTAACAATGCATAAGATGAGGATTGTGTGGCAACATCTGGACCAGCATTCAATGCAACCTGAAATTCGAATTCAAATTGATCTCTGTCTGGATTCTTATCTTCAAAAATTTTTTTTGGAATGGAAGAAATAGGCTTCAGTCTAATTTTCAAGAATTTTTTGTATTTCAAAATTCATTCTAAAAACTGAAGAACTAATCTCTTTTTTTTTGCTTACGGAAAATTTCCCAGAGATAAAAATTGAACTAACCGAATTATCAGCTTTTGATGTTCTTGTTGATCCTGAAGATGAAGAAACTGTATTTGCACCAGGATTTTGAGATTTCGATCTTGTCGTCATTCTTCTGGATACATCACTATCTTGCGCAGGAGACTCAGCAATCTGAAATTCAAATTCAAATTGATTTCTGTTAAGAAGATGTATTTCAATTCTCATTCTAAAAACTGAAGAACTAATCTCTCTTTTTTTCTTGCTAACAGCTTTGAACAATTAGAAAAAGTGGAAAATTTCCCAGAGATAAAAATTGAACTAACCGATTGATCAGCTCTTGATCTTCTTGTTGATCTTGAAGATGAAGAAACTGTATTTGCACCAGGATTTTGAGATTGGGATCTTGTCTTTCTTCTTGATGTTTCACTTTCTTGCGCAGAAATTGCAGCAATCTGAAATTCAAATTCAAATTGATCTCTGTTCAGATTCTTAATTGTAGATTTTTATATTCCTAGGGTCTGATTTTTAAAAATTTGTTTGAAATGGAAGAAATAGGCTTCAGTCTAATTTTCAAGAATTTTTTGTATTTCAATTTTCATTTTAAAAACTGAAGAACTAATCTCTTTTTTTCTTGCTAAACAGCTTTGAAAATGCTAATTTTCCAGAGATAAAAATTGAACTAACCGATTGATCAGCCCTTGATCTTCTTGTTGATCCTGAAGATGAAGCAACTGTATTTGCACCAGAATTTTGAGATTGGGATCTTGTCTTTCTTCTTGATGATTCATTTTCTGGCGCAGGCGTTTGAGCTCGAATTCTTGGCATTCTTCTCGATAATTCACTTTCTGGCGCAGGCGTTTGAGCTCTTGATCTTGTGATTCTTCTTGATCCTTCAATATCTTGCGCAGAAATTGCAGCAATCTGAAATTCAAATTCAAATTGATCTCTGTTCAGATTCTTAATTGTAGATTTTTATATTCCTAGATTTTGACTTTTAAAAATTTGTTTGGAATGGAAGAAATAGGCTTCAGTCTAATTTTCAAGAATTTTTTGTATTTCAATTTTCATTCTAAAAACTGAAGAACAAATCTCTTTTTTTTGCTAAACAGCTTTGAAAATGCTAATTTGCCAGAGATAAAAATTGAACTAACCGATTGATCAGCTTTTGATCTTCTTGTTGATCTAGGAGTTGTTGAAAATGTACCAGGCGTTTGAGCTCTTGATCTTGTGCTTCTTCTTGATAATTCAATTTCTGGCGCAGGCGTTTGAGCTCTTGATCTTGTAATTCTCATTGATACTTCATTTTCTGGCGCAGGAGATGCGGCAACCTGAAATTCAAATTCAAATTGATCTACAGTTTGAATTCTTAATTGTAGATTTTTCCAATTTTCCTCTAGAAACAGAAAAAACAGAAAAGTCTTCGAAAATCCCGTGGATATTTAGAAATATTGTGAAAAAAACTGACCTTTTGGCGCTTGTGCGAAACCGGTGCAACGCTTTTTGCTCTTTTTCTGGAACCAGTTTGTGATGCTTCGGCTGGTGTTGATTTGACGACGCTTCTAGCACGAGTTCGCGTGAAAATTCCAGATCCTTCTGCCTTTTTCTGCTCATTTGGCGCATTTTTTACAGATTTTGATCGACTTCTTGTTGTGACCATTTTTGGATTTTACTGAAAAAAAACACACTTTATGTTAAATCAATTTCATTATTTTAATAATTTTGAAAATAATGAAGAGGAATAATAAGGAGAGGTAAAAAAGGAGGTAGAAGAGAAATAAAGGAACAAAAATTCAACAAGAATTGAGGTTTTTCTAGAAGTTTGGGTAAATTCTGAAGGTTTTGGGAGCTTCTTAGAAGCTTAAAAAACTTCCTAAGTCAGAGAGAACATCTACAAGATCTAGACTATTTCTGAAACCTCGAGCGAATTCTCAAGGCTCTCGGAGATTTCTAAAGAAGTTTCTAAAAGTCGGAGAAGAAATTAACAAAAACTAGACTATTTCTAAAAGATCGTGCATATTCTGGAGGCTTATCGAAGTTGATCAAAGTTCCCATAAATTAAAGAAGAAATCTACAAGATCTAAAGAGCTGGTGAAAATTTTGAAGGTTTTGGGAGATTTCTAGAAGCTCAGATAAAAATTAAACACAGTCTTGGATAGTTTTGAAAGCTCAAACAAATTTTCAGGGCTCTTGAAAATTCCTAGAAGCTCAAAAAATTTCTGAGTCAGGGAAAAAATCTACAAGATCAAGAATTTCTTTCAAAAAATCATCCCAATTCTGAAGGCTCTGGAAAAATTCTAGAAGTCAGAGAAGTAATCTACAAGGTTCAGGCTATTTTTAAAAGACAGTGCCAAATTAAATCAAATCAAAACATCAGCAAAAAAATAATACATTTCAGACAAAAAAAAACAAGAAAATTAAGAATAGGTTTTACATTAGAAGATTGTTTTCAAAGTTTTCTAAAAATTCAAAATAATATTTGAATTCATCAAAATTATGGTTAGAAGTTGTTTTCTTGAAAGCCAAAAATGTTCGAAATTTGAATATTTTTGAATAAAAATTTAAAGATCAAATTTTCAGAATATAACAAAATAGATGATAAAAATTCAGCCGAAAAATAAAATAAAAATTCAGACAAAAAAAGCAGAAAAAATCAGACAACAATAATCAACCAGAAATTTTTTTGACACGTCATCAGAAATTTCAAATTCACATTTATGACGTCAAAATTATAGCATAAAATTCAGTTTGTAATTAGGAGTTTTAGGCGCCAAAAATATGAATGTGAAATTGTTTGATGGCGTGTTGAAAATTGGCGGGAATTCCAAATTTTTCATTTTTTCAAAGTAAGGGTGCCGAACTCAGCCAAGTTCTGCTTTGCCTAATTTCCCAGATTTATTCAAAAATCGTTCAAAAATGTGAAAAAGGGGTTTAACATTGGAAATTTTTCAAAGAGGGAGCCTAACTGAAAAAATTGGCTAGGGTGACCTATTCTATATTTGAGGCTATTTCTAAAAGCTCGTGCAAATTCTGAAAACTTTGGAAGATTTCTAGATACTCAAAGAAATTGCAATAAGTTCTAAAAGCTCACGCAAATTTTCAAGACTCTGAGAAAAAGAAGAAATCAACAAAAACTGAGGTTTGTCTAGAATCTCGAGTAGATTCTGAAGGCTCTGGGACAGTTCTAGAAGCTCAAAAAACGTTCTATTAATCAGGAAAGACATCTACAAAAACTGAAATTTTTCTAGAAGCTCGAGTACAATCTGAAGGCTCTGGGGCAGTTCTAGAAGCTCATGAAAACTTCTATAAGTCAGGGAAGAATTCGACAAAAATTGAAGTTTGATTATGATATTTCTTGAGGTTCACAAGAAATGATCAAGGAAGTACCCCCTTGATTTTTATATAAAACTGGTCTAAAACCGGAAAAATAATTTTGAGACCGGTTTTATAAAAAAATCAGGGGAGTATTTCCTCGATCATTCCTTGTCAGAAGAGTTCTAGAAGTTCTTAAGAAGGGATCTATGAGTCAGGAAAGAATTCAACAAAGTTTGAGAGTTTTCTAAAATCTCTCGTGCAAAAATCAGATGTCAAAACATCAGTGAAAAAAATTACATTTCCAACAAAAAATTCAACAAGAAAGTTCAGAATAAGTTCTATTGTTAGAATAGGTTTCAGAAGATTTTTCAAAAGTCATATATAGTCTGAAAAGTCTGAAACAGACTTCTCCACTGACTCATAGATAATTTAATGATCTTCTAGAAATCTCTCAGTCTTCAGAATCCACAAGATCTAGATTATTTTTTCGAAATCTCGTACAAATTTCTCACTAAAACTGTGTTCGGGTGAACTATTTACAGCCCTAGCAAACTCTGAAAACTTTGGGAGCTTTCTAGAAGCTCAAAATATTTTCTATAAATCAGAGAAGAAATCAATAAGGCTATTCTGAAGGCTTTGGTAGAATTGTAGGAGCTAAAAAAAAGTTTCTATGAGTCAGAGAAAACTTCAACAATATCTAGACTGATTCTAAAAGATCGTGAAAACTCTGAAGGTTTTGGGAGATGATTATAAATCAGAGAACAAATCTATAAATCTATAAGGTTCAGGCTATTCATACATGAAATTGGACCTCAGAATCAGCGTGAGGGGCTTGACTTTTTTTCAAAAATCAAAACTGAAGGGTGCCGAACTCAGCCAAGTCCTGCTAATAATTCCCCTAATTCTCCAGATTTATTCAAAAATCGTTCAAAATTGTGAAAAAGGGGGTTAACTTTGGAAATTTTTCAAAGAGGAAAACTAACCGAAAAAGTTGGCTAGGGGGACATTTATGTATGAGGCTATTTCTGAAAGCTCGTGCAAATACTGAAGGTTTTGGGATATTTCTAGAAGCCTAAAAAAGTTCCCATAAGCCAGAGAAGAAATTTACAAGGTCCAGAAGATTTCTAAAAGATCGCGAATGGTCTGAAGACTTTGGTAGAATTGTAGAAACTCGAATAAGTTTCTATAAGTCAAGAAAAGAAATCAACAAAAACTGAAATTTTTCTAGAAGCTCGAGTACATTCTGAGGGTTCTGGGACAGTTCTAAAAGCTCAAAAAACTTTCTATAAATCAGAGAAGACATCTACAAGATTTTCAGAGGTTCCAAGAAGCTCAAAAAAAGTTTCTAAAAGTCGGAAGAGAAATCTAAAAGATCTAGGATATTTCTAAAAGATCGTGTGAGCTCCAAAGACTTTTGAAGAATTCTAAAAGGCCCTAGAAGCCCGGGAAAATCCTATAGGCCCTAGTAACATGTAACCTAAAAAATCAATAAAAACTGTGGCTTCAGAAAAAAAAAATAAACAGAAATCAACAGAAAAAAAGAAATTAACAGAAATAAAAAAAAAAGAAATTAACAGAAATAAAAAATAAAATAAAAATAAATCAACAAATAAATCAGACAAAAATAATCAATCAGAAATTTTTCGAAGTTTTTTTTAAAAGGATTTCAAATAGGTTTTCGAAGGTTTTTTTTTCTAAAAGTTTCAAATCAAATCAAAATTCCTCAAAATTATAGTTAGAAGTTTTTTTCTTGGAAGCCAAAAATGTTTGAAGTTCGAATATTTTTAAATAAAAATTTTTAAGATAAATTTTTCAGAATATAACAAAATAGATAATAAAAAATCAGACGAAAAATAAAATAAGAATTCAGACAAAAAAAATCAGAAAAAATCAGACAAAAATAATCAACCAGAAATTTTTCGAAGTTTTTTCTAAAAAGGAATTAAAATAGGTTTTCGAAGGTTTTTTTTTCTAAAATTTTCAAAAAATTTCAAATAATATTTAAATTCATCAAAATTATAGTTAGAAGTTTTTTTCATGGAAGCCAAAAATGTTTGAAATTCGAATATTTTTAAATAAAAATTTTTAAGATCAAATTTTCAGAAAATAACAAAATAGAAGATAAAAATTCAGCCGAAAAATAAAATAAAATCAGACAAAAAATCAGAAAAAATCAGACAAAAATAATCAACCAGAAATTTTTTTACACGCCATCAAAAATTTCAAATTCACAATTTTTGACGCCAAAATTATAGCATAAAATTCAGTTTTTATCTAGAAGTTTTTGGAGTCAAAAAAATTTGAAAATGAAATTGTTTGATGGCGTGTTGAAAATTGGCGGGAAATTTAGATTTTCCAAAAGAATTTAGAAGAAATTTAGATTTTAGCAAGAAGCCTAGAATTTTCACCAGAAAAATATAAAGATTTTGTTTTGAGAATTCGAAAAATCTACATTTCCCGCCAATTTTTTAAACATGTCAATGAAATTTTGTCAAACATTTTCGAACTCAAACATTTTTCACAGGTTTTTGCGCAAAAACGTTCGAATTTTCGAAATTTTTCAAAGAAAGGTTATAATTGTTTGTTTTGATTTTCATTTTTTCAGTTTCAAAAAAGGTTCTCAAACTAAAAATTCAATTTCGAAAATGTTTGACAAAATTTCAAAGACATATCAGAATTTTTCCTAGAATTCAAATAAATCAACTAACCTTCGTCTCCGAGATGGCGAGGCGGAAGAAGAAGAGTTGAGTTGTCGGTTTGTCGAATCGTCGAAATCCTCCGAACTGCAAAAACCATTTTAGAATTAAAAATTGATAAAAGAAACAACGAAAAGCGAATTATGAAGAGAAGAATACAGAAAAAGAGATAAAAACAATGTTTTATAAGATTACTCGAAAATCTCAAATACAACCTACAAATTAGTTGAAGTCTAGAATAACACAATTCATTCAAAAGTTGACAGAATAGCCAAATAACTATCAATCCTAGCCAAGAAAAAGCGAAAAAGTCAACAAAAAAAACAGAAAATCACAAGAAAAATTGGACGATTTCACAGTCAGACTGTATTCTAGAACATTCTCAAAAGAACTTTCTAGAAAATTCTGATAGAAGTTTCTAGAAAAACGAAGAAAAGTCTCGAAATTTCTAGCAAAAATGACGAAAAACATCTTGAAATACACGAAAAACACCGCGAACAGAAAACTATATTCAAAATATGCGAAGAGGAAACAAATGAGAAAGGGGGAGGGAGAAACACAAAAAGTGTCAGCCAACCGCGTTTGGCGCATTTTGTTTGCAACAAAAAGAGAAAAGAGGAAAAAAACAAAAATGAACAAGATTTGCTTTGATAAAATAGACAACTAGGTGAATTAGGAACGAAAATTCTCGGGAAACGGTGAATATCAACTATGAAAGTAATGAAAAGCATTCATTTTTGAAGACAAAATTAACCGAAAATAAGAAGAACGAATGCACAAACGTTGTTAAAAACGAAAACTGAGTAAATGAGGAAAGGAAATGAACGAAAACCAGTGAAAATCAACTACAACATGAGGAAAAACATTATTTTTGGATGAAAATTGATAAAAGAAACAACGAAAAGCGGAATATGAAGAGAAGAATACAAAAAAGAAAGAAAAAACAATGTTTTATAAGATTACTCGAAAATCTCAAATACAACCTATAAATTAGTTGAAGTCTAGAACAACACATTTCATTCAAAAGTCATCAGAATACCCAAAACACTATCAATCCTAACCAAAAAAAGCGAAAAAATCAACGAGAAAACAGAAAATGACAAGAAAAATGAGAAGATTTCACAGTCAGAATGAATTCTAGAACATTCTCAAGAGAGTATTCTAGAAAATTCTGATAGAAGTTTCTAGAAAAACGAAGAAAAGTCTCGAAATTTCTCGGAAAAATGACAAAAAACAGCATGAAATCCAAGAAAAACACAGAGAACAGAAAACTATATTCAAATAATGCAATGAGGAGAAAAAAGAGGAAGGGGGGGGGAAGACACACACAGAAAGTGTCAGCCAACTAACCGCGTTGGCGCATTTAGAGTGCATACGAGGAAAAGAGGAAAAAAACAAAAAAGGACGAGATTTGCTTTGATAAAATAGACAACTAGGTGAATGAGGAAAGAATAAGTACGAGAAACAATGAATAACAACTATAAAAATGAAGAAAATCAACTTTTGTAAGCGAGAATAATGTGAAGTTGAAAGAAACGGATAAGAATAAGTTGGTAATATCAAAAACTGAGTATTTGAGGGAAGAAAATGAACAAAAACAATGAATATCAACTACAAAAGTGAGGAAAAACATACTTTTTGGATGAAAAATATAAGCGATAATAAAGAGTTCGAATACACAAACGTTGTCAAAATGGAAAACTGATGACTATTTGATTGAAAAACAACTACTAAAATGAACAAAAGCATAGATTTCGGAGGCAAAATGAACTGAATTTGTGGAAAATGAATAAACAAAAGTCGGTAAACCGAAAAACTATAATATTAGGAAGGAGAAATGAACAAAAAACAGAGAGAATAATACTTTTGTGAGCGAAAATGAAGTGAATTTATGGGGAAACTGTGGGAAATGGAAAACTAAATGATGAGAAATCGAAAAACTAGGTAAATGAGAAAGGAAATAGCTCGAAAAATACTAAAAATAACAAACAAAAAAGACAAAAATTATCAATTTGATTAACAAAATGAAGAGAAAATGTGAGAAATGGATAACTAAACAAAATGGATAACTGAACCGTACTTTTGTGACCGAAAAAATGTCATCAGAATAGCCAAAATACTATCAGTCCTAACCAAAAAAGCGAAAAAATCAACGATAAAACAACAAATCACAAGAAAAATGAGAAGATTTCACAGTCAGAATGTCATTTAACGAAGGAAATCATACTTTTGTGAACGAAAATAAGTGAAATGGTAAAGAATGAATGGGTGAACATGGACAAAATGAAAAACTATGATATTAGGAGGGGAAAATTCGTTGAAAAAATTCAACAAATACCGAAATTTCGAAAAAAACCGAAATTTCGAAAAAAAATTCAACAAGAAAAAACAGAAAATCACAAGAAAAATGAGAAGATTTCACAGTCAGAATGTATTCTAGAACATTCTCAAAAGAAAATTCTAGAACATTCTGATATAATTTTCTAGAAACATGAAGAAAAATCTCGAAATTTCAAGCAAAAATGACGAAAAACAGCTTGAAATGCAAGCAAAACACCGCGAACAAAAACTACATTCAAAATATGCGAGAATGAGGAAAAGGAGGAAGAGGGAAGGAGAAACATAGAAAGTGTCAGCCAACCGCGTTTGGCGCATTTGATGTGCACACAAAAAGAGAAAAGAGGAAAAAAACAAAAATGAACAAGATTTGCTTTGATAAAATAGACAACTAGGTGAATTGAGAAAAGAAAATTCACGGGAAACAATGAATTACAACTATGAAATTGAAGGAAATCAAGCATTGTGTGAGCGAAAATGAAGAGAAACTGTGAGAAACGGAAAGGAATGAGTTGATAAAATAGAAATAAGGTATATGAAAAACGAAAATGAACAAAAAACAGTGAAAATCACCTACAAAAGTGAGGAAAATCATACATTTGGAAGAGAAAATGAAGCGAATATGTGGAGAACGAATAGAGAAAAGTTAATAATATCAAAAACTGAGTATTTTAGGGAAGAAAATAGACAAAAAACAATGGAAATCATCTACAAAAGTATGAAAAATCATACATTTGGAAGGGAAAATGAACCGAATATGTGGAGAACGAAGAGAAAAAAGTTGGTAATATCAAAAATTGAGTATTTGAGAGAATAAAATAGACGAAAATGAATTAAAAACATCTACAAAAGTATGAAAAATCATACATTTGGAAGGAAAACTAACGTTGTCAAAAGGAAAAACAGAGTATTTGATTGAAAAACAACTACTAAAATGACCAAAAGCATAGATTTTGGAGGCAAAACAGACTGAATTTGTAGAAAACGAATAAGCAAAAGTCGGCAAACCGAAAAACTACGATATTGTGAAAGAAAAATGACAAAAAAACAGAGAGAATCATAGTTTTGTAAGCGAAAATGAAGTGAATTTATGGGGAAACTGTGGGAAATGGAAAACTAAATGATGAGAAATCGAAAAACTAGGCGAATGAGGAAAGAAAATGCTCGAATAACACTAGAAATCACTGACAAAACATAAAAAAAATCATCAATTTGATTAACAAAATGAAGAGAAACTGTGAGAAATGAATAACTAAATGATGAGGAATCGAAAAACTAGGTAAATGAGGAAGGAAAATGCTCGAAAAACAATGGAAACCATCTACAAAAGTGAGGAAAAACATACTTTTTGGAAGAAAAATAAAGCGATAATAAAGAGAACGAACACACAATTGTTGTCAAAATGGAAAACTGATGAGTATTTGATTGAAAATTTGTGGAAAATGAATGAGCAATAGTAGGTAAACCGAAAAAATACGATATTAGGTAGGAAAAATGAACAAAAAACAGCGAGAATCATACGTTTGTGAGCGAAAATAAAGTGAATTTTTAGAGAAACTGTGAGAAATGGATAACTAAATGATGAGGAATCGAAAAACTAGGTGAATGAGGAAGGAAAATGCTTGAAAAACACTAAAAATCACTCAGAAAAAAAAACAAAAATAATGAAAATTTTGTCAAACATTTTCGAACTCTAACTTTTTTCACTGGTTTTTGCACAGAAAAACTTTGATTTTTAGTTTCAAAAAAAGGTTCTCAAACAAAAAGTTCAAATTCGAAAATGCTTGACAAAATATCAAAGACCTATCAGAATTTTTCCTAGAATTCAGAAAAAAAAACAAACTAACCTTCGTCTCCGAGGTGGCGAGGCGGTAGAGTCGAGGCGAGTTGTCGGATGTCGAATCGACGAAATCCACGAACCTGCAAAACCATTTTGGAATTGAAAATTGATAAAAGAAAGAACGAAAAGCGGAATATAAAGAGAAGAATACAAAAAAAAGAGAGAAAAAAACAATGTTTTATGAGATTACTCGAAAATCTCAAATACAACCTACAAATTAGTTGAAGTCTAGAACAACACAATTCATTCAAAAGTCATCAGAATAGCCAAAATACTATCAATCCTAACCAAAAAAGCGAAAAAATCAACGAAAAAACGGAAAATCACAAGAAAAATGAGAAGATTTCACAGTCAGAATGTATTCTAGAACATTCTCAAGAGAAAATTCCAGAAAATTCTGATAGAATTTTCTAGAAAAATGAAGAAAAATCTCGAATTTTCAAGCGAAAATGACGAAAAACATCTTGAAATACACGAAAAACACCGCAAATGGAGGAAAACTATATTCAAAATATGCAATGAGGAGGAGAAAAAAAGAGGAAGGGGGGAGGAGAAACATAGAAAGTGTCAGCCAAGCGCGTTGGCGCATTTTATGTGCACACAAAAAGAGAAAAGAGGAAGAAAGCATTGGAAAACATCTACAAAAGTATGAAAAATCATACATTTGGAAGGAAAAATGAACCGAATATGTGGAGAACGAATAGAGAAAAGTTAATAATATCAAAAATTGAGTATTTGAGAGAAGAAAATGCACGAAAAACAATGAAAATCATCTAGAAAAGTATCAAAAATCATAGTTTGTGAAGGGAAAATAAACCAAATATGTGGAGAACGAAGAGAAAAAAGTTGCTAATATCAAAAATTGAGTATTTGAGAGAAGAAAATGCACGAAAAACAATGAAAAACATCTATAAAAGTATGAAAAATCATACATTTGGAAGAGAAAATGAATCGAATATGTGGAGAACGAATAGAGAAAAGTTAATAATATCAAAAATTGAGTATTTGAGAGAAGAAAATGCACGAAAAACAATGAAAAACATCTACAAAAGTATCAAAAATCATACTTTTGGAAGGGAAAATGAACCGAATATGTAGAGAACGAATAGAGAAAAGTTGGTAATATCAAAAACTGAGTATTTGAGAGAAGAAAATGCACGAAAAACAATGAAAAACATCTACAAAAGTATCAAAAATCATACTTTTGGAAGAGAAAATGAACCGAATATGTGGAGAACGAAGAGAAAAAAGTTGGTAATATCAAAAACTGAGTATTTGAGGGAAGAAAATGCACGAAAAACAATGAAAAACATCTACAAAAGTATCAAAAATCATACTTTTGGAAGAGAAAATGAATCGAATATGTGGAGAACGAATAGAGAAAAGTTGGTAATATCAAAAACTGAGTATTTGGGGGAAGAAAATGCACGAAAAACAATGAAAAACATCTACAAAAGTATCAAAAATCATACTTTTGGAAGAGAAAATGAACCGAATATGTGGAGAACGAAGAGAAAAAAGTTGGTAATATCAAAAACTGAGTATTTGAGGGAAGAAAATGCACGAAAAACAATGAAAATCATCTACAAAAGTATCAAAAATCATACTTTTGGAAGAGAAAATGAATCGAATATGTGGAGAACGAATAGAGAAAAGTTGGTAATATCAAAAACTGAGTATTTGGGGGAAGAAAATGCACGAAAAACAATGAAAAACATCTACAAAAGTATCAAAAATCATACTTTTGGAAGAGAAAATGAATCGAATATGTGGAGAACGAATAGAGAAAAGTTGGTAATATCAAAAACTGAGTATTTGAGGGAAGAAAATGCACGAAAAACAATGAAAAACATCTACAAAAGTATCAAAAATCATACTTTTGGAAGAGAAAATGAATCGAATATGTGGAGAACGAATAGAGAAAAGTTGGTAATATCAAAAACTGAGTATTTGAGGGAAGAAAATGCACGAAAAACAATGAAAAACATCTACAAAAGTATCAAAAATCATACTTTTGGAAGAGAAAATGAATCGAATATGTGGAGAACGAATAGAGAAAAGTTGGTAATATCAAAAATTGAGTATTTGGGGGAAGAAAATGGACAAAAAACAATGAAAATCATCTACAAAAGTATCAAAAATCATACTTTTGGAAGAGAAAATGAAGCGAATATGTGGAGAACGAATAGAGAAAAGTTGGTAATATCCAAAACTGAGTATTTTGGGGAAGAAAATAGACGAAAAACAATGAAAATCATCTACAAAAGTATGAAAAATCATACTTTTGGAAGAGAAAATGAATCGAATATGTGGAGAACGAATAGAGAAAAGTTGGTAATATCAAAAATTGAGTATTTGGGGGAAGAAAATGGACAAAAAACAATGAAAATCATCTACAAAAGTATCAAAAATCATACTTTTGGAAGAGAAAATGAAGCGAATATGTGGAGAACGAATAGAGAAAAGTTGGTAATATCCAAAACTGAGTATTTTGGGGAAGAAAATAGACGAAAAACAATGAAAATCATCTACAAAAGTATGAAAAATCATACTTTTGGAAGAGAAAATGAATCGAATATGTGGAGAACGAATAGAGAAAAGTTGGTAATATCAAAAATTGAGTATTTGGGGGAAGAAAATGGACAAAAAACAATGAAAATCATCTACAAAAGTATGAAAAATCATACTTTTGGAAGAGAAAATGAATCGAATATGTGGAGAACGAATAGAGAAAAGTTGGTAATATCAAAAATTGAGTATTTGGGGGAAGAAAATGGACAAAAAACAATGAAAATCATCTACAAAAGTATCAAAAATCATACTTTTGGAAGAGAAAATGAAGCGAATATGTGGAGAACGAATAGAGAAAAGTTGGTAATATCCAAAACTGAGTATTTTGGGGAAGAAAATAGACGAAAAACAATGAAAATCATCTACAAAAGTATGAAAAATCATACTTTTGGAAGAGAAAATGAATCGAATATGTGGAGAACGAATAGAGAAAAGTTGGTAATATCAAAAACTGAGAATTTGAGGGAAGAAAATGCACGAAAAACAATGAAAAACATCTACAAAAAGTATGAAAAATCATACTTTTGGAAGAGAAAAATGAATCGAATATGTGGAGAACGAATAGAGAAAAGTTGGTAATATCAAAAACTGAGAATTTGAGGGAAGAAAATGCACGAAAAACAATGAAAAACATCTACAAAAGTATGAAAAATCATACTTTTGGAAGAGAAAATGAACCGAATATGTGGAGAACGAATAGAGAAAAGTTGGTAATATCCAAAACTGAGAATTTGAGGGAAGAAAATGCACGAAAAACAATGAAAAACATCTACAAAAGTATGAAAAATCATACATTTGGAAGGAAAAATGAACCGAATATGTGGAGAACGAATAGAGAAAAGTTAATAATATCAAAAATTGAGTATTTGAGAGAAGAAAATGCACGAAAAACAATGAAAATCATCTAGAAAAGTATGAAAAATCATACATTTGGAAGGAAAAATGAACCGAATATGTGGAGAACGAATAGAGAAAAGTTGGTAATATCAAAAACTGAGAATTTGAGGGAAGAAAATGCACGAAAAACAATGAAAAACATCTACAAAAGTATGAAAAATCATACATTTGGAAGGAAAAATGAACCGAATATGTGGAGAACGAATAGAGAAAAGTTAATAATATCAAAAATTGAGTATTTGAGAGAAGAAAATGCACGAAAAACAATGAAAATCATCTAGAAAAGTATGAAAAATCATACTTTTGGAAGAGAAAATGAATCGAATATGTGGAGAACGAATAGAGAAAAGTTGGTAATATCAAAAACTGAGAATTTGAGGGAAGAAAATGCACGAAAAACAATGAAAAACATCTACAAAAGTATGAAAAATCATACATTTGGAAGGAAAAATGAACCGAATATGTGGAGAACGAATAGAGAAAAGTTAATAATATCAAAAATTGAGTATTTGAGAGAAGAAAATGCACGAAAAACAATGAAAATCATCTAGAAAAGTATCAAAAATCATAGTTTGTGAAGGGAAAATAAACCAAATATGTGGAGAACGAAGAGAAAAAAGTTGCTAATATCAAAAATTGAGTATTTGAGAGAAGAAAATGCACGAAAAACAATGAAAAACATCTATAAAAGTATGAAAAATCATACATTTGGAAGAGAAAATGAATCGAATATGTGGAGAACGAATAGAGAAAAGTTAATAATATCAAAAATTGAGTATTTGAGAGAAGAAAATGCACGAAAAACAATGAAAAACATCTACAAAAGTATCAAAAATCATACTTTTGGAAGGGAAAATGAACCGAATATGTAGAGAACGAATAGAGAAAAGTTGGTAATATCAAAAACTGAGTATTTGAGAGAAGAAAATGCACGAAAAACAATGAAAAACATCTACAAAAGTATCAAAAATCATACTTTTGGAAGAGAAAATGAACCGAATATGTGGAGAACGAATAGAGAAAAGTTGGTAATATCAAAAACAGAGTATTTGAGAGAAGAAAATGCACGAAAAACAATGAAAAACATCTACAAAAGTATCAAAAATCATACATTTGGAAGAGAAAATGAACCGAATATGTGGAGAACGAATAGAGAAAAGTTAATAATATCAAAAATTGAGTATTTGAGAGAAGAAAATGCACGAAAAACAATGAAAAACATCTACAAAAGTATGAAAAATCATACATTTGGAAGGAAAAATGAACCGAATATGTGGAGAACGAATAGAGAAAAGTTAATAATATCAAAAATTGAGTATTTGAGGGAAGAAAATGCACGAAAAACAATGAAAATCATCTAGAAAAGTATCAAAAATCATAGTTTGTGAAGGGAAAATAAACCAAATATGTGGAGAACGAAGAGAAAAAAGTTGCTAATATCAAAAATTGAGTATTTGAGAGAAGAAAATGCACGAAAAACAATGAAAAACATCTACAAAAGTATGAAAAATCATACATTTGGAAGGAAAAATGAACCGAATATGTGGAGAACGAATAGAGAAAAGTTGGTAATATCAAAAACTGAGTATTTGAGGGAAGAAAATGCACGAAAAACAATGAAAAACATCTACAAAAGTATCAAAAATCATACTTTTGGAAGAGAAAATGAATCGAATATGTGGAGAACGAATAGAGAAAAGTTGGTAATATCAAAAATTGAGTATTTGGGGGAAGAAAATGGACAAAAAACAATGAAAAACATCTACAAAAGTATCAAAAATCATACTTTTGGAAGAGAAAATGAATCGAATATGTGGAGAACGAATAGAGAAAAGTTGGTAATATCAAAAACTGAGTATTTGAGGGAAGAAAATAGACGAAAAACAATGAAAAACATCTACAAAAGTATCAAAAATCATACTTTTGGAAGAGAAAATGAATCGAATATGTGGAGAACGAATAGAGAAAAGTTGGTAATATCAAAAATTGAGTATTTGGGGAAGAAAATGGACAAAAAACAATGAAAAACATCTACAAAAGTATCAAAAATCATACTTTTGGAAGAGAAAATGAATCGAATATGTGGAGAACGAATAGAGAAAAGTTGGTAATATCAAAAACTGAGTATTTGAGGGAAGAAAATAGACGAAAAACAATGAAAAACATCTACAAAAGTATCAAAAATCATACTTTTGGAAGAGAAAATGAATCGAATATGTGGAGAACGAATAGAGAAAAGTTAATAATATCAAAAATTGAGTATTTGAGAGAAGAAAATGCACGAAAAACAATGAAAAACATCTACAAAAGTATCAAAAATCATACTTTTGGAAGGGAAAATGAACCGAATATGTGGAGAACGAATAGAGAAAAGTTGGTAATATCAAAAACAGAGTATTTGAGAGAAGAAAATGCACGAAAAACAATGAAAAACATCTACAAAAAGTATCAAAAATCATACTTTTGGAAGAGAAAATGAACCGAATATGTGGAGAACGAAGAGAAAAAAGTTGGTAATATCAAAAACTGAGTATTTGAGGGAAGAAAATGCACGAAAAACAATGAAAAACATCTACAAAAGTATCAAAAATCATACTTTTGGAAGAGAAAATGAATCGAATATGTGGAGAACGAATAGAGAAAAGTTGGTAATATCAAAAACTGAGTATTTGGGAGAAGAAAATAGACAAAAAACAATGAAAATCATCTACAAAAGTATCAAAAATCATACTTTTGGAAGAGAAAATGAAGCGAATATGTGGAGAACGAATAGAGAAAAGTTGGTAATATCAAAAATTGAGTATTTGGGGGAAGAAAATGGACAAAAAACAATGAAAATCATCTACAAAAGTATCAAAAATCATACTTTTGGAAGAGAAAATGAAGCGAATATGTGGAGAACGAATAGAGAAAAGTTGGTAATATCCAAAACTGAGTATTTTGGGGAAGAAAATAGACGAAAAACAATGAAAATCATCTACAAAAGTATGAAAAATCATACTTTTGGAAGAGAAAATGAATCGAATATGTGGAGAACGAATAGAGAAAAGTTGGTAATATCAAAAACTGAGTATTTGGGAGAAGAAAATAGACAAAAAACAATGAAAATCATCTACAAAAGTATCAAAAATCATACTTTTGGAAGAGAAAATGAAGCGAATATGTGGAGAACGAATAGAGAAAAGTTGGTAATATCAAAAACTGAGTATTTGAGGGAAGAAAATGCACGAAAAACAATGAAAAACATCTACAAAAGTATGAAAAATCATACTTTTGGAAGAGAAAATGAACCGAATATGTGGAGAACGAATAGAGAAAAGTTGGTAATATCCAAAACTGAGTATTTGAGGGAAGAAAATAGACGAAAAACAATGAAAAACATCTACAAAAGTATGAAAAATCATACTTTTGGAAGAGAAAATGAATCGAATATGTGGAGAACGAATAGAGAAAAGTTGGTAATATCAAAAACTGAGTATTTGAGGGAAGAAAATGCACGAAAAACAATGAAAAAACATCTACAAAAGTATGAAAAATCATACTTTTGGAAGAGAAAATGAACCGAATATGTGGAGAACGAATAGAGAAAAGTTGGTAATATCCAAAACTGAGTATTTGAGGGAAGAAAATGCACGAAAAACAATGAAAATCATCTACAAAAGTATGAAAAATCATACTTTTGGAAGAGAAAATGAATCGAATATGTGGAGAACGAATAGAGAAAAGTTGGTAATATCAAAAACTGAGTATTTGAGGGAAGAAAATGCACGAAAAACAATGAAAAACATCTACAAAAGTATGAAAAATCATACTTTTGGAAGAGAAAATGAATCGAATATGTGGAGAACGAATAGAGAAAAGTTGGTAATATCAAAAACTGAGTATTTGAGGGAAGAAAATGCACGAAAAACAATGAAAAACATCTACAAAAGTATGAAAAATCATACTTTTGGAAGAGAAAATGAATCGAATATGTGGAGAACGAATAGAGAAAAGTTGGTAATATCAAAAACTGAGTATTTGAGGGAAGAAAATGCACGAAAAACAATGAAAAACATCTACAAAAGTATCAAAAATCATACTTTTGGAAGAGAAAATGAATCGAATATGTGGAGAACGAATAGAGAAAAGTTGGTAATATCAAAAATTGAGTATTTGGGGGAAGAAAATGGACAAAAAACAATGAAAATCATCTACAAAAGTATCAAAAATCATACTTTTGGAAGAGAAAATGAAGCGAATATGTGGAGAACGAATAGAGAAAAGTTGGTAATATCAAAAATTGAGTATTTGGGGGAAGAAAATGGACAAAAAACAATGAAAATCATCTACAAAAGTATCAAAAATCATACTTTTGGAAGAGAAAATGAAGCGAATATGTGGAGAACGAATAGAGAAAAGTTGGTAATATCAAAAACTGAGTATTTGAGGGAAGAAAATGCACGAAAAACAATGAAAATCATCTACAAAAGTATGAAAAATCATACTTTTGGAAGAGAAAATGAACCGAATATGTGGAGAACGAATAGAGAAAAGTTGGTAATATCAAAAACTGAGTATTTTGGGGAAGAAAATAGACGAAAAACAATGAAAATCATCTACAAAAGTATGAAAAATCATACTTTTGGAAGAGAAAATGAATCGAATATGTGGAGAACGAATAGAGAAAAGTTGGTAATATCAAAAATTGAGTATTTGGGGGAAGAAAATGGACAAAAAACAATGAAAATCATCTACAAAAGTATCAAAAATCATACTTTTGGAAGAGAAAATGAAGCGAATATGTGGGGAACGAATAGAGAAAAGTTGGTAATATCAAAAACTGAGTATTTGAGGGAAGAAAATGCACGAAAAACAATGAAAATCATCTACAAAAGTATGAAAAATCATACTTTTGGAAGAGAAAATGAATCGAATATGTGGAGAACGAATAGAGAAAAGTTGGTAATATCAAAAATTGAGTATTTGGGGGAAGAAAATGGACAAAAAACAATGAAAATCATCTACAAAAGTATCAAAAATCATACTTTTGGAAGAGAAAATGAAGCGAATATGTGGAGAACGAATAGAGAAAAGTTGGTAATATCAAAAACTGAGTATTTGAGGGAAGAAAATGCACGAAAAACAATGAAAAACATCTACAAAAAGTATGAAAAATCATACTTTTGGAAGAGAAAATGAACCGAATATGTGGAGAACGAATAGAGAAAAAGTTGGTAATATCCAAAACTGAGTATTTGAGGGAAGAAAATAGACGAAAAACAATGAAAAACATCTACAAAAGTATGAAAAATCATACTTTTGGAAGAGAAAATGAATCGAATATGTGGAGAACGAATAGAGAAAAGTTGGTAATATCAAAAACTGAGTATTTGAGGGAAGAAAATGCACGAAAAACAATGAAAAAACATCTACAAAAAGTATGAAAAATCATACTTTTGGAAGAGAAAATGAACCGAATATGTGGAGAACGAATAGAGAAAAGTTGGTAATATCCAAAACTGAGTATTTGAGGGAAGAAAATAGACGAAAAACAATGAAAAACATCTACAAAAGTATGAAAAATCATACTTTTGGAAGAGAAAATGAATCGAATATGTGGAGAACGAATAGAGAAAAGTTGGTAATATCAAAAACTGAGTATTTGAGGGAAGAAAATAGACGAAAAACAATGAAAAACATCTACAAAAGTATCAAAAATCATACTTTTGGAAGAGAAAATGAATCGAATATGTGGAGAACGAATAGAGAAAAGTTAATAATATCAAAAATTGAGTATTTGAGAGAAGAAAATAGACGAAAAACAATGAAAAACATCTACAAAAGTATCAAAAATCATACTTTTGGAAGAGAAAATGAATCGAATATGTGGAGAACGAATAGAGAAAAGTTGGTAATATCAAAAACTGAGTATTTGAGGGAAGAAAATAGACGAAAAACAATGAAAAACATCTACAAAAGTATCAAAAATCATACTTTTTGGAAGAGAAAATGAATCGAATATGTGGAGAACGAATAGAGAAAAGTTAATAATATCAAAAATTGAGTATTTGAGAGAAGAAAATAGACGAAAAACAATGAAAAACATCTACAAAAGTATCAAAAATCATACTTTTGGAAGAGAAAATGAATCGAATATGTGGAGAACGAATAGAGAAAAGTTGGTAATATCAAAAACTGAGTATTTGAGGGAAGAAAAATAGACGAAAAACAATGAAAAACATCTACAAAAGTATCAAAAATCATACTTTTGGAAGAGAAAATGAATCGAATATGTGGAGAACGAATAGAGAAAAGTTGGTAATATCAAAAATTGAGTATTTGGGGGAAGAAAATGGACAAAAAACAATGAAAAACATCTACAAAAGTATCAAAAATCATACTTTTGGAAGAGAAAATGAATCGAATATGTGGAGAACGAATAGAGAAAAGTTGGTAATATCAAAAACTGAGTATTTGAGGGAAGAAAATAGACGAAAAACAATGAAAAACATCTACAAAAGTATCAAAAATCATACTTTTGGAAGAGAAAATGAATCGAATATGTGGAGAACGAATAGAGAAAAGTTAATAATATCAAAAATTGAGTATTTGAGAGAAGAAAATGCACGAAAAACAATGAAAAACATCTACAAAAGTATCAAAAATCATACTTTTGGAAGGGAAAATGAACCGAATATGTGGAGAACGAATAGAGAAAAGTTGGTAATATCAAAAACAGAGTATTTGAGAGAAGAAAATGCACGAAAAACAATGAAAAACATCTACAAAAGTATCAAAAATCATACTTTTGGAAGAGAAAATGAACCGAATATGTGGAGAACGAATAGAGAAAAGTTGGTAATATCAAAAACAGAGTATTTGAGAGAAGAAAATGCACGAAAAACAATGAAAAACATCTACAAAAGTATCAAAAATCATACTTTTGGAAGAGAAAATGAATCGAATATGTGGAGAACGAATAGAGAAAAGTTAATAATATCAAAAATTGAGTATTTGAGAGAAGAAAATGCACGAAAAACAATGAAAAACATCTACAAAAGTATCAAAAATCATACTTTTGGAAGGGAAAATGAACCGAATATGTGGAGAACGAATAGAGAAAAGTTGGTAATATCAAAAACAGAGTATTTGAGAGAAGAAAATGCACGAAAAACAATGAAAAACATCTACAAAAGTATCAAAAATCATACTTTTGGAAGAGAAAATGAACCGAATATGTGGAGAACGAATAGAGAAAAGTTGGTAATATCAAAAACAGAGTATTTGAGAGAAGAAAATGCACGAAAAACAATGAAAAACATCTACAAAAGTATCAAAAATCATACATTTGGAAGAGAAAATGAACCGAATATGTGGAGAACGAAGAGAAAAAAGTTGGTAATATCAAAAACTGAGTATTTGAGGGAAGAAAATGCACGAAAAACAATGAAAAACATCTACAAAAGTATCAAAAATCATACTTTTGGAAGAGAAAATGAATCGAATATGTGGAGAACGAATAGAGAAAAGTTGGTAATATCAAAAACTGAGTATTTGGGAGAAGAAAATAGACAAAAAACAATGAAAATCATCTACAAAAGTATCAAAAATCATACTTTTGGAAGAGAAAATGAAGCGAATATGTGGAGAACGAATAGAGAAAAGTTGGTAATATCAAAAATTGAGTATTTGGGGGAAGAAAATGGACAAAAAACAATGAAAATCATCTACAAAAGTATCAAAAATCATACTTTTGGAAGAGAAAATGAAGCGAATATGTGGAGAACGAATAGAGAAAAGTTGGTAATATCCAAAACTGAGTATTTTGGGGAAGAAAATAGACGAAAAACAATGAAAAACATCTACAAAAGTATGAAAAATCATACTTTTGGAAGAGAAAATGAATCGAATATGTGGAGAACGAATAGAGAAAAGTTGGTAATATCAAAAACTGAGTATTTGAGGGAAGAAAATGCACGAAAAACAATGAAAAACATCTACAAAAGTATGAAAAATCATACTTTTGGAAGAGAAAATGAACCGAATATGTGGAGAACGAATAGAGAAAAGTTGGTAATATCCAAAACTGAGTATTTGAGGGAAGAAAATGCACGAAAAACAATGAAAATCATCTACAAAAGTATGAAAAATCATACTTTTGGAAGAGAAAATGAATCGAATATGTGGAGAACGAATAGAGAAAAGTTGGTAATATCAAAAACTGAGTATTTGAGGGAAGAAAATGCACGAAAAACAATGAAAAACATCTACAAAAGTATGAAAAATCATACTTTTGGAAGAGAAAATGAATCGAATATGTGGAGAACGAATAGAGAAAAGTTGGTAATATCAAAAACTGAGTATTTGAGGGAAGAAAATGCACGAAAAACAATGAAAAACATCTACAAAAGTATGAAAAATCATACTTTTGGAAGAGAAAATGAATCGAATATGTGGAGAACGAATAGAGAAAAGTTGGTAATATCAAAAACTGAGTATTTGAGGGAAGAAAATGCACGAAAAACAATGAAAAACATCTACAAAAGTATCAAAAATCATACTTTTGGAAGAGAAAATGAATCGAATATGTGGAGAACGAATAGAGAAAAGTTGGTAATATCAAAAATTGAGTATTTGGGGAAGAAAATGGACAAAAAACAATGAAAATCATCTACAAAAGTATCAAAAATCATACTTTTGGAAGAGAAAATGAAGCGAATATGTGGAGAACGAATAGAGAAAAGTTGGTAATATCAAAAATTGAGTATTTGGGGGAAGAAAATGGACAAAAAACAATGAAAATCATCTACAAAAGTATCAAAAATCATACTTTTGGAAGAGAAAATGAAGCGAATATGTGGAGAACGAATAGAGAAAAGTTGGTAATATCAAAAATTGAGTATTTGGGGGAAGAAAATGGACAAAAAACAATGAAAATCATCTACAAAAGTATCAAAAATCATACTTTTGGAAGAGAAAATGAAGCGAATATGTGGAGAACGAATAGAGAAAAGTTGGTAATATCAAAAACTGAGTATTTGAGGGAAGAAAATGCACGAAAAACAATGAAAATCATCTACAAAAGTATGAAAAATCATACTTTTGGAAGAGAAAATGAACCGAATATGTGGAGAACGAATAGAGAAAAGTTGGTAATATCAAAAACTGAGTATTTGAGGGAAGAAAATGCACGAAAAACAATGAAAATCATCTACAAAAGTATGAAAAATCATACTTTTGGAAGAGAAAATGAATCGAATATGTGGAGAACGAATAGAGAAAAGTTGGTAATATCAAAAAACTGAGTATTTTGGGGAAGAAAATAGACGAAAAACAATGAAAAACATCTACAAAAGTATGAAAAATCATACTTTTGGAAGAGAAAATGAATCGAATATGTGGAGAACGAATAGAGAGAACGAATAGAGAAAAGTTGGTAATATCAAAAACTGAGTATTTGGGGAAGAAAATAGACGAAAAACAATGAAAATCATCTACAAAAGTATGAAAAATCATACTTTTGGAAGAGAAAATGAATCGAATATGTGGAGAACGAATAGAGAAAAGTTGGTAATATCAAAAATTGAGTATTTGGGGGAAGAAAATGGACAAAAAACAATGAAAATCATCTACAAAAGTATCAAAAATCATACTTTTGGAAGAGAAAATGAAGCGAATATGTGGAGAACGAATAGAGAAAAGTTGGTAATATCAAAAACTGAGTATTTGAGGGAAGAAAGTTGGTAATATCAAAAACTGAGTATTTGAGGGAAGAAAATGCACGAAAAACAATGAAAATCATCTACAAAAGTATGAAAAATCATACTTTTGGAAGAGAAAATGAATCGAATATGTGGAGAACGAATAGAGAAAAGTTGGTAATATCAAAAACTGAGTATTTGGGGGAAGAAAATGGACAAAAAACAATGAAAATCATCTACAAAAGTATCAAAAATCATACTTTTGGAAGAGAAAATGAATCGAATATGTGGAGAACGAATAGAGAAAAGTTGGTAATATCAAAAATTGAGTATTTGGGGAAGAAAATGGACAAAAAACAATGAAAAATCATCTACAAAAGTATCAAAAATCATACTTTTGAAGAGAAAATGAAGCGAATATGGAGAACGAATAGAGAAAAGTTGGTAATATCAAAACTGAGTATTTTGGGAAGAAAATAGACGAAAACAATATCAATATGTGGAGAACGAATAGAGAAAAGTTGGTAAAATGAGCACGAAAAACAATGAAAAATCATCTACAAAAGTATAGAAAAATCATACTTTTGGAAGAGAAAATGAACCGAATATGTGGAGAACGAATAGAGAAAAGTTGGTAATATCAAAAACCGAGTATTTGAGGGAAGAAAATGCACGAAAAACAATGAAAATCATCTACAAAAGTATGAAAAATCATACTTTTGGAAGAGAAAATGAATCGAATATGTGGAGAACGAATAGAGAAAAGTTGGTAATATCAAAAACTGAGTATTTTGGGGAAGAAAATAGACAAAAAACAATGAAAATCATCTACAAAAGTATGAAAAATCATACTTTTGGAAGAGAAAATGAATCGAATATGTGGAGAACGAATAGAGAAAAGTTGGTAATATCAAAACTGAGTATTTTGGGGAAGAAAATAGACGAAAAACAATGAAAATCATCTACAAAAGTATGAAAAATCATACTTTTGGAAGAGAAAATGAATCGAATATGTGGAGAACGAATAGAGAAAAGTTGGTAATATCAAAAATTGAGTATTTGGGGGAAGAAAATGGACAAAAAACAATGAAAATCATCTACAAAAGTATCAAAAATCATACTTTTGGAAGAGAAAATGAAGCGAATATGTGGAGAACGAATAGAGAAAAGTTGGTAATATCAAAAACTGAGTATTTTGGTGAAGAAAATAGACGAAAAACAATGAAAAATCATCTACAAAAAAGTATGAAAAATCATACTTTTGGAAGAGAAAATGAATCGAATATGTGGAGAACGAATAGAGAAAAGTTGGTAATATCAAAAATTGAGTATTTGGGGGAAGAAAATGGACAAAAAACAATGAAAATCATCTACAAAAGTATCAAAAATCATACTTTTGGAAGAGAAAATGAAGCGAATATGTGGAGAACGAATAGAGAAAAGTTGGTAATATCCAAAACTGAGTATTTTGGGGAAGAAAATAGACGAAAAACAATGAAAAATCATCTACAAAAGTATGAAAAATCATACTTTTGGAAGAGAAAATGAATCGAATATGTGGAGAACGAATAGAGAAAAGTTGGTAATATCAAAAATTGAGTATTTGGGGGAAGAAAATGGACAAAAAACAATGAAAATCATCTACAAAAGTATCAAAAATCATACTTTTGGAAGAGAAAATGAAGCGAATATGTGGAGAACGAATAGAGAAAAGTTGGTAATATCCAAAACTGAGTATTTGAGAGAAGAAAATAGACGAAAAACAATGAAAATCATCTACAAAAGTATGAAAAATCATACTTTTGGAAGAGAAAATGAATCGAATATGTGGAGAACGAATAGAGAAAAGTTGGTAATATCAAAAATTGAGTATTTGGGGGAAGAAAATGGACAAAAAACAATGAAAATCATCTACAAAAGTATCAAAAATCATACTTTTGGAAGAGAAAATGAAGCGAATATGTGGAGAACGAATAGAGAAAAGTTGGTAATATCCAAAACTGAGTATTTTGGGGAAGAAAATAGACGAAAAACAATGAAAATCATCTACAAAAGTATGAAAAATCATACTTTTGGAAGAGAAAATGAATCGAATATGTGGAGAACGAATAGAGAAAAGTTGGTAATATCAAAAATTGAGTATTTGGGGGAAGAAAATGGACAAAAAACAATGAAAATCATCTACAAAAGTATCAAAAATCATACTTTTGGAAGAGAAAATGAATCGAATATGTGGAGAACGAATAGAGAAAAGTTGGTAATATCAAAAACTGAGTATTTTGGGGAAGAAAATAGACGAAAAACAATGAAAATCATCTACAAAAGTATGAAAAATCATACTTTTGGAAGAGAAAATGAAGCGAATATGTGGAGAACGAATAGAGAAAAGTTGGTAATATCCAAAACTGAGTATTTAGGGGAAGAAAATAGACGAAAAACAATGAAAATCATCTACAAAAGTATGAAAAATCATACTTTTGGAAGAGAAAATGAATCGAATATGTGGAGAACGAATAGAGAAAAGTTAATAATATCAAAAATTGAGTATTTAGGGGAAGAAAATAGACGAAAAACAATGAAAATCATCTACAGAAGTATGAAAAATCATACTTTTGGAAGAGAAAATGAAGCGAATATGTGGAGAACGAATAGAGAAAAGTTGGTAATATCCAAAACTGAGTATTTTGGGGAAGAAAATAGACGAAAAACAATGAAAATCATCTACAAAAAGTATGAAAAATCATACTTTTGGAAGAGAAAATGAATCGAATATGTGGAGAACGAATAGAGAAAAGTTGGTAATATCAAAAATTGAGTATTTGGGGGAAGAAAATGGACAAAAAACAATGAAAATCATCTACAAAAGTATCAAAAATCATACTTTTGGAAGAGAAAATGAAGCGAATATGTGGAGAACGAATAGAGAAAAGTTGGTAATATCCAAAACTGAGTATTTTGGGGAAGAAAATAGACGAAAAACAATGAAAATCATCTACAAAAGTATGAAAAATCATACTTTTGGAAGAGAAAATGAATCGAATATGTGGAGAACGAATAGAGAAAAGTTGGTAATATCAAAAACTGAGTATTTGAGGGAAGAAAATGCACGAAAAACAATGAAAAACATCTACAAAAGTATGAAAAATCATACTTTTGGAAGAGAAAATGAACCGAATATGTGGAGAACGAATAGAGAAAAGTTGGTAATATCAAAAACTGAGTATTTGAGGGAAGAAAATGCACGAAAAACAATGAAAAACATCTACAAAAGTATCAAAAATCATACTTTTGGAAGAGAAAATGAATCGAATATGTGGAGAACGAATAGAGAAAAGTTAATAATATCAAAAATTGAGTATTTAGGGGAAGAAAATAGACGAAAAACAATGAAAAACATCTACAAAAGTATCAAAAATCATACTTTTGGAAGAGAAAATGAAGCGAATATGTGGAGAACGAATAGAGAAAAGTTGGTAATATCCAAAACTGAGTATTTTGGGGAAGAAAATAGACGAAAAACAATGAAAATCATCTACAAAAGTATGAAAAATCATACTTTTGGAAGAGAAAATGAATCGAATATGTGGAGAACGAATAGAGAAAAGTTAATAATATCAAAAATTGAGTATTTGAGAGAAGAAAATGCACGAAAAACAATGAAAAACATCTACAAAAGTATCAAAAATCATACTTTTGGAAGGGAAAATGAACCGAATATGTAGAGAACGAATAGAGAAAAGTTGGTAATATCAAAAACTGAGTATTTGAGAGAAGAAAATGCACGAAAAACAATGAAAAACATCTACAAAAGTATCAAAAATCATACTTTTGGAAGAGAAAATGAACCGAATATGTGGAGAACGAATAGAGAAAAGTTGGTAATATCAAAAACAGAGTATTTGAGAGAAGAAAATGCACGAAAAACAATGAAAAACATCTAGAAAAGTATCAAAAATCATAGTTTGTGAAGGGAAAATAAACCAAATATGTGGAGAACGAAGAGAAAAAAGTTGCTAATATCAAAAATTGAGTATTTGAGAGAAGAAAATGCACGAAAAACAATGAAAAACATCTACAAAAGTATCAAAAATCATACTTTTGGAAGAGAAAATGAACCGAATATGTGGAGAACGAATAGAGAAAAGTTGGTAATATCAAAAACAGAGTATTTGAGAGAAGAAAATGCACGAAAAACAATGAAAAACATCTACAAAAGTATCAAAAATCATACATTTGGAAGAGAAAATGAACCGAATATGTGGAGAACGAATAGAGAAAAGTTGGTAATATCAAAAACTGAGTATTTGAGGGAAGAAAATGCACGAAAAACAATGAAAAACATCTACAAAAGTATCAAAAATCATACTTTTGGAAGAGAAAATGAAGCGAATATGTGGAGAACGAATAGAGAAAAGTTGGTAATATCAAAAACTGAGTATTTGAGGGAAGAAAATGCACGAAAAACAATGAAAAACATCTACAAAAGTATCAAAAATCATACTTTTGGAAGAGAAAATGAACCGAATATGTGGAGAACGAATAGAGAAAAGTTGGTAATATCAAAAACTGAGTATTTGAGGGAAGAAAATGCACGAAAAACAATGAAAAACATCTACAAAAGTATCAAAAATCATACTTTTGGAAGAGAAAATGAATCGAATATGTGGAGAACGAATAGAGAAAAGTTGGTAATATCAAAAATTGAGTATTTGAGGGAAGAAAATGGACAAAAAACAATGAAAATCATCTACAAAAGTATCAAAAATCATACTTTTGGAAGAGAAAATGAAGCGAATATGTGGAGAACGAATAGAGAAAAGTTGGTAATATCAAAAACTGAGTATTTGAGGGAAGAAAATGCACGAAAAACAATGAAAAACATCTACAAAAGTATCAAAAATCATACTTTTGGAAGAGAAAATGAATCGAATATGTGGAGAACGAATAGAGAAAAGTTGGTAATATCAAAAATTGAGTATTTGGGGGAAGAAAATGGACAAAAAACAATGAAAATCATCTACAAAAGTATCAAAAATCATACTTTTGGAAGAGAAAATGAAGCGAATATGTGGAGAACGAATAGAGAAAAGTTGGTAATATCCAAAACTGAGTATTTTGGGGAAGAAAATAGACGAAAAACAATGAAAATCATCTACAAAAGTATGAAAAATCATACTTTTGGAAGAGAAAATGAATCGAATATGTGGAGAACGAATAGAGAAAAGTTAATAATATCAAAAACTGAGTATTCGAGAGAAGAAAATAGACAAAAAACAATGGAAATCATCAACAAAAGTATGAAAAATCATACATTTGGAAGAGAAAATGAACCGAAAATGTGGAGAACGAATAGAGAAAAGTTGAGAATATCAAAAACTGAGTATTTTGGGGAAGAAAATAGACAAAAAACAATGGAAAACATCAACAAAAGTATGAAAAATCATACTTTTGGAAGAGAAAAATGAAGCGAATATGTGGAGAACGAATAGAGAAAAGTTGGTAATATCAAAAACTGAGTATTTGAGGGAAGAAAATGCACGAAAAACAATGAAAAACATCTACAAAAGTATCAAAAATCATACTTTTGGAAGAGAAAATGAATCGAATATGTGGAGAACGAATAGAGAAAAGTTGGTAATATCAAAAACTGAGTATTTGAGGGAAGAAAATAGACGAAAAACAATGAAAATCATCTACAAAAGTATGAAAAATCATACTTTTGGAAGAGAAAATGAAGCGAATATGTGGAGAACGAATAGAGAAAAGTTGGTAATATCAAAAATTGAGTATTTGGGGGAAGAAAATGGACAAAAAACAATGAAAATCATCTACAAAAGTATCAAAAATCATACTTTTGGAAGAGAAAATGAAGCGAATATGTGGAGAACGAATAGAGAAAAGTTGAGAATATCAAAAACTGAGTATTTTGGGGAAGAAAATAGACGAAAAACAATGAAAATCATCTACAAAAGTATGAAAAATCATACTTTTGGAAGAGAAAATGAAGCGAATATGTGGAGAACGAATAGAGAAAAGTTGGTAATATCAAAAACTGAGTATTTGAGGGAAGAAAATGCACGAAAAACAATGAAAAACATCTACAAAAGTATCAAAAATCATACTTTTGGAAGAGAAAATGAATCGAATATGTGGAGAACGAATAGAGAAAAGTTGGTAATATCAAAAATTGAGTATTTGGGGGAAGAAAATGGACAAAAAACAATGAAAATCATCTACAAAAGTATCAAAAATCATACTTTTGGAAGAGAAAATGAAGCGAATATGTGGAGAACGAATAGAGAAAAGTTGGTAATATCCAAAACTGAGTATTTTGGGGAAGAAAATAGACGAAAAACAATGAAAATCATCTACAAAAGTATGAAAAATCATACTTTTGGAAGAGAAAATGAACCGAAAATGTGGAGAACGAATAGAGAAAAGTTGAGAATATCAAAAACTGAGTATTTTGGGGAAGAAAATAGACAAAAAACAATGGAAAACATCAACAAAAGTATGAAAAATCATACTTTTGGAAGAGAAAATGAAGCGAATATGTGGAGAACGAATAGAGAAAAGTTGGTAATATCCAAAACTGAGTATTTTGGGGAAGAAAATAGACGAAAAACAATGAAAATCATCTACAAAAGTATGAAAAATCATACTTTTGGAAGAGAAAATGAAGCGAATATGTGGAGAACGAATAGAGAAAAGTTGGTAATATCCAAAACTGAGTATTTTGGGGAAGAAAATAGACGAAAAACAATGGAAATCATCTACAAAAGTATGAAAAATCATACTTTTTGGAAGAGAAAAATGAACCGAATATGTGAAGAACGAATAGAGAAAAGTGAATAATATCAAAAACTGAGTATTTTGGGGAAGAAAATAGACAAAAAACAATGGAAATCATCTACAAATTTTGGTTTTAGTTGAAAATATTCAACAAAAACCGAAATTTTGGTTTTCGTTGAAAAAATTCATTTTTAGTTCTAAAAAAGGTTTTCAAATAAAAAGTTCAATTTCGAAAATGTTTGACAAAATATCAAAGACATATCAGAATTTTTCCTAGAATTCAAATAAAAACAACTAACCTTCGTCTCCGAGGTGGCGAGGCGGAAGCGGAGGAAGAGGCGAGTCGAGTTGTCGAATATCGAATCGACGAAATCCACCGAGCTGCAAAAACCATTTTGGAATTAAAAATTGATAAAAGAAACAGCAAAAAGCTTAATATGAAGAGAAGAAAACAAAAAAAGAGAGAAAAAACAATGTTTTATAAGATTACTCGAAAATCTCAAATACAACCAACAAATTAGTTGAAGTCTAGAACAACACATTTCATTCAAAAGTCAACAGAATAGCCAAAATACTATCAATCCTAACCAAAAAAAGCGAAAAAATCACAAGAAAAAACAAAAAATGACAAGAACAACAAGTGATACAATTAACGAAAAGAGATGAAGAAACAACAAAAATGAACAAGATTCACTTTAATAAAATGGACAACTAGGTGAATGAGGAACGAATAAGTATAAAAAACAATGAATAACAACTATAAAAATGAGGAAAATCAAGCATTTTGAGAGCGAAAATAAGTGAAATAGTAAAGAATGAATGAGTGAACGGAGACAAAATGAAAAACTATGATATTTGGAAGGAAAAATCAACGGAAAACACTGGAAATTAACTAGAAAAGTAAGGAAAATCAAGCATTTGGAAGAAAAAATGAACCGAATATGTAGAGAATGAATAGACATTGGTAATATCCAAAATTGAGTATTTGGGGGAAGAAAATAGACGAAAAACACTGGAAATCAATTAGAAAAAGAGGGAAAATCAAGCATTTTGACGGCGAAAATAAGTGAAATAGTAAAGAATGAATGAATGAACGGAGACAAAATGAAAAACTATGATATTTGGAGGGGAAAATCAACGAAAAACACTGGAAATCAACTAAGAAAGTGAGGAAAATCAAGCATTTTATGAGTGAAAATAAATGATATGGTGAAGAAAACATATACAAAATGAAAAACTACGATTTTAGAAGCTTCAAAAAGCTACAAAAAGCTTCAGAAGGCTGTCTTCCAAAATAAAATCTTCAAGCCCACAAAATTCCCTCCAACTCATATGAATAGGAATATCTCAAATAAAAATATCAACAAAAAAAAACAAGAAAATCAACGAATTGATCTTTTTTGAACGAGAAGAAATTCTGACAAACTCTCAATCACAATGCATTATTTTCGAAGTTAACAACATTTTCAAAATAAAAATATTTATCAGTGTTCAATATATTAAAAGCCAATTAAGAATATAAAGATAAAAATACGTGCTCGATAAATGCGCGCAAAGAAAATTGAAAGAATGTAGCAATAAATGTGAAAATGGAAGAAGTTGGTGGAGATGGTGGTGCCGAGAAGAGTGTAGATGGTTTGGATGGCGGCGAAGGAAGATGGGGCACCAATGGAAGCGATACTGCGAACTGAAAAATGTTAGTTATTATTAAACATCTGATTTATAAACAAAAAAATGAACTTACTTAAGTGCAGTATCGCTCCCAAAGAAAGAGCCTGTAGGACTCAGAACGAGTCCTACAGGCAATCGGCTCGCTGGATGTTGGAATTGGGGCGCGCTGAAAAAAAAAATAATTGAGAAAATGTGATGAATGAGAAAGGTTTTTTGAAATTTTTCAGATTTACATAAAAATATTTATCAAAAATCGTGAAAATGGACGGTTTTTAAAAGTGAAGACTCTATTTTTAAGAAAACGTGGAGTTTGTTTTGAAAATTTAGATTTCTGAAACACATTTTGCACCTTGAACATGATGCTCAAAATCTCAAAAAAGTATTGTGGAATTTTAAAAAGCTAGTCCCTCATAATTATTTCGAAAACTAATGAATGTCGGTGTGTGCGCGCGGTCGCGATGCGGTCGGAATAGAATTGACGATATTGACTTAATTTCGACCGCATCGCGACCGCGCGCGAACATAGACATTCATTTATTTTTGAAATATTCACGAGCTGCCACATTTTTTAAAGATGCCACAATAATATTCGGAATATCAGTTTTCTCAAAAATCTTGAAAAATCCAATTTTGTCTATCAAAAAATTCAGTAGTGAATAGTTTCAATGATCCCAAAAATAACTCACAGCCGATTGTTTTCCCCCTTCCTCCATCGCCCTCAACTTTTGCTCCCGAACCAACGCCTCTTCTTCGCGTTCAGCTTTCCACTGAGCGAGATCGCGGCGAACTTGGCGATGATAAGCGTCGGGCATACTGAAATTCAATTTGTCTTTTGTTGAAAGAACCAAAAACGAGAGGAAAATATCAAATACATACCAAAACGGGGAGGGAAAAATAGTTTTTGACAAAATTGATTTTAAAGGTGCATAAAAATCGAATTTCAATTCAAAAATTTGTTTCCTGGGTAAAAAAAAAACATTAGGTATAAAAGAAAAACCATTAAATTTGCTATTTTCAATACTTTAAACCAAAATTTTGCAAAATTAGCGAATAATCAAGAGCAAAGCAAAAAAAAAACAAGAAAAAACTGATGAGAAACATGGGAGGGAAATAATGTCTCCCCAGGCCAATAGAGAGAGAGAGAGAGAGGAGGAGGAGGGTGTTAGAGAAAGAAAGACAATGATTGGGACAAAAAGAGAAAAAATGAAGAGAAGATTGATAATGTTCCTTTTGAATACAGTTCCAAATTAGAGCAAATGGAAGCAAAATGAGTGAAATTTTTGAAATAAAAAGACCACCCAGTTAACTGGCACGATAGTCTTTTTGCCACTATTTTTTGAATGAGTTTGGACATTTCAATCCTGAATGCCAAAAGAACTCGATTTTTTTTTCAAATAAGCATTTTATTGTATTATACGGTTTTTTGAGACAAAAGTGAAAAAAAAATGGGGAGAAGTAACCAAAACAATAAAAATTTGTGGTGAAAATTGACCAGATTTCTGGAGATTTATAACAAGTAAAATGGTAACTATAAGTCTAAAAAATTGTTAATTTTTTTTGATTTGCAACAAGAAATTCAATAAATGCAGGAAAAAAAATCAATTAGACACTATTAGTGAAGAAGATTTTATCGATGGCTTGAAAATTTCGCCAATGCTGGAATGTTATGATGGGTTCAGTTCCAAATTTTAGATCCTATTGAAGATCAATAATGAATTCAGCGAACAGTTAGGCAGCCTTTGTTAAATAGTATTAATTTTGTTGAGTGAGTGTAGTTCACAAGCTATGTTACAGCTCATTTTTTATTCAAAAAATGAGACAGGCCTAACCATTGTTGTGAACTACAATTAATACTAACGGCACATATATTCACTGAATTTGCGGGGAAAAACGAAAAATCTAGACAAAAGTTATTCTTAATTCAGCGCTGGTAGAATATCAGAAAGCATTGGATATCTGAATGCTCACAATATTCTACCAGTGAATTGAAAAAATCTGGAGAAACAACAAATTTACCTTATTAACTTCATTGAATCGCTCATTTTCTTGAACTTTTCTTAATAATCTTCCAGCGATCATAAATCCTACATAATTTTGAGGCTCTGCTACACAAGTTGATCTTCCAAGACAGCTTCACTTTGAATATCCTTGTCAGCGTTTTTTCTTCGCACCTTATTGAAATTTCCACTCAACCGAAATCCAACGACACGCCAAATCCCGTTGAGCTTCTATGTACAATACCAAAACCAACTGCTCCATTGCGATTTTCTTTGTCTCGATTTTCTAATCCCAGTAAAATTGTCCACCAAAATCCTCAAATTCCTCCTCTCGACGTCATTTCCTGTAAAAATATCGATTAACCAACGGGAAAATTTTGTTGCCAAACTAAAATATCATAAAAATATTTGAACTACTCAACGTTCCAATTGATCCCATCCAGAGAAATCTTGCACTGTCTTCCAAAGTTACATCCTCAACCTCATTGAAAATCATCGCCTCCTTGAAAATCAACACACATCGTGTAAAATCCATGAGTCCTTGCATCAATCACCAACAACACTACGTTCAGCTGACTGCAATCAAGAAAATCCATCAGAAAACCCTCGTCGATCTTCTCTAATCGTCTGGAAACTGTGTAGATGCCACCAATTCGCAGTTGTGCAGAAATTTGTCAAGTTCGAGCTGTAAAACTTCGTCGAGCTTCTTCATCTTCAAAACCAACTGCGCCGAACGCCAAATCCATCATCTTCTTCTTGAAATTCAAAAATCCTCGATTTCTTTCTGTCCACGCAAATTTTGTCTTCTGTAAAATACCAATTAACCAACGGGAAAATTGTGTTGCCAAACTAAATTATCATAAAAATTACCTGATCAACTTTGTCGACTTTGTCTATATCCCCGAGAGAGAGAGAGGAAAAATAACGAGACGCAGACACACCTGTAAACCAATTTATTGATTGGAAAAGGCGTGGTTAGGAGAGAAAAACAAACACAAAAAAGAAGAAAAAGAAGAAAGGTGGCATGTGTGTGTGTGAGAGAGAAAGAGAAAACGAGACGCAGACACACCTGCAGACCAATTTATTGATTGAAAAAGGCGTGGTTAGGAAAGGAAAACAAACAAAACAAAAAAGAAGAAAAGTGGCATGCATGTGTGTGAGAGAGTGTGTGAGAAAAGACGAGACACAGACAAATAAACAAACAGGTAGTGTTTGTTGGAGCGCGTATGGTCTATGTATTGAACAATACATGGAAAATATGCGTTGTACTTTTGGTTTTCAGCAAAAAGATCACCCAGTTAACTGACACGAAGGTCTTTTGAATGAATTTTTCACGATGTGGAAAAATAATGAAAAAGAAAAAAAAACAATTTGTTTTTGAAATCTCATCAGTTTATTGGATTTAACGATAAAAAGAGTTTAACATTAGACAAACAAATTTAAAAATTTTTAATCAGGTAAAAAAAAATGGACCTAGAGGTAACAAATAAATCAGGTACAGGAATAAATCGAGACAAACAAATTTAAAAATTTTTAATCAGGTAAAAAAAAATGGACCTAGAGGTAACAAATAAATCAGCTACAGGAATAAATCGAGACAAACAAATTTAAAAATTTTTAATCAGGTAAAAAAAAATGGACCTAGAGGTAACAAATAAATCAGGTACAGGAGTTCGAAAAAAAATTTAAAAATTTTTAATCAGGTAAAAAAAATGGACCTAGAGGTAACAAATAAATCAGGTACAGGAATAAATCAGGTTCAAGAGAAAAACATGTGAAATAAGTAAAAATAACAAATGAACAAGGTATTAACAGGTATAACAGGAACAGCATTGTCGATCAGTATGGGTAATTAAAGTGATCCAATGACATGAAGTAGCGCCAATTCTGAAATAGAGTAATCATGAATTCAAATTTTTTTGACTTCTGAAGACCTCTAAAGCCTTCGGAAGCCTGCGGAAGCCTTCTGCAGCTTTCTAAAGCCTTCTAAAACCTTCGGAAGCCTTCGGAAGCCTTCGGAAGCCTTCGGAAGCCTTCGGAAGCCTTCGGAAGCCTTCGGAAGCCTTCGGAAGCCTTCGGAAGCCTTTGGAAGCCTTTGGAAGCCTTCGGAAGCCTTCGGAAGCCTTAGGAAGCCTTCGGAAGCCTTGGGAAGCCTTCGGAAGCCTTCAAAAGCCTTCGGAAGCTTTCGGAAGCCTTCGGAAGCCTTCGGAAGCCTTGGGAAGCCTTCGGAAGCCTTTGGAAGCCTTCGGAAGCCTTCGGAAGCCTTTGGAAGCCTTCGGAAGCCTTCGGAAGCCTTTGGAAGCCTTCGGAAGCCTTCGGAAGGCTTCTAAAGCCAAAAAAATAATAATTACCTCTTGCATACTTCGATGACTTCTTCTGATGTGCCGCATTATGTCATCCAAATTTTCCCGGTAATGTTCGTCGCGTTCGGCAGTCGAGATGGTTTCATACAAACGCGACTGGAAAAAAAAAAAGATTATGTATATTCTTGATTCTCCATACGAAAACTCACCATATGCCCATGCAATGCTGCTGCATTTCGAAAAATGAGGCCAGATAGTTGCAACATAAATCGACGATCCCTCAATGGGAGATGATGATTCAAACGATCATCCAATGTCTGTAAAAAAATTGATTTTGTTTCATGAAACAGGCCTTGAAAAAATTAACTTACGATCACAATATGGTGGGCTCTTCCAACTGCACCATGCGCGTAGATTAATGCTTCGCGCTCCCAGGCTTGCAGTGGATAAATAATTCGGATGTTATCCATTTTTAATAAAAGATGCAGATGATCCGGGGGGGGGGTTATACCTGAAAAAACCAATTAATGAAACCAATTAAAGTAGAGTTACAAGATTAAAAAAAATATTCACAGAACTTTTTGTCAAAAAAAAAGCGAGTGAATAAAATTTAAAAAAAAATAAGGATGACAAAACAGCCCGAAAGAAAAAGAAGCAGAGTTTTGTGAGAGAGACGCAGAGAAAAATGTGAGAGAGACGCAGAGAAAGTGTGTTGCTGTGCAGCGAATATTCGAGTTCAATAGAGCGCTTAGGAAAAATGATGATAATATGAATCAAGTCGAAAAAAAACCAACAATTTCGATTCAGAAAATGTCAAAAAATTGTATTTTTTCCACACAAAAATGAAAATATCTCACAGCGAAAATGTTTCAATGAAGAAAAAAATGTAGTTTTTTGACATTTGCTGAATCGAACTTTTTTTTGTAAAAAAAAACAGGAGACTTTTTGCAATTTTCATTTTAAAAAATCAGTGTTTTCAAAATGTATATACTGAAAATTTTCAAAAATATTCTATGAAAAAATTTCAATTTTAGAGAACGCAAGAAATCATGCATCAAACACTAAAAACACACTATTCTAAAATGATGAGAGAAAAAATCTGACAAAAAAATAAAAAAATTCAGCGATCTGAATGTGAAGTTCTAGCATTTATGAAAAATCTGTCAGGTTGAGAGAAAACTGCGAAAATGAACCACAAAACTCTAGAAAAAATGAAAAAAATCCAGCAAAAATAGACAAAAACCCCCCGGAAACCAAAAAAAACACACACACTGCAACACAAGGGTGCAAGAATAAGGCAGGATGAGTGTGTGTGTGTGTGTGTCTGTTTCTCTGCGTCTCTAACTCTCTCGCTACCCTACATTATTGTTTTTTCTTTGAAGAATCTTCTGAAAATCTAGGTTTTATCGAACAATTTTCGAACCATGAGAGTTTTAGAGGTGAAAATACTGAAAACTTTTGAAAGTTTTAGAAAAATGAATCATTTTTCAGCAAAACAAACCACTGGAGGATTTTTCCCTCTGGAATTTCTGAACTGGAAAAAAAAACTTCAGAAAATATTGAACAAAGAAAATATTGAAAATATTGAACCTATATTGTTTGCTATTTTTGTTAATGACGTTAGCTCAATTTTACCTCCAGGGATATTTTGTAAACAATTTGCTGATGATATGAAGTTATATTCAAGAATAGATAGTTTAGAAAGTTGCCAAAATCTTCAGAAGGCAATTAAATGTATTGAAAAATGGAGTAATGACAACTTACTTACTTTGAATGCTTCAAAAACTCAATTTATTAGTCTTGGACGTCGTAAAATTAACTTTTGTTACGAAGTTGATAGCAAACCAATAAAGTTAGAGAGTAATGTACGAGACTTGGGATTCATTATTTCATCTAAGTTAGATTTCGAGGATCATTGGAAAAAGGCCGTTACAAAAGCAAATTTCATCACATATCAAATATTTAAAACTTTTGAGAGTAAAAATACTAGATTCATGATTAATATTTATAAAACTTTTGTTAGACCCCTTTTAGAATATGGTACAGTTGTATGTAGTCCTTCGAAAAAATGCATTAAACTAATGATAGAAAGTGCCCAAAATAATTTTACGAGAAAACTATTTTTCAGATCCAAAGGGAAATTTATAAAATGTAATGATAAGGAATACAAGTATTTCAACTCACGAAACAAAGAATTTGGTCTTGATAGTTTAGAAAATCGAAGATTACGCCTTGATAAACTCTTTTTAAGAAAACTAACCGAAGAAAAAATAGATTTGATTCCCGGAAAACTCTTCACCTTGGAAATGAACACTGTTACTCGAACTAAAATAAGATATCTGTATAAAACTCCGAAAACAAAAATCAGACAACACTTTTTCACCCACCGAACTTGCTCAACACTATAATAAAGACTCATAATAATAATGACCTATGTTACAATAAATACAAGCGCTTACTCGTCCTGGTTTTCATGACCATAGGCCCTGTCTTAACATACTTGTGTCTTTCTACCCATTTTTTTTGTATTTTCCTTCTTCCCGAATATTTTTTATTTTCACGTTGTCCCCCAACGTATTTCAATAAATAAATAAATAAATAACAAGAATTTTCAAATTGTAGACAATTTTTATCATCCAAAAAATCAGAAAACATCAACTTGAGTGGCGAGAGAGTGTGTTGTTTGAAGAGACGCAGACAAACACACATAGATCTCACATTTTTTTGTGTTTTGTTCAGTTTCATTCACGATTTTCAGAAAATCAAATCATCTTCACGGTTGTTTTTTGATCTGTTTTGATACAGGATTTCTTGCGTTCTCTGAAATTGAAAATTTTTCATAGAAAACTTTTGAAAATGTTTAGTGTTTACATTTTGAAAACACTGACTTTTCATGAAAATCGCGAAAAATCTCCTGTTTTTTTTTGAATTTGAAATTTTGATTTGATTTTTGTAATCATAGATTAAACAATAGATTAAACACATTTTTTTCTAGAAAAAAACAACTCAAAAAAAAGATTTAAAAAAATAGGCGGCGAGAGGAGTCGAACCTTGGTCTTGCAGACAGTTTGCCCCGCCCACTTTGCATGCAAAAAATAGAGAGGCGCATTGCCTGTTAGTTGTCGGCGCATGTATAAGAATAAGAGGGGAGACGGTTTATAAAATGCGATTTTCAAATCTTCTTGACATCCAAATAAAATGATAACGATGCGAATGCAAGTTTGATTTTTGTTAAACAGAAATATTTTTCGTTGCTCTAGAAGAGTAGCAAAAAATATTGTTGTATTTCAAAAACCATTCTTGTATTTGCAAAAAACCAGGGGAATCTAACACGATTTTTTTTTGAAATTTGAAAGGTTTTGTAGAATTGGAAAAAAGTGATATATGTCTGTTTGTCTGCGTCTCTTCAAAGAAAGACACTCTCTGAATTTTTGGTTTCACTTCAATGAGTTGTTCTTTATCTGATTTTCTCAAAATCAGCTAAAAGAGAGAGCATTGCTGAAATATTGAATTTTCAGTGAAAAACGAGGAAAAATGTCAAATTCCTAACTTTAAACGCGATTTTCAGCTTTTTAGAAAGAGGTAGACGCGCGGAAAGTGCGAAAATCGGAAAGAGCATGAAAAAATGAAGCGAAATGTATATTTTTTGATAGCTATGAATTTTCAAAAACCAAAAATAATGTTACTCTGACACCAGATAACATCCCATTTTCTTTTCTTAAACTGTTTCCGGATTGGATTTGTACCCCATTGGCACATATATTCAATGTGTCAATGATGCATTCCAACATCCCGGACAAATGGAGAATCTCAATTATTACTCCTATCCCCAAAATTCCTGATTCAAAAACTCCGGGAGATTTTCGACCAATTTCAATCACCAGTCAAATCTGTAGAATATATGAGAGAATTCTCAAACGCAAGATAGTACAACATCTGGAGAAAATTAATTATTTTACTCCATTTCAGCACGGTTTTGTAGTTGGAAAATCAACCACTACTCAACTACTTGAGTGTGTCAATTTATGGACCGACTCGCTCGACAAAAATATCCAAACCGATGTTATCTACTTCGACTTTAGTAAGGCGTTTGATATGGTGAATTACTCTATACTATTCACCAAACTCTCTATGTTAGGTTTGAATTCTTACCTATTAAATTGGATACAACAATATTTGACTGGTAGAAGTTTTGTTGTAAAAATAAAGGACGTATTTTCAAATCCCCGTCCAATTTTTCTGGCGTTCCGCAAGGAGGAGTACTATCTCCCCTTCTTTTTGCAATTTTCGCAAACGATCTCCCAAATTTCGTTTCAAATCCGGGAGTTTCGGTTGCACAATTCGCGGACGACGTGAAAATATTCTCAAAAGTAAGAAGTCGGAATGACTCGGAAATTCTCCAAAATTCAATCAATAAAGTTCATGAGTGGGCTACCATTAACAAACTAATTCTCAACAGTAATAAAACAAAAGTTATCTCGATACATCCAAAACCTTCTGAATTCTCCTATCACATAAATCAATCGGACATCTCTAGAACCTCTCTGATTCGCGATCTCGGTTTTCATATCTCACAAAATCTTGATTTCTCTGAACATTGGGAAATCTTCACCAAAAAAGCCAATTCTCTTCTCTATCTTTTATTCAAAACATTTTCCACCAAAAATCCTAAGCTCTATTTGTCTCTTTATAAAACTCATATTAGATCTGTTCTCGAATATGGTTGCATCGTCACATCTCCTCCAGACAAATCTACTTCAGATTTGATTGAGAGGGTTCAGCGCAACTTTACGAGAAAATTAGTTGGTAGAATTTCTGGGAGAATGATCAGTATTACTGACCCTAACTATTTATCATATGAGGAAAGGCTAGATATGTTTGAATTGGAGAAGTTGAGTGACAGGAGGAAGAAATGTGATCTAAAATTCCTTGAGGACATCCTTTCTGGTAAATCCAAAATTAATCTCAAATCCTTATTTCAAATCCAGAAATCTACAACGCGATCCCGTATTAATTTTTCTTACAAAATTCCAAAAAAGAAAATCCGTGGAAATTTTTTCTCAGTGCGAGTGATTCCTGAATTTTTGAAAAACATCAAATCCTACTCGGATGATTTCCTAGATGTAATTATTAGAAATGCTTGCGATTGATCTGACATTGGTGTACACATTACAAATCAAACTAAAACTTACGGTTATGTCTATGAGTTTCATTTATAATTATGTTTAATACATAAAAACCATAAAAACTATAAATTTCGTGCTATCTCCACTGATTCTGGTCTCCTCACCTCCGATTAGTCATTTTAATTTAGCTTGTGTCATCCTCCCCCCAAAAATAATTGAATTCAATTCGATTTTGTTCTATTTTTTTTTTATTTTACTTTGTGTTCGATTTCATTATATATTGTGTTTTATCTTACTTACTGCGTGATTTTTTCTCTAACGGTGTATTTTCCGCTCATCGTAAATAAATAAATAAATAAATAGCTATAGATGACTAGAAGTGAAAAAAAAACTCACCAAATCGAAGGAGCCGAGAGCAGAAAATGAGCAAAATTGACCTAGATGACGTTTTTTCGAGGAACGATGACATCGACTTAACAAAAAAATGGGACAGCCATTTTCGTGTCGGGACCCGTTACCATAATAATTCAAAAATATTTAGTTGTGATCAGAGTTGAGGGAATATAAATATATGGAGATATAGGTTATCGAGTATGACAAGTTTTTTGGAAGCATTAGTTTCACGTCTAAAGTTTGTTTTCACGTAGTTTTTACACGTGGAAAATGAAAACTCCTCTAAAAATCAATATTTTTCGATGTTTGATATTGGATCAGATAGATAAAATGTTTGCCAAAAAATTTGTGAATTCAAACTTTTTTCTCACGTCACGTTCACTTATTATTTGACGAAAAAAATCGGAAACTTTTTCACGTCTCAAACTTTTTTTTCACGTTTTTAATTTTAAAACATTATAAACAGCTTCAAAATGGATGGTAATTGCTGAAAATTTGTATTTGAGGTTTTCAAATGTGACAAACAACGTAGAACTGATAAAAGTTCCACTATTCGAAAAATAATTTTTTTGACAAAAGGGTCCCCCTTGTGATTTTTTTTTGAAAAATTTTTGATCAAAAATTTGAAAAGATTTCCGTTAGTTTCTGCTCATTTTTTCATCGTATTTTTTGGTTTCTTGGAGTATTTATTTTTTCTTTCTTCTGTCAAATAGTTGTATTCTTATCCCAGTTTTTATTACCCAATACTTATGTTTCCTGTCTTCATCGTATTATTTTTTTGAATTCGTTTTTTAATGCCCCCTGAAGGCTTGTGAAGCCTCATGAAGTCTTGTGAAGCCTCTGAAGACTTCTGGAGCCCTCTGAAGCCTTCTGAAGCCTCCTGACCTCTTCTGGAGCCTTCTGAAGCCTCCTGAAGGCTTGTGAAGCCTTCTGAAGCCTTCTGAAGTCTCCTGAAACCTCCTGAAGCTTTCTGAAGTTTTCTTAAGTCTTTCAAAAAAAAACCAGACTTACAGTAACTCCAGAACTTCCGGTGCCAAAAAATCAAACTAATTTCAAGCTATGGTATCCCCAGAAACATAATTCTCGAAAACAAAAAAAATAAAAAACATTGCACCGGGCGGCATTCGAACCCACCATCTCCCGGATGTCACAACACCACAGAACACATGTTTTTCTCTGAAGCCCTCTGAAACCTTCTAAAGCCCCCTGAAGGCTTGTGAAGACTTCTGAAGCCTTCTAAAGCCCCCTGAATGCTTGTGAAGACTTCTGAAGCCTTCTGAAGCCTCCTGAAGGCATGTGAAGCCTCCTAAAGCCTCTTGAAGGCTTGTGAAGCCTTTTGGAGCCTCCTGAAATCTTCTGAAGTCTTCTGAAGCCATCTGAATTCACAAAAGTGTCATTCTACAATAGCCACTTCTTTCAAAAAAAAAAAAAGACTTACAGTAGCTCCAGAACTTCCGCTGCCAGAAAATCTAACTAATTTCAAGCTGTGGTATCCCCAGAAACATATTTCTCAAAAACAAAAAAAAAATAAAAAACATTGCATCGGGAGGTATTCGAACCCACCACCTCTCGGCTCACAATCCAACGCTCTACCACAACACCACAGGCCTCACATTTTCTCCTCACACACACCTCGGGTACGTATACGTAAAGTCTCCATAACGTACACTTTTTGATTCTCGCACACGTGTACGTTAAGTACACCTGAGATGTCCATATGGAGACTCTCACGTGTACGTAACGGATAAAATTACGGACATAAAAAGTGTACTTTTGAAATTTCAGAATTTATTTTTAAGATTGATAATGTGAATCTATTTCAATTATAGATAAGTTCAAAATTGACTGCAATATAATATTGCTTCAAAAAAACTTCCATTCCCCGGCGTTTTTCAGCGAAACACGCTTTGGGAAATGGAAGCGCTCTGTCTACTTATATAATTCAAGCGACCGACACCTCGCGTGCTGCGCGCTGCGCTATGTTTTCCGTGGGAAGTGGGCGGGGCTTATCTTTTTTTTTTTTTTTGAATTTCGCGTTTTTCTTACAATTTTTGAGTTTTACTAATGTTTAGTTGCAAATAAAAACGTGATAAAATATGAAAATGACTGAAAATAGATGGGATATCAGTCCAGGAATGAAACTTAGACCTAATTTTGAGCAAATTTTTCTTTTTGAGTGGAAAATGAAGACAAAAATGGCCAAAATTGTATAAAAACAATTTACTAGTGAAGAATAAGTACTGAAATCATGACATAGCTTATCTATAAGACGTAGGATGGAAAATTTATAAAAATGAAAATGTATTTTTTATAGGTTACAAAAAATGTACTTAACGTATACTTTATGGAGATGAAAAAGTGTACGTTATGGAAATAATACATTTCCGTTACGTGTACTTTTCAAAAAGTCTTTCCGATTATCAAATTGAGTTTTTGATTCATTCTTTGACATCACAAACATTGAGAAAACAACGAAAATTAAGTTTTTCGAAAAACCTCCAATGATTTATCAATTTTTGCCAAGTCTACTTTACGGATGAAAAATATACACGTTACGTCCACTTTTCCAAAATTTCAACTTTCACCATAAATTTATTCGAAATGGTCTCGAAACCTCGCGAAAAGTTGTTAAACTAACTCCCAAGCTCATAAGGGATAGATTTAGTCCAAAAAAACAGTCAAAATCTTCCATGAAATTTTACACGTTTTGTATCCGTTGAAAACACGTATACGTTATGGACAAAAAAGTATACGTTATGGATAAAGTATCCCTAACGTATACCTAAGGTATACGTAGCCTAGGTGTGTGTGTGTTCAAAATACCCTTGATATGAAGGCATGCCGCTCAAAAAAAGCTTGTCGCTTTCAGAAAAGGTTTTGAATCAAGTAAATACATCAAAATGACCGTATTTTCATTATCTTTTAGTCGGAGAAGAGATGGAAGTCAATTTTTCAAACACATTTTCAAATACAAAAAATTTTATGAGAGAAAGGAAAAATAAAAGAGACGATTATTCACAGCAAATACGAGTTGGAGAGCGGGAAAAAAAATATTATTTGACAGCAATACGGTAACCCCCAAATAAAAATACGGTGGAGAAGCAGGAACATAAAAAATTGGGCTTCGAATACTTATTTGACAGATGATAGAAATAAAAAGACCCAAAAGAACAATACGGAAAAGACTTTGACAGACCAATTGAAATAATACCAGAAAATAGAGGAAAAAATAAAAATAAAGAAAACCCCAAGAATAATACCTATTTTACAAGTGAATAAAAACCCCAAAAAACCAAAAATACCATGAAAAACGAGAACAAATCAACGGCGTCGACGAGATGAGCGTTGTCCTCTTCCGTCACTGGTTGATGGCCCATTCCCATCCGATCCAGATTCATCTTCATCTTGTGTTGGATCTTCTTCGTGTCGTGAGCGGCGTGATTGATGAGAACGAGAAGAAGTAGACGGTTGCGTCGATTCCACCGGCAAACGTCCTTGTCTCCGAAATCGATCAGAGATTCCTCCAGAAACATTCGTTTCCCAACGACTACGAAATTCGGGACCTCTCTGAAAAAATAATTCATTTATCATCTGCAAACTGAAAATCCCTATGAAGTTCTAGAAAACCCTCTGAATTCCTGTCATTTTTCAGAAATCTTTGCCCAAGAAGCCTAAGATAAGAAAAACCCGGAGAAAAAAAACTAACTTCCAGTGGTCGATATGAAGATGAGTTGGCATTCCGGGTCGAATGAGCTGATCGGCGGCGAGAAACTGGAGAACGAGGTTGAGCTGGTGAGCGACTTCGACCTCTTTGACTGTCATTGACACGTCCATTTGAATCTGATCTTCTTCTAGCAGCCGGTGGTGAAGTTCGAGCTCGCGGAGAATGCTCATAACGCTCTTCATCTGAATCTTCATGTGCATCTGGTGATCGACTTCTGGATGGCGATGGAGTTGGAGAAGCTCGGCGAACTTGTGGTTGTTTGACAACAGGCTTCTTCTTATTTCCCGTCTTTTTCGCTGGTCTTCCTCGAGTTCTGGTGGTGGTGCGAGAATTCTTCGACTTCGACTTGGTTTTGGAACAAGATAGAGCATCTCGAACCTTCTTGACTATCCTTCGCACACCCTTGGGTGGCTGAAAAAGATACGGTTCATTCCAAAAAAACATTCAAAATTTGGGGGAGCCTGGGGAAGTTTCTGAAAGCCCTGGATGAGTCTAAGAGAACTGGAAAAGCCCGATGGGGACCTGGAGGCCTGAGAAAGACTGTGAAAGCTTTTGAAGCCTGGGGAAAGCCTGTAGAGCCTAAGATACACTGAGGCCTGTTCAGATAGGATCTGCAGAAGCCTAAATCCATCTGAAAAAGCCTGGAAGTCCTGGAAAAGCCCGGGAAAGATCTAGAGGCCCTGAGAAAGCTTTAGAAGCCCTGGGAAACCCTGAGGGACCTGCAGAATCTAGGAAAAAGCCTGAGAAAGCCTTACATTTATGAGGCTTTGCAGATAAAATGGTCCGGCAACGGAGATTATGAGTACTTTTGAAAAGTTTCAATTTTTGATGAATGAAAGTTGAACATAAATTTCAGAAAAATACAAAAACTGAAAAAAATAAAAGATATATGTGGCCGAACTATTTTGGTGGCCGAGAAATGTCGGGAATTCGGCCAAAGCAACAAACACGCTCTAACAATAAGGGTTTTTGCAACATTAGAGCGCGTTTATTGCTTTGGCCGAATTCCCGACATTTCTCGGCCACCAAAATAGTTCGGCCACATATATCTTTTATTTTTTTAAATTTTTTCTGAAATTAATGTTCAACTTCAATTTTTTTGAAGTAAATGCAATTTGAGATTCATTCATCAACATTTGAACATTTTTTTCATAATCTAAGTTTCCGGACCATTTAATATTTTTGATAATAAAAAACACGAAAAACCTTGAAAAAAATCAAGATTTTTTGTATTTTTTATGACCAAAAATATTACTCTGCATAAGAAACTTAGCTTAAGAAACCCAATCCTAACTACTAGCAAACTAAATCCCAAAAAAACTCACCGAAGGATCGAGGAAGAATTTTCCCGGAGTTTTGGAGGGTGTTGGAAGTGGGGGAAGTCCAGCGGCGGCACGGGCTCTCGCAGCTTCCGCTTCCAAAGCACAAGTGCGGCTGCGAGTTCGAGGAGGTTGGTAAGGCGATGGAGAGCGAGAAGATGATCGAGAATTCGGAGACGGAGATCGACGCGACTGGAAACAAATCATTATTATATCATTTTAATTGCTAATCTGAAAAGTTAACTCACGTTTTTGGATTGATTCTTGTTGTTGTTGCGCTTTGGAGGCATGATGATCGAAAAAATGAGCAAGATGAGAGCGAGAGAGACTGTGAAAATGAGTTATTTCAAATGAAATCGACGATAAAAAATAAATACAACGAAATCCGTGAAAAAAATGAGAAAAAATAACGGAAAATAGGTAAAAATAGGTAAAAAATGAGAGAAAAAAGTGATTTTAGGAGAGTGAAAAATAATTTGTAAGATAGGCGGCGTGGGTTGGGTCTCGAGTGGAAGACCGCAGTGGCGGAAATTCAAATCGAATTATTTGGGCGGCAATTTGAATTTGAATATTTTATGAAGAGAGGGAATGAATGAGAAAGCTTCAGAAGGCACATGAATGATTCAGAAGGCCTATGGAGGATTCAGAAGGCCCATGGGGGATTCTGAAGGCCTGTTCAGGCCTGACAAGGCCCGATGAGGCCTGAGAAGGCCCGATGAGGCCCGAGAAGGCCCGATGAGGCCTGAGAAGGCCTGTTGGGACCTGAGAAGGCCTGTTGATGCGTCAGAAGGCCTGTTGAGGATTCAGAAGGCACATGAAGGATTCAGAAGGCCTGTTGAGGATTCAGAAGGCCCGATAAGGATTCAGAAGGCCTGATCAGGCCAGTTCAGGCCTGAGAAGGCCTGTTGAGGCACCAGAAGGCATGTAGAGGCCTGAAAGGGCTGTTGAGACCTCAGAAGGCCTGTTGAGGCTTCAGAAGGCCTGTCGAGGCTTCATAGGGCTCCAGAGGGCTCCAGAGGAAATTATGTGCTCCGTAGAGCGTTGGGTTGACACCCGGGAGGTGGTGGGTTCGAACCCCGCCCGATGCAAAGTTTTTTATTTTTTTTGTTTTTGAGAACTATGTTTCTGCGGTACTTTAGCAATAAATTCATTGGATTTTTCGACGCCAGAATCTCTTGGATACTGTAGATTCGGTTTCGGTAGGCTACAACAGGCTTGAAAAGGCTTCTGACGCTTTTTGGACAAGCCAAACTGCTTGTGAATTGAAGACTTCATGGCTACATTATTATAGTTGATTGTTTGATTTCACGGTGTTTTTTTTCACATTAATAATCATTCGTCGTGTAAGTTTTGATTCTAAAATGTAAGATGATTTCGAAAAAAACGATAAAAATTTTCACTTTGAAATCTAGACCACTTTTACTTCGGTTCACAAACAGTTTGGCTTGTCCAAACGGAGTCAGAAGCCTTTCAAGCCTTTTTGAATCCTACTGAAAACAAACTACAGTATCCCAGAAGTTCAGGCGTAAAAAATCCGATGAATTTATCGCCAAAGTACCACCCAGGAATATATTTCTCAAAAACAAAAAAAAAACATTGCATCGGGCGGGATTCGAACCCACCTCCTCCCGCGTGTCAACCCAACGCTCTACAGAGCACATAATTTCATCTGAAGCCCTCTGAAGCCTTCTCATTTATTCCATCTGTTCATAAAATAATAAAATTCAAACCGCCGCCGCACTCTCCCCATTTGAATTTCCGCCGCTGCGGTCTTCCACTCGAGACCCAACCCATGCCGACTCTCTTACAAATTATTTTTCTCTCTTCTAAAATCACTTTTTTTTCCATTTTTTTCACGGTTTTCGTTGAATTTATTTTTCAACTACTTGTCTGGATTTTCAAAAATCAATCTAGAATTTCTTTCCATGGGAATACATGAAAGTTCCAAAAACAGCTTAAGAAAGTTGACCAAATTCTGGTTTAAAATTCAAATATTCATCAAAATTAAGCATGAAAAATGAACTAACCTCGATCAATTACTACACAACAAATCGAATAACTGAAGATCGCAATTTTTTAACAAAACCCGTCAAATCCAACAAATTGAGCGATTCTAACACAATCACACAACAACAAGTCGATCGATAAACTGGAAAAAATAGAACTAAACTCCAAAAATTTCAGAGCCATTGTTTGGTTTTTAACAAATTTTAATCGAAAGAAAATTGATCAAATTTTGGTTTAAAAATCGAAATTAAAAATGAGAAAAGAACTAACCTGGATCAATTACTACACAACATTTCGAAATCTCTGGTGATCGCGATTCCATCAAAAATCGACGAATCCACCAAATTCACCAAGCACCAATATTGATTGGGGTCGAGAAAACCAAACGACAACAAAGTCGAAAAAGGACGCCGGCAATGCACTGTGTTTAGTGTGTTTTCTTCTAGTTGAAGAGAGAGAGAGAAGAGACGCAGAGAAACATGCATGCATGTAGCTGGCTACATTATAGTTGATTGTTTGATTTCACGGTTTTTTACAAGGTATGCATGTATGAAGACAATATTTTCAGTATCATGTGGAATTATTGATTATCCCCATTAAAAATTATTCGTCGTGTATGTTTCGATTTTTAAATTTCAGATGATTTCGAAAAAAAAACGATACAAATTTTAACTTTGAAAAACTGGACCAGTTTTTCTTCTGTTCGTAAGCAGTTTGACTTGTCCGAAAAAATTCAGAAGCCTTTTCAAGCCTTTTGTAGCCTACCGAAACCGAAATACAGTATCCAAGAAGTTCTGGCATAAAAAATTCAGTGAATTTATTGCTAAAATACCCTCCAGAAATATAAATCTCAAGAAGAAAAAAAAATAAAAAACATTGCATCGATCGCGATTCGAACCCACAACCTCCCGGATGTCAACCCAACGCAATGAAACCTTCTGAAGCCCCCTGAAAGCTTGTGAAGCCTTCTGAAGCCTCATGAACGCTTCTGAAGACCCCTGAAAGTTTTTGAAGCCTTCTGAAGCCTTTTGAAGGCTTGTGAAGCCTTCTGAAGTCTCCTGAAAGCTTGTGAAGTCTCCTGAAAGCTTGTGAAACCTTCTGATGCCTTCTTAAGCCTTATGAAGGCTTCTGAAGCCCCCTGAAAGTTTGTGAAGCCTTCTGAAGGCTTCTGAAGTTATTGTTATGCGCTCTTTTTTTAATTCTAGAAAAGAATTGTTCAAAAATCATATAACTCCACATGATACTGAAAATATTGTCTTCATACCTTGTAAAACACCGTGAAGTCAAACATTTAGCTATAATGTAGCCAGCTACATGCATGCATGTTTCTCTGCGTCTCTTCTCTCTTTCTCTCTCTCTAACTAGAAGAAAACACACTAAACACAGTGCATTGCCGGCGTCCTTTTTTCGACTTTGTTGTCGTTTGGTTTGTTCGACGCCAATCAATAATGGTGTTTATTGGATTTTGTGGATTCGTCGATTTTTGAAGGAATCGCTATCAACAGAGATTCGAAATGTTGTGGAATTCATCCAGGTTAGTTCTTCTCTCATGCTTGATTTTAAATTTTAAACCGAAATTTGGTCAATTTTCTTTTGATTAAAATTTGTGAAAAACAAAACAATGCCTCTGAAATTTTTGGAATTTAATTATATTTTTCCAGATTATCGATCCACTTGTTGTTGTGTGATTTTGTTGGAATCTCTCAAATTTTTGGATTTGGTCGTCGATTTTTGGTGGATTCGCGAAGTTCAGTTATTCGAATTGTTGTGTTGTAGTTAATCCAGGTTAGTTCTTTTCACATGCTTAATTTTGATGAATATTTGAATTTTAAACCAGAATTTGGTCAACTTTCTTCAGCTGTTTTTGAACATTTTATGCTTTTCCCATGAAAGGGAAATTTAGATTGATTTTTGAAAATCCAGACAAGACAGCTTTTGGCTGTTTTAATTAAAGAATAAATTCAACGAAAACCGTGAAAAAATGAAATAAAGTGATTTTAGAAGAGAGAAAAATAATTTGTAAGAGAGGCGGCGTAGCTTGGGTCTCGAGTGGAAAATGCGACCCCGCGGCAATTCAAATCGGATTATTTGGGAGGCAATTTGAATTTGTTTATATTATGAAGAGAGGGAATAAATGAGGAGGATTCAGAAGGCTCCAGAGGGCTTCAAAGGAAATTATGTGCTCTGTAGAGCGTTGGGTTGACATCCGGGAGGTGGTGGGTTCGAACCCCGCCCGATGCGATGTTTTTTTTTTTGTTTGTGAGAAATATGTTCCTGGGTGGTACTTTAGCGATAAATTCATCGGATTTTTTTACGCCTGGACTTCTGGGATACTGTAGTTTGTTTTCAGTAGGATTCAAAAGGCTTGAAAAAGCTTCTGACTCCGTTTGAACAAGTCAATCTGCTTGTGAATTCTTGTGGAGCCTTGAGAATCGACAAAAACGCTCACAAGCAGTTTGGCTTGTCCAAAAAGCGTCAGAAGCCTTTTCAAGCCTTTTGTAGCCTACCGAAACCGAACTACAGTATCCCAGAAGTTCTGGCATCAAAAAAACCGATGAATGTATTGCTAAAGTACCCTAGAAACATAGTTATCAAAAAAAAAAAAAAAAAAAACATTGCATCGGGCGGGGTTCGAACCCACCACCTCCCGGGTGTCAACCCAACGCTCTACAGAGCACATAAGTTCCTCTGAAGCCCCCTGGAGCCTTATGAATCCTCAACAGGCCTTCTGAAGCCTCAACAGGCCTTCTGAGGCCTTAACAGGTCTTTTGAGGCCTCAACAGCCCTTTCAGGCCTCAACAGGCCTTCTGGAGCCTCAACAGGCCTTATGAAGCCTCATCGGGCCTTCTGAGGGCTCATCGGGCCTTCTGAATCTTCAACAGGCCTTCTGAATCCTCAACAGGCCTTCTGAATCCTCAACAGGCCTTTTGAGGCCTCAACAGACCTTCTGAGGCCTCAACAGCCCTTTTCAGGCCTCAACAGGCCTTATGGGCCTCATCGGGCCTTCTCAGGCCTCATCGGGCCTTCTCAGGCCTGAACAGGCCTTCTGAATCCTCATCGGGCCTTCTGAATCCTCCATGTGTCATCTGAATCCTCTATTTGCCTTCTGAAGCTTCTCATTTATTCCATCTCTTCATAAAATAAACAAATTCAAATTGCCGCCCAAATAATTCGATTTGAATTTCCGCCGCTGCGGTCTTCCACTCGAGACCCAACCCACGCCGCCTATCTTACAAATTATTTTTCACTCTCCTAAAATCACTTTTTTCTCTCATTTTTTACCTATTTTTACCTATTTTCCGTTATTTTTTCTCATTTTTTTCACGGATTTTTTTGTATTTATTTTTTATCGTCGAATTCTATTCAAATAACTCATTTTTACAGTCGATTCCGCGCTCCTCTTGCTCATTTTCTCAATCATCATGCCACCAAAGAAGGACCTCAACAAGAAACAATCCAAAAATGTGAGTTTACTTTTCAGATTAGCAATTAAAATGATATAATAATGATTTGTTTCCAGTCCCGTCGCTCTCCATCGCCGGACTCTCGCTCTTCAACCCGATCTCCCTCGCCTTATCAAGCTCCACGGACAAGATCTCAAACCTGCGCGATGCAGGCCGCAGCTGCCCGAGCCCGTGCTGACGCTGGTTTGCCGCCACTTCCAACTCCATCAAAGAAGGCGGGACAATTCTACCTCGATCCTTCGGTGAGTTTTTTTGGGATTTAATTAGCAAGTACATAGTTAGGACTGGGTTTCTTGAGCTAAGTTCCTTATGCAGATTAATATTTTTGGTCATAAAAAAACACAAAAAATCAAGGTTTTTCGTGTTTTTTATGACCAAAAATATCAAATGGTCCGGCAACGGAGATTATGCGAACTTTTAAAAATGTTCAAATGTTGATGAATGAATCTCAAAAATGCATTTACTTCACAAAAAATTGAAGTTGAACGTAAATTTCAAAAAAATAAAAAAATTGAAAAGATATATGCGGCCGAACTATTTAGGTGGCCGAGAAATGTCGGGAATTCGGCCAAAGCGATAAACGCGCTCTAATGTTACAAAAATTACTGTATTTGGAGCGAGTTTGTTGCTTTGGCCGAATTCCCGACATTTCTCGGCCACCAAAATAGTTCGGCCACATATATATTTTTTTTCAGTTTTTTTATTTTTCTGAAATTTATGTTTAACTTCAATTTTTTATGAAGTAAGTGCATTTTGAGTTTCATTCATCAACATTTGAACATTTTTAAAAGTACTCATAATTTCCGTTGCTGGACCACTTCAGGCGTTTTCCTAGATTCAGCAGGTCCCTCAGGCTTTCCCCAGGCTTCAAAAAGCTTTCACAGGCCTCTTCTCAATTTCTCAGGGCCTCTAGATCATTCCCGGGCTTTTCCAGGACTTCCAGGCTTTCTCAGATGGATTTAGGCTTCCGTAGATCCCATCTGAACAGGCCTTAATATTTCTTAGATTTCACAGGCTTTTCCCATGTTTCTGAAGGTCCCTCAGGGTTTTTCACAGTCTTTCTCAGGCCTCCAGGTCCCCACCGGGCTTTTCCAGTTCTCTCAGACTCATCCGGGCTTCAGAAACTTCCCCAGGCTCCCACAAATGTTGCATGTTTTTTTGTAATGAATCGTATCTTTTTCAGCCACCCAAGGGTGTGCGAAGGATAGTCAAGAAGGTTCGAGAAGCGCTGTCATGTTCCAAAACCAAGTCGAAATCGAAGAATACTCGCACCACCACCAAAACGCGAGGAAGACCGGCGAAAAAGACGGGAAATCAGAAGAAAGTGATCAAAAAGCAGCCAGCAATTCGGACAAGTTTCGCCATCTCCTTCACCAGCAAGAAGCCCATCACCGGATTCGCGCGAAACATCGGACGACGAAGCTTATGATCATGCTCCGCGAACTCGAACTCCACCACCGGCAGCTGGAAGAAGATCGACATCGAATGTTCGAAGCAATGATAGTAGAAGGGGAAGAAGTCGTTCTCCAATTGCCAGTCCATCTCCAGTTTCTCGCCGTCGATCAGCGCACTCCACGCGGAACCCGAACTCGAATTCTTATCGACCACTGGAAGTTAGTTTTTTTTCTCCGGGTTTTTCTTATCTTAGGCTTCTTGGGCAAAGATTTCTGAAGAATGACAGGAATTCAGAGGGTTTTCTAGAACTTCATAGGGATTTTCAGTTTGCAGATGATAAATGAATTATTTTTTCAGCACGGGCCACAATTTCGTGAACAGTGGGAGACAAATGTCTCAGGAGGATTCTCGGATCGATTTAGAAGACAAGGACGTGTGCCTGTGGACGTAACACAGCCGTCCAGTTCTTCTCGCCGTTCTCATCATTCTCGCCGATCTCGACACGAAGAACAACGCACTCAGGAAGAAGATGAAGATTCAGGATCGGATGTCAATCAACCGTCAACAAGTCGCGGTCAACGTTCCTCTCGCCGTCGTTAGTTCTTTTTTTTTATTTGGTTCTTCGTATTTTTTGGGTTATTCGGGTATTCATTCTTTCATTCTTTATGTACTTGTCAAATAGGTCTTATTTTGGGGATTTCTTTCATTTTATTTTTTTCACTTCTTCCTGGTATTTTTCTCAATATTCTGTCAAATAATTCTTCGTATTTTTGTGCCTCCTTCTCCACCGTATTTTTATTTGGGGTATTTTTTTTTCTGTCAAATAGTCTTATTTCCCCCGCTCTCCAACTCGTATTTGCTGTGAATATTAGTCTCTTTTATTTTTCTTCTCTAGAATAAATTTTTTGTATTTGGAAATGTGTTTGAAAACTTGACTTCCATTTCTTCTCCGGCTTTTCAGAATTTTGCGGAACCTCTTTCATTGAAAAGAGAATGAAAATGCGGTCATTGTGATGTATTTACTTGTTGCAAAGCCTTTCTTCAACGCGACAAGATATTTTTAGGAGAAAATGTGAGGCTTCAGGAGGCTTTAGAAGGCTTCCGATGGCTTCAGGGGGCTTCACAAGCCTTCAGGAGGCTCCACAACGTTTCACAAGCGTTCAGGGGGCTTCACAAGCCTTCAGGGGGCTTCAGTAGGCTCCAGTAGGCTTCAGATGGCTCCAGAGAAAAATATGTGCTCTGTGTGTTGCGACATCCGGGAGGTGGTGGGTTCGAACCCCGCCCGATGCAATGTTTTTTTTAAATTTTTGTTTTTGAGATTTATATTCCTGGGGGGTACTTTAGCGATAAATTCACTGGATTTGTTCATTGCAGAACTTCTGGGATACTGAAGGTAGGCTACAAAAGGCTTGAAAAGGCTTCTGACGCCTTTTGAACAAGCCTTCTGTGAGTTTTCAGTGACAATTTCGCCAAACAAAAGTCAAATGGAAAATGATATCAAAAAATTCTTGTTAGATTCCCCTCGTTTTTTGCAAATACAAGAATGGTTTTTGTCATACAAATATATTTTTTGCCACTCTTCTAGAGCAACAAAAATATTTTTGTATGACAAAAATCAAACTTGCATTTGCATCGTTATCATTTTTTTTTTGGATTTTACGAAGATATAAAGATCGCATTTTATAAACCGTCTCCCCTCTTATTCTTTTACTCGCGCCGACAACTAACAGGCAATGCGCATCTCTATTTTTTGCATGCAAAGTGGGCGGGGCAAACCGTCTGCGAGACCAAGGTTCGACTCCTCTCGCCGCCTATTTTTTTTAAATCTTTTTTTTTTATTGTTTTTTTTTTGCTAGAAAAAAATGTGTTTAATCTATGATTACAAAAATCAAATCAAAATTTCAAATTAAAAAAAAACAGGAGAATTTTCGCAATTTTCAAAAAATCATCAGTGTTTTCAAAATGTAAATACTGAACATTTTCAAAAGTTTTCTATGCAAAAATTGCAATTTTAGAGAACGCAAGAGAAGGCTTCAGAAGACTTTAGGAGGCTTCAGAAGACTTTAGGAGGCTTCAGAGGGCTTCAAAGGAAATTATGTGCTCTGTAGAGCGTTGGGTTAACATCCGGGAGGTGGTGGGTTCGAATCACGCCCGATGCAATTTTTTTTATTTTTTTTTGTTTTTGAGAAATATGTTCCTGGGTGGTACTTTAGCGAAAAAATCATCGGATTTTTTCATGGCAGAACTTTTGGGATACTGTAGTTTGTTTTCAGTTGGATTCGATAGACTTGAGAAAGCTTCTGCTGCGTTTTGAACAAGCTAAACTGCTTATGAACAGAAGAAACACTGGTCCAGATTTCAAAATGAACATTTTTATCGTTTTTCAAAAAATCAAAATTTTGCTCCCGAATTTCAGCTTGTTATGCTCTGTTTTTTTTTAATTCTAGAAAAGAATTGTTCAAAAATCATATAATTCCACATGATACTGAAAATATTGTCTTCATACCTAGTAAAAAACCGTGAAATCAAACAATCAACTATAATGTAGCCAGCTACATGCATGCATGTTTCTCTGCGTCTCTTCTCTCTCTCTCTCTCTTCAACTAGAAGAAAACACACTAAACACAGTGCATTGCCGGCGTCCTTTTTCGACTTTGTTGTCGTTTACTTTTCTCGACGCCAATCAATAATTGTGTTTATTGGATTTGATGGATTCGTCGATCAACAGTGATTCAAAATGTTGTGTATTTGATCCAGGTTAGTTCTTTTCTCATGTTTGATTTTGAATTTTAAACCAAAAATTTGTCAATTCTCTTTTGATTAAAATTTGTGAAAAACAAAACAATTACTCTGAATTTTTTGGAATTTAATCATATTTTTCCAGATTATCGATCGATTTGTTGTTGTGTGATTGTGTTGGAATGGCTCAATTTGTTGGATTTGGTCGTCGATTTTTGATGGAATTGCGATCTTCAGTTATTCGAATTGTTGTGTAGTAATTGATCCAGGTTAGTTCATTTTTCATGCTTAATTTTGATGAATATTTGAATTTTAAACCAGAATTTGGTCAACTTTCTTCAGCTGTTTTTGAACATTTTATGCTTTTCCCATGAAAGGGAATTCTAGGTTGATTTTTGAAAATCCAGACAAGACAGCTTTTGGCTGTTTTAGTTAACGAAAAACCGTGAAAAAAAATGAAAAAAGTGAAGTGATTTTAGAAGAGAGAAAAATAATTTGTAAGAGAGGCGGCGTGGGTTGGGTCTCGAGTAGAAGACCGCAGCGGCGGAAATTCAAATCGAATTATTTGGGCGGCAATTTGAATTTTATTATTTTATGAAGAGATGGAATAAATGAGGAGGATTCAGAAGGCTCCAGAGGGCTTCAAAGGAAATTGTGTGCTCTGTAGAGCGTTGGGTTGACACCCGGGAGGTGGTGGGTTCGAACCCCGCCCGATGCGATGTTTTTTTTTCGTTTGTGAGAAATATGTTCCTGGGTGGTACTTTAGCGATAAATTCATCGGATTTTTTTCCGCCTGGACTTCTGGGATACTGTAGTTTGTTTTCAGTAGGATTCAAAAGGCTTGAAAAAGCTTCTGACTCCGTTTGAACAAGTCAATCTGCTTGTGAATTCTTGTGGATCCTTGAGAATCGACAAAAACGCTCACAAGCAGTTTGTCCAAAAAGCGTCAGAAGCCTTTTCAAGCCTTTTGTAGCCTACCGAAACCGAACTACAGTATCCCAGAAGTTCTGGCATCAAAAAAAAAACCGATGAATTTATTGCTAAAGTACCCTAGAAACATAGTTATCAAAAAAAAAACGAAAAACATTGCATCGGGCGGGGTTCGAACCCACCACCTCCCGGGTGTCAACCCAAAGCTCTACAGAGCACATAATTTCCTCTGGCGCCCCCTGGAGCCTTATGAAGCCTCAACAGGCCTTCTGAAGCCTCAACAGGCCTTCTGAGGCCTTAACAGGCCTTTTGAGGCCTCAACAGCCCTTTCAGGCCTCAACAGGCCTTCTGGAGCCTCAACAGGCCTTATGAAGCCTCATCGGGCCTTCTGAGGCCTCATCGGGCCTTCTGAATTCTCAACAGGCCTTCTGAATCCTCAACAGGCCTTCTGAATCCTCAACAGGCATTTTGAGGCCTCAACAGACCTTCTGAGGCCTCAACAGCCATTTTCAGGCCTCAACAGGCCTTATGGGCCTCATCGGGCCTTATCAGGCCTCATCGGGCCTTTTCAGGCCTGAACAGGCCTTCTGAATCCACCATGTGTCATCTGAATCCTCTATTTGCCTTCTGAAGCTTTCTCATTCATTCCATCTCTTCATAAAATATTCAAATTCAAATTGCCGCTCAAATAATTCGATTTGAATTTCCGCCACTGCGGTCTTCCACTCGAGACCCAACCCACGCCGCCTATCCTACAAATTATTTTTCACTCTCCTAAAATCACTTTTTTCTCTCATTTTTTACCTATTTTTACCTATTTTCCGTTATTTTTTCTCATTTTTTTCACGGATTTTTTTGTATGTATTTTTTATTGTCGATTTCTTTCCAAATAACTCATTTTTACAGTCGATTCCGCTCTTTTCTTGCTCAATTTCAACTTCAACATGCCACCAAAGAAGGACGTCAACAAGAAACCATCCAAAAATGTGAGTTTACTTTTCAGATCAGCAATTAAAATGATATAATAATGATTTGTTTCCAGTCCCGCCGCTCTCCTTCGCCGGATTCTCGATCAACAACCAGATCTCCGTCACCTTATGAGGCGCCAAGGACAAGATCTCAAACCTGCGCAATGCAGGCCGCCGCTGCTCGAGCCCGTGCTGATTCCGGTTTGCCCCCTCTGCCAACACCTTCCAAACAGCCCGGAAAGTTCTACCTCGATCCTTCGGTGAGTTTTTTTTGGGATTTAGTTTGCAAGTAGTTAGGATTGGGTTTTTTGAGCTAAGTTTCTTATGCGGATTAATATTTTTGGTCATAAAAAACACGAAAAATCAAGGTTTTTCGTGTTTTTTATTACCAAAAATATTAAATGGTCCGGCAACGGAGATTATGAGAACTTTTAAAATGTTCAAATTTTGATGAATGAATCTCAAAATGCATTTACTTCACAAAAAATTGAAGTTGAACGTAAACTTCAAAAAAATAAAAAACTGAAAAATAAAAAGATAAATGTGGCCGAACTATTTTGGTGGCCGAGAAATGTCGGGAATTCGGTCAAAGCAATAAACGCGCTCTAAAGTTGCAAAAATCCTTAATGTTGGAGCGCGTTTATTTCGTTGGCCGAATTCCCGACATTTCTCGGCCACCAAAATAGTTCGGCCACATATATCATTTCAGTTTATTCTATTTTTCTGAAATGTATGTTCAACTTCAATTTTTTATGAAGTAAGTGCAGTTTGAGATTCATCCATCAAAATTTGAAAATTTTCAAAAGTACTCATAATCTCCGTTGCCGGACCATTTGATCTGCAAAGCCTTCTAAATTTAAGGCTTTCTTGGGCTTTTTCCATGATTATGTGGGTCCCACAGGGTTTCCCAGGGCTTCAAAAAGCTTTCTCAGGGCCTCTAGATCGTTCTCGGGCTTTTCCAGGACTTCCAGGCTTTTTCAGATGGATTTAGGCTTCCGCAGATCCTATCTGAACAGGCCTTAATATTTCTTGGCCTTCTGAGGCTTTTCCCATGTTTCTGCAGATCCCTCAGGGTTTTTCACAGTCTTTCTCAGGTCCCAGACTTATCCGGGCTTCAGAAACTTCCCCAGGCTCCCACAAATTTTGCATGTTTTTTTGTAATGAATCGTATCTTTTTCAGCCACCCAAGGGTGTGCGAAGGATAGTCAAGAAGGTTCGAGAAGCGCTGTCCTGTTCCAAATCGAAATCGAAATCCAAGAATACTCGCACCGCCACCAGAGGAAGAGGAAGACCAGCGAAAAAGACGGGAAACAAGAAGAAGCCTGTTGTCAAGCAACCACAAGTTCGCCGAGCTTCGCCAACACCCTCACCAGCGAGAAGTCCATCACCAGATTCGCGCGAAACTTCGGATGACGAAGCTTATGAACATGAACCGCGAACTCGAACTCCACCAGCTGCTGCTAGAAGATCGAATTCCAATGTTCGAAGCAATGACAGTAGAAGGGGAAGAAGTCGTTCGCCAATTGTCACTCAATCTCCAGTTTCTCGCCGTCGATCAGCGCACTCCACGCGGAACCCGAACTCGAATTCTTATCGACCACTTGAAGTTAGTTTTTTTTCTCCGGGTTTTTCTTATCTTAGGCTTGTTGGGCAAAGATTTCTGAAGAATGACAGGAATTCAGAGGGTTTTCTAGAACTTCATAGGGATTTTCAGTTTGCAGATGATAAATGAATTATTTTTTCAGCACGGCCCGCAATTTCGAGACAGATGGGAAGCGGATGTATCTGGAGCATTCTCGGATCGGTTCCGGAGACAAGGACGTGTGCCTGTGGACGTAACACAGCCGTCCAGTTCTTCTCGACGCTCTCATCATTCCCGCCGATCCCGCCACGAAGAACAACGCACTCAGGAAGAAGATGAAGATTCTGGATCGGATGCCAATCAACCGTCGACTAGTCGTGGACAAGGTTCTTCTCGCCGCAGACGTTAGTTCTTTTTTTCATTTGATTCTTCGTATTTTTTGGGTTATTCGGGTATTCATTCTTTTATTCTTTATGTACTTGTCAAATAGGTCTTATTTTGGGGATTTCTTTTATTTTTATTTTTTTCACTTCTTCCTGGTATTTTTTCTCAATATTCTGTCAAATAATTCTTCGTATTTTTGTGTCTCCTTCTTCGCCGTATTTTTTTTTGGGTTACTGTATTGCTGTCAAATAGAATTTTTTTCCCGCCCTCCAACTCGTATTTGCTGTGAATATGTCGTATTTTTCATTATTCTTCTATCATAAATTTTTTTTGTATTTGAAAATGTGTTTGAAAAATTGACTTCCATCTCTTTTCCGGCTTCTCGGAATTTTTCGGGACCTCTTTCATTGGAAAGAGAATGAAAATACGGTCATTTTGATGTATTTACTTGTTGCAAAACCTTTCTTCAACGCGACAAGCTTGTTTGAGAGGCATGCCTTCATATCAAGGGTATTTTGAACAGTAGAAAATATGAGGCTTCAGGAGGCTTTAGAAGGCTTCCGATGGCTTCAGGGGGCTTCACAAGCCTTCAGGAGGCTCCACAACGTTTCACAAGCGTTCAGGGGGCTTCAGGAGGCTTCAGAAGGCTTCACAAGCCTTCAGGTGGCTTCACAAGCCTTCAGGGGGCTTCAGAAAGCTTCCGATGGCTTCAGGAGGCTCCAAAAGGCTTCACAAGCCTTCAGGGGGCTTCACAAGCCTTCAGGAGGCTTCAGTAGGCTTCAGTAGGCTTCAGAGGGCTCCAGAGAAAAATATGTGCTCTGTGTGTTGCGACATCCGGGAGGTGGTGGGTTCGAACCCCGCCCGATGCAATGTTTTTTTTTAATTTTTGTTTTTGAGATTTATATTCCTGGGGGGTACTTTAGCGATAAATTCATCGGATTTTTTCATTGCAGAACTTCTGGGATACTGTAGTTTGTTTTCAGTAAGATTCAAAAGGCTTCTGACGTCTTTTGAACAAGCCTTCAGTGAGTTTTCAGTGACAATTTCGCCAAACAAAAACACAAATGGAAAATGATATTAAAAAATTTTTGTTAGATTTCCCCTCTTTTTTTTGCAAATACAAGAATGATTTTTGAAATACAAAAATATTTTTTGCTACTCTTTTAGAGCAACAAAAAATATTTTTGTATAAAAAAAGTCAACCTTGCATTCGCAATCGTTATCATTTTATTTGGATTGTAAGAAGATTTGAAAATCGAATTTTATAAACCGTCTCCCCTCTTATTATTTTTCTCGCGCCGACAACTAACAGGCCCTGCGCCTCTCTATTTTTTGCATGCAAAGTGGGCGGGGCAAACTGTCTGCAAGACCAAGGTTCGACTCCTCTCGCCGCCTATTTTTTCAAATCTTTTTATTGGAATTGTTTTTTATCTAGAAAAAAACGTGTCTATGATCTATGATTACAAAAATCAAATCAAAATTTCGAATTCAAAAAAAACAGGAGATTTTTTCCCGAATTTTCATAGAAACATCAGTGTTTTTAAAATGTAAATACTTCACATTTTCAAAAGTTTTCTAAAAGAAAATATCAATTTTAGAAAACGCAAGAGAAGGCTTCAGGGCGCTTCAGAAGTTTTCAGAAGATTTCAGGAGACTTTAGAAGGCTTCAGAGGGCTTCAAAGGAAATTATGTGCTCTGTAGAGCGTTAGGTTGACCCCCGGGAGGTGGTGGGTTCGAACACCGCCCGATGCAATGTTTTTTATTTTTTTTGTTTTTGAGATTTATATTCCTGAGGGTTACATTAGCGATAAATTCATCGGATTTTTTTACGCCTGGACTTCTGGGATATTGTAGTTCGGTTTCGGTAGGCTACAAAAGGCTTGGAAATTTTTCTGAATTTTTCGGACAAGTCAAACTGCTTGTGAACAGAAGAAAACGTGGTCCAGATTTCAAAATGAACATTTTTATCGGTTTTTCAAAAAATCTAAATTTTGCTCCGGAATTCCAGCTTGTTATGCTCTCTTTTTTCAAATTCTAGAAAAGAAATGTTCAAAAATAAAAATTTCCACATGATACTGAAAATATTGTCTTCAAACATGCATAAAAAACCGTGAAATCAAACAATCAACTATAATGTAGCCATCTACATGCATGCATGTTTCTCTGCGTCTCTTCTCTCTCTCTCTCTCTTACTAGAAGAAAACACACTAAACACAGTGCATTGCCAGCGTCCTTTTTCGAGTTTGTTGTCGTTTAGTTTTCTCGACACCAATCAATAATGGTCTTTATTGAATTTGGTGGATTCGTCGATATTTGGTGGATTCGTCGACCAACAGAGATTCGAAATGTTGTTTAATTGATCCAGGTTAGTTCTTTTTTCATGCTTGATTTTGAATTTTAAACCAAAATTTGGTCAATTTTCTTTTGATTAAACTTTGTGAAAAACAAAACAATGGCTCTAAAATTTTTGGAATTTAATTATATTTTTTCCAGATTATCGATCGACTTGTTGTTGTGTGATTGTGTTGGAATCGCTCAAATTGTTGGATTTGTCGGGTTTTGATGTAGTTTTTGGTGATAATTGCCGAATTCATATTGTGTTCTCCACCAGGCAATTTGTTTTGGAAAGGATCAAAGCTTTGCTCAACTCAATAATTATCAACCCAACTTCGAAACGTGATTTATTTGCCGGAAGTTTGCATATTTTGTAGTTTGCTGAAAGAAATTGAGAGTGAGTAAATTTTTTTCAATTCGAAAAAAACGAAACAATCTTCTTTTGCTCTGAAATTTGGGAAAAAATCGACGATAAAATATAAATACAACGAAATTCGTGAAAAAAATGAGAAAAAATAGGTAAAAATGAGAAATAAAAGTGATTTCAGAAGAGAGAAAAAGAATTTGTAAGAGAGCCGGCGTGGGTTGGGTCTCGAGTGGAAAATGCGACCCCGCGACAATTCAAATCGAATTATTTGGGCGGCAATTTGAATTTGATTATTTTATGAGGAGAGGGAATAAATGAGAAGGCTTCAGAAGGCCTGTTGAGGCTTCATAATGCTTCAGAGGGCTTCAGAGGAAACTACGTGCTCTGTAGAGCGTTGGGTTGACACCCGGGAGGTGGTGGGTTCGAATCCCGCCCGATGCAATGTTTTTTTTTTGTTTTTGAGATTTATATTCCTGGGGGGTACTTTAGCAATAAATTCATCGGATTTTTTTACGCCTGAACTTCTGGGATACTGTAGTTTGTTTTCATTAGGATTCAAAACGCTTAGGAAGGCTTCTGACGCTTTTTGGACAAGCCAAACTGTTTGTGAACCGAAGTAAAAGTGGTCTAGATTTCAAAGTGAACTGTTTTATCGTTTTTTTTGCGAAATCATCTGAAATTTTAGAATCAAAACTTACACGACGAATGACTTTTAATGTGAAAAAAATCAAACAATCAACTATAATGTAGCCATGAAGTCTTCAATTCACAAGCAGTTTGACTGGTCCAAAAAGGGTCAGAAGCCTTTCAAGCCTTTTGTAGCCTACCGAAACCGGACTACAGTATCCCAGAAATTCTGGCATCAAAAAATCCAATGAATTCATTGCTAAAGTACCCTAGAAACATAGTTCTCAAAAACAAAAAAAAATAAAAAACATTGCATCGGGCGGGGTTCGAACCCACCACCTCCCGGGTGTCAACCTAACGCTCAACAGAGCACATGATTTTCTCTGAAGCCCTCCGGAGCCTTATGAAGCCTCAACAGGCCTTCTGAGGCCTCAACAGGCCTTTTGAGGCCTTAACAGCCCTTTCAGGCTTCAACAGTCCTTCTGGGGCCTCAACAGGCCTTATGGGCCTCATCGGGCCTTATGGGCCTCATCGGGCCTTGTCAGGCCTGAACAGGCCTTCAGAATCCCCCATGGGCCTTCTGAATCCTTCATGTTCCTTCTGAAGCCTTCTCATTCATTCCCTCTTTTCATAAAATATTCAAATTCAAATTGCCGCCCAAATAATTCGATTTGAATTTCCGCCACTGCGGTCTTCCACTCGAGACCCAACCCACGCCGCCTATCTTACAAATTATTTTTCACTCTCCTAAAATCACTTTTTTCTCTCATTTTTTACCTATTTTTACCTATTTTCCGTTATTTTTTCTCATTTTTTTCACGGATTTTTTTGTATTTATTTTTTATCGTCGAATTCTATTCGAATAACTCATTTTTACAGACTCTTCCGCTCTCCACTTGCTCATTTGCTCCTTCAACATGCCACCAAAGCGCGACGTCAACAAAAAACCATCGAAAAATGTGAGTTAACTTTTCAGATTAGCAATTAAAATGATATAATAATGATTTGTTTCCAGTCCCGCCGCTCTCCTTCGCCGGATTCTCGATCTTCAACCCGATCTCCGTCACCTTATGAGCCGCCAAGGACAAGATCGCAAACCTGCGCGATGCAGGCCGCCGCTGCTCGAGCCCGTGCTGATGCCGGTTTGCCCCCTCTTCCAACGCCTTCCAAAAAGGCGGGAAAGTTCTTCCTCGATCCTTCGGTGAGTTTTTTCGGGATTTAGTTTGCTGGTAGTTAGGATTGGGTTTCTTGAGCTAAATTTCTTATTCAGATTACTATTTTTGGTCATAAAAAACACGAAAAATCAAGGTTTTTCGTGTTTTTTATGACCAAAAATATTAAATGGTCCGGCAACGGAGATTATGAGAACTTTTAAAATGTTCAAATGTTGATGAATGAATCTCAAAATGCATTTACTTCACAAAAATTGAAGTTGAACATAAATTTCAGAAAAATAAAAAACTGAAAAGATATATGTGGCCGAACTATTTTGGTGGCCGAGAAATGTCGGGAATTCGGCCAAAGCAATAAACGCGCTCTAATGTTACAAAAATCCTTATTGTTAGAGCGCGTTTATTGCTTTGACCGAATTCCCGACATTTCTCGGCCACCAAAATAGTTCGGCCACATATATATTTTTTTTTGCAGTTTTTTTTTAAATTTTTCTGAAGTTCATGTTCAACTTCAATTTTTATGAAGTAAGTGCAGCTTGAGATTCATTCATCAACATTTGAACATTTTTAAAAGTTCTCATAATCTCCGTTGCTGGACCATTTAATCTGCAAAACCTTCTAAATTTAAGGCTTTCTCGGGCTTTTTCCATGATTATGTGGGTCCCACAGGGTTTCCCCAAGCTTCAAAAGCTTTCTCAGGGCCTCTAGATCTTTCCCGGGCTTTTCCAGGACTTCCAGGCTTTCTCAGATGCATTCAGGCTTTCGCAGATCCAATCTGAACATGCCTTAATATTTCTTAGGCTTCACAAGCTTTTCCCATGTTTCTGCAGGTCCCTCAGGGTTTTTCACAGTCTTTCTCAGGCCTCCAGGTCCCCACCGGGCTTTTCCAGTTCTCTCAGACTCATCCGGGCTTCAGAAACTTCCCCAGGCTCCCCCAAATTTTGCATGTTTTTTGTAATGAATCGTATCTTTTTCAGCCACCCAAGGGTGTGCGAAGGATAGTCAAGAAGGTTCGAGAAGCGCTCTCCTGTTCCAAAACCAAGTCGAAGTCGAAGAATTCTCGCACCACCACCAGAGGAAGAGGAAGACCAGCGAAAAAGACGGGAAATAAGAAGAAGCCTGTTGTCAAGCAACAACCACAAGTTCGCCGAGCTTCGCCAACACCTTCACCAGCGAGAAGTCCATCACCGGATGCAAATGAAGATTCGGATGATGATCGTTATGAGCATTCTCCTCGAACCCGAACTCCTCCACCAGCTGCTCGAAGATCGACTTCGAATGTTCGAAGCAATGATAGTAGAAGGGGAAGAAGTCGTTCTCCAATTGCCAGTCCATCTCCAGTTTCTCGCCGTCGATCAGCGCACTCCACTCGAAATGCCAACTCGAATTCTTATCGACCACTGGAAGTTAGTTTTTTTTCTCCGGGTTTTTCTTATCTTAGGCTTGTTGGGCAAAGATTTCTGAAGAATGACAGGAATTCAGAGGGTTTTCTAGAACTTCATAGGGCTTTTCAGTTTGCAGATGATAAATGAATTATTTTTTCAGCACGGCCCGCAGTTTCGTGAACAGTGGGAGACTAATGTCTCGGGAGCGTTTTCGGAGCGTTTTAGAAGACAAGGACGTGTGCCTGTGGACGTAACACAGCCGTCCAGTTCTTCTCGACGCTCTCATCGTTCCCGCCGATCCCGCCACGAAGAACAACGCACTCAGGAAGAAGATGAAGATTCTGGATCGGATGTCAATCAACCGTCGACTAGTCGTGGACAAGGTTCAACTCGCAGACGTCGTTAGTTTATTTCTCATTTTTCATAGTTTTTTTGGGTTTATTGGGTATTCATTATTTTCTTGTCAAATAGGTCTTATTTTGGGGATTTCTTTATTTTACTTTTTGGTTTTTTTCCGGTATTATTTCAATTTTTTCTGTCAAATATTTCTACGTATTTTTGTGTCTCCTTCTTCACCGTATTTTTATTTGGGGTCACTGTATTGCTGTCAAATAGAATTTTTTCCCGCTCTCCAACTCGTATTTGCTGTGAATATTCGGCTCTTTTATTTTTTCTTTCATAAATTTTTTGTATTTGAAGATGTGTTTGAAATATTGACTTCCATCTCTTCTCCGGCTTCTCAGAATTTTGTGGTGACTCTTTAATTGAAAAGAGAATGAAAATACGGTCATTGGATTTGTGAGCCGAGAGGTGGTGGGTTCGAATCCCACCCGATGCAATGTTTTTTATTTTTATTTTTGTTCTTGAGAAATATGTTTCTGGGGATACCATAGCTTGAAATTAGTCTTTTTTTGGCAGAGGAAGTTCTGGACTTACTGAAAGTCTTGTTTTTTTTTTGAAAGAAACGGCTATTGTAGAATAACATTTTCTCGATGTCAGAAGACTTCAGGAGGTTCCAAAAGGCTTCACAAGCCTTCAGGGGGCTTCACAAGCCTTCAGAAGGCTTCAGGAGGCTTCAGAAGGTTGTAAAGGGCTCCAGAAGACTTCAGGAGGTTCCAAAAGGCTTCAGGAGGCTTCAGAAGGCTTCCGAAGGCTTCACAAGCCTTCAGGAGGCTCCAGAAGGTTTCACAAGCCTTCAGGGGGCTTCACAAGCCTTCATGAAGCTTCAGAAGGCTTCACAAGCCTTGAGGAGGCTCCAGAAAGTTTCACTAGCCTTCAGGAGGCTTCAGAAGGCTTCATGGGGCTTCAGAGGAAATTATGTGCTCTGTAGAGCGTTGGGTTGACACCCGGGAGGTGGTGGTTTCGAATCTCGCCCGATGCAATGTTTTTTTTTGTTGTTTTTGAGAAATATGTTCCTGGGGGGGTAGTTTAGCGATAAATTCATCAGATTTTTTCATGGCAGAACTTCTGGGATACTGTAGTTTGTTTTTAGTAGGTTTCAAAAGGTTTGAGAAGCCTTCTGACGCCTTTTGAACAAGCCAAACTGCTTGTGAACCTAAGAAAAAGTGGTCCAGATTGGTCCAGAGGTGAAAATTTGTATCGTTTTTGTTTCAAAAATTTTTTTCAGAATTTTGCGAAATCTCTTTCGTTGAAAAAAGGATGAAAATGCGGTCATTTTGATGTATTTACTTGTTACAAAACCTTTCTTCAATGCGACAAGCTTTTTTTGAGCGGCATGCAATATCAAGGGTATTTTGAACATGGGAAAATGTGAGGCCTGTGGTGTTGTGGTAGAGCGCTCGATTGTGAGCTGAGAGGTGATGGGTTCGAATCCCACCCTATGCAATGTTTTTTGTTTTTTCTTTATTTTCGTGTGCACAGTCTCCATTTCCTTGTGTGTACACTAAATGCGCTCAGCGCACTTGGCTGACGCTTTTTTTGTGTCTCCTCCTTCCTCCTTTTCTTCCTGTTCGCATATTTTGAATATTGTTTTCCTCCATTTTCGGTGTTTTTTTTTTTGATTTTGAAGCTTTTTTTTGCGCTTTTTCCTGGAAATTTTGAGGTTTTATTCCATTTTTCTAGAAAATGTTTTTGAGAATGTTCTAGAATACATTCTGACTGTGAAATCTTCTAATTTTTCTTGTGATTTTCTGTTTTTTTTTTCTGATTTTTTCGCTTTTTTTTATTAGAACTGATAGTATTTTGGCTATTCTGTTGACTTTTGAATGAATTGTGTTGTTCTAGACTTTAACTAATTTGTAGGTTGTATTTGTGATTTTCGAGTAATCTCATAAAACATTGTTTTTTCTTTATTTTTTTGTATTCTTCTCTTCATATTCCGCTTTTCGTTGTTTATTTTATCAATTTTTTATTTTAAAATGGTTTTTGCAGTGCTTCGAAGTCTTTTGTGGATTCAACAAATCGATAAATCGACAAATCGCTTCTTCCGCCTCGCCATCCCGGAGACTAAGGTTAGTTGTTTTTATTTGAAGTCTAGGAAAAATTCTGATATGTTTTTGATATTTTGTCAAACATTTTAGAAATTGAACTTTTTGTTCGAGAACCTTTTTGAAACTAAAAATCAAATTTTTTTTGTGGAAAAATCAGTTTTAGATCCAAGTTTTAATAAAAATTATGAATCCTTTTTGAATTAGGAAAAAAAAATGTTTGAGTTCGAAAATGTTTGACAAATTTTCATTGACGTGTTTAAAAAATAGGCGGGAAATGTGGAATTTTTGAATTTTCAATGGGAAATCTATATATTTTTCTGGTAAAAACTCTAGGCTTCTTGCATAAAGAAACTGCTCTTAAAATTTGAAAAATCTAAGTTTCCCGCCAATTTTCAACACGTCATCAAATAATTTCATATTCAAATTTTTTCGGCCAAAAACTCTGAATTACAAACTGAATTTTATGCTATAATTTTGGTTTCATAAAATATGAATTTGAAATTTCTGATGACGTGTCAAAAAAATATTCTGGTTGATTATTGTTGTCTGATTTTTCTGCTGATTTTTGTCTGTATTTTTGTTTCATTTTTTGGCTGAATTTTTATCATCTATTTTGTTTTATTCTGAAAATTTGATTTTAAAATTTTTATTGAAAAATTTCAAATTTCAAAATTTTTTGGCTTTCAAGAAAAAAACTTTTCAAAAAAAATCCAACCTTAGTTTTGATGAATTCCAATTTCATTATTCATTTTCTTGATATTACATTTGAATTTTTAGAAAACTTTTCGGAAAAAAAAACTTTCTAAAACCTATTCTAAATTTTTTCGTTGAATTTTCGTCTGATTTATTTGTTGATTCATTTGTTGATTCCTTTTTTTTCATTCTGAAAATTTGATCTTAAAATTTTTATTGAGAAAATTTCAAATTTCGAACAATTTGGCTTCCAAGAAAAAAAGCTTCTAGGAATCTCCCTAAACCTTCAACTTTAGATATCTTTGACTTATAAGAACTTTTTGAGTTTCTAGGAATCTCTGCGAGCCTTGAAACTTTGCCTGGGCTATTGGAAATATTTCTGACTGTGTTGAATTCTTCTCTGAGCTTCTAGGATTATCCCACAGTCTTCAGAAGCAGCGTCAGCTTCAAATGTTGGTTGAAATTTTCCCTGACCTTCAAAACCTTCTTTGAACTTCTTTGCACACCCATCCACATAATTATAACCTTACTTGATTTTTTTTTGAAAAATTCCATATTTTGAGTTTTTTTTATTAATTGTACTCGAAAGATGTTAAACACACGAATTACAATTGAATTCATAAAAAAATTCAAGTTTATTGATCGAAAAATGACTCGTGGCTAAATCAGGAAGGCTTCCTAATTTTGCCATTGATAAAGTCATCGATCAATTTTTCAAAAAAAAACTTATTGAATCAATTTTTTGTATTAAGTGTACTCGATAGGGACTGTTAGCCCCCAGGCGGAAAAATAGTTGATCAAAAAAATAGAATTCTCTTTAGACAGTACTCAATAAATGCTCACTGAAAATTTCGCATTTTATTTCACAAATAGACTCCAAAGTTTTGCGAAGTCTACTGTAGTCTTGGTTTCCTAAGCGATTTCGGTTCTCTTCCAAGGTTCTTTTTTTTCGGATTGACAATAGACTATTTTTTTCACGTCAAAATTTTTCTGGGGGGATTTCTAAGCAAATTGATGGTTATTTCTTATGTCAGAAATGGTCTAGTAGTTAGATCACGTGTTTTTTGTTCAGAAGGTCCTGTAGATTTCTTCACCGACTTTTTGGAACTTTTTTTTGAGTTTCTAGGAATCTCTGAGAGCCTTGAAAAGTTGCCAAAACTTCTAGACTGTGTTGAATTCTCCTCCAGCGAATAATGATCGAGGAAGTACTCTCCTAACTTTTTATAGTTTCCCGAGTTTCCGAAAATCGGTAAAATTTTGAGTAAAAAAATAGACCAAAATTAAAAAAATCGTTCCATAGCTGAAACTTCACGGAATTTAGCGTTCAAATAAGCAAAATGAAGCTGAAAGTGTAAATTTTTGTGAAAAAATTGAGTATGTTTGTGCGAAACAAAAAACTTATTTGAAATATGTTGAAAAAATCTGACTATATTCACAAATTCATATGAACTTGATTCTGGAAACTTCTTTAGAAAATAGTTGAGAAAAATATTTTAAGCTCCAGCTGTGGATTCCAACATGATTTCAGTAAAAAATAATTAAAAAAAATAGAAACAAAGATAAATTTGAGTTTGAATTTCAGGTTGCTCCTGTGACATCACAAGTCGATGATTCAACACAGCGAGGAAGAATTTTAAGAATCCGCTCTCAGCTTCAAAAACACGTGCTGGAAAACATGCCGTTTAATTTTCAAGTGATTCATCGGTTAGTTTTTTTTCATTTCTATATTTTTCGAGAGCGTGGAGATTTAAAAAAAAATGGAATTTTTCAAAACTTCTTCACAAGCTTCAGGGAAACTTGAGAGATTTCATAATTCATCGGAAAAAAATAATTCTGAACTTTTAGGATTCATCAAAAAATCAAAATAGTTTTCCAAACCAATTTTTGAAAAAAAGGAGTTTTAGAAATTTTATTTGAATTTTTTGAATTTTGTTTAGATGAATCCTAAATTTTTTGAAGTTTTTTGTGGGCTCAAAATTAATATGAATTATGAAATCTCTCAAATTTCTCTGAAACTTGTGAATTTGAATTGAAAATAGCGAAAATTTGTTGAATTGTTTTGAATATTTTTTTTTGTTTTTTCAAACTGAGTTTTAGATGAAGCTTGTGAAAAAAATTCAGTGGTTCAAAAGTTAGGGCTAAATGTGATTTTTTTTAGTTTAGTAAAAAAAGTTTCTTCAAAATTCGAGAAGAAAAATTTTCTGAATAAAAGTGATATTTTTTTTAGTTGCAAATGAAAATTTACTATAAATCAAAGTAAAACAAAATTAACCTTTGTCAATTTTCCAGATTTCCATTGATGGCCTTCTGAAGTTGCAGCTGATCTTCTTAAAGATGGAACATCTGCAGGGGTTTTGGCTCTTCGCCGAGAAGCACGAATTAATCCTGATGTTGGGAAGACGGATTTCGATCTCGATCTTGTGGATCTCGTGTCATTCGACTGCGAAGCTTTCGGAACCTGAAACTTCAATCAACATTCTCCGTTTTTTCAAATTTTTTTAAATGATACTTTTTTCTGAAGTTGTTTTGGAAATCTATTTTGATTTTTTGAATTTTTTCAAATAAATCCTGAATTTCCAAAGCTTTTTGAAAAGTTGGGTTCAAAAAATTCAAGAAGCTCCCACAGTCTTCAGAATCTATCCAACCGAAATTTTTTGTCGAAGTCTTCTCTGATTTATAGAAGGTTTCCAAGCTTTTCGGAATCTCCGAGAATCTTCAGAATTTGCCTGAGCTTTCAAAAATATCCTTGACTGTGTTGAATTCTTCTCTGAACTTCTAAGAATACCCCACTGTCTTCAGATTTTGCCACGATCTTTTATAAATTGCCTGAACCTTGTAAATTTCTTGTCTGAATTCTAGTAATTTTTTTCAAGCTTCTAAGAAGCACCCAAAGTCTTCAGAATCTACCCAAGCTTCTAGAAAAACCTTTGCGTTCCTTTATTTCTTTTGTACATACCTCTTATTTTAACCGCTCGTTATTATTTCTCTTTTTTTTAATAATGAAAATGTTTTCAGAAAACTCAACAATGGTTACAACAAGAAGTGGCGTTAAATCTGGAAAAGCTGAGCCAAATGAGGCGAAAAATGGAGAAACAAGCGCATCAGGAAATACGAGAAATCGTGCAAGAAGTGCTGTAGCCGCAAAATCATCGCAAACATCAACGAGAAAAAGAGCGAAGAGCACAGCGCCAACTTCGCAAAAACGACAAAGAGTGAGTTTTTTTCACCATATTTTCGAATATTCACGGGAAACTGGTCGATTTCGAAGAATTTTCTGTTTATTTCAAATTAAAAGTCATAGGAAAAATTGGAAAAATCTACAAATAAGAATTCAAACCGAGATCAATTTGAATTTGAATTTCAGGTTGCGTCGAATGATCCAGATGTTTCACCTGATCTTCAACAAAGGCAAACACGTTCGATGACACGTGGCGTTTCTTCGAATTCACAAGGTTCGAGTTCAATTTCAAACGCAAGATCTGCTCAAACTTCGGAACAATCGGTCAGTTCAATTTTCATCTCTGGGAAATTAGCATTTCTTCAAACTGTTCAAAGCTTACAACAAAAAAGGAGATTTAAGTTTTTACAGTGAAAATTGAGAAACATCTTCTTGAAAATTAGACTGAAGCCTATGTAATTCTGAAAGTAATCTCAAACAAATTTTTCAAGGACAGAATCTAGAAATATAAACATCTACAAAAAAGGATACAAACAGAAATCAATTTTTAATTTTTAGGCTTCGTTCGCTCAACAATCAAATGCACGAAAATCGCGATCAAAATCGATCTTGCCAAATACAATCGCAGCAACTAGGGCAGCAAAAAAAGGAAAAACAGCAGAATCGAATGCAGGAATTTTATCGAGAAGAGGATCAGTTGTTGGAACTCAAATCGGAGATGATTCTGGTGCCGGATGTTCTACTAATGTTAGTTTTTTTTTGTTTTTCGATTAATAGTAAATTCCCATCGTCTTGGAGAACATTTTAGAGAAAAATTCTCACAAGGAAACCAGTTTGGAGTTGTTTGGACCAACCAGATGAAATTTTTGTACATTTTTCATTTTTTTTCTGTTTTCTATTTTTCGCTGAATTAATGAGTTTGAAATTAATTTATAAATATGTACAACAGTTTTTAATCATCATTTTCCAGGTCAAACATTGCTCACACCCCAAATTTCGTAACAAAATCATTTTTTTTTCAAAATTCGATGAAGCTACACAAGTTTGATTCAAAAAAAATTGCATTTTATTCGGATTTTTCAATGGAACTCAATCAGGCTACAGACAGAATGGTTAATTTTTGATAATAATTTTTTTTGTGAATATTTTTTTCATTTGTATTTATCACAATAAACGTTTTTTTTTGATACGCATAAAATACTATTCAGCCAAAAAAGATACTGAAAACGAGTTCCAAACAAAGCTCCTCAAAATCCGCCTCCTTGGAATTCCCACCAACGGGAAGTTCCAATGGATGTACACGCTTTGAGTTACAATCAAACTCCGAACTGGTTTCCTGGAAATTGAGAAACATCTTCTTGAAAATTAGACTGAAGCATATGTAATTCTGAAAGGAATTCCGACAGAATCTAGGAATATAAACATCTACAAAAAAGGATACAAACAGAGATTTGAATTTCAGGTTGTTACGATTACTGGACAAGGCAATGATGGAGCACATCGTGGAAGACGTTCTCAAAGCCGCTCAACAACACGTGCAGATCGTGCTCCTTCTACTTCAACAACACGTGCTGGACGAGCATCGGAACTTGCAAGTGTTGAATCGGTTAGTTTATTTTTCATGTTTATATTTTTGTGGAAAACTAACACCGCTTTGAATATTCCAAATTTCTCGTGGAAACCTCAAACTTTTCTATTTTCAAAGTCACCCATTTTTTATCAAAAGAGAAATCCAAATCAATTTCAGATGTTTTTGAATTTTTCATTAAATTTTATAATTCATCTGAAAAATCATTCTGAAGTCTCAACTTTTTTGACAAGCTCAATGATAACTTGAGAACTTTATAACTCATCTGAAAATTAATCTTAAACACAAAATTTTCTTTATGAAGTTTAGGATTTAATTTTGAATAAAAAATAATTCAAAAAATCAAAATAAAATTCCAACCTAATTTTAGAAGAAGGTATTATAAAATTGAAAAATTCAAAATGTAACAAAAAAGAACAAATTGAGAAAAGTTAATAAAAACAAATTATTATTTTTCATCTCTATATTTTTGTGGAAAACGAACACTGCTTTGAATAATTCAAATTTCTCGTGGAGATTTATTGTTAGAGAAAAAAATTGAAGATTTTTATAAAATCAAATTTTCTGAATCAAAAAAGAAATCCAAATCAATTTCAGATTTTTTTTTGAATTTTTCATTAAATTTTAGAAATCTCTATATTTCATTTTTCAATTTATTCAAAATTTCAAAAAAACTTTTGAACTTTTTTCAAGCTTCAGGGAAACTTGAGGACGCATCTGAAAATTAATCTCAAACCCAAAAGTTTCTTTATGAAGTTTAGGATTTAAGAGACGTTATTCATAAAAACCAAAATCAGTCGGCACAAACAAAAAATTCGAATTTCGGTTTTTTTATTTATTTGAAAGCCCTTTGGGTAGGAAGCAAAACGCGCATAATATGACGTCATACAAACGTCTCCTCCTCCCGGACTACACGGTTTTGTACCGGAACGGTATTTTTTCGATCTAACGTAACTTTGCTCTACGTTCACATTTTTTCATGTTTAAAAAAGCAAAAATGCTTATTTTCTTGCGATAAATCGACTGGAAGCAACGACGAAATCATTAGATTACGTTTAAAGAAAGTTCTAAAATGACCCCCCAAAAAATATGCTTGGGAGTAACGACGTCCTTTCAACTCCTTTTCCATTCGATTCCTCTCGATTTTTTAGGTATATTAACATAAAAAATAAATAAAATCATGACACCTTTCATATTGTGATATACCGTCAAAAACAACCTATCTGCGCGCATGCAACAAACACATGTTCTCACCTCTCCCTTTCTTGCTTTTTTTTTTCACTATTTTTCATCATTTTTTCTTTGAAACAGCTAGTTTTTGACTTTTTAATATAATATATACAGTATTTGTCATTAAAAAATCATCTATGATGAAATTCAAAGATAATTTATCTTTTTCATGAAAAAAAATCAAATAATATTAATTTTGAATATTTTTTTGAAGTTTCACTTTATATGGAATGCTGATTTGAGTAACTAAATTAATTTTTTTGATTCTTCATACTTCTTTCTAGCCTCAAATAATTTTTTGAACCATTTAAAGGCTTTATCTGAATGATTGTTTCCAATTCATTACAGGATATTCAAGAAATTTCGAAATTTCAACACACACCTGTTCGCACCTCTCCCTTTCCTGTTTTTTTTTATCGATCCGAATTTTTTTTTGTTTTTTATAAAGAGGGGACAAACTTTCCTTGACTCGTACGATTGAAAAAAACACACTTGAACTTTAATCAAACTACACAATGTATTGGTTTGATCCTTGATGAATTCTAGCTCTGTTTATTTATGTAGAGCAAAATCTTATTCTTTTGGTTCCTCCGTTTTTTTTCAATCGTACGAGTCAAGGAAAGTTTGTCCCCTCTTTATAAAAAACAAAAAAAATTCGGAAGGGGAGAGGTGCGAACAGGTGTGTGTTGAAATTTCGAAATTTCTTGAATATCCTGTAATGAATTGGAAACAATCATTCAGATAAAGCCTTTAAATGGTTCAAAAAATTATTTGAGGCTAGAAAGAAGTATGAAGAATCAAAAAAATTAATTTAGTTACTCAAATCAGCATTCCATATAAAGTGAAACTTCAAAAAATATTCAAAATTAATATTATTCGATTTTTTTTCATGAAAAAGATAAATTATCTTTGAATTTCATCATAGATGATTTTTTAATGACAAATACTGTATATATTATATTAAAAAGTCAAAAACTAGCTGTTTCAAAGAAAAAATGATGAAAAATAGTGAAAAAAAAAGCAAGAAAGGGAGAGGTGAGAACATGTGTTTGTTGCATGCGCGCAGATAGGTTGTTTTTGACGGTATATCACAATATGAAAGGTGTCATGATTTTATTTATTTTTTATGTTAATATACCTAAAAAATCGAGAGGAATCGAATGGAAAAGGAGTTGAAAGGACGTCGTTACTCCCAAGCATATTTTTGGGGGTCATTTTAGAACTTTCTTTAAACGTAATCTAATGATTTCGTCGTTGCTTCCAGTCGATTTATCGCAAGAAAATAAGCATTTTTGCTTTTTTAAACATGAAAAAATGTGAACGTAGAGCAAAGTTACGTTAGATCGAAAAAATACCGTTCCGGTACAAAACCGTGTAGTCCGGGAGGAGGAGACGTTTGTATGACGTCATATTATGCGCGTTTTGCTTCCTACCCAAAGGGCTTTCAAATAAATAAAAACCGAAATTCGAATTTTTTGTTTGTGCCGAGACCTATGCGAATTATTATGATTTTACAAATAACGTCTCTTAATTTTGAATAAAAAATAATTCAAGAAATCAAAAAAAAATTCCAACCTAATTTTAGAAGAAGGTATTGTAAAATTGAAAAAGTCAAAATGTAACAAAAAAGAACAAATTGAGGAAAGTTAATAAAAAAATAATAATTATTTTTCATGTTTATATTTTTGTGGAAAACTATTTGAATAATCCAAATTTCTCAAAAAGAATGTGGAGATTTATTGTTAGAAAGAAATATTCGAAGCAAAATTTAAGATTTTTTGGGTGGAAACCGCAAACTTTTCTATTTTTAAAGTCACCCATTTTTTATCAAAAGAGAAGTCCAAGTGAATTTCAGATTTTTTTTAAATTTTTCATTAAATTTTAGAAACCTCTATATTCATATTTCAATTTCTTCAAAATTTCAAAAAACTTTTGAACTTTTTTTCAAGCTTCAGGGAAACTTGAGTACGCATCTGAAAATTAATCTTAAACCCAAAATGTTCTTCATGAAGCTTAGGATTTCATTTTGAAAAAAAAATAATTCAAGAAATCAAAATAAAAATCTAACCTGATTTCAGAAGAAGGTATTATAAAATTGAAAAATTCAAAATGTAACAAAAAAGAACAAATTGAGGAAAGTTAATAAAAAAATAATAAAAATTTTGAAATAACACAAAAAATATTGATTAAAATTTCAGGCTCCACCGGTTGCTGAATCAAATGATATGAGATCCACGAGATCGAGATCGACTTCGTTCTTCCCCGTTAATGTATCATCAACATCAGTTGCATCATTGCGTTCTTCTCGTCAAAGATCATCGACTCCTGGTCCACAAGCAGATACAAGAGGAGGTCAAACGAAATCTCGAAAGTCCATGAAGGTTAATTCAGATACTGAAAAAAAAATTCCAAACAGATTTTTTGAACATCTGAATTGTTCACAAGATTTAGGAAAAATGGTTAGAGTCTATTTATTTTACAAAAATAGTCTTACACATTTTCTTTCTATATTTGAGCTCTAAATAAAAATTTCAGGTTCCGCCAATCGATTTGCCAACTCCAGATGTTTCACCAAGAAAAACAAGATCGCGATCAAAAAGCGTTGCTCAAAAATCTCCAGAAGCTTCGACTGTTGATGAAATTTCCGGAAGACAAACGCGATCTCGCTCCAAATCTTTTGTACAATCTCAAAATGTTCCGAAATCTACTGGTAAAGCAGCTGAAGATGTGAGACGATTGGAACTATTGCAAAAAAAAATGGTTAGTTTATTTTTTTTTGAATCGGAAATTTTGAAAAAATGAGAAAGAATGTTGGATCATTAAACACAAAATCCGGAATGATTTCTAGAAAAATTTGCAACTTTTTTCTCTATTTTCACGGCTTCTAGAAAAAAATTCCAAGGACCTTTTTTATTGTTTAATGTTTTTTGAAAGTTGTAAAGAAAAATCCAGCTAAAGTTTAAAAAAATTAAAAAAACATTTCCATATCAACTTTGTTCTGAAACTTCTAGAAAAATTCTAAAGACTTTTTTTGATAATTAAATTTTTATTTTGAAATTCTAAAAAAAATCGTGGGACTTTATTTAGTATTTGGGAAGTTTACAAGAAATGTGTGAATAAAAAAATGAAACAAAGAAAGCAAATTAACCAAAATTTCAGATCCCACCGGATGTTGAGCAACATGACGATGATTCGCGACGTGTTACACGATCTCGATCGAAAAGTTTGGTTTCAAACAATGTTCTTTCGACGCCAAAACCTGCGCCATTTCGAAATTATGGTAAAAGCAATGTTTTGGTGCTCGCAGTAAAGTATCACAAATTGGAGATAATTGAAAAGAAGAAAGCGATAGAGGAAAAGTTGGAAATTTTCCAAGAATTTTCGAAAGCCGAAGCTGAACAAATTGGGATTGTTGTGGAACAAGAGGAGGAGGATACTAGGGTTTACTGGGGTGAGTTTTTTATTGGGATTTATCAAATTTATTTTCAAACTCATTTTCAAAAATAAAACACTTTAATTCAAACTTTGTCAATTTCTGCTGAATTAGTATGAGAAAGTTGAAAAAACTATTTATAATTTCTTCATTAAAATAGTTAATGAATTTTGGAATTTCGATAGATGTTTTCATCAAAACATCTCAAACTTCTGAATAAATTGTTGGATATAAAATTTTGAAAAAAAACCGCAAAAAAAACTCCAAAAAACCTCGAACATAATTACAGAAAAAAGATTGAAAAAATTAATCAATATTTATTGCAGATTGCCCCTGCTGTCGACTTCAATACAAATTGATATGCGGAAAACATCCGCATTTCATTTGTAAAGAAGCCGCGGCAGGAGTTGGAAAAAACGGTTTGCGAAAAATCGACGCCACCAAGTTTTCGAATTGCCCCATCGACAATTGCAGGAGCTGGAAGAGGCCTTTTTGCGAATATAGACTTGCCAGTTAGTTTTTGCATCTAAAAAAAAACCAAAATTTCTAGAAGCTAATGTCAGAAAAAATCGATAATAAATTATTCATCACATCCTAAAAAATATTTAAAATTTGGATTTTTCAGATTGGTTTCGTTTTCGGACCGTATGTTGGAGTTCGGTCGTCGCAAGATCCCACTTCTGGCTACAGTTGGCTCATCGAAGGCGAACATGGGGAAGCTGACACGTATGTCGACGCTCAAGACGAAAACAGCAGCAACTACTTGAGATTTGCTAATGGTGCCAAGTCGGCAAAAGCGGAAAACGTCACAGCGGTGCAATACCAAAACCATATTTTTTACATGGTATGTCATCCGATACCAGCAAACGGCGAACTGTTCTGTAAGTTTTTTTTGGGGAGATTTGGTCTAGAAAATTTAAACTTCATATATTTTACAAGGGACTTCTATTAGGGTGATAATGGGTTTCGAATTAAGGCAAGTATAGTATTCTCTGATCACGTCGCCAAGATTTTCTGAGCAAAATTTGAAGCTCATTTGCGCGGCACGGCTCAGACGGAGCTCATAATCAGCAGATATTTTTTTCGGGATCGTGATGAGCACGTAGACTTACCTTATTTCAAAACCCGTTATGTCCCTTCTAAATAAAGAAATCTAGAATCTAAATATTTCAATTCATCAAACTCCTAACAAAATATTGAAAAATACGTTTTTTTAAGGCTTCTATAGCGAACAGTTTGGCCGTTTTCGCAAGACTCCTCTCAATCGCGCCCCGTTACAACCGCATCGCTCTTCATCTCGCCGCACAAATCATCGTGAAAACCAGCTCGAACAAGACGAAGAATATGACGACGATTTTGATGCTAGAGAACCATCGACAAGCACAAATCAAGGGCAACGCCCAAACCGTCGCTGAATTTTGTGCAATTTTTCTTCGTCTCTTTTTCTTGGCCCATATATTTTTTCTTCTTTTTTGCTCAATTTGGGGGTTGTATTTTTGTCTTTCGCAAAATCGCTCAATTCTTTCGTCCCCGTGTTTTTGGTCCATTTTTAAGCCACGCCCCTTATTTTCGCACAAGTCATGGATCTGCATTGATTTTTTCCATTTTTTTTTTGTTCTAATTTTTCCCAGCCTTTTTATTTCCGGTTTTCATTCTTCTTTTCGGTTCACACTTTTCTCAGATTTTCCACAAAATCTGAAGTCATATTCTGTTATTTCTAGTCCACTTTCTTCTCCTGCCCAAAAACCTCAATTTTTCCAAGTTTTCCAAGTCTTTTTCCTATTTTTTTTCGCTCATTTTCTCCCCTTTGAACAAATTCTCATCATATTCTATTTATTCATTGATTGATTTATTCATGTACGATAAGCGGAAAGTACACCGCTAGAGCAAAGTTTTTTTTATTTATTTTATCCTCTCAAATTTTTTGACCCATTCTGTACCATATATTTTTTCTTTCGCGCTACAAAAATTTTTTTGTTTTTAAAAAATCTGACAGAAAAGTTTCAGAGGTAATCCTGATGTTCACTGAAACTAAAAAGATCTCACTGAAGTTTTATTAATCTTGAATCAGAAAAAAGTTTTTTTCAGAGTCGATGCATCTCTCCCAAAAACCACACATTGTTCTCGATTTGTAGTGACCATTGGAGAATCATCACGGCATTCGAAAATCTTTCGAAATTCTGGAATTTGTGAAATAACTGCATTCACACGAATGTTTTGAGGAGCAGGATTTTGCTGGAATTTTTTTTTGATTTTTGAATTATTATGTGAGGAAAAAGATACATACCTCACACCATCCAATTGCGAATGCATAGAAAAATAATTTTTCTTGGGATATACCACTTATTGATTGTTTTTCGGAATATATTTTTGAACTTTTGATTTTATATAGATCGTAGGCAATTCTGAATCCAATTAGATCGGCACTGAATTGGGATTCAGGAACATGGCAGAAGCTCTGAAAAAAAAATGAAAAATTCATTTGTGAAATCAGACCAAACAGAAAACTAACCTCCTTAAAAATATCACATGAATTTGCAAATTGTCGCTGAATACAATCTTTGGTAACATTTGAAAATATCAAATTTATATCAAATTGTGCCAAAAGAGAAGCTCCAACAAAAGCCATCTGAAAAAAAACATCCAGAAAAACTTAGCGATCAAAAAAAAACTCACAAATTCCGCATCATTCTCCAATTTTTCAGCAGCCCAATAAAAGTCTGTGATTTTTGTGCCGAAATTTGAACCCATGGAACCTTTTTCCACAATATCAGGCAGTGTTTTTTGGGTAAATTCCATTTTTAAAATACACAACACTAAACTGATATTTTCATGTTTTCCGGAATCATTTACACATTTGAAAAAAGTTTGTGTAACTTCTCCAAAATATTTTTCATGAGCTCTTAAGATTTCTTCAAATTCATTTAGAAATTTGGTTTTGTCTGCGAGATTTTTGAAAATTTGGGTTTTTTGAGAGTTTTTGATCCAAGGAGTTTGCTGAAAAATTGATTTTTTTTTTTTAATTGAGGAAAAAATAATTTTGAAGCCTCCTGAAGCCTTCTGAAGCCCTCTGAAGCCTTCTGAAGCCTCCTGAAACACTCTGAAATCTTCTGAAGCCTTCGGAAGCCTTCTAAAGTCTCCTGAAGTCTTCTGAAGCCTTCTCAAGCCTTCTCAAGCCTCCTAAAGTCTCCTGAAGCCTTCTGAAACTTTCTGAAGCCTTCTGAAACCTCCTAAAGTCTCCTGAAGCCTCCTGAAGCCTTCTGAGGCCTTCTGAAGAATTCTGAAGATTTCGGAAGCCTCCTAAAGTCTCCTGAAGCCTCCTGAAACATTCTGAAGTATCCTGAAGTCTTCTGGAGCCCTCTGAGGCCTTCTGAAGCCTTCTGTAGTTTCCTGAAGCCTTCTGTAGTTTCCTGAAGTCTTCTGAAGTCTTTTGAAGCCCTCTGAAGCCTTCTGAAGCCTCCTGAAGCCTCCTGAAGCCTCCTGAAGCCTTATGAAGCCTCCTCAAGCCTTCTAAAGTCTTCTGGAACCTTCTGAATTCAAGAAAATGTTCGAGATGAAAACCTTGATCAAATCGATTGAATATTCTCGAATTTCTTCAATAGTTTTGTTGAGGCGTGTGATTGCATTTTGACCTTTTTCAACTATCCAATTATATAGATTTAGTCTTGGAATAAGTTCATTGTGAATATAATTGCGCCGATTTTTATACTGAAATTCCAGACATTTTTTATATGTTTTTTCACTTCTCAAAACAAACCTGCTCATCAATAGAATCCACAAAAATAAGCACACATTTATAAAAATTCATCCGAGTTCTCTCAACTTTGCCACCCAGAATATCTTCAACACAAATTCCAGCATTTTTTGAATATTTTGTAAACATTTCTCCCATATTTTTCAAAAATCCCTGATCTTCACAATCAGAATATTCCTTCATTATTTGATTTCTGAATAAAATCATCGATTTGTCCGTTGGTACTTTGAGAAATTTATAGAATTTCATAATCTCCTCATTTTCATTGAAGTAGGGTTGATCTTCAACAAGTTTTTTGAATTGACCTCGTAGAACAAAAGAAAAATCTGGATTATTCAATTTTCTACAAGCATGTCGGTAGAAATTATCACAAGGTTCCACATTCCAATCAATAGAACTGCAAAAAAAAATCTTGAAACCAATTTTTTTCTGAAATTACCTTCTTAAATATTCTGAAAACACATTTGCTGTTGAGAATGAAATATTGAAAATTGATAAAAATATTATTAATTTTAACATTTTTTTATGTAGAAATTTTGGGTTAGATGAACACTTTTATATGATTTTTTAATATGAATATTTTTCTATCAATTCATTGTTAGAAAAATCTTTTTTTTTTAAATTTTCTCTTGAAAAAAAACAGCAAAAAACTTTTTCAATCAAACAAAATTTATTAAAATCACCGGGAAAACATTATAATTACTTAATTAAAATAAGAGGAGAAAATATAAAACGGTCTAATAATATTTTTGATATGGCACAGGAAATGACTGGTTTTGAGAAAAAAATACGGGGGTTTTAAGAAAATTGAGACCAGAGAAAGCAATAAAAAAGAGGAAAAAATACGATTTTTGGGTGGAAGCGGGTGAAAAATCAATAAAAATCAAACTTGCGAAGATAATAAATTATTTTGAAGATTTGAGAGACATATTCAGAATTGCCAGAAGTTGCCAGTGACTGCCGATTCATTTCCATTTGCATCCATGGTTCCTGAAGTTGTTGGCTGCTCTTCACGAAGTTGTTCCCAAGTTTCAGCAACACCACCAGTTTCAGCAACATTTTTTGGATGAGCAAATTGTGAGAGCTGGAAAAATATTGGTTGAAATTTTTGAACAAAAATATAACTATAAACGTTTTTTGAAAAGAACTTTTAGTTGAAAATGATTCAAAATAGTTACCTGCTGGTTCATTCCATAAATTCCAGACGAATTCGCAAATCCAACATCATCAACTTCAACTTTGATCGATTTTTCGGCAAATTCAGGAACAGCCGCTGCATAATTCGTCGATCCTGTTGATTTTTGATGTTCAGCAAAATTGTATCCAACATTTTCCGACGACATCATCTCCAATTTCACCGATTTACTGATGAATCCAGAAGTTGCTCCATGAATCTGTGGATGTTGTTGTTCTGGTAATTTGAATCGGACCTTTTTCTCCAGATGATTGTCGAATGAGGATTCTCTCCAATTTGAGAATTTGTCCGACGAGCGACCAAGTTCTGGAATGATAAATATACTTTTTTTCTCAAAAACTCCTGGAAACATCTAGAAAATCTACAAAATTCAGGAAATATTTCTGAATTTTATAGAATCTTCAAAAAAAAATCAAAGAATCCTGGGGGATTTCTAAATTCTGCTAAAAAACCTAGCTCACCTGCATTCTGTTGATCTTCTCCTTGTTTCCAATATCCAACATGATTCAAAGAGTTTTTCAGAACATCTTGTGGAACAACATCTGAAGATGGAGCTGAACTTCCAGAATCGATGCTAGCAATAAATCCGGGATGATTTGGCATAACATTTGCAATTCCACAATCTTTCAAGTTGAGTTGCTCTAACTTCACTGATGCAACTGACAAATTGTCTTTCCAAATTGAAACTTTGTTTGACGAGCAACCTGGAAAAATATAATTTTCATTTTCAAAAACTTTGGAAACATCTGGAGAATCTAGAACTTTCTAGAAAAATCTACAATGTTCAGAATATGTTCATGAGTTTGTGAGAAGCATGAGAAAAATCTCTTACCTGACTTCAATACACTTTTTCCATTTTGCTTCTTGATTTTTCCGGCAGATTCAGATGCTTCAAAAGGTTGTCCAACATCGAATGTGTTTCCTTCATTGGCATTGATTTTGCGGGATGGCGCATCAGTTATTCCCGATTTAACATGAGCAACATGTTCTGGTCCCTCGATTTTTCTGATCTTCATTGTCGACTCAATCCCTTCAACAGTTTGGGTTCCGAAAGATCTTTGATTTCTCGAGGACGAGCCTTGGTTCTGAAAAAGTATCGATTTGTTTTAATCGTAGTTGAAATAAAAAAAAACTTACATTCCAAGCACGGTTTTGATGATTTTTGGCATTTTTTCGTTGGTTGTTGTTGTTTCTGTTGTACGGGCGAGTTCTGCTAGATGTTTCGGTGCTATCCTGAAAAATTTTCATTTTATAAATTGTCTAATTTTCATTTCATTAAAAAAACTCACATTGTTGATAGCACTTGAGTTGGCGTAGGGCAAGAATCGTCTTGGGTACATTTTTTTGGCAAATTAAGGGGCTTTTGAAAAAGGTTTACCTGAAAAATATGAATTAAAAAAATATTTTTTCTAGAAATCGAAAAAAACGATTTCGAATCAAAATTCGAAACAAAAGAGAAGAAATGAGCCAAAAAACTGTCTGCGCAAGAAAATAATTCAAATTCAAACAATAAAAATGAAGAAAATTATCAATGTTCTAGTCAAAAATCAAGAAATTCCTGCAGAAAAACGAACAAAACAGAAAGAAAACACAAAAAAAAACAAAAAACATGTGTATGATGACAAAATAAATTGAATACTCCCCATCCCTCGAGGGTGTGCGACAGAGCGCGGTTGCTTGCTTGAAAAGGGGGAGAGAAAAAATAAAAGAGACAACAGAGAAAGAAAGAAGAGAAATGAGACATTTTTTTGACAATGAGAGAATATTTTGAATTGAAACTTATTTGAAAATGAAAAGAAATGTTTGAAAAAAAACTGGAAATGGAAGAACAAACATGGAAAAATTGATAAAATGTAACATTTTTGAAAAATAAAAAGAATTATGTGAAAATGAATACAGAAAAAAGTTAGAAAACATCTTTTAAAGGTAGCAAAAAAATTAGAAATCAACAATAATAAACATACATAGAATAGTTTATTTGATATAAACAATTCATATAGTTTCTACAATTTATTTATATTTTTAGTATGGGTGATACTACTGGAAGCACATCTGATTCTTTCTTATTTCAATATCATTATCATATTATTACTTTTTTAATTTTTCTGGAGTTAATCGCGTCATGTGTTATCATTTATGTTCACAATATAGATTGATTGCCAACGAGATTTTGTTCAAAATATCCGGATTTATAAAAAAACCATTCAAAAAACTCCAATGTATATATTTTTGTGAAACTAGAGTTATTATCATTGAAAGGTTTTGATTTGTACAATGAAAATTTACCATGTTTTATGTTCCTCCTCTGCTTTTCATAACTTTTTTGAATCAAACAAAACAATTTTGAAATGTCTCGTGTTAATCACACAAAAATCTCAACACGACCTTTCAAAGTTTCTTCAGATTTTCCTCTGCTCAAAAATCACTTTTGAAAATCCATTCCACCCTGAACTTCAGCTCGATCTTTGAAACTTTTTTCAAAAAAAATCGGCCCGAGTTTTTTCAAAAAAATCGGCCCGAGTTTTTTCAAAAAAAATCGACCCGAGTTTTTTCAAAAAAAAAAATCGACCCGAGTTTTTTTCAAAAAAAAAAAAATCGACCCGAGTTTTTCCAAAAAAGAATCGGCCCGAGTTTTTTCAAAAAAATCGACCCGAGTTTTTTCAATAAAAAAAAATCGACCCGAGTTTTTCAAAAAAATCGGCCCGAGTTTTTTCAAAAAAATCGACCCGAGTTTTTTCAAAAAAATCGGCCCGAGTTTTTTCAAAAAAAAAAAAAATCGACCCGAGTTTTTTCAAAAAAATCGGCCCGAGTTTTTTCAAAAAAAAAAAATCGACCCGAGTTTTTCCAAAAAGAATCGGCCCGAGTTTTTTCAAAAAAAATCGACCCGAGTTTTTTCAACAAAAAAAATCGACCCGAGTTTTTCCAAAAAAAATCGGCCCGAGTTTTTTCAACAAAAAAAATCGACCCGAGTTTTTCCAAAAAAATCGGCCCGAGTTTTTTCAAAAAAAATCGACCCGAGTTTTTTCAAAAAAAATCGACCCGAGTTTTTCCAAAAAAAATCGGCCCGAGTTTTTTCAACAAAAAAAATCGACCCGAGTTTTTCCAAAAAAATCGGCCCGAGTTTTTCAAAAAAATCGACCCGAGTTTTTTCAAAAAAAATCGACCCGAGTTTTTTCAGAAAAAAATCGACCCGAGTTTTTTCAAAAAAATCGACCCGAGTTTTTTCAAAAAAATCGACCCGAGTTTTTCCAAAAAAAAAAATCGATGTAGAAATTTTGGGTCAGGTGAACACTTTTATATGATTTTTTTATATGATAACTTTTCTACCATTTTTTATTGTTAGAAAAACTTCTTTTTTTCAATTTTTCTCTTAAAAAACTTCACTTTTTCAATCAAATAAAATTTATTAAAATCACCGGGAAAACATTATAATTACTTAATTAAAATAAGAGGAGAAAATATAAAACAATCTAATAATATTTTCGATATGGCACAGGAAATCACTTAAAAATGGCAATAAATATATGCTTTTGGTTTTGGGAAAAAAAAGCGGGGGGTTTTGAGAAAATTGAGACCAGAGAAAGCAATAAAAAATACGAAAAAAATACGATTTTGTGGGTGGGAGCGGGTAAAAATCAATAAAAATCAAACTTGCGAAGATAATAATTAATTCAAAGAAGATTTGGGAGACGATCAGAATTGCCAGAAGTTGCCAGTGACTGCCGATTCATTCCCATTTGCATCCATGGTTCCTGAAGTTGTTGGCTGCTCTTCACGAAGTTGTTCCCATTGTTTGGAAGTTTCAGCAACACCACCAACATTTTTTGGATGAGCAAATTGTGAGAGCTGAAAATTTTTTTTTAATTTCAGGAAAATCAATTATCACACTTTTTTTAAATTAAAAAAATCTGAACTTTTTTTGAAAAGAAATTATAGTTTCTGAATTGAAAATGATTTAAAATAGTTACCTGCTGGTTCATTCCATAAATTCCAGGAGAATTTGCAAATCCAACATCATCAACTTCAACTTTGATCGATTTTTCAGCAAATTCAGGAACAGCCGCTTCAAAATTCGACGATTTTTGTTGTTCAGCAAAATTCGAAAAATTGTATCCAACATTTTCCGACGACATCATCTCCAATTTAATCGATTTAGTGATGAATCCAGGTTCTGCTCCAAGAACCTGTGGATGTTGTTGTTCTGGAATGTTGAATCGGACCTTTTTCTCCAGATGATTGTCAAATGAGGATTCTCTCCAATTAGAGAATTTGTCCGACGAGCGATCAAGTTCTGGAATGATAAATACACTTTTTATTTTTTTTTAAACATTCCGGGAAACATCTAGAAAATCTTCTGAATTTTATAGAATCTTCAAAAAAAAATCAAAGAATCCTGGGGGATTTCTAAATTCTTCTAGAAAACCTATCTCACCTGCATTCTGTTGAGCTTCTCCTTGTTTCCAATATTCAACACGATTCAAAGAGTTTTTCAGAACATCTTGTGGAACAACATCTGAAGATGTAGCTGATCTTCCAGAATCGATGCCAGCAACATAACCGGGATGATTTGGCATAACATTTGCAATTCCAGAATCTTTCAGGTTGAGTTGTTCTAACTTCACCGATGCAACCGACAAATTGTCTTTCCAAATTGAAACTTTGTTTGACGAGCAACCTGGAAAAATATAATTTTTATTTTCAAAAACTTCTAGGAAATCTAGGATTTTTTCTGAACTTTCTAGAAAAATCTACAAAGTTCAGGATATGTTTCTGAATTTGTGAGAAGCTTGAGAAAACATCTCTTACCTGACTTCAATACACTTTTTCCATGTTGCTTCTTGATTTTTCCGGCAGATTCAGATGCTTCAAAAGGTTGTCCAACATCGAATATTCTTCCTTCATTAGGATTGATGTTGCGAAGGGTAAGAGATGGCGCATCAGTTTTTCCCGATTTAACATGAGCCACATGTTCTGGACCCTCGATCTTTCTGATCTTCATTGTCGATTCAATCGATTCGAGAGTTTGGGTTCCGAAAGATCTTTGACCCGACGAGCCTTGATTCTGAAAAATTATTGATTTTTTTTAAATCGTAGTTGAAATCAAAGAAAAAACTTACATTCCAAGCACGGTTTTGATGATTTTTGGCATTTTTTCGTTGTTTGTTGTTTCTGTTGTACGGGCGAGTTCTGCTTGATGTTTCGGTGCTATCCTGAAAAATTTTCATTTTATAAATTTTCTAATTTTCATTTCAAAAAAAAAACTCACATTGTTGAAAGCATTTGAGTTGGCATATGGCATGAATCTTCTTGGATACATTTTTTTGGCAAATCAACGGCGAAAATAGAAGTTTACCTGAAAAATATGAATTTTCTCTTTCGAAATGTGGTTGCAAAACAATATAGAGATTCCCGAAACAGTTTTCTAGGAAAATAAGCGAATTCAGGAGGTTTTTATCAGAAAAAATCATGAAAACAAAGAAAATTATCAATATTCTAGTCAAAAATCAAGAAATTCCTGCAGAAAAACGAACAAAACAGAAAGAAAACACAAAAAAAAAAACAAAAAACAAAAAACCATGTGTGTGATGACAAAATAAATTGAATACTCGCTTGCCCTCAAGGGTGTGCGACAGAGCGCGGTTGCTTGCTTGAGAAGGGGGAGAGAAAAAAGAAAAGAGGCAACAGAGAAAGAAAGAAGAGAAAGGAGACATTTTTTTGACAAAGAGAGGATATTTTGAATGGAAACTTATTTGAAAATGAAGAGAATTGTTTGAAAAAAACTGAAAATGTAAGAACAAACCTGGAAATATTGATAAAATGTGACATTTTTTGAAAAATATGAAGAATTTTGTGAAAATGACATTTTTTGAGAAAAAGTTAGAAATCAACTATGTATGAAGAATCTTCAAAATTTCAAGATGAAGCATTCTTGATGTTGAATCTTTGTGTAGATTCAGTGAGATGCAGTGAGATGGACAATTTTTGAAAATCAACTCTTGAACACAAACATCTGATTGATCTTAACTTTGAGATCTTCTAAATCACACAAAAACGACCTTTCGAAGTTTTTCCGACATTCAAAATTACTGCCAAGAACTTCTCTGCTCAAAAATCACTTTTGAAAATCCATTCCACCCTGAACTTCAGCTCGATCTTTGAAACTTGTTATTTTATTGTTATAGTAACAATCTTTTTTTTCATATATTCTCTTGAAAAAACTGCACTTTTCTAGTCAAATCACTTTCATTCAAATTATTGGGATAATTAAAAAAAATTAAATAATTAAAAAATTAAATTAAAAAATATAAAGACAAAAAAAGAATATGGGGGATTTCTCAAAATGGCACAGGGGACAACAAAAATAGCAATAAATTATGTAAGAATATGTATGTGGTTCTGGATTGAAAAACTAGAAAACTAGTGAAAAATTAGTGAAAAAAAAACACATTTTTCTCCGGAAAAAAAGCGAGAAGAAACTAGAGACAAAAGATTTCGTATTATCAATAATTTTTGGGTGAGGAGAAAATTTGTATGAAAAATGAACACAATCTATCAGAATCATAAGAAGAGAAAGGAAAACATTTGTTTTCCTGGAAAAAACCTTTAAATTGACAATAAACTATGAATAATTTTAGTTTGGGCGAAGAAAAAGACGGGGGTATACAAAAAGTTTACAATAAAAATTAGCATTTGCTGAAAATGGATTAGAAAAAATGGGACAAGTTCTAGATCTATTGTTTTTTTGACAATTGGCGAACTCTCACCGGGATCCAGATTTTGGGTTTGGGTGGAATTGGTGTCACAGCTGCTGGCAAAGTCAATTTCCGAGTGGTCACCTTCATCCTTCCCTCATCAATTATTTGTTTTTCTTGTTGAGTAAACTGTGGTGCGGTTATTGGATTTTCAGCAGCTGTTGACTTGTATCCATTTGTCAGAACCCGTGGATGGATTCTATATTTGACAATTGGTCTTCTAAATGTTGTTGTTGTAGTTGTTCCTGTATTCTGATTAGAGAGTTGTCGAACAATGCACGGGATCCAAACTTTCTCCGCCTCGTACTGAAAAAAATATGTATTGATTTTTATTTCAAAAACTTTGATCAATTTCTTAGCGGATTCCGGCAAAGCTGACAAATCTTTTACCTTTTGTTCAGCGAAATTGTGAGTCTGATGGTTAACATCTAAGTGTGCCGACGGCGGATGTTGTTGTGCTGGTGATTCGAATCGATTCTTTTTCGCGAGATTAGGTACAAAAGTCGAACATTTGTCCGACGAGCCACCAAGATCTCCTTTGTTCTGATTTCCAATATGATTCAAAGGGTTTTGGGGAACATCGTGATGAATAATTTCTGTAGATGAAGGTGATTCTCCAGAATCAATTCCAGCATTCACAATTCCACTGAATCCATCATCTTTCGAGTTGAGTTGATCTAACTTCATCGTCGAAACTGACAAACTGTTGCTCAATTTTGATGATTTGACTGACGAGCATCCAATATCTGGAAAAAACAAATTTTTATTTTCAAAAACTTTGGAAAGCATCTAGGAAATCTAGAAAAATCTACAAAGTTCAGGATATGTTCATGAATTTGTGAGAAGCTTGGAAAAATTGTAGAATCCTCTCTAGAAAAATCTCTTACCTGACTTCCAAACATCTTTTCCATTTCTAACCACCACCTTCATTCGATTTCCAGGCATCAATTGTTCCTCTTGAGTGACTTGTGGTGCGGTTATTGGATTTTCAGGAGCCGACTTGTTGCGATTTGTCAGAACTCGTGGATAAATTCGATATTTGACAATTGCTCTTTTAAATGTTGTTGCATCTTCTTGTGTTCCACTCAATTCAACAGTGCCAACATTGCCTTTGATCAATTTCTTAGGAAAATCTGACAAATCTTTTGCCTTTTGTTCAGCGAATTCAGCGGAATCGGGAGCCTGATGATTAACAGCCAAGTGTGCCGATGACATTATCTCCAATTTCATCGATCTACTGATCAATCCAGTTGTTGTTTCAAAATTCGGCGGATTTTGTTGTGTTGGTGATTCGAATCGATTCTTTTTCGCGAGATTAGGTACAAAATTCGAAAATTTGTCCGACGAGCCACCAAGATCTCCTTTGTTCTGATTTCCAACATAATTCAAAGGTTTCTTCGAAACATCGTGTTCTGTAGATGAAGGTGATTCTCCAGAATCGATTCCAGCATTCGCAATTCCACCAAATACATCATCTTTCGAGTTGAGTTGCTCTAATCTCAACGATGCGATTGACAAACTGTTGCTCCGATTTGATGATTTGACTGACGAGCATCCAATCTCTGGAAATATATAATTTTTATTTTCAAAAACTTTGGAAAGCATCTAGGAAATCTAGGATATTTTCTGAACTTTCTAGAAAAATCTACAAAATTCAGGATATGTTCATAAATTTGTGAGAAGCTGGGAAAAATTCGTAGAATCCTCTCTGAAAAAAATCTCTTACCTGACTTGCAGACATCTTTTCCATTTCTAACCACCACTTTCATTCGATTTCCAGGCATCAATTGTTCCTCTTGAGTGACTTGTGGTGCGGTTATTGGATTTTCAGGAGCCGACTTGTTGCGATTTGTCAGAACCCGTGGATTAATTCGATATTTGACAATTGGTCTTCTAAATGTTGTTGTTGTAGTTGTTCCAGCATTCTGATTAGAGAGTTGTCGAACATTGCACGGGATCCAAACTTTTTCCTTCGTCTCGCACTGAAAAAAAATATGTATTGATTTTTATTTCAAAAATGTGAAACGAGTCCTATTCCGGTTTCTTATCTCCACTCACCAATTTCACACTAGATGAATTCGAGCTTGTTCCATTTTTGACCAGGGCTTCCGAGACATGTTCCGCTTGCTTTTCATTAACCATAATTCCCGATGCCTTTTTTGTGGAGAGACAACGAACTTCACAGGGATACTTAATAATTTTACGAGATTTGTTCGGAGCAGATTGTGACGTGTGCTGTTCAGCGAGTTCAGCGAATTTGGAAGCCTGATGGTTAACAGCCAAGTGTGCCGACGACACCGATTCCAATTTCATCGATCTACTGATCAATCCTGTTGTTGTTTCAAGAATCGGTGGATTTTGTTGTGCTGGTGATTCGAATCGATTCTTTTTCGCGAGATTAGGTACAAAATTGTAAAATTTGTCCGACGAGCCACCAAGATCTCCTTTGTTCTGATTTCCAATATGATTCGAAGGTTTTTGGGGAACATCGTGTTCTGCAGATGGAGCAGATCTTCCAGAATCAATTCCAACATTCACAATTCCACTGAATCCATCATCTTTCATGTTGAGTTGATCTAATTTCAACGATGCGATTGACAAACTGTTGCTTCGATTTGATGATTTGACTGACGAGCATCCAATCTCTGGAAATATACAATTTTAATTTTCAAAAACTTTGGAAAGCATCTAGGAAATCTAGAAAAATCTACAAAGTTCAGGATATGTTCATGAATTTGTTGGAAAAATTCGTAGAACTCTCTCTCTAGAAAAATCTCTTACCTGACATCTTGACACCTCCTTCATTTTGCTTCTTCATTTTACCAACAGAATCGGATGTTTCGGCAAATTGTCCAAGATTCAACATGTTTCCTTGATTATAATTGACTTGGCAAAGTCTCAGAGATGGAAAGGCATTTTTTCCCGAAAACCCGAGAGCATTGTATTCGGGTCCTTCGAGTTTTCTAATCGATTCAATCGCTTCAACCGTTTCGAGATTTTGGGTTCCTGGAGAGCCTTGGTTCTGAAAAATTATTGATTTTTTTTTTGAATCGTCGTAGAAATTTGATAAACTTACCTTCCACGCGCGATTTGGATAATTTTCGGCATCATTTTGTTGGTGGTTATAATGGCGAACTGTGGGAGATATTGCTGAGCTATCCTGAAAAAATTTCATTTTATATATTTTCTAATTTTCATTTGAAAAAAAAAAGCTCACATTGTTGACAGCATTCGAGTTAAAGGGCATGAAAAGTTGTTGGTTCATTTTCACAACGTGAATAGCAATTCGACAAGTATTACCTGAAAAGTAAAAATTGAGTTCCAAAATATTTTCACTGCACTTTCTAGAAAATTTCAAAAAAAAAAGAAAAAAAAGGATAAGAAACAAACATAAACCAAGAGAACACAAAAAAAACAAAAAAACAGTTGTGTGTGTGTGTGCAACACAATATTGAATACTCGCTATCCCTTAAGGGTGTGCGGTAGAGCGCGGTTGCTTGCGAGAAAAGAGGGAGAGAACAGGGAAAGACATATATACATATATATATGTATATATATATATATATATTATATATATGTATATACATGTAATCTTGTTCTTTTCCTCTTTTCCTCTTTTTCCTCGTGTCAACACCAAATGCGCCAACTGCGCTTGGCTGACGCTTTTTGTGTGTCCTCCTTCCTCCTTCTCCTTCTTCTCGAATTTTTTGAATTTAGTTTTCTGTTTTCTTTGTTTTTCTTGTATTGGAAGCTGTTTTTTACCCGTTTCACTAGAAATTTTGTGAATTTTCTTCATTTTTCTAGAAAGTTCTTTTGAGAATGTCATGTAACTTGTTTCTATAGGTTATTTTTGAGTTTTCTTTGATTTTTTCACTTGTTTTTGATCAGGTCGAATTTCGGATTTTTTTAAGGCCTATGGAGAATTCAGAAGGCCTATGGAGGATTCTGAAGGCCTATGGAGGATTCTGAAGGCCTATGGAGGATTTTGAAGGCCTATGGAGGATTCTGAAGGTCTATGGAAGATTCTGAAGGCCTATGGAGGATTCTGAAGGCCTATGGAGGATTCACAAGGCCTTTGAGGATCCTGAATCCCCCATAGGCCTTCAGAGTCCCCCATAGGCCTTCAGAATCCCTTATAGGCCTTCTGAATCCCCCATAGGCCTTCTGAATCTCTCATAGGCCTTCTGAATCCCTCACAGGCCTTCTGAAGCCCCTACAGGCCTTCTGAATCCCCCATAGGTCTTCTGAATCCTTCATAGGCCTTCTGAATCCCCCATAGGCCTTCTGAATCCCCCATAGGCCTTCTGAATCCCCCATAGGCCTTCTGAATCCTTCATGTGTCTTCTGAATCATCCTCATATCTTCCCTCTCTTCATCCAAAAAATAAACAAAATTCAAACCGCCGCCGCACTCTCCCGATTTGAATTGCCGCCGCTGCGGTCTTCCCCTCGAGACCCAAGCCACGCCCACTCCCCTACAAATTATTTTTCTCTCTCCTAAAATCACTTCTCTTTTTCATTTTCTCTCATTTTCGCTCATTTTTGTTGGTTTTTTTTTTGCTTCTTCTTTTGTTTTTCGTTGTTTCTTTTATGAATTTGTGATTTAAAGTTTGTTTTTCAGCTCTTCACCCGCCAGCTTCGATTGTCATTTGTCAAGATGCCACCCAAGAAGGTCAACAACAACACCAAAGCCGCCGCCGCCGCCAAGTCAACGCAGTCTAAGGTTAGTTTATTTTCTTTCGGGGTTAGGAAAAATTAAAACATGTCTTTGAACTTTTGTTGAATGATTTCGAAATCAAATTTGTTGTTTGAGAAACTTTAAATGAAAGAAAAAATCTGAAATTTTTGAGAAAAAGTCATTCAGTTTTATACGAAAATTCAAATGTTTTTGCGCAAAAACCAGTGAAAATATGTTTGAATTCGAATGCGTTTGACAAACTTTTATTGACATGTTTAGAAAATTGGCGGGAAACTTAGAAATTTTGAATTCTCTGAACAATGTTGATTTTCGAAACATTTCGAAATGTTTCGAAAATCACTTTTTGGGAGATGTTAGGCTGTGTCTAGTGAGATTTGACTCTAAAACGCATTTTAGTGTTTAGAAATGTCATTCCAAGCTCTTTTAATGAGTCTAAAAGACAAATAAAGACTTTAAATTCAAGTTGTTGATTTTCGAAATGTTTCGAAACTTTTTCGAAATGTTTCGAAAATCAACAATTCTATTTTTTGAGAGATGTGAGACTGGATTTGTCTTTAAAACGCATTTCAGTGTTTAGAAATGTAATTTCAAGATCTTTCAATGCGTTTAAAAAACAAATCAAGCCTCACATCTCCTAAAAAATGAAATTAGTGGTTTTCGAAATGTGTTTTTAATTTTTTGAAACGTGTTTTTATTCCGTGAATCAGCACAAAAACTGCTTCAGAAATTTGAAAAATCTAAGTTTCCCGCCAATTTTCAACACATCATCAAATAATTTCATATTCAAATTTTTTGACTCCAAAAACTCCGAATTACATACTGAATTTTATGTTATAATTTTGGCGTCATAAATTGTTAATTTGAAATTTTTGATGACGTGTCAAAAAAAATTCTGGTTGATTATTGTTGTCTGATTTTTTCTGCTGATTTTTTGTCTGAATTTTCATTTTATTTTTCGGCTGATTTTTTATCATCTATTCTGTTATATTCTGAAAATTTGATCTTAAAAATTTCTATTAAAAAAATTTCAAATTTCCAACATTTTTTGGCTTTCAAGAAAAAACTTCTAACTATAATTTTGATGGATTTTGATTTGATTTAAAATTTTTAGAAAACTTTTCGGAAAAAACCTCAAAAAATTTCTGGTTGATTGTTGTTATCTGATTTTTTCTGCTTTTTTTTTGTCTGAATTCTTATTTTTTTTTCGTCTGAATTTTTATCATCTATTTTGTTATATTCTGAAAAATTGATCTTAAAAATTTTTATTTAAAAAATTTCAAATTTCGAACATTTTTGGCTTCTAAGAAAAAAAAACTTTTCAAAAAAAATCTAACCATAAATTATGGTCCATAATTTTGATGAATTCCAATTTCTTCTATTTTGAATCTTTAGAAAACTTTTCGAAAAAAACCTAATTCGTCAATTAATGCATAAAAATTGCTTTACATAGAAGTTTGAAAAATCTAAGTTTCCCGCCAATTTGAACATGTCATCCAACAATTTCATATTCAATTTTTTTTGGCTCCAAAAACCCCTAGCTAAAAAATGAATTTTATGCTATAATTTTGGTGTCATAAATTGTGAATTTGAAATTTTTGATGGCGTGTCAAAAAAATTTCTGCTTGATTATTGTTGTCTGATTTTTTCTGCTGATTTTTTGTCTGAATTTTTATTTTATTTTTTGTCTGAATTTTCATTTTATTTTTCGGCTGAATTTTTATCATCTATTTTCTTATATTCTGAAAATTTGATCTTAAAAACTTTCACTTAAAACATTTCAAATTTCGAACATTTTTGGCTTTCAAGAAAAAACTTCTAACCATAATTTTGATGAATTTTATTATTATTTGAAATTTTTAGAAAACTTTTCGAAAAAAAACCTTCTAAAACCTATTTGAATTACTTTTTTAGAAAAAAACCTCAAAAAGTTGTTTGATTTTTTCTGCTGATTTTTTTGTCTGAATTTCATTTTATTTCTCGTCTGAATTTTTATCATCTATTTTGTTGTTTTCTGAAAATTTCATCTTAAAGACACGTAGAAAACTAGAAATCGTTCAAAAATCAATATTTGCATGTTTTTTATCATCTTCCCAATAGTGGAAGTACATAAACAAAATTGAAAAATATTGAGTTTAGCGAAAGTCAAAAAAAGAAATTGCCTTTTTTGAAATCGCTCAGCCGACGCGAAATTTGGTGTTTGCACAAATGTTCGTGATTTGCCGCACATGTGTGCATTCTTAGCATACCGTACCACCACTTTTTATTCGTTTTTTTCTTTTTTCAATCGAACAACACACAACTTTGAAAAAAGGCGCGCGTTCAAATTTTGAAGATTACGAACACACATTTCTAGTTTTCTATGTGTCTTTAAAAATTATTTATTTTTGAAAAAAACTTCTAAAATCTATTCTTAATTTTTTTTTGTTGAATTTTTGTCTGATTTATTTGTTGATTTCTTTTCATTTTATTTTTCTGGAGTTACAGTTTTCAATTTTTCTTTTTTTGTTACATTTCACTAGGACCTATAGATTTTTTCCAAGATTCTAGAAACCTCCTTTTCAAGATATTTTGCGAGCTTGAGAAAATACTTTAGACTTTCTATATGTTTCCTTTTGTCTTTAGAATTTTCCCGATTTGTTGAAAATACCCTAGATCTTGTAGATTTCTTCATTGACTTGTTGATACTCTGGTGAACTTCTAGAAACCTCCCATAGTCTTTAGACTTTGCACGAGCTTTTAGAAACCCTGAATCTTATAGGTTTCTTCGGTTATTTATAGAAACTTTTTGGGCTCCTGGGAATATCCCAAAGTCTTCGGAATCCCCCCAATCTTCTAGACATAGCTCAGATTTTGTTGAATTATTTCTGACTTATATAATTTTATGTGGATTCTATCGCCACAAGCTCATAGAAAAATCTCAGTTCTTGTTGAATTGTTCTCTAATTGTGATTTAAAGAAACTTTAATGAGCTTCTAGGAGACTCATGAAGTCTTCAGAATCTACCCGAGCTTCTAGAAAAACTTTAATATTCCCTGACTTATAGAAACATTTTTGAGTTTCTAGGAACATCTGTAAGCCTTGAGAATTTTCGTACGCTGTCATAAATATCCAAGACTGTGTAGAACTCTCCTCTGAGCTTTTAGGAATCACTCAAAACCTTCAGAATCTGCGCGATCTTTTGGAGAGCTTAGAACTTGTAGATTTTTTTCATCTTGCAGACACTTTGATGGCCGGCCATCATGGCCCTAAAGAAATATCCTAGAGCCTTCAGAATCCGCCCAATCTTCTAGAAATAATCAAAATGTTGTTGAACTTTGGTAATTTCCCAAAACTTTCAAAATCTGTGCAAGCTTTCAGAAAAACCTCAGTTCATAATGATTTCTTCCCTGATTCGTAGAAAATTTTTCGAAATTTCAAAAATTTCGCCGTCAGAATCCACAACCTTCTAGAATTACCTTAGTTCTTGTTGAATTCTTTTTTCGACCTATAGGAACGTTTTAAGGCTTTTAGGAATATCCAAAAAGTCGTCAGAATCTGTTCGAGTTTGAATAAATATCCCGAACCATGTAGATTTCTTCTCTGGTCAATAGGAACTTTTATGAGCTTCTTTCTAGAAATCTCCCAGATTTTTCTGAATTTTCCCAAGCTTCACGACAAAACTCAGCCTATGTTGATCTCTTCTCTAATTTATAGAAACTTTTTCGAGCTTCTAGGCATACCACGCCCAGGGTGAGGCATATGCACGGCGCCAATAAAAATTTACTGGAATTCACCTCGCCAATTCGAGATTTTCTTGAGAAATAGCAAATTTTTGCTTATTTTTCCGTTAAATAGTGGTCTAGGGACTTCTTCAGAATCTGTCTTCACTGGCTTATAGAAACTTTAATGATCTTCTAGCAGACTCATAAAGTCTTCAGAATCTACGCGAATTTGTATAAATATCCGAGACTTTGTAGATTTTTTCTCTTACCAATAGGAACTTATACGAGTTTCTAGGAATCTCCGAGAGCATTTACATAGAATCTGCCCAAGTTTATAGAATCTTTTTTTCTGGCTTTTAAAGAATTCAGAGTTTGTGCAAGCTTATAGAAATGTCCCAAACCTGTATATTTCTTCTCTGACTCATAGAAACTTTGATGAAATTCAAAAAATCACCCATATACTTTTGGATGTGCACAAGCTTTCAGAAATATCCTTGATCTTAGTGGATTTCTTCTCTGACTTATAGAAACTTGTTGAAGCTTCTAGGAATCTCTGAGAGCCTTGAGAATTTGCCTGATGTATCATAAATATCCCAGACTGTGTTGAATACTCCTTTGAGCCTCATGAAAATTCCAGTCTTCATAATTCGCACGATCTTTTAGAAATCGTCTAGATTTTGTTGATGTTCTTTCTGGCTCATAGAAACTTTTTTGGGCTTCTAGAAACCTCCCAAAACCTTCAGAATTTGCACGATCTTCTAGAAAAATCTAAGCTTTTGTTGATTTATAAAAATTTATTTGAGCTTTTAAAATTTTCCCAAAACCTTCAGAATTTTCGCGAGCTTTTAGGAATAGCCTGAACCTTATGGATTTCTTCTCTGACTTATAGAACCTTTTTTGGGCTTCTAGAACTCTTCTAGAATCTTTTGAACTTCCACGATCTTTTAGAAATTGTCAAGATCTTGTAAATTTCTTCTCCGACTTATAGGAACTTTTATGAGCTTCTAGAAGCTTCAGAATCTGCCCAAGTTTCTAGAAAAATCTCAGCTCTTGTTGATTTATAGGAGTTTATTTGAGCTTCTAAAATTCTCCCAAAACCTTCAGAATATGCACAATCTTTTAGAAATAGTCTAGATCTTGTAGACTTTCTCTCTGATTTATCAAAACTTTTTCGTTTTTCGAGAACTCTTCTAGAACCTTCAGAAGTTGCACGAGCTATTAGAAAAACCTCAGCTTTTGTTGATTTCTTTTCTGATTCATAAAAAATTTTGGAGCTTCTAGAAACCACGAGCTATTAGAAAAACTCTAGACTTTGTTGAATGTGTTCTGAATATGAGTTCCTATAAGTCCCCCAGAGCTCCCAAAAAACTGTAATTCTAGAATAAATAAAAATCAACAAGAATTTCAAGAAAATGAAAATTTGGAGGGATTTCAAATCAAAAAAAAAACTAAAAAGCTGTCAGAAAAAAAAGACATTTGATTGAATTTCATTATTTTTCAGGGACGCGGTCGCCCTCGTCGCTCGGCTTCTCAACCGGTTCCTCCTCCTCAACAACAACAACCTGCTTCTCGAAATCGCGCACAATCGAACACATCAAGAAGAGAGCCATCACCATCGCCATCACCAAATCCTGCGCCAGTTGTTACTAAACGAATCACGAGAAGCATGACAAAGGATGCGAGAGACGCGGAAGCGGCGGAGCGACAGCGACTTGGGAAGAAGCGCTATTCAGTTGGCAAAACTTTCTTGCCACCCACTGTTAGTTTATTTTCTTTTTTCCTGTAGCAAGCCTAGAAAACTTCAAATCTCGTGGGAAAAATTCATAGTTCATGTACATATTTCAGCCACCAAAATGCACAAGACAAATCGCCGAACGATTGTCCGGAATATTCAGAAAGTCTAAGGACTCGAAAAATTCGAAAGCATCGAAAAACCCGGCGAAAAATGTTCCAAAGCCGCCTGCAACTCGACCAGCACCAAGAAGATCTGCCTCGCGAACTCGTCAAAATCCGGATGTTGGAAATCGAGCGGAAGTTGTCCAAGAAGCTGCAAACCAAAGAAGCTCGGAAGAAGAAGAAGATCAGGATCAAGAGTATACTCATCAAGAAGGCTCGCGAAGATCTTCCACTCAACATCGCCGTCAAACTGATTCGAGACGCTCGTCGACAAGTTCAAGAAGATCTTCCACCAGCTCTTCTCACGGTGAATCTTCAACTGGATCTTCTGGCGCCCAAACTTCAACTGGATCTTCTGGCGGCCCATCGTCAGATGACGATGACGAGTATCGGCACAGTGATCGAAGATCACGAACACCATCTCCAGACAATCGCCGCCAAAACTCGTATCGTTCAAGATCTCATGCACCAGCTTCGTCTCGTCCAGCTGAAAATCGACAACCTCGAACACCAGTCCGCCGCCACCATTCAGTTGCTCAACTCAATCATCCAAGAGTATGTTTTTTTTGGGGCTGGGGCTCGAAAAACCCTCTCTCTTCTTGTGATTTTCCTCAATCAATTCATTTTTTCCAGGCACCTTATCTTTACATCACGAATCCAAGGGAATTCGAGAATGATTGTCAACTCGACGAGCATTTTCGTCGCTTTGGCAATTTGCGAATCGAATCAACACAACAATCGGTTAGTTTCAAATCCTCTCATTGAATTTGCAATTATTTCAATTTCGCCATTTTCAGGGATCATCGTCGAGAAGAAGACGTCAACAACAAGAAGCCAGGACACAATCCGAATCGGAATCAGGAGAATCTTCGGATGCCAATCGCCCATCAACATCAACCAATGTTCGCCGCGGAAACCGTCGCCACTGATTTTGGTTGGTTGATAGTTTTTTTCGAATTCCCCGCTCTCTTTTCATTTATTTTTTTGTCTTTTGTATTTGAATTGGTCCCGCTTTTTTGATTTTCTGCTGGTTTTCCCTCTTTTTCGCTTTTTTGTCCCCCCAAACTTTTTCTTTTTTCATCAGATTTTTTCGAAAAATCTGAGCTTCTCCCCGTATTTTTTGCCAGATTTTTTTATGAAAAAATCTGTTTTTTTTGTCCCCCAACTTTTTTCCGCTGAGATTTTTCAGAAAAATCTCCGATCCTTTTCCAACTATTTTTTTTGTCCCCATCCCAATTTTATTTGTCTCCAAGTTCTTCAAGAACAGCCTTTTCCCATGGTCAAATTGACCCATTTTTCTGTTCTTCCTTGGATCATAGTTATCCTAACTCGTATTTCAATTCTTTGGTCAATATGTGACCCTTTCTCCGCGAATCTGTGCCATGTATCTCATTTTTCTCTTTTTATCCGGGCTTAATAAATTTTTTTTGTCTTTTTAGAAAAATGTGTTTGATTGAGGAAAAACAAATTATAAATTCAATTCAACATTGAAATTCAACTTGAGAAGCTTACTTAGTTCGAACATCTCACTGATCTTCTAGATTTGATGGGACTTCGGGAGATCAAGATGAGATTCTTAAGATCTGTTTAAAGTTGATCCTGAAGATCTCACTGAAGTTTCAAAATACATTCTGAAGTTCTTACTTGAAACTTCTTCAGATCTTTTCCCTGAAAATCAAGTTTAAGTTTTTGAAATTCAATCACTTTTTGATCTGAAATAATACATGTTTCACCTGCTTGTAATTGAATAAAATGCCAATTTTTAAACCAAAAATAAACATTTTTGAAATTAACACCTGCACTTGGAAGTGACAAAGATCATGTTCAAAAATCATGCTTTAAAAAAATCTGAAAGCTCAATCTTCAGGCTCCGCTCGGAGCTCACGTCAGCAATCAGTTTTAAAATTTTCATCAGCTAATTGAGTTCTGAGCTCGCAGAAATATTTTTTTTTTGATAATAATCCTGATGTATTTGCGTAGTTCTCAATTTTTAGCCTCCTAATCCAGGTGGATTATGAGAAGAAAAAAAAAATGTATTTTTGCCATTTTCAAATAAAGTTTCAAAAATCTTGACATTAAACAAGGAAAATTGATAATTGGCAGGTGTAAAGTTGTATTTATTTGATTAGATTAGAAAAAAAAGAAAAGGAACTTGAGATTTTGAAATGAGGAAGTTTTTTATGGGGGGAAAATCGAAAAAAATGTGAGTTGAGATAAATTTCCAACAAAAAAATCCGAAATTTTGGTTATGAGATTTTTGGGCTAGACTAGACTATAGTGAGGATTTTTGGCGCGAAAATGCTGAATTATCAGAACGCCAAAATCTACAGTAATTCTCTGACGAATGAAAAAAGTTTTGTTTCAAAAAAATTTTTTTTTAAATCTGATATACTTCTAAAAAAAGTTCTGGAAGATATTAGAAGTTTCGAGTTTTCAAAAAACTTTTGAAGTTGAAAATTTTTGTGGTAGTCAAAGCCAACATTTTGAAGAATTTTGTCAATCTCAGGGTCACGGGTTCGATCCCCGGTGCCCGCTATCTCCGAAAAATTTTTTTTTTCATTTGACATGGCTTTCAGAAGGCTCCAGAAGACTTCAGAAGGCTTCAGAAGGCTTCAGAAGGCTTCAGAAGGGTTCAGAAGGCTTGATGAACCCTCAGAAAGCTTCAGAAGGCTTTAGAAGGCTTGAGAAAGCTTAAGAAGGCTTCAGAAGGCTTTCGAAGGCTTCAGAAAGCTTCAAACTTCACATATCACTTTTCCCTTTTGCTCTGAAAACTCCACCCCTTTCCAACTCAAAAAAAAGGCGGAGCTTGCTGAAAATTTTTCCAGCACCTCATTCCAAATTGAGAAATCTTTGGAACCGGTGACAAACCTCACAAAATGCGCCTCTTTCTTACCTCAACAATTCTGCTTTTTATGATGTTTGGAGCTGGAACTTTGGCAACATATCACACAATGAGTGTTCGAAAATATGTTGTCGATCTGGTTCATGACGGGAAAATCAAAACTGAATACACTAAAAGGTAAGTTGAGGATAAGATGAGCAATGTTTTTTGAAAATAATAAAAAAAATTCCAGCGTTCCAAGCGCTCTCTGCCAATCTCGCAAAAACGGACCACTGTTCTTCAAAATCAAAATGCTGTGCGGTGAAAATCTTCTTCTCCCAAAAGTCAGTGAAAACGGGGCTCTTCTCCTACTTCATCGCAAAGTTGAGGATGGAGAAAAACTCAAGAAATCGGATATCTTGAGATTGTGCGATCTTCAAATGGATCATCTCTCAAAGATCAGAAACGAATTTGTTCTTGACATTTTCCAGGATGAAAAATTGTTCATTTATTGTTAATTTGGATTTTTGTTTGTTTTTTTGACACAAGTTATTTTTGTTTTTATTTGAGAGGATTAATAAAGGTTGGATTGGGAATTGAAATATGTAAATGTTGAGAAGTCTCCAGAAGTCTTCAGAAAGCTTTAGAAGGCTTCAGAAGACTTCAGAGGGCTTCACAAAGCTTCAGAAGGCTTCAGAAGGCTTCAGAAAGCTTCAGAAGGCTTCAGAAGGCTTCAGAAGGCTTCAGAAGGCTTCAGAAAGCTTCACAAGGCTTTAGAAGTCTTCACAAGGCTTCAGAAGGCTTCAGGAATCTTCAGAGGGCTTCAGAGGGCTTCAGAGGGCTTCACAAGGCTTCAGAAGGCTTCACAAGGCTTCAGAAGGCTACAGAAAACACTGTGATATCAATTTTCTCAAGCAAAATTAATTTCGATGACGCAGATTATTTCCAATGAAGCGCAATAAATTGTGTGTTCAAAAATAGTTTTTTTTTTCAAAATTTATAATTTTAATGGAAATTACTGTAGCCTCAATGTTTTTTTAGAACATATTTATTAACGAAAAGGGATTATCCATCCTACGGACAACATCTGCTTATCTGGGTTTAGTATAAGATTAATCTTACTGTAGTTTTGATCGAATTTGAACTGGGGATTTATTTTTGATATTCATAAATGAGCTTATTTGGAATTTGTTTATTAGTTTATAGTTAGTGTAACTCAAGAAAATAGTTCTCGAGATTCCGAAAAAAAATGTTAAATGTTCAAATTGTAAGCTGAATTTTTCATAATTTTTTTCGGGTTATAAATATATGTACATACATAGATATAATAAATGCCAAAAATAAAATCTTAACTTTCTGCTTCATCAGAACTACAGTAAGATTAATCTTCTCTTATTAAGCCCAGATAAGCATTTGTTGCACGTAGAATGGATAATCTCTTTTTGTTGATCACTTTTTTTCTCAAAACCAAAACTCAACATCTACAGTAATTTTCATTAAATACATATGAATTTGAAAAAAAGTTATTTTTGAACACTAATTTCATTGCGCTTCATTGAAAATCATTAGGTTCCTTTTGCGTCATTGAAATTAATTTTGCTTGAGAAAATTGAGATTGTTTTCAGCCAAAATGTGAAAAAAAAAACTTCAATTTGAAAATCGAGGGCAAAAAAACTGAGCTGGGACACCTCACATTGTCTTCCAAACCTTTCTTAAGCCTTCTGAAGCCTTCAGAAGCCTTCTGAAGCCCTTTGAAGCCTTCCGACGCCCCAGAATTCTTCTGAAGCCCTTTGAAGCCTTCTGAAGCCCACTGAAGACTTCTGAATTCAAGAAAATGTTATTCTACACTAGCCGCTTCTTTCAGAAAAAAAAAAACATACTTAAAGTAACTCCAGAACTTCCGCTGCCAAAAATAAAACCAAATTCAAACTATGGAAACATATTTCTCAAAGGCAAAAAAAAAATAAAAAACATTTCATCGGGTGGGGCCCGATCCCACCACCTCTCGACTAACAATCCAGCGCTCTACCACAACACCACAGCACACACATTTTCTCCTGTTCAAAATACCCTTGAAATGAAGGCATGCCGCTTTTCTGTTTTTCTTTCATAAATCGAACAACTTTCATTTTTTCATTTTCAATTCAAAACTTTATGACTTCACTTCAAAATATAAACTGTTCAATTATATTTTGAATCAATCCAGTTGAATTATCTGGAACACCGACAATCACAAGGGAAATAAAATTAAATTGATTTTCGCCCAAAATTTGAGCAGTGAAGTAAACACGAACATCATCTTCGGTTTTGTCAATGTTCAAATAATGATTTCCAAACGACTCATATAAATTAAATTTCAAGTAATTTCTCGGAAAAACCTGTTCAATATTGATATTTTGAGGAAATCCTCCAAAAATACGGAACAGCGATTCTTTTGATGCTTCTCCGATTACAGTTCCACTTTTATTAAAAATTGGAGCGGTGAAACCTGAATAAAAGATGGAATAATTGTTTGATCTTGCTGCATTCACTAATGCGTTCAGAAATTGATATCCAATTATTGAACCATCTTGTTGTTGAGAAGGTTGAGTTGTAGTTGAAAAATCGGAGAATCTCGGAAGATACTGGGCAGATCTCGAAAGAACAGCAGGAATAATAAGGAAAATCAAAATTTTGCTCATTTTTCAATGAAATGAAATATGGCGGGCGCTTTTAAAACGAATTTTGTTGTATAAAAATTTTTCAAATAAAATGCAGCAACAATTAGTCAAGGGTCTCGTGATTATTTTGAAAACATAAATTCAAAGACCAAATATTGAATGGAAATTTTGTAAAAAGATCCCTCTGACGCCTTCTGAAGCCTTCTGAAGCCTTCTGAAGCCCCCAGAAAACTTTTGAAGCCTTCTGAAGTTCCCAGAAATCTTCTCTAGCCTCCAAAAGTCTTCTGAAGCCCCCAGAAATCTTTCGAAGCCTTCTGAAGCCTTCTGTAGTTTCCTGAAACCTCTGAAAACTTCTGAAGCCTTCTGAAGATTTCTGAAGCCCCCAGAAATCTTCTGAAGCGTTCTGAAGCCTTCTGAAGCCTTCTGTAGTTTCCTGAAGCCCTCAGAAGCCTTCTGAAGCCCATTTCCCTACTCCAAAATTCCATGGTTTTTTGTTTTGAAACTAAATTTTATAACTGGAAAAATATGAGAAGAACTTTGTCAAATTTAAATTTTTAGAAGTGATCAAAAATTTAGAATTACATGACTCTAGGGAAAAAATGGGATTTTTTTTAGAAATTTTTTTTTTCAAACACCTGCCACATTCCAAAAATTTTGGAATAACAAAAGACTTTCAAGGTTGTTAAAAGTAAATTTTTTGTTCTTTTTTTTTGTTAAGAATCCCAATTAGCAAAGATTTGGTTTGGCTAATTAAAAATTTTTTTTTCTAATTGAGCTTCAAAAGCTTCTTATTATTTTTTGGCCCTAATAATATATGTATATTTTTCACATAATTTTCATATCAACTCATATTTCCTTACATAAATATCCGAAAAATTGTTTATACAAAAAAAAAGTGCACCATTACTCATATCATTTTCCTTCCCTCTCTCTCTCCCTTCCCGCTTTGAAAAAACCGAACAGACAGACAGACACAGTCATTCATCCTTCCTCTTTTTTACTTTTTCTTGTTCTCTTTCTTTTTTGCTACTTATTTACATATGTTTCTGTGAAATATTGCGAAATTTTTTTTTGATTTTTGGGCCTAAAAATTTTCGAATTTTGATATTTGCAGGGGGTTTTTTGAGAGATGAAACTTATTTTTGATAGAAATTTCATGGGCAGTATTTTTTGAAAGGAAATTCGGCATATTTTAGATAAAAACTTTTCATTTTAATTTTTCTGGCCAGGATTTTTGAGAGAAAATTCCAGGCGCCTTTAAATTTCTAACTAGAAATTTTCCGAATTTTTTTAAATTTAGTAAATTTAAAGCTTCATTTTTGGCCCGAATTTTTTTCTCATTCTGATTTACCCGAAAATTGATTTTTTTTTTCTTCTTTTTGTATATCATTTTTTTCCTGAATTTTTGAATTCTTCCAAATTTTCTCTTATTTGAGTTTCTTGTAGAAAATCAAAAATTTGATCTCTAAAAAATACCGTAATCTAGTGAGGCATACAGTAGGTTTTTTTTGAATTTTTTTTTGTTTATGACTCATTTTTGTATATCAATCAATAATTGTTTATTTTTTGTGACCTTTTTTTTCTTTGATTTTTTTTTCGTGATCTTTTTTGGTTGTGGGACTTGGGAAGTGAGAAGCTTTGAGGCATTTTTTTGGGTTCTTCATGAATTAAAAAAAATTAAACCGAAAATTGATTCACAAACGGTATTTTTATTGATTTTTCACCATTTTCTCAAATAATTCTTAACTGAATAAAATGAAGCTAAAACACATTTTAGTGTACAGAAATGCTATTTCAAGACCTTCAAGTTAGCCTAAAAGACAAATCAAGCCTAACAACTCCCAAAAAATGAAATTGGTGATTTTCGAAACATTTCGAATATTTTCGAAAACCAATAATTTTTTTTATCAATCGATATGGACTTGTGTGTATGAATAAATGTACGGACTTTTTTTTTGTTTTTTTTCAGTTTTCATTGTGTTTTTTTATTATTTTTATTTAAATTTGTACGAATGAACGGAACTTAAAATTACGGAAGTAAAAAAATTTGAAAAAAAACTATAAAAATGGCTGGAGCGATCTTAAAAAGATGAAAAACTCGAAGAATTTTCATTAAAGTGACAGGATTCGAAACTCAACAAAGTCATCGAAGGGAATCCGTCGATCTCTACCACTATAATCCACCCGATTCAGATTCAGAAGATCTCGAAGAATTTGAAGATCACATTCAAGTTCGACCAACTCAAGACTTTCAAATTCGAAATGCGTAAGATCGAGAATCTTATGAAAATCAAGATAGATAGGCTAAATCAGGTATTCCTCAGGCCAAAACGACCGTATAGAAGACGAATTTTGGTGCCAAAATGCGGAAAAAACTGAAAATGAAGATGAAGCCACGAAATTCCGACGGAAAATCTGGATGTTTATGAGGATTACGATCGGGAAACAGTGAGATTTGATAAGGATCGAAGAATACGCTGATCATTCCAAAAAATCAATGAGTGGAAAATATTATATTTTTTGGAGCGATTGGCTAAAATCCAAGAAGCACAACTAACATGGGATAAAAGAGTCATAGCAGATTGTCTGAACCTTCAAAAGTTACCACAAGCCTTACGATTCAAATATTTGGAACAAAAATGGGAAGGGAGACACTACGGAAACCTGAATTAAATGAAGACATACGAGAAAGGAATTCGCAAATTACGAAAATAACAATCAATGAGTGGAAAATATTGTATTTTGCCGAGTTTGACATTGGAAGAGTTTTGGTGGCCTAGAAAACCAAAAAAAATAACAATTTTCTAGTCCCCAAATCGTTCTGAATACATATTCCAGATGAATCAACGGAATCAGCAAAGTCATCAAAGGGAATTCGTCGATTTCTACCACTATAATCCACCCGATTCAGATTCAGAAGATCTCGAAGAATTCAAAGATCACATTCAAGTTCGACCAACTCAAGATTTTCAAATTCGAAATGCGGAAGATCGAGAATCTTATGAAAATCAAGATAGATAGGCTAAATCAGGTGTTCCTCAGGCCAAAAAGACCGAAGTTCGAGGAGTTTTCATGAAGAGTTTCATGCAAGTTGAAGCTCCAGAAACATCGAAGACAACAAAATCAATCAGTGGAAAATATTATATTTTGTTGAAAATATAATAAACTGGGAGATTTAGTCCGATCTCTCACAAGAATAGAAAATTTATTCTATTTATTCAGCAGGGAAAATCGAAATCGAAATTGACGGAAACCTGAATTAAATGAAGACATACGAGAAAGGAATTTGGAAATTATGAAAATAACAATCAATGAGTGGGAAATATTGTATTTTGCAGAATTCGACATTGATATATTAGCAAAATATTAAACCCGACTCAAACGTGAATGGATAGAAGGCCAATTGGAAAATTAATGAGTGGAAATTATTATATTTTGGTTAAAATATAATAAACTGGGAGATTTAGTCCGATCTCTCATAAGAATAGAAAATTTATTCTATTTATTCAGCAGGGAAAATCGAAATCGAAATTGACGGAAACCTGAATTAAATGAAGACATACGAGAAAGGAATTTGGAAATTATGAAAATAACAATCAATGAGTGGAAAATATTGTATTTTGCGGAATTTGACATTGATATATTGGCAAAATATTAAACCCGACTCAAACGTGAATGGATAGAAGGCCAATTGGAAAATTAATGAGTGGAAATTATTATATTTTGGTTAAAATATAATAAACTGGGAGATTTAGTCCGATCTCTCATAAGAATAGAAAATTTATTCTATTTATTCAGCAGGGAAAATCGAAATCGAAATTGACGGAAACCTGAATTAAATGAAGACATACGAGAAAGGAATTTGGAAATTATGAAAATAACAATCAATGAGTGGAAAATATTGTATTTTGCGGAATTTGACATTGATATATTGGCAAAATATTAAACCCGACTCAAACGTGAATGGATAGAAGGCCAATTGGACAATCAATGAGTGGAAAATATAATATTTTGGTATCTCAAATTCGAGAAGAAAAACAAGAAATTTTGTATTGCATTTGGCAGAAATGAAGAAAACACTACTAAAAGAGATGATGGTGGATCGGAAACCAAGAAAATGGAAAAAAAATGTTTCGAGGGACCAACACTTTCCAACTCCTAGAAAAACCTACTTTAAAAAATTCATAAATCAATCATTTTTCAACTGATATTTTTTGTTTGAATAAATATTTACATATCTATATATTTTTGTATTTTTTTTGAAAAATCTGGAAAGCTTGAAGATTAATTTTCTCACATTTGAAAAAAGGTTTGTTTTTGGTCCTCATTGTCTCTTCCAAAAATAATGTATTTTATATTTTCAGGCTCGAATCAACATAAAATCTGAAAATTATCTAGATTTCGGGATGTTTGACCAACAAGATTTAGAGATTTTAAGGTTGGTCCACTCCAGAAATTTGATTAAAAATTCAATAAATTGTATTTTTACAGTTCTCAAAAGCAAAAATTTCTTGGATCATAAAAATGAGGAAAAAATCCCGAGCCTGCATTTTTTTTGAAATTAAAAAAAAATGGAAAGTCTATTTAAAACTTTCAAACTTCTATCATTTTTTTTCTGAAATTTTGTAAATCTAGAAAATTTTTCAACGATTTTTGAACCATATATTTTTGTATCTGTATAGGACTTTTCATGTATTTTTTTTTAATATTTTTAAAATCAGATTTTTTCTTCATTCTTCGGTTTATTCAATTTTTTTGTAAAATAATTTATTTTTATTTTTTGAATTTAGATTTTTTTGCTTCCCTATATTTTTCCCCTTTTAATGTGATCCAGAATTTGTTTTTTTTCCTTTTTTTCCCAATTTTTTGTTAGGGAAAATTTATATTCATTTTTTTATGTTCGAAGTTTTCCCATTTCATGTAACTCAAAATCCTGACATCCCTTATCTCCCAAACTAACTTGACTTATGATAACTTTTTTTTTTATTATTGTCACACAACGTGCAATTCGAATTATATAATAAGGTACAAAGTCTTTCAGAAAAAAACATTACTTATAAAAATTATTTATTTTTTCAGATCCATAACAAGTTCAACAACCTGGAATATTGAAATGCAATCAATTTTTCAAATGTTCAAGGCAACATCAGCGTTAGGACCTGAAGGTATTTAGAATTTTGAAAAATTTGTGAGCTAGGAATTTTCATTCTTCAAATTTTGTTTTCTCTGCGGTCTATCTCTAAAAACTCAATCTCCCGCGCGCTCTGCGAAATAGTGGGGATAGGAGAGAGAGTGCCAGACACAATTGTTTTTTGACTCCCTGCCATATGCATTTGTAGCTTTCCATTTTTTTCTTGTAGTGTGTGTGTTTGAGAATTTTTTTTTAGAAAAAAAAATCATTTAATTTTTTCCAGAGATATCGGTTGAAAACAAAAATGTTTTTACACATGATAATAATCAAAATTCTTATTATCTCAAGTTTGGAGAACATCAGTTTTCTTGGTGAGTGAGACATTTTGGGTTTTTTTTATTAGAGTAAATTAAAGAAAATATTTTTTGCAGCTTCTCAAAAGGACTCATTGGCATGAATTTAAACGAATTCATTTCCGAATATGTCAACAAATATTGAACAAATACCGAAAAAGTTTCAAAATTGTATCATCGAGACAACTATGATAATTTAAATATCGATCAAGTCACATGCTTTAAAAAATTATTTTTTCGAATGGAATCCTGCTTGTAGTGCTCTTCGAATTTATGAAAAATCAAGAAATCAGTGGATCATATTCGGATTGCAATTTTAAATGGAAATGCAGATGAACTTTTGAAACAACTGCAGGTATGGATTTTTTTATACTGAATTTTCAAGATTTCAAAAATTTCAACAAAAAAATCTATATTATTTTGTAATAAAAAACCTAGAAAAAAATCGAAAAACAAAATATACAGTTTATTATTTTTGAATATAGACAATGTGATATTGAGAGAGTGCAGACATACAAATTGATTTATCGCACAAAAATACTAAAAACTAATTTTTCTGTCTGCACTCTCTCAATATCACGTTGTCTCTATTCAAAAATAATAAACTGTATATTTTGTTTTTGCAACGTTTTTCTGCATAGGAAAAAAATGTTTTTTTATTAAAACATATTATTCTTGGGATTTTTAGGTCCCAAAATAAATTTGTGAGTTCAAGACAAATTTGTGAGTTCTAGAAAGTTTCCAGTCTCAAAAGCTCCTAGAGCTTCTCAAAGCCATCTGAAACATCCTGGTGGACTTCTAAAGCCCCTAAAGCCCCTAGAGACTCCGGAAAAGCACCATGAATCCCCTAGAGCCTCCGGAAAGCCTTTTAGAGCCCCCTGAATGCCCCTGAAGCTCCCCAGTATTCTGATAGCAACATTCACATTTTTCAGCCAAAAAATCTGATTATTCGACACAATATTTTGAAAAGAAGGATGATGTTCGTCAATTTTTCCAATAATGTTTTAAACATAAGAAATTTGCTTGCATATTCGGAATATTGATTTTTTTTTAAATTTTACTGTCACACTTGGCGAGAGAGTGTCCCAAAATTTTTGTGCAGCGTGAAATTTTGAATTTTTTTGAATATTCTCATCAATATCCGCTGAAAATCAATGAACACTTCACTTTTTCGTGAAAAAAATGGCTTTTGAAAATTTTCATTAGCTTTCCGCCCGAATCGAAATTTTGATTTGGGCGGGAATTTTTAATTGGACACATCTCGTCAGGTGTGTTTACTGTTGAATTTTTATGTTGTAAAACGTTCTATTTTTCAATAAAAAACATTATTGTTATACATATAAAAACAGATTTGAAGTTATTTTCATTTTCCAAAAAATTCAGATCTACAGTACTTCCCACACTGAAAACATCAAAAAAAATATTTCGCAATCCACTTTATTAAAAAATATTTGATGGCCGATATTTTTCAAATCCTAGTCCCTTTCTCTCCTTTCTTTTTTTCTTTTCCCTCTCCTCTTTTTCCTCACTCTTCTAATATACAAATTTCATTGTGTTTTTTTAAAGTTCTTCAAAACATACAGAATTTTGATTTTTCGGCTCTTTCAATGAAACAAATTAAAAGAAAATTACTCGGACATTTTTTTTCATAAAAAAGTTATTGATGAATAAATGAATAAAGAATATAAAACATAATAATAACATGTACATAAAAGAATAGATAAGAAATTGAAGTATTCATTATTTATATAGTGCACAAAGTGATAAGATACCAAAAAATATAAATATCATTAAAGGGTTGGTGCTGCGCCAGGGAATCTTGCTTGGTTTAGATAGGAATAAGATGCTCCTGGAAGGTTCCAGTTTTAGAAAAAATTCTAGTATCAATTCAGCCCATGTTTTTCCTCAAAAACACAAGCGAGTTAAAACCTACGAAATAAAGAATGTAAATGCGCTCTAGCGCACAACTTGTTTTTGAATTTTCGTGCGCGTGTTTGCACACAACTTTGAACATAACACGGTGACGCCTTTTTGCAGACGATTTTTTCACCAGGAAAACACCAACCCTTTAAGAGAGACTTTTTGTAAGAACGTAAATCGAGATGTACAACAAAATGGATCGAAAATTTAGAATGAGCCAAATTTTTTTTTTATTTGAAAGGTATGATGTTTGAGTGTTTTGTCCGCACAGTAAGACCTTATATAAAAAATTGGTTCACGGTGTATAGGTCGATGTTCGAATTTTGGTCTTGTTTTTGAAAAAATCGTAACTAGGCTCAAAGTCAATATTTTTCGACGATCAAAAAGTGATTTTTCTCCATTTTTCATTCCGGAGAAGCTGGAATTAACGAAAATTTGGTGAGATTTCGTCCTGACTTTTTCCGAGAAAATTTTCAAAAAAAATTTTTTTTAATTTGGGAGTCAAGAGCCCAGAGAATAAGTGTTTTTAAAAGATTCTTCATGCAATTTTACGTATTTTCGAACAATCAAATCAAAAATTCTCAGTACCCCCGTTTTCAAAAAAATCACTTTAAAATGTTCACTTATTTTCTCCTCTTGAAAGGTTGAATAATTGATTTCAGCACATTGATCCGTGATAAAATGCTGAGTTTTAACTATTTCTGATCATTCATATTTGTTTCAAAACAGTTCTGATCCTTTATCTAGATTCTATGTCCCTGTATGCCTCAAAAACCTAAAATATGCACTTTTCAAAAAATGAACATACTTTCTCCGGAATCCAGCTTCTCCGGAATGAAAAATAGAGAAAAATCATTTTTTGATCGTCGAAAAATATTGACTTTGAGCCTAGTTACGATTTTTTCAAAAACAAGACCAAAACTCGAACATCGACCTATACACCGTGAACCAACATTTTATATAAGGTCCTACTGTGCGCATAAAACCCGCAAAAAAGTTTGGCCAAATCAGAGAATATCACTTTTCTTGTACAGACCACCCCAGTTTTATTTACGTTTTTACAAAAAGTCTCTTTTAATTACAGTACACGTTATAAATATTTTTTGAGCAAGTGGTGTATTTTTTGAAATAATCATCTCTTGAGGTGTTTTTTCAATTCTCTCGTGAACTGTAAGGATCTTTTCAGAGGTTTTTTCTTATTTAGAGGATTAAAAAATCTTATTTTTCCACAGAAAAATCAAATGTTCATCTTCACAAAAATTGTTCAATGAAGAAAATGCCAAGAGAAAAAAGTAAATTGATTGACATTGAATGGTTTTCTTTTTTGTTTGAAAAAAGTTGGTTGTCGTTCTTTCAGAATCATCTGATAACATATGATGGTTAGTATGATGACATGCAACAATTTTTCAACGAAATTTGATTTTCGTCTTCTTCTTTTTTGAGAATGAAAAAAAATTAATCAACCAATTGAACATTTTTTCTAACAATTTTTAGTTTTTCTTTCATTATCACATTTTCCCGTTCCAAGATGCCTTTGATGGGCGGAGCTGAACACACACACACTATATAAACTCTCGTTTTCAGTAAAAAAATTGTTAGCTGGTTTGTTTTCAACGTCTAGTTTTAGTCGCGCAATCAGGATTCATAGTAATATTTTTAGTAGACTTGTTTCAATGTAAAATCTGCCTATTTATTCAATTTCTTCATATTTTCTAGTAGTCATAAAAAAGGTAGGATTTTTTATTATTTGCGGGGAATCAATGGCAGTTCCTGAACAGGAACAATTTAATTAGAACTTTTTCTATTTTCATGGGAACTGAACGTGGGAACAGGGTGTAAATAATTTTTGCAAAAAGTAATATATGTTATAGCCCTCCAGCCGCTCGCTCGCTAGCCACCCAAGCCGCTTAAGGCGCTCGAGCGGCTCGATGTTCTTCGATTTGCCTCATTCCAAAAAACATCGGACATACATGAACTAGTCGCTCCGGGGACCCTTGAGTTAACCTCCCTTCCAGGGAAAATTTTCGAAAAGTCCAATTTTGTTATCGACACAGAACTAATCATTTTTATATTCCTGAAAAATTTGTACCTTTTCAGAAAAAGTCATTGATTTGGTTGTTGATGCACTGAAGGTTGCATTTGATGCAACCTTCAGTGCTTCAACAACCAAATCAATTATGATGTTCTTCAAAGTTTAAAGTCAATGGGACCAAACATAAGAGCATTGATTAATTCGTCCGTACCAATCGGAACATATGTTCTACATCACTTAAACCCGCAGGTATTGTATCTACTCCACTGCAATTTACAAGTCTTGTCCTTCCACAAAGTCTGAGTAGCTTGGTTTTGCTGGAAAACACTTCAAAAATGGCGAATTTTCACCCAAAAACTCGAATAGGTTACTTTTCACGTACTAATTTGATAGATATTATTTGATGTATTGATGTCTTTCAGGCTGGTAATCGATAGATTTTGACTTTCGGGGACACCTCTTTTCATGTGATTTTCGCTCATTTCGAGCCTGAAAGACATCAATACATCAAATAATATCTATCAAATTGGTAGGTACCATCATAATCGTCGTGAAAAATAACCTATTCGAGTTTTTGGGTGCCTGATCAATTCAAGTCGTGTACCCGAAATCGCACATTTCAGAGAATAACCATACCACGTTCATTGATGACGGATAGGAACAACGAATTTCTTGACCCGAGAAAATTCAAAGATGATACGTTTATCGATGACTTTAGCAGAACATGCAGAGATGAAGACACGTACGTTTTTTGTTTAGTCCTTACTTACTTCGTTAGATCAAATAAATATACTTTTCAGAGCATCAAAAAAAAAAATACTGAAGGTATGAGTTTTGTTGATTCAGAGGCCACTTGTAGTCCGTCTAGAAATCGGAGTCACCCCGCAAAGATTGAATTTTAGGCTGCAGGTTTCGTCACTTTGGATTGGCTAAATTTAGGAAATGCGCTCCAGCGCACAAAGGGGGGGGGGGAATTTAATTGTTTGTTTTGGGTGTTCTAGGAATGCCTTTTTGAGGTTTTATCGACTGTTTTGAGAGTGAGTTTGCCGATTTCAACTATTTTCAAGGAAGTTGAAAGCATTTGTCAATCTTTTTCGCCTTCTAAATTAGCTCAAAGCCTTACAAAGTCCCCTGAAGTCTCCTAAAGCTTCTCGAAACCTTTTAGAGCCCTCTGAAGCCCCATGAAGCCTCTCTAAGCCTCAAAAGCCCCCCAAAGCCCCTGAAGCTCTCCAGTTTTCTGATAGCAAAATTCACATTTTTCAGCGAGAAAAATCTGATTATTCGACACAATATTTTGAAAAAAAGGATGATGGTTCCCAATTTTTCCAATAATACTTTATACATAAGAAATCTGTTTGCATATTCGGAATATTGATTTTTTTGTTGATTTTACTGTTGAATTTTTATGTTGTAAAACATTTTTTTTAAAATAAAAAACATTACTGTTATCAAAAAGAAAAAAAATCCACAATTTTGTGAATCATTTTCATCGATTGTTTCATCAGCCAATGCCAATTTCTCTGTTTTTCCCGAAATTAAGATCTACAGTAATTCCCACACTGTGAAGATCAAAAAAATTATTTCGCAATCCACTTCGATAAAAAAATATTTGATGGCCGATAATTTTCAAATCCTAGTCCCCCTCTCTTTTATTTTTTTTTCTTTTCCCTCTCCTTTTTTTCCTCACTTTCTTCTAAAATTCAAATTTCAATGTGTTTTTAAAGTTCTTCAGAATCAAATATAGATTTCAAATTTTTTATTTTCTTCATCGAAATTACAGTACCTTGAGTTAGTTACAGTATCCCTAATTTAGAGCCCTATCTAGCCCAAAATTAGCAAAAGCTGCTTTATGATCTATTTGAAAGTGAGAAATAGGAAATTACATCCATCTAACAATTCTAGACTTCTAGAGATCCCTAAACTTCAGATTCATTTTTGACTGATAACAATTTATTTAGTCAAAAATGAGTCTGAAGTTTAGGGATCTCTGGACGTCTGATTGAAGTCTAGAATTGTTAGATGAATGTAATTTCCTATTTCTCACTTCCAAATTGATCATAAAGCAGCTTTTGCTAATTTTCGGCTAGAGTTAGAAAATTTTTTGAAGATGGAGTTTGAGCAAAAAATAGGTTATGCTCATTTTAATTTTTCACAAATCCCAATTTTTCAACAAAAAATCGTTCCATTTTTCCATGAATTGCGCTACAAAAATTATTTCGCAATCTTTTTGATAAAAAATTTTATGGCCGATATTTTTCAAATCCTAGTCCCCTTCTCCTTTCTCTTTTTCTTTTCCCTCTCCTCTTTTTTTCTCACTCTTTTCATGTTTTCAAATTTGAATGCGTGTTGTTTTGTTTTTAAAATCAAGATTCTGTATGTTTTTGAAAAACATAAACAATTTGAAAAACTTTAAAAACACATCGGAATTTGAATTTTAGAAGAAAGTGAGGAAAAAGAGGAGAGGGAAAAGAAAAAGAGAAAGGAGAAGAGGACTAGAATTTGAAAATTATCGGCCATCAAATATTTTTTATCGAAGTGGATTGCGTAATAATTTTTTGATCTTCACAGTGTGGGAATTACTTGTTGCCAAACTAAAATCTCATAAAAATTACCTGGGATCAACGTTCCAATTGAATCTCATCCAGAAAAATCTCGTTGATCTTCTCTATGGAAATCCGCGCTGTCTTCCAAATGCTCCTTCTGAACATCCTCGACCTCATTAAAAATCATCGCAATTCTCCAAGTCAGCGTATTTTTTGGCAAAATCTCGATTAATCTACAGTAGGAAAATACATAGCTGCGGAGCAACACATTTTATAAAAATGTACCTGGAAAAAACGCGGCCGAAACAATTTCATTCCAAGAAGCCAAAAATGTGCTGTGAGTAGAATTGTCCTTCAGAAATCCCGGCTCCATTCCCATCTTTCTTTTATATATTTGTTGTCGTCTCGATTTCATTTTCCTTATTATATGCAAAAAGTTTCGAATATTCTCTATTGATCTTCTTTTTGCGATCTTGAATTCTGCAGTTCATACACAACTTTGTTGCACCAAAAAGTCCTTCATCAATTTTTTCTATTGAAAAATTGGTTGTTCTTTTTCACTTGAACTTCCATTTGCAATCAAAAAATTCTCTTGACGCCAATTTTCTGTGAAAATATTGATTTAACAACGGGAATATGGCGTGGCCAAACTAAATTATCATAAAAAATACCTGAGAATAACAACATCCAATTCATTTTCATCCAACACAATCCTCCTTCTTCACAATCTGATTTTGTCCAAACGCATTGAAATCTTGTTGTCGCCATGATTTTGTCGCAAGTTGGATGAGCACTTTGAGACAATTCTTTGTCGTCTACATAAGCAGCTGATTTCTGACCATCCATTTTGTCTTTTTTGGCAAAATCGATTGATTGTCCGATGAGCAAATAATTGTTGAGCTTCTTCCATTTTCAAAACCTCATCAATTGATACATTTGTTGTTTCTCTTCCTCACTTCAATTTCTTTCAAAGCCTCTGAATTCCTCTTGCCCTTCTTCTTCTTCTCGTTTTCATCTAGAATCCTCGAATCCCTCTCGCCGATGCCATTTCCTGTAAAAATACCGATTAACCAACGGGATAATTGTTTAGTCGAACTAAAATATCATAAAAATTACCTGGGAATCAGAGCCAGATTTGAAATACTCAACGTTCCAATTGCATCCCATCCAGAGAAATCTCGTGGAAATCCTGCTCAATCTTCCAAAGTTGCTGCATCTGCACATCCTCAACCTCATCAAAAATCATCGCAATTCTCCAAGGGAATTGGCACCAATCCACGCCATAATCAACACATCGTGTGAAATCCTTGAATCCTTGCATCAACCATCAACAATACTACGTTCGGCAATCAAGAAAATCATGGGAAAATCCATCATCTTCTGGAAATCGTGTGGACGTCATCGATTTGCAGAAAGTTGTGCAGAACTCTGTCAAAATCATCCAACTCGAGAGCTTCTCCATCTTCAAAACCAACTTCTTCTCAAAATTCAAAAATCCTCGATTCCTTTCTGTCCACGCAAATTCTGTCTCCTGCAAAAATATCAGTTAACCAACGGGAAAATTGTGTTGCCGAACTAAAATATCATAAAAATTACCTAATAAACTTTGTCGACTTTGTCTATATCCGACTTTATCTATAGACACACCTGCAAACCAATTTATTGATTGGAAAAGGCGTGGTTAGGAGAGAAAAACAAACAAAAACAAACACAAAAAAGAAGAAAAAGAAGAAAGGTGGCATGAAAAGAGCGAGAGAGTGGAAAAAAAGGAGACGCAGACACACCTGCAAACCAATTTATTGATCGAAAAGGGCGTGGTTAGGAAAGAAAAACAAAGAAAAAGAAGAAAGGTGGCATGTGTGTGGGAGAGAGAGTGCAAGAAATAGCAAGACACAGACAGCCAAACAAACAAGCACTGTTCGTTGGAGCGCGTATGGTCTATGTATTGCACAATACATGGAAAATATGCGTTGTACTTTTGGTTTTCAGCAAAAAGACCACCCAGTTAACTGATACGAAGGTCTTTTGAATAAATTTTTCACGGTGTGGAACAATAATGAAAAAGAAAAAAAAACAATTTGTTTTCAAAATCTCATCAGTTTATTGGATTGAAGATTAACAAGTGTAAAACATTAGAAAAACAGTTGGAATAAAAAATCTAATAAGACCAGGTAACTTTTTTTGGACATTTTAGCCGGGAAAACAAATATATTTAACAACTTTGAGTACAGTTTTGACAGAATTCGGGGAAACATGTAAACTTAACAGGGGGATGAAAACTTAACAGGGACATGTAAACTTAACAGGGTGATTTAACAAATTCTTTAACAAAAATCAACAAAATTTATAACAGTTTTAACATGAGAAGCCTAAGTGAAGCTTAGAAGTTGATATTGATGAAAAAAACATCCACATCCATGAAGTAGCGCCAGTTCTGAAATAGAATAATTGTGAATTCAAATTTTTTTGACTTCTGAAGACCTCTAAAGCCTTCTGAAGCCTTCGGAAGCCTTCGGAAGCCTTCGGAAGCCTTCGGAAGCCTTCGGAAGCCTTCGGAAGCCTTCGGAAGCCTCCTAAAGTCTCCTGAAGCCTTTGGAAGCCTTCTGAAGCCTTCGGAAGCCTTTTGAAGCCTCCTAAAGTCTCCTGAAGCCTTTGGAAGCCTTCTGAAGCGTTCGGAAGCCTTCTGAAGCCTTCGGAAGCCTTCGGAAGCCTTCGGAAGCCTTCGGAAGCCTTCGGAAGCCTTCGGAAGCCTTCGGAAGCCTTCGGAAGCCTTCGGAAGCCTTCGGAAGCCTTCGGAAGCCTTCGGAAGCCTTCGGAAGCCTTCTAAAGCCAAAAAAAAATAATTACATCCTGGATGCTGCGGTGAGTTCTTCTAATGTGCCTCATGATGTCATTCAAATTGTCACGGTTATTTGCATCGCGTTCTGCATTTGCGATAATCATCTCATACAAGCGCGACTGGAAAAAATAAGGTTATGTATATTCTTGATTCTCCATACGAAAACTCACTAAGTTAGAGTGTAATGAAGCAGCTTGGCGGAAAATCAAGCTTGCTAATTGAAGCAAAAAAATACGATCCCTTGGTGGCAAGCCATAATTGAATCGATTATTCAATAACTGCAAAAAAAATTGATTTTGTTTCATGAAACAGGCCTTGAAAAAATTAACTTACGACCACAATACTTTGCGCTCGTCCAACGGCGCCATGCGCAAAGATTAATGCTTCTTGTTCCCAGTGTTGAAGTGGATGAATAATTGGATAGTTGTCCATTTTGACTGAAAAAAAAACCAACACATATTTGTTGTCTAGAATTTTTTGCTAAGCTTCTTGAGCTTCGAATCAAAAAAATCCCAAAGCTTTAAGATTAACTCTGAATAAGGTCACAATCATGAAACTTAACTTGATTTTCAAAATTCAATCTAGAATTCCCTTCCATGGAAAAAACATAAAAGTTTTTTAAAAACAGCTAAAGAAAATTGACAAAATTTTGGGTTAAAATTCAAATATTCATCAAAATTAAGCATGAAAAATGAACTAACCTGATTACACAACAATGCAAACCACTAAGGATCACTTGATACACGATTTCACCGATCAACAAATCAACACAATCCACCAAACAGAAATATCGCTTGGCGTAAATAATCAAACGAGACAACAAAGTCGAGAAAGGACGCCGGCAATGCACTGTGTTTAGTGTGTTTTCTTCTAGTTGAAGAGAGAGAGAAGAGACGCAGAGAAACATGCATGCATGTAGCTGGCTATATTATAGTTGATTGTTTGATTTCACGGTGTTTTATTTACAAGGAGAATAAAAGGTTTGCATATAAGAAAACAATATTTTTGATTTTTGAACATTTCTTTTCTAGAATTTAAAAATGAGGACATAACACGTTTTTCAAGTTGGATATCAGAAGCAGAATTTTGATTTTTGAATTCAAAAAAAAATCTTAAAAAGCTTCGGCTGGATTTTTAGATTTTTTTGTTCAATAATTTATCCCGTCAGAAATTTCAGATAACTGATATCCAAATTACAGCTAAATTTCTATAATGTTGAAATCAGAAAATTCAGATTTTTTTCATGCTGAAAGTTGTAGTTTTCAGTTATGATAAGTTAGTGACAATTTTTCAGCAGCCCTAGAATATCAGGAGCATCGGAGGCTGTTGATATTCTATTTCACATTTTCCGAAATCTAACTTTTAGATTTAATCTCCAACATTTGGAATTCTCAATGGAGATAGAGTCCATATTTTAACAGAAATCAGAAAATTTCTTTGATATTCTGAAAAAAAAAGTTCGGTGGAAATGTTCGCAAAGGATGAAAAACTGCTTTGACAATTTGAAAAATCTAAATTTCCCGTCAATTTTCAACACGCCATCAAACTATTTCATGTTCAAATTTTTGGGGCTAAAAACTCCCAATTACGAAAATTTGAAATTCATAGTATGATTTTAGCGCCAAAAAAATGTGAGTGTGAAATGTTTGATGATGTGTCAAAAAATTATTTTCTGAAAATTGAGTCTGAATTTACTTGTTCATTATTTTTGTCTGGAGTTTATTTTTATTTGAAAATCTATGTAGGAAAAATTTTGTCAAACATTTTCAAAATTGAACTTTACACGCATTCTCAGAAACAACCAAATTTGATGATTTTTTTTGTTCACACAAAAAAATTTTTTGGATCACGCGAAAAAGATATTTTTCGATTTTTGTTTTTTTTTTCAACCAAAAAAAATTTGGATTTTTTTGTGGACTTTTTTTTGGGAAAAAAAGCATTTTTGAACATTTTACCAAAATTCACTCCAAGAAAAATTCCAAATTTTGTTTTGCTATTCAAAAATAAACAACATATGGCTAAATCTCTGAGATTTCAGTTTGTGGTTAGAATGAGATTGGAATGGATCTCAAAACGATAGCAATATCACTTCATTTGAAACTGACAGTTCATATGAAACTTGTGAGCTGGAATCAGTCGTGAAGACTTTCTCCAGAACAAGTTTCAAGTTTAAATTGGTCCAGAATTCAAGGTTTTAGGCGTATTGTTTCCTAAATCGGTAGAAAACACGTTTTCAACAAAATCTTTTGAATTCTGAGCCAAATTGCGAAAAAAAGTTTAAAGCAAGGAAAATTATTTATTTGCAGAAAGAATTATTTGAAAATCCATCGTTCAAAATTTTTCTGAAATTCTAGCGATAATCATACAATTTCGAACGCCAGCTCACCAAAGTCGTTGAATTCTAGATGAAGCGAAAACCAACCCTGAAAAAATAAAAGAATTAGACGCTTGGCGAATTAAAATTACCGTAGTTCCAGTTGAGGCGAAACATCTGTTGTACTGTAGAAGCGAAATCTGAGAAGAAACCCGTTTCTTGAATTATTATTTTGTTCACTCACCACTTCCCGAATGCAAATAATTATTAATGACTGGACAAAAACGAGAAAAACAAGAGAAAAGGCCGACACGTATTGCCACGTATATGACAAAAGATACGTGGCAAGATTTTTATCAGGTTGAAAAAAAACAAAAATCGAAAAAAAAATCTTTTTCGCGTGATCCAAAATTTTTTTTGATGTGAACAAAAAAAAATCATCAAATTTGGTTGTTTGGGAGAATAGTACTTTGAACTTTTTGTTTGAGAACCTTGAAATGAAAGTAAAAATCAAATTTTTGTGTGGAAAAATCAGTTTTGGATCCATATTTTAACAGAAATCAGAAAATTTCTTTGATATTCTGAAATTAAAATGTTTTGGCGCTAGAAAACCCGGGAAAAAATGTTTGACAAAATCTCTGTTTTTGTTTGGTGGAAATTTTCGCAAACATGTTTGGATGAAAAAACTGCTTTGACAATTTGAAAAATCTAAATTTCCCGTCAATTTTCAAGACGCCATCAAACTATTTCATATTCAAATTTTTGGGGCTAAAAACTCCCAATTGCAAAAATTTGAAAATCTTAGCGCCAAAAATGTGAGTGTGAAATGTTTGATGATGTGTCAAAAAATTATCTTCTGAAAATTGAGTCTGAATTTTTTTGTTGATTATTTTTGTCTGAATTTTCCTGTCTGAATTTTCCTGCAAGTGTTCGCTCGGAGGGGTCCCGTTTGACGTACGGGGAGGGGTGTGTGTCATGGTGGGAAGATGATACATGTGAATGAAATACGCACAAAAAAACAAGATTTATTGTTAGACTTATTGACAACTCGAGATCGAGTTGTGAGTGATTTCTGAAATAAAGTGAGGTTCTTTTAATGAAACAAATTAAAAGAAACTTACTCGGACATTTTCTGATTTTTTACGGCGATATCAGTACAGGCTTCGGCATACAGCAACGTTCCGATTGATCCTTGGACGATGGGGACAATTTTCCCTTTGTAATTTTTGTTTGATTTTCTGAAATATTATTCAAAATATGTCTCATGAAAATATTTGAATAAAAACTTACAGAAATATCGCATACTATCGAATTGAAAGTATAGAATAGAATTCACTAGCATTTTTAATTTAAAAGCACGAGTACTGTAGTCTAGATACAGTTTTTTCTAATAATTTTTATTCATAATAAAGTTATTGCTATAATAAATGGTTCATGATAAATAAATGGAATATATAAGAAATAAAAATACAAGATTTTTATATAGTGCACAGTGTGATAAGATTACAAAAAAATACATATCAATAAACATTGATTTGTATGTCGATATCACAACTGATAATTTAATATTGAAGATTACTGAAGTTCAGATACAGTACTAATTTTTCTAAAGATTGAGGTAATGAAAAAACACAATTTTGGGGTTCAATACAATTTCCGAAATTCGGCACAAATCTTATATACTTTTCTGGTGATGTTAGCCATTTGATTAAATTTTTTGCAAGCTGAAAAACATGTTGCTGAATTTTGTTCAAAAATTCGTTTTCATTTCACTAACCTTCAAAACCAATCACATAGAGCTAGATATTCGAAGCAAGAGTACTGTAGTGTAGATACAGTATTATAAATCTGAAAATGGTAAGACTTGAGAATGAAATAAAACTAGAAAAAATTGACTTACTGTAAAAATATTGATCTTCATTTTTTATTCATTATTCCATGTTTCATTAATTCTTTATTTTCAGGTTTTCCGCTTGTTGTTTGTCTAACTTCAAAGTTTCCAAGGGTATCGCAGAATTTGATCTCATCTCCTCTAGTTTTTTTCTGAAAACTTCAGAAATTTGTAAGCAGTAAATTAAAACTCATTAAGAATATTTTTTTCGAAATTCACATCAAAACTTCTAAAATTTCACTTATTTTCATTCGAAAAATTCAAAATTAAACAAAAATTGGGTCAGCTGATGATAAAATTCCCGAAATCCCTAAATTTGAGTGGTTTTTTCCCCAAAAACCCAACCAAAAAACTTACCAAAATTCAAAAATATTTCCGTTCCGTTGATTATTGGGCGTTCAGACCTTGATAATATCCAAATTTGTATTTAGGAAGCTAGTAGTACTGTAGTATAGATACAGTAATATGACCCTGAAAAAAAATTTTATAAAAAATAATATGAGGATGGAAAGTGGGAGCTTTTATTTTGTGTTGTGTAACATTTGATAAAAGACACAAAGGCAATAATGATTTGGGAGACCGTGTAAAAATAAACAATGGTTTGAAGTTATGACAAGTTCTATTTTTTGAAAACCGCAAAAATTCTAGCCCCATACAAACACACACAAAACATAGTGCTAGCCTTTTCCGTTTTATTGTCTGCCGTTAAATTTCTTACCGAAATTTTTTGTCTGCGTCTCCGATTAATCATGTTCTGACATGACTCTTCCTTGATGTGTTGTTGCACCTTTTCAATCGATATTCAAAGCAAGAGTACTGTAGTTTACATACAGTAATATGAATCTGAAAAAAAGGAAAATTTGAAAATGAAAATAAAAATAAAATTCTCGAAATTTCAACTTGCTTTGAAAATATTGATTATCCACATTAATTGAATTACGGTTGATAACAATTTTTTTTTTCTGAAAAAAAAATTGAATTTGAGTTTTTGAAATGCCGTTAAATATTTCGAAACTCACAAAAAAAAGTTCTTTACATATTTGAAAGGTTCGAAGAAAGAGTACTGTAGTTCAGATACAGTAATACAGTTCTGAAAATGGTATAACTTAAACATGAATACTATAGGAAAAATTTTAATTACTGTGAAAATATTGATTTTTTGTTTGTGGTTGTGGCGATCTGAAAATTCAAACATTTTCAATGTCGAGAAAAAATTGACACCAAATTTAAAAATTATTTTTGAAAAAAATCTCAAAATTCACGAATTTCATAAATTTTTTCACCCAAAACCTAGCCAAAACACTTACGTATTCCCAAAAATTTGACAAGTTTTTTTCTTGATTCCATTTGTAATTTTGTGAAGCAATAGTACTGTAGTTTAGATACAGTAAAATGAATCTGAAAATGGTATAATTTGACAATGAAACCTATAGGAATCAAATTTCACTTACCGTGAAAATATTGATGCGAATTTCGTCGTTTGGAATGTTGAGATCTTTTTTTGAATGAAAAATAGTTGTTGATAAAAGAGTACTGTAGTCTAGATACAGTAGTTTTTTGATAACATTTTGCTAGGAATCCAGATTTTGTTGAAATTCATCTGAAAAATCAGAATTGCTTGTTGATTCACAGAATTTTAGGGCACAAAATTTGAGAAAATACCGATCCTCACCGAATTTCTCGAGCGTTTTGCGCGAGTGTAGACCACAAGCTTCCGCGTGTAGACTGCAAGCTTCCGCGTGTAGACCGCAAGCTTCCGCATGTAGACCGCAAGCTTCCGCGTGGTCTACATATTCCAAATAACACCCAGACATCCTAAAAAATAAACATTGTTTATCCAAAAAAAAAAGAAAAAAAGAAGAAAAACACATCTGGTTGACCTAACTCCGCCTTCTAAAATATGCATACTCACAAAAAAAAGAAACAAAAAACAAATTTTCTTTTATTTTTTACAATGTAGAATAATAAAATAATCCAACAAAAAAAAAAGAAACAAAATCAAATGTATTGATTTTTCTTGGGCGCCGTTCTTGGCGTCCTTCCCCCTTTTTTTCTTCGAGAAGTTTCTTTTTCCAAGCGATACCCGTTTTTTGACTACTGTAGCTCCTTTAGCACCAAATTTTCTTCTCATTTTTTGCTGTTCCTAAATTATTTTCTCCGTTTTTTTGACTAGTTTTCAAGGAAATTTCTGAATACTGTTTTTTTTTAATTTGATTACTGTAGATCCTTTAACACATGTTTTGCTGATCAAATCAATATTTCATTTCCATTTTTTTGCAGATCAATTTACTGTATCTAAACTACAGTACTATGGATTAAAGGAACAGTTCGAATTCAAAAAATATTGGACAGGTAAGTAGGGGTTTTTCATATGAAAAATATGGTTATCCGGAAAAAATACCGTATACATGTTGAATGTGTATTTGAGAACAGGAAAATATGATTTTTATCAGATGTCAATGTTTTTGAAATCAAAAACTGCTCCTTACTTTTTTAATTTCAACCAACTTTTCAGTATTTTGAATTTTGACAAAATTTAAAATAAAAAGAAAGTTTCAAAAAATGTACCAACCCTCAAAATGATTTTTTTCCAGAGAAAATCGAATTCAGCAAACAGTTCTGGGCAAGAATATTATGTAGTGGAGTATTCACAAAAAAAATTCACCACCACGAAATTAAAGTTAGAAAGTTCAGAGTTAGATATGGAAATGGGCCCAAAAAATTTCCCAGGTATTTTTTCAATTTAATATTTTTCAACAACAAAATTGCATTTTTCAGATTTAATATACTGTATCTAAACTACAGTACTATGGATTTCAAGATTTGAAAAATAAATATAAACATTTACTACCACGAGATCGAAGTGAAAAAGTGCATTATTCGCTATGGAACCCGAATCAATACTTCCCAGGTATTTTTTCAATTTAATATTTTTGAAATACAAAATTGCATATTTCAGATTTCATATACTGTTTCTAAACTACAGTAATCATATATTGACTGAACAAAAACCGACCGATCGAATTGAGAAAAATTTTTTCTATCGTTCGGGACTTCTCACTTCATCGGAAAAAAAGAAATCAAAGGTTAGTTTTTTTTTCGAAATGTTCTAGATTTTGAAAAAATGTAGTCAGATTTCAAAAATTATGTTAGCTTTTTTGTTTCAAAACCTGAAATTGTAATATTTCAAAGTATCAACCAATATTTCAGTATTTAAGAAATCAAAATTAATCACAGTAAAAAAAATTTCCCAACCCTCAAAATTTTTTTTCCAGAAAATGTCAACACCCAAAAACTATAGTAGCCAGAAGAACATGAGATTATTGGTGCAATATTTCACAGGTACTTTTTCAATTTAATATTTTTCAACAACAAAATTGCATATTTCAGATTTTATACACTGTATTTAAACTACAGTACTATGGATTTCAAGATTTGAAAAATAAATATAACCATTCTATCGAGGTCAAAACGTCCAGATTTTGATATGGCAGTTAAATCAAAAAATGTCCCAGGTATATTTTCAATTTAATATTTTTCAACAACAAAATTGCATATTTCAGAGTTTATATACTGTATCTAAACTACAGTAATCATATATTGACTGAACAAAAGCCGACCGATCGAATTGATAGAAATTTTGTCTATCGTTTGGGACTTCTCACTTCATCGGAGAAAAAGAAAAATAAAAGGGTTGGTTTTTTTTCGAAATTTTCAAGATTCTGAAAATTGTAGTCAGATTTCAAAAAATTATGTTAGCTTTTTTGTTTCAAAACCTGAAATTATAATATTTCAAAGTATCAACCAATATTTCAGTATTTCAGAAATCAAAATTAATCACAGTTAAAAAAAATTTCCCAACCCTCAAAATGATTTTTTTTTCAGATCAAACCTAATTCAACAAGCAGTTCTCGATCAGAATATTATGTGATGGAGTATTCACCAAAAAACATTCACGACCACGAAATTAAAGTTAGAAAGTTCAGAGTTAGATATCGAAATGGGCCCAAAAAATTTCCCAGGTATTTTTTTCAATTTAATATTTTTCAACAATAAAATTCCATATTTCAGAGTTTATATACTGTATCTAGACTACAGTACTATGGATTTCAAGATTTGAAAAATAAATATAAACATTTACTACCACGAGATCGAAGTGAAAAAGTGCATTATTCGCTATGGAACCCGAATCAATACTTCCCAGGTATTTTTTCAATTTAATATTTTTTGAAATACAAAATTGCATATTTCAGATTTCATATACTGTTTCTAAACTACAGTAATCATATATTGATTGAACAAAAACCGACCGATCGAATTGATAGAAATTTTGTCTATCGTTTGGGACTTCTCACTTCATCGGAGAAAAAGAAAAATAAAAAGGTTGGTTTTTTTTCGAAATTTTCAAAATTCTGAAAATTGTAGTCAGATTTTAATTACAGAAATCAGTAGTTTTCCTCTCGAAAAAAGTGTTTGGGAGATTATCGATTATGAAATTTGGAAAAAGGTCAGTCTTGTCACTGAAAATTGATATTTGAATTCAAATTCTAAATTTTTGTAGATCGAATCACAGTTCAGAATGTGCGCATTTCACTACTGTATCTAAACTACAGTACTCTTCACATCATTAGAAATCATTGGACTAATTCGCGGAAGGCTAGATACATTTTCATGCAGGATTTTGAAATTTTATTTGAAATAAAAAAAAGTCAATTTGGTCCAATCAATATTTTCACACTTTTTTCTTTCGAAAACTCAGAATTTTTTGTTTTGGGAGAAGCTTTGTTGATTGATTTACAACTTTTCGAACAAAGAAAAGTTGAGAATCGTAAATTTTCTTCGCGCGAAAAATTTAGGATCTTTTGTTGCTGAGGGACCAAGTTTCCAGCTTATTATTTTTTTACAGAAAAAAATTGTAAAAATCTCAGCTTTTCCACCAAGAACGGTCAAAATACTATCATTAAAAAATTAGAGAAAATATAAGGCAAGCGAGAGAGACGCAGACACTCTCTGTTGTTTTTTTGGCAAGCAGCGAGTGTCTGCGTCTCTTCTATTTTGTGTTGTCTTTTTTTCTACGATTCTTGGCGCGTTTTGAGCTTTTTGGGTGTGAAAATATACTAATTGTTATATAGAAAAAAATTTGAATGAATAAAATTTCAAATTTATTTTCGAAATTCGAAAAACCAGAAGCAAGCTGATTTTTTTCCAACAAAACATATTCAAAATATGATTTTTTTTAGAAATGTTTTCTAATTAACATGATTAATATCACTATTTTTTACAATTTTCTTCCAAAATGCAACAATTTTTATCATTTCCAAACAATCTCCTTCAAAAAAAATTCAAAAAAAAAATTCTGAAAATTTTTTCTCCCAAGCCAAAAGACAATTTTGCTTTTGACAAAATTTTTTCTAAAATCCCGTAAACTCAATCATTTTCCAAGATCTTTTTTGGAAAAAATTCAGAAATTTCAAGAATACAGATTGGGAAAACAAAAAACCCAATTATGTTTCGAAAAACCCCGGAAAAATATAATTATTGGTTTTTTCGTCATGATTTTTCTCTCCTCGTAAATCGAAAAGAGGAGACAAAAAATAGTGTGTGTTTTGAGGAGAGTGAGAGACATAAAAGTGAGCGATTAGAGTGTGTTTGCTTGCTTAACTGGGCTGTATTTTTGTTAGATTTTGTCCAAAAATTGAGGTCTAGTGGAATTTTAACACTTTGTAAAAATATGAAATTTTGATTGATCTCTAATTTCAATAATTACTTTCGTATCTCTCAAATTCAGATTTCAGCTTAAAACTTCTCTTGTCTGAAAAAAAGAGAAGTGAGAGAAACAATTTATCAAAGTGCATGTGAAAATCTGCAGAGGATTAGAGAAAAATAGCCAAAGCTGAAAAAGGGCGGAGCATAAAATGTGCTGCAAAATCTCTCATTTCTTCAGGTGAAGCTGCTTTATTTTTTTTTCAAGTTTTTTTTGTTGGAAAATATTTTTGAGGTAGATTTTTAGATGCTTTTTTGATTTTAGCAACCTAAACTAATTTTTAATATTTTAAAATTGATATTTTCTAGAAAAAAATAGGTTGCCATGGAAAAATTGAAATCTTCTGAGACGCAGACAACGAGAGTGTTACTATGAAGTTTTATTGATCCTTTTTCGAATTTTCTAAATTTGAATCCTTAATTTTAGATTTCAAATGTCAAATTCTTTCAGAAAATGTCATCGTCATTCTTCACAGCTGGTTCAAAAATTTTCAGCGAACTTTGGGGCAATATCTATCTTGCTGAAATCAAAACAGTCAATAACGAAAATCCTAGAGATCCTATCTACACAATCCACTACTTGACATGGGATGAATCACTTGATGAAACTGTAAAGCACAGTGAAAGCACTTGTAAAATCGCCAAATCAAGTCTAGATGCGCTAGATGAAGCAAGACAATTAATAATGCAAAGTTCTATAACAGAGCATAGCTCATCAGAGGCGAAAGAAAGATGTTCAGCGGTTTATTTGAGACCTCCTTCACCAGAAGTTCAGTTACTTCTCCTCAGACATGAAATGAAAATGCTCAGAGAGATATATGATGCAGATTTTCATGCGAAATTCGATGAATTGAACCCATTTACGGAGGAAAATCAGAAAAAATTGCTTGGAAATTACACTTTCGAACATTACATGGCGAATTTGAATAAACCAGTAATCCCGAAACCTGTTAATGAGGAACTGAAGAACAAACCGATTGATGAATGGACTTTTGAAGATTTGTATGGGGAATTCTTGTGAAATGAGAAATGAGGTAGGCTTTTGTTTTTTTTTGGAGTTAACAATGAAAAATTGTGAATTTCAGAATCTTCTGTCAAAAATATGCTAATCTACTACATATCAATCAATACTTTCATAATTATTTTTAATTTAAATTATTTTTTCAATCAATAAATAAATTTTGTGGGATCAGATTAATCTACTTTTGTTTGGAATTTAAAAATTTCTAAATCTGAAATTCCGTGCTGAAATCATTTCAAAGGAACATACATATGTTTTTCCCAAAAAAATCCTCTGCAGTTTCTGAATCAGGAACTAACTCAAAAAAATTTTAAAAAAATTTAGCGCCAAGAGAGAGAGAGAGTGTGTTGCACACGGAGACGCAGAGAAACACATTTTTTTCTATCGAAAGCTTTTCTAATGCCCAGGCTGAAACAGACCAAAAAACTAGAATTTTCAAATTTTCCATCATGAAAATCTTGGGCTGCAAGAAACTGCAATCAAATTATCGATTTTTGAGAAATTTGACAAGATTTTGGACTTATTTTTTTGAAGTGCCATGAAAATCGATTGATTTGAATCAATTTGTATTCAAAAGTGTATCTCCTAGTTTATTGAAACACAGCTCCAAACTACTGTACATCTGGTTTTTACACGGTGTTTCACTGTTTTTTTTTTCGAACTTTGAAAATTTCATAATAAGAATGAGAGAGAGAGAGAGAGAGCAGAAATGAGAGACGCAGAGAAAAAAAATTTACCTGATGAATTTCGTTGAATCTCACTTCGAATCTCTTGATGTTCTTCTTGCAATCGCAAATTCTGCTCGACACCGTGAACTATCAAAAATCCTTGCCAGCTTGTTTTTTCTTCAATGAATCCTTGAAGTGCTGCAAAAATATCAATTAACCAATGGCAAAATCCGAACAAAAATATCAAAAAAAAAAATTACCTGATAAGCCAAGCTTTGTCGAGTTACTCCAAGTCCACTCAAACAAGAAGAAAAAATGGCATGTGCGATGAGAGAGTAGGAGAAATAGCGAGACGCAGACAGCCAGCGCATGGTACAACCAAAAAGAGTTGTTGTTCCCTACAGTGTAGTTGTAGGGAAGAGGAGAAAAGAGACAGAGACATTTATCCAAATTGTTGTGTATATGGTTGACCTGACCCCGGAGGAGTTTATTGATTTTTTTTGCAGGTGTTTTTTGTTGTGATAGTCTTTTGATTCTTTTTTGATTGTAGATTCTAGGGTTTATGCTCAATGAGCATTGCTCATGAATCCCCATAGGCCTTCTGAAACCCCCATAGGCCTACTGAATCCCCCATAGGTCTTCTGAATCCTCCATGTGCCTTCTGAATCCTTTTCATATCTTCCCTCTCTTCATCCAAAAAAACAAAATTCAAACCGCCGCCGCACTCTCCTCATTTGAATTGCCGCCGCTGCGGTCTTCCCCTCGAGACCCAAGCCACGCCCACTCCCCTACAAATTATTTTTCTCTCTCCTAAAATCACTTCTTTTTCTCATTTTCTCTCATTTTCGCTCATTTTTGTTGGTTTTTTTTGCTTTTGCTTTTGCTTTTCGTTGTTTCTTTCATAAATTTGTAATTTAATAATTGTTTTGCAGCTCCGTCTTCGATTTCTCCTGTTTTTTGCCACCGGAGAAGACAGCCGCCTCGCCATCAAAGGAGACAAAGGTTAGTTTATTTTCTTTGGGAGTTAGGAAAAATTAAAAAATGTCTTTAAACTTTTGTTAAATGCTTTCGAATTTGAACTTGTTGTTCGCGAAAAGATCAGTTTTATACGAAAATTCAAATGATATTTAGAAATTTTGAATTATCTGAACAATATTGATTTTCGAAACATTTCGAAATGTTTCGAAAATCACTTTTTGGGAGATGTGAGTCTTGATTTGTCTTTAAAACGCATTTTAGTGTTCAGAAATGTCATTTCAAGCTCTTTCAATGCATTTAAAATACAAATCAAGCCTCACATCTTCTAAAAAAATGAAATTATTAATTTTCGAATATTTTCGAAACATCAAAAATTTGCTTTTGAAGTCTTGATTTGTCTTTTAGACCCACTGAAAGAGCTTGGGATGTCATTTCTAAACACTATTCTAAAAGATCTATATAGTTTTACCAGATTTTCAAATATTAGCCAGAATATATTTTTTTTTCAAATATAACTACAAACATATTTTCAGAATTCACGAAATCGAACAAGAATTGATCCAAAAACAAGACATCGATTTGTTTGTGACTTTTACGAATTTCGAGCTAATTCAACTTCATGTTGCCAAAATTGGTTGGAGCGAATGCTCAAAAATTGGACATGGAAATGGTGGATCGAATTGGATGGGCGGCCATTAATCATATCAATCAATTTGAAAATTTATTGTTGGACAGTGAAAGAACTAGAAGAGGAAAACGAATGATAATGGAATATGAGCGAACTTTCACGGATCTTGATGAACAACAGGAAAAATTGAAAAAGTCCAACAAATTGTGAGTTTTGAAATTTAGAAATAGTTTAACTTTATGTTTTCCCCCCCCCCCCCCCATAGGCCTTCTGAATCCTCCATGTGTATTCTGAATCCTTCATGTGTCTTCTGAATCATTCTCATATCTTCCCTCTCTTCATCCAAAAAAAAACAAAATTCAAACCGCCGCCGCACTCTCCCGATTTGAATTGCCGCCGATGCGGTCTTCCCCTCGAGACACAAGCCACGCCCACTCCCCTACAAATTATTTTTCTCTCTCCTAAAATCACTTCTCTTTTTCATTTTCTCTCATTTTCGCTCATTTTTTGTTGGTTTTTTTGCTTCTTCTTTTGCTTTTCGTTGTTTCTTTTATGAATTTGTAATTTATAAATTGTTTTGCAGCTCTTCTTCGCCTGCTCCGATCGTGTTATGTTCAACATGCCACCCAAGAAGGTCAACAACACCAATGCCGCCGCCAAGTCAAAGGAGTCCAAGGTTAGTTTATTTTCTTTGGGAGTTAGGAAAAATTAAAAAATGTCTTTGAACTGATATTTAGAAATTTTGAATTATCTGAACAATATTCATTTTCGAAACATTTCGAAATGTTTCGAAAATCACTTTTTGGGAGATGTGAGTCTTGATTTGTTTTTTGAACGCATTTCAGTGTTTAGAAATGGCATCCCAAGTTCTTTCAATGAGTCTAAAAAACAATACAAGACTTTAAATTCAAGTTGTTGATTTTCGAAATGTTTCGAATATTTTTGAAATGTTTCGAAAATCACCACTTTCATTATTTGGAAAGATGTGAGTCTTGATTTGTCTGTAAAACGCATTTTAGTGTTCAGAAATGTCATTTCAAGCTCTTTCAATGCATTTAAAATACAAATCAAGCCTCACATCTTCTAAAAAATGAAATTATTAATTTTCGAATATTTTCGAAACATTTCGAAAATCAACAATTTGATTCTGAAGGCCTGATTTGTCTTTTAGACCCACTGAAAAACCTTGGGATGTCATTTCTAAACACTATTCTAAAAGATCTAGATAGTTTTACCAGATTTTCAAACATTAGCCAGAATATATTTTTTTTTCAAATATAACTACAAACATATTTTCAGAATTCACGAAATCAAACAAGAATTGATCCAAAAACAAGTAATCGATTATAATGTGACTTTTCCGAATTTCGAGCTAATTCAACTTCGTGTTGCCAAAATTGGTTGAAGCGAATGCTCAAAAATTGGACATGGAAATGGTGGATCGAATCGGATGGGCGGCCATTAATCATATCAATCAATATAAAACTGCATTGTTGGAAAGTGAAAAAACTAGAAGAGGAAAACGAATGATAATGGAATATGAGCGAACTTTCTCTGATCTTGATGAAGAAAAGAAACAACAGGAAAAATTGAAAAAGTCCAACAAATTGTGAGTTTTGAAATTTAGAAATAGTTTAACTTTATGTTTTTTTTCCTCCCCCATAGGCCTTCTGAATCCCCATAAGCCTTCTGAATCCTCCATGGGCCTTCTGAATCCTCCATGTGTATTCTGAATCGTTCATGTGTCTTCCTCCTCATATCTTCCCTCTCTTCATCCAAAAAAAAAAACAAAATTCAAACCGCCGCCGCACTCTCCCCCATTTGAATTGCCGCCGCTGCGGTCTTCCCCTCGAGACACAAGCCACGCCCACTCCCCTACAAATTATTTTTCTCTCTCCTAAAATCACTTCTCTTTTTCATTTTCTCTCATTTTCTCTCATTTTTGTTGGTTTTTTTTGCTTCTTCTTTTGCTTTTCGTTGTTTCTTTTATAAATTTGTAATTTAATAATTGTTTTGCAGCTCCGCTTCGATTTATCCTGTTTTTGCCACCAAAAAAATGCCGCCAAAGAAGACAGCCGCCCCGCCATCAAAGGAGCCCAAGGTTAGTTTATTTTCTTTGGGAATTAGGAAAAATTAAAAAATGTCTTTGAACTTTTTAATTCAAATGATATTTAGAAATTTTGAACTATCTGAACAATATTGATTTTCGAAACATTTCGAAATGTTTCGAAAATCACTGTTTGGGAGATGTGAGTCTTGATTTGTTTTTTGAACGCATTTCAGTGTTTAGAAATGGCATCCCAAGCTTTTTCAATGAGTCTAAAAGACAAATCAAGACTTTAAACTCAAGTTGTTGATTTTCGAAATGTTTCGAATATTTTCGAAATGTTTCGAAAATCGCCACTTTCATTATTTGTAAAGATGTGAGGCTTGATTTGTCTTTAAAATGCATTTTAATGTTCAGAAATGTCATTTCAAGCTCTTTCAATGCATTTAAAATACAAATCAAGCCTCACATCTTCTAAAAAATGAAATTATTGATTTTCGAATATTTTCGAAACATTTCGAAAATCAAAAATTTGCTTTTGAAGTCTTGATTTGTCTTTTAGACCAACTGAAAGACCTTGGGATGTCATTTCTAAACACTATTCTAAAAGATCTAGGTAATTTTACCAGATTTTCAAATATTAGCCAGAATATATTTTTTTTTCAAATATAACTACAAACATATTTTCAGAATCCACGAAATCGAACAAGAATTGATCCAAAAACAAGTAATCAATGATAATGTGACTTTTCCGAATTTCGAGCTAATTCAACTTCGTGTTGCCAAAATTGGTTGAAGCGAATGCTCAAAAATTGGACATGGAAATGGTGGATCGAATTGGATGGGCGGCCATTAATCATATCAATCAATTTGAAAATTTATTGTTGGACAGTGAAAGAACTAGAAGAGGAAAACGAATGATAATGGAATATGAGCGAACTTTGACGGATCTTGATGAAGAAAAGAAACAACAGGAAAAATTGAAAAAGGTTAGTTTATTTTCTTTGGGAGTTAGGAAAAATTAAAAAATGTCTTTGAACTTTTTAATTCAAATGATATCTAGAAATTTTGAATTATCTGAACAATATTGATTTTCGAAACATTTCGAAATGTTTCGAAAATCACTTTTTGGGAGATGTGAGTCTTGATTTGACTTTTGAACGCATTTCAGTGTTCAGAAATGTCATTTCAAGCTCTTTCAATGCATTTAAAATACAAATCAAGCCTCAAAATTGAATAGATGATTTTCGAAAAGTTTCGAAACATTTCGAAAATCAAAAATTTGCTTTTGAAGTCTTGATTTGTTTTTTAGACCCACTGAAAGAGCTTGGGATGTCATTTCTAAACACTAAAATACGGGTTAGTGTCCAGAAATTCTATTTGGTCATTTTCGAAACATTTCGAAAATGACCACGTGTTTTAGTGTTTAGCATCACGGCATCTTATCCTTATTATTTCTCTACGTTTTTTCAGAAAATATTGGGAAAATGGTGCTGACAAGAAGCAGATCGAGAGCAACAGAAGTCGAAGCAACATCAGAAAGCCGTGCAAGTCGAAGCCGCGCAAAATCCATGACCAAGGCACAATTAACGACGAGGAAGAGAACGAAAAGTATTGCGCCAGCTCCACAGAAACGTTAGAAGGTGAATTTTAACAAATCAATTTCAAGCTTCATAAAAATAATTCATCTGAAACTCACAATCAGTTTGAAAAATTCAATGAGCTTTCGCCATTTTCATAGACTTTAGAAAAAATCAGTTTGATTTGTAACTAAATTGAATTTTGAAACCAAATTTTATAAGGAAATAAATTTAAATTTGAATTCCAGGTTGCCTCGACTTCTCCACCAGTTATTCCGGCTCAAGTTCGTCCACAACATTTGACAAAATGAAGAACGAGATCCAAAACACCGGGGGCTTCAACTCGACCAGCTTTGAAACAATTAACTGCTCCAAGATCAAACGCAGGAAAATCGGTCAGCTTCCAGTGAAATTAGGATCGGATGAAAATTCAAATGCGATGGTCAGTTTAGTTTTCATTTCTATATTTTTGTGGAAAATTAGAAGTTCTGAAAATATTTCCGGCTTGTCAGAGAAAAATCAATTGAAAATTTATGGTTTCAAAAAATTTGATAATTATAATAACTTATTTGTTGATTTTCGAAATGTTTCGAATATTTTCGAAATGTTTCGAAAATTACCACTTTCATTTTTGGGAAGATGTGAGTCTTGATTTGTCTTTTAGACCCACTGAAAGAGCTTGAGATGTCATTTCTAAACACTAAAATACGTGTTAGTGTCCAGAAATTCTATTTGGTCATTTTCGAAACATTTCGAAAATGACCACGTGTTTTAGTGTTTAGAAATGACATTCCAAGCTTATTCAATGAGTCTAAAAAACAAATCACGACTTCAGAATCAAATTGTTGATTTTCGAAACTTTTCGAAAAGTTTCGAAACATTTAAAATTTCAGGCCCCAACCGAATATTTTGTCGAATGATGATAGTTTGCAAAGAATTACGCGATCGAGATCCAAAAGCGTGATTCCATCAGGACTTCTTTCAACTCCAAAAACAGCTCAAGCAGCACCAGGAAAAACGAATGATGGTTCTTCTCAGAGATTCAAAAAATCCATATCCAGAATTGTCGTTCAGCCACCTGGAGAAGCAAGAAAATTGGAACAGTTGCGAAAAGAAGTGGTCAGTTTTTTTGTGAACAATATTTCTCTTTTGAAAACTTTTCCTGAATTTCTGTTACTCAAAAATTGTTAGGTCAAAGAGTAAATATAAAAATATCAAAAAAAATTTCAAAATCAAATTACAATTTTTTTCAGGACAATCTCAACAAAAAGAGATATAATGTTGGAACGAAAGAATGGATCAATAAGTTCAAAAAAGTTATGCCACTATTCCTGGATCCAACTAAAAATGAAGTTGAGTATGTGAAGCTCGAGAAAATATTGATAAGAAAAGGAGGATCGGAAACATATGTATGATGAGATCTACATAGTCAAGGAGAAAACTGGTTCGGGAATCGAAATTCCCGATTCCACATGTGGGATTTGCGTTACCACACAAGAAACTGAGAGTATGAAATTGGGAGATTTTGCAAAGGAGATGATGAAGAAAAAGGGTCGACCTTGAATGCAATCAGTCTAGAAATCACGAATTTGCCACAGTACGTTTTTATTTTCAATCAAAAATGCTTCTGAAGCCTTCTGAAACCTTCTGAAGCCTTTTGAAGCCTTCTGAAGCCTCTGAAGCTATTTGAAGCTTTCGGAACCCTTTCGAATCACAAAAAATGCTTCTGGAAGACTTCCGGCGAACTCTGAAGCCTCTGAAGCCTCCAAAATCCTTCTCAAGCAGAAAAAATGTTTTTGAAAAATAAATCAGATTTCAAAAACAAAAGAGAATTCAAAAAAAATTTTACAGGCTAAATTCAAAGTTCGAGCAACGAAAAATAGTAAGACAGATGTCAATGACTCAAAAATTGATCGACATTGGCCAACTTGCAAAAAATCTTCATCCGACTGTTAGAAACTACTTGTTGGCAAATTCTTACACGAATTCACATTTCGATTTTGGTGGAAGCAATGTCTTCTACGCACATCGTTGCCGGCAAAAAAGTCTTCCTTGCCGCACGACCAGAGGTTGGATTCATTCAGTGTTCACGCCAGAGGGTATAACGTTTTCGGCGGTAATTATCTATCGCTTAACAAAATCAATATCCATCTTCGGTTAGTTTTTTCAACGCCAATTTTGGGGTATTTTTTCAAGCTCTCTACATAGATTTATTTCTTGATAGAAGTTTTTAATGAGGAAATTTCTGGAATTTAAGCTAGGGGTTCACCTAAGCCTCCTGGAAAAACTCAACCTGATTTTCAAGAACTTCTAGAAATTTTTACACTGATTTTCGAATTTTAAGATTTTTCATTTCAAGTTAGCATAACCTCTAGAAAAAATCCAGGGGTTCACGAAATAAAGTTGATCTTCTAGAATTGTTCTAAAAGATCTAGGTAGTTTTACCAGATTTTCAAATATTAGCCATAATATATTTTTTTCAAATACATATTTTCAGAATCCACGAAATCAAACAAGAATTGATCCAAAAACAAGACATCGATTTGTATGTGACTTTTACGAATTTCGAGCTAATTCAACTTTGTGTTGCCAAAATTGGTTGAAGCGAATGCTCAAAAAATTGGACATGGAAATGGTGGATCGAATTGGATGGGCGGCCATTAATCATATCAAAACAGTGAGTTGGTTTTGGGGCTCAAAAATATTCCTTATGTCTAGAACTTGTCCCGGCACTTCTGAAAACCGTTCAGGGCTCGGGAGATTTCTAGAAATTCTAGAATTTTTTCCAGACTTTCTAAACACTCTGAGCACATTTAGAATTTCTTTCTGAAGAGTTCAGGGGGGCTCGTAAGAACCTCAAGACGTGTGTGTGCTGAAGCCTGTAAAAACTTCAAGATCCAGTCTTCTGAGGCTTTCTGGGCTTCTAATAACCTAGATCGTCGAATATTTTTTTTTCCTGTTCGTCCTCGGAAATCCGTCGCCGTGGAAAATCTTGTGTCCCATCTGCATCATCCGAATAAGCTCTCACTTCTGAATCATCGTATCTTTGTTGTCCCTTTTGGAATTCTCTCTTTTTTTTGTAGAACCTGTTGATCATTTCTCCTAAATTTTTGTATAATTTTTACATCTTGTTTACTAAGGCCCTAGGTATTTTATTTATCTTTCAATTTTCCAAGCCCCCATTTTTTTAATAACATCCACACTTTTTATAATAATCTGAAGAAAATTCAGAGCTTATTTCGAAGGTAATCAATATCTCTTTAACTTTTCAATTGTTTTACAATTGTATCATTTTTTTACTGGTTTACCGGTTTTTATAAGGTCTACCGGTGAAATGTTAAATTTTATTTGTTTTTTTATGTTCTATGCTATAAATGAACCCTTTGTTTTTCGAACAAGTTTTTGTTTTGTTAAAAAATTAATTTCTAAATCTGAAATTTCGTGCTGAAAATCATTCAAGCCTTTCGAAGGAACATATATTTTCCCAAAAAAAAAATCATTTGCAGTTTTTGAATCAGGAAAATCAAAAAATTTTCTGGCGCCAAAAAATAATTATTTTATTTTTATCAAAAGCTTATGAAAAATTAACATTTTGCACAGTTATTGGATTTTTAAAACCAGATAGAATTTGCTTGATCTTCTCCTGGTAAAAATATCCAACCCCAGCCGCAGCAATCAGGAGAATCAGGAAAATGTAGATGAATCTGTGGGAGCTTGATGATGATTCCAGATTTTCAATAGGAGAAGGAGAGGGTTTTCTTGATGTTGGCGAAGTGGTTGTAGATGTTGTGGATGTTGTAGAATATAGGGGTTCTGAAGATCAGGCTGTTCACAAAAATGAAAATATTCATCTAACTTACTAGCTGTGACTTTGAGCTTATAAGCTCGATCATCTTCCTTTCTGGCATCATTACTTAAATATATATATATATAAGTACCTGACTTCCACTCTCAAACGTTACTCCCGAAAGTTTCCCAAAATGTCCAGTGAAGTTTCTGATCATATATTTTCGCAGGGAAGTTGAAGGTTTATTGATTTATGGGGGTGGATTGGAAAATTGATCTGGCAATCTTCTTCAACAGGTAAATCATATGTTGTTCCATGATCCAGAACTTGACCAATATGACAATATCTAATGGGTTCTAGAAATAAAAGTAGGAGAAAAAGATGCATAACTATACTGATGATATGAAAATTGTTTATTTTTTTCAGGAAAATTTGTTTGAATCACAAAAAAAATATGTAAACAAAACAAATAAATAATCAAGTTATATAATTAGTTTTTTTTATAAAAAATAAATTTCGATTCAACATATCTTCGGATTCCTCCACCTGGAAGAGGCTCTTCTATAATGGGCCTATGCAGAATAATATTTTGTATAAAAAAACATTTTTTTCCTATGCAGAAAAACGTCGAAAAAACAAAATATACAGTTTATTATTTTGAGTAGAGACAATGTGAAATTGAGAGAGTGCAGACAGTTTTCTGTATTTTTTGTGCGAAAAATCAATTTGTCTGTCTGCACTCTCTCAATTTCACATTGACTCTACTCAAAAATAGTAAACTGTCTATTTTGTTTTTTCGACGTTTTTCTGCATAGGAAAAAATGTTTTTTTATTACAAAATATCATTCTGCATAGGCCCATAAGGTTCTCACGATTTTTTTTTAATTTTCGCAAATTGTATAAATTTTGGAGAACAATAAACTGTGAGACTTTGAAAGTTTTTTTTAAAAGTATAGCTTAAGCCTAGGGAGAAGCCTCCTCTTTGGGATCCCCTTTAAGTCTGAGCAAAAAAAAGTTATGCTCATTTGAAAAAGCATGTACAATCCTCAAAGAATTTTTTTGTGGAAGCTTTTCAAGAACAAGTTTAGATATTTCAAAGTTAAAACAGTGAAACACTGTGTAAAATGGATTGACAGTTCAGATGTCCATTAGTTTGGAGCTGTGTTTCTCTCGCAATTCCAATTTTTATGAAAATTTGTCTTTTTTCACATCAACTTCATTATTATTTTTTTTATTATTTTTTTTGAATTTCTCGCAATTAACTATGCAATCAAGTGTGAGACTAAATAGAAAAATAATATAAAACATCTAGAATTCTCATAGCATTAGTCAAAATGAAACTTATGAAAGTTTTCCTATTTTCATTCGCATTTGTCTTTCTCACAACTTCTGGAATAGTTAGAAGCGGTCAGAAGTACTGTCCAAAAGGACACTACGAGTACGACGATACGACGTATGAAAAAGGCCCTGGTAACATATATTATGCTAAAGTTAATGCCAGATTTGTACCGAATAAGAATTGACGAAAATTTAAAAATCATGTGATTAATAATCATTTGTTGAATAAATAATATGTATAATTTATTTCACAATATTCACAATCAAAAATCAAGACAAAAATAGTCCAATTATTATTTCTTGGCTTCAATTTTATCAGAAAAATTACATATCGAACCAGTGATTTGGAAGAGCAAAGTATACTTGTTATCAAAAATTGTTTTTTGTTCAATTATGAAATATTTTTCAGTTTTATCTAAAAGAACGCGCCAGAAAATCAATAAGAATTCATTAACAGAAAAAAAAATCATTGTCTGATACACTTATTTTGTTGTCGAATACAATTTTCCAAAAAATTTGGTTTCTCAACATTTGGAAGGTTGATTATCCAACCTGTCAGAACTTCACAAATCACTTCATCAATTTTTTGATCACTTCTTATTCTTGGCATGAGTTCTTCAAACTCCTCTAATATTTCTTTGCAAGCCGTTTTTCTTTCTTCAAAATATTTATCAGCATTTTGAAATTCGAGCATTTTTTCGAGAAGAAACACAATTTCACTTGCCAATGGGTAAAATGCGAACTGTTGCGATTTTTCCAGAATTTCTTGAGATTTTCTAGCACACTTTTTCATATTTTCTAGAATTCTTGAGTAATTCGACAAATCTACATCTTTTTTCAATGCTTCCAATCTCACATTTTTCTCGACTTCATTTTGAATCGATAAATTGTGGATTCTTTGCTCAAGTTCAACTAACTTCTCATCAATTTCATGGAATTCCTCAATTTTCTCTCTTTCCATGGATTCTAGACTTATCAAAGTGCGTTTTCTTAAGCGCAATCGTTTCTCTTGCATGGCATTCGCAAAGTTTTCTGTAACTCTTTTCGACCGATTCAAGCTGCAAAATATATTTTTCTATTCAGAATTTTTTTTTTGATTCCGCAAAACTCACCGAGTCATCTAATACCTTTTCCGCACAGTTCATCATATTTAATGTTTCTGCATTCAACGCTTTGACGTTTTCTCTGAAAAAAATGAAAAACATTATTTGGTGTTTTTAAAGGTAGGGTTTAAGATTTCAAGCCTAATCCGCTTCAAGAACATTTTTCAAGGTCTGACAAACTTATTCAAAATTTTCTCCGAAGACTCTTCCACTCTTTGAACGGAAACTCTGAATTCATTCATTTTTCCTGTCAAGACTCGCACCAATTTTATCCTCTACAAAAAATTGCTTTCTTTTTGTTTTGAACAAAAACGTTACTTACCGGATTTTTAAATGGACCAGAAAAGAGAAATGACATTTTATGATAAGACACTCAGTTTATATGTATTTTGGTTTTCATGGGCGAAGATAATTTCTAAAATGAGAAATAGAGAGTGCTAAAGAACTTGACACGCTGATGACAATACATTGGGCAAACTAGCTCCCAAAATTATTGTCATGCTCATCCCGATTACGTGAATTCGAAGATTCATACAAAAAGATTTTTCGAAAACATTTAGAATATGCAAGTTTATTTACGTTCTTAGCAACCCTATGCTATCAGGTTTTCATGAAAATAATTTATGAAGATTGTTTGACCGAAATCGTGATCAACGGATCGGAAACTACTAGAAAACATACATTTCATTGAAAATTCGAAATATTCAAATCAAAAAAGTCTCCGAACAATCAAAAATTAATACAAAAATAGTCCAATTATTTTTTCTTGGCTACAATTTTATCAGAAAAATAACATTTCGAACTCGTGATTTGAAAGGGCAAAGTATACTTGTTATCGAAAATTGTTTTTTGTTCAATGATGAAATATTTTTCAGCTTTAAGAATAATCTAAAAGCATGCGCTAAAAGAAAATTAATAAAAATTCATTAATAGAAAAAAAAATCATTGTCTGTCACACCTATTTTGTTGTCGAATACAATTTTCCAAAAAAAATATATGTAGTTTGATAAAAAATAACAGTGTTAAAAAAAAAGAAATTTTGATTTTCGTTGAAAAAATTTAAAAAAAAAATGAAAATTCAAGTTTTTCGTTCAAAAAATGACTCGTGGCAAAATCAGGAACGGTTTCTAATTTTGCCATGACGTCATCGAACAATTTTTCAAAAAAAAATTTCTTGTTTTTTTTAACAGTGTTAAAAAAAATCTTTAACAGTGTTAAAAAAAAAAGAAATTTTGATTTTCGTTGAAAAAATTTTAAAAAAAATGAAATTCAAGTTTTTCGTTCAAAAAATGACTCGTGGCAAAATCAGGAACGGTTTCTAATTTTGCCATGACGTCATCGAACAATTTTTCAAATAAAAAAATTCCTTGTTTTTTTTAACAGTGTTAAAAAAAAAGGAAATTTTGATTTTCGTTGAAAAAATTTAAAAAAAAAATGAAAATTCAAGTTTTTCGTTCAAAAAATGACTCGTGGCAAAAAGTTTTCCGAATTTCGGTTTTTTTCACAGAAAATTCCATTGTGCAATTTTCCGGAAAATGATTTTTAATAGTAAATAAATTGAGTTTTCATGCAGAAAATGAGCCCAAAAGGGCTCCAAAATAATAAATCAAAATGTTGAAAAATAATTAATTTTTTTTGTCTCCTGCGACAAAAATTATTTTATATGCTAGAAACTAGGTTTTTAGGAAGCGGAAGACTTTATTGAAAAATATGATTTTCAACATTCACATGGAAATAATAAGGAGAGTAAAAAGAAAAGAAAGACACCTGGGAATTTGAATAGAATAACCGTACATAGATTAAAAAAAAACATAAAAATGAAGCATGAAAGTGTGTAGGCCAAATTTGAGAGTTCAAACTCGGATCAGTTGACTACAAAAATTGAGGAAAAATCTCATAGTTTGCCTAGAAAAATTTTTTAAAAGAAGAACCTACATATAAAAATGTGGGGATAAAAATACGATGAATAGAAGGTCGTGTAAATATTTTCAGGTTGATGGAATTCAAGCGATGCGTGAATCCAAAATTTTGAGACAATGACTAAACTACAAAAATGGACACGTGAAAAAATTAAAAATAGAGCAAATCGATTGTGGCGGATGGTGAGAAATGCGCAAAATCGAAACATATTCATGAAGTTGACGATATTTTTCACGAAGATTTGAGAGACAGTCTGAAATTGTTTTTGTAAACATTTTTTTTCCAAAAATAAAACACAAAACTTACTTGAACTTATTTTTTATCGATTGTAACATGCACCTTTAAATCTCCATCGATTACGAAACGTGGATCACGCATCTCAGCAAATTGCAATGCCAAAGCCATTTCTTCAATTTTTTCATCCGAGTATTTTTCTTCGAAAAACGAAAGTTCACCACCATTTGGGAGATTTGGATGTTTGAATCTAGAAATGATAATAATTTGAGGGTTTTTGAAAAACGAACTGAAAACGTTTTTTAGGTTTTCAAGAGCTGAAGAAACGTTTCTTTCTATAATTGAATTGATTTTGCATCAACAAATTTGTACAAACATTTTTGATTTTTCAAAATTAATAAAGTCTCTAACTCACGTGACATCAATTTTAGTCAATTTCAAATCTCCATCGACAATCGAGAGGCTTCTAAGCAGAATGATATCCAGACATATAAGCAACGCTGAATATGTCAATCTACCACTGTGAACTGATCGTTTTATTTGATAACTGGCTCGGTGTCTCGATTTACTGTCATTTGTTTGAATCTCAATCTCATCCATACAATTCTCCAAGTACACATTGGCATTTTCTGGTAGCAATTCCGCATACTTGGCTGACGAGTTCATTATTGATTAATTATACCTGTAAAATATTTGCATTAATCAGATTGTTGATGTTAGAGAAAGAGCAAAAATTGAAGAAAAGTTGTTTTGCCAAAAAAATCGTAGAAAAAAAAATAAAAACAAAGACAACACAACAGAAAAAAACAGTGGATGTAAAGGGGCTATGTGTCTGTCTGTCTGTCTGCGCTCTCTCCAATACACACACACTCTCTCGCCTGTTCGTTTTTTTTTTTTGGTTGTGCGGGAAAAGAGGAGAGAAACAGTTTTTTGTTTTATTTTTTGAGAGAACTGAACAAAATCAAAATAAAATTCGAAAATTATGGAATATTGAGTTCTCATAGAGAAAATGAACATGAAAAATATGAGCAAATTCTCTGAAATTATTACTGAAAACAATTTTGAAAGCTTTTTCGGAAAAATTTTCGAAATTTGTCCAAAATCACTAAGAATTTCTCCGAAAAATTAACAAAATCCATCTGAAAACATCGTTTCTAATCATTCCCAACCAATTTCCTTCAAAAAAAATTTAAATAATTTTTTTTTCAAATTTTTCCCCCAATCCAAGATAAATTTTTTTGCTTTTTCAACGAAAATGTCTAAAATCCCTTAAACTCAACCATTTTCAAAGATCTTTTTTTGGAAAAAATTCAGAATTTTCTGGAATAGAGATTTGAAAAACAAAAAAAGTCTTTGGGGTACATTTTTATTCTGGGAAAAATTAAGAAAACTATTTTTATAAAAAATGCAATAATTCTCGGACCAAGTGGATCAATCGCGTGAAAAAAAGCAAATTTTCTAAAGTGCATGTGCAAATCTGAGAAGGATTAGAGCGTTTTAGCCAAAGCTTAAAAAAGGGCGGAGCACATTTTCTGCTTCAAAATCTTCATTTCTTGAGGTGAAGCTGTTGTTTTGTTGTTTTTTGGGAAATATTTTGAGGTGAGTTTTGAATAATATTTGATTTTGTAAAATATTTTTCTATTGAGCGCATTTGCTCTTTTTGGTGTTCAATTTTTCACTACGGCTTTTGTTAAATGAGAAATTGTGTCATATAGAACGAAAATGGCAAGAAACCAGTTCAAAAAATCAGCCATTCGAAAATTCTGGCAAGAAGGAGCAGGCGGGTAGCGTCTACATGTTCATATTGAGGGTCGCAGGTTCGAGGCCGCCTCGAGACTAATTATTTTTTAACAAGAATAGGACAGAAATAAAAAAAAATGAAAAAAAGTCTTGAGACGGATTCGAACCCGCGACCTTAAAATTGAAGATCTAGCCTCTTACACCACACTATTCGAAATGTTCAATGACTAGAGATAACGTGAAATTGAGAGAGCGTAGACAGAAAAATAAATTATTTTGTCTGTGCTCTATCAATTTCACGTTGTCTCTACCCAAAAAAACTTATCATCAGCGCCTCGAGTTTCTATAAGTCTATATTTCTGATTTAAATCCCTCAAACCCAAAGCCGCTTAAAAGCATCCCAAATTTTTGCAGAAAATGTCATCGCCATTCTTCACAGTTGGTTCAAAAATCTTCAGCAAACTTTGGGGAAACATCTACCTTGCTGAAATCCGAAAAGTCAACAATGACAATCCAAATGATCCCATCTACACAATCCACTATTTAACATGGGATGAAGAACTTGATGAAACAGTGAAGCACAGTGAAAGTGATCGAAAAATAATTGCGTCAAGATTAGATGTGATACGTGAAGCACATCAATTAGTCATGCAATGTTGTATAACAAAAGATAGCCGGCCTGAGCAGAAAGCAATGTGGTCAGCGATTAATATGAGACCTATTCCGAAAGAAGTTTTTTTACTCGCTTTGAGACAGAATGTTGAAAAGATCAGGTGAACATATGGATGGATGAAAAAAAAAATGCTATTCAGGCCTGTGCCGGAAAACGGAAAGTCGAAAAAATTTCCGGATTTTTTGAACCGGAAAATTTCTCAAAGTCTGAAATTTCAATTTCCAGCCTTAAGTTGACACTAAAACTCATTTTTATCTACAATTCTTCTTTTCACAGGTAATTTAGTAACTATTTGAGACGATTTACGTTCAAAAAATAGTAAATTTTGAAAAAAATTTCAAAAATGTCATTTTTTCTATCATAACTCAGAGAAATGGGCTGGAGAACCGGCGGAGAAAACGACCTGTCGGCGAACTTTCGGATAACCGGCGGACAACAGTTTCGACGAAATAGTGTTGGTCAGACATTCCGGCGGTTGTCCGAAAGTTCTCCGACAGGTCGTTTTCTCCGCCGGTTCTCCAGCCCATTTCTCTGAGTAAACTGAGAAAATTTCCCAAAAAAATTGATTTTTCCTTGAAAAAAATTGGAAAATCCGGAAATTCGGAAAATTCAGAAAATTTCCGACACAGGCCTGATGCTAATCAATATTTTTGTCCATTTTATTTGATTTTTGATTTTCAATGAACTTTTTGATACAAATTTCAGATCTACTAATTTCAGATTAGAAAAAAATTGTCAGATTTGGGTTTATTTCAGACTGGAGTGTTTTGCTGAAAATTTTTGCAGTAATTTTCCAAGAGAAAATCTTTTTTTTTGGATTCTGATTTATGTACACTTTCTCAAAAAAAAATCCAAAAACTTTTTTGCTCATTAAAGGAACCTACAGTAATTTTCATCAGGTCTCGCAACGAAATTTGAGTGGGAACAAGTTAATCAATCGCATTGTTAGTTGAATTCAAAATATAAGGTTGTTATTTTCTTTAAGCCAAAATCTACAAATGCGACAAGTTGAAATTGAAATTCTTTTTATTCCAACGTTTCGACGTATAACGTCATCATCAGGGATAATACTGAAAAAATAAAATGGGTTATTTACAATATATAAGTTACAAATTTTTTGAAATAAACTTAAAAAACCAAAAAAATCTCGAAAAAACCAACAAAAAATAAAATAAACCTGCTAAAGTGCGGATAGGCGGAATGTTGTTAGTACTTTAGGAGAATTTTGATTTATTTTTTATTGTGAAATTGAAATTGAAATGAATTTAGATGAGAATTTGTGTTTTTTAGATGTTAGTTGGAAAGAATTTGGTATTTGGATTGTTCCAAGCCTTGTGATCATATCCGAGAGTTCCTCTTTATTGTTTAATGAAGGATTGTGATGTTTTATCAAAACCCCTTCTCTGATCTTCCGAATATTAGTATTGCGTTCGACTTCCAGAATATCAACATCAATCACCAAAGCCTCTCCACCATGTTTTTCCTTAGAATGTTTTGCCCAAACACTCGAACTATAAGACTTAGTCATAGGTTTATTGCAGGCACGTCTGTGTTCCGCAAACCTAGACTCAAAAGGTCGGCCTGTTTCTCCAATATAAAATTCCCCGCAGTCACATGTGATTTTATAAATTACCTATAAGTCATTGTGATGAAAAAACAATTGAAAAAACGCAACAGGTTTTAATTGCACATAGGGATGCTATTAAAAACCAAAGCCAACCAATAGCTGCAATCATATCGCCTGCAAATTATATTCATGAGCTATTGAGAAAAGAAGTTCAAGAACTATTCGGTGGGTTAATTTCAGATCAAGATCTTTTATAAAAGATCCCTCAAATTCTCTAAATCATCATTCTTAAACCTTTGATCACACAAGGTCAAAAGGATGGTCACAAGGAAGATCGATTGCAAAATATTGTGTAGTTATGTTGACAAAAAATACCACCGTTTGATAAAAAGTCAGGTTTTTTACAATGAGAAATAATCTCAAGGACATCTCAAACAATAAATAAAATACAAATTTATAGGTGAAAAAAATTTAATTTACTGATTGTGAAACATCTTTTGATCCCAGAAAAAGTTCCGAAAGGTTCATTTTGTAATAAAAAACACAAAAAATCATATTTTTCCTCTGCATAAAAACATCAGGGCTGATTCACGAACGATAAAAATGTTTTTTTTAACATCAAAAGATAAATTCACGAAAAGTCGAAAAATGTCGAAAAAACATTGTAGGTCAAAAATTAGTTTTTTCGAGTTTTTCATCCAAAAATGATGACAAATCGATTTTTTCAAGCTTCTGGAGTAATTTCTGAATGAAATTGACCTTGGAATTCACTTTCCAGAAGGTTTTGCTGATTCTTCGTAAAATAAAAAATTTGAATTTCGAAAAAAATCATAAAATAAAGCAAAATAGGGTTCTCGAAGTTTATTTTCATCAGAAATTACTCCAGAAGCTTGAAAAATATTGATTTGTCATTATTTTTGGCTGAAAAACTCGAAAAACTAATTTTGATCTACAATGTTTTTTCGACATTTTTTCACTTTTCGTGAATTGATCGTTCAATGTTAAAAAAAAAAACATTTTTAACATTCTTTACGTCAGCCCTTTTTTTCCTCTGCAGAAAAACATCGAGAAACAAGAGACAAAGTGAAATTGAGAGAGTGCAGACAGCAACATTTTTTTTATTTGTGTGTGTTTCTCTCGTAGAAGGACACCCTTTCTAATTACTTAACCGTATAATTACAGATTTTTTTTGCAGCTGATCAAGCACGTATTCAATCAAATTCTACTTCTTCTGATATCCAGAATAAATAAATATTCTCGAATTATTTTGAATATTTTTATTGATTATATGTGGTTTCTATAACCTTACTTTTTCATTTTTCACTCTGTTTATTATTAAAAATACCGTATTTCGAAAAATTATTTCAGATGGAGTGCATTCGGTTCATCATACGTGGGTGCAAACGGTTCATCATCATATGTTGGCGCATCACATGTTGGTGCATCTTGTGCATCACATTTTGCTGCACCCCGTCGAAAAGAGATGATAATTCAGAAGATCCCATAATCGAAGCTGAACGAGCAGCTGAACGAGCTGAAAGACTTCGAAAACTTGAAGAAGAATCACATAGAAGAGAGACGGAGAGAGAGTAAGAATCGCAAAAAAATAATCAGATTATTTCTAAAGTTTTTGCAGGGAAAGAAAAAAGGAACATGAAGAAGTTATGCGGAAAATGGAAGAGGCTCAAAGAGAGCATGAAGAAGAATTTCAACAAAATTTAGCCCGGATGGAAAAAGAAAATGCGTTGAGAAACAATGAGCAAGAACGAGAACTGAAAAATCAATTGGAGGAGATGGAAAATGAGTCGGCCAAAAAAATGAGAGATAAAGAAGAGGTTGGTGAAATATAAGGGTTCGTTATTTTTTTAAGGGTCCCAAAAAAAATGAGGGTCCGTTATTTTTTCATACATAGGTCTGATTTTTTTTTTGATTTTTGGAGGAAAAAATGTGGTTTTTTTTTAATTTTCAATTGTTTTGTTGTATTTTTCTTGATTTTTCGACGATTCTTTGTATTTTCGGGGGTTTACTAAGCCTAAGCCTAATTCTGAAGTTGAAAAACCGAAAATAGAGTTCATAATTTCTCTATTATTTTAGGGTTAGGCTTAGTAAACCCCTAGAAACATACTGACTGGCTAAAAAAATGTAAAAAAATTACAAAAAATCACCAAAAATAAATAATTGAAATTAGAAAAATACTTTTTTTTCAAAAAAACATTTTTTTTTGATGGACCCTTGAACAAAATTACGGACCCTTATATTTCCATGGGACCCTTGAACAAAGTTACGGACCCCTATATTTTTTACGGACCCTTATATTGCGATAGAGCCGAAAAATTTTTTCTTACAGTCATTCAACCAACAAATAAATAAAGTTCAAGCACAATATGACTCTGAAATTGCAGAAAATCGCGAACAAACCAAAAGGTATAGTATATTTTTCAAGTGGATTCCGGTGAACTATTTTATTTCAGTTTGATAATGAAAATTCAAGAGGAATCGAATAGAAAAAGTGAAGAATCACAATTGCGAACGCAAAAAATTGAGGAAGAAACAAGTGAATTTTTAAGGTGATTAGACAGATTAATTAATGAGCTTTATCATTTATCATTTTGAAGATTGGGTGAGAAAAGAAGATTAGAGAAGGAGAAAGAAATCGAAGAGCTTCGTCAGAAAACACAAATCGAAATGGAAAAATCCAGAAAAATGTGGGAGGAACGAAAACGACAATTGGATGAGCAAATGAGATTCATTGAAATGATGATGGCGCGAAAATTGTGGAGCTTGAAATTGGAGAGTTATTTCACAAATCGTCTGAATTTTTTGAGAACTTCGAATCGGGAAGTTACAAGAAACTATACGCTGCTGGTGCAAGTTGTGGGTGAAACAAAGTTTGACTCTATTCCAATATAAGGGTCCCATAAGGGTCCATAATTTCGTTCGAGGGTCCATCAAAGAAATTTTTTTTTGAAAAAAAAAGTATTTTTTTCTAATTTCATTTATTTATTTTTGATGATTTTTTGTAATTTTTTCACATTTTTTAGCCAGTATTTTTCTAGGGGGTTTACTAAGCCTAAGCCTAAAATAATAGAAAAATATTGAATCCTCTGGTAACTCTATTTTCGGCATTTCAGCTTCAGAATTAGGCTTAGGCTCAGTAATCCCCCTTATTTTTTTGGGACCCTTAAAAAAAATAACGGACCCTTATACTGAGATAGAGCCCAAAGTTTTTGTTGGAATTTTTGGATAATTGAATTTTCCAGTTACTCATCGCTAAACGAAGAATTGCAGAAGGAAATGATGTGTCTGATGAATTTATCTATCCAAAAATTCAAATTTTACAAAAATCTTTGAAATCTGAAAAAGAGCTGATGATGAACGAGTCCCAAAGTTTATTGAAAATTTTAGAAAATGGACAATGGCTATTCTTAACACCCGTGGAACATGCAGTAGATAGTGTAGCTGTATCTTGTGAGAATTTTGAGCTTATAACTTCAAGTATTGTGAGTTAATTAATTAATTAATTATCCAATTATCTAGTGATTTCAGAACAAGTCCAACTATTCAAACTCGATTGATTCGCTGAAAAATGCTCATATTGATCTTTGCTCGAGAATTGAGGCGATTTCCACATTCTCACAAATCAAAGAGAACTATCAGAATTTCAATTATCATCCGACTAACCATGATATGATTGAAGATGAGCCAAGTTGTGTGCAAATTGAGGAAATCGACTAATTTTTTATTGTTTTTTTTTTGTTTTAAGGTGGAGTCTGACATAAATATCGATTAATTTGAATAAACTTCAATTCAAATTTTGGTCTCCTGATAAAAAAGCCATTTTACACGATTTTTCACGGTTTTTTCGATCTTTGAAATGAAAACTAAGAAGCTTCTCCTTAAAGGAATTTATTAATGATTTAAGAAACTGTAAGAGAGTTCTTATAAGAAAAAATGTCATGTCTTTTTTTCATTTTGAGGTTTCAAAAATGATTTTTTTCCTGATAAGTTTTACAGTAATCCAGAAAAATCTAATCATTTTTCATGAGCTTATCTTCTCAGAAAACTTATCAGGAACATAAATCTTCGAACTCGTGATTTGGTATTCTTGTTATCAAAAAAATTGATTTTTTGTTTTTATGAAATATTTTTCAGCTTAAAAAAAAAAAGATTGTGCCAAATATCACAAAAAATTATTCGAACTTTACAGTTTTTTAATTAATGTTAAGCTTCCAGCTTCCAGAAAAAATCCATCGAGGAAAGAACATGCTCTTTCAAATGAGCCCTACTTATTCTTTGCTCAGACTCCACCTTTAATACTTTTTCAGATTTTTTTCCAGAATGAGAATTTTGTATTGAACTCGCAAACTTTATTGATATGATTATTTTATGAAAAAAATTTATAAAAGATCCCTAGAATTCTAAAATATTATGTAGTTATGTTGACAAACCGTTTGATAAAAAAATTCAGGTTTTTAAAGTGAGAAATAAATAATCTCAAGGATTTTCTTATCAAAAAAAAAAAATGATGCAACATCAATTTTTCATTTCGTTTTATCTCAAACAATAAACAAAATACAAATGTATAGGTGAAAAAAATGAATTTACTGATTGTGAAAAATCTTTTGCTCCCAGAAAAAGTTATAAAAAGATTCATTTTGTAATAAAAAAATCACAAAAAATCATAATTTTTCCTATGCAGAAAAACATTGAAAACAAAAAATACAAAAAAACTAATTTTGCTGTCTGCACTCTCTTAATTGCACGTTGTCTCTCTCAAAAACTGTAAATTTTGTTTTTCGACGTTTTTATGCATAGAAAAAATCAAGATTCTTTGTATGAAAATTGCAAAACCCATTAAATTTTTATTGATTTCTTCAACATTTATAGAATTTCATTCGATTTCTTCAATTTTAACTCTACTTTCATGGAAGGAAAAATCTTCATATTTCAAATATTTCATAGCATTTCCTCCTTCATATTGATAATAAGATCTCTTCAATTGTTCAAATGTTGGAATAGCTTCAATTATTGGGTCAATTGAACACGAGTATAGATCGGTTCAACATTTATCAACTGAAATAATGTTAGCTATACAGTGGCGTGCATTAGTGATGCATATTTGTGTTTTTTGGGTGTAGGAAGGGTGAAAATAGTCAGAATGGGGTGAAATTTGGCAAGAATACGTAAATCAGTCCTAAAAATTATCTAAAATCGAAATATGACTGATTTTGATATTTTGCCACGTGGAAGTTATATGACGTGCAAAATGATGAAAATCGCATTTTTCTCAATTTTTGCAAAACCAACTCCAATTTCTTTTTTTGTTCAATTTTTGTTAGTTTTCGAGTTAGACACTATATTTTAGCTCAGTTCAGTTATTTTGGTCCAACAAACCAAGTGTTTTGATAGAAAATGAGATCTATAGTAACCTCCTGAAATGTATACCTTCACTGAAGCATGCCATCGTTTTTGACCATGGCTGAAAGGGTGAAAAATATGTGGTTTGATTGATATTATGGACTCAAATTTTGTCAAACATCATCAAAAACATGTTTTGAAAGTTTGTCCTGACATGGAACTACCAATTCAGAATTATGCTGGGACAAATGAAAAATCTTGATTTTCAACTTTCGGAATAAATCGAAGTTCATGATTGATTTTTCTTATTAAGAGGGTTTTTAACGGTATTTTTCTGCGAATTCTACTCGATGGACCACTGTGCATCAAAATCAATCCCGATCAACCGATCTATCCGTGAAAAATATCATTTTATTGAATGGTTTTCAACGGTTTTATGGAAATCTCAATATGAACATTTTGTCTGAATATTACTGCGGGCATAATTTTTTTTGTTATCATCCCAAATTGGCTCAAATATGTTCAAAAATCGTTTTGAAAGCTTTTTTCATGATTTCCTTGGGTTTTCTATTTAAATTTTTCGAAAAACAGTGTTTTAGTAACGCCTGGTTTTCATTCGACCACGTTAATTGAGCGTTATCGATTGGTAGCATTACCAAATTATGAGATGAGTTGGAAACTGATAATAATCTATGATAACTTTGATTCAGATATATCAAAGGAACATATTCAGGTCATTAAAACCCACTTTCAAGCTTCTCTCAATAAGGTATGCATGAAAATTGAGCAGTTTGTTAGACAGAAATTTTAACATTTTTTACATATCCTCTAATAAATTGGAACAAGTTGATCAATTTTCATATGAAACTTTTCAAATAAGTTTTTGATGATGTTTGACAACATTAGAGTCCATAATATCAATCAAACCACATATTTTTCACCCTTTCAGCCATGGTCAAAAACGATGGCATGCTTCAGTGAAGGTATACATTTCAGGAGGTTACTATAGATCTCATTTTCTATCAAAACACTTGGTTTGTTGGACCAAAATAACTGAACTGAGCTAAAATATAGTGTCTAACTCGAAAACTAACAAAAATTGAACAAAAAAAAGAAATTGGAGTTGGTTTTGCAAAAATTGAGAAAAATTCGATTTTCATCATTTTGCACGTCATATAACTTCCACGTGGCAAAATATCAAAATCAGTCATATTTCGATTTTAGATAATTTTTAGGACTGATTTACGTATTCTTGCCAAATTTCACCCCATTCTGACTATTTTCACCCTTCCTACACCCAAAAAACACAAATATGCATCACTAATGCACGCCACTGTAAGTCATTGTGATGAAAAAACAATTGAAAAAACGCAACAGGTTTTAATTGCACATAGAGATGCTATTAAAAACCAAAGCCAACCAATAGCTGCAATCATATCGCCTGCAAATTATATTCATGAGCTATTGAGAAAAGAAGTTCAAGAACTATTCGGTGGGTTAATTTCAGATCAAGATCTTTTATAAAAGATCCCTCAAATTCTCTAAATCATCATTCTTAAACCTTTGATCACACAAGGTCAAAAGGATGGTCACAAGGAAGATCGATTGCAAAATATTGTGTAGTTATGTTGACAAAAAATACCACCGTTTGATAAAAAGTCAGGTTTTTTACAATGAGAAATAATCTCAAGGACATCTCAAACAATAAATAAAATACAAATTTATAGGTGAAAAAATTTAATTTACTGATTGTGAAAAATCTTTTGATCCCAGAAAAAGTTCCGAAAGGTTCATTTTGTAATAAAAAACACAAAAAATCATATTTTTCCTCTGCATAAAAACATCAGGGCTGATTCACGAACGATAAAAATGTTTTTTTTAACATCAAAAGATAAATTCACGAAAAGTCGAAAAATGTCGAAAAAACATTGTAGGTCAAAATTAGTTTTTTCGAGTTTTTCATGTAAAAATGATGACAAATCGATTTTTTCAAGCTTCTAAGTAATTTCTGAATGAAATTGACCTTGGAATTCACTTTCCAGAAGGTTTTGCTGATTCTTCGTAAAATAAAAAATTTGAATTTCGAAAAAAATCATAAAATAAAGCAAAATAGGGTTCTCGAAGCTTATTTTCATCAGAAATTACTCCAGAAGCTTGAAAAATATTGATTTGTCATTATTTTTGGCTGAAAAACTCGAAAAACTAATTTTGATCTACAATGTTTTTTCGACATTTTTTCACTTTTCGTGAATTGATCGTTCAATGTTAAAAAAAACATTTTTAACATTCTTTACGTCAGCCCTTTTTTTCCTCTGCAGAAAAACATCGAGAAACAAGAGACAAAGTGAAATTGAGAGAGTGCAGACAGCAACATTTTTTTTATTTGTGTGTGTTTCTCTCGTAGAAGGACACCCCTTCTAATTACTTAACCGTATAATTACAGATTTGTTTTGCAGCTGATCAAGCACGTATTCAATCAAATTCTACTGCTTCTGATATCCAGAATAAATAAATATTTTCGAATTATTTTGAATATTTTTATTGATTATATGTGGTTTCTATAACCTTACTTTTTCATTTTTCACTCTGTTTATTATTAAAAATACCGTATTTCGAAAAATTATTTCAGATGGAGTGCATTCGGTTCATCATACGTGGGTGCAAACGGTTCATCATCATATGTTGGCGCATCACATGTTGGTGCATCTTGTGCATCACATTTTGCTGCACCCCGTCGAAAAGAGATGATAATTCAGAAGATCCCATCATCGAAGCTGAACGAGCAGCTGAACGAGCTGAAAGACTTCGAAAACTTGAAGAAGAATCACATAGAAGAGAGACGGAGAGAGAGTAAGAATCGCAAAAAAATAATCAGATTATTTCTAAAGTTTTTGCAGGGAAAGAAAAAAGGAACATGAAGAAGTTATGCGGAAAATGGAAGAGGCTCAAAGAGAGCATGAAGAAGAATTTCAACAAAATTTAGCCCGGATGGAAAAAGAAAATGCGTTGAGAAACAATGAGCAAGAACGAGAACTGAAAAATCAATTAGAGGAGATGGAAAAATGAGTCGGCCAAAAAAATGAGAGATAAAGAAGAGGTTGGTGAAATATAAGGGTCCCAAAATAATATAAGGGTTCGTTATTTTTTTAAGGGTCCCAAAAAAATGAGGGTCCGTTATTTTTTCATACATAGGTCTGATTTTTTTTTTGATTTTTGGAGGAAAAAATTTGGTTTTTTTTTTTAATTTTCAATTGTTTTGTTGTATTTTTCTTGATTTTTCGACGATTCTTTGTATTTTCGGGGGGTTTACTAAGCCTAAGCCTAATTCTGAAGCTGAAAAACCGAAAATAGAGTTCAAAATTTCTCTATTATTTTAGGCTTAGGCTTAGTAAACCCCTAGAAACATACTGACTGGCTAAAAAAATGTAAAAAAAATTACAAAAAAATCACCAAAAATAAATAATTGAAATTAGAAAAAATACTTTTTTTTCAAAAAAACATTTTTTTTTTGATGGACCCTTGAACAAAATTACGACCCCTATATTTTTTACGGACCCTTATATTGCGATAGAGCCGAAAAATGTTTTCTTACAGTCATTCAACCAACAAATAAATAAAGTTCAAGCACAATATGACTCTGAAATTGCAGAAAATCGCGAACAAACCAAAAGGTATAGTATATTTTTCAAGTGGATTCCGGTGAACTATTTTATTTCAGTTTGATAATGAAAATTCAAGAGGAATCGAATAGAAAAAGTGAAGAATCACAATTGCGAACGCAAAAAATTGAGGAAGAAACAAGTGAATTTTTAAGGTGATTAGACAGATTAATTAATAAGCTTTATCATTTATCATTTTGAAGATTGGGTGAGAAAAGAAGATTAGAGAGGGAGAAAGAAATTGAAGAGCTTCGTCAGAAAACACAAATCGAAATGGAAAAATCCAGAAAAATGTGGGAGGAACGAAAACGACAATTGGATGAGCAAATGAGATTCATTGAAATGATGATGGCGCGAAAATTGTGGAGCTTGAAATTGGAGAGTTATTTCACAAATCGTCTGAATTTTTTGAGAACTTCGAATCGGGAAGTTACAAGAAACTATACGCTGCTGGTGCAAGTTGTGGGTGAAACAAAGTTTGACTCTATTTCAATATAAGGGTCCCATGTCCATCAAAAAAATTTTTTTGAAAAAAAAAGTATTTTTTTCTAATTTCATTTATTTATTTTTGGTGATTTTTTGTAATTTTTTCACATTTTTTAGCCAGTATTTTTCTAGGGGGTTTACTAAGCCTAAGCCTAAAATAATAGAAAAATATTGAATCCTCTGGTAACTCTATTTTCGGCATTTCAGCTTCAGAATTAGGCTTAGGCTCAGTAATCCCCCCTTATTTTTTTTGGGACCCTTAAAAAAAATAACGGACCCTTATACTGAGATAGAGCCCAAAGTTTTTTTGTTGGAATTTTTGGATAATTGAATTTTCCAGTTACTCATCGCTAAACGAAGAATTGCAGAAGGAAATGATGTGTCTGATGAATTTATCTATCCAAAAATTCAAATTTTACAAAAATCTTTGAAATCTGAAAAAGAGCTGATGATGAACGAGTCCCAAAGTTTATTGAAAATTTTAGAAAATGGACAATGGCTATTCTTAACACCCGTGGAACATGCAGTACATAGTGTAGCTGTATCTTGTGAGAATTTTGAGCTTATAACTTCAAGTATTGTGAGTTAATTAATTAATCAATTATCCAATTATCTAGTGATTTCAGAACAAGTCCAACTATTCAAACTCGATTGATTCGCTGAAAAATGCTCATATTGATCTTTGCTCGAGAATTGAGGCGATTTCCACATTCTCACAAATCAAAGAGAACTATCAGAATTTCAATTATCATCCGACTAACCATGATATGATTGAAGATGAGCCAAGTTGTGTGCAAATTGAGGAAATCGACTAATTTTTATTGTTTTTTTTTTGTTTTAAGGTGGAGTCTGACATAAATATCGATTAATTTGAATAAACTTCAATTCAAATTTTGGTCTCCTGATAAAAAAAGCCATTTTACACGATTTTTCACGGTTTTTTCGATCTTTGAAATGAAAACTAAGAAGCTTCTCCTTAAAGGAATTTATTAATGATTTAAGAAACTGTAAGAGAGTTCTTATAAGAAAAAAAATGTCATGTCTTTTTTTCATTTTGAGGTTTCAAAAATGATTTTTTTCCTGATAAGTTTTACAGTAATCCAGAAAAAAATCTAATCATTTTTCATGAGCTTATCTTCTCAGAAAACTTATCAGGAACATAAATCTTCGAACTCGTGATTTGGTATTCTTGTTATCAAAAAAATTGATTTTTGGTTTTATGAAATATTTTTCAGCTTAAAAAAAAGATTGTGCCAAATATCACAAAAAATTATTCGAACTTTACAGTTTTTCAATTAATGTTAAGCTTCCAGCTTCCAGAAAAAATCCATCGAGGAAAGAACATGCTCTTTCAAATGAGCCCTACTTATTCTTTGCTCAGACTCCACCTTTAATACTTTTTCAGATTTTTTTCCAGAATGAGAATTTTGTATTGAACTCGCAAACTTTATTGATATGATTATTTTATGAAAAAAAATTTATAAAAGATCCCTAGAATTCTAAAATATTATGTAGTTATGTTGACAAACCGTTTGATAAAAAAATTCAGGTTTTTTAAAGTGAGAAATAAATAATCTCAAGGATTTTCTTATCAAAAAAAAATGATGCAACATCAATTTTTCATTTCGTTTTATCTCAAACAATAAACAAAATACAAATGTATAGGTGAAAAAAAATGAATTTACTGATTGTGAAAAATCTTTTGCTCCCAGAAAAAGTTATAAAAGATTAATTTTGTAATAAAAAAATCACAAAAAATCATAATTTTTCCTATGCAGAAAAACATTGAAAACAAAAAATACAAAAAAACTAATTTTGCTGTCTGCACTCTCTTAATTGCACGTTGTCTCTCTCAAAAACTGTAAATTTTGTTTTTCGACGTTTTTATGCATAGAAAAAATCAAGATTCTTTGTATGAAAATTGCAAAACCCATTAAATTTTTATTGATTTCTTCAACATTTATAGAATTTCATTCTCAGATTTCTTCGGAAATTTTAACTCTACTTTCATGGAAGGAAAAATCTTCATATTTCAAATATTTCATAGCATTTCCTCCTTCATATTGATAATTGAAGATCTCTTCAATTGTTCAATATGTTGGAATATGCTCAATTTTTTGACAAAAATTGAAGAATGTGCAACTCTCTCATGAAAGTAGAGTTAAACTTTCCGACAAATCTGAGATTTTCTGTAACAGTATTTTTATTGAAAAATGTTGCATTGGAATTAGAAAACCCCAAAAACCCACAATTTTTGACAAATTTTCAATATAAAAATGGCAAGATTTGTTAACTTCCTCGATTGAATACATCACAGAAGATAAAAATAACCAATTCCTCTCTGCCCGGAGTAATTGAATATTTTTTAACTCATTCTCCATTAGTCCATTTTCAGATTCAAAAGATTTTTGAAGAATTTTTTTTTCAATTCTCAACTAAAGAAAATAAGTTTTTGCGGAAGAAAATCAGAAATTCTACTCACAATTGTGCGAAAAACTTTATAATTTCGAACAACTTCTCTATTTGATGTTTTCAAAAAGTTTAACCAATTTGTGAATAAATTTTCCAATTGCATTGTCCACATTTTTTCAATAACTAATTCTCTCATACAATTCATCTGTTCATCCAATTGTTTTCTTCGTTTCTCCGACAAAATTCTCAATTTTCCAAGTTCAGCTTCTGTTTCTAGTCGCGATTTTTCAAGCTTTTCTTCATTTTTAATTCTTTCCTCATTAGCCAATCTAAAAATTGATACTGTTTTTTCGAAATGTGAGGAAGCTTCCAGAAAAAAAATTAACTTTGAAAATTCCAGCATCGCCATTCGACATTTACTTTGTTGTTCAAGTTCAGAAAGTTTCGATTTTTCCTGATTTTTCGATACAAAAAATCGAATATAACAAACACTCGGTTGAAAACCAATTGAAAAAAAAAAGGAATCTCGATCAATTAAAAACAATTCTTCATTGATTAGGACTATTTACTTCGAACTTATTTACTGTAAAAATGTATTATCACAAAAAAAACTAATCATTCTCAATTTGACCACAATTTTGCAAATTTTCTATAGCTTGATGAATTGAGTGAAGATTTAGCGAAAACTATTCAAACAACGACTGAGAAATCGATTGAAAATGAAAGAAAACAACTTGAACAAAGAAAAAAATTTCAATTGGAGAAAAATAATATGATGATAGAAAGTTGGTGAATACATACATATTTCAAAACCATTTTGAAAATGCTGATTTATAGCTGAAGAACTCGCAAGTGTCTCTCAAAACCGTGCTGCAATTTTGGAACGAGTGAATCTTGAAGGAAAATGCTTAATGGTTTCTGCATTCGAAAATGAGCAAAAACAAAATGCTCAACGCTGTAATCTTGTATCGATTCGTCGAAAGTTTGAGGGTATTAGGAAAAATGTTAGCAAACTTTTTTACAGTTTTGACTTTCCCATTCGAGCTAACAATGAGACTGATTTTCAAAACGCGGTTTTTATAATGCAGGTGAGGAAAATATTCACGAGGGTACTGTTTTTGAAATTTTGTCCATAGACAGCTTTTGGGGTAATAAGAGCACCATAAAAATTTTAGTCTCCCAATGTACCTCTGAGCCAAGTTCTGGGCTCTCAAAAGTTCAAAAATTGGCTCATAAAAGTCATCATAGCTCCATTTCAAAATTTTTTTTTGGAGAAATAAAGTTTCAGATATTGATCAGCATAGTCGATTTACTAAAAGTATTTTGAAGTTTTTTTTTAAATTTTTGGTCTGGAAATTCATGAAATTTCATATGTGCCCTGCTCATTTTTTTTCCAAAATCAAAAATTTTTCTGAAAATTTGATTTATTGATGGTTTGTGGGTAAATCGACCACGCTGATCATCATCTGCTACTCAGTTTTTCATAAAATTGATCGAGAATTGAGTTATGATGTGTTTTATTAGCCAATTTTGACAATTTTTGAACTTTTGAGAGCCCAGAACTTGGCCTAGAGGTCTATCAAGATTTAAAGTGTTGGGCGAAAAAAGTTTCCTTAATATTCGCTTCGATTTACAGCTAAGCATTAACAATATAAAAAAAGAGATAAATGGGACCAGAGAGTATATATCACTTGCGCAACAAGATGCAATAAGTAGATCAAAAGCAAATGAAGCAAAGAATTGTATCGTAGAAATTGAGGAAATCTTAATGCTATTTGGAGAATCAATAAAAAATAAAGAGGTAACAAATTTTGCACTTCTCAACAATATTTCCAAAAAAAATGGATTTTTCAGGAAACTTAAAATTGAAACATCAACAAATATGATGATTCAATTGAAACGATTGACAAATGAAACAACAAAACTGGGTCAAATCATTCAATCGATTCCTGAAGCAACAAATGATAACAATTTCATGAATGCTGCAATTCAAGCAGCTAAAAATATCATTGCAGAGTCAAATGCAAGTGAATCAAGTCCACAGAAGATTCGAGAATCTGAAGACATTTCGAGAAATTTGGATGAAAATTGATTATTTTGATGTTAGAAAAATCATTATTTTTTGGAAAAAAAAACATAGCCTCTTAGATCATGTATTTCATATATTCACATGCAAATATTTTATTTTTCCCAATATAAAAATGTTGCACAGATTTTTCACAAAAATGTTGCACAGGTCTTTCATTTGGCCTTTTTCATATGTTATACTGTTTGACAACAATTTTATGAGGAAAATCAAATTCCGGACTCGTGATTTTTAAGAAAGCAATTGTCTTGTTATCAAAATAATTTTTGAAAAATTATGAAATATTTTTCAGGTTAAAAATTCCCGATACAATTATTTTTTGTCGAATACAATTTTCAATTTTTTTCACTTTTCTGCTACGAAATGTTTTAAAATGAAAATTATACCAAAAATATATGTAGTTTGATAAAAATTTTAAAGTACACTGAATTAAAAAAATATTCTCACGACCTGTTCACAAGCTGCACTTTTATTATCGGAACATTTTTTTTTCTCAAATACAACTAGAAAATAACCTTTTGCACGTACAAGGAACAAATCGTAAATTTTCATTCAAATTTTTTGAATTTTATCAGTGAATTTAAAAAAAAAATTTGGAATCTTTATGATGAATGAAAAAAGTATAAAAATGTGGGGACACAATCACAAGGATATATTGAAGATTACAATTGATGCTCCCATGGGATATTAACAGTTCGGGCAATTAATTTTATTGGAAACAATAGGATTTTCCATATAATTTTCCATACAAACCTAACACAATCACCACGATCCTCGTTGCCGATTGTGTCGGAATAAATACCTTATTAATTCTATGATACCATATACCAAGACAGCCAATATCAAGCTGTTGAAAATCGTAGATTCTCCTTCGATCATTCGATTCATGGATTTCAAAAATGATTCTATTAATCTCTTACCATGCTAAAAAACATCCAGAGTGAAAATTTCTCTTTTCAAAAACAAACCTTGTGATGAAGTGAATCCAATTCAGCATCATTTGTTTGCATTGATATGGAAATTGAAAAAAAGAAAATAATATATTCAAAAAATAAAAAAAAATCGGGCAATCAGAACAATTTATATGTACATTTTATCATTAATTATTGATTGAAAAAGATAATTTTATTTGAAAAACGAAATATTTCACAATATTCACAATCAAAAAACACACAAAATCGCTTTCCAAACTCGTGATTTGTAAGAACAACATTTTTTGAAATCTACCTTTTTAATAAAATTCTGATTGGATGGTGTCTCGATGGAAGCTGGATTTTTCAATGGGGTCACTCCTGTTTTTATTTTTTGGATGTCGAAATTTTGGACATTTTTGATTTTTTTCCTTTTTTTCCGAAAATCATTGTTGTGAACAACCACTGAAAAACCAGAAAAAAAAAATCAAAAAATAAAAATGTCGTGCAAAAAAAGTTTAAAAAAACAACGATACTCCGCGTGCGCGTTGTTTAGCGTGTTTGTTTTGTTGTTTGTTTCGCAGGGTAGACGAGAGAGTGTGGGAAATAGAGAGAGGGTTAGAGAGAGAGAGAGAGAGAGATGTGTTTTATTTGGAAAGCATTTATTGATTGAACGTTTTTTTTTCGAACCAAATCATTTTTTCTGTTTTTTTTAGCGCAGAAAGGTACATTTTTTAATTTTCTTATTTTTTTTCAGAGACAATCGTCACAGAATGCAGGCGTTTCGTCAAATCCACAATTGTTCACATTTTCTGATGTGAGTTTAAGAATAGGCGAAGATTTTGAGACAAAGAATGTAGAAGTTTCAGGCTTCCGAGATGTTTCGTTTGGACAGGAGATCAACAACTTTTCACGGAACGGGCCAATCAAGTTAGTTTATTTTGAAGTTTGGGGGGGGGGAACAAAACTAACAGGTGAGATTTGAGGTTCATTAAAAAATGTTGGGTAAAGTTTTTTATTCATAATTACTAAAGAAAGTTCTTTATAAATTACTATGTTTAAATGATTAGATGAAGCTTTTCATTATACTTGAAGCTATAGGATCAGCTTCCAGATTTTAATGAAAAACAAAGTATGAAATTTTTCATAATGTTGACATTTTCAAGCATTCTGTTTAGATTCACTTCAATGTCATCTTCTTCTAGTGAACTCTAAAAAAAATGTTTGTGTTTTATTTTGAAAAAAATATGACTTACCTGTTTGTTTTCCATTTTTTTAAGAAAAAAATGAACGAGAAAAGAGAAATGAAATTTTGTGATAAGACTCTCTCTTTTTTATAGGAGGCGATTTTTATGCTGAGAATAAATTTCAAATTTTTTAATGAAAAAAATTGAATCCTGAGAAACCCTATGCTATCAAATTTGCCAGAAATGCATTTTTGAAGCTAGTTTTCAGCTCCCAAATCATATTCGAATTTTTCCACGGTATAGGAGTTATGTTCTGAAAATTCAGACAGCGGAAAACAAAATTTTATTTAATTCAAAATTGAAAATTTTCAAAACAAAAAATTTCATTCATTCAATAGCTTTGATTTGTTTTCGAATACGATTCTCCAAACAATTAGTTTTAACAACATTCGGAAGAATCGCAATTAAATCAATCGATTTTTTAATATTTTTTGCAACTGCCTCAACCATTTTCCCCATCACTTCCGATTCTTTATAATCTATCGATAAAACTTGAAGTTTCCCTTCAATGTCACCCAATTCCTCCTCGATTTTCTTACAAATCCTCTTCCTTTGTCCAAAATAATCATCCGCATTTCTAAATTCATCAATTCGCTGAAGCAAAACACTCATTTCACTTGAAAATGTATGCATTAACTTCAAAGATGTGGCTTTTCTAGCAGTTCCCAAATGCTCTTCCATTTTCCCAGCCAATGTTTTGAGCTCCTCAAAATGCCGTGAATAATTGGATAGATTTACATCCTTTCTCAAAAGCTCTAATCGTAATTGCTGCTCCAAAGCACTTTTGATCTTGAATCCATGAATTTTCTCATCCACTTTCATATTTTTCTCCTGAATTTTTTGAATTTTTTGAATTTTTTCTTTTCCCATCCTCTCTAATTCTTTTGAATAATCATTTTTGAGTTCAATGATCTCGTTGGCATTTTTTCTGAGGAGTTGGGCTAACTCATTTTCTCGAAGGCTTATCTGTAGAGAAATTTTTTTTGCCTGAAATTTTTAAAAAACCAACCTGCTGATTAAGTGATTTCAATTCAGCTTCGTATTTTTGCATTTGGAATCGGGAAATCTGAAAAAAAAATTTTTTTTTGAAAAAAAAAACGAAAAAAGTAATAAACATTTTTGAGGAAGAGCAATTTTCTGATAAAAAATCGGGAAATGGGAACATTTAATGTTTTATCACTAATTATCGATTGAAGAAGAAAATTTATATTTTTCAGAATTCAAAAATTAGGATTTTTCTAAATTTCCAAGGAAAAACTAAAATATGAAGTTTCTAGGTCTTTTTTTTTTGCTCACAATTAGACTCCACTTTTAATTTAAAAAAAAGTTCCGCGTGTGATTTTTGAAATGTGGTAAAAAAATGATTCGACTTTTCTGATATGTACAAGTTTCTTCAAAAAATTAAACTGAAAATAAAATTTTGAAAAAAAGTCCAAGTCCAAGTAAACAAAATTCGATGTATTATCAATAATTTTTCTCTCCTTATCAAAAAATTGAAGGTTATCATGAGAAATTTTTCTCAAACGCAACTAGAAAATGAATTTTGAACGTACAAGGACCAAATCATTTTTTTTTCTAAAATTTTGAGCCCACATTCAATTTTAAGAGATTTTCAGCTGAAAATTTGTTTTAGGTGTGAAAAATAACGTAAAATTGATTATTGCTTCAATATCTTGAAAATAATGTTTTTCAGAAAAAAATTGGTTTCAAAAATTTCTAGAGATTTTCAGCTGAAAACTTGTTTTTGGGGTTTTGAGTGTGAAAAATGAAAAAAAAACTCAAAGAAAAATGACTCTGAATGTTGACAAAGCCGTGAGAAAAGGAACTTTTTACTCAACATCCGTGTAAAAATAATATTATTGGCTCATAAATATTTTGACCTCAATGAGCAAAAAAAAACTTGAAGTGTTGAGTTTTCAAACTCAAACTTCAAACCATTTTTTCCTGAGATTTTTCCTGTAAAATAATTAATTCATTTATTTATTCATCAAACACAAAAAAAGTATACTGGTGGCCCTAAAGAGGGCCGTTGGGTTCGGTTAAGGGGTGGCCCTAAAGAGGGCCGTTGGGTTCGGAAAAATTTGGGCGATTAGAGCCAGATAATTTCTGGCTCTTTCTCGCCCCAGAAGATGACACTATCGTCGCTGTCGCTGCTTGAGCTTGTTGATGTCGAGCTCGTGGAACTTGAGCTCGAGCTGGAGCTGCTTGAGCTGCTCGAACTGCTCGAACATCTGCTCCTTTCAGTATCGGAACTCAAAATTATTGTTCCATCTTCATCAGATTCTGTTTCATATTCTGAATCTGAATCCGATTTCGACGAATTTCGGCGATTCTTGCGTTTCTTCAGAAATTTACGAGATTTCTTGACGTTTCGCTTGATGAAACGATTCCGAATTTTCGAGATTGTCCAACGGTGAATACGATGTTCCCATAAAGCAACAAGAATCGGATCTTGTTGTGGTTTTCGCGTAATATTCACGCGAGTTGAAATTCTTCTAACAAGATATGAACGCAGAACCAACATTGCAAATAATTGAGTTCTCTGAATGATATTGTGGTTTTTAAGTGATGAAAATAAGAAAAAAACGAATAACAAAACGATCAAGAAACTAGAAAAATGACGTGCATGAAAATTGGTGAAAATCAGACGGAAACACACAATTCGTAGTCAAAATGAACCGAGTTTGTGGAGAACCAATACACAAGCGTTGCGAACAGGCCTGTGCCGGAAAATCAAAACCCGGAAAACGGAAAGTCGGAAAATTTCCGGATTTTTTGAACCGGAAATCCGGAAAATTCGGAAAATTTTTCAAAGTCTGAAATTTCGATTTCCAGCCTTAAGTTGGCACTAAAACTTATTTTTTATCTACAATTCTTCTATTCAGAGGTAATTTAGTAACTATTTGAGACGTGTTACGTTCAAAAAATAGTAAAATTTGAAAAATTGAAAAAAAAAATTTCCGAAAATTTCATTTTTTCTATCATAAACTGAGAAAATTTTCCAAAATTTAGGCAATTTTGAAAATATTACTACTAGAGATCATTTCCGGATTTTCCAAGCACATTTTCCGGAAAACCGGAAAATTGATTTTTCCGTGAAAAAACCGGAAAATCCGGAAATTCGGAAAATTCGGAAAATTTCCGGCACAGGCCTGGTTGCGAATATCGAAAACTGAGTACTTGAGGAACGAAAATGCATGAAAACTGGTGGAAATCAACTGGAAAAGTAAGGAAAAGCTTACTTTTTGGAAGAAAAATGAACCGATAATGAGGAAAACCAATACACAAGCGTTGCGAATATCGAAAACTGAGTATTTGAGGAACGAAAATGCATGAAAACCGGTGAAAATCAACTGGAAAAGTAAGGAAAAGCTTACTTTTTGGAAGAAAAAATGAACCGATAATGAGGAAAACCAATACACAAACGTTGCTCGAAAACTGAGTATTTGAGGAACGAAATTGCACAAAAAACAGTGGAAATCAACCGAAAACACACTTTGCGTTGTTCAAAATGAACTGAGTATGTGGAAAACGAATACACAAGCGTTGTTGTCATTTTCTTGAAAAAAAGAAAAAAAATAAAAAAATGTCGCAGGGAGCAGGGGTCGAACCCCACAGCGTTGCCTCAAGGAGCTATCCGCTAACCTGCTGCGCTTTGCTTGATGTTTTGTAAGCGGCTGAAATTTCGAAGACAATAAAACTGGTCTCAAATTTTGGAGCTCAATTTCTTGTGCTCAGAGTGCTCTTCCGCAGTGGAATTTTTTATATGTTTTTTCACACTGCACAATTTCTTTTGCAAAAATTTTGGGACACTTTCTCGCGAACGGTATTTTTATTAGTTTTTTACCATTCTCTCAACACTTTCCCAACTGAATTAATTAAAGCTAAAACGCATTTTAGTGTCCAGAAATGCTATTTCAAGACCTTCTAATCAGCCTAAAAAACAAATCAAGCCTCCCATCTCCTAAAAAACGAAATTAGTGATTTTCGAAACATTTCGAAGAGTTTCGAAAAGTTTCGAAAATCAATAATCTGATTTCGAAAGCTTGATTAGTCTTTTAGACTGATGAAAGATCTTGAAATGACATTTCTAAACACTAAAACACGTTTTAAAGACAAATCAAGACTCATATCTCCCCAAAAATGAAAATGATGATTTTCGAAAATATTCGAAGAGTTTCGAAAAGTTTCGAAAATCAACAACTTGAATTTGAAGTTGTGATTTGTATTTTAGACTCATTGAAAGAGCTTGGAATGACATTTCTAAACACTAAAACATGTTTTGGAGAAAAATCAAGACTCACAATTTCCCAAAAATGAAATTAGTGATTTTCGAAACATTTCGAAAAGTTTCGAATAATTTCGAAAATATTCGAAATATTTCGAAAATCAAAATTGTTCAGAGAATTCAAAATATCTAAATTCCCCGCCAATTTTCTACACATGTCAATGAAATCTTGTCAAACACATTCGAATTCAAACAATTTTCACTGGTTTTTGCGCAAATACATTTGAATTTTCGTATAAAACTGAATGACTTTTTCTCAAAAATTTCTGATTTTTTCTCTCATTTGAAGCTTCTCAAACAACAAGTTTGATTTCGAAATCATTTGACAAAAGTTCAAAGACATGTTACAATTTTTCCTAACCCCCAAAGAAAATAAACTAACCTTGGACTCCTTTGATGGCGGGGCGGATGTCTTCTTTGGTGGCATCACAAATCACAATTGGAGCACAAAATACGGCGGTGAAGACGAACACGGAGCTGCAAAACAATCATTAAATTACAAATTCATAAAAGAAACAACGAAAAGCAGAAGAAGAAGCAAAAAAAAACCAACAAAAATGAGAAAAAATGAGCGAAAATGAAAAAATGAAGTGATTTTAGGAGAGAGAAAAATAATTTGTAGGGGAGTGGGCGTGGCTTGGGTCTCGAGTGGAAGACCGCAGCGGCGGCAATTCAAATCGGGAGAGAGCGGCGGCGATTTGAATTTTGTTTTTTTGGATGAAGAGAGGAAAGATATGTGAAGGATTCAGAAGGCCCATGGGGGGAATCAGAAGGCCTATGGGGGATTCAGAAGGCCTATGGGGGATTCAGAAGGGCTATGGGGGATTCAGAAGGCCTATGGGGGATTCAGAAGGGCTATGGGGGATTCAGAAGGGCTATGGGGGATTCAGAAGGGCTATGGGGGATTCAGAAGGCCTATGGAGGATTCAGAAGGCCTATGTGGGATTCAGAAGGCCTATGGGGGATTCAGAAGGCCTATGGGGGATTCAGAAGGCCTATGGGAGGATTCAGAAAGCCTATGAGGGATTCAAAAGGCCTATGGGGGATTCAGAAGGCCTATGTGGGGATTCAGAAGGCCTATGGGGGATTCAGAAAATCTATTTTCCCTTATGATTTTTTGAAAATATCAAGCAGTCAAAATATTTATTTTTAAAAAAAATGGGAATTTGATATGTTAAGTTCATTAAATTTAAAAAATGTAGTATATCACAAATTTTACAAGCTTAGAAAGTTAAATATGCATTAGGTTAGGGTATTTCAGTATGTTCTTTAAAAAATTAATGTTTACGATACCACCTGAAACACGACAGTAATCTAGAAATTCCAGAAGTTCGTGACTGATTGGCATTGCTCTCAACTTCTGGCGGAGCAACTGGCTCCACGGCATTTCTGTTTTTTCTAACCTCCAAATTGATCGTTTCGAAATATGACTTGATCAAAGAACTGTAATTGAAAAATCTATTGATTAAAAATATTGATTTTTCTCACCTTCTAACTTCAAAATCTTCATTTTCATTTGAAGGGATATTCAGTTCAAATTTTTTGAGTGTTCCATTCTGAAATTTCAATTTTTCATAGTCCGTCAGTTTTTAAACCAACCTTAAAATAATTTGCAATGAGAGGAACACTATTGATATCACAACGAATTCGAATATTACTTATTCTTGTATTGATTTCCAGTAACTTTCTGAGCTGCTCTTCTTCTAGAAGACCCCGCGATTTAAAATAATATACATTGTCAATTCTACTGAATGAGTGAACTTCAAAATATCTAACATCAACCAAAATTAATTCAGCTTTTCGTTGAATTAATTCAAAAATTTCATCTGTAATTTTATGAAGACGAAAGTAGATTCCGGCGATTTTCAGATTAATAGAATTCATTCGCTCTATGAACTGATTTTGAAAATCTTCCACGCTGACAAATTTTATTGGTTCCTCGAGTTTGTCTAACTTTATTGTTTCAAATTTTAATGTGTGACGATTTTGGACCTGATATATGAACTCGATCTGAAATTAGTTCATGTTGAAAAAGGCGTAATAATAAATTTTACGTTATTTTTCACACTTGAAAACCCCAAAAACAAGTGTTCAGCTGAAAATTTCTTGAAATTTTTGAAATTAATTTTTTTCTGAAAAAAAAATCATAAGGGGGGACCCTTTTGTCAAAAAAAATTATTTTTCAGATAATGAAAAAAAATCAATTTCATGTTATTTTTCACACTTAAAAACTCCGAAAACAAGTTTTCAGCTGAAAATCTCTTGAAATTTTTTGAGATCAATTTTTTTTCTCAAAAAAAAAATCATAAGGGGGGACCCTTTTGTCAGAAAAAAATATTGTTAAAAATATTGAAGCAATTATTGATTTCAAGTTATTTTTCACACTTGAAAACCCCAAAAACAAGTTTTCAGCTGAAAATATCTTGAAATTTTTGAAACCAATTTTTTTCTGAAAAAAAAATCATAAGGGAGGACCCTTTTGTCAAAAAAATTATTTTCAAGATATTGAAGCAATTATTGATTTTAGGTTATGTTTCACACTTGAAAACCCCAAAAACAAGTTTTCAGCTGAAAATCTCTTGAAATTAATTTTTTTCTAGAAAAATCATAAGGGGGGACCCTTTTGTCAGAAAAAATTATTTTTCAGACAATGAAGTAATAATAAATTTTACGTTATTTTTCACACTTGAAAACACCAAAAACAAGTTTTCAGCTGAAAATCTCGTGAAATTTTTGAAACCAATTTTTTTTCTGAAAAAAAAATCATAAGGGGGGACCCTATTGTCAAAAAAATTATTTTTCAGATAATGAAAAAAAAATTAATTTCACGTTATTTTTCACACTTGAAAACCCCAAAACCAGATTTTCAGCTGAAAATCTCTAGAAATTTTAGAAATTTTTGAAACCAATTTTTCTTCTGAAAAAAAATCATAAGGGGGGACCCTTTTGTCAAAAAAATTATTTTCAAAATATTGGAGCAATTATTGATTTCATGTTATTTTTCACACTTGAAAACCCCCAAAAAGAAGTTTTCAGCTGAAAATCTCTTGAAATTTTTCAAACTCACAATATTATCCTTTTGTCTGATGTGTAAATAATAATTTCTTCTCTGCAAGCAATTTTTATTTCTATCAACAAATTGTCTCAAAACTTTGCAAGTATCTCCCAGATTTTGAACATCATCGTAAGGAATCTGAAAAGAAATTCAAAATTTATAATTTTTTCAAAGAAGAAGAAGACGGAGAAGAAACTTACATATGTCAATAGTTTTCTAGCCACCACGACAGGAATTTTTTCAAAAAATTGGAACGGTTCGGGCTCGGGCTCGGGCTCAGGCTCTGGTTCGGCTTCAAGTTCAGATTGATGCTCTGGTTCAGCTGTAGGTTCAACTCCAGGTTCAGTTTTACCACCAGGTTCGGCTACATCTCTAGCTCTACCTTCAACTTCAGCGGTAGCTCCACCTTCAACTCCAGCCACAAATTCAGCTTCAACTCCACCTTTCTTAAACATCCGAAACAATTTAGATAAACGCATTTCTAATATTCAAAAATACTAAAATGAATAGGTAAAAATAATTAGAGGATAAATAAAATTGTTGGAGAGTTTCTCTAAGTCTCTTGGAAACACATGTTCTCTAATTTGTAGGAGGTTTGGAATTTTTTCACCCCATTGATTGAAAATTTGTAATAAAATAATTATAACCTTTTTTTGGGAGAGAAAAATAAAAGTATTCTTGAAGGGTGATAGGGTAATTCTTTGATTTTTGAACTCTGAAAAATGTCTGAAATTTTTCCAAAATTCAGACGTCACCACATTGTTTCTATTCAATTGTTTTTATTCAAACAAAAAATCTATTGTTTTCAAAATTTTATAAAAAGCTGAAGTTTGAAATGATTTCAACAAAAAATTATGAAATTCATCTTTTTCTTTCTTATTCTCATTGTTTTCTTGAGCTCACTGGCAGAATCTCGAGCTCTGGATGTTTTGAATGGAACTCCATTGCCAACAGATTTCAGCGGATCAGATGGAGATCTTAAGGAAGGTGGCAGAAGATACCCAGATCCAGATTTTCCAAAGGGAACTCCATTGCCAACAGATGCCATCGGTGCAAAAATTGAATAAATTTTTCTGGTTTTTTGGGTTTCAATAATGAAATTTTCATATTAAAGTTCAGAACTGAGATTTGATTTTTAAATTAAAATCGAAAAATTGTACGATTATTGATCTAGAAATATTTAAAATTATTTTCAACATAACTTCAATCTCACGAGATTGCTCATGTTAGAGGAAGAACCCATTTAATATGAGCAACATAACTAGAATTAGCTGTAAAGTCAAAAATCATGATAGAAAAAATTTTTTTGGAGTTTGATTCGCAGGTGTTTTTTTCCTACTGTATTATGTATATGCCATTTCCTCAATTCTGCGCAGGTGAAAATCTGAAATGTTTCGAACAAAAATAATTTAATTTTTTTGCAGGTGATTTTTTTGAATGTTTGAACTATTGCCAAGGTGAAAATTAGAATTTTTCAAAGTTTGATCATATAAGAAAAATATTTCCGAATAAAACCAGCCAATCATAGTTTGAGGCTCCGCCCCTTTTTTAAAAAACGCCAATTTTTTCTGTAAATTTATCAAATTCAAAACATTTTCACTTCTCAACTTTTATTATATAAAAAAAAACAACAAGAAGAGGTTACATAAAAAACGAGGTGTTCAAAAAAAATGAAAAGTATCAAAATCCATTCCAGGAAAGTTTCCAAATATCTCTGAATACATCGAGATTATTTGAGATGAGTCTAAGCATAGCTCTGACGATTCCAGGTCCAGTCATATTTCGAATATCTTGGGCTTCCTCTGGTAGAACACTGATTCGGTCGGTGAATATGGCGAAGTCAAGAGCATCGTCGAAAACTTCTTCAAAGAATCTTTGGGAGAACATGCAGACATCGTGGAGGAATATCAAATCCAAATCTCTTTCTCGATCTTCTTCCTTCAAATATGTTTCGATGTGTGTAGAATTTTCGATATCAGAGCAGTTTTGTCCATTGATCAAGTTTCCCATACACAAATACATTGTCAAAAATTGTGGATCCTGTTTGCAAACATCCGGAGCAACGTTGTAAAAATCTTGAGAATCGTTCTTGAAGTGTTTGGCAAGATCTGGAGATACATTTTGTGCATCTACTTGCAGGATGGCGAAAATTAGAGCAACGGTTAGAAGTAGATGGAGTAGATGAGCCATTTTTCTCTTGAGAAAAAGAGGGATGCGAATGAGCGGAAGTGGGGGCTTATGTAGGGGTTTTTTAGCTCCGCCTCCAGGGTTTTGCAGATGTTTAGTATAGCTGAAGTCAAAAATCAAACAACAGAGAAATCAAACATCTTCTGAATAACGAAGAACTTTTTTTCCAGTTTTTGAATAACTGGAAGGCAATTTAAGGAATTTTACAAAGAATGAGCAATCAATTATTTTTGAATTTTAAAAATAAAAATGAAATCTGATTTTCATTTTCAACCAGAGAATGTTTTGTGTTTTCGTTTTTTTTAATCAATTTAAATTGAAACTCATTTTGACAAATTTTCCAAAAAAAATTCAGAATTTACAAAGAAAAACAGCTTCAAATTACTACTATACATATGGAATTTCAAGTCATTTTACACGGTGTTTTTTTGAGTTTTGAAATTTTTGAAAAGCTTCTAGAGAAAACCTCAAAGGTTTTGTACCAATTAGAACTTTTTTCTCCGACTCTATTTTTAAATTATTTTTAAAAATATTTATAGAATCTTATTAATTTTATATACATTCAGCACCACTTTAAGAGCATATTTTATCTGGAAAATTAAAGGTTATTTTTTCTAGAATATATGAAAACATAATGCAAACAATTGTGTGCTAATTTCTATTTCTATTTTTATTCTTTTCACTCCCAACAAAAATCTATGTATAAATAAAATTATATTACGCTCGTTTTCCTCGTATTTTCTATACATAGTTTCCAAACTTCCTTGTTAGCTTGAACTATGGCTTAAACTACATACGCGTTCTATTTGACCAAAACATAGATTAATCCGAAGCAAATCTTATCAAGGATAATCATTTTGTTGTTCGTGGGCATGGATTAATTCACAAGGCCATGGATTGAAGATCTGCTTTTAGATGTTCTGAAAATTACAGTAATCTTGAGATACGTGCTTTTTCAGCTTTATCAAATGTGGATTAAAAATATAAAGATCACGCATGAAATCTCGGTGTTTTCTCAACCAAAATTAATGTTAATCTTATTAGTTTGCAGTTGACAATGTTTGACGTAGATAATCCCATAGAGATTGAAAATCATAACACATTTCGATGTTCTGAAATAGCTTCGAGGGGAACATCCAAATTTTTCTCAAAAATATGTACAAAATGAATGGGAACCAGAAAACAAAGAGAAAGTGCGCTCTAATGATAACAGACATGCGAAAGGACATTTTTGTGATTTTTTTCATCATCTTCCGCTGTTTTTTGCCTTTTCTTTTTTTTTCTTTTTTTTTTATTTGTGAATCAATTCATCTGAAGAAAAAATGATTTTTTTCAGCGTTTCCAATATGCGAATCAGCAACAACGTGGGAAAATTGACAAGCTGGATGAATTTTTTGATTTGGAAAAGTAATAGGTGAGTTAGCTTAACTATTTTGCTTTGAGGTACCTTAAGTGGGAATTTAACAGCCTTGAATGACCTTATGAATTCTCTGATTTTACAATTAGAATGAAATTTGTCTTTTTCAGAATCAACAAAACGCTAGAAAAGAATGCCGAAGTGATTGACAACTATACAAAGGGATTTTGGAAAATGCCATGGAGACATGGAGTTTCTGTGGTTAGTTTTGAAGCCCCAGAAAACAGGATCATAGGGATTTTTTTCAGGGCATGTTGGCTTTGAGGATACGTGATTGCCCCAAGTTTGGGTAATTAACAAGAATCCGGGTGGATCCCGGGAGATAGACAATTGGGGATTTTAAAGTCAGGTAAGATATCAATTTTGAAATTAATTTTCACCATGAATATTTATTTTTTCAGATCTCGAACATGGATTACAAGTTGACTTCAAAAATACAAGCTGGTCCTCGAACCTGGGTAATTGAAAAATTTTCTGAATTATCCTGAATTTTTTTTTCAAATCTCTATTGTTTTCCCTATTTTTTGCATCTATCCCTAAATTATCTTACAATTTGAATTTGAATTTTTTGTTTTTCATAAGTCATTTTGAAAAATGTTTCAATAAAGCTATTTTTCATCAAATCTTTGCTCGATTTCATATTTTTTTCAATTTTTCAGTTTAAGCTTTTGCTTTTTCATCAAAAACATTTATTGTTGATGAAAAATTAGTAGCGGACAAATAGCGGGAAAATTTTAGAAGCTTCAGAAGCTTTCAGAAGATTTTCCAAACTTCCGGAGACTTGTGGAAGCTTCAGAAGCTTTTAGAAGAATTTTGAGGGGTTTCAGAAGGCTTTTGAACAACTCAAAACGCTTTTTGAGGCTTCAGAAGGCTATTTTTAACCAACACTGATTGTGAGGGGTGAATGAAATTCCTGTAAGTTTCCCTGTAAACTCATTTATTCATTCATCAAACACAAAAAAACTATATTGGTGGCCCTAAAGAGGGCCGTTGGGTTTGTTTGGTTTTGGCCCTTAAGAGGGCCGTTGGATATTTCAACACGTTGGCTGGTTTTGTAGATTCTGAAATATATATTTATATTTTTCTTTAAAAAAATTTTGAATTCAGAGCAAACCTTCGTTACATGTATGATTTGAACATATGAATCACTTCTGTAGCAGATTGTTTTCTGATAATAACTCTTTCCAAAATGCTGAACACAAATTACAAATCTCATACACGTTTTTGAGTGTTTCTCCCAATGTTTTTGACAGATTTTGATCTTGCTTGTATTCCCATACAAGTTGAATGTCATCGTCCTCATTTGGATTATGATTTATCAAATCAAATTTGGCATCAAATTTAAATGCTGTATCTAGAATCCAGGTATTCTCCAGACCCTTTTGTCGTTCTTCTCTGAATAATCATACTTTCCAAAATGCTCAAATCTCAATTTTATTCTTAAAATCGATGGTGGGAGTTGGGGCAGAACATTCAAGCATCAGCGGATTGCTTAGCACGTTTCATGGCCAGGGCGAGGTTTGCAGAGAAGATATGACTTTCGTCAACATCGAAGTGGTTTGTCCGCTTTACATATGATGTATTGAATATTTCGATTTTTGGAATGTTCAGTAGCACAGGTAAGTGTGAGTTATGTAAACTCACCTTTTTGGTTTTGGCATTTAGGTTGAGCATGGCTTGAACTGGACTTTTTCTGAAAAATGAATATAATTTTAAATGTTTTTTTTCTTAAGCAATCAAATACAAATGATCAATAATAAAATAAGTAACATGAAAACAAAAAAAAATTAAAAAAAAAACTTTCGCACATAAATTCTTCTGTTCGTTAGTAGTTTCTCGAAAAATTATTTGTGTCACGAAAAGAAATGCATGAAAAACAGAATTCCACAGCTTTCTCGCGGAAGCTTGAGTTTTTTACGGTAAGTATCTATGAAATTGACGAATACCACATGCATATTCGCCCCATGCTACCCATGCATATCCTCGCCCATCCGATCCAAACCATCCCTTTCTCCCTCTCTCTCTCTTTCTCTTCCCTCCCTTCCTCGCTCCCTCGCTCCCTCCCTCCCTCCCTCCCTCCCTCCCTCCCTCCCTCCCTCCCTCCCTCCACCCACCCTCTCTCTCTCTCTCTCACTCTAATACATAAAAATCAACTAACCTTGGGCTTTTTCAGTGTCAACAAAATTGATCAATACTTCGTGTCGGTCTAGTACGTGGGAGTCTTTGCGCACCTGGATCATAATATTTTGTTTGTGGATTTTCAGACATACGTCCTGAAAACGGTCATGTGTTGCTCAATTAATAAAATGTAAAAAGCATACCATAGTAGAGCCCCCATTGCTTTTCCATTCTCCTATAAATGCTCTGATGAGTACAGCCATATTGTTTAATATATATGAAGACGAAGGAAGCATTGGAACTTTCTGAAAATGAATGATAATGGTAAAATAAAAGCTATCACATATTGATTGGAATTCGGACCTATGTTTCTAGTTCCGAGCTGCATGAAGTTGCAAGTTTAAAAATTTAAAAATTCTAATTCGGCTAATGAGAACCAAAAATCTAATAAAAATAAAAAACATCGCACGAGAAGCTCAAACCCACATACTGAATACTACATTTCAATATCTAGAAAATGAAATTTCGCATTCAAGAAATGTTTTCTCAATACCTACTTTCCTTAAAAAATTTTCCTGAATTTTTTTCTTCAAAATTCTACATTTTAGGAAAACTTCAAGTAAGAAATTATGTGATAAATACATGAAAAAAACTATTATCTCAGAATTTAAAAAAAAATTAAGGATTTCAAACTAACATATTGAAAAACAAACGGAAGTAGTAACTAAATTTGAAAATTGAGTATAAAAAGCAATGCGGAGTTTGTAAGTGTAAAAACAACTGATATAACGAGGTCCCATTTAGTTTTGCTAATATTTATTTCATTTTTAGCCCCATTCAGTCGGGTCCCATTCAGAAAACTATTTATTATTTGATGCAGATTTCGAAAAAATTAAAAAAAGGTTTTTTGCAGGTTACCTTATTTTTTTTTAAAAGTATATGAATATCCAAAAAATTGTGATAAAAATTGCCTAGATTTTCAGATTTCAAAAAAAAATCTTCAACTATTCTCAAAATGAAAGTTCAAACTAACCTTTACATTTATCAAAATACCAAATTAAAAAAATAGAGCAAGCAAAGTTATGTGTGTCAAAAAATAATGAGCAGATACAAACAACACATTAGATAGCGTCCTTCCCAAAGGCTCAAACAAGACAATTTCACCTTCCCAAAAAATAACACATTTGGTCGAAGAAGGCGTTAGACGCAGGGATAACAGGCGTTTTTTGTGTGTTACAACGAAACACACATCTCAAACAACTGCTACAGTAGTTTTCGCGCGCTCTTCGGGAAAAGTTTAGGAGAATTTCCCCCCTTTTCTTCATTTTCGGCTGTTTTGTTATAGGAGACAAATCAGCGCGTTTCGTATATTCGAATCTTATCGACAAAATCAACGGAATTCGAAAAGGTAAGTTTTGGAACAGTTTCACACGAACTTTCGGTCTCGACCGCCCTTCTTTTGAGTCACGACTCAACGATTGAGAACTAAATAATTACATTCTGCTTTCAGAATGTCGCGAGAAGAAGAGGACTTGCGCCAGAGAGCGATAAACTCTCATTCGAGACAATCAACACCTTCCTCGCGAGGCTCCAGTGAACAACAACAACAACAACCATCCGCAAGCGGAACTGCGGTTCCAGTGAATCCGGCCCCACAACCGAAGAGAAACTCTACCCAACAAGGTCTAGCGAAAAGTCTAGCGAATTTTTTCGCGTCTCCACAGGGAAGAGAAGTTTTGAGAGCGGCGCAAGCCGAAAGTCCAGAGGGAGGAGCCGATTTCGACGAGGATATTGAGGACGAAGAGGAATATGAGGACTTGGACGAGGAAGAGGATCACGAAGAACCAGGAGGTCCAAGGGATTCTAAAGACGACGAGGCAGCTGCAAAACCATTTCTAGTGGATTCGTTTGATATTAGAAGGAAAGGTTTTGGGAAACAAATCAAATTCAACAACGCAATAACGAAGAAAATGGTCAAATTGATGTTGGAATTCCCCGAAACCGAAGGGAAAATGGAAGAAATTCTGAAAGAATTGCAATCTCGTTCAATGCTTCTTAGATTTTCCGAAGATTGTCCAACACTGATGGAATTGGTGGACGCGAAACAAGAGGTCGATCAAGTGCGAGGTATCGATCCTCTGCTCGCGGATTGCCTTATCATGGCGCGAAAAGAAGAGGCGAAGACAAAAAGACAACAAGCTGCGATGCAACGGCCCTTTCCAAAAAGGGATGGAAATCGCGGCGCAAGATATCCATCCCGAAACTCCGACAGGCCATCCAGCTCGAACCGACCGTCATCAAGCCAAACTCCATACTCAAGACCCGCACCACCAGCAACATACTCAAGAAACTGGACGAGCTCATCAAAGCCAAGCTTCAGAAAATATTGAATTTTCCGCAGGTAAGCCACATTCGAAATGGGAATTTTGGAACACTATTCCAATTTCTCCTCTGGTTTCTCAAACCATACAGTTCGGCTACGAGATCGAGACAACAGAAATTCCAGACCATTCATTCGTCGAAAGAAATCGCTCTTCCACTCTGACTCATCATGCTTTTGTCAATCAAGAAATCGCAAGTCTTCTCAAATCCGGAGCCGTCGTCGAATCCACCGAAGCCTTGCGTCTCAACCCTCTGCATGTGGTGGACAACGGTAAGAAAAAACGACTCATACTAGATCTGTCCGATCTGAACGAGATCGTAGTTCGGGAGCATTTCAGATTCGAGGATTGGAGTCTAGCCAAACTAGTAATACCAAAAGGGGCCTTTTTCACAACTTTTGACTTCAAAAGTGGCTATCACCACATCCTCGTGAACGAAAAGTCCTCACTTTTGTTAGGTTTTCAATGGAACGGGAGGAAATTCAAGTTTCGCGCTCTCCCATTCGGTTTATCCTCCGCTCCCTTTATATTCACGAAACTTTTACGACCCTGGGTCAAAAAATGGAGGGAATTAGGCTTAGGAATAATTCTTTATCTAGACGACGGATTGATTTGGGACACTTCAGCAGAAAAATGTAAGAGGACCAGCGACCTTATCAAAGCCGATTTGATAAACGCGGGTTTCACGTTCGCAGAAGAAAAATGTTCTTGGGTCCCAAAACAATCCGTGACATGGCTAGGTCTCAGAGTAAACTCAGTAAATTTATCACTAGAATTCGCGGAAGACAGGAGGCTCAGAGCGATAGAAAAAATTGAGGAACTCCTGACCATACCCAGACCATCCGTCAAAGAAAGAATGATTTTTACAGGACTCAGAGCGTCAAGCTCACATGTCGTGCACAACAACATCATGAAGAAGACGAAAAGGATCGAATCATCGGTGGCACTGGCGGATCACCTTTACACACGATTCGCATGGTCTTCGGAGGAAAGAGAAGAGGCCGAAGGTTGGTTAGATATGCTCAAATTTCGTCCGCCAATAAACTTCTTCGAAGATTCAGAAGACGTGGGACCCTGTGATTATGTCTTGGAAACGGACGCGTCAGAATGTCTAACAGGGGCAATTCTGAAATCTCACGATTCTGAAGCAGTATCGAGTAGGCCACTTCCTCAAAATCTCAAAGGAGAATCAAGTTGTAGAAGAGAGCTAGAAGCAATTATAGCGGGCTTGCGCGATTTAGTACAGTCTAACGTGAATTCATTGTTGATTAGAAACGACAATCAGGCAGCGATTAGGATTTTGCAAGCCGGTTCTTTGAAAAAAGAACTCCAGAACGCAGCGCTAGAAATTTGGGAATTCTTAGAATCCAGGGGAATACGACACGAGTTTGAATGGATTCCAAGGGAATGGAACAAGGAAGCGGATCTGGCTAGTAGATCTCCGGACCCAGACGCATGGGCAATTAAGGCGAGCACCGCTAGAATAGTTCAAAAATCTTTAGGATTCTGCGACGTAGATCTCTTTGCCACACGCGAAAATCGAAAATGCGAACGATTTTTTTCCAGATTCGGAGAAGACGGAGCAAACGGAGAGAACGGGCTGGCGGCTCCAAGAAGAATTTGGAAATCAAGCAAAATGTGGTTAGTTCCCCCTATCCGCCTGATTCTGCCCACTATTAGAAAGATGGAAAAGTTCAAAGCAACCGGGATCTTGGGAGTCCCCATGTGGCCAAGCCAACTTTATCTAGGAAAACTCAAAGATAAGAACGGGTGGAGAAACGAAGTCAGAAAAGGAATTCGTTTTCCCAAGGGAGCGAGCATTATAGTTCCAGGCGGAATCGGTACAGCTTTCGATAGCGAATTTCTGAAATCTGATTTTGTTTTTCTTCTTCTAGATTTTAGAGAGACAAAAGAACCAAAAGGTTTCTTGCCTTCAGCAAGAAACCCTTGACAATTTCGAAGTTTTTTAATATACTAATGTTATTATGTTGTATTAATTTGTCTCCAGAACAAATAAAGCCTGTTATCCCTAGTAGAAGCTTTCGAAGACTAAATGTGTTTTTGTCGTAGGAACGGAGACAAAAATAACACATTTGGTCGAAGAAGGCGTTAGACGCAGGGATAACAGGCGTTTTTTGTGTGTTACAACGAAACACACATCTCAAACAACTGCTACAGTAGTTTTCGCGCGCTCTTCGGGAAAAGTTTAGGAGAATTTCCCCCCTTTTCTTCATTTTCGGCTGTTTTGTTATAGGAGACAAATCAGCGCGTTTCGTATATTCGAATCTTATCGATCAGCCCTCCCTCCTCCTCCTTTTTTGGCTTTCCAAAAAAGCAAGAATTTTTAATTTCCAGATCCCAGATTCGAGAAAGTCAAGGAGATTTTCAACGGAGATGAAGCCCAAAGACTCGATTTGTGGCAAAACGTGATCAATTGCCTCGAAAAAGACAGGGCGCCAACCACCATCAAAATCTACGAACACACTATGCGATCCTACATTCGATGGAAACAACGATCAACACCTCGAGGAATATTGGGAGAAGACGAGTGTCGGCTTCTCTTTCTGGCCGAGCTCATCAAGAACGAGAAAGCAAAATCCGCAATTTCCGCAAACTGCGCTCTCAACTATTTCATGGGCCCGGTGTCAAAACCGAATCGATCGTTGCTGAATTCGATTATTGAGGCGGCCAAACGATCAAAAAGCCCCACAAAACATCGCGAGAAAGTGGAGCCCGAAGACTACTCCAGCTTCACAAACATCCAGGAATTCGATCGAGATTCATTGCGAGTGGCAGCGTTGGGCATCGTGTTATTCAGGGGTTTGTTACGGATTAGCGAGGCTTTGAATTTGCGGAAGGAGGATGCGGAATGGGAGCGCGGAGAACTGAAGATTTCGATCAGGACCTCGAAAACGGACAAATATCACGAAGGAGCCAAAAGATTGTTGGTTCTGTCATCAGAAGAACAAGCGATTTGGCGCGCCCACTCGAAAAACAGCGACAACACCACAAACCCATACATTTTCCAAAATTGGAATTCGAAGACAACTTCGATGTCTTATAACAACGCCAGGAAAGTGATAAACGACCGTTGGAAAAAGTGCGGAAAAGCAAAAAATTATGGAACTCACGCTTTTCGCGGGGGAGCAGCTTCAGCCGCCATAAACGAAGGAGTTTCAGCCGAGAAGGTCCTCAGCTTTGGAAGATGGAAAACCGAGAAGGCCTTCAGAGCATACGTGAAACCAACCACTAGAATATCAATTCCAAGATCTGCGCCAGCTCAACTTGACAAGCGATCGTAAGTCTTAAAGAATCTATACGAAAACGCGGCTAATTTAGCCAAAAGAATTGTGAAAATTTAATAAATTTTTTCAGATCCATTTCCGCCAACAACGACTGCTGATCCGCTCCCATCATCGTTCTACTCATCTCCGTGTTTGTTTTTCCTCACCTCACACCAACAAGTCGTCGGCCCCAAGCTCCACCGACTGGTCCAGAATAATTTCGTTTTTTGAATGTTCAAATTTTTAGTCAGTTTTGCTAACCGGTAAATTGTTCACGAGCCGCTCGGCTCGTGAAATCTCGTTTAATATACTAATGTTATTATGTTGTATTAATTTGTCTCCAGAACAAATAAAGCCTGTTATCCCTAGTAGAAGCTTTCGAAGACTAAATGTGTTTTTGTCGTAGGAACGGAGACAAAAAAAGTTATTATATGTAATATGTAGGCGGTAGTGCTCTTTTTATCATACTAATCTGTTTTTTTTAGTTTATTGATTTTTGTTTGAAAAAAATTATTTTTCGAATTGTTATAATGAAAAATTCAAAAATCAAAATTTTGCTGCTGAATTTCAATTTTTTATGTCCTCATTTTTTTAATTCTAGAGAAGAAATATTCAAAAATCAATAATTCCACATTATACTGAAAATATTGTCTTCAAACATGCAAACCTTGTAAAACACCGTGAAATCAAACAATTAGCTATAATGTAGCCAGCTACATGCATAAAAGTATGCATGTTTCTCTGCGTCTCTTCCTTCTCTTCAACCAGAAGAAGACACACTAAACACAGTGCATTGCCGGCGTCCTTTTTCGACTTGTTGTCTCGTTGGATTTTCGACGCCAATCTATATTTCTGTGTGTGTGTGTGGATCTGTGGATCGTGGATCGTGGGTGGAAAATCGAATCTTGCCGATTTGGATAGTTGCTGCTGGATTGTTGGTGGATCTTCATTAAGAGGAAGTTGGTGGACTTGTTGGTGAATTTTTGTGTCTGGGCTTGAGGTTAGTTAATTGTTCATGCTAATTTTCGAATATGAAAAAATGTTTTTCAATTTTGTGTTTTTTTCCAGATTCTCAAGAAAATCTCAATACAATCTTCTCGATCTTCCTACTCAATCACTTATTGTATCTCGGCGTGCGAAATTTTCAAAATCCGTGGTGTTGGATTTGTCGGATTGTCGTTGGAGCATTTTCGAGTTTGCTGTGCTGTTCTGATTTTTGAATCTGTTTGAAAATCTGAAAAGGGTGAGTTAATTCTACCAAAACAAAAAAAATCGTAATTTCTTACTCGCTCCTGAAAAAATTTCAAAAGATCATAAAACTTTTGAAATTCCTAAAATGAAATATTTTTTTGCAGAAAATGAGCTCAACAACAACAACTTCGACAGAGTCATGTGAACCGAAATGTCTTGAGACGGAGGAACAAAAAAGAAAGGAATATCTGCGATTTGATTCGCAAGATCCAAGTTCAATACCGGCTGGAAGTTTTGTCATGTACTTGGTGGATGAAAGCCTCGAATTCCCGAAGAACTTGACGCCAGAAGTCAATGCTGAACTTGTCAAGAATCTTACATTGGGATTAATGGAAATGGCAAAACTCTTTGAAGCACCGGTGAGTTGATTTTAAAACCTGAAATGAACAGGATTCAAAATTGAATTACATTTTGCTGGGAAATTTTTCAAGTTCCCCATTTTTTCCAAAAAAAAAATGATTTGTTTTTGAAAATTTTTTTTTTCAGGCTATCCAAATTGGCAAAACCAAAATAATTTGCAATTTGTTAATGACATATGATTATCATGGATATTCGTTGTTGAGTGGATACACAAAAAATCTTTTCACCATGAGCGAACAAATTTCAAAACGGCTTCCGTCATTCAAGTCAGAAGATATCGCTAGGCTCCTACAAAATTACACACCGGTCTTGATTGTTGTCAATTCGGAACCGAGTGCAACGAGATATCGTCGAGCCATTCATATCATGTCGATTGGAGCATCGTCTTCATTTTTCGAGGTTGATTCGGGGAGAGTATGTTTGTTTTTCTTAATTCCGAAAAATCTGAAAAACAAACTATTTTCAGATCACAATATTGGAAAATGTTGACAACACGATGGTGACAAGAATGCCGCAAGATTTGTTGAATGTTCCGCCGGCGATTTTGGAATACCGCATGGAGAATCAACTATATTATAAATTTTTGGTGAGTTTGAACATTTTTATGAGCTCTGAGCTCTATAAAATTCAAAAAATGTTGGCTCATTTTGAGTTTCAAGCTCATGTATTTTAATTTAAGATTACATAAAATATGTATCCGAAAACTCCTCAACTCCTTTGAAAAATAATTTTCAGAGACATCCATATTGCAAGACACAATTCAATCGGATGGGCTTGCTGAAATCGCTTGATATTGTTTCATTTGACACCATTAATCGCGGCGAGGGAATGGGCACAAAAGGACGAGCGGTGGTGAGTTTTTTTTTGACTTGGGATAACTTGAATATTTCCAACATGCACATATTTTTATAGGGCTGATTCACAAGCGAAAAAAATTTTTTTCAACATTTAAAGATCAATCGAAAAAACATTGTTGTTCAAAATTAGTTTTCCAAGTTTTTCAGCCAAAAATGATGACAAATCGATATTTTTCAAGCTTCTGGAGTAATTTCCGATTAAAATAAGCTTTGAGAACCCTATTTTGCTTTATTTTATGAATTTTTTTAACGAAAAATCAGCAAAACCTTCTGGAAAGTGAATTCCAAGGTCAATTTTCATCAGAAATTACTCCAGAACCTTGAAAAATATCGAATTGTCATCATTTTTAGCTGAAAAACTCGAATTTTGATCTACAATGTTTTGACTTTTCGTGAATTGAATTATCAATTTAAAAAAACATTTTTTTGTTCGTGAATCAGACCTTATAAAAATTCAGTTTCAACATTCTAAATTTCGAACTCCATTCAAAAATCAATAATTGTTTTCAGGTGTCAGAAGTCAAAGAATCGATTGCCGGAGAAACTGATTTTTACTTGTCACTCTGAGTTTTTCCAATTTCTTCGTCATTTGCATTCTCTCAATGTTTGGATGTTTCCCCATTGCTTTTTTGATTTTCTCGCCGATTTTTGTGTCCTTTTTTCATATTTTGCTCGGATATTTGTAATGCCCCCTCGATTTTTGACCCTTTCTCCTCTTATTTAATTGTTTTGCTGCGAAATATTGTGACATTCGTATCATAATCACCCTTTGAAAGCTTTTCGGGTCGTTTTTGTGTAAAACGTTTTCCCAATTTTCCCCTGGTCCCATGGAATTGCCGGTTTTATTTTTCCCCATCTTCAATCTATCATCTTCAATTTATGGTCCAATTTTTTCCCACTTGCTAGCCCTATTTTTGTGTGTTTTTTAACACAAAAAATCTTTACTATGTATTTCCCAAGTCAAAATCCGGTGCTCGGAAATTATACCTCTCCTTTCTCCTATTCATAATTTTTTTTAATTCTATTTTTTGGCTTTCACATTCTTTGCCAAGTATTTTGTTGTTTATAGATAAATTCCAGTTTTTTTTCAGAACTAATTTTTTTTTATTTTCAGAAAAAATTACAGGAAAATTATATAATCTACAAGCAAAAAGGATCTGTTGTGAGCAAAAATAATGAGCAGATACACACAACACATTAGATAGCGTCCTTCCCAAAGGCTCAAACATGATCACCTTCCCAAAATATAGTTTTTATACATATGTATTAGGTATATGTAATATGTATGTGCATATGCTCTTTTATGGTCACTTGTTTGATTTTTCGAATTTATTGATTTTTTGCCATTCGAAAATCAGATTTCCAGTATCTTCTACCTGAACAAAAAATGAATTCTGACAACTCAAAACTCCCAATTCAGCCTCTGAAACTCTACCAAATTGTAAGTTTTTTTTCTCGAAATCCATTATTCAATTGATGAAAATTATATTTTGCAGTGCAATCTTCGAATGATTGAACAAATGATAGAAAAAATAAATCAGAGGCCAAAACAAACAGATTTTCAATATTGGATGTTTGGTTATTTTCTTCATTGGATGTCGAAAAAAGCGAATACTCAAGTAAAATTTATATATTAAAATTGATATGAAGAGTTTGAAAATTTCAATGTTTTTTTTCAGGAATCTTATCAATATGTCTGTAAATTGTTCAAAAAACTGTATATATATAAACAGAAGGTTTGGAATAACTATCCAAGGCTTGAAAACGGTAAATTTAAAGCCTTGCATTTGGAGAAGTTTTTCAATGATGATGAAGAAGAAATAGGTTTGTAATTTATACCAGGACTAATATTAGACCCATAAAAATGAATTTCCAGTTTACCTGTATGATGCGCATATAAATGAAGAACAAATAGGTTTGTTTACACATTAAAAACAGAACCATAAAAATAAATTTTTAAATAAATTTCCAGCTCAACTGATTTCTTCAAAAAGAATGACCGATTTCACATTGGAAGATATTATTAAACTTGGCAATTTGATAAATGAATACGATGTTGTAGGAATGAGTTGCCTCGAACCACCATATCCATATATGCCAGGTTTCAAAATAGTGATTGAAAATTTTCCTGGTGAAGTATGTCTCCAAAAAATGACAACAGATTATCAATTTCTGAATGCGGCATCATTGATTCTAGAAGAAAAACTACATGATAAGTATTCAACAATGCTTCATTCAGATGGAGGGATTTGTTCTGGACAAAATCGCCTGCATATGATTTTTCGAACACCAAACGATCAAGCTGTATTCAATCAATTTTTATCGGAGTTTTTTAGCGGTTTGGACCAGGTACACTGTGCTCCAGATTTGTGGCATTATTATACTTGGAGAAACCCCTGTGTGAAAGAAACGTTGTATTATACGCAAATGAATCTTGACGTTCATTTTAAATTAAGATGAAAGCGATTCCACTCTTGAAATTTTTTTAAAAATATTTTTTGCCATTTTTAAAAAGCTTAAACTTATCAAATATTTACATACAAATGGATTACTTATTTTTCTTGTTTTTTTTTCAAATAATCATTTTCATAATAAATAATTTGTTTGAATTGAATTTTTAGAGATTTTTCTCCAGAAAGAATTAGGCTGATTCGATTTTGAACGTTTCGAAAAATCAAGTTTGTTTATGAAAATTGCGAGAAAAAATTGTTTCAGGTATTAATTCTAGGCTGATTTGGACTCAAGAAATACAGCTTTTCCGATCCAGAAATCTAGGCCTATCTAGGCTTGTAAAATCCAACTTTTCCAGCCCCAAAAACCGAATTTCTAAGCTTGAAAATCTAGGCTGATTTGGACTCAAAATTGAGATTTTCAGGCCGAAAAAGCTAGGCTTGTCTCATTTTCTAGCCGAATTTTCTAGCTTGAAAATCTAGGCTCATTTGGACTCAAAAAGAACAGATTTTCAAGACTGAAAAAAATCTGGGATCCTCAGCTCTCCAAAAACTGAACACTGAAGTCTAATTGTATTTGACTTCCTGAATTCAGGCAAAAAAAAAGTTTTTTTCAAATTTGAACTTTGAAATTTTCCGAATTCAATTTCAGCCTAAAAATCCCTATTTCTAATTCTAAGGTAAGTAAGAGTTCTTTCCGAAAAACCAGCCAATCAGAGTTCGAGGCTCCGCCCCTTTTTTCAAGGGCGCTTGTGTTGAGGCCAGTTTTTCTGTAAATTTAGAATATTCAAAACATTTTCACTTCCCAACATTTATTATATCGAAAAACAACAAAAAGAGGTTACATAAAAAACAAAAGAGGTGTGGGAAAAATGGGTGGGAAGTAGAAAAATTGCTCAATTAATTCCAATAAATTTTCCAAACATCTCTGAATGCATTGAGATCAGTTGTGAGAAGTTCCATCATAGCACTGACGATTCCAGAATAAGGGAAATTTCGGATATCTTGAGCTTCCTGTGGTAGTTCACTGATTGGTTCGACGTAGACCGCGTAGTCAAGAGCATCATCGAACATTGCTTTGAAGTTGATTTGAGAGAACATGCAGACATCGTGGAGGAATATCAAATCAAAATCTTTAGTGTTTGCTTCTTCGTTCAAAAATTCTTCAATGTATTTAGAATTTTTGATTTTCGCGCAGTTTTTTCCGTTCGCCAAATTTCCCATACACAAATACATTGTCAAAAATCGAGGGTCCTGTTTGCAAACATCCGGAGCAATGTTGTAAAAGTCTTGAGAATCGTTCTTGAAGTGTTTGGCAAAAACAGGGTTGACACCTTTTACACGATATCTAGCATCGACTTCGAGAATGGCAAAAAGTAGAGCAACGGTTAGAATGAGATGGAGTAGATGAGCCATTTTTCTCTTGAAAAGAAAAAGAGGGATGAAAATGAGTGGAAAAAATGGCTTATGTATGGTTTTTAAGCTCCGCCTATTTTTGAGGCGATTTTTGGTGCAGCTGAAGTCAAAAATCAAAAAATATTAGAATCAAACATCTTCTGAACAACGAGGAACTTTGACCAAGATTCTGAATAATGAGAGGCTATTTCAGAATTCATAAATTTTTCCAGAGCCTTGCGAATTTCTAGATCTTCATGGTGACTTTAAGAGCTCATTCTAGGGGTTTTTTAAAATTCTCCAAGACAAATGTGATGATCAAAATTTCAAAAAAGTAGCTCCAAACTTTTCGAGTACTGTAACTCATTTCAGACAAAATAATTTTCAATTTCTGATTGTACAGCGCTGTTCAGCAAGTTCGTTTACCTAATTTTAAGATACAAACTATCTGAAAATTGTTTTGAAATTTTAGATTTTTACTATCGTAATTTTACTTTTTCAACTTCAAGAGACTGAATTAAATTTTTTTCAAAAATCAATAACAAAGTTTTGAGCTCACCAAATTGGCTTTTCTGAACACAACACTGTGAACTTAGAATTCAGAAATAGTGTCTCTAAAATAAATTACAGAAAATTTAGACTTTGCCACGTCACATCTATGTTTTGGGCAATATTTTTTTGCATCCAAAATATTCTTCAAACTTCCTTGTTCTTTTCCATGGTTTGAACTGCGGCTTAAACTACGCACTCGATTTGACCAAAACATAGATTAATCCGAAGCAAAGCTTATCAAGGATAATAATTTTGTTGTTCGTGGGCATGGATTAATCCACAAGGCCATGGATTGAAGATCTGCTGATTATTTTTGGAGATCACTTTGGAAACTGAAACCATCGGTACCTACAGATTTTGTACAGTACTAACTTCAGATTGAAATTATAAAATTCAAATTTCCGAAAAAACTTGGTAGAAAAACAAGTTGAAGAATATTTTTGAAGGAATACCAAGAATGTTTATTTTTCTTGCTAAACAAAACTTTTAAAGTTATCCTAACTCGAATCAATTGTTCTCTCATCAATATTATGAAAGTTTTTTGAATAAACAAGAAGAATCTTCTGAAATTAACAGTAATCTTGAGATACGTGCTTTTTGATTCTATGGATTAAAAATATAAAGATCACGGTATTCCCTTGACCAAAATAAATGTTAATCTTATTAATTTGGACGTTGCGATCGTTTGACGTAGATAATCCTATAGGGATTGAAAATCATAACACATTTCGATGTTTTGAAATAGCCAGAGATCAGGGATTCGAGGGAAACATCCAAATGTAGAGTTTGGTTTGTTTCAGGAAAAAAACTTTATTTGAAAAATAAAATTTAGCACGGACGAAGTCTCATAAAATGCAAATATAAATGATGTTCATATTTGGAACCTACATCTAAGTTTATGGTTTAGGCTCAAATTTTCAGCAGTAGACTTTGTCTTAAACTCCTTCCCTTCGCATCTTTTTGCTTTCAGATGAACCCATTTCCGCTCAAAAACATACATACACCAAAACAAAATGAATGAGAATCGGAAAATATATATTAGAAGGTGGTGGCGAGTTTCTCTAACTCTCTTAGAAACACCTTCTCTTTGTGAATTTGGTGATTTCTAGGTTATTTTTAAGTGCCCCTGGCTCATTTCAACCTGGTTCGTAGTTCTAGGGATTTTAATTCTAGGAAGATTAGAAATTGGGATGGAAAAAATCATAGGATTCAAAAAAATTATAATGAAGTTTTTTCAGAGCTTTCTAGAATTTTTTCTAAACTACTTTTAAAATTCTGAAATTTTCTGAAAAAAAAAACAATTTGAAAACTAATATATTTTTGTGTCTCTAACTTTTTTGCGCCTACGTCTCTCAATTAAAACCAGGCATGTTCATTTTGCCGGCTACGCCGCCGTTTTGCCGTTTCAAAAACGGCGACAGCAGCCGCTGCCGTTTTGAAAAGAATCAACAAAACAGCATGCCGCAGCTGCCGTGCCGAAACGCCGGCATTGCCGCTCCCATTTTGAAGAAATGTCTCGAAATCATCAAAAAATTTCTCCAAAAACACTATGAAATAATGAAAAAAGATAGCTAGATTTACGCGCACGCGAGACTACTTAAATAAATTGTGTGTGCGACGGTTTTCGGGTTGCGCGCTGTTGTGTCTGTTGTGTGCAGGGGGCGGAGCGACGACCTTCTCCTTCCCATTTTGAAAAACGGCAGCCGGCCGGCATGCCGCGGCTGCTGTTTCTCTGCTGTTTCTTCTTTGCTGCTCGGCCAGCGAAACGGCGAAGCCACGCCCACACGGCTGCCGTGCCGTCCGGCCGGCGGATGAGATGCACATGCCTGATTAAAACACCCTCTCTAATTAAAATCTGCCAACTTCTCGCTGCAACCAAAAAAACTATATATTTCTCTGTGCACCCTCTCCATTCTCCACACTCTCTTCTTTTTTTTTTCTTCCCCCTTTCCACAGAAAATAGAGAAAGTGCGCTCTAATGATAATAAATATGCGAGAGGAAATGTTTGTGATTTTCCTTTTTCTCCAGTCATTTTTTATCGTTTCTTTTCATTTCTCTGTAATTTCGAACAATGTTTTCAGTTATTCCGGTGCTTTGGATGAAAATCAGCAACAGCAACAACCTGTAAAAAAGCGACGAGCTTCCAGAACAGCGGCGGTCATTGAAGAAGCATCCAGAAAAAGCAATGCTTTTTGAGTGTTTTAAAACAGGTAAGATTTTAGCTTAAAAATTTTTTTGAATCAAAGATATTTTTTCAGAGTTTGAAAACCGGCTTTATGCCGGTTCGGAGGATACGTTTAGGCCCCATACTTGGGTAATTAAACGTAACCCGAGTGGATCCCGGGAAAAAGCAGTTGGAAGTTTTAAAATCAGGTAAGATATCAATTTTGAAATTCATTTTCACCATAACGATTCATTTTTTTCAGAGTTTGAAAATCAATTGCATGTTGGCTTGGAGGCATGGACGAAAATCAGCAATAGCGAGGAGTCCGCTGAAGTTTGAAAAGACGCTAATTTTGGTCGAGCAATAGGTGAGTTAGCTTAACTATTTTGCTTTGAGGCACCTTAAGTGGCCTTATGAATTCTCAGATTTTAGAATTGAAATGAAATGTTTTTTTCAGAATCAATAAAACGCTGGAAAAGAATGCCGAGGTTATTGACAACTATACAAAGGGAATTTGGAAAATGCCATGGATCTATTGAGTTACTCTGGTTAGTTTTGAAGCCCCAGAAAACAGGATCATAAAGAGTTTTTTCAGGGCATGTTGGCTTTGAGGATACGTGATTGCCCCAAGTCTGGGTAATTAAACGTAAACCGGGTGGATGCCGTGAAGATGCATGTTGGCTTTTTGAAAACAGGTAAGATAATATTTTTGCATTTCTTGGCAAACTATAACGATTATTTTTTTTCAGAGCTTGAAAATGCTCTTTATGCCGGTTCGGATATCACGTTTTATGTGGGTAAATAACACAAATTGCCCTGCATTTTGACTTTTTGAAAACAGGTAAGTTAATACTTTTCGCATTTTTTGGCAAACTATAACGATTCATTTGTTACAGGACTTCAAAATGGTCTTCATGTTTCCCAGCACCCCTATTTCAACAATTTGATAATATTTAACTGGATCATTTTTTTTTGATATAGTATGGTGATTTTTTTGAATTATTCTGTTATAATCACTTTCCAAGTCTAGTTTTTCTCAATTTGCATTTCTAACTTTTTTATTGTTTATTCTAATTTTTTTCTTATTTTTTCAATAAAATCATTTCACAGCTTAAGGGCATCCGGTCCGCGGCGGACCTGTGACAGACCTGTGAAACACTCGTGGGCAAAACACCTGTGACAGGTCTGAGACGTGTCGATTTTGACCTGTAGCCCCACCTGTGAATGACCCGTAAAAGACCTTTTTTCTAATTTTTGGTTGACCAACTACAATTTTTTGAACAATGTTAGAATCAATAAAAATTTATTAGAAAATTTTTAAAAAAATTAGAAGAACTTATTTTTCATGGTATTTTCGATGCATCTCTTTGATTTGCGGGGAAGTTGGGTGCGGTGGCAGTTGGAGCAGGTTCTATCATTTAATACATTTTGACCAACACAAGACACAGTAAAGGCAATTCCTTGAATCCACAATTCTTGGTGACACCAATCTGTCGCTCATTTCATCGTGAGAGAAGACTGTGTCAGCTGGAAGTTGCTTCTCAATGTGCTCTCAAGCAAAGTCCATCTTTTGGGCAAAGGTTCCTCTGTTGATTTGAATTCCGACTAAATCAGTCTTCTTTTGACGGCGGTTGAGGAACTTCATCTGAAAATAAAAAACCATTAGAATCCGACTTTCTTATTCATGTTAACAAACCTGCGTGTGATCAGTGACATGGATAAACTATGCTTTTGAGCTTGTTGAAGTCGGATTCGATGAGTTTCTTTCCATCTTGATCTTGCCATTCTAACACAGGTGATATCCTTGTTTTTGAGGCAGTCTATAAATTTATATTACGATTACGTAAATTAGTAAATTATAAGTTGTGACGAATTCAAGAATCAAGAAACGACATGTCATTAAAACTTTTTCAACTCTAACAGGGAACTTCCGAGAATAATTCATTAAAATTAGCTAAAATTGAGTGCAACTGCGAAATATATTCGTTGAACTATTTGAAAATTGAAAAAATCAACGAAAATGAAAAATTATATTTCCAGGTCTAAATTCATGTTTTATGAATAAATTTTCAAGTTCTAAAGAAATTAGCTGCTTGATCCTAGGTGGGCAACATGGTTTATACATGTTTCGCAGCTTCAAACACTTAATTTCTCGATAAAACGTGGAAAACACAAAAAAAAACGAAAAAAAAAGAAAAAAAATCAGCGGTGTGCATTTCGTCCGAGAGAAATCCACACACATATCGCTGCAGGACCTTTTCATTTAATTGCATGCGCCTTTAATTTTTTACCCTTTAAAACCATTTTGGTGGAAAATGGTAAACACCATTCGACGCAGAATTTCGAGCTGAACAAAATGATTATAAATTCATCTAGTGTTTTGACCGATTTTCAATTTTTAGGTTTTTGAAGAATTTTATTTTATTTTTTGAACTTCCCTCAGCTACATCACAAAGAGTTTTTGACGCCGCTGAATATTTCTGATCAAAACGTCGACATCCTAAATAATGAGCCGGAAATCGGGAATTTTCGAAAGAAAAAAAATATTTTTGGAAGCCTACAACTTATGCTAGAAAAACTGCTTAGCAGCTCTGAGAATCGGTCAGCAAAAGTAGAAACGGGTTCTTTCTCAGAGTTGAAAACTATCAAGCGATTGATCTCTCTTTGAAAATGTCTCAGTGAACACACTCTTCCCTGTCGCACTGGTCCACTATTCTTCTGATTTTTTCATTTTTTCAGTTATTGGTCAAAAATGAATCAACTTTCCTACAGGTCATTCACAGGTCATTCAAGGGTCATTTCACAATTTATTCTCTCAACTTGAAAAACTACCCACAAAAGACCTGTAGAAGACTTTTAAAAATACTTGTAGAAGACCCGTAAATCACCTGTACAAGGGAAAAACACAAAGTATCTGTAAACGACCTGTGAACCACCTGTGGTTGACCCACGGAAGACTCGTAAAACACCTTTAAATCTTGTCGGTCGGTTACAGGTCTTTCGCGGATCGGACGCCCTTAAGCTGTGTTGTCATTTAAAAAATTGTGAAAATTTTTCAATAAGAGTTGTTATCATCAGCAGAAGTTTCTGCTCTCTGGATCATTTTTCATTAAAAAAAACATTTATTGGTGATAAAGAGGGTCCCACGGATATATAAGGGTCCGAAAAAAAATATAGGGGTTTGACAATTTGTTTGGTCAAAAGTTGTAAATGTCTCGATTTTTCAGCAAAAAAATTGGAGAGAAAAACAGTCGCTATGTTTTCTGAAAGTTTACTAAGCCTAAGCCTAGGCTAATGGAGAATGGAGAAATTTACGTTTGGTTTTGGATGTTGATTTATTAATAATTTTCATTGGAGCTACAGAAAAAGAAAACATGTAAACAAGAAAAAAAAAGTGAAATACATAAAATAATAACAGAATGAAGAGGTATACTGTGAAGACAAAAAAAGAACACGTTAACAATTAGGCTTAGGCTTAGTGAACGCCTAGAAAGATGAATGTTGAATATTAAAGATCTTCTTCATCTGGATTATACATTCTCATCTCATATAAAAGGGCGTTGAGACATTTGCCTTTCCATTTTCGTTTGAATATATACTGGTATATACATATATGTTTGCACCGATGAATGCGGAATTCCATAATATTGTTTGAGAGATGTTTTCAACGCTCGCCAAGTGGATTCAATTGATTGAGTGTGAACTCTGGGGTCGGTGGGGTCCACAAAGTTAACTTTGTGATTGACGAACTTGTGATCATAATCTTCTTGCAGGTTTTTTATTCCTCCATAAGCTCGCCATCCATCAGAGACTATAAGTGTTCCGGGTTCCACGTGTTGTTGAATCAAAGGTAGCAGTGTCGCCGCATCTCTTCTCGGTACTTCCATCATCGCCACATCGTCTGTGCCCCTTTCGATAAGTCCAAAAATCCAAATTTGTCTCCGATTCAGCATTCGTCCTCTGTTGTATTTCGCCCTGTACAGTAGCGACTCGTCAATCTGAAAAAAATGTATTAAACGGAATTTAGTGAATAAGTGTACATCTACAATTTTGCCTTTTCCTCCTTATTTTCGTGTCACCAAATTACGCTCGAAATTCGATTGTGCCAGATCACGGAAATCTTGGAACACATCTGTAATCGTGTTTTTAGATGTCCCAATCTGGCGGCTGACGTCTTCGATTTTCATAACAGGGCTGTGACACCAATATGAGGCCACTTTGAGAATTGTTTCCACTGATGATTTTCTATCCACGAAAAATGAGCCTTCTCTGTAAAAACTGTTTTTTCTTCCAACACATTGACAATTTTTGATTCTGGAATGTATTTTTTTTTGATTTTCCAAAACTTTCTGAAATTTAGAGCAAACCTTATACACATTTTAGTTACAGCAACTTGAAAGATTCACTTCTGTATCAGATTGTTTTCTCTCCAAAAAGCTAACAATGATAATGTTATTCTCTGATATTTTTTGTTTGGATTATTGAAGAGAAACCTCAATACAACGAAAAAACTAGAAAAAAGTCTACTGGTGGATGAAAAAATGATGTCAGAATCAAAAATACAAAATCGCGGATATATTCGATGTTTTATCATGGAAGATCAGGCTTCACAGAACTTGAAATTTGGTCAACTAAAAGACTAATCCTGGTCAATTTTTGATTTTAAGAAAGGTCCATCACATTTCACCGGTCAAAAATGAGTTTTAACATGTGTTTTCATCGAATAGTAGGGAGGGGATATTGTTTTGTTCGCTACTGTATCCTCTATGTTGATATTCGACCCGATAAAAATAATGGGTCACGTTTCCAAAGGCCGATCGTAATTCGAAGATAGCAAGCATCAGGTTTTCCCCAAAGTTTTTCAAATGGAGATCTGAATCATTTCAAATTTCAGAATACAAATAGGGAAAGCAAAACCTTACCATCTACAACTAACTTCATTTTTCTTAGTTGAGTTCGCAAATGTTGATGATTGAAACAATTTTTTTTAAAATAATATTCAATAAACTAACCTTTTGCATGAATAATATCCAATATATATTTGAAGCGAAAGTTCATTGCTTGATTTTTAGAATGATAAAACTCGCCAGTAGGATGTTTTATCTACCCTGTCTTTTATCTACCCCATACGCTGCAAAAATCATTGACTTACCGGAACTCTCCATGAAAAAAAATTATTTTGAAGTTGCTCAACATTAAATTTCTTTTGGGTTAAGAGATGCCAATATCTTCGGATTCCATCAGTTTCGGCATCAATTTTGAATTTTTGTATCAATTTGGATGTTCAAACTTCAATGCTCTTACAACATAAAAAGTGGAAAAATAATCTAGAAGTAAATTTTAACAAAATAATAATTGATCGCTTGGATTTTTTTTCTGGCGAATTATGTTAAGTACGCTGGATATAATTCCCAAGGCTCTGAAAATAGATTCAATTTCACTTTTTTTTAAACAAGCAAGTATTGTGATGAATAAAAAACATTAACAAAACAAAAAAACAAGCAAAAAAACCTCATCCCTTTTTGAGGAAAAAATAGTCCGGCCTCAGATGTAAGGCTTTAGATAACTAAAAACCAGGCTCAGGCTGCGCGGAATTCCGCGGCACCTGACGCAAGCAAAAAATCATAAATTATTTTTTTCACTCAAAATTCAAACTAAATTTTCTAACTATGAGTATGACTATTTGAAACACTGTGATATAATTTACTAAAATTTCAAACTTCAAAAAATCTTGATCTATTTTTCAAATTAAAATTCAAACTAAATTTTTTGATGCAAAAGTTCATTGCTTGATTTCTATGAATTCCAAATTCGCCAGTAGGATGTTTTACCTACCCTGTCTTTTGATACCCTGCTAGAATCATTGACTTACGTGAACTCTCCATGAACAAAAATTTTTTTGAAGTTGCTCAACATTGAATTTCTTTTGGGTTAAGAGATGCCAATATCTTCGGATTTCATCAGTTTCGGCATCAATTTTGAATTTGGTATCAATTTGGATGTTCAAACTTCAATTCTCTTCCACTCTAGACATCAAATTGATTCCTTTTGTTGTTCTTCTTTGAATAATAATTCTTTCCAAAATGCTGAAAATTCCGATTGTATAATGAGTTAGATCTAATTTCAATATTTAAACAAGCAAATTTTGTGATGAATAAAATATGTATAAATTATTTTTTTCATTAAAATTCAAACTAAATTTTGTAACTATGAACATGACTATTTGAAACACTGTGATATAATTTACTAAATTTCCAAATTTCAAAAAATCATAAATTATTTTTTTTCAATAAAATTGAAACTAAAAAAATCAAAATTTCGTAGACTTACTCCATAGAAGCGTTGGCGACCCATCAACTTGAAACGCTCCATCATATTTCTCCAACATAACGGCTATTCTACTGAGTGATCGACGTGTTGACGCGTCGATTCCGTTTCGCCTCGCCAACTCTTAAATATTCATTCTGAAAAAAATTCATTTTTAGTGGCCCAACAAATTTGTGTAAGAGAGAATTTTCAAAATATCAGGAAAATAAACAAGATTTTGTAATCGATTAGTAGAAAAAACTAGAGTGAGGTTTTAAAAATTATAAAAATATAATGAAGATTTTTTATGATGAGCATAAGGGGGCGTGGCGAAGGCGGGTTAAATCTAACACTTTTAGCATTCTGGGAAAAAGTAGATATGGGAAAATGTTTGATGTTTCCGTTGTTTACTTTACAAATCATAACAAACAGCTGTTGTTTTCACCTTTTATGAGAAAAAGTACTTGAAAATAATTCACACATATCAAAGTTTCACACATTTTGGGAAGATTTTTTGAAATATTCTCGCTTGTCAATCGGTTTTCCTCGAATTGTATTTTGAAATTATGTTTTTTATTAAAAATGTTCCCTCTTCAGATTTTTAGACTATTTTTTCTTTCTGCAAATCCACCATTTTATTCAAATCTCGAAAAAAAATTACTAAAAAAATTTATTATTTTTTTTGTTGATCTTTAACAAAAGTTTCCATAATTAGTTGTCACCCTGTACATGACGAGGGTTTTGTTATAAATTGTGTGTATTTGAAAAAATGACTGGGATATCTCAAAATAATTTTTGAAAAGATCAAGTTGTTCTCAAAAACTTTCCGTCAAATATTTTTTGTTTGGGAATAAAGATGTCCCTTCAAATAATTTTTTTCTGAAACCCTAATTTAATTAATTTTCAAATTTCCTCTTTTTGTTTCAATGAATAATTTTGTTCAAATAGAATTCGTAAATTTTTCCAGAGAAATTTTTTTAAAAATCGGAATTTTCCCGAAAAAAAAATTGTTGGGACTTTGAAATCTCTGGCACAAATATGATTTGCAATTAATATAATGTGTGTCAAAAAAAAATGAGCAGATACACTGGCTCAAATCTCACCTGCCCTAAATATAGCTATTATTATGCTCTTATTTCTGTCCTCTTTGGGTTACTTATAAGATTATATTTTATAAAGTTATTGATTTTCTACTGCTTAAAGATCTCAAGTTTCTGGACCTGAACAAAAAATGAATTCTGACAATTCAATTTCCCCAAATCAGCCTCTGAAACTCTACCAAATTGTAAGTTTTTTCTCGAAATCCATTATTTAATGATTGAAAATTTCATTTTTGCAGTGTTACCTTCGAGTGATTGAAAAAATGATAGAAAACATGAACCAGAAGCCAAAACAAACCTATTTTGTCGAAGATTCCCATTCTTCGACTAAATAATTCTTAAATTGTTTTAAGTTTGATCTTTTTTGATATTTTTTTGATTTATCAAATATTTTTAATATATTTCTTATCTTTTTTAATATCCCCAATCTTGTGCCACTCGCCCACACTTTACAGCCCACAGTCTTACAGTTTGTGCAATATAAAAAGCCCTCGATTCCCCACATTTTTATCCTTCATTTTATATTATTTTCCTTATTTTTGCTATTATATTATTGTACCATAAAGCTAATTCATTTATGGTGCATCGACCGGGAAATCGAAAGTTCGACCTATAAATGAACCATGGACTATTCCGAAGATGGAAGCACAGGCACTTTCAATGGCAACCACGAAAACCGAAACAATTGTTCAAGCTTTGCTCAAAGCCAATATGAAAATCCAAAATGTGATATTTTTTGCGACAATGAAGCAGTATTGAAATGGGTTCAAGGACAACCAGGACGAAAAGAAATCGGAACTTTCATATACAACCGATTGAGATCAATGAGATTCGCTGTTTCTCAAATTGAAAGCCGAGAAGTCAAAGTTCAATTTGGTTATGTCAGATCGAAAGAGAATCCAGCAGATCTTGGAACAAGAGGTGTGGACAAATATCCATTCGGAAACTCAATCTGGTGGGATGGTCCGAAATTCTGCCAAGAAGACACCTCAAAATGGGATTCCAAACTGTTCGAAATCAAAGACGAAGGAGGTATCGCACATTTGAATACGGTTTATGAAGTCACGAGTGATGAACAACTGTTCAAATGTGAACGATCAAGCTCCTTGGCCAAATGCAAAAGAATTGCTGCATATGTATTGCGCTTCATATGGAAATCTTCGAAAAATCTACCAGAAACCAGAACCCGACTCAAGAACAATATTATTGAATTTGGCTCAATTTCCGATGGTGGAGAGATTACCGCAGAAGAAATGAAGTCAGCTGAACAATTGCTCATCAAACAACACCAAAAATTAATCAGCGGATCAAAAATGATGAAGTTGAAAGACTTGAATTTGGAAGTGAATGAGCAAGGAATAATCGTGTGCAAAGGACGATTTCAACAAAGTGAGTCGTCAGATGCTGCTAAATTTCCAGTATTGATTGCCGAAAAATCTGAACTAGCTAAACGCATTATACGAGAAGCACATGGAAAATGGCACTCATCAATTGGACACACAATGGCTAATGTTCGCACAAAATATTGGATTCCGAAATTGCGACAACAAGTCAAACATCAAATGGCTCAATGTGTCAAATGTCAAAGATTCAATGGACAACCAATGAAATATCCAAATATGGCAAGTCTTCCAAAATCTCGAGTAATTCAATCAAAACCATTCGAGACAGTGGGAATCGATTATTTTGGACCTATCGACTACAAGACAGACAACGAAACCATCGAAAAAGCATATGGTATCATATTCACATGCTCAACAACTCGATTGATTCATCTTGAAGTCGTCACATCAATGGACACCAGCGCTTTTTTCAATATTGGATGTTTGGTTTTTTTGTTCATTGGATCTCAAAAAATGCGAAAACTCAAGTAAGAAAATTGAAAAGTTTGAAAATTTCAATGTTTTTCAGGAATCTTATCAATATGTCTGTAATTTGTATGAGAAACTAATTCTGTATAAACAGAAGGTCCCGAATAAATTTCCAAAGTTTGAAAATGGTAAATTTAAAGAGATGCATTTGAAAAAGTTTTTCAATGATGAAGGAGAAATAGGTTTGTAATTTACATAAAATTAAAAAAAAATTCAAAAATTCCGTTTCCAGCTCAATCAAAAAGAATGACCGATTTCACATTTGAAGATATAATGAAGCTTGGAAATTTGATCAACAAATCTTCAAAAATCGAATTGAGTTGCATCCAATTATCATTCAGACCGAGTGATGATGATTTATTTCGATTGTCAGATCAAAATATGACAATCAGAAATATTCCCGGTGAAATATGTCCGCAACAAAAAATAACAGATTATCTATTCATGAATGCCACAATATTGATTCTCGAAGAAAAATTACTTGAAAAAGATTTGGAATGGGCTGGTCTCTATGGAGAGATTCCCGCCAGAAAACGTCTACTGAATATACATTGTCGCAACCGACACGATCATCTTTTGATCAAAAATTTTTTATTGAATTTTTTTAGCGAGCACTTCGTCCCGGTGGAATATAGTCTTCCTCACTGCTTTTATTATCATGTGTACACGGGATTTCAGGCTATTCCAGGCAGACGTTCAATGTATTCTAAGGAAATTGATCTTGACTTTTTTGGAGGTGCCAGTGGTTAAAGAGCAAATTCCAGTCAAAATTTCATTTTCCAAATTTTCTCAGCTCTCAAAACTTATATTTTTTAGAAGACACTGTATGAGTGAGAGAGACGCAGAGACAATCCCTGTGTAGCAAGTAGTGAGTGTCTGCGTCTCTCTCTCTCGCGCTGTATTTTCTATTGGGTGGTTTTTTCTCACAACACCTTTTACCATACAAATGTGTCATTTTTGCACCCCTGTTTTTCCGAAAGGCAAAAAAAGGCCAAGTTTTTTGAACATCTGTTTCGCCCCACCCCTTTTTTGCTCACTTTTTTTATTTTTGTTATTTTTTTTTACATACAACATACATATGTTTATGTTGATTTTTTAAAAAATAAATTTTTTTGAATAAGTTTTTAATAAATTTGTCAGATTTTTTATTCTTGGAATGAGAATTAGTCATTTTTGGTGAGAAATGTTTTTTCTTTTTTTTTTCATTTTGAATTAGCTTTTTTTTTGAAAAATAGAAGTTAGGCTTGAAAATCTAGACCTGAAAAATACAGATTTTCAGGCTGAAAAACCTAGGCTTACTAGGACTTGTAGAATCTATGTTTTCAGCCGATAAAAATTCAATTTATCTAGGCTTCGAAAATTTCAAATTTTCAGGCTTGAAGCTAGGATTAGGTAGATCAAAACACATTTTCAAGCCGAAAAAATTTGGCTTATTTGGACTCAATGAATTCAGATTTTTCGGCCGAAAAATCTAGGCTTATTTAGACTCAAAAAACGCAGATTTTTAGGCTCATTCAGGCTTGTAGAATCCAAATGTTCTAGGCCCAAAAATCTAGGCTTCTTCGGGCTCAAAAAAAAAACAATAATTTCGGAAATTGAGTCTAGAGTCATTTCGATTTAAAAAATACAAATTTTGGGCTGAAAATACTATAATTCTGAATTTAAACCCAAAAAAGTTTGCTGAAATTGAACTTTCAAAATTAAATTTCAGCCTAAAATCCCTATTCAAAAATATTCTTATTTTTTTTTCTGAAAATGATTTGCTAGCTCTTTTTTTTATTGGCTCAAGCTTTCCTCTATTCCAAAAATAATCTATAATTTCAGATTCTCCAAAACATGAATCTGGAAATTCTAGAACCACAAGAAGCCCAAGCTCAAGAAAATCCTTTGAAAAACAAAGTTCTAACTTTGAAACAAATTGTGAGTTTTTTTCCTGAATTTTCCTTTTTTTTAAATAAACCCTATTTTTCAGTGCAATTTGAAATTATTTTCAAAAATCTTCGAAAGAATTTATAATATTGATCGAGCTCAAACGCTTGAATATTGGATGCAACGCAATTATATTTGCCATTTAGCAGAAAAAGTTAAAGATGAGGTAAGTCACTTCAAAATTAATTTCTAAAATTCTGAAAAAAAATCGATTTTTTTTCAGAAATCATACAAAGAAATTTGCGAAATGTATGAGGAATTTGTGAAAGATTATCCACATGGAGAAAATGTTGAATATCCGAAGCTTGATTTCGAGAGAAAATTCAACATTCCTGGAATATTTTCGTATATTGATGGGCCTTTGAATTCGGAACAACCGGAAGAAATTTGTGAGTTTTTTTGAATCCTTCTGAAGCCTTCTGAAACTTTCTGAATCCTTCTAAAGCTTTCTGAAGCCTTCTGAACCCTTCTGAAGCTTTATGAATCCTTCCGAAGCCTTTTGAAGCCTTCTGAAACTTTCTAAAGCTTTCTGAAGCCTTCTGAAGCTTTCTGAAACTTTTTAAAGCTTTCTGAAACCTTCTGAAACTTTCTGAAGCCTTTTGAAGCTTTCTGAAGCCCTCTAAAGTTTTCTGAAACTTTTTCAAGCTTTCTGAATCCTTCTGAAACTTTCTGAAACCTTCTGAAGCTTTCTAAAGCCTTCTGAAACTTTCTGAATCCTTCTGAAACTTTCTGAAGCCGTCTGAAACTTTCTGAAGCCTTCTGAAGCCTTCTGAAGCCTTTTGAAGCCTTCTGAAGCCTTCTGAAGCCCTCTGAATCCTTCTGAAGCCTTCTGAAGCTTTCTGAAACTTTCTGAAGCCTTCTGAAACTTTCTGAATCCTTCTGAAGCCTTCTGAATCCTTCTCAATACAAATTTTCCAGCCCAACTTCTTCAATCAACCCTCGGCGGAACAAAGATCACATTAACCCAACTGATCCAATTCGGAAATCTGAAAAACCAACATCTCAACAGAAATCTTGTCAGAATATTAGGATCTGGAGGTTCATATGATTCCTATTTGGCAATCATCGATAACATCCCGGAAGATGAAGAAAATCCACGACAACTTCTAACAGATCGTGAATTTATTTACGGTCTTGTGGATATCGCAAAATTGACTGATCCTGAAATCTCAAATCCAATCAGTGTTTCTCGCAATGAATATTTGAAAAATGCGAGGAATACGAGATTTGCGAGACTGGAAGTTCGGTTTTCAACAAGACACGCCAGAAATCGATTTGTCGCAAATTTTCACGAAACCTTGGCCAAAATTACAGTACCCTCAAATTCGGAGGAGAAAATTGTATGCTGGAAGAAAATGTTGCCACGAGAGAAACGTTGGATGATCACAAAGCATAGAGAGATTCGGAATCGGAGAGAAGATCGAGCTGAAGAACAGCCGGGTTACTGTATTGATATTGAGGATGTTTATGAAAAGTGTTTGCGTTACAAAAGGGATTTGTATTGTTTGAGAGATTTGGAATATGATAATATTGAGCTGGAGAGGCAGAATGATGAATTGTAGATTTTTTTTTGAAATTTTTTTTCTTGATCTCATTTTTTTTTTTTTTTGAAATTTTTTTGGCACAATAAATGATTTTTTTTTATTTTGGAATATCTTTTTATCGGAATTTTGGGAACATTTTCAGGAGTACTGTAGCTCGAGATTTCTGGCATATTTTTATGTATTTTAGAATTGAAAAAAAATATTTTTTTGATTTTTTGTTTTTTTTTTTTTGACAGAATGAATACTGTTAAAATTGAGCGGACTGTAGCCCCCCAGAAAAACGACATGTCTGAAGGAAATTTTACCAATTTGTTGTTTGAGATTCGTAAAAAAATCAGAAAAATTGAATATTCAACAACTTTTTATTTGAAGTTTTCCCAAGATGCAAAATATGTGAAAAAGTTGGTGTATAAAATCTGGATTCTTTCATTTTATCATCAAAAACATTCGAAAAATGAACTTTTCATTTGTATTCTGTTTCTTGGTTATTTTGGCGGCTAATTTCATGTTCGCTGATGCTTATTATCTTAGAATTGGAAAAATGCCAACTAATCAACTTGAAAATAATGTCTAATTAACTAACAATTGTTAATAAACCATTAAGCATTCAAATTTTTCAAATATTTTTTTCGTGGGCCTGATTTTCAGAAAATTCTTCGAACCAATAAATTCAATTGGTAGACGCGGCCGATTTGGAAAATTTCGAAGAAATTGGGCTTTCAGAATCTGAAAACTGGTTTTCAAAATTATAAGTTGATTTTAAGATTTCCAGCTTTTCTGGAATATACCCAATGAACCCTTTGAAGTTATGTTTGTCGATAAAGAGCCATGAAAGAGAAAAGGAAAAATTTGGTTTTTTGGCTTATGCAGGTCATTAGACACAAAACTAACAAAAAATTAAAAATTTCACAAAAATCACATTTTGCCACGTCATAACTGGTCACATGAACATGTTAGGTGAAAAATAAACTACTCCACGTTGTTCAGAAGGTCAAAATTAGTCAGAAACCAAAAATTCAAAAAAAAAATAAAAAAAGTTCTTTTTCCCCGTGGGGATCGAACTTTTTGAGTTTTTGGACAATCGCAGAGTGGGAGACAGATTCTCTAACCACTGCGCCACGAAGGCGCCGAGAGCAGCAGAGTGAATGACCAATATATGGTTGATGTTTTCGGCGTTTTATTCGTGTGATATCATGGTATCTGAAACTTTATTTCTCTTAAAAATTATTTTTAAATGGTGCTTTGATGACTTTTATGAGCCAATTTCAGCAATTTTTGATTTTTTGAGAGCCCAGAACTTGGCTCAGAGGTCCATTGGGTAACTTAAATTTTTAGGGTGTTCTTATGGCCCCAAAAGCTGTCCATGGACCAAATTTCATCATGATTTGAAGTGTTGAGTAAAAAAGATTCCCTTGTTAGCTTTGCGAGTTTTTAGCAAGCATAATGTTTTTTAGCTTACGAAACAAAAAAAGAATGTATTTTTCATTTCTTCGAACAATAACAAATTAAAATTGCATTTTTGTACTCATGCAACTGAGTGACATCACAAGCTTCAAAATACATCAAGAATTTCTCTTTAATATTTTGATATACTTCTTTGAAATCATCACGAGTTGTCAGAATATTCATCGATAAAACGCCATTAGACTTCATGATTTTGCGAAGATTTCTTATAAATTCATAAGATAACAAAGATTTCGGAGGGCAATGAAGATCAATACAAGCATCAGCAAGGATTAGATTTGGTTGATGTGCTTTGTCGATAGATGTTTTCACATAATCCAAGACATTTGTCTCCAAAAACTCATTTTCATCATTGACTTTGAAATCGAACCATTTTCTACCGATTTTTATATTTTGCTTGTTGATTTCGAGCCCGGTGATTGTTATTTTTGGAAAAAGATTTTGCAAAAACATATATGTTCCTCCAGTCGCAACACCATAAATCAATGCATGACCTTCGTGTGGAATAGCTCCAGATTTGAGCAGGATATCTAATGGGATTTGCGAATAAGGCGCCGCCAAACTATGATCAACTTGCCAGTTTGAAGTATCAATATCATTTTCATCAGTTTTCAATATAGAAGAACCTACAAATGATCCGATATATTGATCTTCTTTGGTAACTGCTCGCAAAACATGTTTTTGTGGTTCATCCACCAAAACATCAACAACATAAACACACTCCAAATCGCAAAACTTCTCTAAAATTCTACTTGAACCATTAGCAAAGTTTGCATTTTGCACTTGCATCCAAAAATCTTCGCGTTTCTTTAGGCAATAATATTTGTGCAAACAGAAAAATACAAAAATAGCCAGAAGAATTGAAAGAATTTTTCGAAGTTTTGGAGACATTCGACTGAATATTTTTGTAAATATAAAAAGCATATTTTGTGAAAATGTATATATGAATAATTTTGTCAACATTTTATTGATTTTATTTTTTAGTAGTTGAATTTCGGAACATTTGAAACAGAGAAACAATTCTTTTTTTCTCTAACATGAGCAATGTCTGAAAAAAATTAATTTAACATTTGAGTAGTCCTTTCGATCATTGCTCATGTTAAGTAAAATTACAAAATTCATGTGGGCTGGAATTTTTCAACAGCCGTTTAATTTTCCAAAAAAAAATTAACAATTTCGAAACATTGCTCATGTTAAAAACACAGAAATTAACGCTAAAAATTTCAAGATTCTGAAGATCTAACTTCTGAATCTTCTGCAATTTGAAAAGTGAACAGAAAACGAAAAAAATTTATTCAAATATAATCAATTTTTGTTGCTCTGGTTGTTTGCTCCTTCTTGTGCCCAAGAAATGATTTGCGAAAAAAATTGTGCAAACTGTTTTGCTGGCTCCTCGATGCTCCGAACACCATCAATGTTTTGCGGAAGAACCATACCAGCAATGTATTTTCCCTGATTGAAAGCGCATTTGATGATAAACATCAGCAAAGCTTGCCAATAGAAAATCGAGATTGTGAAGCAGATTTGGAATGTTATGCAGAACAATCTTTCGCCATTGTATCCATATCTGAACAAATCGCCAATTGAACCGACGGTGTAGTAGAACATCAAGATTTCGATGATTTTTTTGTATGAGATGTTGGATTGTTTCTGAAAATATAATTATTGATTCTTTCAGAAGACTTCAGAAGGTTTCAAAGAGCTTTAGGGGGCTTCAGTAGGCTCCAGAAGGCTTCAGTAGGCTTCGGAAGGCTTCAGAGAGCTTCAGAAAGCTCCAGAATGCTCCAGAAGGCTTCAGATTGATTTCAGAGAGCTTCTGAAGGCTTCAGAATGCTTTAGAAGACTTCAGAAGGCTTCGGAAAGCTTCAGAATGCTTCAGAAAGCTTCTCAAGGCTTTTCAAGGCTTCGCAAGGCTTCAGAAGGCTTCAGAAAGCTTAAGAATGCTCCAGAAGGCTTCAGGGTACTTTATAAGAATTCAGAAGGCTTCAAAAGACTTCAGAGAGCTTCAGAAAGCTTCAGAAGGTTTGAGAAAACTTCAAAGGGCTCCAGAAGGCTTCATAAGGGTTTAGGAGGCTTCAGAGGGCTTCAGAGGGCTTCAGAAAACTTCAGAAAACTTCAGAAGGCTTTAGAGGGCTTTCCTAGACTGTCTGAGGCTTTTCAAAGTTTCTCAAGGCTTCTCAGGGCTTCCCAGGGCTTTCCTAGGCTTTTTTAAGCTCATTAGGCTTCTTATTTCAAATTTTAAAGTCTTGAGAAATTTTGAATTCAAATTTTTCCCAAAAAAATCAACTTACACGTTCAGCAGACTGCAAATCAGCAAATTTTCCGAAAAAGTTTTCAAATTTTTGAGACATTTTGAATAAGATAGACGCCACTCACTAGAGAATATTTTTGGGTGAATGAATGAAGGAGAAAAAAATATTGGCGTGGGTGGGTGGGTAACAGGCTTGTTGTGGTGTTATGGGAAGAGCTCACCTTCCCCTTTGCATCAAAAAAAATAATATTGATTTTTTTTGTATTTTGTACATATAAGTGGGGGTCTAGTTACCGTAATATGTGAAAAAAAAGGCAAATTTTACAGAGTACTGTAGCTTCGGTTGATCGGAATTTGTCAAGTTTTCGCGCCATTTTTTGCAGGGTTACGGTAGTTTTTTTATGCGCACAAAAAATTTTCAAGCAAAAAAATATAAGGTGGAAACAGGAGAGGGGGGACTAGGATTTGAAAAACATCGGCCACCATATTTTTTAATCAGAATTATTGCGAAATATTTTTTCTTGGGAGTACTGTAGCTGGTTCGGATTACTGTAATTGAATTTGAGATTTTTCAAGATTACGGTATATTAGGCTACTGTAGCTGAATTTTCAGAGATATTGTAGCTATAAGATTTTGAGGCCAATTTTTATTTTAACAAAATTATTTATTGCAAAAATAATTATTTGAAACGAAAAAATGGGGAAAATGAATATGTGATTTAACAAAAAAATTCGGAAAAAAGGGGGTTCAAGAAATGATTTAGAAGGCGTCGCTGAAGATCAAAAAATATTAAAGATCAAAATTAGACAGAATCAATCGATTGTGAAGTTGTTTCATCATCAGTTTCCTCACAATTTCTCTCGTTTTTCCAAGTTTTGTAAGCAAAAACAGTTTGCTTCACCCACAATGTGATGAAGCCAACACAAAGCGCTTGCACAATGATTATTCCGGTAATTTTTTTCGGCTCCACGTTCAAATTCCAAATATCATCAATATTGTTTTTACCAAGAAAATCGATAAGATATTTTCCCTGATGGTAGAAGATGTTGATGGTATACACGGCCATCAATTGCCACCAATCCCTGTAAACTGCAAATGTGCAGGCGAGTTGGATTGCTGCGAAGAACAATTTTTCCGCGCTGTATCCTTTGAAGAGCAAATTGGCGAACAAAAAGAGAGTGTAAGCTTCCATCAGGTCTTCGATGATTTTCTTGTAAGTGATGACGAATTGTGGCTGTTTCTGGAAAGAGGAATGTTTTCAGAAATATTTTCAGAAGCTTCTAAAGATTCATAAGATCTTCTAGAAGTTTCCAAGATTTTCTAGAGCTCTCTAGGGCTTTCTGAAGTCTCTCAGGCTTCTTGAGAAATTCAAACTCACAAGTTCAGCAGGTTTTGTTTCAGCAACAACTTTTCCAGAAAAGTTTCCAACTTTGATAGTCATTTTTTTTAAGAAAAAATAGAGACGCCACTCACTAGAGAATATTTTTGGGTGAATGAATGAAGAGGGGCGTGGGTGGGTGGGTAGATAACAGCAGCAGGCTTGGTGTGGTGTTCTGGGAAGAGGTCACCCTGTCTTTTGCACAAAAAAAATATTATTGATTTGTTGTAAGTGGGTGATATCTAGAACTACAAATGATGGAATTTTTATTTAAAAAAGAGGAAAATGTGAAATTTGTCTGAAAATTTGACTGAAAATGCACAAATAAATATTCATTCAAAAGTAATATTGAATCCTTTTCCATCATTTTCAGGTTTGTCATCTGTTTTGAAAATCATTTCAGTATATTTAGCTCCTCCAGAAGTTCCTGAAAATCTAGCTGAAATTATGAAGACTATGCTACTTCAATTTTTCCGCATGCACCGGGGCTCGAACCTGCGACCTTCCACCTCCCAAAATTGCCCCAATCTCCCTTGCAGCTCGGGTTCGATCCCCGGTGTCCGTGCAACTTTTTTTTCAAAAATCATTTTTTCCCGCCTAATTTTTCACGCTGAGTTTGAATTTCAGCATGAAACTGGCTGAAAATTGCGCAATTTTTGTCGGAAAAAACCGTGGAGAAATGATTATTCAAAATTTTATTGAAAATCGTGATTTTTTCGTGCAAAAAATATACAGCCAATTTTTTTTCGTAAATTTAAAATTGAATTTTTGCTCACAAACCTAAAGTTCTGAAGGCTATTCTGAATGTGAGATTTTATGGAAATCTTTTCGGATCCAACCTGAACTCCTGAAGATTTTACTGAAGTTCAGAATGTGCTCCTGAAGATCTAACTGAAATTCTGAAGATCAAAAGTTCCAAAAGATCTAACTGGAGTTCTTCAGAAGCACAAGATCTAAGCTGAAGACTATGTTGATGGTCCTGCTTCCAACTTCGAAATAAAACCTCAAAAGGTGTTGCTGAAACTATCCTGAAGATCTCACTCAAATTCAAAAATAAACCAGAAAACGTAAGAATTTATTCACAATTAAATTAAACAGAATCAATAATTTGTGAATTTGTTTCTTCATCAGTTTCCTCTTCATTTCTCTCCTTTTTTCCACTCTTGAAAAGCGAACACAATTATCTTCACGAACGCTGAGAGAAATACATAAATAAACATTTGAAGGATAAGTTCTGCGATGAAATTTGTTGTTCCACTCGTTTTGTGCTCACGAACAACATCACCAAGATTATATTGTTTTAAATAGTAGACGAATTTGAAGATATACAAAACCAACACTTGCCAATAATCCAAATGAACCGCAATTGTGCAGAAAAATTGAAATGCTGTGAAGAACAATTTCTCGCCGTTGAATTCTTTTAGGAACAAATCGCTGATCAAAATTGTAGTGTAATAGATCATGAAGCTTTCGAAGATTCCTTTGTATGAGATTTCGAATCCTCCTGGTTGCTTCTGGAAAGAGAAAAATTGTCAGAAATTTTTTGAGAATATTATTCTGGGGTGATAGAAGTTTCTCCTGATTTATAGCGACTTCTAGAAGTTTCTGAAAAGTTCCAGAAATTCAGAAAGCTTTTCTAGAGCTTCTGATAGATTTCAAAGGTCCTTCAGGGGTTATCTAAGAATCCAAAAGGCTTCTAGAGATTTTTAAAGAGTCTTAGGGTATTTAAAGATTTCTAGAATAATTAGGAGCTTCGTAAAAATTCTTAAGAGGTTCCTTAAGCTATTTAAAACTCCCTAGGGATTATTTAGGCTTCAACAGTCTTTCAAGGCTCTGTTATGGGCTCATGCGGGAAAAAATCGAAAAAACAAAATATAAAGTTTATTTTCTGAGCAGAGACAATGTGAAATTGAGAGAGCGCAGACAAAATAAATGATTTTTCGAACAAAAAATACAAAAAACTGTCTGCAATCTCTCAATTTCACGTTGTCTCTACTCAAAAAAATATTTTTTTTTAAATATGTTTTCAATCCAGAAAAACGTCAAAAAACAAAATATATAGTTTATTTTTCGAGTAGAGACAATGGGAAATTGAGAGAGTGCAGACAGAAAAATTAGTTTTTTTGTATTTTTTGCGAAAAATTAATTCTTCTGTCTGCGCTCTCTCAATTTCACATTGTCTCTAATCAAAATAATAAACTGTTTTTCTGCATAGGAAAAATATGTTTTTCCTCCCAACAATGTAAAAAAATTCAACTTACAGGCTCAACATTTTCAGCAACATTTTCAGCAACTTTTTCAGAAAAATTTCCAACTTTAATAGTCATTTTGCAAGAATAAATAAAATAGACGCCACTCACTAGACAATATTTTTCATGGGTAAATGAAGGGGAAAAAGGGGGAGCTATGGGAAGAGGTCACCTCCCCTTTTACTAGACAATATTATTGATTTTTTTTTGTTTGTTTTAAATAAACATGTGTAAGTCTGGAACACCGTGTATTTTTTTATTGTAAATATTTGAAAAAAAATAGGTTTCAGAAAAGAAAAATGATAAATATTCATTGAAAAATTCAAACACCTTTAAAATTATCACAATTCCAGGAAATTTTAAAGCCTCGTCCATCATTTTCAGATTTTTCATCTGTTTTGAAAATAATTTCAGCATATCTATCTCCCCCATTTTGGCTGTACATTCTATGGTTATAATGATGTTTCTGTAAAAAAATTTTGAGTTGGGCTAACTTCCCATGAAAAAAACTCACACAAGCATGTAAAATATAACTCTCCGCGTTTTTCCCATAAAAATTCACAGTAACAGTTTCATTAATTTGCAAATTTTGAGGAAGATTTTTATACTTGTCCTGGTGAAGTTTGCAATTTGTTCCTACGTCATATTCTTCAAATTTGAATTCGCAGAAGTGATTTTTAGGAGGTCGAATGGTGAATCTGAAAAAAAATAATAATAATAAAAGACTTTTAAAGGGACATGCTGATTACGGTAAGAAAACCTGCAGCTCAAACTCAAGAACAAATAGTTTCAAACATGGATTCCTGTACAGTCAGATCTGCAGGATTTCCCTACCGTACTCTGCATGTGCCTTTAACATACATTTGTTGATAATTTGCCTTATAAGCATTAGGAAATTCCATATTCGTAACAATTCCAGATAATTCATTCGATTCTGAAAATCTGATAACTGTCTCATTCTGCTCAGCAACACTAAAATAAGTTGCATCAAATCCACCCTGGTGTGAACTTCCGTCGCTCGAAAATTCAAACTGCAAATAAAAAATATATTTTCACAAAAAAAATATATTTCAAGGTACATACCGTAACCGATTTCCCGCCATTTGTTAGAATATTATGAGGAAGAGATTTTCCTTCAAGAGTTTTTTCAGATTCCGAAATTTTAAGAGAATCTGAATCGTCTAGCGAGAATTTCTGGAAGATGAAGAGCATTTTTGAAGTGTTTTCTTGACCTGTGCTATCACTGAATTTTGTGGTGCATTTCATATTATCTTCATAATCTTTGGGATAATTTGGACTTGTGATTCGGCCAGATTTGTAAGATTTTGTGTCGATTGAGCGATTGCATTCTAGAAAATGAAAAAAATTGTGTGAAATTTTGAAATTTTGAAAAACTCACTATCAAAAATCTGATAACTGATTATAATTTTCGAATCCTTCGAAGAGCTCACAATATGAATAAAAACAGAATTCGATCTAGCAATATGAATATGTGGATTCTGTTTTCCACACAATTTTGTTATTTTTCGATCATTTTCATGTTGAGCACATCCTGGATGATTACAATTATCGATTAATCCAATATCTCGAATTTCCATACAATCATTGTCTGCCAAATTGAATTCGATGAATGAAATTATGATTGGCTCTGGTTTTGCTCCCTCAATTGTGATTTGACATCTTTTTTGATCAGTGTTATTTGGATTGTGTTCGTAAGTGTAGAATTTTTCTGTTTCGATTGCGATGAAGTTTTCAGGTGGACAGGCGACTGAAAAATACTTTTTAATGGAAAGAGGGTAAAAATTTATACAGTTTTTTTTAGAAAAAATCAAATTTTTTTTCATTTTATTTTTTGAAATACTCATTTTTTTTGAAACTACTGTACATCTGGATTTTCAAGCCATTAAATATTTCACAAAAACTTTTCCGCATGAACCGGGGCTCGAACCTGCGACCTTCCACCTCCCAAAATCGCTCTAATCTCTCTTGCAGCTCAGGTTCAATCCCTGGGGCTCGCGCAATTTTTTTTCAAAAATAATTTTTCACGCTAAGTTTGAAGTTTGAATTTCAGCATGAAACTGGCTGAAAATTGCGCATTTTTTAGCAACCGTATTTTTTTGAACTCGGAGACATTATTATTCGAAATTTCATTGATTTTTTCGTGCAAAAAAATTATTTTTTTTTCGTAAATTCCAAAAATGCTTGCTCAGATTCCTTTTTAATTTTTTTTTCAAAAAAAAAAAAATTATTTTTATATTATACTTTAACTATAAACGAAAATTTAAACTCAAGTTTCAAAAAAAAATCAAAAACTATTTTAGTTTCATTCTGTTCACTACAGTAACCAAAAAATCTGTCGAAAAAATTCTAATATATATTTAATTCTCTAATGTCTCCTCCTTTTCACACTATTTCTCCATTCTTTCACACCTGCAAAGACATAGAAAAAAGGGAAGAAAATTATTTTCAAAAAAATGATTGCGAAATCTCAAAAATTTCACCTGGATGTCTTCTATACGAAATATTGAAACCTTTTTCACTTCCAGCTTCATCCGACACAAAAAATAAAGTAGCAATATTCATCGAACTTTGAATAACTTGACCATTATAAGTTGAATTCTCCGTTTTACAAGAATCAAAAAGAATTGGCTTTGAATAAGAATATCCATCGGAAATCTCCAATCTATCATAACATTCAATATGATAATAAACCATGTGAGGTTGCTCAAGAGACAAATCATCAATTCGCATTTCAATTGTATAACCTTTTTCTGTTTCCAATTCCCAATGACAATGTAGATTATTCAAATATTCACCATTTTTATCCAAAAGTGGACTAATAATTTTCCAATCATCCCGAACTTTTAGTATTTCATTACAACCTTTTCTGGGTGTTGAATAAACTTGGAAATCAAGATCGAATTGTTTTGCAGATTTAAAATTGAAGAGAATATTTGAAGAATTTGATGATATCTGGGTGATTATTTTTTTATTTATTGAGCAATATGATTTTGTTGAATTTGTTGAAAGATCAATGACTTCTAGTTTGTTCTCATCGCAATTTAGTTTCTCATTAGTTTTGAAAGAAAATTCATAATGCATTTCTCGATTTCGATTGGTTGATATATTCCAACTACAGTTTTCACTTGGTGTATATCCATATCTGAAGTTGTTGCCTTTGTGGAGAATTACTGGTCCTCCGCAACCTGAAAAATTAGAAAATCTGAAAATTTTTTTTGGGATCAATTCCGAAAGTGAAACAGTTTTTTTTTGCATTTTGAAGGTTTTGGAAAATTTCAGAAGGCTTCAGAAAATTTACAAATGATTTTGGAAGCTTCTAAAGGCTTCAGAAGAATCTTGGTGGTTTTAGAATTCTTCAGAAGTCTTCAGAAACTTCTTGACGTGTTTAGAACGCTTTGGGATGCTTGAAAAAGCTTCAGAAGAATTCAGAAGCTTCTTGAAGTCTTCAGAAGGCTATTGAATGCTTTTTGGAGGCTCCGGAAAATTTTTTGAGGCTTCAGAAGCGATTCGAATAATTCAGAAGAACTTCTGACAACTTCGAAAGGGCTTGAAAAGATTTGGGAGGTTTTTGGAGACACTAGAAACCATTTTAGGGTTTCAGAAACGTCTCGGTGGTTTTAGAAGGAATTTGAATTTTTCAGAAGACTTCTGGTAACTTTAAAAGGCTTCAGAAGGCTTCAGAAGGCTTTAGCAGATTCTTATAGGCTTCGGGCAGCTTTATAAGGCTTATGGAGGCTTCAGAAGGCTTTTGGGGGCTTCAGAGGACTTCAGAAGGTTTTTGAAGGCTTCAGAAGGCTTAAGAAGGCTTCAGTAGGCTTCAGGAGCCTTTCGAATCTCAAAATGCAGAAAATATTAAAATTCAAAAAAAAATTTTTTGCAACTCACCATATTTTCTATAAGCAATTCTATATCCTCCATGATATTTCTTGCCGTTTTCTGATTTCACCGTAATCAATCTCACACCAACAGATCCTTTTACCCGAATAGTTTGCTCATGTTCAGTGGTCTCTCTTCCACAAATCGTTTGAAATATTTCCCCACTTCCCATTTTCAAAATATCAATTCTATCAACCAAACATTTTCCATTGATATCAATTTCAGGTTCATCAGCTAAGCTCAGATCTTCAAGTATCAATTCAACATCCCAATTATCTTCAGCACTTATAACACTTCCACATTCACTATTTTTATTTGGATAACCTTCCGGGTAATTTGGCGAGTACAGTAATCCTTCATTTTCTGTTAGAATTTCTCCACAAACAGCTTCCCATTTGATTTGAAATCCTGAATCTGTATGTTCCGAATCCGAATAGAAATCAAGAGCGACACGATTTCCAAAATCATAACTAATCGGATCAATTTTACCGCACAATTTTTTTCGTTCCATAATAATTCCAAGACTTCGATAATTTCTTTCATCCATCAAAACATCGTGAATAATTAATCCATCTTTTTCACAATCTGTAGAATTTTCAACATGGAAATATTGCACAGAAAATTTGATATGAAAACCGCGAGGAACTTGGATATCCCACCGACAATTTAGATCATTTGAATATTCTTTTTGGTTTGTTGGAAATGTTATAACTCCCCTCGAATCATGGCTATGAAAACCGCAAGCATTTCCAAATCCAGCATCAAAAAATTCATAAGACAATGTCCAATAGGATTTTCGTACTGATCTGCTTCTCCAAATAATAGTCAAATACCGACTTTTCGATTGAGTTAACCGAAGTTCTTTCTCATTATCATCCACATTTTTTTTATCAGACAAATATTGACAATATGTATGAATTGGTGCTGGTTTATATTGTTTTCCTTCGCTGATCTCCAATTTTTGACGTTCACAACTTTCGTCCTCATTTCTCCAATGAATCATATCAAGTTTGATACGTTGATTTTCTGGCGCCTCAATAACCCAGCGACATCTTGTGTTATTTGAATTCTCGGGATTTGTGATATTCCCAAAATTCGGTTCAGTTATAACACCTCCACATTCATAAAATTCTATACTTATTGAATAATTGTAAGATGCCTTGGGTAGAATATGAATAAGATAAATATAGATTACTTGATTATTGAAAATCAAATCAATTTCTCGATTTTGGCTTGTTCCACCAGCAAAAGTTTTGTCATATGGGAAAGGAGCAGCGGCTGAAAATTTCTGGATTATTTTTTTTTTTTGAATTAAGATAACATTCAGATACCTTTAATAGTGATGTTTTCGCTCCCGGAGAAATTTTGGATTTTGATGCTGATAGAGTTGAAGCCTTCTGGTTTTTTGATTCTCAAATGGCATAACTCTGGAAATATTTATTAGATTTTTGTGCTGAAAAGCTGAACTAACCGTTAAAGAAAATGTCACTTCCAATATCCAACTTTGAACTTCGCATGATAGTTCTTGTGCAATCATCATTTCCAACTAAATCAGCAGGAACATATTGATATTCAATTGTAAATGGTTCAAGGCCTTTCTCAGATTTCAAACTATTTCTATGGAAATTTTCCAAGTTATCATAAATCAGTTTTGATTGCTCGATTAGGGCGGGTTTATATGTAGAATATTTTTTGGTGAAAAATGTTGAGGTGTAGTTTGTGGTGAAAGGATTTACGAGCTGAAATATTGAAGATTTTTTTTTTTGAAATAGGTTTTCCAAATTCAAAATCCTTACCTTCAAATCCGGAAAATATTCCTCTCCATCCTCTCGTTTCGCATAAAAATTATCTTGATTTTCAAATTTCAAACTGAAAATATACACCAATCCCGGTTCAGTTTTAAAATTCCAAACACAGTGTAATTTCTGAAGAATTTTTCCGGATTTTTGTGGGAGTTTTAGAATTCCCTTTTGATCAGTGATCAAATCACTGCCACAAGCTGCGAAAATATTTTTTACTTTTTAAGAAAGAGCTTTCGGAACTCACAAGTTTCACTCATTTTGAATTCAATTTTGAATAATTCCGAGTGGCTCAAAGAGTCGAAGCTCTGGAAAAAAATTGCATAAATTAAAAAAAAAAATTCCAGCCAGGAAAAAAACATACATTTTTCCAATAATTGACAAAAATTTCAGATGATGAACTTCTTTGCCAATGAGTTTCCGGAACTTTTTGACAATCTTTTTCGAAAAATACAGTTTTATTGGATTCAGTAACATCTTCGATGTTGAACACTTGTGAGCCACAATTTTTGGAGCCAAGAGGAATTTCGGATTTACGGATTCTGAAAAAGGAAGTCTTGGAAAAATTAAAAATTTTCTGAAAAAAACCAACCTGAATTCCAACATGTGTGAATTTGGAACTTTAATAACCCATTTGCAATCCATAGTCAGAATTTCTGTAGCTTTCTGACTTAAAACAAAAACATCATTTTTATGATGAATATGATGTGTTCCTCCACATTTAGCAATTTCAACTCTCGCTTCAAATCCCAATAATTCCTTGCCATTTTCTGAATTCGTCCTCAATCGAATAAACATCACATTAGTTGTTGAAAAAACCGAAGACGGTGCTTGATTTCCCTGATATCTTCCAATAAAATGCGATGTTTCTGTTGGACCATCACGAACTTCAATGAAATCTTCAGATTTATTGAATTTCCCAGATGAATCCGAAATATGGAATAATTCAGCGGTGAAAGTTAGCATAACTCGATGATGATGTGGGACTTCAATGATGTAATCACATAAGCTTGAAATTGGAATTTTTCCAGGGAAATTTGGAGAGTGAATTGTTTCATTGGGGGAGAGTTCGGTTAGTCGAATTGGTTCAGATGAGCAATCATTTTGTTTTTCGGATAATTGAATTTTAAAGGATCTTTTAGCTTCGGTGGATTTTGCGGTGTATTCAATTACGAGCCGATTTCCAGAAGTGGTATAATTAAATAATTTGGAGCCACATCTTGCTCCAGTTGAGAGCAGAGTAGAAGACTGCAAAAAAATAAATTTTTTTCAGAAAAAAAGCCCCGGAAACTCACCAATTTCAGATAATTATCCGAAGCACATGGAGATTTTTCAACAAGATCAATTTCCCGAACATCCGCAATAATCGGGCGATTTGAAGGTGTTTCAATAATCCATCGACATTTTTCGATTTCCTTCGGGGGATTTGAGAGTTCATAATGGCGATGTGTGAATTTATAGACATTTTCATTTTCAGAGAGGCAACCTGTAGTGAGAGAAAAATATGCGGATCCTAAAAATAAAAATAAAATTCTCACTCAATTTGTAACTCAGAATAAAATAAGCATCACTACCCGTTACAAAATGAATATAAATTGGTGTGTTTCTTGAAAAAGTGCCATTCAAATCGCTGGGATAGCGAATTTTTTTGATTTCAGATTCTTTGAATTTGTTTTTTGGGCTGGAAATTTTCATTTTCTAGATAAATTCACCCAAAAAACTCACATATCTTGGTCAGTTATAACAACATAATTTCGAATACCGGAATCGTCGCCATAATTCGAAAATTCAAAATTGACATCAAGTGTGGAAAATTCTTCAGGATCAATTCGATATCTACAATGCTTCACAACACCATTCTGATCATCTTCATCTCGAGAATATACAAGATGTTCTAATGACCAATTTGCTTTTAAAATTTCTCCACATTCATAATCAGTTTCAGGATTTTTTCCATCAATCAAAGGATCCCAGTGAATCAAGAATCTATCGTGATATTCCACATGTTCATCAACATTAAATTTCGAAAATTCTTTGATGAATTCTTCATCTTGTGTAATAAATTTGGCATCTTCTTCCAAAACTTCATCATTGTCCGAAACTTCGGAAATTTTGATGTGGGATTTTGGAGAAAGATGGATGTTTTTTGCATTGAATTTGATTGAGGTCTGGAATTTTTTCTAGTTTCATAATTTTTTCACGAGAAAAAATTACCGTATTCTCCCCAGCGTCAACATTATAATTATCAATTGGATTCAACAAATAACCATCTTCAATATCCCGATTTTTATAATCCACATCATTTTTCTTAACAAAATTGATCTTAAAATCGATGTCTCCATCAACACGATCTTTTAGTTGACGATATTTGACTCGAACATATAAAGATTCCGATGTAAATGTTGTCTTGTTGACATTTTCCGGGTCACATTGATGAGATAATAATTTTCCGTAACCATCTCGAATTTCAATAAATGAAGAGGGACAGAAGGCGGTGAATGGTAAATTGTGAGTTCTAAAAAGAACATCTTGGACTTACAATAACTCATGAATCACTCACTCAACAGAAACTGAAACTTTAGATCTTCCATATCCATGTAAAACCCATTGACAATCGAAATCCTTGTCTATCCCCAAATAATTTTGTGGTGGAGCTCGAAGAACTCCAGATTGTTCCATTCGATATCCTCCACATGCTGAATAAAATTTCATTCCTTACATATGTACTTGAGTTCCTCTAACTCACCAATATCTCCTAAACTATAATCAATTGAAATATATTTCTTATCTTCAGCTTCATGTATGATATCGACTCGAATTTCCTGTTCAGCTCGATAGAATTTTTCCGATTCTGGATTGACTGTAAGTGTTTCAATGTATTGATTATCAGCGTAGATTATGAGTTGATCTTCTCCTGGAGAAATGTGACCGAATCGGATGAAACTTCGGATTTGGATGTTGATGTTTCTGGCGTCTGAAAAAAGAGAGTCTAGAGAGCTAGAGAGGCTAGAGATCTAGAGATGTTAGAGAGGCTAGAGAGGCTAGAGAGCCAGAGAGCTTACCTGGATGTGATTTTCTAAACTTCATTGTGCAATTGGATTTCTTTACCAGACTTAGATATGTTCTTTCAGTCGTATTTGTTGCATATAAAACGGCTCCACAAACAGCACGAGCTTTCAAAATGAAGCCAATCTATGGGAAAAATCAATAAGTGGATCAGAATCTCTATACAGACCTAAAAATCAATAAAATAACTCACATCATGTTTAATTTCCAAATATTCATGTTGCAAACCTGGATGTTCACTATATTTAACAATAGATGTATTAGAAAAAACTTGGAAAGTTTCAGGTTTCTCAAGATTCGCACAAAATTCTTTAACTGAATTTGGTTCATCTTGAATCACTTCATAGAAATCCAATCTTGCAAATCGAGTTTGTCTGCATTCCAAATCGGACATTCCTGAGAAATAATATTGAAGTGTGTATTCGATGTGGTAACCGGTTTGAACTGTTAGTTTCCATGTGCAGCTACGTGGTGATCCAGTTGCGATTGGTTTTGGATAATTTGGACTTTTCAATGTGATTTCATTGTCATCAACTGGAAAAAGGGAAGCTAATATGAGCAATGTTTTTTTTAAACTCACGTTGAATATCAGCTCCACAAGTTTGATCATCTTTCCCATCAACAAAATCAACATGAGCTTCAAAAAAGTCCTCATCCTTATTTCCAATATCTTTTTTCAACGCCGATATCAAAATATACAATTCATTCGTATGAGTTTCAAATTTCACCGAATCGTAACTCAAACATATCGATTTTTGGGCGCCATTTTGATCAATAGAATCTCCCATAAACAAGGCAATCCCATCAAAAGTCTCATTCGCTTTCCATTCACATGACGTCATTGATTTTGCGAATGTGAATTTCTCAATATTCAATTGAATTTTCTTGCCAATCGGAGCTTTGATTTTATATCGACACTCGAATCGTTCAACTTCCGGATCAATTGTTTTCAAATTTATTTTGAGTGTTTGTGGGTGATTGATATTTCCAACACAGCCAATCATTTCATACCACATGTGAATTTTGTTGGTGATTCTATACACGGAATATAATTCGAATGTGAGATTATTGTGTTTTGAATGGAGTACTGTAGGAATATCATCATGCATGTAGACGTAGGTTTCCGTGGAATTTTGGATTTTGTCTTGAGCTTTGATTAGAACAGAGCCAAGCTCTTGCTCTTTGATCTGCAAATGTTTTGGGTGATAGTCTCTCTGAAAATTAACTTACCCTAAGTTGACTATGCCACGTAATACTATAAGCATCCAGATCCTGTTCAATAACAAAATCCTCGAACTTCACAATAATCCGATTTCCAGCCGGAGCTCTGATGAACCAACTACAATAAAAATATTCAGAAGAACCTTCAGGATATCCAGGTGTTTGAATATGTCCAGAGAATTCAGTCACCAAAACATCTTCACAAAAAACTTCGAACTCTGCGCTGAATCCGATTGATTCATCGGATAGAATACGGAGATAATTAATCGATAAAATATTGGTTTGAGAGATGATTGGATTTGAGGCATTGTTGTGACCAGCGCAGATTCTTGTGATTTTGTTTTTGTTGAATTCTGATCCATCAAATATCTGAATTTTTTTTGAAAGGTATTTTAATTTTATGAATTATCAGCCTCAACTTACAATCAAAGAATTCCAATCATGCACCTCTTCACAAATATCCTCTCCATAAGGACCTTTTTCCACAGGATAATCTTTAACCCAAAGCTTTACCCTAGTCCCAGGTGGACCTCTAATAATATATTCACAATTATAAGTTCGTTGATCAGCGATTGGATATTGTGGACTTTGAACATGACCCTTCCATCCATCAATAATATTCCCATGACATTTATTATCCGCAATTTCATAACTGATATTGAAAATTGTTCCAGGTTCAGTAGATTTCACCACTAGAAGTAAACGATTTGAATGTGATTGAATTGGTTTGAATTTGAGGATTCCACAATTTTTGTATTGATTATAGATCTTTGGAGAATCTTTAGTTTCCCCATTGTAGATGTCAAGGGATGAAGTTTCACAGGGGATATTCAAGATATTCGAAGTCAATTGAATTGTATATTGATCAGGGACATGTATATTAATCAAACATTCTTCGGTGCCAAATCCATCATTTTCATCAAGAACAATATTCCCAGAAGTTGAAAGGAAGGTGCGATTACAAAGTCCAACATGGCTTATAGATTCATAAGTTGCGTTAAATCCACGAGCAATGTTCATATCCCAATATCTCTCACTGGTTTTCAAAATCATATACAAATTATTCGAAGTGCTCACAATTTCCGGAACCCTTTTTCCACAAAATGTTCCGAGAGATGCACTTTTTTCACTGTCTCCATCAAAGATTTCCAAATAATGGGTTCGACAAAGTGAATGCGAATCTTGGATGTCAAATTGATCGAAAATGAGCTTGATAACAGTGGAATTATGTGTTTGAATACGGTAGATACATGTTGAAGTGTCAGGAATTCGATTTGGCCAATTTGGTGATGTTAAAATACCAGAGGTACTGGTGAAATTCCCACCACAGCCTGCAATTCATAGAAATCGATGCGATGATTTTTTAAAAAAATCAGAAAAAATCTCACCCATATCAATAGTTTTATAAATTATATGAAAAGCCTGTGAATTAGGCCTTCTCATTTTTGCATTTAGCAAAACACTGCCTGTTGAGATTTTTGAAGAGCCAGGAATTGGGCAAAGAATAGGCTGTGCGTTTTTTCCAAGCAATGAAGTTAGTGTGAAAAGGTCATAGTAATTACAATGGTTTTTGGCATCTTGGAAGCTGTAAAATTTGGAAATTGGGGTAAGTTAGGGTGAGTTATCTTTTGAAGTCTCCAAAAGCCTTCTGAAGATTTCAAAAGCCTTCTGAAGATTTCAAAAGCCTTCAAAATCCGTTTTGAACCTTCTGCAGCCTTTTGAAGCCCTTTGGAGCCTTTTAAAGCCTTCTAAAGTCTTCTGAAGTCTTCTGAAGCCCTTTGGAGCCTTCTAAAGCCTTCCCAAGCCTTCTAAAGCCTTCAAAAGCCTCCGAAAGCCCTAAGAAAAAACAACTTACGTTAACACGACATGTTCATGATCCTCTGCTTCAACAAAATAACTACAATTTCCAATCCAATCTGGTCTCAAATAATTGAAAGTCTTGAAAGTTCCATTTCCCCTGAATCGATGTTCACAAATCGATTCAAAATCAATATCAAATCCCAATCCTTCATCCTTATAATCACTAGTGAATTTCAAAGTCAAAACTGAGTTCTCATAAATCTTTTCTTCATTTGAATTTAGAATCATATTTTCATCATATGTTGTACAATCTTCACCGCCACCTTCACAAATCTCCAATTTATCACCAGACAACAGATTGAAGGTGTTGAATTTCAACCTGATTTTCAGATGATTTTCAAAACCAGTATCAATTTGATAAGTGCATTCGGAACCCGCAGGATATTTCCCGCCAAAATGTGGCGATGTTATTTTATTTTTCCAATTCACATTTTTCTCCTTATTTTCATATTTTATTGAACATCCATTTTCAGCATCCACAAATTTATAATTCAAAATAAATCCATTTTTCAAAAATTGTCCAATATTCAAAGTGATTGTTAGAAATGGCCCAGTTGATTTGATAATATCTGGAGATTGGGTAGATTGACAAATACTAGATATTCTAGAGGTTTGTCGGATTGTATACCAATCATAAACAGCAAGTTCATTGCTACAGTCATCATCCGGGTTTGGCAATTTGATATTTGGAATTTCAAGTTGAATAATCTTTGAAAATGGCGCAGTTATAAACCATTCACAAGCAATTATTTCTTCCGAAGCTGGGATCTTTATCATTCCTTCTTTTGTTGTTCGATATCCACATTCTAAAGAAAAACATTGGAGATAAGCTAACTCCAGCTGAAACTCACTTTTCATCACAACCTCCCATTTCATCTCAAACATCCCAGTTGTCCCTTTAAAAACCATAAACGCAGTGTTAGTTGAAAAAACTATTGGCTCATTAATTCGAGGGCTCTGAAAAAAATCTTATGGTTTTTTTTCTGAAATCGAGAAAAAAATCTGGAGACTTACAAAAATGTCATTTCGATTTCCGCAAAATGTTGCGAAACGATGATAATTTATTCCAGGGCCATCGAAAAGCTGAAATTAAAAATCAAATCAGAAGTTTAGAAGTTGAAATGAGAGTTACCTCAAGTTTTGCAGGAGTTGTTGAGCAATTTGTTGGTCCATTGGGGTACGGATTAAAATCATCAAAATCAGTAAAAGTAATTTGAAGAGCTTTGTCAGATGCAAAAGTGATATCAAAATGAAATTTGCAAAAAATGTTTGAAGTATATTCAAAATTCAGAATCCCGCTAGAATCAGTCAAATGTTGATCACAATCTTCTTCTTGTTTCTCACAATATTCTCCATAGAAACCCTTTGGGCAAGCACAATAATATTTTCCGTCTGTATTATGTTTACAAACTGCTTTATTTTGACACTGATCTGAACAATCATCAATCTGGAAAAAAGGATTATTTTGAAAACACTTTCGAAAATTTGTTCACTCACAATTTCACAATGTTTTCCAGAAATACCGCCAAAACAAATACATTGATAGTCTGTGGAGTTTATAGCCTTACATTTACCAAAAACAGTACACGGTTTATTTTGGCAAGGATTCTCTTCAATCTTCACACATTCTTGATAATAATCTCCAGCATAACCATCTGGACAAGAACAGGTAAATCCTAGCTTATCATCTAATGTATCATAACATTCTTGCATTTTTGAACATGGATTTGATGCACATTTATCTGGATTTTCAATACATCCAGTTTTTCCATCTCCTGAAAATCCAGCTGGACAATCTGTGCATTTATAAGATCCTTGTAAATTTATACATTTTGTTTGTTTGTCGCAAATATTTGGGTGATCACATTCATTGATGTCCACACATGAATTTCCGATTTCTGGAAGAAGGTTTAGCTGATCTATTGAATTCGAAAACCTCAAAAACCCACTCTCAAATCCAATCGGACAACCCAAACATTCAAAAGATCCGGGCAAATTCAAACATCGAATTCCAGGATGACATGGATTTGTAGAACATTCATCAATATCCACACAATAAGTATTTTCAATATCTGTAGATGGTTTATAACCAGTGTCACAAATACAATTATATTTCAAATGTGCTGAAAGATCTTCAATACATTTTCCATGTTCTCCACATAATTCACTGTCTTCTGATTGACAAATTGGGCTGATCAAATCACAAGAAGGTCCGTAGAAACCTTTTTGGCATTTGCATCTGGAACAAGATTTTTTGATTATTGAGGCCCTGAACTTCAGGGCCTGAAGTTCCCCAACTCACTCGAAAGTTCCGATCAAATTTCTACAAGTTCCATTATTCGAACATCGATTTACCAAAACTTCACATTCATCAACATCTTTCCGACAATCTTTTCCTTCATAACCATCTGGACAAATACAAAAATAATCCTGATATTGTGAAATACAAGTTCCCCCATTTCTACACGGATGTTCTTCTTCACATAGATCTTTCTCCAAATTTTTCATGATTGATCTAAAAACATTATTCTGAATTTTCAGATTTGCTTTTGATTTTTTCTCCTACTCTATCTGCTCATTGAAACTTTCCAATTGCTCCTTCCGATGTTTACCATCTTCAAGTTGACTATTTTTCCAAGTTTCATAAAGTTTCAATTTTTCAACTTGATCCAAACTCTGAAAAAAATTATGCAACGTTTGAATTTTTCAGGAATATTCTACTCACATGTTTTTTGATTCTTTCCATATTATCTTTGATTTCGTCGTTTTGTTTTTGAGAATCGATTCGAAGTTTTGTTGTTCTTTCAATAGTTTTTTGAACATCGTGTAGATTTTCAATAAATTTCTGATATTCAGCCTGAAAATTTGGATTTAATAGTTTCTGAAAATAGCAAAAAGAAAATTGAGAAAAGAATTTCATCACATTCAAAAAAAAAGGAAGCGCGCAAAATATGTTCGCCCAAGATTGAAAAAAGAACACACATAAAGAGGAGAGCGCAGACATGCAGACAACTAGACCCTGTCCACCTTTCTTCATGTCTGTGCTCTCCCTTTTTTGAGTGTTCTTTTTTTGTGAAACATTTTGCGCTCTTCCTTGTGAGTGAGAATAATGGTGCTGAAACTTTATGAAACAAAATTATTCTAAAAATTTTTTAAAATATTTCTACAGTACTCTTGAGGTGATAAAAAAGTTAACAGATTCAGAAGAGTGGGATTTTTCAGATTTTTTGAGAGTACTGTTTCCATTGCTACAGTACCTACAGTATTCTACAGTACTCCTCCAGACCTCATTCTTACCTCCGATGGAATATCAGTAATATCAAAATCATTCACAAAAATCCTGCCACTTCCACTAGTTCTAAAAGCAATATATCTATCAACATCACCTTCCACCAATATCGAATTATTCACAAATTTTATAGTCGCACTGCAAACATTCACTTCTAGTTAATTAATTTTTTATTTTTGAAAATAAGAACTCACTTTGACGCAAAATTTCCTGGAATAAGGAGAAAAAAAGAAAATAGTAGTAATTTTGGTATCATCAAAAGTATAATGAAAATGATAAATGTGAATGTTTATTGCAATAAATTGTGTGTGTTTATTTTTCAGACAAAAAACTGTCCAAAAGGTCATATTTCAAACGTATAGGCTATTGGCGCTTTTGCTGAAAAAATTGAGCCGAAACGGTGTAGCCGGTAAGTGTCTACATCCATGATATGAAGGTTGAGGGTTCGAGTCCGCCTTGAGAATAGATTTTTTATTTTTTCTGATTTTTTATGTAGAATCTTGAAATATTTTATGTGATCCTTCCGAAATCTGGAAAAATAATTTATGAAATAATCAAAACATAATCGCTGAACATATGACAAAGCATGACGAATTGGAGCGTCATCTCAAAAATTCAATTCATTTTTGTGAAAAAATATTTTTATTACATTGCTTCGAATTGAATCAGTCTTTCTATAAAACAACGATTCTTCTATTAGAAATTTTTCCCATATTTTGTTGCCATGTGGCATTCGGGCCTACTGTAATGAATGCGGAATATGCAGATGTTGTTTTCAAAGGAATTAAAGTGAGTTTTAGTAAATGGGAATGGGTTATTGAAAAATCACTGTTTCTGTGTTGATCGTTGAGTCAATCTGACATGGTGACCCAGGCAGGGGTCAATTTGACAACCAAGTCAAAATGCTAAAAGCCAGAATCCACACTATGCTCACTCTTCACGGACACACCTTATCATACTCTACTCGACACGAATTACAGACTGATAGAACATATGTAGAACATAATCGCCCACACATTTGGAAAAACACCTTGCACAGAACTTTGGGATAGGGCTCACTAAAATCACCACCTCGGAACTCGGCAACCAAAAGTTATTCACAGCCTTCTTGGCTTACTCGGCTCGGAAACCCACCAACCACAGTTACTGTAGTTAATCACAGCCTTTTTGGCTCAATTGGATCGCCACCTTGGAACATTGATAAAGTTATCGTAATTAATCGCCTTCTCGGCTCTCGGATCACAACCATTAATTGTCATTAAATGTTAAAAATTGAATAAATATCACAAATTTTTCTCTTTTTTCTGATAGTTTTATTTTTTCTCACTCACTTTTTCTTTCAACGAAAATTCAACGAAAATCAAAATTTCGGTTTTTGTTGAAAAAATTCAACGACAAAGATGGGTCTATTTAAAAAAAACTTCTTTATTATTCCAAAACTTTTTACATACATATACAACATTCGTATTAATACTGATGAATTGATGTGCTATTCATTGCACAGGCAATTACAGATCAGTTTATTATTAGTCTATTATTGACTTATTTTGAAAATAGGTCGAATATAGGCTAATACGGTACCTATTATTAGTCAAAAATCGATGGAATTTTCTAAATCTAGCCCAAAATTAGCAAAAGCTGCTTTATGATCAATTTGAAAGTGAGAAATAGGAAATTACATCCATCTAACAATTCTAGAGTTCAATCATAGGTCCAGAGATCCCTAAACTTCGGACTCATTTTTGAGTAATAAGTTACTAATAATTACTAATAAGCTTGTTATTACTCAAAAATGAGTCCGAAGTTTAGGGATCTCTGGACCTATGATTGAACTCTAGAATTGTTAGATGGATGTAATTTCCTATTTCTCACAATAGGAGGTACCGTATTAGCCTATATTCGACCTATTTTCAAAATAAGTCAATAATAGACTAATAATAAGCTGATCTGTAATTGCCTGTGTGCAGACGCCCGAGTCTAATAATTTTGTTTTGTTTGGTGTGACAGCCAATTTCTTTGGAGCCCTCGGCTCCTTGAGCTCCAAGGTGTTTTTGGAGTTTTCGAGATGTTGTCTTTAATGGGCTTGAATAGGTCATCATGTACTATATCCAGATTGAACTTCACGTCGTCAAGCTAAAAATTATAAATGTACATATTTTATCAAATATAGATGAATTTAAAAAAAACACACCTCGGAGGTCTGCAATAATTTGTAAAAAAAAATGTTAAAAAACTTACGTTTGGTGTGACAGCCAAATTCTTTGGAGCCCACGGCTCCTTGAGTTGTAAGGTGTTTTTTGGAGTTTGCGATATGTTGTCCTTTATAGGCTTTAGTAGGCCATCATGTACTATATCCAGATTGAACTTGACGTGATGCCAAAACCAGGTGTTCCCTGCGCGCGTGTGTCGCAGGTAGCCTCGAAGGTTATTATTTTCAAGGTGTAACATAATAGGGGCATAGTCCCTATTACGCCTGGTGTTAAAACCATTAGTCTCCAAATGTCTCACGAGATCCATTTGGTCATGAAAATTTCATGATGAAATGAGATATTTTCTTGTGCTTAAATAGTACATTTGCTGTATTAGACCACGCCGATATAATTACTCTGTATTTATGAAAAGATAAAATCCAAAATCACGGTGAGCATTTTTTAGATATATTATGTATATTTCGGTTATTAACTTGTCAGGTAATCTATTTAAAATACTTTTTTGATTGATGATAAAGTAAACTGTGTTTTTTTTTGTTATAAATTGTACGTATTTGAAAAAATGACTGGGCTATCTCAAAAGAATTCAAATTTATTTGAATTCAAATCTGGTTGTCACCTCCGCCACCTTGGTTCAAAACCAAAAAAAAATGATTGATAGATGGCGGTATATTTGATTCTTTGTTTAACAAACGCAATATACAAAAAAAAGAGCCAAGGTGTCAGAATATGGATGTCTGTCTCTCTCACTTTTGCATACTATTTCTTGGAATAGGATAAATGTGATAGGATAAATGATCAGATATTGACAAACTTATGAATTTGACCATGCTAAATTTCAGACTGCAAGAATTACTTTAGTTTAAGGATTACTGTACCTCAAACTGCAAAGACTACGGTAGTCCCAGGGAATATTTTGAGCTGCAAGAGGAAAAAATTCAAAATTTATTTTTTTTTTTGAAATATACATAAAAGAAAAATTGGGAAAAATCGAAAAATGTAGTCTCGAAGCGGGTTCGAACTCGCCACCTTCAAGTTACGGATGTAGGCACTTCGGCACAATTTCAGGGCTCATTTTCTTGGCTCCGCCTGAAGCTTAGGAGCTCATTTTTATAGCATTGTGATCAGCACAGCAATTCCTATAAGACACTTTTTTATAGATCAAATGTCATCGTATTTTTCTGCCCAAGCGCCAAGCGACAAGATAATTCTGAAAGTTTTCTGGTTGCCGCATTCTATTTTTAGAGATAATAAAGCCTTTTAGCTCTCGTACGATATTCTATCAGATTTTTATGAAAACAATTTTCAAAGCGAGTTTTGACCTCCTAAAGTAGCAATTTTTCGAAATTTTCGAACTTTGCCACGTCATAACTCATGTTAGGTGTTGAGTTCTGCAATTTTTGATGGCGGAATCGTGATCAGCGGGTTGAAAACTACTAGAAAACATACATTTTATTAAACATCTAGAGTTGAAATTGAAACAGTTCCCTTGTAACAAGGGAAAGGTGCCATGTGATGTCTCCTAGAGAGACGCAGAGACATGTACACACTCATGCATCCATGTGTCTCTCCCTCTTTCTAGATACATTGATTCTTTATGTTGTCGCCAGAGACATCAGCCCTTTGGCATATTTATGTACAATAAAGATCTTACATGTACAGATGTGTACCTATGAATGGGATTGGGTAATGGTGATGAGTGGGAGCTCATCATTCCATTACACTATCTTCTGATTGCCATCATATCGATAAATGTTTTCTTCTCTCCTCTCACATTCACTGATAAATTTGGAGTGCAAAACCATATCGTGCAAGCAGTATTCATTTTTTCAATGATTATGTTTCTAATATTATTCTTTCCTATTTTGATGGTTGACTGGCAGGTAAATATTTTTTTCTAGAATTTACTAATTATAGTAGTTTATTTTCAGAGTGATGAGCAAGAAATCAATGAGGATGGGGAGATTGCTGAAAATTCTGGAAAGGACGAAAAAAGTGAGTGAATTTTTGAAAATTTATTAAAGAGGCTTCTGATTTCATTATTTTTATTTTTTTTCAAAAAACTGTACATTGTGAAAATTCATCAATAATCTCTCAAATTTTGCCAAATTAAAGTACATTCTATGAATATTTTTGACAAAATAATAGACATTGATGGGAAAGGCTAATAATTTATTGATTTAATTACCACTTTATTGAAAATGTAAATTTTTTATATGAAAAATCTTCACGTGAAATGTACGTTTTTCGGGAGTACCCCCCAAAAAATGTACATTTTATCGGAAAACAAATTCACGCAAAACTGTACATTTTAGTCACATTCCCATTCTTCCTATTAATGTTTATTTAAAATTTGGTTTAGCCTATCCACCTGAAATTCAACAAATTTACGAAAAAATATCAAACCTCACAGATCAACTGAACAAAATCACTAGTAAAATAAGGCAAGTGAAGATGATGAAATAGTTCAAGCAATATCGATTCTCCGATTTCAGGGAGAAAAACAAGAAACACTTGGGAATTTTTTCAACACTGCTGAATGAAATCAATGGAGATGCTGGGCCATCAAATGCGATTGACATGAGCAATGCGGGTGACATTGATCAATTTGAAATGGAGTTGATTGAACGATATGAACATGAGAAAAATTCAATTGATCATGTAAGTTTTTTTTTTTAATCACACATATCAAAACCCTTTTTTCTCAGAAGATAGCAAAAATTTATGAAGAATTATTTGAAAAAATCAAAAATTATAAGGAAGATGAGCTTCGGAAACGAAGACTTCATCAAATAACAACTCAACAAGCGAAATCGGATGCAGTCGAATTGAAGTTCAATCGATTAAATGAATTACAGTGAGTTTCGATGATAGAAAGACTGAAGAAGCAGTTTTTTTTCTAGAAAATTCGAAACAGAAACAATAAGACGATTGAAAATAGAACATGGATTACTCAAAACAATCAAGAGTATTACTGCAAATGAAATGAATCAAAAAACTAGCTTCAAGCGTTCAAAATAATTTTATAAGTGTGATTGGAAATGCAATTGCAATTCTAGCTAAAACTGATGTTTATTTTGATTATGTTCAAGAATCGGAGCATCAAGGAAACATAAAGGTATGGTCACTTGATATTTATTATCAAAGTTTGATTTTTCAGAAGCTATTAAATGATTGGTCTCAATTTGTAATTATAGTTCAAGAAAGAATAAAAGTTGTGCAAAGTGATATTATCAATTATTCATTAGCAAATCAACAACTTCGAGAGAATATTCAAGTATGATTTCAGATTTGAAAAATCAATTCTTTATTTAAATTAAAGGCAGTTGGACAATTAATTGTCTAAAAAACGTGTAAAATTTTATCATTAATAAATTCAGTTCTTTGATCACATTTGAGTGTATTTTTCAGTATACTTTCAAAAAAGATGAATTGGCCTAGAAAATTTTTTTTGATCACAGACCACTGGAAATTGGTCAATTGTTTTTCCTCTATTGTTTATCCTCTATAATGTTTTTCGTTTTTTTGAAGGTTTTTTCAAAAATGTTCTGGTGAAAATCACGTGATTCTGATCTGAAATTCCAAAGTTTCAGAGATCCCATCAAATTCTGCTTTGTCGAAAATCTTGCCAGAAAATTTTTGACAAAACCTTCAAAAAACAAAAAATTTTTAACAACTCAAAGTCTGTTGAGCAATTTACCTAATGTACAAGAAATTGCAAAAGATGTTTCGCGATTTTCCTAAAAAATTACTTTTTTTTATCCAAAAACAGAAATTTCTAATGGGCCTATGCAGAATAATATTTTGTAATAAAAAAACATAAAAAAACATTTTTTTCCTATGCAGAAAAACGTCGAAAAAACAAAATAAAGACAACGTGAAATTGAGAGAGCGCAGACATAAAATGGGTTTTTTGTCTGCACTCTCTCAATTTCACGTTGTCTCTACTCAAAATGATAAACTGTATATTTTGTTTTTTCGACGTTTTTCTGCACAGGAAAAAAATGTTTTTTTATTACAAAATATCATTCTGCATAGGCCCATAAAATTAATGATATTAACTATCCAACTGCCTTTAATACAATTTCAATTGTAGAGATCAATAACTGAAGTAGAAAAGGAATATAGTAATGTCTCCAACTACCCTATTCAAATATTTCTTGCTATCGACCATAAGGATTGGGACAAAGTTCAAAGTTTGCATCAACTATTGATCACTCATAATGAAAAAATGACGAGTTACAAATATAACATGAGCAAGATTATTATTGTGCCGGACAACACTTTGGAATTTCTGGAAGAAATCGAAACAGGTGATTTGGTTTTTCGATTTTCAAACTTCTTAATTTTTAATTACAGAACTACTAGTCGACAATAACGAGCCAACTCTTTATCACGAGTGACAATAGTAGCCGGGTGTATTTTGTATTCGTGTATCAATCCGAAGTTTTGTGAGCATTGGAAGAGATTCGATATGGCCTAGAAAACCAACTATTGCCTCTTTCAATACACAAGATTGAAGCGTTTTTTTCTCTTTCACGGTCTTTTGGTTTTCTCTTCCACCGCTCTCAAAATTTCAGATTGACAATCGTGTTTCGCTAATACGGTGTGTCAAGTTTGTGTGTTTCCTAAAAAATATGAAACACTCTCCAATTGTATGAATCATATTTTATCTGGTTGTTTTTTGATTTAATGTTTTCAACATAATTTTTCCCTTTCCATACTGTGATATTATCCCGAATTTACACTGTGCAATAATATTTTTGTTTTATCTTTTCTTTATAATAAAATTATTCATCTCAGCGCGATTTGTTGAAACACATTTTGTGTAAAAAGTTGAACTTTAGAACAGCTACCCAGTTGGAAATGAGTTTTGAGGTGTATTAACATTTATTTAGTCCTGCCTATACCTCGCCCAGCTTCGTGCAAAAAAATCAAATCGGGACATTTAGAACACTATTCTGTCAATAAAAATCGATCAGAATGTCGGAAATATACAAAACTCTGAATTTCAGACAATTCGAGATCAAAATAAAAAATTACGGGGTAGGCGGCAATTGATCTGGGACATTCTGAACAAAAACCACGGGCGCGCCTAACCGACTGAACTACCACACATTTTGTGGAAGCGGGGTGTGATTTCATTTTTTCTGCATTTTTTGGCAGTGGCTTCAAGTAAAAAAACATTTTTTTTGGAAAAAAAAATATTGGCGCCAAAAAATTCATTTTCAAAATATCTGGGTTATATACATATGAAATAAAATGTTTTTTTTTAAATATTTTTTCTTTGGATTGATTTTTTCTAGTTGCTTCATATTTTGATTCAAGTTCACAAAATTCTTCATACCGATTAAATTGTTGGAATCTGAAAAAAAATAAATTGATTAAATCAACAACTATTTTAATAAAAACAAACGTTTTCAGAAACCATGTTATCAAAACTCGTAAAAACTGGAGAAAATTTGTCCAAACAATCAACAGCAAATTGTTTCTTTGAATCGTCATTTTCTAGTTCATCCTGATAATTTGGAAGTTGTTGAATATCGTTTTGAAGAAGTAAAATATATGCCTTCAAATTATGCATTTCAGAGCTATACGATGAATATTTTGATAAGTTTACAAACATCCGAGAAATAATTAACAACTCATCCGCATCTGTGTATTCCAGTGATTTTTCCAAAGGTTTTTCAGATTTCAAAAATCTGTTTCTCAAGGCAGTTTGATATTTTTCAATTTTCTCGTGATGCTCTATCAATTTTACAAGCAAAACTTTTATTTTCGCCCATTCCTTGTGTTCAATTGCAATTTCGATTCTGAGCGGATAATTTGAGACAGCATTATATTCCTTTTCCAGTTCATCTACTGATTCCTGAAAATGTTTTGTGATAATGAAAAAACCCCCCCCCCCCTACTTACTTGAATATTCTCTCGTAATTCTTGATCTGCGCTTGAACAGTTGATGAGTTTTCTTCGCATTCTTTCCATTTCTTTTTGCAATCTATCTGCAGCTTCTGACCAATCTTTTAACGCTTTCTTAAAATATAACTCTTAATTCTTCATTTAAAATTTTTTATTCTGTTGTACCTTCAATTTGTCCTCTTCAATAGCTCTCATGAATTCAGTGAGTTGATCTAGATTCCAATTCGTTTTTTGAATAGCAGGGATAAGATCATTTTCAAGACTCATAGTTATTTCTTGAGTATTTCGACTTTTCTTTTGTAAAAGCCTGTTTTTGATATCACTATTTAGAATTCTCAATCGTTTTTCGTATTTTTCTCTTAATTGTTCAATACGTTTCTAAAAAAAAGTGTGAATCTTTCTCGTGTATGTCAAAACTGTTTATTCTGTTGTACCTTCAAACCATCTTGATTTTTGTCCTCTTCAATAGCTTCCATGTATTCAGTGAGTTTATCTAGATTCGACTTCGTTTTTTGAATAGCGGGGATAAGATCATTTTCAAGACTCATAGTTATTTCTTGAGTATTTCGACTTTTCTTTTGTAAAAGCCTGTGTTTGATTAGAATTCTCAATTGTTTTTCGCGTTTTTCTCTGTCTTGTTCCATACGTTTCTGAAAAAAGTGTGAATCTTTCTCGTGTATGTCAAAACTGTTACCTCTTGTTCTGTTTTCAATTGTAAACGCATTTTAAATTCTTCATTTAGTTCTTCTTTCTGTAAAAATATATTTCTACAAATTCAGAACGAAAACATACCTCTTCTTCATTGTGATCCGTCTTCTTAAATACGGCTTTCTTCTCAAATAAACAATCGAAATTTTCTCTGTCATTTTCTTCATTGATAATTGAAATTATAATGTCACCAATGGAACCACCTGTAATAATATCGCTACCATTTTGAAAATTTATTCTATAAAATTACAATATCGGGTCTGATCCGCCTCTTGATCACTACAAAAGTGTTCCAAATTACTCTGCAAAATTGTGTTTAGAAATAATTTGATGATTTATTTTCATTCAAAACTTACCGAGTTCTCATTCATTTCTTATATTAACAAGTGGAGAATAAGGAATGATAAGAAATTGAATGTTGTTAAAGCACTCGCTTATGAATGAAAAACTATTGATAAGAAAAAATCAATAAAAATTTTGAATGCTTCATTGAATTTTCGAAAATTTCTAATCTTCCTCTATACCCGCAATGCGTGTGCGTTGCGGTCGCTTTCCAAAAGGAAAGCTTCGATAAACTTTATTTTTTATCAACACAAGAATACCAAAAAAACAAAAAAAGTCAGAAATTTCTTATCAAAATGTCTTATGTGTGTCACAAGATTTTTGGCACAGCAACAGAAATATTTCATTATAAAAATTATTGAATGTGGGTCGACGAAATTGTTGATTTGAAACTGACAAGGGGTTTTTTCTCGTTTTTTTTTGTTTTGAAAAAAGTATTGTGGATTGGCCACATGTTAGAGCGAGTTCAACAAGGATTCACTTATTCTTGTGCAATCAAAATGTTTCACATTTTCTGAAAATATAACTCCGATGGCTGGAATATGGGACTATGATTAAAAGTGTTTATTTTTCAGACAAAAAAAAACTGTCCAAGAGGTCATATTACAAACGTATGGGCGCTTGGGCTGAAAAATACGATGACATTTGATCTACAAAAAAGTGTCCTATAGGAATCGCTGCTCTGATCACAATGCTATAAAAATGAGCTCCTAAGCTTTCAGGCGGAGCCAAGAAAATGAGCCGAAACGGTGTAGCCGGTAAGTGTCTACATCCGTAACTTGAAGGTGGCGAGTTCGAGCCCGCCTCGAGACTAGATTTTTCGATTTTTCCCAAATTGCACAGTGTGCCACTAATCACCTCCAATTTTACTAGACCTCAATTTTTTTGTTGAAAATTCCCAGTAGATCAAAAATATTTCAGATTTCAAAATTTCCCACTTGTATTCCATTATACCCCAGCAATGTGTCATGTTTTTGTCAAGCACAGCAAGTTATGTACACTAACTCAGAGTGTGTGAGAGAGAGAGAGACGCAGAGAAATAGAACACTTTATGTATTTATTTTCGTTGAAATTTCGTAAAACAATAAAGAATATTAAGAAATCTTGCTACAATTCATCTATAAAATGCACTGTTTTTTCATTTCATCATAACAATGCTGAAATTCATTATTTTTCTGATCGCTCTAAATCTCATTTCTGAAATTCAATGCAGAAAGATCACAATCTACAACAAATGTTCAATGACAATTTGGCCCGGTATTCTTGGACCTGGAAATCCAGCTGGAGGTGGATTTGAACTGAAATCTGGAGAATCTCGAGATATCGATGTTGCTGATTCGTGGACAGCTGGTAGAATCTGGGCAAGAACTGGTTGTGATTCAAACTTCAATTGTGAAACCGGATTTTGTAGAAATAGTGAGCAATGTAATGGAGCTGGAGGTGTTCCACCTGTGTCATTAGCTGAATTCACTTTGAATGGTTGGGCTGGTCAAGATTTTTATGATGTTTCCTTGGTGGATGGATATAATCTTCCAGTTATGATTCTACCTTATGGTGGTGGTCTGAATAAAAAATCAATATTTAATGGAGGTTGCAAACGAGCAGGAGGCTGTTTCAAAGATCTCAATAAAATCTGCCCACCTGAACTTGCCATCAAAGGAAAGACCGGGCAAATTGTTGCCTGCAAATCTGGTTGCCTTGGATACAATACTGATCAAGAATGTTGTCGTGGAGCATTTGGGACTGCAGATAAATGCCATCGTAGTCGAACTGCTCAAATGTTCAAAGATGCTTGTCCAACTGCTTATTCATATGCATATGATGATAAGACTTCTACTTTTACTTGTCCAAAGGGAACAAATTATGTTGTTCAGTTTTGTTGATATTTTTTCGAAATAAATTTTTTTGATCTGAAGTTTAGGAGCTCATTTTTATAGCATTGTTATCAGCGCAGTGATGACAATTTTGTGTAGATCAAATATCACCGCATTTTTCAGCGCCCATAGTCTATACGTTTGAAATATGACCTCTTGGACAGTTTTTTTGTCTGAAAAATAAACAATTTCATTGCAATAAACATTCACATTTATCATTTTCATTATACTTTTGATGATACCAAAATTACTACTATTTTCTGTTTTTCTCCTTATTCCAGGAAATTTTGCGTCAAAGTGAGTTCCTATTTTCAAATAAATGAATAAAAAATGAATTTTTGCAGTGCGACTATAAAATTTGTGAATAATTCGATATTGGTGGAAGGTGATGTTGATAGATATATTGCTTTTAGAACTAGTGGAAGTGGAAGGATTTTTGTGAATGATTTTGATATTACTGATATTCCATCGGAGGTAAGAATGGGGTCTGGAGGGGTACTGTAGCAATGGAAACTGTAGAACTTTCCGTATACCTCTTCTCAAACTATATTAGGACAGTACTATCAAAAAATCTTTAAAAAATCCCACTTTTTTGATCACCTCATTGTCAGGAGTACTGTAGAAATACTATTTAAAATGTTTTCTATAAAGTTTTAGCACCATTATTCTCACTCACAAGGAAGAGCGCACTATTTATTACCAAGAAAAAAGAACACACAAAAAACAAGAGAGCGCAGACAAGGAAAAAAAACAGTGTGCAGAGTCTAACTGTCTGCGCGCTCCTCTTTTTGTGTGTTCTTTTTTCAACCTCGGGTCAGCGTTTCTTGCGCTTCCTTTTTTTCTTTTCAATTTCGCGAGTTTTCTTTTTGCTATTTTCAGAAACTATTCCAAATTTTCAGGCTGAATATCAAAAATTCATTGAAACTCTTCACGATGTTCAAAGAACTATTGAAAGAACAACAAAACTTCGAATTGATTCTCAAAAACAAAACGATGAAATCAAAGATAATATGGAAAGAATCAAAAAACATGTGAGTAAAATATTCCTTAAAAATTCAAACTTTGCATAATTTTTTTCAGAGTTTGGATCAAGTTGAAAAATTGAAACATTATGAAACTTGGAAAAATAGTCAAATTGAAGATGGCAAACATCGGAAGGAACAATTGGAAAGTTTCAATGATCAGATAGAGTAGGAGACAAAATCAATCCGAAAATTCAGAATATTTTTTTCAGCTCAATTGTGAAGAATTTGGAGAAAGATCTATGTGAAGAAGAACATCCGTGTAGAAATGGAGGAACTTGTATTCCACAATATCAGGATTATTTTTGCATATGTCCAGATGGTTATGAAGGAAAAGATTGTCGGAAAGATGTTGATGAATGTGAAGTTTTGGTAAATCGATGTTCGAATAATGGAACTTGCAGGAATTTGATCGGAACTTTTGAGTGAGTTGGGGTATTTCAGGCCCTGAACTCTAGACCCTGAAGATCATGAAAACATCTTGTTCCAGATGCAAATGCCAAAAAGGTTTCTACGGACCTTCTTGTGATTTGATCAGCCCAATTTGTCAATCAGAAGACAGTGAATTATGTGGAGAACATGGAAAATGTATTGAAGATCTTTCAGCACATTTGAAATATAATTGTATTTGTGACACTGGTTATAAACCATCTACAGATATTGAAAATATTTATTGTGTGGATATTGATGAATGTTCTACAAATCCATGTCATCCTGGAATTCGATGTTTGAATTTGCCAGGATCTTTTGAATGTTTGGGTTGTCCGATTGGATATGAGAGTGGGTTTTTTTTTTAGGTTTTCGAAGCCATTTAATTTCAATTTTTCCAGAGATCGGAAATTCATGTGTGGACATCAATGAATGTGATCACCCAAATATTTGCGACAAACAAACCAAATGTATAAATTTACAAGGATCTTATAAATGCACAGATTGTCCAGCTGGATTTTCAGGAGATGGAAAAACTGGATGTATTGATAATCCAGATAAATGTGCATCAAATCCATGTTCAAAAATGCAAACATGTCATAATACATTTGATAATCAACTAGGATTTATTTGTTATTGTCCAGATGGTTATGCTGGAGATTATTATCAAGAATGTGTGAAGATCGAAGAGAATCCTTGCCAAAATAAACCGTGTACTGTTTTTGGTAAATGCAAGGCTATAAATTCCACGGACTATCAATGTATTTGTTTTGGCGGTATTTCTGGAAAACATTGTGAAATTGTGAGTGAAAAATTTTCGAAAGTGATTTCAAAATAATCCTTTTTTTCAGATCGATGATTGTTCAGATCAGTGTCAAAATAAAGCAGTTTGTAAACATAATACAGATGGAAAATATTATTGTGCTTGCCCCAAGGGTTTCTATGGAGAATATTGTGAGAAACAAGAAGAAGATTGTGATCGACATCTGACGGATTCCAGCGGAATTCTGAATTTTGAATATACTTCAAACATTTTTTGCAAATTTCATTTTGATATCACTTTTGCTTCGGATAAAGCTCTTCAAATCACTTTCACTGATTTCGATGATTTTAATCCAAACCCCAATGGACCAACAAATTGCTCAACAACCCCTTCAAAACTTGAGGTAACTCTCATTTCAACTTCTGAACTTCTGATTTTATTTTTAATTTCAGCTTTTCGATGGCCCTGGAATAAATTATCATCGCTTCGCAACATTTTGCGGTAATCGAAATGACTTTTTTGTAAGTCTCCAGATTTTTTTTTTGGATTTCAGAAAAAAACTAAAAAATTTCAGAGCCCTGGAATTAATGAGCCAATGGTTTTCTCAACTAACACTGCCTTTATGGTTTTTAAAGGGACAACTGGGATGTTTGAGATGAAATGGGAGGTTGTGACGAAAAGTGAGTGTCAGTCGGAGTTAGCTTATCTCCATTTTTTTCTCTCTAGAATGTGGATATCGAACATCGAAAGAAGGAATGATAAAGATCCCAGCTTCAGAAGAAATGATTGCTTGTGAATGGTTCATAACAGCACCATTTTCAAAAATTATTCAACTTGAAATTCCAAATATCAAATTGTCATATCGTTCTGAATGTGAAGACAATGAACTTGCTGTTTATGATTGGTATACGATTCGAGGAACCTCTAGAATATCTAGTATTTGTCAATCTACCCAATATCCAGATATTATCAAATCAACTGGACCATTTCTAACAATCACTTTGAATATTGGAAAAGTTTTGACGAATGGATTTATTTTGAATTATAAATTTGTGGATGCTGAAAATGGATGTTCAATAAAATATGAAAATAAAGAGAAAAATGTGAATTGGAAAGATAAAATAACATCGCCACATTTTGGCGGGAAATATCCGGCGGGTTCCGAATGCACTTATCAAATTGATACTGGTTTTGAAAATCATCTGAAGATCAGGTTGAAATTCAACACCTTCAATCTGTTGTCTGGTGATAAATTGGAGATTTGTTCGGCTGAAGATTGCACAACTTATGATGAAAATATGGTTCTGAATACAAATGAAGAGAAGATTTATGAGAACTCAGTTTTGACTTTGAAATTCACTAGTGATTATAAGGATGAAGGATTGGGATTTGATATTGGTTTTGAATCAATTTGTGAACATAGATTCAGGGGAAATGGAACTTTTACGACTTTTAATTATTTGAGACCAGATTGGATTGGAAATTGTAGTTATCTTGTGGAAGCAGAGGATCATGAACATGTTGAGTTAACGTAAGTTGTTTTTCCTAAGTGCTTTTGGAAGCTTTTGAAGGCTTCGGAAGGTAACTCACCCCAATTTCCAAATTTTACAGATTCGAACACGATTCTAAAAATTGTAAAAGCCACGACTATTTTACAATGACTGCATTGCTAACGAGAGACGAATATGATTTTTCTTGCCCATTTCCTGGAACTTCAAGAATATCAACAGGCAGTGTTTTGCTGAATGGAATAATGAGAAAGCTCAATTCACAGGGCTTTATTGTGATTTATAAAACTACTGATATGGGTGCGCCATTTTCTGATTTTTTTAAATCATAGCATCGATTTTAATGAATTTCAGGATGTGGTGGAAATTTCACAAGTACCTCTGGTATTTTAACATCACCAAATTGGCCAGAAGATATGCCTGATGGATCAACATGTATCTACCGTATCCAAACACATAATTCCACTGTTATCAGGCTCAATTTCAATCAATTTGACATTGAAGATTCAGATTTATCGTGCGAAGATCATTATTTACAAATCTTTGATGGTGACAGTGAAAAAAGTGCATCTCTCGGAACATTTTGTGGAAAAAGGGTTCCGGAAATTGTGAGCACTTCGAATAATTTGTATATGATTTTAAAAACAACTGAAGGATATAGAGAATCAAAATCTGGATTTAACGCAACTTACGAATCTGTAAGCCATGTTGGACTTTGTAATCGCACCTTCCTATCAACTTCTGGGAATATTGTTCTTGATGAGAATGATGGATTTGGCACCGAAGAATGTTTGATTAATATACATGTCCCTGATCAATATACAATTCAATTGACTTCGAATAACTTGAATATCCCCTGTGAAACTTCATCGCTTGACATCTACAATGGTGAAACTAAAGATTCTCCAAAGATCTATAATCAATACAAAAATTGTGGAATCCTCAAGTTCAAACCAATTCAATCACATTCAAATCGCTTACTTCTAGTGGTGAAATCTACTGAACCTGGAACAATTTTCAATATCAGTTATGAAATTGCGGATAATAAATGTCATGGAAATATTATTGATGGATGGAAGGGTCATGTTCAAAGTCCACAATATCCAATCGCTGATCAACGAATTTATAATTGTGAATATATTATAAGAGGTCCACCTGGGACTAGGGTAAAGCTATGGGTTAAAGATTATCCTTTGCTGGATATGCGATATGCTGGAGAGATCTGTGAATCGGAACATTGGGATTCTTTACATGTGAGTTCACAAAATTTCAACCCAGTTTTATATGTATGTACATACATAATTCAGATATATGATGGATCCGAATTCAACAAAAACAAAATCACAAAAATCTGCGCTGGTCACAACAATGCTTCAAACCCAATCATCTCCCAAACCAATATTTTATCGATTAATTATCACAGTTTTTCAAGAATTGATTCTATCGGATTCAGCGCGGAATTCGAAGTTTTCTGCAGAGATGTTATGTTGACTGAATTCTCTGGACATATTCAAACTCCTGCGTATCCTGAAGGCATTTCTGAATATATTTATTGTAGTTGGTTTATCAGAGCTCCGCCTGGCAATCGGATTATCGTCAAGTTCGAGGATTTTGTTATTGAACAGGATCCGGAGGCTTATAGTAGGATGTTGCATAGTCAACTTAGGGTAAGTCATATTTTTTAGAAGAGAGGCTAGAAGGCTCAGAAACCAAAAAAAAAATTTTTTTGCAGATCAAAGAGCAAGAGCTGGGCTCTGTTCTAATCAAAGCTCAAGACAAAATCCAAAATTCCACAGAAACCTACGTCTATATGCATGATGATATTCCTACAGTACTCCACTCAAAACACAATAATCTCACATTCGAATTATATTCCGTGTATAGAATAACTAACAAAATTCACATGTGGTATGAAATGATAGGCTGTGTTGGAAACATCAATCATCCTCAAACAATCAAAATAAATTTGAAAACAATTGACCCGGAAGTTGAGCGATTCGAGTGTCGATATAAAATCAAAGCTCCGATTGGCAAGAAAATTCAATTGAATATTGAGAAATTCACATTTGCAAAATCGATGACGTCATGTGAATGGAAAGCGAATGAGACTTTTGATGGGATTGCGTTGTTTATGGGTGATTCTGTTGATCAAAATGGGGCGCAGAAATCCCTTTGTTTTTTGATTCATGATTCAGAGAAAGTTGAATCTCATACGAATGAGATGTATATTTTGATGTCGATGTTGAAGAAGGATATTTCACATAAGGATCAGGACTTTTTTGAAGCTCATGTTGATTTTGTTGATGGGAAAGATGATCAAACTTGTGGAGCTGATATTCAACGTGAGTTAAAAAAAACATTGCTCATATTAGCTTCCCTTTTTCCAGTTGATGACAATGAAATCACATTAAAAAGTCCAAATTATCCAAAACCAATCGCAACTGGATCACCACGTAGCTGCACATGGAAGCTAACAGTTCAAACCGGTTACCACATCGAATACACACTTCAATATTATTTCTCAGGAATGTCCGATTTTCAATGTGAATATTTATCTCATCATGGAAAATTGGAATTCTATGAAATGATCGAAGATAAACCAAATTCGGTTAAAGAATTTTGTAAAAATCTGGAGAAACCGGAAACTTTCCAAGTTTTTTCTAATACATCTATCGTTAAATATAGTGAAAATCCAGTTTTGCCACATCATTATTCGGAAGTTAAACAGGATGTGAGTTATTTTATCGATTTTTTTAGGTCTGATCCACTTATTGATTTTTCTCTCCATAGATTGGCTTCATTTTGAAAGCTCGTGCTGTTTGTGGAGCGGTTTTATATGCAACAAATACGACTCAAAGAACATATCTTAATCTGGTGAAGAAATCCAATTGCACAATGAAGTTTAGAAAATCACATCCAGGTAAGCTCCAAGCCTCTCTAGAATTCTATCTCACTTTTTTTCAGACGCCAGAAACATCAACATCCGAATCCGAAGTTTCATCCGATTCGGTCACATTTCTCCAGGAGAAGATCAACTCAAAATCTACGCTGATAATCAATATATTGAAACACTTACAGTCAATCCAGAATCGGAAAAATTCTATCGAGCTGAACAGGAAATTCGAGTCGATTTCATTCATGAAGCTGAAGATATGAAACATGTTTCAATTGATTATAGTTTAGGAGATATTGGTGAGTTAGAGGAACTCAAGTGCATATGTATAAAATATATTTTATTCTAGAATGTGGAGGATATCGATCGGAACAATCTGGAGTTCTTCGAGCTCCACCACAAAATATTTTGGGAAAAGACAAAGATTTCGATTGTGAATGGAGTTTTATTGGATTTTATACATCTAAAGTTTCAGTTTCTGTTGAGTGAGTTATTCATAAGTTATTGTAAGTCCAAGATTTTCTTTAGAACTCACAATTTACCATTCACCGCCTTCTGTCCCTCTTCATTTATTGAAATTCGAGATGGTTACGGAAAAATATTATCTCATCAATGTGACCCGGAAAATGTCAACAAGACAACTTTTACATCTGAAGTTTTATATGTTCGAGTCAAATATCGTCAAACAAAAGATCGTGTTGATGGAGACATCGATTTTAAGATCAATTTTGTTAAGGAACATGCGGTGGATTATAAATATCGTGATATTGAAGATGGTCATTTGCTCAATCCTATTGCTAATTTTGATGTTGACGCTGGGGAGAATACGGTAATTTTTAGTCTCGTGAAAAAATTATGAAAAAAAAATTCAGACCTCAATCAAATTCAATGCAGAAAACATTCATCTCTCTCCAAAATCCCACATAAAAATTTCCGAAGTTTCCGACAATGATGAAGTTTTGGAAGAAGATGCCAAATTTATTACACAAGATGAAGAATTTATCAAGGAATATTCGAAATTTAATGTTGATCAATTTGTAGAATTCAATGATAGATTCTTCATCCACTGGGATCCTTTAATAAATGGCAAGAATCCTGAAACTGATTATGAGTGTGGAGAGATTCTAAAAGCAACTTGGTCTACACAGCATCTTGAATATACTCGAGATGAAGATGATCAGAATGGTGTTGTGAAGCATTGTAGATATCGAATTGATCCTGAAGAATTTTCCACAATTGATGTCGATTTTGATTTTTCGAATTATGACGAAGATTCTTGTATTCGAAATTATGTTGTTATAACTGACCAAGATATGTGAGTTGTTCAGGTAAATTTATGTATGAAAAATATTATTCTAAATTTTTCCAGCCCGAAAAAGAAGTTCAAAAAATCTGAAACCAAAAAAATTTGCCATCATAGCGATTTGAATGGCACTTTTTCAAGAAACACACCAATTTATATTCATTTTGTCACTGATAGTTATGCTGATGTTATGCTGAATTACAGATTGAGTGAGTCAATTATTTTCTTTTCTGAAAATCTCATATTTTTATTTCAGGTTGCCTCTCTGAAAATGAAAATGTTTATAAATTTACACATCGCCATTATGAATTCTCAAATCCCCCGATGGAAATTGAAAAATGTCGATGGATTATTGAAACACCTTCGAATCGCCCGATTATTGCGGATGTTCGCGAAATTGATCTTGTTGAAAAATCTCCATGTGCTTCGGATAATTATCTGAAATTTGTGAGTTTCCGGGGGATTTTTCTAGAAACATTTATTTGTTTTCTTCCAGTCTTCTACTCTGCTCTCAACTGAAGGAGCAAGATGTGGCTCCAAATTATTTAATTATACCACTTCTGGAAATCGGCTCGTAATTGAATACACCGCAAAATCTACCGAAGCTAAAAGATCCTTCAAAATTCTATTATCCGAAAAACAAAATGATTGCTCATCTGAACCAATTCGACTAACCGAACTCTTCCCCAATGAAACAATTCACTCTCCAAATTTCCCTGGAAAAATTCCAGTTTCAAGTTTATGCAACTACATTATTGAAGTCCCACATCATCATCGAGTTATGCTAACTTTCACCGCTGAATTATTCCATATTTCGGATTCTTCTGGGAAATTCAACAAATCTGAAGATTTCATTGAAGTTCGTGATGGTCCAACAGAAACATCGCATTTTATTGGAAGATATCAGGGAAATCAAGCACCGTCTTCGGTTTTTTCAACAACTAATGTGATGTTTATTAGATTGAGAACAAATTCAGAAAATGGCAAGGAATTATTGGGATTTGAAGCGAGAGTTGAAATTGCAAAATGTGGAGGAACACATCATATTCATCATAAAAATGATGTTTTTGTCTTAAGTCAAAAAGCTACAGAATTTATGACTATGGATTGTAAATGGGTTATTAAGGTTCCAAATTCACACATGTTGGAATTCAGGTTGGTTTTTTTTCAGGAAATTTTCAATTTTTCCAAGCCTTCCTTTTCCAGAATCCGTAAATCCGAAATCCCTCTTGGCTCCAAAAATTGTGGCTCACAAGTGTTCAACATCGAAGATGTTACTGAATCCAACAAAACTGTATTTTTCGAAAAAGATTGTCAAAAAGTTCCGGAAACTCATTGGCAAAGAAGTTCATCATCCGAAATTTTTGTCAATTATTGGAAAAATGTATGTTTTTTTCCTGGTTGGAATTTTTTTAAATTGTTTTTTTTTCAGGGCTTCGGCTCTTCGAGCCACTCGGAATTATTCAAAATTGAATTCAAAATGAGTGAAACTTGTGAGTTCTCAAAACTTTTTAAAACAAAAAAAAATAATTTTTTTTGCAGCTTGTGGCAGTGATTTGATTACCGATGAAAAGGGAATTCTAAAACTCCCACAAAAATCAGGAAAAATTCTCCGGAAATTACACTGTGTTTGGAATTTCAAAACTTATCCAGGATTGGTGTATATTTTCAGTTTGAAATTTGAAAATCACGATAATTTTTATGCGAAACAAGAGGATGGAGAGGAATATTTTCCGGATTTGAAGGTAAGATTTCTGGATTTTCAAAAAAAAACATTTGAATAATCTGCAATTTTTCAGCTCGTAAATCCTTTCACCACAAATTACACCTCAACATTTTTCACCAAACAATTTTCTACATATAAACCCGCCTTAATCGAGGAATCAAAACTAATTTACGATAACTTGGAAAATTTCCATAGAAATAGTTTGAAATCTGAGCAAGGATATGAACCATTCACAATTGAATATGAATATGTTCCCGCTGATTTAGTTGGGAATGATGATTGCACAAGAACTATCATGCGAAGTTCAAAGTTGGATCTTAGAAGTGTCATTTTCTTTAACGGTTAGATCAGATTTTCAGCACAAAAAATCGATAAATATTTCCAGAGTTATGCCATCTCAGAATCGAAAAACCTGAAGGATACAATTCTGTCGGTATCAAAATCCAAAATTTCTCTGGGAGCGACAACATCATTATCAAAGGTATTAGTTATCCTAACTCAAAAAAAAAAAATAATCCAGAAATTTTCAGCCGCTGCTCCTTTCCCATATGATGAAACCTTTGAGGGTACAAAAATTCAAAATCGAGAAATTGATTTGATTTTTAATAATCAAGTAATCGATATTTATCTTATTCATATTCTACCCAAGGTATCTTCTAATTATTCAATAAGTATAGAATTTTACGAATGTGGAGGTGTTATAACTGAACCGAATTTTGGGAATATCACAAATCCCGAGAATTCAAATAACACAAGATGTCGCTGGGTTATTGAGGCGCCAGAAAATCAACGTGTCAAACTTGATATACTTCATTTGAGCAATCGTGACAGTGGATGTGAACGTCAAAAAATGGAGATTGGCGAGGGAAAACAATATAAATTGGCACCAATTTTTGAGTTTTGTCAATATTTACATGAAAAAGATTCGGTGGATGCTAATGAAAAACAACTTCGGATAATTCAATCGAAGGCGAGATATTTGACGATTATTTGGAGAAGCAGTTCAGTACGAAAATCAGATTGGGCCCTGGCTTATGAATTTATTGATGCTGGAAATGTTTGCGGTTTTCATAGCCATGATTCGAGAGGAGTTATAACATTTCCAACAAACCAAAAAGAATATTCGAATGATATAAATTGTCGGTGGGATATCCAAGTTCCACGCGGTTTTCATATCAAATTTTCTGTGGAATATTTCCATGTTGAAAATTCTACTGAATGTAAAAAAGATGGTTTAACGATTCACGATGTTCAATTAAACACTATACCGTATTCTTCGAGTATGGGAAGTGTTTTAGAAAATCGAACATTGTGTGGTAAAATCAATCCAGTTAGCTATGATTTTGGAAATCGTGTCGCGCTTGATTTCTATTCGGATTCGGAACATACAGATTCAGGATTTCAAATCAAATGGGAAGCTGTTTGTGGAGAAATCTTGACAGCGAATGATGGAATACTGTACTCGCCAAATTACCCAGAATCATATCCAAATAAAAATAGTGAATGTGGACATGTCATAAGTGCTGAAGATAATTGGGATGTTAAATTGATATTTGAAGATATCGATTTGGCTGATGAGCCTGAAATTGATATCAATGGAAAATGTTTGGTTGATAGAATTGATATTGTGAAAATGGGAAGTGGGGAAATATTGCGAACGATTTGTGGAAGAGAGAACACTGAACATGAGGAAAGTATTCGGGTGAAAGGATCTGTTGGTGTGAGATTGATTACGGTGAAATCGGAAAATGACAAGAAACATCATAGAGGATATAAGATTGCTTATAGAAAATATGGTGAGTGAAAATTGAAACCATTTGAAGTCTTCTGGAGCCTTCTGAAGCCTTTTGAAGCCGTTTGAAGTCTTCTGAATCCTTCAAAATCCCTCTGAAGCCTTCTGGAGCCTCCATCAGCCTTCTGAAGCCTTAAAAGGCCTTCTGAATCCTCTAAAAGCCTTTTGAAGCCTTAAAACTCTTTGTGAAGCCAGCTAGAGCTTCCAAGAGTATTCTGAGACTCCTAGACTCATCTGAAGCCTCTATCAGCCTTTTGAAGTCTTCTGAAGCCTTGTGAAGCCTTCAAAGTCCTTCTTCGATGTCCAAAGTAAAAAATATAGCAAAAAATGCGAGAATCGTCCAAAGCTCGCCTTATATTCGAAATACAGAACAGAGAAATAGTGTGTGTATTCGAGAGAGGCAGACAGCTAGACTTTGGACAATATACTTTTGCATTTTTGTTTTATTATTTTTTTTGGACACCGCATTCTGGCTTAACTCTCTTAAATTTTTCTCTCTTAAATCTCTTAAATTTTTCTGAAGCCTTCAAAAGCCTTGTGAAGACAGCTAAAGCCTCTAAAAGTCTTCTGAAGCCCTGATCAGCCTCCTGAAGTTTTCTGAAGTTTCTAAAATTTTTCTGGAGCCTCCAAAAGCCTTGTGAAGCCAGCTAGAGCCTCTTAAAATTTTCTGAAGCTTCTGAAGTCTTCTGAAGCCTTCTGAAGCCTTCAAAAGCCTTCTTCAAACCCTCAAAAATCTTCAGAAGCTTCCAAAAGCCATTTGAAGACTTCTGCAGAAGAACATATGTACAAAAAAATTCCTAATTTTTCAGGTTGCGGAGAACCAGTTGTACTGAACAAAGGCAACAATTTTAGATACGCATATTATCCAATGACAAAAAATGTTGATGATAATGGAAACTGTATATGGAACATCTCAACACATCCCACTAGAGAACTTCATTACGTAAATTTCTTTGGAGATGACAAACAACCAAACTGCGATGAGAACAAATTCGAAGTCACTGATGTTTCAACAAATTCAACAAAATCATTTTGCGAATCCACAAATGGTATGAAACGATCGAATTCTTCGAACATCATCTTCAATTTGAAATTCACAACACCAATCGATTTTCGTTTCGCAGTTTTTTCAACACCGAAAAAAGGTTGTAATGAAAAACTAAAAGTTCATGATGATTGGAAAACCCTTAGCCCAATCCTGGATAAAAATGGTAATTATTTGAGTAATCTACGTTGCAATTGGCAATTGGAAACTGAAAAAGGTTATACAATTGAGATTCGTATCAATTCTATTGATATATTAGAAGACTATATGGTTCGTTATGGTTGTTTGGAGAACTTAGAGATTTATGATGGTACTCCTGGTTCAAAACCAATTCTTTTTGATTCGTGTCAAGGGGATAATGCAACTGGTCGAGTTATTCAAAGTTCGAGGGATATTGCTAGTTTGTATTTTTACTCCAGTGATATTGCAAAGGGTAAAGGTTTCGATGTTTCGTATAGAAGACGGCCAGGTAAGATTGTTTTCGTTAGAGAGGCTTCACGGTCATTCAATTTTTCCAGTCGCTTGTTCACCTGAAAACTTCATCGCAATCGAAACAGAAAAGTTCTATACCTTCGAACACAATCCAAATAAAACTGCACAAGAAAAATGTCAAATCACAATTGAGGGAGCAAAACCAGAGCCAATTATTATCAGATTTATTGAACTTAATTTGGCAGACAATGATTGTATGGAAATTCGAGATATTGGATCAATCGATAATTGTGCTCATCCAGGATGTGCTCAACATGAAAATGATCGAAAAATTACAAAATTGTGTGGAAAACAGAATCCACATGTTCATATTGCTAGGTCGAATTCTGTTTTTATTCATATTGTGAGCTCTTCGAAAGATTCGAAAATTATTATCAGTTATCAGATTTTTGATAGTGAGTTTTTTTTTTTAATTTCAAAATTTCACACAAAATTTTTCATTTTCCAGAATGCAATCGCTCAATCGACACCAAATCTTACAAATCTGGCCGAATCACAAGTCCAAATTATCCCAAAGATTATGAAGATAATATGAAATGCACTACAGTATTCAGTGATAGCCGAAGTCAAGAAAACACTTCAAAAATGCTCTTCATCTTCCAAAAATTCTCGCTAGATGATTCGGATTCACTCAAAATTTCGGAATCTGAAAAAATTCTTGAAGGAAAATCTCTTCCTCATAATATTCTAACAAATGGCGGGAAATCGGTTACGGTATGTACCTTGAAATTGTTTTTTTGGTGAAAATATATATTTTTTTATTTGCAGTTTGAATTTTCGAGTGACAAAAATTCACATAACGGTGGATTTGATGCAACTTATTTCAGTGTTGCTGAGCAGAATGAGACAGTTATCAGATTTTCAGAATCGAATGAATTATCTGGAATTATTACCAATATGGAATTTCCTAATGCTTATAAGGCAAATTATAAACAAATGTATGTTAAAGGGACATGTGGAGTACGGTATTTCTCAAATTTTGTTTTTCAGATTCACCATTCGGCCTCCTCAAAATCACGATTGTGTATTTGTATACGACGAACGTGATGTAGGAAAATCTTGTAGACTTCACGAAACTCGAAATCGTGATTTTTCCAAAAATGTTCAACAAAATGAAACGGTTACTGTCACATTTTATGGGCAAACCCAGGAAAAAGATGTTTTGCATTCTTGTGTGAGTTTTTTTATGTCCAGAGTTAGCGCATCTTCAAAAATTTTTTCCAGAGCAATCATTATTTCAATCGCTTGAACAGACAATCTGGAGGAGATCGATATGCTGAAATTGTTTTCAAAACCGATGGCGACACTAAAAATGATGGAAGAGGATTCAAAATTTCATGGGCTTGCGATAATTATAGAGGTGTTTGAACTATTATATTGGAATTTTTAATGAACATTTATTCGTAGTATGGAAAAGTTGTTAGTTGTCACTTTTGCGTTCTTCCCGTCTGTTGAACCGCGACAAATCCTCAAAAATTTCAGATTAAAACTTCAAGAAATATATTATTTTTCAAAATATATTGACCAACCTTTCCGCTTCATTTCCTCCATAAACATGGCAATTTCCCTAACATCAAACGTGTTGTCTTTTTTGAGAGATGGAAAATCTGTATAATCTACTAAGCGCAAGAAACTTCTGAAGTGAGCGCATACCCTTTTGTACTGTTCTTGTGTCTTTGAGTTAAACGTAACTCTATTGAGAGCATTACGAAAAAACCAAGCAGTGAGTGTTGGTAGTCCTGGTTCCTTCAATTTTCGCCTCATAAATATATCCGTTAGTTGAGCCATCATTTTTACGTTACACTGAAAATTTTAAAAAATTTGATTTCATTTCGATATTTTGCAGAGAAAAAACTTACTAGCTGTTGCAATGTGCAAGGTTCACAAGGCTCCATTTTTGAATTGGTTTTGACTGAAAAATATATATTCACAAGGAAAAGGTTCACAAAATCACAAAAATAATTGGGAAATGAATAAGAAAGTAATCGATGCGCTTTTTTTGTGTTTTGGGGGAGGGATCAGCATTGTCTGGCCTTTGGGAAAACACGCAAACGCAGAAATATTCTTTTGATTTCTCATTTCACACAATCGAGGTTTTGAATAAACGGTATGTTGAGAAAATGAAAATACTGATAAATCTGTAGTAATTTATGAGTTCTAATTGATAAATATATATAAATTTGAGTTCGGAATTTGTCAAATTCGTTTTCGTGATAAACATAATCATAATCTACATATTCTAATGATGTTTCATTCATCACAAAAACCAAAAATGATTATAAAAAATGATTATTTTTTTCAACTATAAACACAAATTTCCACTCAAAATTCAAAAAATATGAAAAACTACAGTAACCAATACAATTAATGAATATGTTTTCTTCCCTTTCAAAAATATCTCTAATTCTCTGATGTCTCCTCATTCTCACACTATTTCTCCATTGTTTCACACCTGCAAAGACATAGAAAAAGGGAAGAAAAATATTTTTGAAAAAATTATTGCGAAATCGAAGAATTTTTTGGCTCTTTTTGGAAATGGAAGATCTCTCCATTATAAGGACATTGTTCGCGAGCTGAAAAATGTGAATATTTTCAAAATGTATTTCAATCTTCACTAACCTGAAGATATTTTTATATTTTTCAAACTTTTCTAAAAAATCTTTCGGATTTCGGAAGGCCCTATCAGATTTTCATGAAAATAATTTTGAAATTTTTGAACTTTTACAGCTAATTTTTTTCTGACAATGATTAAAACATTCCATTTTTCAAAAATAATTTCATTCAGAGCATGTTTCTTGAATGTTTTCCCAACAAAAAAATTTATTGCTCATAATAATAACAAGAAATAAATAAAATTTGTATAGAATTAAGTGCGTTGAATATAAAACGCAAGAGTGGTTAGATGTTTTGGCAGTTCTTCCCGTTTGTTATACACGACGAACCCTGAAAAAAATTAAATTAAAACTTCAATTCCAAAAAAAAGTTCAAAATGTATCAAAAATCGTCAAATTTTTTAGAAAATCCGAAAATCAGACCAACCTTTTTGATTCATTTCCCTCATAAACATGGCCATTTCTCTAACATCAAATGTGTTGTCTTCTCTGATAGATGGAAAATCTGTATAGTCTATTTCGCGCAAGAAACTTTTGTACCATTCGCATAAGAATCCGTAATTTTCTCGTGTCTTTGCGTTAAACGTGAGCTTATGTACAGTTTCACAAACAAACAATGTCTCGCGAGTTGGAAGTTCTGGTTCCATCAATACTCGCCTCAAATATACATCCACTAGTTGAAACATCATTTTTGCGTTACACTGAAAATTAAAAAAAAATTGATTTGATTTCGAAAAAAAACTTACTATGATTTGCAATGGCAGAGCTTCTTTTGACTCCATTTTTGAATTTGAAGAAGGGGAAAAGCTGAAAAATTATAAAAATCAATAATAAGAGGTTGAAAAATGAGAAGGTGTATAATTACTGCGAGTGGGTGGAAGGGATTAGTATTGCACGGCCTCTGAGAATGTACCTACATAAAAATCTCACAGTTTTATCATCCATATTATTTTTTGCTGAAAAATAGAATGATTCACAATTTCAAACAATTTCAATGTCTCTAGTCGTCTGATGTCTCCTCCTTTTCACACTATTTCTCCATTATTTCAGACTCGCAAAGACATGGAAAAAGGGGAGAAAATTATTTTTGAAAAGATGATCGAATAATTTTGGCTCTGCTTGGAAAAAGAGGATTTTTCAGAAAATGAAGGGTTTTTAGAAAACAGGAAACTTTTCACAGGGACTTTAAGGTAAAAAAAATAAACAAAAATAAAAGGGGAAATTGAGATATGAGAGAGAGATTGTGTAAGAAGTAGAGAGAGAAAAGAAAGAGAGAGAGGAGGGTAAACAACAGGCAGGTGGAGTGTCGTAGTAATTTTATTTTTTTTTTTTGAAATTTTTCAAAAAATAGGATTGCGAAATGGAAGAATTTTGATCGAGAATATACATTTGTTCAAAATGTAAAAAAACAAAAATTGAGCAAATCTTCTTTGAAAACGGTTTTTTACATTTGATAATTCATATAAAAAAAGCCAAAAAAATATCAAAAACTATTCTATTTTCGATATTCTCACTACAGTAACCAATACAATTAATGCATCTGTTCTCACATTCAGAGATCCGCTGGCCAGCTCGCCACCAGGTGGGGAGGCTGGCTGACCTGGAAACGTGGCCAGGCTCTGGCTAAGTCAAGCCCACATGGCTACCATGAATTTTCATGAAAATGTATGAAAAACTGGTGAAATGAGGTATTTTCGAAGAAATTGGCTCATTTTCTGTTTTTTCTCAGCACGAAACCTTAGGAATTGAAAAAAACAGTGGAAAATGCAGTGTTTTGAGTACAAACCGGCGTTTTGCCAGCTTTCCAGGATTTTTCAAACACACAGGCCACATCGCTGGAAACCTCAAGGCGACCTGGTGTCCATGCGGTTTTCAGGTGGCCGCAACGATCTGGTGGCGAGCTGGCCAGCGAATCTCTGAGTTTTCTGCCTTTTCAAAAATATCTCTAATTCTCTAATGTCTCCTCATTTTCACACTATTTCTCCATTGTTTCACACCTGCAAAGACATAGAAAAAGGGGAAGAAAAATATTTTTTGAAAATAGGATTGCGAAATCGAAAAATTTTGGCTCTTTTTGAATATAAAGGGTTTTTTTGAGGCTAGAGGAGCACAGACCAAAAAATAATTTGGAAAAAAAAATATTTCAATTATCATGAAGCACGTCCCAGATCATAGTGAATAAAACAGTTTATACTCTTGATTTACAGGCGAACTTAGGGTAAGACATTGTTCGAGAGCTGAAAACATGTCACTATTTTTCCTACATATTAAAATCTTCACTAACCTGAAAATGCTTTTATATTTTTCAATCGATTTTTCATCTCCAATTTCTAAAATTTGCTTTTGTGAATCAAGAATTTGTTGATTTTCATCATTCAATTTCCCAAGACTTTCCACAATTTCCAGATATTTTTGTTTAGTTATTTGTTTCGAATTTAGAAATGCAAATGCATCAGTCAACCTTGATTCTTTATATTCATCGGATTCATCGATACTTGTTGGTGGATCAATTTCATAATTCACTCTAAATATCCCATTTCCTTCTGGATTTATTCTTGCGCTTTTGATAATAAATGCAGTTGAATTTCTCAAAAGCTCACGTAACTTCAAAAATAAATGAAATAAATTTAGAAAAACTATAAGAGAAAATTTTTGTTTTGACCAAAAACTAATTGTAAATACTAGAAATAGGGAAAAAGCTGAAAAATTATAAAAATCAAAAATAATAATTTAATAAGAGGTGGAGAAATGAGAAGGTCTATAATTACTCTTTTTGTTTTTGCGAGCTGATGAACGGGATTCACGGACCGACGAACTGTACGCCCCGCCCCCTAAAAAAAATGTGTGCCAGGATTGCACGCGCCACACAAAATTTTTTAAATTTTTTACTTTCTTTTTTTCGTTTTGTTTTTGTTTTCTTCACTTGTTTTTTTGCCCTAATTATGTTACATTTCACTCGAAGACTGTTAGGCTAGTATCGGAGGATGTTATTGCATCCGAATAATATTGATTTTTGTCTGAAAATAGCGCATAAATTGAAAATCGAAGCACTTTTCTGTGAAACTGATGAGTGAGGTCAGAAAATTTCTATTTTCCTGACTCGTACTTCACAATTTTCGATGAAACTTTGTAAATAGCTTGAGCATACCATTATCAAACTAGTTATGTTTCGTTTTTTGGGAAATTTCGCTGTTGAAATGAAAAATTTTGGTTTTTGATGATTTTGGAGGAAAAAATCGTGGAAAAGCAGAAATTTTCTATTTTCCTGACTCGTACTTCATAATTTTCGATGAAACTTTGTAAATAGCTTGAACATAGCATTATCGAACTAGTTATGTTTCGTTTATTGGGAAATTTCGCTGTTGAAATGAAAAAATTTGGTTTTTGATGAGTTTTGACGCGAAAATCGTGTGAAAGCAGAAATTTTCTATTTCCTTAACTCGTACTTCACAATTTTCGATGAAACTTTGTATTTAGCATTAATAGAGCCTGATTAAACTAGTTATGTTTCGTTTTTTCGAAAATGTTCACTTCCGACGTTGAAATTTCGATTTTTGTTGATTTCAGAGGTGGAAACCTGGTGAAAACAGAAATTTTCTATTTCCTTGACTCGTACTTCACAATTTTCGATGAAACTTTGTATTTAGCATTAATAAAGCCTTTTCTAACTAATTATGTTTCGATTCTATGCATTTTCTACCCTTGAGTTATGAAATTTGGGATTTTGATAATTTTTGAAGAAAAAACCTGAAATTTTCTTTTTTTTCATTCATTTCCTCCAATTTTCGATGGAATTTTTGAAATTTTGTCAACTATATCTTCTTTTAGATGGTTATGACTCAATTTTCTGAAAATTTCCACGATGGACAAGGAGAAAGTTTTATTATGTCTTGTGGAAGTAAAATATGTAGAAGTTTGAAAACATCTGATTTTTTTTCTTAGCTTTTCATAATGATTTGGAAATAGCCTGATATAATCAATATCAAATTAGTTATGTTTCGATTATTTACAGTTATTACTTATAAGTTGAAAAATCTTGAAATATATCTTTATCTTTTGCATGAGAATGTATTTCAACATATTTTTATAGGACATTATTTCACCGGAGAACCTGACAACCACCGCTATTTGCGACAATCGGCTGTCTCAGACCATCATCGGATGAAAATTTTTCAATAAATATTTAATAAAATCTATTATGCTTCTCAATAAATGTTCATGTTTTTGAAAAATCTACTTTGTCGTATACTTTCTCAATTAACAGTCTTGAAAAGGTTTAGGAAATTCTCCAGATTATGTTTTCGACAAATCAGGTATGTTTTCAAAAAATATATGTCAGAAAAAACATATTTTTATTTATGTCAAATATGAATTTTAAAATTTTCATCAGCCATGCGCGCAACAAAAAAAATGAAAAAACTGTTCGGCAGTAGCGGGGTTCGAACCAGCAACTATGGTTTAGAAGGCGCACGCTCTCCCTACTGAGCTATTGCCTTCTGGCAAGTGCGGCTCGCTTTTTTTCGGACCCGACCCCCCATCGACCAAGAAAAGTGGGAGGAGCGTACAGTTCGTCGGTCCGTGGGATTAGCATGGCTTGGCCTTTGGAAAAAATGCAGGTGCAGAACTATTCTTATTTAAGATTAGAAAGGATTTGTTTTAGAAGATTTGAAAAATCTAAACAGTTCAGAAAAAATCTAACCCAAAATTAACAACAAAAAACTGATTTATGATCACTTTGAAAATAGTTCGAGAAATTTCATAAAATTTATAGGTGAAACTTATTCAGGACGGTTAAGAAAATAAAAAAAATCAAACAGTTCTCTTATAAACTAAATTAAGTTGATCTGTACTTGGCTTCGTCGTAGTATGGATAAGTGGTTAGATGTTCTGGCAGTTCTTCCCGTCTGTTAACCACGAGAAATCCTCAAAAATTCAGATTAAAACTTTAAGAAAATCTGAATTGACCAACCTTTCCGCTTCATTTCCTCCATAAACATGGCAATTTCCCTAACATCAAAAGTGTTGTCTTTTTTAAGAGATGGAAAATCTGTATAATCTATTTCGCGTAACAAACTTCTGTAGTAATCGCATAACACTTTGTGGTGTTCTTGTGTCTTTAAAAAAGCTGAAAGTAACATTACAGCAGCGAACAAAACAATATCCCCTCCCTACATATGGTAAAGCTCGTTTCTGACCAGTAAAATGTGATGGACCTTTCTCAAAATTAAAAATTTTTGGTCCACTAAAGAACTAATCCGGGTCAACTTTTGATTTTGAGAAAGGTCCATCACATTTTACTGGTCAGAAACGAGTTTTTTAAAAACATGTGTTTGTTTTCACCTGAAAATAGGGAGGGGATATTGTTTTGTTCGCTGCTGTATATACAATTTGACAAAAAAACAATGCATTGAGTGTTGGTAGTTCTGGTTCCTTCAATACTCGTCTCAAATATATATCCGTTAGTTGACCCATCACTTTTCGGTTACACTGAAAATTTTAAAAAATTTTATTTCATTTCGATAATTTTGCAGAGAAAAAACATACTAGAATTTGCAATGTCAAAGGTTCACGTGGCACCATTTTTGATCTAAACTAGGAAAAATGCTGACAAAATTTAAAAAAAATCGATAGCACAAAAATTAATGTGTGCCTAATGAGAAGGTGTATAATTATTGCACATTATTTTTGAGCAGGGGAAGAGATTAGTATCGTTCAGCCTTTGGGAAAATACGCACCTGCAAAAAAATTCTTATGATTTTTCAGGATTTGTTTCGAGAAGATTTGAAATGTGAATTTTTTATTTTTCAAGTTGGTAAAATATTTTTTCAAAAAAAAAAAGTTCATATGATTTGCAAGTTTTTTATGTCTGAAAATATCAAAATACATAAACAAAATGTTCATGATAAATTATATTGCATTTTGTGCAAAAATGAGAGCACCTAATGTGTTTCTCCTAATAATATTGATCATTATTTTGAGACCAGTTTTCTTAACGATCACTTTTTTGGATTTGATTGAAACGTGAGTTATCGAAAATTTTCCAAAAATTTTTTTTTTCAAAAATTCTTTCCCGCCCAAATCAAAATTTTGATTTGGGCGGGAATTGAAAATTTCCAAAAAAGAAATTTTTTTTCAAAAATTCTTTTTTTTTCAAAGGAACATAGATGTGAATGTGGACCCATGTGAAGATTTCTATCGACATGCTTGTTCAAAAAATGAACAAGCAAATCTTACAATAAATAATTTATTCGAAACAACGTATGAAGTAGAAATTGATTATTTGTATCATAATTATTCATCTTACTTGAACTCATTTCTCAATTATAAAACTATGGAAAATATTTCAAGTTTAGATTTAATTGTAGAAGATTTCAAAAACAGGTATATTTTTTTTGTTGATTTTGCTCATCTTATATGATGTATGTAACTATAATTATAGCTGCGAAACAAGAAATCAAACTACAATGATATATTTTTTGGAACAACTTCAAGAAGCTTTTCAAATTCCGAGTTTTCACTTTAAAAAATCCCGTTTGCAATTTTTAAACTTGCAATTTGATGCTGATTGTGAACGATCTTCCAAAATTTTGAGACAGAAAATCAAAGAAGAGTGGAAACTTGTGATTGAAGTTTTTTCGAAATATGTCAAAAAGTTACACGACAATATTCATGCAATCAGATGGATTGAACGGAATAATGAAACAGTCAAACTGTTGCTTGGAATTGCTATTATAGTGAAACAGGAAATATTGAAACAGATACCTGAAACAAAATGGATAAATGCAAGTGGAACAGAAACTATTATCACAAATATTATGAATCAAGTCAACATTTTCGAGGTGTCAATTAGTGAAATTGATGATCATATAAATAAATTAAACATAGCGATAGGTACTATTTCAAGATGTGCATCGTGAGTTATATCAATTTTTAGCCAAAGTAATCGTTGTCTGGAAAATTTGTGATTATTTTTCTTTAGTTAACGCCAAAAAACTAATTAGCAAGGGAACCTTTTTTACTCAACACTTCAAAAGTAAATCAATAAAAAATATTTATTCGAAAAATTATGAAGTTTTTTTATTTTTCGGCTGAAAATTCATGAAAATTCATATGTGCCCCTGCTCATTCATTTTTCCAAAATCAAAAATTTTTCCGAAAATTTATTTTATTCGTTCATTTTGGCTAAATCGACTACCCTGATCAACATCCGCTACTCAGTTTTTCATAAAAATGATCGAGAATTGAGTTATGACGTGTTTTATGAGCCAATTTTGGCAATTTTTGAACTTTTGAGAGCCCAGAACTTGGCTCAGAGGTACATTTGGAGACTAATTTTTTTTCTTTTTTGCCATGAAAAATCATCAAAAAATTTAAAAAAAAAATTTTTCTCGTTTTTTTAACAGTGTTAAAAAACAAAAAAATACATGTTTCCATACCAAAATTTCTGTTTGAAGACGGTCATGTCTTCAAACGAAAATTTTATTTTTTTAAATTTTTTCAACGAAAATCAAAATTTCGGTTTTTGTTGAATTTTTTGAAATTTCTGACAAAAATACCCGCCCGAATGAAAATTTCGATTTGAGCGGGTAGCTGACAAAAATTCAAACATTTTGATTTTCGTGTATACAGTCAACAAAAAAAGTAACAGATTTGGAATAATCCAAAAATGTAAAAATGAAGTCGATGAGTTGGGACCTAAATGACACTTCCTCTCAGGCTTAGGCTTAGTAAATCACCTAGAAGTAACAATAAAGTCGGGAAAATGTTCTGTCAATTTTTCTGTTTTTAACAGTGTTAAAAATTCTGATTACCTTAGGCTTAGGCTTAGGCTTAGCTGATTAAATTAGCTGATTGATTGATTTTTAGGGTGTTCTTATGGCCCCTAAAGCTGTCTCTGGACGAAATTTCATCAAGATTTGAAGTGTTGAGTAAAAAAGGTTCCCTTGTAAATTAAATTACTCTATTCACGGTACAAAACTTGTTTTTTTTTTCAACCAGAGAATACAAATTCGCCTCACTCAAATTTTTGTGTTATTTGAAAATCGAAACTGATGCAAAAATCGATTTGAGTAAAATGAATGCTTACAATATACATCCACATATTTTTTATCTAAATGGACTTTTGATAAAAACAAGAACTGAAGAAAATGATGGTTTTTTGGTTGGTTGTAAAATTTAATGTTTTTTTTTTTCAATCTTTTTTTTCAAGATTGGTGGCTCAGCTTGGGTGGTGGCTCACGAAATTGCACATTCTATCATCAAACACAATGTTGATTTTCCATTCATTCCATACTTTCCAAAAGATTTGAAAACTTGTGTTCAAAATCAATTCGAATCGACTTGCAGATATTTCAAAGAAGTATGTAAATTTTTTTTATTTTTTGAAAATATTAAAAAAAACACCAATTTCAATTCAGGATAGCTGTGAAACAAGAGATGAACAATTTGAAGAAAATGGATCTGATATATTTGCAACACATTTGGCATTTGATGTCTTCAGATTTTATGCAGAAGAAATTTATGATGTTAGTTTATGATTTGGGGGGCTTTTTAGGCTTTAGGCCCAGAGATTTTCAATGAGACATATATTGTTTTGGCCAGTTTTTCACGCTGAGAATTGCCCTGTTTTCAGTTTTTGCTGAACAACTCTTTAATGAGCCGAAAAAGGAGCCAAAAGTTGAGAAAATTGCGTTTTTGAGAGCCCATTACTCATGTTAGAGATGATTTTATCAAAAACAAAGTACAGGGTGATCTTCAGGAGAGATGATTTACCAAAGTCAAAAATTCTGAATGTCAGACATATTTCAGGAAATCATGGAAGGTTCGAGATACAAATTAACACACGGTCAATCGTTTTTCTATTCACTGGCTAGCCAGTTTTGTTCAGTTGAGTCAATTCCTTTTGTTTTTTATATGATACTTTTTTTTCCAGAGAGCTAATAGTGCTTCTTCCTCTGAATCCACACATCACGCTTTTAATGCAAGAGTAAATGCAGCGAGTGCTCAAATTCCAGAGTTCCAGCAATTTTTTGGTTGTCATCCTGGTACTAAAATGATGAAGTCTAGAACTGTAAGTTTAACATAAATTTTAAAATTTTGAAACTTTTTTTTGCAGGAGCAGTGTCATATTATTGGAAAGAAATCAAAGTATTATTAATAGATTTTTGATTTTTGATCATGTATTTTTGAAAAAAAACTTGCTTACTTATTAAAATCTTCTTCAACTTAGTCAGAGGCTTCGTGGGTGGTCTTGATGCAATTTTTGAAATTCAGTTGTTCTTGGTTAACTTGGAAATCTAAAAAGTCTAACTTTTCTGAAACATGTTCCGTTACAGAGAAATCGACAGGAACAAAGGTTCGAAATTTTTTCTGATTTCGCAACAAAAAATTTTTTGCTTATAATACATAATAACAAAAAAGAAATAAAATTCGTATGGAATTAAGTGAGTTCACGAAAACACGCAAAAGTGGTTAGATGGTTTGGTAGTTCTTCCCGTCTGTTATACACGACAAACCCTGGAAAAAATTATTAGATATTATGGGTATCAAAAATCGCCAAATTTTTCAGAGAATCCGAAAATCAGACCAACCTTTCCGCTTCATTTCATTCATGAACATGGCAATTTCCCTAACATCAAATGTGATGTCTTTTTTAAGAGATGGAAAATCTGTATAACCTATTTCGAACAAGAAACGTGTGTAGTGAGCGCATAGCCTTTTGTACTGTTCTTGTGTCTTTGAGTTAAATGAAAGCTTATTTACAGCTCCAGAAAAAAACACTGCCTCGCGTGTTGGTAGTTTTGGTTCCGTCATTACTCGCCTCAAATATATATCCGATAGCTGAGACATCACTTTTACGTTACACTGAAAATTTTAAAAAATTTGATTTCATTTCGATACTTTTTCAGAAAAAAAACTTACTAGCATTTGCAATGACAGAGGTTCACGCGGCTCCATTTTTGAATTTTTTTCGACTGAAAAAAAAATAAATATAAAAAGATGGAAACGCTGAAAAAATTACAAAAATCAATAATTTTAATCATTTTTTTAATAATAAAATAATTCTAGTTTTCTTCTGGAAATTTATATTCCATTGGAAAAATGTCTGTAATTCTCTGATGTCTCCTCCCTTTCACACTATTTCTCCATTGTTAGTAACAATTTGTTACACGCCTGCAAAGACATGGAAAAAGGGGAGGAGGAAATTATTTTTGAAAAGATGATTGCGAAATCGAAAAAATAAAAAAATAAAAATATAAAAATAAAAATAAAAGGGAAAATTGAGACATCGTGTAAGAAGTAGAGAGAAAAGAAAGAGAGAGAGGATGATAAACAACAGGCAGGTGTAGTGTCGTAGTGATTTTTTTTATTTTTTGAAATTTTTCAGAAATATATACAAAATCTTCTTTGAAAACATTTCACATTAAACAATTCATATCAAATAAAAGCCAAAAAATTCTCCTAACATTTTGAAAAATCTCACAATTTTAAAAATATATGAATTCGTAATAGTTCGATATTGAAAATAAGTGAATTGGGAGCAAAATTTGAATAAAAAATGAATTAGATCATTTGGCAGTTCCTGTTGACTTTTTCTTTTCATACACGAGAAATCCTGAAAAAAATTTTTCAGAATTTTTCTAACAAAAAAATATTTTGACCAACCTCTTCGATTCATTTCAACCATAAACATGAATATTTGTTTCATATCAAACATGTTGTTTGCTTTAACAAGGAATGGTTTTCAATGTTCCCCCAAGGAAAAAATCGAGAGTATGTGGAATGTTGAGGGTTCCCGTGGGTAAGAAAAACCCTAACGGGAATAAGGAGAAAAATGCCTTATTCTCGAGAAAAAATGAATTTTAGGTCGATTTTTACACCATTTTTTGATTTTTAGAGCATCTGTAACTCGATTTTGAATCTATTTCATGAACTTTTTGAGTCGTGGAAGTTGTTCAGAATGGTCGATTACGTGTTTGTGAAACTTTTTATCAAAAAATTAGACTTTTTTTGAAATTTGGTTTTTTTAGTCGGGGTTTTTCTGATCAAATGGTCACCAAAAAACACAAAAAATAATTTTTTCCATTTTCAAATGAACGGAACTTGAAAAATTTATGACGGTCAACAGACGTAATTTGGTCCGTAGAATCCAAAAATCATAATCTCGATTCACACAAACTTCTCCTTCACAACGAAAACGTTGATTTTCTATGAATTTTTCAAACTGGATTTTTGATTTAGTGGACTTTTGGGACCAAAATTATTTTATTCCTAATTTTAGTCGAAGTAATACTAAAGTACGCCGTTTGCGCTACAAATGGATTTTTAGACTGACATTTTTCATCAATTTTGAAAAGTTTCGATTTTTCTAAAAAAATTTCATCGCAAAAATCAATAACACCAAAATTTTCTAAAACAAGGCATTTTTCTCCTTATTCCCGTTAGGGTTTTTCTTACCCATGGGAACCCTCAACATTCCACATACTCTCGATTTTTTCCTTGGGGGAACATTGAAAACCTTTCCTTGTAAGAGATGGAAAATCTTTATAACAATCTGATTCGACCAAGAAACGTCTATACGATTTGCATAAGAATCCGTGGTAGGCTTTCTGAAAATTATCGTCTTTAGTTGTCTGATGTCTTCTTATTTTCACACTATTTTCTTATTTTTGCACACCTGCAAAGACATGGAAAAAGGGAAAAAAATTATTTCCAAAAAGAAGATTGCGAAATCAAAGGTTTTCTCAAGATAATCTTTTCATTTTTGAGTTCAAAACCAATTTTTTGTTGTTGATATTACCTGTGTCTTTGATAGAATTGAAACCATTTCTACTAATCTAGGTGGCATAAATACAGATCTATTCATTCGTTCCTCTCCTATTCGTCTCCAATATATATCCATAAGTTGGAACATCACTTTTCTGTTACACTAAATATTAAATGTTTTGTCTATTTTGATGCTCTTGCAGAGAAAAACTTACTATTATTTGCAGGGTCAGAGGTTCACGAGGCTCCATTTTTGAATTTGTTTTGACTGAAAAATGAATATTAAAAAGTGATTCACTAGAGAAAAGGCTGACAAAATTACAAAAATCAATAATTTTTATCATAACTATTTTTTTAAACAATACATACACACACGTTTTTCCCATGCAATGAAGAGTCATGGTAAGAAGTGACAACGGTGTTTGCGGACTTGTGTTTGCACACATTTTGTTCTCACACATCTCTCGCACTCTCTCGTTTGCCGCGCTCTCTATTTTTCATTTTGAAAAAAAAAGAGATACGGTATCAAAGGCGCATGTTTTTTTAATTTCGATTGGTCTCGCAGCGGAGGCTAACTTTCTTCCCAGGACCCCTAAAAATTCCAAATAAAGTCATTCGCACAGATCTCGATACGCTGATTTTCGCTATGTTTTTTGTTTTTGATGAAGTGGGGGTAATTACACCGCTAGGCGTTGCACCGTTTTTGTCGGATGCGCGATGAAAATTGCACAACTTTCTTCTTTTTCAAACGTGTGTGCATAAAATAATTCTAGTTTTATTCTGGAAATTTATATTCTATTGAAAAAATGTCTCTAGTCGTCTAATGTCTCCTCCTTTTCACACTATTTCTCCATTATTTCACACCTGCAAAGACATAGAAAAAGGGGAGAAAATTATTTTTGAAAAGAGGATTGCTAAATCGAAAAATTTTGGCTTTTTTTGGAAATGGAGGATTTTTTTTAGAAAAAAAGGATTTTAGAAAAACAGGAAACTTTTCACAAGGGCTTTGAAGTTAAAAAAAAGTGAGAAAATTTGAAACAAGTCTTTCAATAACATAAGGTTCATTTCGGACAATTTTATCAAATTCTTCTGGATTTGGAGCGAACTTGGGGTAAGACATTGTTCGAGAGCTAAAAGTGATGCCTTTTTTGCTAAGCTTAACCTATCCTAGGCGCATAGGAATATAAAAATGAAAATAAAAGGGAAAATTGAGACATCGTGTAAGAAATAGAGAGAGAAAAGAAAGAGAGAGAGGATGATAAACAACAGGCAGGTGTAGTGTCGTAGTACTTTTATTCATATCAAATAAAAACAAAAAATTCTCCTAACATTTTGAAAAATCTTACAATTTTAAAAATATATGAATTCGTAATAGTTCGATATTGAAAATAAGTGAATTGAGAGCAAAATTTGAATAAAAAGTGAATTAGATCATTTGGCAGTTGTTCCTGTTCACGTTTCCTTTTCATACACGAGAAATCCTGAAAAAAAATGTTTTTTCAGAATTTTTCTAACAAAAAAATATTTTGACCAACCTCTTCGATTCATTTCAATCATAAACATGGCTATTTCCCGAACATCAAACGTATTGTCTTTTCGAAGAGTTGGAGAATCTCCATAAAAATCTGATCGTATCAAGAAATCTCTATACATTTGGCATAACATTTCATATCCTTCCTGTTTCTTTGAGTTACACGTTTTATATACAGCTTCACAAAAAAATAATTCCGAGAGTTTTGGTGGTACTTCCTTCAATAATCGTCTCAAACTTACAGGGTGACACATAATTATTGTCGCCACTTTGAACCTCTGTAGGTAGAGCAAGATTTCGAATTTTAACAATGTTACAGTCGAAAACTTTCGAAAACATGATTACTGACAGATTTTCAAAACTATACAGACAACATAATTTTTTCCCACCCACCACCTTCACCAACCCCAAAAACTTTGCGTTTTGTGATTTTAAGCCTCTTTTTACTCTTTCCAAGTTCCAGAAATGTATCAGACTGAACATATGTTTTTGGAAATTATGTTTTAATACATTTTTTGATGTCCTGAACAAGATATAATAGCATATCTTGCAAGAGTTTACCGCTTCTCACTTATTTCAGGGCTCCAAAGTCAAGCGTCTTTTCCGAAATTTCAAAAAAAAAATCGAGAAAAATCAAGAAAAACAGCAAAATCCATTCTGAGATCGAGTATGAGTTTTTGAGTGGAACTTTTTGTGAACATGCCTATTCTATGCACTAAAACAAAGTATTTTGAGATCTGAAACCCAACTCGAATCTGACTTGGAGTTAGCAAAACTCCCAAAACCATGAATTTTGAGCGTCTTCTACAATGAAGGTCCCTATTTTTTTCTGATAATTTCCAGCTTTGGTATTGTGCAAAAACCCATTTCAGGGACCGAATTTAGGATATAAACACTTTTGGGCATAGTCAGTATTCACCATTCTCATAAAATTTACACCTAAAGTCCCAAAAACGAATTTTCTTCTGAAAAATTATTTTTGGAAATCTATCTCTACTTTACCGCTGTTACTATAATCCAGTAGAGCTAATATGATCAAAATAGAATACAAAAGTTTCATTATATAACCTTTAAGATTAAATTTATCTAAATCAAACTTTATCTAATTTCGTTTTGAAAATGTAGAACTCAGGTGAACGAGTTCAACTCACGCGACAATAATTATGGGTCACCCTGTATATCCATTAGTTGAAACATCACTTTTGCGTTACACTGAAAATTAAATTTTGATTTCATAACGATACTTTTGCAGAGAAAAAACTTACTAGCATTTGCAACGTGCAAGGTTCGCGTGGCTCCATTTTTGAATTTGTTTTGACTGAAAAATGGGAAAAGGTTGACAAAATTACAAAAATCAATAATTTTTATCATAAATATTTTTTTTACAATAAAATAATTCTAGTTTTCTTCTGGAAACTTATATTCCATTGAAAAATGTCTCTAGTCGTCTAATGTCTCCTCTCTTTTCACACTATTTCTCCATTGTTTCACACCTGCAAAGACATGGAAAAAGGGGAGAAAATTATTTTTGAAAAGATGATTGCGAAATCGAAAAATTTTGAATCTGTTTGGAAATGGAGGATTTTTTTTAGAAAAACAGGAAACTTTTCATAGGGTCTTTAAAGTTTAAAAAAACCGAGAAAGCTTAAAAGAAGTTTTTCAATAACATAAAACTTAATGAAACAGTTTATTTTTTGCAGTTTTATCGGATTTATTTCGCTTTCGAGGCAAACTTAGGATAAGACATTGTTCGAGAGCTGAAAAATGTGATTATTTTCACTACATAAAAAAATATCTTTACTAACCTGAAAATATTTTCATATTTTTCAATCGATTTTTCATCTCCAATTGCTAAAATTTGCATTTGTGCATCGAGAATTTGTTGATTTTCATCATTCAATTCTCCAAGACTTTCCACAATTTCCAAATATCTTTGTTTATTTATCTGTTTCGAAGTTAGAAGTGCAAATGCATCAGTCAACCTTGATTCTTTATATTCATCTGATTCATCGATACTTTTTGGTGGATTAATTTCATAATTCACTCTGAATATCCCATTTCCTCCTGGATTTATTCTCGCGCTTTTGATAATAAATGCAGTTGAATTTCTCAAAAGCCAAACAAGTTTCAATTTTTTATTCGAATCCGAATTCATATACCAAACTGGAATATCCCATTGATATCCCCAAATTGGAATCGGCACCTGTTCATCTATACTTCTCAAAATTCCATTATCAAATCTGCTTTGCGATAAAATATTATGTGTTTCATTAAAACTCTTGACAGTTATGTATAAGTGGATGTCCAACTTGTTCAAGCCATGGTCTCAAGAAATCAGCAACTGATGATGGCCCATTTTTCCATGGCATTTTAAAATAACTGAAAAATTCTGATGAATTTGCAGTTGAATATGATTGTCCTTTCAAATATTGTCTGATTGATTCATCGAATTTTGAATGTCCAATAACATTTCGAAACATATTCAATATTATTCCTCCTTTGTGATAAGTTGTGGTTGCAAATGCTGCGTGGTCGAGAAATTGTAAATTTTCAATTTGTTTGATTGTTGGTTTTTCGTCAGCTTTTTTCGCATGAAGATGATAACTCAAATAACGGGCCACCTCGGCAGATGTTGTCTTTTTATAATCAATTTTCCCATTGGTGATATTATGCACTCCTAAAAACTCGTAGAAAGTAGAAAATCCCTCATTCAACCATAAATCACTCCACCAATCCATAGTCACCAAGTTTCCAAACCATTGATGTGCAATTTCGTGTGCAATTGTCTCTATTGATAAATATTGACCATAAAGCGAATAATATTGGAACGTGATTAATCCCCAATTTTCCATTGCACCATGTGCGTAGTATTTGAATCCAATTAAATCGATCTTTGAGATTGGAAATTTAATTCCAAGCAAAGTTTCGAAGTAATCAAAACTTTTAACTGCCGCATCAAGTGCTTCATCAGTATTATTAACTTCTTCAGGTGGGAAATGCAAACGAACCTGAAAACTTTGTTCAAAAAATCTTGATTAGTAAAATACTCACTTGTAGCCCAGATTTCGTTTCAGCAGTTCTGTATTCATAAGCTGATATAACAAAAGCTAATAAATACGATGACATTTTTGGAGTTTTCTCAAAAACAGTTCCAGTGAAATTCTTGAAAAGTTCTGAATCACGGTTCTTCAAAATTTGAGCCCTAGGTGCATTTGAAATTGCGTTTGTTCCATCTGGATGAATAATTGTTACTTCCCAAGTTGCCTGAACTCTCACTATCATTTTTTTCGATTTCAAACACTCACTTTCAAACTTGGTTCATCGAAACATGGAATCGCTGATCTTGCATAATATGCTTCAAATTGTGTCACCGCAGCTAATTTTGTATCTCCATTTTGATCTTCGTATGGAGAAGTGTAGAATCCCTTTGGCAAATCATTAAATTCCGACCAAAACTTCAAAATCAATGACGCATTTCCGGGTGCAATTGTTGCATTAAAATGTATTTCAATTTGTTGGAATTCATCACTTTCTGTTATTTTTTCGATAGTGAATAAATCAAATTTTCCATCTTGCTGAAAATTTTCATTAATTTCCCATTTATTTTTGAGGGAATATCAAACCTACATTGTTACTTCTCAAATATCCCTTTTCGATAATAACAGAATTTTTGGCATGTAATCTGATAACTTTCGTAGCTTTTGTGATGTCCAAATCAATATCAATTTCTCCTCCAAATGTCATGTTTTTTCCATCATCCGGTTGTGGAATATATCCATATCCTGGCAAATATGTGATAAGTTTGAGCGCAAAATTTGTTGGTTTAATGTGGTTTGGTAATCGTGGAAGTTCACCGAAAACCAATGGTATTGAGAAGAGAATTGACAATGAAATAATCATTATTTTTTGTTATTTCTTCAGAGTTGCTGGTTTTTTATAACGTTTCGAAGACAATAGGTTTTGTTAAATTTTTTTCCAAACATTATACTGAATTTGAATAGAATGGCTGATGAAATTGAATACAATCCAAACTAGAACAAAAAAATTTCCATCTTCTGGATTACTGTAACTTTTAAAAGAATAATTTTTTTTGTTTGTGTTTCAAAAACTTTTTTGCTGAAAAAAACCATTTCAGCTTTGAAAAATGCAAGCAAGAAATGCTTTTTTTTAGAAAATCAACAATTTGAATTTCACAATCAAGTAACAGTTGTTTTACCAATTCGAAGCGATTTCAAATACTGAGGCTCAAGAGATGAAAATTCATTTCTATTCAAAATTATTGATGATTTCCAGGCCATACTTGAACCAGTCGCTTTGAGGACCCATGAGTTAACCCCCCTTCCAGGCTAAATTTTCGAAAAGTTGACCACGTAACCCTATTTTTGCTGGTTTTTGCAACCTAAAAGCATAAAATACCCAAAAATTTTCAAATGTTAACCCCCGCCCCTACCTTCAAAAATGCACCTCAAGTTAACCCTGGATAATTTGTGAACATATATTATTTCACGTTTTATATTTCTTCACGTTTTCTCACGTCAATTTTTTCTAAACTTTTCTAAACAAGTTTCTAGGTCATTTGTGATGATATATTTCTTCACTTTTTTTTTTTCACGTTTTTTCACGTCAATTTTTTCTAAACTTTTTTAAACAAGTTTCTAGGTCATTTGTGATGATATATTTCTTCACTTTTTTTTCACGTTTTTTCACGTCAATTTTTTCTAAACTTTTCTAAAAAAGTTTCTAGGTCATTTGTGATGATATATTTCTTCACGTTTTTTCACGTCAATTTTTTCTAAATTTTTCTAAACAAGTTTCTATATTTCTTCACGTTTCTGAATAATCCTCCATTTCCAAACAGAACCAAAATTCTTCGATTTCGCAATCATCTTTTTCAAAAATATTTTTCTTCCCCTTTTTCTATGTCTTTGCAGGTGTGAAACAAAGGAGAAATAGTGTGAGAAGAGAGGAGACATCAGAGAATTAGAGATATTTTCAAACAGAAATGGAATTTAAATTTTCTGAAGTTTATTTTTTATTAGTAAAAACAAAAATAGATATGTTTGAATAAACTGTGAGATCTTTGGGAAGGGAGAAGGTAGAAAAATCGAAAAATAGGAAAAAAAGTTATCAAGATTGTAGTTTGGCACATTTCGGATCCACTTCATCTTGCTGGTCAAGCAATTTTCGCTTAGTTCCAGAAGGTTCTGAAAAAATGGAGAATTGTTATTTAAAAAAAAATCAATAACTTGGGAACAGGTGAAACATAATTCATGAAATTTAGTTGATCAGAATCGCAAAATTTTTTAGAATTTTTCAAAAAATCTCAATTTTTCCCCAACAAACCTTTATCCTTCTCTTCTTTTTCCCGTTTTTCCTTTTCCAAATTATTCAGATTCTCAATAAAAATTGCAAATTCTCGAACATCCGGAAACTTGTGATGTTTCAAAAAACGGGAACCCTTCAAAACTATTTTTGAATCTATATTTGTGTCGAATAAATCCATAGTCACCGCAAGCACCAAGGTACATAAGCTGGAAAATGTTAGCATTGCTCATGTTAAACCAATTTTTAATGAAAACTCACATCTTGTGACAATCGTCGGGATAGAAAAACTATTATTCTACGTATACATTCATACTCGATTTTTTTGTAGTTTTTTTGTAAATGTACTTCCATAATTTGTTGCATCACTTTTAGTTGGCACTGAAAAAATTATATGTTTTATATCTGTGAAAAATTGAAATTAGAGACAATGTGAAATTGAGAGAGTCTAGAGAAAATTGTTTTTTTTTGTCTAGAATCTCTAAATTTTACATTGTCCCTAATTGAAATAATCATCTAAAAAATTTAAAAAAAAAATGAAAAAAACCAACCATTTCTTTTAATGTCATAGGGTTTCTCGTGTTCATGTTTGGGTTTTTTTTCGACACCTGAAAAATTTTTTAAATTAAAATTTTAACAAAAAAAATAAAAAATATTATTTTCAAGAAAATCAATAACTTGGGAAGATTTGGAACCATAATTTTCTGGACAAAAACAAAATATTTTCATAGGAAAAATACAAAAAATCAATAATCGTACTTATACTAACATAAATATTTACTCATAATCTGAGCTTGTTGAAAATAAAAATAAAAATGAAATTTTGCTCACACCCTTTTATAATTAATTACTACTTATAAGTCTTTGTGGGATTAAAATTTAAAATTTTCATTTCTAATTAAAAATTCACCTTCCTATGTTAGCCTAAATTCAGAGTAAAAATGAAATAAAAAAAATTTTTTTATTCGGAAAAAATGCATTTTCCATTGGTTACGAAATAATATGAAGAGAGAAAAGAGAGGAAAAAATTTGAGAGAATTTTTTTTTGTAAATTCAAATTCTCACTCCAATTTTCTAAAATTCGGAAAATTTGGCGCAAATCTATGTGTTTGCGTCATTTTTCTTTAATTTCAGAGGGAAAATTTCGAAATTTCAAAAAAAAAAACTCCATTTTGACCACAAAGAGCAATAAAAAATGTATAGAAAAATAAATTTTTCTTGTTTTTTTTTTGCATCTCTTTGTTCTATATGAATACTAGATTTATGCAAAAAAATGAAAAAAAAAACATCTGAAAATTTCAGACAAAAATGAAAGATCTTTAAAAGTGCACATTAAAAAAAACAATTATTGTCTACGTAACTTATTAATTGGTACACATAAATCTTCCATCTTTCTCTAATCCTCCTCTTCTCATCATTGTATCCTAGCATCTCTCGTCTTGCTCCCTGCCATTTTTTGTCTACTCACTGTTTTTCTCTAACTCTCTTCATACTCCCACTATCTCTCGCTTTGGTCCCTGCTACTGCACTGTTTTTCTCTAATCCTCCTCTTTTTATCGTAGCATCCTGAAATCTCTCGTTTTGGTCCCTGCCATTAGGTAAATAGTGTTGAGAGATGGTTTTTTTTGTACTTTTTTTTTCAAAAAAAAGTTTTTTGATTTTTTTTCTTGAGGATTTCGGATAATTTTTGTATTTTTCTTATGAAAATATATACTTTGTATTTGTCCAAAAATTACGGTTCAAAATCTAGAAAATTCCTGAAATTCATTAAATTTTAATCCAGAGTTATTGATTTTCTTAAAAATAATATTTTGTATTTTCTGCTAAATTTTTAATAAGAAATTTCAGATTTAAAAAAAAACCCAAACATGAATTGCACGAGAAACCCTATGAAATTGAAGTAAATGGTTAGTTTTTTTATTTTTTTTTAAATTTTATAGATTAGGGACAATGTAAAATTGAGAGATTCTAGACAAAAAAAAAAACAATTTTCTCTAGACTCTCTCAATTTCACATTGTCTCTAATCAAAAAAAGATATAATATTTTCTAAATTTTGTGGATTTAAAATTTTCACAGATAAAAAAAATTATAATTAAAAATATTGGCTTTAAAGGAACATGCCTCATCAATTTTCGGTTCTTTTTCTTTTTGTGATCAAGTTTAATATGAGCAATGCTAATATTTTCCAGCTTGTATAACTTGGTGCTTGCGGAGACTATGGATTTATTCGACACAAATTGAGATTCCGAAATTATTTTGAAGATTTCCCGATTTTGAAACATCACAAGTTTCCTGATGTTCGAGAATTCGCCATTTTTTTGCCCTAGAATCTGAAAAATTTGGAAAAAGCGAAGAGGAAAAAGAAGACAAGTAGAAAGGTTTGTCGGGGCAAAATAGAGATGAATTTTTTTGAAATTTGAAATTTTCGCGCCAAAAATTTTCACTTTTTTTCAACACACAACATTTATTTCAAATATAAAAAAATCGAACAAAAACATTACATAATAAAAAAATCGATAAAAATTTCATAGTTAACAAAATTTTGGATCTTTGAAGTTGACAATGAATATGAGATCTGAAAAAAAATTATTTTTTCTGAGAAAAAAATTTAAAGGTACAGTATACCTAAAAAAACCTACCGTACTTCACGCTTCATCCTCCGACATATCTTCAATTTCCATTGGACCAGTCGGCATTTTGTTCCAATTTTCAATGTCCCAGGTTACTGTAGATGGGAGTACTGTACTCAAAGGTGCCGGGTTTCTTATGATCGGAGGAAAATCCAGTGCAGAATACATTCTGGGGCGTTTCGAATTATCATTCTTTACGTCAGCTGGTAATAAATTCGATTTGATAGGGCTTTGGATTACTGTAGGTCGGGGTACTGTAGATGAATCTACAGGATTTTCGTTTGGATCATTCAAATGCCAATTGTCAGCATTCCGAATTACTGTAGCTCGGGGTACTGTAGATGTGGGTACTGTAGAATACATATTTGAGAAATCAAATTGCATTGGATTATTTGAATTCCAATTTTCAGCATTCCGAATTACTGTAGGTCGGGGTACTGTAGATGTGGGTACTGTAGAATACATATTTGCGAAATCAATATACATTGGATTATTTGAATTCCAATTCTGAGCATTCCGAATTACTGTAGGTCGGGGTACTGTAGGTACTGTAGCTAGAGGAAAGCCGAGTGTAGGATACATTTGTGAGAGATCAAAACCAGCTGAATTCCAATTCGAAAATACTGTAGAAAATGGTACTGTAGGTACTGTAGGCATGGGTACTGTAGGATATTGATATGGAGGATAGTACATTGTTGGAAAAGCGAATGGATTCCAAATGTAAGGGTTCCAAAATGGTACTGTAGAAAAAGGTACGGTAGGCAAAGGTACTGTAGACAAAGGTACTGTAGATAAAGTTGGCTCGAGATCGAAATTGTAAGGTCTCCAGATTTTCTGTAGTACTGTAGCTGGAGGTACGGTAGCTGAGGGTACTGTAGGTGTTGGAGAAAGTTTCACCAAATTCGGAGTTGAGCTAGAAACTTCCGATTCATTGTCTGATATATCTTCAACTTTTATATCAGGTGAGGATACTGTAGGTGAGGATACTGTAGGTGAGGATACGGTAGTTGTGGCTCTTGTAGTTAGGGAAAGGCAAAGTATTCGTTCGAAATTTTGTTCAACTTCAACTTCTGTTGAATCAGAACGTTGAAAATGGAAATTCAAAAACTGGTTGGATGTTGGATCGAAGATTTCCAAATCATCTTGAACTTCGGTTTTCAGTGCATCTGGGAGTACTGTAGATGAAAGTACTGTAGATGAAGATACTGTAGAAATATTCTCCTGATTGAGAGGTTCAACCTTAACAATTTCCGAGGTTGAGGAAGGTTCTATGACTTCTAGATCAACAGGTACTGTAGTTGGGGGTACTGTAGATCTAGATCTCCTTGCTCTTTTACGTGGCACAATTTCTTGATAATCCTCTGGAGCAAGTTCATAATAGGTCGTGGATGAAAAATATTTTGAACAATTTTTCACCAAGTACCACATGAATTTTTTGACCACGCCCTTGATGTCAAAATCCACGATTCGATTTTTGATAAAATGCTCCAGACAACGAATCAATGGCACGATACCGTAGTATTCTGATGGTTTGAACTCGTCTCCGGGATTTATTGATTTTTTTTCAATGATGAATTGGTCGAGTTGAAAATATTCGAATTCGGAGATTAGAAGCGCTCTGGAAAATGGGAGAAGTTATCCTAACTTTTGTGCAAAAAAAAAATGTTGATATTGTGTAGTTCTCTCGGACTACTCTCGTTCTCTGACCAATTCTCGTCGTCTAGCTTCTAACTTTATAAGGTGGTTGAATTGGAGTTAACATGAGCAATCTTTTTTTTCAGTATGACTAGGCTTGTTTGGTGTCTAAATACGTGGAATTTCAAGCCTAGACTAATATGAGCAATATAAAATTTTTGCAGCCCTAGGCTTAGCCTTAATATGAGCAATCATTAGCTTTTTGGTTTCAAAAAATCTACAGTATGACTAGGCTTGTTTGGTGTCAAAAAAGGTGGAATTTCGGGCCTAGACTAATATGAGCAATGTACTTTTTTGGAACCCTAGGCTCAGCCTTAATATGAGCAATCATTTGCTCATTTTTTTTAAATTTTAGTGTCGAAAAATTTACAGTACCCTAGGCTTGTTTAGTGTCAGAAAACGTGGAATTTCAAGGCTAGACTAACATGAGCAATATACTTTTTTTAGAACATTAGGCTTAACCTTAATATGAGCAATCATTTTCTCATTTTTGTTTAATTTTGGTGTCAGAAAATCTACAGTATGACTAGGCTTGTTTGGTGTCAAAAAACGTGAAATTTCAAGCCTAGACTAACATGAGCAATGTACAATTTTCAAAATCCTAGGCTTAGCCTTAATATGAGCAATCATTTGCTCTTTTTTTTCATTTTGGCTCCAAATTTTGATCTACAGTATGACTAGGCTTGTTTGGTGTCAAAATACGTGGAATTTCAGGCCTAGACTAATATGAGCAATGTACTTTTTTGGAACCCTAGGCTCAACCTTAATATGAGCAATCATTTTCTCATTTTTGTTTCATTTTGACGTTAGAAAATCTACAGTAACCTTAGGCTTGTTTGGTGTCGAAAAATGTGAAATTTCAAGCCTAGGCTAAAATGAGCAATGTGAAATTTTTTTCAAGAAAAAAACTCACCTATGCTGCATATTGAACATGTCAATCAATCGAACCCAGAAAAAATTTCTGAATTTCTCACGGTCCAGATAAAAATCGCTTTTCTCTGGCATGTTACCAAGTGATTCTTCAAACTGAAAAAAATTTTTGAATTTTTTTTTTTTCAAAAAAAAATCTGAAACTCACATCTTTAATTATTTGAACTACTGTAATCTCAGCTGGAAGAATTGGCAGATATTTTTGTCTGATCTTTTCCGAACTCATTTTCAGAACCTCTTTGAGTTTCACTGGCATCGTCAAAAACCCCGATTCCTCCTCATTTTCACTAAAATATTCCTCACATTCAGAATCGGATGCATACTGTAGATTCCTTGGAATACCCCAGGATACTGTAGTAGGTGTTTCAGAATCTCTGGATCTTTTTCGAGGAGCAACATCTATATAATCTTCTGGAGAAAGTTCATAATAATCAGTGCCATAATAAAATTTGATTAGATTTTTTCTCAAAAATGACATGAGATCTTTGAACATCATATAGAATTCAAAATTCAATTTTCGATCTTTGAAATAATGCTCCAAACATCGAATCAGTGGGGCAATACCGTAGTATTCTGATGGCTTGAAATTATCGATTGATTTTTCAAATTGGTCTAGTTGATGATATTCGAATTCTGATATCAATTGCTTTCTGGAAAAATGATTTTGAGATAATTTTTTGGCGCCAAAATCTACAGTAGGCTTGTTTGGTGTCAAAAAATGTGGAATTTTAGATGCTGTAAGCCTAGACTAACATGAGCAATATTCATATTTTAAAAATTCTAGGCTCAACCTTAACATGAGCAATCATTTGCTCATTTTTTTTTGATTTTGGCTTTGAAAAATCTAAAGTTATCCTAGGCTTGTTTGGTGTCAAAAAGCGTGGAATTTCAGGTACAGTAAGCCCAGGTCTTAACATGAGCAATATAAAATTTTCGGAACCTTAGGCTTAGCCTTAATATGAGCAATCATTTTATCATTTTTTCATTTAGGCTTTGAAAAATCTACAGTACCATAGGCTTGTTTGGTGTCAAAAAATGTGGAATTTCAAGTACCATAAGCGCAGACTAACATGAGCAATTCACTATTTTTTTGAATCTTGGGGTTAGCCATAAAATGAGCAATCACTCAATTTATTTTTGCTCACCTCAAGATCTTGTTAAAAATTCCAATAAAAACACGATTCAAAAAATTATCCCTGATTATTGATTCAAAGATGACGGGTCGATTATCGATTGAATTTTCGAACTGTAAAATTTTTTTCTGCATTTTTTTGAACTCAAAAAAGTTACCGTAACTCACCTCTTTGATAATTTCAGCAACTGTAAATTTTGCTGGAAGCTTTGGTAGATATTTGTGTCTGATCATTTCCGAATTCTTCTTCAGAACTTCGACGAGAGCCTCTGATAATTGCAATTCTCTTTCTCGGAATACTGTAGGTGCCCAGGGTACTTTAGGTGGATCGACACCCCAGATTTCCTCCCGACTTCTTCGAGAACTTCCAGGAGCAGAAGGTTTTGATGGTTGATGTTGAATCTGCTGATCTCTTGAATCTGTTCCAGCACAACCATCCATCAAATACCTCGCTTCAGCAATTGGATTCATGTTTGATTTAATAAATTTACGCGAACTCTCACTGTGCTTCACTTTTTCCGGATAGCGACTATATTTTCCGACATATCTGATTGTGTAGATCGGATCTGCTGGATTTTTTCTGACATTGACTTTGACAATTTGAGCTAGGAACATTTCACCGCGACGTTTGCTGAAGATTTTTGTGCCCGCTTTGTAGTGCGGGGCCATTTTCTGAAGAAAATTAATTTTGAAATCGAAAAATGGAAAATGTTTGATGATAATTCAGGCTGATTTTGACTCTAGACTCTCTAGAAAATTCTAGAAAAAAACGTCAGCAAAAAAAATCTCAAAATAATTTTTATCATCATGAAATGAATCATCGAAAAAAAAAAACGAGAGAGTGAGAAAATATGAGAGACGGAAAAGAAATCCTAAAATTAGCAATAGAGCGCACTTTCTTTCTCTAATTCAATTTTGTTTTTTTTTTTTCGAAAAAAATTTTGAGGAAAAGAAAAATGACTGAAAAAATGGAAAATCTTAAAAAATTAGCAATAGAGCGCACTTTCTTTCTCTAATTCAATTTTGTTTTTTTTTTCGAAAAAATTTTGAGGAAAAGAAAAATGACTGAAAAAATGGAAAATCCTAAAATTAGCAATGGAGCGCACTTTCTTTCTCTAATTCAATTTTGTTTTTCTTTGGAATCTTGGCACCAAAATCCCCGTTAAGCTACAGTAACCCATAAAAGATGCATTAGCCAAAAATTCTAAAATAAAATGAACAAAATAATGGGGCTGCAAAATGTGAAAGCTAATTTTCAAAGTCATGTTTTTTGACGGAGAGAGTGTGAAAATGTGAGAGACGGAAAAGAAAAATTTAGAGAATCCTAAAATTAACAATAGAGCGCACTTTCTAGATTTATATTAATTTTTCTGGCCGCGAAACAGCAAAGTATGAAAATATGAAAATTTCAAAAAAAATTTTAAGTCAGCTAAAAATCTCAAAATAATTTTTATCATCACAAAATGAATCATCGAAAAAAAAAACGAGAGAGTGATAAATTTGAGAGAGGGAAAAGAAAAATGAAAACATAGAAAATTCTAAAATTACCAATAGAGCGCACTTTCTTTCTCTAATTCAATTTTGCTTTTTTTTCGAAAAATTTTTTGAGGAAAAGAAAAAAGTCTGAAAATATAGAACATCTTTAAAAATTAGCAATAGAGCGCACTTTCTTTCTCTAATTCAATTTTGTTTTTTTTTTCGAAAAATTTTTGAGGAAAAGAAAAAAGTCTGAAATTAGCAATAGAGCGCACTTTCTCTAATTCAATTTTGTTTTGTTTTTTTTTTTGAAAAAAATTTTTGAGGAAGAAAAAAATTAATGAAAAAATGGAAAATCCTAAAATTAGCAATAGAGCGCACTTTCTTTCTCTAATTCAATTTTGTTTTTTTTTTTAATTTCGAATTTTCTGGCACCAAAATCCCCCGTTAAGCTACAGTAACCCATAAAAGATGCATTAGCCAAAATTCTAAAATAAAATGAACAAAATAATGGCTGGCTGCAAAATGTAAAAGCTAATTTTCAAAGTCTTGTTTTTTTTAACGAGAGAGTGTGAAGATGTGAGAGACGGAAAAGAAAAATTAGAAAATCCTAAAATTAGCATTAGAGCGCACTTTCTAGATTTATATTCATTTTTTCTGGCTGCGAAACAGAAAAGTATGAAAATAGGAAAATTTCAAAAAAAAAATTTAAGTCAGCTAAAAATCTCAAAATAATTTTTATCATCACAAAATGAATCATCGAAAAAAAAAACGAGAGAGTGATGCATTTGAGAGAGGGAAAAGAAATGCTGAAAAACATAGAAAATTCTAAAATTAGCAATAGAGCGCAGTTTCTCTAACATATTTTTTTTTTTGAAATTTTTTTGCCACACAGCTACAGTAACCCTGCTCAAATTTTTTTTTTCAAAATGAAAAAAAGAAGAAAAATATACTTTATATATTTCGAAAAGAAGCTTATCCTCAAAAAATCCACTCAAAAATAATCCAAAATTTGGCTAATAATCTCTTGTTGTCCGCGTCTCTAGAGATTTATTTTTAGCTAGAATTTTAAATTTTTGCGTGGTAACCGAGATTTTTAATTAATTTCTAAAATTTTTAATTAAAAAAAGATTTTCTTTTTTCCAAGAAAACTTTTAATGAGATCAAAAACTCAAAAAAAAATCCAGAAAAAAAAAATTATTTTTATAAAAAAAATAAAAAATAAAGAAAAATAGAGATGTGGGCAAAATGAACGCATTGCCCTTTTTTTATCTGCCGGCTATTTTTCTCTGCACTCTCTCCATTTTTTTTATGCTCCGAAATATCTCTCGCCTTTGTCCCTGCCGTGTTTTTTTTCAATATGAGTAATTGTGAGGCGAGGAGATTTTTTAGAAGGTTTTTTTTGGAGCATGAAAAGTCTGAAAGGTTTTAGAAAGCTTGAGAAGGCTTTTGGAGGCTTCAGAAGGCTATTGGAGGTTTCAGAAGGATTTTGGAGGCTTCAGAAGGGTTCTGGAGGCTTCAGAAGGCTTTTGGAGGCTTCAGAAGAATTCTGGAGATTTTAGAGACCTTCAGAAAAATTCTGGAAGCTTTAGAAGGCTTCAGAAGGCTTCAGAAGGATTTTGGGGGCTTCAGAGGTCTTCAGAAGGCTTCATAAGGCTCTAGGAGGCTTCAGAAGGCTTTTGGAGGCTTCAGAAAAATTCCAGAAAGTCTGGAACGGTTTTCAGAATATTTTTGAAGTCCGAAAAAATTTTTGGAAATCCTGGAAGAAATCTAGAAGGTCCCTTAGAGCCTGCAAAAATCTGTGAAGCCTATATTTTTGCAGAAAATAAATATTTTCTAGACAAAAAATTGAACTTTTTCAAAAAAAAATTTATGAAAAAATTTTTTGAATCAGTTCCGATTGATTTATTTGCCAATTTTGAAGAAATGAAGAGTACTGTAGTCTAGATACAGTACTATGAATCTGAAAAAAAAGGAATTTTGAAAATCAAAATAAACTTCAAAATTGACTTACTATGGAAAATTTGACCGTGTACATATCGCGGAATGTGCTGCAGTTATGACTTCTCTAAAAAAATTTAGTTTTCACATGAGCAATGATTTAATGACTTACAAAAACATCAAATGACTTTAACCATATGTGAGCATGTGAACACTGAATATTTTTGTATTTGGAAGATTGGAACCAAGAGTACTGTAGTGTAGATACAGTAAGATGAATCTGAAAATTATGAAAAATAGAAATTAACTCGGAAAAATTGACTTACTAGGACTTAATTTTCATATTGAAATTTTGGGTTGTTTCCGATTTGAAAAATGTTTTGGAACGGAGAATGTGATTTTTCCATTTTGGATTTGCAATTTTTAAGAAGAGTACTGTAGTATAGATACAGTTATAATTCTCTGGAAATAATGCATTTTTTTTCAAATAAAAAGAACTCAAAAATTGACTTACTATAAAAATTTTCATTTAGTCCTCTATTGTTTTGATTCTTTGGGTATTTCAAGTCTGGAAAATTTACATTTTTCAAAGTTGAAAAATAATTTAAAATTTTGAACTCACTTTAACTTTTTTTGAAGATTTATAAAACTATTTTTTGAAAAACAATCAAGTCAAAAACGCTTTCGTAATCTGGGATACCAATGTTGATTATTGATTGGAGAGTACTGTAGTGTCGATACAGTGAATCTGAAATAAAAAATTTTTTTGAATAAAAATGAACTGGCGCAAAAAAGCGAGCAAAGGTGTAACATTTGATAAAAGGCACAATATTTAATATCAAAAAGGGTACTGTATTGTTGTAATAATGTAAAAATATTGGTGTGAAATAAAATTGTCAACATTGATTTTCTTATTCAGAAAATTTCAAATTTTTTTCTTATAGATCAAAAATGTTTTTTTTTTCAATTTTGCTTTGAATTTTGTCTCTGTCAAAAAAAATTGCTTACCTTTTTCAAAATATTTTTTTTTCGCGTCGTGGCGTAACATATCTAAAGCTCGAATTTTGTCTTGGCTGATTTGAGAGTACTGTAGTCTAGATACAGTATATAAGTCTGAAAATATTTTCATTTTTTTTAATAAAAAAAAAACTCAAAAAAATTGACCTGCTATGATAATTTTGAACGTGATTTTCTCTAATGGTATGAGTGATTTTTCTATTTCCACGAAGATATTATTGATATTGTCCTGGAAGATTTTTTGCTAAATTAATAAAATTTAGTCAGTTTTCCAAAAAAAAAATTTGAAAATCGTTTTTTGCTTACGAAATCTTTCAATTGGTCTAAACCGCTTCAATAAATTCGGGCCATCAGAATGTGAAAATGATCCAATTGAAATTGAAATTGTTGATTTTGAGGGAAGAGTACTGTAGTCTAGATACAGTAATGAACATCTGAAAATATGTTAGGTCTGAAATTTTCATAAAATTTTCTCACCTTTTTTTAAAAATATTTTTTTTGTAGTTTTCCAAAAGTAAGAAAATGGATGCTCACAAAAACAGTAAATGTTTTTTTTATGAAGTCTAGCTGATGAAGAAGGCACAGAAAATATGTGGATTCTCGAATGTTTGTAGCAATAGTACTGTAGTTTAAATACAGTAATAATTCTCTGAAATGCTGTAATTTTTGGTTCTAATTTTGAGAAAAAATAAACTCACTTGAAACGTTTTCAATTTTTATAAAGAAGTAATCGAAAAATCAGCTTTCGAAATTTTTTTTGGGAAAATAGTTGATATAAGATTACTGTAGTTCAGATACAGTAACTTCCTTCTTTTTCATTATTCAAACAAATATTCACGAAAATATTTTTATTCATTTTTGGTTCACCTGAAAAATCATAATTTTTGTTGACACACAGAATTCTAAACTGAAAAAAGCTCACCATTTTCAGAGATTTCCAGATTTTCATCTTCACCAAAAAATATTCCAAAAAAAAAACCCAGACATCCTAAAAAAATAAACATTGTTTATGCAAAAAAAGAAGAAAAACACATCTGGTTGACCTAACTCCGCCTTCTAAAAATATGCATACTCACAAAAAAATAAACAAAAAAAATCATTCTGCTAACTAAAAAATAAAATAGTTATCCAACAAAAAAAGAAAAAAAAATCGAATTTATTGATTTTTCTGGGGCGCCGTTCTTGGCGTCCTTCCCCTTTTTTTCTTCGAGAAGTTTCTTTTCCAATCGAAACTCGTTTTTTTTCTGACTACTGTAGCTCCTTTGACACTTTTCCCTCACATTTTTTTTGTTCCTAAATTTTTTATTTTTTGCTTATTCTTGGCTCATGTTTGAGTACTGTAGCTCCTTTTTCTAATATGTTTTTGTATATTTTTCTCATTGCTAATTTCCATATTTTCAGAATGTAGAAAGTTCCTCAAACTGTGATACTGTATCTACACTACAGTAATCTTACTGATCAAAATTTTGAAAACCGTTTCCCATTACACAAACACTGTTCATGCACATATGAAAAGATAAAGGTTGGCTTTTTTTTCTTTTTTTCTGGAAAAAAATAATCTTTCAGACTCTCATAGTTTCACCAAAATTGGAGCAACATTAAACTACTGTATCTAAACTACAGTACTATGGATTATCAGAATTAAAATGAATTCAAAAAAATCTCGGAACTGATAGAAACACGCATTATATGCTCAGCTATTACGAATCTTTCATCAAGGTTAGTTTTTCAATAGAATTTTAATTAAGAAATACCTTTTTTACAGATCAGTATACTGTATTTAAACTACAGTACTCTAGACCAACCCTCAATCGAACAAGCAAGATGATAAGAACTCATTCGGAGTGATAGATTTTATGAAATTCATAAAACACTTTGATCAATATTCCGAAACAACAGAACAATGGAAATCATGAAGGTGTGTTTTTTTTGCTGAGATTTTCAGAGTTTCCGAAAATATATTCACAATCAGAGGGAAATTTTTTATATTTTTGAAATATTCAATTTAGCCTTTTCATGAAATGTTTCCAGAATAAACCAATTTCAATACTGTATTTAAACTACAGTAATCAGAAGAAATCAAGAACCACACTTTATTTGCATACAACATATGTATGCGAACTCGATTCGAAAACATTTTACTGAAAAAGTTCACGGAGGTTAGTTTTTCAATTGAAAATACTTAGTTAATTAACCAATTATTGCAGATCAAATTACTGTATCTAAACTACAGTACTCTAGACCAACCCTGAATCAAACAAGCAAGATGATGGATTTCATAAAACACTTTGATCAATATGCCGAGGCCAATAAAGAGAATATATGCAATGGAAAAAAATAGAAATATTTCGAAGTAGGTTTTTTTTTCAAAATTTTCTAGGTTCTGAAGTCTCACACTGATAATCAAGTTTCTAGATAACAATACTGATTCACTTCAAAATTGGAGAAAAAAATTTCAATAACAATAAGGTTAGTTTTTTCCCAGCAATTTCGATTTTTCCAAAATTCAAAAATCAAACCTTCTTCAGAACTGTCAATTTCAATACTGTATTTAAACTACAGTAATAAACCAATCAAATTTTTAATAAATGGATTTATTCATTAATGAAAACATGTTAGTTTACCAAAACCTGACATTAGATTTGCTAAAACAAATTATTTTTCTAGGGAGCTGTTCACAAACATAGACAGGAAGAAAATTGAATGTTAGAACTTCTTTGGATACAAAACCTATGATGGTTTCAAAATTTCTTCTGAAAAAAGTTCACCAAGGTTAGTTTTTGAATTAAAAAATAATTGATTTGAACTATCCAATTCTTGCAGATCATGTTACTGTATCTAAACTACAGTACTTGCAATTGATGAGAAGAACAGAACAATGAAGTTCAATTCGACACAAATTCAAGATTCCAATTGGAAAATCAAACAGGATTAGAAAAAAAAATGGAAAAATACTTCAAGGTTGGTTTAACATTTTTCTAGTTTCTGAATAAAATTGTGTAGTCTCACATTGATTATCAAGTCTCTAGATTACAGTATTCATCAACCAATTTTTTCAAAAATTCAATCTTTTTCAGAATTATCAATTTGGATACTGTATCTAAACTACAGTAATCGCACAAATCATCAAGACAAATCAGTAAGTTTCCCGAAATCTGAAATCAGATTTTTTTTTTGAAAACAACTTTTTTTTCAGGAAGAAGAGCGCAGTTGTTGATATTGCCCATTGACCAAGACGAGAACTGGCCCGAAGAAAAAATATAGTATCATTTCCATATGCATAAGTGGGAACTATCTCTGAAAAAAAGTATAGCAAAGGTTAGTTTTTCAATTGAAAAATAATTAATTTGAACTATCCAAATTTGCAGATCAAATTACTGTATCTAAACTACAGTACTTGCAATGGATGAAGCAACAGCAAACAATCGAAATAATGAAGTTCAATTCCACACAGATATTTCGAGCTTTTAATCGAAGAAATGAACAATCCGCTCGCTTATGTACGAAAACGATTCACTGCTATTTGATAAAAATGAAATTTGAAATTACCTGTGAAGAAAGAAAGCGTGGATTCAAGGTTGGTATTTTTTTTCCAAATCTCAGGGATTCCATTAAAAATTTCCAACATTTTTCCGAGAACTACTGTAGATTCGCACCTTTTAATTTATTCAGAAATAAGATTTTCCTGGTCAAATTATTCAATTTCAAAACTTCAAAAAACATTTTTTTTTCAGAATGTACCATTTTCATTACTGTATCTAAACTACAGTACTCTTCACTTATTCGATTCACATGGAGTATGGGGTTATTTTGCAGTGAGATCTTGAGAAGAAGACGAAGCAGAAATCGAAAACATTGAAGATCCTAAAAAATTTTGGAAAAATTCTAACATAAAATTTATTCAAGTGAGTTCAAGTTTTCGATTCTTGGGTCGGGTCCAATTTGAAACTTTTCCATTTTATCAAATCTCATTCCTTTAAAATATTATTTTTCAGTATATTCCGAAAAAAATAATCCAAGAAGGATGCCAACTTTATTACTGTATTTAAACTACAGTACTCTTCACTCATCAATTATCCAACTTCAATTGCTCCAGAGTTTTAAAGCATTATCCATTTTTTTCAATTTGGAATAAAAATTATTTGATCTGCATATTATTGATTTTTTGTGGGAAGCTTTGTTGATTGATTTATGACTATGCTAACAAAAGAAAATGTGAAAATCGTAAATTTTCTGCGCGAAAAAGTTTTGTGCAAACGAATTTGTTGTTTTTCTAGGGACTTCTCTTTACAGCTACCTTTTGATGAAAAAATCGAAATGATCTAGAAATAAAATTTGAAAAATTTGCATTCACCGGGGTTCGAACTTGTGTGTAGGATAACATGTGGAAATTTGAAAAATACGGAAAAAAAAACAAAATTTCCAATTTCAGAGTTCACCAACAGAAAATGTCTTCACTCATCAATTATTTAGAAAAAAATCAAAAATTTTACAAAAATCACGTTTTGCCACGTCATAACTCGTCACATGGGCATGTTAGGTAAAAAATAAACTACTCCACGTTGTTCAGGAGGTCAAAATTAGTCAGAAACCAAAAATGCAAAAAAAAAAATATAAAAAGTTCTTTTTTCCCGTGGGGATCGAACTTTTTGATTTTTCGGACAATCGCAGAGTGGGAGACAGATTCTCTAACCACTGCGCCACGAAGGCGCCAAGAGCAGCTGAATGAATGACTAATATATGGTTGATGTTTTCGGTGTTTTATTCAACTGGATGTCTATTTTTGAAGTGAAATACATTTCAGATAGATTTTTACACGCTGAAAACGTGTCTGTCGTCAGATTTTGTTCTAACTGCAAGAGAAAAAAGTTATGGGGGTTTGAAGATGATTTTTCTTCATTTGAAAAAAGACTAGTGAGTTTTCTGTGTGAAAATTATTTTTTCTTGAAAAAAGTTTGCAGGAAAATTTGAAAAAAAGTGGAGTGTTTTTGAGTGATTTTCAAAAAATGAATTTTTGTTCAAAATGAATTTTGAAAATACTTTTTCATATTGAAATTAAAGAAAAGAAGAACCAAAATGTTGATTTTTTTTTAATTTAAAAATTAAAGAAAATTATAAATTTTACTGCTCTTCAATTTTTTGTACTCAAACAACAAAAAATCCAACGTTCTGAAATTTTTCAACAATTTATTTAATGCTAAAAAACACAGTTAAGTTGATTGAGTTTCATTTGAAGCAAGAATCGGTACTGTAGTTAAGAATCTGAAAAGAAATGATTTTTGAAATCAGAAAATTTCTTTTATAAAATAACTCACCGTGAAAAATATGCCTAGCTCCGACACTGCATTTTCGTTGGAAGAATATTTTTTCGAAAATTTGAAACACGAGTACTGTAGTGTAGATACAGTAGTAAAAATCTGGAAACCAATAAATAGGACTGGAAAATGAAAATGAACTCGAAAAATTGACTTACTGTGACAATTTTTTGAACTTATGGAAATTTGCACATGCGGGTTAGATGTTCAATATATTCTCTGATGTTTGAAGCAAAAGTACTGTAGTTCAAATACAGTTCTGAAATTCAATGATTTTGGATTTTAATTTGGTTCAAAGATAAATTTACATGAAACTTTTTTTTCTAAGATTTATGAAATGCTTTTTGCAAAATATGGTCAGATGTTGATGTAGATTTGCGTGTGCCAATGATGATTATTAATTGAAGAGTACTGTAGTTTAGATACAGTAATGATAATCTGAAATGCAGTGATTTTGGATGATGTAGATTTGCGTGTGCCAATGATGATTATTAATTGAAGAGTACTGTAGTTTAGATACAGTAATGATAATCTGAAATGCAGTGATTTTGGAGTTTAATTTTGAAAAAATAAGCTTACTTGAAAATGTTTAAATTTTTCATAAAAAAATTATTGAAAAGTGATTTATGATTTGAGTTTTCTTCCCCTTCAAAATCCAGACAATTCTTCACTTTTTGTTCACCTGAAAAATCATAATTTTCTTTTGATTAACTGTAAAAAACTCACCATTTTCAGAAATTTCCAGATTTCCAGCTTCACCAGAAATATTCCCAAAACAACCCAGACATTCTGAAAATCAAACAATGTTTATGGAAAAAAACAGCGAAAAAAAAAGAAGAAAAACACATGTGGTTGACCTCACTTCGCCCTTTGAAAAAAACAAACAAAAATATTTTTCTCTTGGTTAAAAGTAAAATAGTTATCCGACAAAAAAAACAAATTTTTTTGTTCGAGAATTTTTCTCATTTTCCAATCGACACCTGTCGCGGAAGCAAGAACTTCAGTTATCTGTTTACAGGTCTTGGCGCGAAAAATAATATCGAAATTGAAAAAAAAAAGAACAACCAAAATGTTAGGAAAAATTTTGTATTTTTTTCCTCTCAAATTTTTTTGTACTCAAAAAAATCCAACGTTATGAAATTTTCCAATAATTTTTTTATTTAATGCTAAAAAATAATAACAATTAAGGGTCGATTCAATTTGAAGCAATAGAGAGTACTGTAGTTAAGATACAGTAGATTGGATCTGAAAAAAAATGATTTTTGAAATCAGAAATATTTTTCACTTACATTGGAAATAATTGGGTATATGGCTATCTCCAACACGGCATTTTCTAACCAAGGAATATTTTTTCGAAAATTTGAACCACGATTACTGTAGTGTAGATACAGTAGTATGAATCTGAAAAACTGGAAAATAAAAATGAACTCGAAAAATTGACCTACTGTGATAATTTTTTGAACTTTTGGAAGTTGGCACATGCGGCTCTGGTTTTGAAGTATATGTTCTTGAATGTTTGGAGCAAGAGTACTGTAGTTTAAATACAGTAATATGAATCTGAAAAAAATTATTTTTATTGAACTCGAAAAAATAAAAACTCACTTATAATTTTTTTCAATTTTTCACAAAAAAGATATTGTATTCGAGAGTACTGTAGTTTAAATACAGTAGTTTTCTTCCTATTCAAAATCCAGTGTTCACCTGAAAAATTATAATTTTATTTTGATTAACTAAAAAAGCTCACCATTTTCAGAATTTTCCAAAATTTCCAGCTTCACCAGAAATATTCCCAAAAAGAACCCGGACATTCTGAAAAACAAACGTTGTTTATGAAAAAAACGGCGAAAAAAAGAAGAAAAACACATGTGGTTGACCTCACTTCGCCCTTTGAAAAAAATAAACAACAAAAATATTTTTCTCTTGGTTAAAAGTGAAATGTTATTTAACAAAAAAAAAAGAAAAGACAAATTCGGAGGGTGCCGTCTTTGGCGTCTTTTCCCCTGTTTTTGTTGGAAAAATATTTTGATTGGCATGGTTTTTATGAGCGGAAAATGATTTGATCAACATTTTTGGTTCCTTATGCATCAGAAAAAATTGTTTATTCAAAGTGCTTCGTCATCAATTTTTTTCTAACATTTCTCACGAACATGAAATAACTCAAATTCAATGTAATATTGATTATAAATGTTTTCACTGATAAATTTTAACTTGAAGATTACTTCTCTCAAAAAAAAATAAAATAAAACTCACCAAGATCTTCATTTCTTTTTTCTTCCAGCTGCAATATTTTCAGCAAAATGTTTTTCAAACAATATTTTATAAGACAAACAGCTGTTGATCCTTTTTTTCAGAGTGAAAAAAAATGTATGGAGAAAATATGTATTTATATTCAGCAAAAAATGTATAACGCAAATACAGATGATAGCGAATTTCAAAGTTTTCCAAAATTTTTCTTAACCCATACTTTTTTCATGGAATTTTTGCAAAGCATCGTTGAGTGCCCTTCTCTCTTCTTCTAACTTTCGCAAACGAGCAGTGCCACACCAATACTCATTGGAATTTTCAGATTCAGAATCACTTTTCCCAATCAATTTTGCATCAGCAAAATCACACAAGAACAATGCCATAGCAATACAAATAATCTGAAAGAATAAGAACAAAATGAAAACAAAAAAAAAAGATCACACTCACCAGAAGCTTCATTTTCTTCAACTGAAATGTTTAGATTATTTTTTCAAAATTTATATATGCCGCAAATGACATGACGATGATATTGATGACAAATGATTGAATCATTTTTAGAGTTTCGCAATTTTTCAGTGGGACAGAATTTTTGTTCAAACTCTCTTTCAACTGAACATTTAGGGTTCGAAAAATCACAACTGACTTTTCTTTTTCAAATTTTTGTGACTTAAGAGAACTGATAACAAGTTGTAATTCTAATAAATAAATCTCAGGTTTTGAATTTTTCTGTAATTATTGAAAATTTCGTGACGTGTTCAATTGCAGTTCGGAATCTAAAATGGGAAAATCGACCCAAGACAGTTTCCCTTTTTCAGAAAAAAATGTTTCATTCTTGGACCGGACGCTTCACCGGGGTAAAATAATTTTTTTAAATTTACATTTAGTATTTTGGTTCATGATAAATGAGAATTTTTATTTGAATTCTGATGGTTTTTATGGGTGGAAAATAACAATTTTAGCTTCTTCTTATGCTTAAGAAAACTAAGAAAGGGCTTAGAGAGTTTAAGGAATTTTTCAAAGATTTTTAAATTTTAATTCAAATTTTAAATCTTAAAAGACTTTAGAGTTTCAAGTTATAACTGAATTTTTCAAGTTTTTTTTTTAAATTCAAATAAATAATTCATTTTTTCATGAAAATTCAGAAGCTCAGAAAAAGTTACAGAAAAATTCTACTCCACCTCAAATTCTGAAAACTACAGATCAATGCTCAAAAAAATTCCGAAATAATTTGATCAATATTTTCAGATTCTTCTGATGCTTTAAGAGACTTAGAGAGGGCTTAGAGAGTTTAAGGAATTTTTGAATGATTTTTAAATTTTAACTACTTGAATTTTAAATCTTAAAAGACTTTAGAGTTTCAAGTTATGATTGAATTTTCCAATTTTTTTAAATTCAAATAAATAATTCATTTTTTCATGAAAATTCAGATTTTGAAATTTCTCTATCTAAAAATTCTACTCCACTTCAAATTCTGAAAATTACAGATCAAAACAACAATGCTCTAAAAAATTCCAAAATACAAATCATCATTTTTTTGAAAATCTTCCAAATATGCATACCCTAGCTGAGGCTACACTATAGCCATGGGGAACATAAAAAAGTATGCACACACACATTGTATATGCGCACTGTTTTTCTTATCCCCCCTTTTTTGTTGCATGTCTATTTTTTATTGATTTTCTTTGAAGGTTTCTGGACCAAAAGTTTATGAAGTTGGCCTTTTGTTTCTAATTTTTTTTTTGAAAATTTAAATTTTTGGAGCTTGAAATTTTTGGATTCTCAGAGGTTGTGCCTTCTACTTTTCTGAACTCTCTGAAGAGCCAAAAATTTAGAATTTTCTGAAATTTGCGGTTTTGAGAGCCGATAACTCATGTTAGAGAAGATTTTCTGAAAAACTGAATGCACGACGTTTTTCAGGAGTGTCGATTTACCAACTTCACAAATTTTTGGTTAGAAAATCGGTAATTTTTTAGAAAAAAATTGTGACTTACAGAAAATAGTCTCATGGATTGCAAATTCAAATTTTTTTTTAAAAATGGTCAAAACTTATAAGTTCAGTAAATTGTAAACAAGATTTTCAGAAAATTCTCAACTTTTTGCCTATTTTTCAGTGAATATGCAAGAAAATGAAGAGGAAACATGGAAGTGCGCCCTATTGATAATACCCTCCTGTCTGGCACTCTCGCACATGTGTGTATGTGTGTGTGTTTTACAACTCAGTGCGCATTGTCTTTCTTGTCCTGCCTTTTGGTCGCGCGTCTGTTTTTTATTGATTTTCTTTGAAAGTTTCTGGACCAAAAGTTTATGAAATTGACCCTTTTTTTTTGAAAATTGACATTTTTTGAGCTTATTCTTTATTTTAACGAAATGAAACGTTTTTACAGACTTGGTGTAGTTTTGGCTGCTGTGGTTTTGGTTCAAGTGACTCAGTCTTGGATCGTCAATTCGCTCACATTTTCTTGCTGAACTTCTTGCTGAACTGTTTCAATTTCGCTCACAGTCAATCAATTCGCATCACTCTTCTCGAAATCTTCTCGATCCCTGCTCAATTCATCGGATTCCGGTTCACGTGACTCAGTCTTGGATCGACAATTCTCTCACACTCATCGATTCATTATTTTGCGTTTGTCTTGAAATTGCTCAAGATCCTCAGGCTTGGCTTGTCATTTTCTCACTCTTATCAAGGCATCAATTTGCATCACACTTCTCGAAATCTTCTCAACCCCTGCTCTATTCATACCGATTCTCTCGATTTATTTATTGATCCAAATTTGTTTGATAAAATGAATCATCGCGAAACCATGCCGATATTGAATGTTAATGAGATTGTGTATATTATTTGGCAGTATTTGAATTCAAACGGTGAGAGCTTTCGTTTTTTTTCGCGGAAACTTTGAACAAAAATTAGCAAAAATAATCCTCTAAAAATTTTTTTTCTGAAATTTGCGATTCAAAGGTGGAGTCTGAGCAGAAAATAAGTTATGCTCATATCCACCTCAAGTTTCTCCAAAAAAATATTATCAAAAAAATATTCCAAATTACTATGAATAATTATAAGTAATTCAGGTTATCGAGGAATCGCAAAACAATTATGGAGAACCGCTGACATGTCTCTAATTTACAATAAAAATGCCAACCTTATCCCAAACTCCGCGCTACGAACATTATTGTCAAGAGCTATTGATGGGATGAAGAGAAATGATTTGGATCGATTATCACTTTTTGGCGCGGTCAAACGAATCCATCATGGATGCCACGAAAAGGAGGGTTATTATGTGGATAATGGAAAGGAACTGGATCAACTTAATTTTGAAGCGGAAGAAAATTTGGATGATATGGGAATTGACGAAGAGGAAGAGGGAGACGAAGAAGAAGAGGAAGACGAAGACGAAGAGGAAGACGAAGAACAAGGCTCAGATATGGATGTGGATGATGATGAAATGGACGGTGATATATTTGTTGTTCAACAAATGCATCCACGTGCACAAGAAAATCCACCAATACTTCCACCCTCCAAATTATCAGTGTATGAGTTGGAAGCGGTTCGCTGTAAATTCAATCCGGTATCGAATGTTCTGGCCACAACATCTTCAAATGTAGATGTGACATTGCATGAACTTGAAGGGACACAAGCAGTAAAATCGATTACTTTGACGCTTACCAGTGGAGCTCAACAGGATGTATCGTTGATGGTTAGTTTATTTACATATATCATGCATCGGAAAAGGATTGATTGATCTAGAATTTTTGTCAGGCATCTGAATTTGCCGAAGATTTTCAATCATTTGCAGTTTTTCACGCTGGAAAAGTTTCTGATTTCAGTTTTTGGCTGAACGACTCTCTGAAGAGCACAAAAATGAGTTGCGTTTTTGAGAGCCATTACTCATGTTAGAGAAGATTTGATCAAAAACGATTTTCCAAAAATTCTCAACTTTTGGCTCATTTTTGTGCTCTTCAGAGAGTCGTTGAGCAGATTTTAAAAAATCTACTGTATTTTCCGGAGAAAAAAACAAAGATATAAAATTTGTCGTCAAATTGAAAAAAGTATTTTTATTTCAGCGAGTCACGTCTTTTAATTGGAATAATTTCGGCACAAGTTTCGTATCAACATATACAAGTGGTGTTTGTAGGGTGTGGTCCTCAACAGGAAACATCGAGAAAAGGATCGACGCACACTCAGGCCCATGTAATATCGCGAAGTTCAATGAGAATGGTGAATTGTTAGCCACTGGTGGACAGGATGGAAAAGTAGTGATATGGAATGCGAATGGAAGTGTGAATTCGACTTATTCGGCTCACAGAGGTTCAATTGCTGACGTGGTTTGGATAAGCGATTATGAATTTGCGACTTGCGCTTCCGATGAAGTCATCCACATTTTCCACATTGGAAATCTGCAACCGATTCGATCGTATTTTGGACATAACTCGGCTGTTGTTGCGATCAAATTTGACAAAAATGCAAATCAGTTGGCCAGTCTCGACGAGAATAACTGCATCAAAATTTGGGCAAAAAATGCGGAGAATCCACAGTTCACCATAAGAAAAGATCAACCAATTCTTGCGTTTGGCTGGAACCCAAGGGGACGGTTTATTGCATGGTTAGTTTTTTTTTTTAAATTTTGTTATGGACCTAGAGATTTTCCATAAGAAATGTACCAGGCCTGTGCCGGAAATTTTCCGATTTTCCGGTTTTTTCAAAGAAAAAAAAACTGTACAAATGATTTTTTTTCAGCACTGCAAATCGAGTCGTCGAGTTATATGACACGAGATCGGGGGAGATCATTGGAAAAATGTTGGGACATCTTTCCAAAGTTAGATGTCTCGCATTTTCCCCCAATGGTTTATACTTGGCCAGTGGCGACAATAATGGAAACATTCTTGTTTGGGATCTAACGGTAAGTTGTTTCAAATATGTTTCGAAAAACAATACACTATTTTTCAGACACTCGAAATCGTTGTGAAGTATGGTCATGGGAATAATGGCGGTGTCTCGGATGTTGACTGGAACACCCAAGGAACGGTTATCGCGGCCACAACTTCGAAAGGAAAATTGATTTTGGGAGATGTTGAGACATTTGTGTGATGAATTTGCGCCTGGTTCTTCAACTTCTCACTTCATCAGTTTTTTATCGATCTTCTTCCACGATTTTTGATGATTCTTCATCTTTTTATTGTCAATTTTGCGGGTATACTATTGCATTTTATTGTTGTGATTTCTGGCAATATTATTTATTTTCGTATGACCCCCCTCCCCCACTTTTATCTGATGTTTTTTCTGAATTGCGCGCAAATTATTATAGTCAAATTGTATTTTGTGATCTGATTGTAAATACCAGCAATACATATTTGTCATATCTTCCCCCCCCCCCTCCAATTCACCATATCAGCGCGCTTTCCCATTACTTATCTCAAACATGATGTGATTGAGCCCATTTTCCTTCTAGTCATTCTCAAATTATTCGCCTCTTCCCCCGATTTTTTATTCAAAAAACTGCATTTATTTGTGAATTTCATTGGTTTCCATCTCGAAATCGTGAGCGATTAATTATTGTAAAATATTATTGTAAAACATTGCTCGAACAGATCCCCATTTTGTTTTGAATACGGGAAATATTTATTTCTTGTATTTTTCTTCTTCTTCCCGTCCTCCTGGTGACAAATTTCTTCTAGGTTCTCAATGTTCACTTTTTTGTATAATTTGCTCGCTTCTTCCCTCAATTTTTTTGTGAGGTTAACAAAATGTTAGCGATATTTTTTTGCAGTATATCAACGTGTTGTTTTGTGAATTTTCTTCTTATTCTCATTCGCCATCTCATTTTCAATTGTCGGTTTTTATTACTGGTTTCAGATTGTCCGGTGTTATGAATACATAAAGTGTGAATTCTTTTGAGCCAAGTTTTAAAGAATTATTAACAATTAGAGTTCAAAAAATTTAGGAAAATGTTTCAATTGATGTTTTTTGTTTTTCTTTTTGCAATGATGTTTTTTCTTTAGAAAAAGAATTGATATGAAACAAAGAACGGGAGTTTAATGAATTTGAAATTTGAGTTAAAAAAATAAAGATGAGTTCAAATAAATTTGAACAGTCTACCTTTTTAATAAAAATTTGAAAAAACTCGGGCCGATTTTTTTTTTTGAAAAAACTCGGGCCGATTAATTTTTGAAAAAACTCGGGCCGATTTTTTTTTTTGAAAAACTCGGGCCGATTTTTTGAAAAACTCGGGCCGATTTTTTTTTGAAAAAACTCGGGCCGATTAATTTTTGAAAAAACTCGGGCCGATTAATTTTTGAAAAAACTGGGGCCAATTAATTTTTGAAAAAACTCGGGCCGATTTTTTTTTTTGAAAAAACTCGGATCGATTAATTTTTGAAAAAACTCAGGCCGATTTTTTTTTTGAAAAAACTCGGACCGATTAATTTTTGAAAAAACTCGGGCCGATTTTTTTTTTGAAAAAACTCGGGTTTTGAAAAAAGGTTATCCCATTAATTTTTGAAAAAACTCGGGCCCATTAATTTTTGAAAAAACTGGGGCCAATTTTTTTTTTTGAAAAAACTCGGGTCGATTAATTTTTGAAAAAACTCGGGCCGATTAATTTTTGAAAAAACTCGGGCCGATTAATTACTGAAAAAACTCGGGCCGATTAATTTTTGAAAAAAACTCGGCCCGAGTTAAAATCGGATTCAATAATTTTTTAAAAAACAGTTTGATGAAGTCATCCATGGCAAAATTAGGAAGCCTTCATGATTTAGCCACGAGTCATTTTTTGATTTAAAAAAAACTAGGAATTTTTCATGAATTTGTTTTTCTGTTTTTAACTGGGAAAAAAGTGAAAAAAGGATTATAAATTTTGAAATTAACAACCAATGAACTGAATTTTGAAGAATTTCTAGAGACGAATTCGAAAAATTGGAGCATTTTGAAGCATGATGCCTTGAGCACACAAGATCACAAAAAAACGTGAATTCGAAACTACTGCCCAGTGGAACTCAAAAATCATCGCCGATCATCGTTCGCTTCCGCAAGCATCCTATTTTCAGATTATTTTTCTTTGGCTTTGAAATAAATGTTTTTTTTTTTCATAAAAACCAATTTGTCCGAAAATCAACTTTTTTTGAGACTAAATATTTCATCAAGTTTGGTTTCACATTTTTTTTGAACTATTTTCTAGTTCCTGAAAAATTTGTAGAAGTCTTCAAGGGTTTAGAAAGCTTAAGGAATTTTTGAATGCTTTAAGATTTTAGAGTTTCAAGTTACAATTGAATTTTTTGTGTTTTTTTTTCATTTGAATAAATAATTCATTTTTTTCATGAAAATTCAGAAGCTCCGATTTGATTTTGAAAAATCCTAATTTTGAGAAGTTACAGAAAAATTCTACTCCACTTCAAATTCTGAAAATGCTCCAAAAAATCAATCATTCCAAAATACAAATCATCATATTTTTTTGGAAATCTTCCAAGAGTCTACAGGGTGACCCAAAAAAACTGAAACAAACTTGGCTCAATAAAACCTATTCCCCAATTTTTAAACTGAACATTCTGATCATGAATTATACATTCCAATACCATTAGCTAAATAACTGTTAAATTTGTTTTGGAAATTCACGTGTTTCACGTGATCCGCACTAGGGTGAAGAGTAAAATTGAAAACGTTGTTTGGACGCAACTCTTCAGAAATTGCAAACTTTGAGTTTCAGTGTCTCTAACTATCTTCGGAGCTCTCAGATCTCTTATATGTTTTATGAATCAAATAAAGCAACTCTAGAGGAGCATTTTTCACTATACTTTTCTTAACTTTCGTTTCGAATTACATATTTTACGAGTGGTTTTGTGAAACCGGTCGAATTTTTCTGTTTTCATGAAAGTTTTGTCTCTGACTGGCACCAAAACCAAAACTTCGACTATTCATCTTCCATCTTTGAACAAGAAAAAAGGATTCGATAACACTTGGAAGAGATTATAGTTTGACAATGGAAGATAATGAAAAAGGTATGACTCATTACTACTGTAGTTTTTCCTCATTTACTTTCAGAACCATCTGGTATTCCACGTCTTCCATCAGATTTGCCAGAAAAAGAAAAAACAACAAGCAAACGAAAATCATATTTGAATTTGATACCAAATTTGAATGCGATAAATCCATTTTCAAAAGAAAATGAATTCAAAAAAACAATCAAAAAGAAGTTTTATTCAAGAAGAGGAAGTGTGCCATATTAATTGATTTTTGAACATGAAACTATAATTTCTCAGGAACAAATTTAATTCCCGGATGACAATATCTCATATAACAATACGTGTTAAAATTGTATATAAATTTTTTGTAATAAATTATTTTATATTTGAATAGTTCTTTCAACAATTGAACTAATTTTTGGTGTAGATTTTTTAAAAAATTCAAGAATTTCTCGAACTTTTTCCATAAAATGGCTATTACTTGCAATCATAACAATTGTTGAAACCATTGAATGAGTTGATATTAAAATCATTGTATCAGTTGCTAATTCTGAAAAATTTTGAGGATCAGAATAAAAAAAAATATTTTTAATAGATAGATAACATAAATACCTTGATATTCAACATAATTATTCAAAATTACTGTAAAAATAATAATAAGTGGAATACCAACACAACTGAAGGGAATAAAGCATTGTAAAACAAGAGTAATTAGAGCAGTTTTGTGAAGTTTGAAAGTCGAAGCAGACATGAATTTACGCATTTTTTGAAGGATGTAAATTGTATGACCAGTGAGGAAAATACCGAATCTGAATGGAAAAATAAAAAGCTTTGGATCAATGTGAAAGAAATTTGAGAATTTTACAACAGAGTCCTAATAAAAAATATAAAAATTCAAGTAGCTAACGTTTGAATTTACACTCCAAGAGCTCTTTTTTCTTTCAAAAAACTCCTACATTGCAAATATGCAAATAAACAAAGGAGGTAGCATTCCAGCAATAATTAGCCATAAATTATTTTCATATTCATACACAATTGATCCAGGAATATCCAAAATATGTAAACATTTTGGAAATTTTTGGAGAAGAATCAAATATTGTTGATGTTTTGAAAGAGTTCCATTGTGAAAACAACCAGCAACTAAAAATGGAAAACAATGAGCCAGAAAATTCATAAAATAATTGATTGATTTTGGAACTTTTAGTCTGGGTGATAAATCAGATGCAGCATCATTTCGAAATTGAAAACAACTGATAAGTGCTGGAAGTTCGAAACAGAAAAAGAAGAAATAAAATAGTGTGCTCAATTCTGGTGGGAAAAGATTGACTGTAATTGAAGATGAATCAAATCCGCCAAGCATTGGAAAATAATAATAACCTGGAGCAATAAGTGACATATACACTTCAACACACATTGTTGTTATAAGAAAATATAATTGACATAAACGATATTTTGATTTATTTATTTTTGAATGTTGAATTATCAAATATATTCCAAATCCATTTATTGCCATCGATAAAACTGCAATCGAATGGAGGATTACTGTATAATAAATTGGTGGAGATCTCGGACAAATTAGTTCCATTATTTTCAAATGAAATTTCTAGAACTTTGTAAAAACGTAAAATCCCACTGATTTCTTAAAATAAATTTCACCTGTTTGTTGAAGAAAATTTCACCTGTTTGTTGAAGAAAATTTCACCTGTTTGTTCGAGAAATCACATGAAATCGAAAAAATTAAAAAAAAAAGAAATAGAAAAGAAAAACCGTATTTTATTATAAGTGTTTGTGAAGCCGATTTCTTTATAATGCTTCCGAAAACATCTGAATCATGCAAAAATAAGTGTTTTTGTTTCAGAAGCTGCTGAGTTTTGATTGGAGTTTGGATGGCGATCGATTTGTGACCGGCTACAGTGATGGACGCGTTTGTCTCTGGTCCAATTCACAAGGTGCGCAGCATCGATTGAATCATACAAATGGACCAGTTAATGTTGTCAAAATCTGTCCGAATTCTGATTATATCATCACAGGCGGAAATGATAGATCCATAAATGTTTGGAATATGGATGGCACAATCAACACTTCATTCAAATCGCATGACGCGACCATCAATGATTTGGAATGGATATCTGGAGAAGAGTTCGCTTCTGGTGGCAATGATGAGAATATCCATATTTACAAAATCGGAGTTCCAGAACCAATTAGAATCATTTCTGGTCACAGTGGATCGATCTTGTCGATAAAATATGACCGAAACTCTAATCAGTTGGCCAGTTTGGCAGAAGATGAAACACTTCGAACCTGGTCAGTATTTGGCGCAACACAACGTTACGGATTCAAAATTGCACCACAATCCGCCTGCTTCTCCTGGAATCCGAAGGGATTTTTCTTGGCGTAGTTAGTTTATTCAATGGAATTTTATGGGTTAATTTTTTCTTTGACTTTTTTTCAGCGCTTCTCAACAAGCCGTCAAGTACTTTGACACAAACAGCGGAGATTTTGAGTGCGAATTGAAGGGACATCATGCTGTTGTTAGAAGCCTCGCGTTCTCTCCGGATGGTGCATTTTTGGCAACAGGCGATGCACGTGGAACGATTTTCGTTTGGTGTTTGAGGGTAAGTTTTTTTTGCGATTTATCTGCAAAAAATACATTGTTTTTCAGACTTTCGAAATTGTTGTCGGTTTTCAACGTGAAATCCAACCTGCTATTGGTGCGATCACCAAAATTGATTGGAACTTCGATGGCACAATCATCGCTGCGACAACTTCTACTGGCTTATCTATTCTCCTTGATGTCTCGAACTTTGTTGGAAACATGATGCTTCATTGATTCAATTCTCGTAGAAAATCAACCATCAATTCATATTTGTCAAATTTGCCAGCCGTGCTTATTCCATCAATTATCATACTTTTATCCATATGCTCCGATTCTTCTCAAAATTGCTTTTAGTTGTGAATTTTGTTGGATTGGATCGAAATTGTGAGCAATTAGTATTGTAGAATAACAGTGCTCAAACTCATTTGCATATTTATTTGTAGTCTTTTCTTCTTCCCGTTCCCCTGGCGACAAATTTCTTTTAGGTTCTCAAAATTCACCTTTTTTGTATAATTTGATTGTTCTTCCCCCAAGTTTCCCTGATGATTAGCGCTTTATTTTTGCAATATCTCAAAATAGTGTTTTGAGATTGAACCAGCTTATTATTATTATCAAATTTTTTGCTTCTTCCCCCAATTTCCCGTGCCATTTACAAAATATTTGGCGCTTTATTTTTGCAATATCTCGACGTATTGTTTTGTAGTTAGGCGCATTTTCATCCTCATTCCCATTCTTCTTTTCCATTTAATTCTCATTCGCCATCTTAAATTCAATTCTTTTTTTTTTCTGGTGAATTTTGACGGTTTTACATAAAGTGCGATTTTTTGAGCCAAGTTTTGAAAAAGTTTCAATTTTAGAGTTCAAAATTTGGAAAGATGTTTAAATTGAAGTTTTCTGTTTTTCTTTTTGCAATGATGTTTTTTCTTTAGAAAAAATTGATATGAAACAGAGATCGGGATTTTCATCAATTTGAATTTTGCTCTCTTAACCAGGTAATTTGACTAATCAACTATTGTTTCTCAAAAAAAAGCACAATGAAAAATCAAATGATTTTGCTGAATTTGTGAACTGTCTGCGTCTCTCTTTGTGATAGCATTTTTTACATCTATTTTTTAGAACTCGTCTTGTTTTTCTATTAACTTTAATGTTTTTCAATTATTTTATCAAGTTTGGTTTTCCAATCGACATAATTTTTACATTTTTGGATTATTCCAAATCTGTTACTTTTTATTTTGTAACTAATCGACTTACAATTTTTAAAAAAACTTATTGAATCTCTTTTTTTATTTGCATAATTATAGACATGACCGCCTCCAAACAGAAATTTCGGTTTGGAGACATGACTTTTTCTCAATAATTTCATTTTTGGATGAAATTCTGAATTTTCTTTTCTTGTTTTTTTTTTCTGAGAAGCTTTGATGATTGACTTATGACTATGCTAACAAGAGAGTAGAGTTATAATAAATCGTAAATTTTCTGCGCGCGAAAAAAAATGTGTTGAGGGATTTTTGTGGGAGGAAGCTTTTTTTTAATTAAAAAAAAATCAGATTTTTGGCTCATGCTCAGGACCACAAAATTTTTATTTTTGAAAAAAGAGCCCCTGCAAATATCACACAAACAATTGAATAAAAGCTTTGACTAAACAGCATCAAATCTAAAAAGTGCATATCCTCCTGTAATATTAGCATTCGGTTTTGCAAAATTTTTCTGCATGTTTCCTTGATCATTTGTGTCAAAAACCAACATTCCCTTCTCGTCAAAAATTGCATTTGTCACATTGCGTTTTGGCATTTTATCAGGAAAAATTCCATTTTTCAAATACATGTTGATAAATTGTTCTTTGTTGTATCTCACATAATCTATAATTGCATAAAATTCCGGATCAATAATTGTGTAGTTTTTTGCTTTCAAATGATCCCAGGCATTTGAAAGGAACTTTTCTGTTTCGGAATATGGATCTAAATTTGAAGACAGTGCAATAGCAAAGATTGAGAGAATAATGAAAGCAAAACGCATTTTTGGTGGGAAAATATTCTGATTGATATGGTTTTTATGGGCGAAAAATGATTTGATCAACGATTTTGGTTGCGAAATATTTTTGATCTACTTTTTACATAGAAAATTAGTTCCAATCAATATTTTTTTTTCGAAAAAACTCTTCAATTCATAAATACAAATAGTAAATTCAAACACGAACAATCAAAAGTTTGAAAAAATCAATCAATAAAATCGTAATCACAGAAAATAAGAGTGTTTTTTCCATGTTTAATTATTCCAGGTTCTGTTTCACCATGTCCAAACCATTTGTGCGATAATTCAATCAATTTAGCACAAACTGATTCTGGGCAAATCTTGAGATTCAGCAGTTTTGAAGAATCAGAAGGTCTCTGAAAAATGTTTATATAAAAAATAATTGAATTTTTAAAATTCGCAAAAAGCAGAAACCCAACAAACCTGAGTTTTCAGGAACAGTTCGATTCCCTCATAATCTTCCTCGTCAAAATCGCGTTCAATCTTATAACAACTATCAATATGTACGTGAGCGGCCATCTGAGTTTTTTCCAAAATTGTAGACATCATCGATTTTTTGTAAAATGGGATGTTTCCATTTAAGCCCAAATAAAGCATATCTCCTCTCTCTGAATTGAATTTGAGACTCTGCACAATTTTTTCGAGCTCCTCCAATGTCAGATTCACATCACTACAATAAAATCTTGCAAAGTTTTGCATATTTCGAAGTTTGCAGCAAAAATTCTCCAGGCGTCTTTCTCGAACAATTGGGTCGATAGTGTTTAAAATATGCGCGATTGTTAAATCTTGAACATTTTCCAAAAAATCTGTTAAATCCAAGGATGATTCGAGAATTGTTGAATTCTCATATGTTAACCAAATTGGTCGATACCAATTGAGTTGACGAATTCCGGTTATTGGAAAAACAGCAAAATCTTCTGGGGGGTATTTCACTGGATCGCGCTTGTATTTCGGAATGTAGTCATTCATAACTTCAATGTTGTTATTTTTTATTCCAAAGTGAAGAACGGGAATAACATTGGAGTCAACCAAACTGAAAAAAAAACATTTTTTTTATTTAAGGTTGAGCTTGGAAGTAAGTTTTCCTAAAATTCAGAACTTGTGTTAACTCTATAGGAATAAGAAGCTTTCAATTTTCCTTCTTTTTACTAACCTTTCTGTTCTATCAAGTGAGTCTAGAAATTCTTGAATTTGTTTTGAAACACTTCGCAATCTGACAATATCGATTGATTCCAAATAAGTGTAAATCTTCTCAAGGATTTCAAGCGGAATATCGGTTATTGTTGTCTGAAAAATCAGAAATGCAAATTTGATTCAAAATTATACAAAACTCACAGATGTTTTGTTTTCACAATCAGTAGTAGAAATATCCATTTTTGGTACTTCGATCTGAATTTCTGAAAAAAATGGTACGGTGGATGAGAGAGGATGAGAAATTGGAGACGCAGAGAAATAAAAACACATCTGGTTGACCTAACTCCGCCTTCTAAAATATGCATACTCACAAAAAAATAAACAAAAAAAAGCATTATCTATTTTCTACTAACTAAAAAGTAAAATAGTTATCCAACAAAAAAAAAGCGAAAAAAAAAATCAAATTTATTGATTTTTCTGTGGCGCCGTTCTTGGCGTCCTTCCCCCTTTTTTTCTTCGAGAAGTTTCTTTTTCCAATCGAAACTCGTTTCTTTTCTGACTACTGTAGCTCCTTTAGCACTAAATTTCATCACTTTTTTTTGGTCCTAAATTTTTCTATTTTTTTTCTAGATTTTTGCAGTATTCAGATATAATTTTTAATTAGATTTTTAAGGCCTACTTAAGGCCCCTTCTGACTACTGTAGTTCCTTTGATCAATTTTTCCTCTTGCTAAATTATTTTAATTCTTTCAGAATGGGAAATTTGGAGTACTGTATCTAGACTACAGTAATAAATATTTTTCAATGAAAAATTCATCAAGGTTGGTTTTCTCTATCGATTTTTAATTCGAAATATTATCCCTAAATTTTTCCAGATTGAAGTACTGTATTCAAATTACAGTATTCTTGTTGACCGATCGTTGAATCAGTTCATAAACATGAGGAAAAATGATTAAGGTTGGTTTTTTTTCATTAAAGAATACTGTAGGTACAGTAGTTCAGATTTTTCAACATCAAACTACTGTATCTAGATTACAGTAATCCGAACATTTTTCAGACTCCAATCAGCGTGGAAAATTAGGCGCATATATTGATTATTTTTAAAAATTTTCAAAAATTTTGTCAAGGTCAGTTTTGTAAAACAAATAAAATCTGTACTGTTAGTTCCAATTTTTGCAGATCAAACTACTGTATCTATACTACAGTACTCTGGATTATCAAAATTGAAAAAAATATTCAAAAGTGTGAGAAGTACCCAGTTCGAAAAATTGAAACAGAAATCTTTCAAAAATGAATTCAGGTTAATTTTTTTTCAATTTTCTATAATTTTGAAACTCAATTTTGAATTTTTTTTCAGAACTAGATTTTTTTCAGATCTTGAAAATTCCAATCAAAAATGACATGATGTAAAGGTACTGTATCTAAACTACAGTAATCATCCAATCAATGTTTATTGCACAACTTTTTGTTTGTGAGAAGTTCGGAAAAGATAAAACCAGTTTGGCAAAAGAAAAAATTACCAAAAATGGATTCAGGTTAGTTTTTTTGGAAACCGTTAATTTTTTGGATAACATTCATAAATTTTAATTTTTGCAGATCAAACAACTGTATTTAAACTACAGTACTCAATGGTCAATTGTGAAGTTCTCCGAAAAAGTTGTCCGCTGCTTGCCCAATTTTTTGAAATGAAATATTTTTAATCTACATACTTTGTACATGAGGAGCTATTTCGGAACTTCCGATCAATATTTTCTGAACTGGAAAAATGGGAAAAAATTTGGTGAGAAACTTGATTCATGACTTTTCAAACAAAAGAAAAGTTGAGAATCGTAAATTTTTTGCGCGCCAAACTTTGTGCACAAAAAATTTGTTGCTCATTTTATAGGAACTACACCTGGAACCTTAGGCACGAAAAATTTGGTATAAAATTTTTATAATCTTCATTTTAAAAATCCATAAAAATTTAGACAAAATCAAAAAAAAGTTCTTTAATTATCCACGGAGATAAAGAATGTTTTGTCCATGTTCAATCATTCCAGGTCTTGCTTCACCATGTCCAAACCATTTGTGCGATAATTCGATCAATTTTTCACAAACTGATTCTGGGCATGGCCCGACACTCAATTCTAACCTTTTTTCGGGATTGGGACTCTGAAAAAAAAAATCAAATTTGAATTTTTGAAATCCGCGCAATGCAGAATATCCCACTTTCTCACCCTAGCAAACCTGAATTTTCATGAACCATTCGATTCCCTCATAATCTTCCTCATCAAAATCTCGTTCAATATGACGATTGGTGCTAATACGTACTACACGGGCTATCTGTGTTTTATCCAATATAATTGACATCATCGATTTTTTGTAAAATGGTATATTTCCATTCAAAGTTATATTAATCACACCGGGATCAATCATATCGTCAGTTGGATTGAATCTAAAACTCTTCACAATTTTTTCGAGTTCCTCAAATGTCAGATTCTCATCACTACAATGAAATGTTGCCAAGCTTTGCATTTTTCGAAGTTTGACGCAAATATTCTTCAGTCGATTTTTTCGAACAATCGGGTCGGTAGAATGTATGATATCGACGAGTGCTAAATCTTGAACATCTTCCAAAAAATCTTTTAAATTCAAAGAGGATTCGAGAATTGTTGAATCCTCATAGTGTAGCCAGATTGGTCGATACCAATTGAGTTGACGAAGTCCGGTGATTGGAAAAAAATTGAGGATTTCTGGAGGGTATTTCTCTGGATCGTCCACGTATCTCGGGATTTCTTTATTCTTAATTTCAATGTTGTTGTTTTTTATGGCAAAGTGAAGAACGGAATTAAGTTCGGAGTTATTCAAACTGAAAAAAAAAACAACATTTTTTAAAATTAAATGTGGAGCTTGGAAGTTTTCCTGAAATTCAGAGACCAATTTCAAATTCAAAAAATTGATCACTGACCTTTCTGTTTGATCAATCATGTCTAGATTTTCTTGAATCGATTTTGAAACACTTCGCAATCTGACAATATCGATTGATTCCAAATATTTTTGAATCTTTTCAAGTACATCAATCGGAACATCGCTTAGTGTTGGCTGAAAAATCATACATAGAAAAAATTGATTCACAATCTGAAATGAAAAAAAACTCACAGAATTTTCGTTTTCGGGAGTAGGCATGTTTTTGGTGCACAAAAGTTAATAAAATAAAATGGTGGTGTGGCGTGGGGTGATAGATAGAGAGAGAGAGAGAGTTTAGAGACGCAGAGAAAGTGTTTTCTGGGAAATTACAATGAGCGAAAGGGCCTTGTCTTTTGGTAGATCAAATTTTTGACAAGAATATTGGAAGAATTTGCAGTACTGTAGACCACGATTATTGATTTTTTTTTCATGAACTATATTTGATTTTGAAAAAAAATCTTTATTTAACAAAGTTAAAATAATTTGGACAATAAATTCAAATAAGGTTATTCAAGTAAAAAAAAACTTTATATAATTTCAAAAATTGTCTACCTACGGAAATTTACAGTGTTTTGTCCATTTTTAATAACTCCAGGCCTTGTTTCACCATGTCCAAACCATTTGTGTGATAATTCAACCAATTTATCACAAACTGATTTTGGGCAAACAAAATTCAGTTTTCTTTTGGAACCAGGGATCTGAAAACAAAAAAATGTGGCAAGTTTGAATTCTTGAAATTCGCCAGCAAAAAAAAAACCAATTTTTAAAAAATCACAACAAACCTCAGTTTTCATAAACAATTCGATTCCCTCATATTCATCCTCGTCAAAATCGCGTTCAATCTCATGACTACTATCAATACATACATCACAGCCCATTCGAATATTCTTCAAAAGTTGAGACATTATCGATTTTTTGTAAAACGGAATATTTCCATTTAAAGTCAACCAAATCGGATCATCTTCAATTGGATTGAACCTGAGATTCTGAACAATTTTTTGAGCTCTTTTTCTGTCAGATTCTCATCACCACAATAGAAGGTTCCCATATTTTGCATATTTCGAAGCTTGACGCAAAAATTCTCCAATCTTTTTTTTCGAACAATTGGATCGGTTGTGTTTATGATGTTGATGATCAATAAATCTTGAACATCTTCCAAAAAATCTGTTAAATCCAAGGATGATTCGAGAATTGTTGAATTCTCATAGTGTAGCCAGATTGGTCGATACCAATTGAGTTGACGAATTCCGGTGATTGGAAAAAATTGAAGATCTTCTGGAGGGTATTTCACTGGATTGTTCTGGTATTTCGGGATTGCTTCATTATGAATTTCAATGTCGTTATCTCTTATTGCAAAGTGAAGAACGTGACTAATATCGGAGCCCATCAAACTGAAAAAAAAAACAACAATATTTTTTAAAATTAAATGTGGAGCTTGGAAATAATTTTTTAACTGACCTTTCTGTTTGATCAATCATGTCTAGATTTTCTTGAATCGATTTCGAAACACTTCGCAATCTGACAATATCAATTGATTCCAAATATGTTTGAATCTTCTCAACTACATCAATCGGAACATCAGATAGTGTTGGCTGAAATTTTTTTTTTCAATTCATAATTAAAATTGAACTTACAGAATGTTCGTTTTCACAATCAATGGTAGAAATATCCATGTCAGACATGTTTTTTTTGGTGCGCAAAACTCAAAAACAAAAATAAATGGTGGTGTGGCGTGGGGTGAGAGAGAGAGAGAGATTGGAGACGCAGAGAAATATTGCAGGTGTTTTTTGGGAGAGCACAATAAGCAAAAAGGGGCCTTGTCTTTTGCCAAAAACTAGATGATGATGATAAAAATCTACAGTACTATCTACAGTACACGGCGCAAATATTAGAGGAAAATGCAGTACTGTAGACCACGATTATTGATTTATTTTCATGAACTATATTTGATTTTGAAAAAAAACCTTTATTTAATAAAGTTCAAATAATTTGGACAATAAATTCAAATAAAACAATTCGAGTAGAAAAAAAAACAAAAATGTTTTTTTTTATTTCAAAAATTTAATTACCTTTCGAAAGTAAGAGTGTTTTGTCCATGTTCAATTATTCCAGGTTCTGTTTCACCATGTCCAAACCATTTGTGCGATAATTCAATCAATTTATCACAAATTGATTCTGGACATGTTCCGAGACTCAATTCTAAGCGTTTTTCGGGATCGGGACTCTGAAAATGTATCAAATTTGAAATTTTGAAATCCGGAAGATCCCACTTTCTCAATTTAAAAACCATAACAAACCTGAATTTTCATGAACCATTCGATTCCCTCATAATCTTCCTCATCAAAATCGCGTTCAATATCACTATTGGTACCAACACGTACTAAAAGGGCCATCTTTGTTTTAGCCAATATAAGTGACAATATCGATTTTTTGTAAAATGGTATATTTCCATTAAAAGTTATATAAATCATATCGGAATCAATCATAACGTCACTTGGAACGAGTCTGAAACTCTTAATAATTTTTTCGAGTTCCTCAAATGTCAGATTCTCATCACCACAATGAAAGCTTGACAAGTTGATCATTTTTCGAAGATTGGCGCAAAAATTCTTCAGTCGTTTTTTTCGAACAATCGGATCTGTAGAATGTAGGATATTAACGATGGCTAAATCTTGAACATCTTCTAAAAAATCTTCCAAATCCAAGGATGATTCGAGAATTGTTGAATACGCATATGTTAACCACATTGGTCGATACCAATTGAGTTGGCGAATTCCGGTGATTGGAAAAACAGCAAGAGATTCTGGCGGGTATTTCACTGGATCGCTCATGTATCTCGGGATTTCTTTATTGCTAATGTGAATGTTGTTTTTTTCTATTTTTAAGTAAACAACGGAATTAATTTCGGAGTACAACAAACTGAAAAAAATGTTTTTTATGGAATGGAGATACCCATTTGATTTAGGATTTTTTTGCCTCCAAACAAGACCAAAATATATTTGAGAGAAGATACTGTGTGAGTGAAAGAGACGCAGACACAAACAGTGTGTGACAAGCAGGGAATGTCTGCGTCTCTTTCTCCTTCACTGTATTGCAAATTTTTTCCAACTACAGTAGTTCTTGGGCTAAACTTTTTGGGAAACAAGATAATTTTTGATACATTTTTCGCAATTTCACTGTTTTTCCCATAAGGCAATCAAATTTGCTCTATTGCACAAAACATTTAGTTGTGTGTACTTCTCGCGGAATTCACTATGTTTAGGTTTGTTTATAGCGCAAAAACGGGTCCTTTGGACCAATTTGAAATCCAGACTGACCTTTCTGTTTGATCAAGCGAGTCTAGATTTTCTTGAATTTGTTTCGAAACACCTCGCAATCTGACAATATCAATTGATTCCAAATATGTTTGAATCTTCTCAAGGATTTCGATCGGAACATCAGATAGTGATGTCTGAAAATCCGAATTTTTTTAAAATTCATAATTAAAATTGAACTTACAGAATGCTCGTTTTCACAATCAATAGTAGAAATATCCATGTCAGACATGTTTTTTTTGGTGCGCAAAAATTAGAAAACAAAAAAAAATAAATGGTGGTGTGGCGTGGGGTGAGAGAGAGAGAGAGATTGGAGACGCAGAGAAATATTGCAGGTGTGGTTTTGGGAGAGCACAATGAGCAAATTTAAGGATTTTTTTTATGAACAACATTTATGAAACGTCTATTGAACAAGTTCAAATTTGAAAAGTGTATATCCCCCTCTGATATTTGCATTTGGTTTAGCAGTATTTCTCATAACAAGTTCTGTCTGTATATCAAAAACCAGCATTCCTTTCGCGTCGAAAATCGCATGTGTCACATTGAGTTCTGGCACTTTATCAGGATATTGCTCGTGAATCTCAAACGTTTTGATATAGTTTTCTTTGTTGTAGATTGTACCATTGATGTTTACAACGAGTTCCGGATCAATAATTGTGTAGTTTTTCGCTTTCAAATGCTCCCAGGCAATTGGAATGAACCTTTTCGCCTCGGAATATGGATCTAATTTTGAAGATAGTGCGATAGCAAATGTTGAGAGGACAATGAAAGCAAAACGCATTTTTGTTTGAAAAATATTCTGATTGATATGGTTTTTATGAGCGAAAAATGTTTTGATTTGATCAGAAAATTTTGGTTCCTCTTACATTAATTCCTAACACCTAATCTTTTGGAAATTTGATATATTGAAAAAAATGTCTCTAATTCTCTGATGTCTCCTCTCTTCTCACACTATTTCTCCATTGTTTCACAGCTGCAAAGACATGGAAAAAGGGGAAGAAAATTATTTTTGAAAAAATAGGATTGCGAAATCGAAGAATTTTGGCTCTCTTTGGAAATGAGAGATTTTTCAGAAGAAAAAAATTTAATTTTCTAGGCATATAACTAGAGATAACTAAATTTCAAGAAGTTCAAATTTCGAAAAAATAATTTCCAGAATTTCCAATAAAATTTTTCTATTTTACAATCACAATGAGTTAAAATGAAAATGCAGCAAAAAATTTGAAATTTCTAAAAAATAAAATTTCAGCCAAAAAATTCAGAAGCTTTTTCAAGGACTCACGCTTTCAAACCTTGTATGACAAGTAGCCGCGCCTTGAGATCTTCTATAACAAGTAGCCGCGGCTATAGACCAATGTGATAAGGAGCCACACCTTGAGAACTTCTATAACAAGGTGCCGAGCCTAGAGACTAATCTGGCGAGCAATACCGCTCACATGCCTATTATTTTTGAGTATAGACAACGTGAAATTGAGAGAGTGCAGACAGAAAGATTTTTGTACAAAAAATTAATTTTTCTGTCTGCACTCTCATTTCACATTGTCTCTACTCAAAAAATAATAAACTGTACATTTTGTTTTTCGACTTTTTTATCGGAAAAATTATGATTTTTTAAATTTTTTATTACCAAATAGTAATCTGAATAGGTCCATAATTATTTTTTTTCAAATTTGTCTGTAATTTTCAAGCTTCTCATACTTGGGTTCTTGTATATTTCTAAACTAAAATTGATTTTCCAAAAAAAAAATCTCCCCATAAAAATTATTCATCAACAAATCCAAGTAACACAGGGAAAACATTGGACACCAGGACCACCATAAGAACAGTCAAGACTATCATTATAATCATCATCTTTAACATCTGACACAGTTTCAGCATTTTTTGATCCCAAAATTGGTTTGGCAGAATTTTGAAGACATAAAATCGTGAGAATGAGAATAGGGAAGAATTTCATTTTATTGAATTTTTGAATTCCAAGTCTACATTTTATTTTTATATACAAAAAAAATTTGAGTGGGCTGGATTCTTGTGACATAAAAGTATCAATTACAGAAATGTTTATGAAACTTTTCAGGCTGACAAAAAATTAAATTTTAAATTTTTTCTGAAAAAAAATTTGGAGATCAATTCACAGAAATGGAAGGGGAAGAAGAAGATATGTGATCTGGAAATTATCGATTTTTTTCGGAATTTCAAAATGAACTTACTTTTTCACACAGTTTAGATATTTTATTGATTTTTACGCGGTTCAGCTTCACCTTCAGTGGGATCCTGAAAAAATTCAAAATTTTCAAAAAATTTTCTCACCGAAAAAAAAACTCACAGTTTGAACAGAATTGTTGACGAAAGTCGGTGGGACCTAAAAAGCAACAAAAAAATTTTGAAAAAAAAAAAAAATTTTGAAACTCACCGGGTTCCGCGGAGCTCTAGGTGGTGGAGTGTAGTAATCTTGAATTGGTCTGGGCTCAGCTAGAGCCAGGTTTACTGAAATTCTTGGGAGCATTGGTTGTGGTGGTGGCTGAAAATGGGAATTTTTAGAGAGGCTAGAGAGCCTAGAGAGGCTAGAGAGCCTAGAGAGGCTAGAGAGGCTAGAGAGGCTAGAGAGTCTAGAGAGCCTAGAGAGCCTAGACAGGCTAGACAGGCTAGAGAGCCTATCAAAGTTCAAAAAAACTTACTCGATAAAATCGATCCCTTCCAGTTGAAGATAAATGTCTCATAAAATCGGCATTTCCTGGGCGAGAATCTATATCAATCTGAAAAATCCGATTTTTGTTGTCCAAAATCTGAAAAAAAAAACTCACAATTTCTGGATTATCATATGGAGTCACATCTCTGGGAGCATTTCGGAAATACTGAAAGAAAAAAAGTTGGCGCTATGAGAACCTGCACATCTAACTTACCGGATATCGGACAGGTTCAGGATTCGGCGTTCTTCTTATTCGTGGATCTCTTGGAGTTGGTCGAAATGGCGATGGTGTTACTTCGAGTGGAACAATACGATCTTCTCGAATAGGGGGTTCAGGAATATACTGGAAAAAATTTTATTTGTCTGGGCTCTCTTCATTTTATCTTGTCTCTAATTTATTAGAAAATCATTATGATTAGAGACAATGAGAAGTTGAGAGAGTCTAGACAAAAATTAAAATTCTGTTTTTCTCTAGACTCTCTCAATTTTCTGTTGTCTCTAATCAAAATATTATTTTTATTGATTTCTTGAAAAATTGAGAGAAACAAAAATTTTGTTAGGAAATTAGGAAATTTTTTTGTCTGGGCTCTCTTCATTTCATATTGTCTCTAATTTATCAATATTTCCTTATGCAGAATTTTTTTGATTAGAGACAGCGTGAAATTGAGAGAGTCTAGACAAAAATTAAAATTCTGTTTTTCTCTAGACTCTCTCGATTTTTGTTGTCTCTAATCAAAATATTATTATGAGCAGATTTGTCGAAATTTTTCAATTAACAAACAAAATTAAAATTTTCTCGGGGGAAAAAATTTTTTTTATTGATTTTTGCGCAGAAGATTTAGAAAAGAAAATTTAGATTTTCGAATTCCGAAATTCAGTAAATTTCTCGGCTTATAAAAAACCCTCAAGGCGTGGCGCCTTGACACATAAAAAGCCCTCAAGGCGTGGCTCCTTGATTTTTTTTCATGAAGCCCCAAACTCCCCCCATGAAAACTCACTTCATTTTCCTCTCTAACCGGCCAATCGATAATCTCAAAATCCGAAAGTGAGCTCGCTTCGGAACTTGAATTCACAGACATTTCCCGGGTTCTGAAAAAAATCAATATTTTTAAATTGAATTATTTCGATTTTCTGAAAAATACACAAAACAAAATCAAAAATATTTTTTTATCGAAAAAAAAGACGCCACAAAAAATGAGCCTCCCAAAATATGCCAGCCTTTAGAATGCCCTGCGCATTTCTTGTTGGGCGAGAGATAGTGAGAGAGGAGGAGGGGTTAGAGAAAGAGAGGAAAAATGTGTTTTTTTTTTTTTTTGGTTGTCGGGGTTTTGAGAGAATATATGGGGATTAGATTAAAATTTTATGAATTCAAGATTTTTTATCAGAATTTTTTCATTGAAAAGTACATTTTGAATTTTAAATTGAAAATTTTATTGAAATTTTTTGAAAATCAAAAAATCATTTTTTTTGTCTCTTCTAATTAAAAAAATCTATGAGACAGAAAAAAATTATTTTTAATTAATGAAAATTTTTTAATTAAAAAACCAGGTCTACATAAATAAACTTATGATTTTCAAAAATTCCACAAAACCTGAAAAATTTGCTGTTCCTTGTAATTCTTGCTATTTTTCTAAAGGCTAATCAAGTATTTTCAAGAATTTATTCTGATATTGTTCTGGCTCCAATTCTAACTGATACTCCAATAGAATTTCCTGATTTCAATTTTTCTAATTGGCGGGAATTAATTTGTTGGTAGATAAAAATTGTTGTATTATTTTTAATGGGTAAATAAATGTTTTCCAGATGTTTTTTTCAAAAAATTAGAATTTTCTTCACAAAAAATGTGATGTCAAACTTGAATAAAATCTATTGTTTCATTCAAAATTCCAATATCATATGATTTTGTTTCGAAAAACGAAATTAAATTTTTTGTTCAATATAACAATAGATTCTTTTCAAAAATTCCAAAAAACGTTCAAATCTACAGTATATAAACAAACTTAAAATATTTCTTTTTCAAAATCATTCATCAAAATGAAATTCTTCACTATTCTCGTTCTTGCGGTTTTGTGCCTTCAAGCTTCTGCAAAAGTGATTCCTTCGATTCCAGAAGCTACTGACATTTCACAAGTATTGTCGGGGCCACAAATTGAAGATAATGTGCCAGAAGATATTTTGGCTGTGGAGAATGTTGCTAACATGTTCATACCTTGTACTGTGAGGATCTTTGGAACATGTGTTATTCCATGAGGATAATTCGTTGTGTTAATCGCAATAAATGATTTTATTTCATGTTTGCCTGTTCAGAAGTGTTTTCCAGAAAAAATATCTCGAAAAATGAATCCAAAAGTTCCAGAAGTTCAAATTCAGAAACCGAAAATTGATAATTTTCTTTTTTGTCTCTGAAGTTGCTTCTAATCTAGATCCATACGAAGAAACAATCAAGTTCCGTTTGAATATCTGGGATCATGTGAAGAACAAAAATTTCTCAATGCGAATTTTTTTTGAATTCTAAACAATGTGGCTCATAATAAAGAGCACGTTATAAAACAGCTTTTGGAAAGAGGACTTCCTGATGAAATGGAAGAATGGAATGTGACGAATGCAATGTTCGATGTGAATGGGTTTCTAATAATTGATGAATTTACACATGGACATCCAATTAAAATGATTGCAAAACGGAATAATAGTGTTAAAGGTGGTTTTACTCTATTAAGATATGATGATTTATATTAAAAATTAATTTTGATCAATAAAATGATTTTTATTTTATGAAACTTTTTTGTAACTTTTGGAGTTTGACTAGAAATTAAAAATATTTCTTATTGAAAAAAAAACGCCAGAAAATATGTCAGCCTTTAGAATGCCCTGCGCATTTCTGGTTGGGCGAGAGATAGTGAGAGAAGAGGAGGGGTTAGAGAAAGAGAGAAAGAAAATGTGTTTTTTTCTTTTGGTTTTGCGGGATTTTGAGAATATATAGGGATTAGATTAAAAGTTTTGATTTTGTGTGGGAAAATCGACAGAAATTATTTAACTAAAAATTCTTCTTCTTGAAATTTTTCTCTCAAAAAATCAGAATTTTCAGAAACATTTCTCTAAATATTTCAGAAAAAATGCGATGTCAAACTTGAATAGAATCTATTGTTTCATTCAAAATTCCAAAATCATATGATTTTGTTTCGAAGAACAAAATTAAATGTTTTGTTCAATATAACAATAGATTCTTTTCAAAAATTCCAAGGAACGTTCAAAACTACAATATATAAACAAACTTCAAATGTTTCTAGTTCAAAATCATTCATCAAAATGAAATTCTTCACTATTCTCGTTCTTGCGGTTTTGTGTCTTCAAGCTTCTGCAAAAGTGATTCCTTCGATTCCAGAAGCTACTGACATTTCACAAGTATTGTCGGGACCACAAATTGCAGATAATGTGCCAGAAGATGTTTTGGCTGTGGGAAATGTTGCTAACATGATCAGATCTTGTACGGTGGAGATCTTTGGAAAGTGTGTTATTCCCTGATTCTGAAAGTAATTCGTTGTGTTAATCGCAATAAATGATTTTATTTCATGTTTGCCTGTTCAGAAGTGTTTTCCAGAAAAAATATCTCGAAATATGAATCCAAAAATTCCAGAAGTTCAAATTCAGAAACCGTATTTGAATTTTCTCCAGAAATCTATAAAACAACTTTGACCCTGCTGAAAAACGCTGTGAAATCAAAACTCAAAAAACATTGTATCTAAAACTAATTACAGTACTCCAAAATCAGTAAGGTTACCTTGTTTCCCACCCCCAAAACATAGGGGTAATTAAGAAAATGTGCTCTACCGTATTTTTCGCAAATCTTCAGTTATGATTCGAATGAAAAAATCAATAAAAGATCAAGATCAAACTACAGAATCGGAAACACCAAACTACGAAATAATTGAACTACAAAAATCATTTGAAACGGAAGAATTGCGATTTTCAGATATTTTGAAACGCTCTGAAATCTTTGAAGAAAATCATGAAAGTCCTGTTGAAATTACATTGATGATGGAAACATTTGAGAATTCTTTGGAGAAAGTTCCGAAATTTGATTTCAAGGAAAAATCTGGATCTCCAAAATCTGATGTGATTTTGAACATCGATGGTGTCAAATTGTATGCGAATAAAATATTGTTGGCGATTCATTCAAAAGTTTTTGATAGTATGTTTTACTCAGAATTTGTGGAGAAAAATCAAACGGAAATTATTTTGGAAGATGATGATCCTGAAGATTTCATAGAAATTTTGAAGTTAATTTATCCATCTGCGGGTTCAACAATTATACAAGAGTCAAATGTTGAAGGAATTTATAAATTGGCTGACAAATATTTCATGACTCATGTTATGTTTCAATGCGAACATTTTATGGAGACATCCAAAGATTATTCTGTTAGAGATTGGTTGGTTGCGGAAAAATATGATGTTCCAGAATTGATGGTAAGATTTTCAGCTGAGACAAGAAGAAAATCAATAATTTGACATTTTTCAGAAGAAATCAAAACCAACGTTCGTGCGACAGTTAGCGGAATCAATTGATTTTTAATGAATCGAAAAAAAAATTTCAAAACCTCATGATCTCTCTGATCTCTAATTTTCTGCGCTCTCTCAATTTCACATTGTCTCTACTCAAGAATAATAAACTGTATATTTTTTTTCGACGGTAACAAAATATTATTTTGCAAAATTTCAGAAAACTCTAGGCGCGGCTACTTGCTGTGAGGGTTACTACTCGCCAGATTGGTCTCAAGGCGCGGCTCCTTGCCACATTGGTCTCTAGGCGCGGCTACTTGTCATACAAGGTCTCAAGGCGTGACTCCTTCCAAAATGCTTTTGAATTTGAATGGAAATATCCCTAATTTTTCCAATTTTTGTTTGTATTTGAGTTTACTGTCCAATAAATTATGCATTTATGAAATAATAATTATTTTGATAAAAATTTAAAAAAAATGAACCCATAAAGTCGATTTTGCATTCACTGGCAAAGAGAGTTACCGTGACTTGGAATATCTGAAATTTTTTGAATTTTTTTCGTTGTTACATTTTTTTTTGAAAATATGAATATGAGAAAAAACACTTACTTTGTCCACTCATGTCGAGAACATTGCACGACTGCAATTGGTTGCTGGAAATGGGTATTGTGATTGGGGTTTTGTCTGAAAATAGGTTTGTTTTCAGCTTTCTTTAGAAATCGTGAAAATAACTTCGCATTTTTAATCTTCTCTCCATATTCAAAAAACCCACGTGAACTTGTTTCTTGAATCAAGTGAAACAACACATTGTAATTAATTTTCTGTCTGAAAATAGGTTGGTTTCAGTTTTTTTTAGAAATCGTCACAATAAAAAAAACCCACAGGCTAATGTTATCCGCGTTGTTTGAATGGCTCTGTAAAATTATTTTTATTTTTTGATTTTTTTTTAAATTTCTGATTATCATCGTGAAACTACTTTATTTTTCAGAAACTAGTGAATTTTAAAAAATAAAACCAACCTCGAAATATTTTTTTCGACAAAAGTACTGTAGTCTAGATACAGTAATTCGATCTGCAAAATTGAATTTTTTTGTATTTCTATGAAATTACGTGAAAAGCGAAAAAAAAAAAGAATTCAGTGAAAAAAATTATTCACATTGATTTTATATAAAACATTCATACAATGATGTTTTGTTGTGATTACACATATTTTTCAAATATTTTTTGAAATGAATCATTTTTGCAAAATATGTTTTCAAAGTGCTGAAATTTCACACCAAATTTTATGCGCTAAAAATTTCACGTAAAGTGCACCAAAATGTTTTTGCGATTCGGAAGATCAAAAATATTTTTTATTTCAAAAAATTGGTTAAAAAACAGTTTGAAAGATAAAAAACAATAAAGTTGAGCTCTTTTATTTTGTTGTGTCAACAACAGTTTATATTAAACTTTTATTGAATCTGATGCGTTGTAATCGTACAGTTGAATTCAAATTAATTGAGAAAATTGATAAATAATCAACATTATGTGACTTCTAGTTGCGGCTACTTGCGGTGATGGGTCTGTGAACGTGACTGCTAGCCAGAAAGAAAAAAAGTAGGATTATCCCTGGCAATAGGACAAGGAGCGCCCTTTGCTTATTGTGCTCTCCCACCTGAAATATTTCTTTCATTCCGAAATACGATCGCGATCCAGTCAAATACCCTCCAGACGATCTTGCTGTTTTTCCAATCACCGGAATTCGTCAACTCAATTGGTATCGACCAATTTGGTTAACATATGAGAATTCAATAATTCTCGAATCATCCTTGGATTTGACTGAATTTTTGGAAAACGTCAATGATTTAACGATCAAAAATATCCTAAACTCTACCGACCCAATTGTTCGAGAAAGAAGGTTGGAGAATTTTTTGCGTCAAACTTCGAAATATGCAAAATATAATAAACTTCTATTGCGGTGATGAAAATCTGACAGAGGAAGAGCTCGAAAAAATTGTTCAGAGTCTCAATTTCAATTCAGAGAAAGCAGATGTTATATGTTTGACTTTGAATGGAAATGTTCCATTTTACAAAAAATCAATAATGTCAACTATATTGGAAAAAACTCAAATGGCCCGTATAGTTTATATTGATGGCAATTATTATGATGAACGTGATTTCGATGAGGCTGATTATGAGGGAATTGAACTATTCTTGAAAGCTGGGGTTTGTAATAATTTCAAATTTGAAACATTTTTCTATACATTTTTTTTGCAGAGCTCTAATCCTAGAAGAAGGATAAGATTGAGTCTCGAAACATCTCGAGATTTTTGTGATAAATTGGTTGAATTATCGCACAAATGGTTTGGACATGGTGAAACAAGTCCTTATGCTATTCGAAATGGAGAAAACATTCTAATTTTCCGGGAGTATATTTATTGATTATTTTTTTTCAAAATTTTGTTTGTTTGTGTTTGAGTTTACTGTCAGAATTATTATTTTTTATAAAACTTTTACAACAAAATTTGGTATATCCCAAGGTCTATAATTGATTGCCAGAGTGTCAAAACATGGTTTCTAACCTGAAAATGCAAAATGTCAAAAATAAAAGTTGTTAGAAAAACGGGTTACGCTGTTTTCGAACTTGAAGATATTTTTCGCGTTGTTTGAAAAGCAACTGAAATTCTGAGATATGAAATTCCAAGTGATAGATTGGTTCTGTAAAATTCATTTTATTTAAATTACAAATGAGCTCATGTCAGAAAAATACAAATTTGAGCTTTTTTTAAGAATATTATTTCTGCCTTTAAAAAGTATCAGGAAACAATTTTGATCTTAAAGAATACTGTAATCTACATAGAAACCTATATATTTTTATCTATATATTTCAGAAACTAGTGAACTTTGAAAAATAAAAAACCAACCTCGAAGTATTTGTGATAAAAGTACTGTAGTTTAGATACAGTAATTCGATCTGCAAAATTGAAATTTTTTTGTATTTTTTTTAAATGAAATTATGTGAGAAGCGAAAAAGAAAAAATTCACATTGATTTTATAAAAAACATTCATACAATTATGTTTTGTTGTGATTACACATATTTTTCAAATATTTTTTTGAGATGAATCATTTTTGCAAAATATTTTTTCAAATTGCTAAAATTTCACACTAAATTTAATTCACCAAAAATTTCACGTAAAGTCCCCGAGCAACAAATTTTTTGTCCACCAAAATTTTTCCCATTTTTTCGAGTTCAAAATTATTGATCGGAGGTTCCGATTCGAATTATGTACAAATTAGATCAAAAATATTTTATTTCAAAAAATTCCATTTGTGGTAGACAACTTTTTATTGAGTACTGTAGTGTAGATACAGTAATTCGATCTGCAAAAACTGAATTTTTTGAATTTCAATTATTTTGTTTGAAAAACTGACCATGATGAAGATTCAGCCTGGGAAAAACACATAAAGTGTGGCGTTGAATTTCTTTTCACAATTTCCTTCATGGATCCCTGCCTAATTTCGCTTGTGAAAAATGTGATGTGAAAAATGTGATTACTGTAGTTTAAATACAGTACTTCTACATCAAGTTTCTTTTGATTGAAATCTTTGAGATCTGAATAATATAGTTTTGAAATGAAAAAATTTGGAGAAAACTCAAAATTTCGGGTTACCTTTCGCGAAAAATTCGGTAAAATATTGATAAGATGTTTATTTTTGCTTTTCTGCGATGATACTGAAAAAAAACTTTGTTCTGATCAAAAATTCAATATAAAAAAAATTGAAAAAAACTCACATGACAGAATCGTCTTTGAAAGGTAGATTTGTTATTTGTTTGATATATGATTACTGTAGTGTAGATACAGTACTCCAAATATCCTTCATTCTGAAAAAAACATAGAAAAATTTAGGAACAGAAGAAATATGAGGAATAAGAGTGCTAAAGGAGCTACAGTAGTCAGAAAACGGGTGTCGATTGGAAAAAGAAACTTCTCGAAGAAAAAAAGGGGGAAGGACGCCAAGAACGGCGCCCCAGAAAAATCAATAAATTCGATTTTTTTCTATTTTTTTGTTGGATGGACTATTTTACTTTTTAGTTAGCAGAAAATGATTTTTTTGTGAGTATGCATATTTTAGAAGGTGGAGTTAGGTCAACCAGATGTGTTTTTCTTTTTTTTTTTTTTCGCCATTTTTTAGCCCTAAAGACAATATTTCTCCTTGTCTCCAATTTCTCACCCTCTCTCATCCTCTCTCACCCCACGTACCATTTTTTTTTCAGAAATTCAGATTGGAGTACCAAAAAATGTCTGAAATGGATATTTCTACAATTGATTGTGAGAACAAAAAAACTGTCAGTTTTATTTTATTTTGAATCAAAAAAAAAATTCAGATTTTTCAGACAACAATAACCGATATTCCGCTTGAAATCCTTGAGAAAATTTACACATATTTGGAATCAATCGATATTGTCAGATTTCGAAGTGTTTCGAAACAAATTCAAGAATTTCTAGACTCCCTTGATAAAACAGAAAGGTCAGTAAACAAATCTTCTTATTCCTATCGAGTTAGAAAAAGTTCTGAATTTCAGGAAAACTTATTTTCAACCTTCAATAAAAAAATGTGTTTTTTTTTCAGTTTGAATGACTCCAATGTTATTTCCGTTGGTCTATTTGGTATAAAAAATAACAACATTGAAGTTATGAATGACTACATTCCGAAATACAAGCGCGATCCAGTGAAATACCCTCCAAAAGCTTTTGCCATTTTTCCAATCACCGGAATTCGTCAACTCAATTGGTATCGACCAATTTGGTTAACATATGAGAATTCAACAATTCTCGAATCATCCTTGGATTTAACAGATTTTTTGGAAAATGTTCAATTATTAACGATCAACAATATCCTAAACACCACCGACCCAATTGTTCGAGAAAGAAGATTGGAGAATTTTTGCGTCAAACTTCAAAATATGCTAAATATGGGAACCTTCTATTGCGATGATGAGAATCTGACAGAGGAAGAGCTCGTTAAAATTATTCAGAGTCTCAAATACAATCCAACTTTCAATTGGCGTGGTCCCGATTCGATCTGGTTGACTTTGAATGGAAATATCCCATTTTACAAAAAATCGATATTGTCAACAATTTTGCATAAGACACAAAAATTCGGTTATGTATACATTGATAGTGATCATGCGATTGATCGAGATTTTGACGAGGCTGATTATGAGGGAATCGAAATGTTCTTGAAAACTAAGGTTTGTTGGGTTTGCGAATTTTAAAATTCAACTATTTTTTTAATACATTTTTTCAGAGACCTGGTTCTGATTGTACAAAAGTGCTGAATCTCAAGATGTGCCCAGAATCAGTTTGTGATAAATTGATTGAATTATCACACAAATGGTTTGGACATGGTGAAACAGAACCTGGAATAATTAAAAATGGACAAAACACTCTAATTTTCTGTGATAACGATGATTGATTGAATTTTTAAAAATTTTTATTGTTTGTGTTTGAATTTATCTATGCATTTAAAAAATAAAAATTTTTTTGATAAAAGTTAAAAAAATGAACCCACGAGAGTTGATTTAGCTTCAAATGGCAAAGAGAGAGTCACAGTTACCGGGACTTGGAAGCTCTAAATTTTTTAAAATTTTTCTGTTATTACATTTTTTTTCAACTTTGAAAAAATGAGTATGAGAAAAAAACGCTTACACTGTCAATTGAGTTTCTCGATTCTCAACTTTTCTTTTGTTTGAAAAGTCATAAATCAATCAACAAAGTTTGTCACCAAATTTTTCCCATTTTTTTGAGTTCAAAAAATTGTGTACTTTTCCGCACATTTTGGTTTTGTCACTCAAAACAAAACTGGCGCGCTATTTTAGCGGCGGTGCGCGTGCATTTCCCGCGTGTGGATAAGTATTTCTCGCGTGTGGTGTGGTCGCCATGTAAAATAAATATAATTTAATATTTATTAGAATGATGATAGAATGATAGTTGGAGAATGACTTATATACTGGTTATAACAAAACAAAATCATATTAAAACAAAACATTATTGTCATGAATATGTCACATGATATTAAAAAGGCAGATTACTGTAGTGTAGATACTGTATTCTTTCCAGTTTTATGAACTTTCTATATTCTGAAAAAATGTAAATTTATAATAAGAAAACAAAAAAAAGAACCTGAAAAACTCAAAAAAAAATATAGAAAACCTTAGGAGCAGAGAAATTGTGAGAAGATTGGATGCTAAAATAGCTACAGTAGTCAGAAAGAAATAAACGGGTGTCGATTGAAAAAAATAAAAAAGTAAACAAAAAAAAGAACAGCGCTTCAAAAATCAATAAATTTGATTCATTCTTCTTTTTTGTTGTATAACACTTAATCAACAAAAAAAAATTGTTCATCAAAAAAGAAACAGAACTTATTGATAAAATGGCAGAATGGAAAGTGATGAATGAAAATTTCGATGTGAAAATTCCTAAAATCAAAGACCCTTCTGGAACACGCTGTAAATCTGAAATCAAAAAAATTGTCTCTGAAACTAAATGTAAGTAATTACAGTACTTGAAAGGTGTGACTTTAGAATTTTTATAATGAGAAAAGCTCTAAAGTCACCAAGGGCCAGAAATTGTTCAGAAAAATAGAATACCAGCATTTGTAGCCCCTTATTCCCCACCCCTAAACAAATAAGGGTAATCAAGAAAATATGCTCTATCGGTATTTCCGGAAAGGGACGCTACTCATGTTCCCACCACACACCACATGCTTTTTTTTGGTTTTGAGCAAAATTTATTTCAAGTTGTTTTCAGTGTTCAAAATGAGTTACGAAACGTTTACCACAACAATGCATCTGAGATGGCTCGACACAATTTTACCAAAAAGAATTTGTTCGTGGGAATTTGCAGATTCGGAATGGTGGGTCATTTTCAGACTTTAAAAAAATTCTAGAAAAAGTTTCCTAGATCTTCTAGATTTATTCCGGCCTTCTAGAAATTCAAGATGTATTTCTAGACATTTTTTATTGAGCAGCTGAAAATTTCAGAAAGAGTTTTGGAAACTTTTTTTCCAAAATGTCTACTATGATTTCTAGAGAATATTTCTGAAAATTTTTCCTAGGCTTTTCAGAGTATTTTCCGGTTTCAGAATAACAATAAAAAACGTTTTTTTTTTCAAAACAAATTTTCTAGATTTTCTAGAGTCCAAATTTTTCCAGGCTTCTAAAATACATTTTTGAATGTTCTGAAAAAAAAATTTCAGGATAATGATCTTGAACTTCGACAAATTCACTGATGATCCACGAAGCACTCTTAACTTGCAAATTGTTCGCAACGAAAACTGTTTATCATGGAATCGCAAATCTTCAGTTATGATTCGAGTGAAAAAATTAATACGAGATCAAACTACATATACATCAAGCCACAAAATCATTGAACTACAAAAACCATTTGAATCAACAGAATTGCGTTTTTCAAAAATTTTGAAACGCTCTGAAATAGTTGAAGAAAATGATGAATATCCTGTCGAAATCACATTAATTATGGAAAAATTTGAGAATTCTTTAGAGAAAGTTCCGAAATTTGATTTCAAAGAAAGTTCTGGATCTCCAAAATCTGATGTTATTTTGAACATCGATGGAGTCAAAATATACGCGAATAAAACATTGTTGGCAATTCATTCAAAGGTTTTTGATAGTATGTTTTTCTCAGAATTTGTTGAGAAAAATCAAACGGAAATTATTTTGGAAGATGATGATCCTGATGATTTCATGGAACTTTTGAAGCTAATCTATCCTTCTGCTGGTTCAACTATTATAAATGATTCAAATGTGGATGGAATTTATAAATTGGCTGACAAATATTTTATGACTCATGTTATGTTTCAATGCGAACATTTTATGGAGACATCTAAAGATTATTCGGTTAGAGATTGGTTGGTTGCGGAAAAATATGATGTTCCAGAATTGATGGTAAGATTTTCATAGCCTCTCTAGCTTCTTTGGATTTTTTCAGAAAAAATCGAAACCAACGTTCGTGCGACAGCTAGCGGAATCATTTGATTTTTAATGAACCGACATGAATCTCATTTTATTTTTTTTAATTTTTCGAATTTTGATGAATTACTCTGATTTTACTTATAATAAAACATGTTTGTGAATGTATATGATTTATCGATTTGACATCTGACAGATGCTTTGTAGAAACAATTTTAAAATTTCAGAGAAATCTTGTGCTCTCCCAAAAACCACCTGAAATATTTTGTCATAAAACAAAGATTCTCACAAAAAAAGTCCGATTTTTTTCAAAATTAAAAAGTTAATAACAGATAGAAAATAGTTTGTCAAAGTAAAAAAATCGTGGTCAGTATTTCGGCATCAAATTCTTTGCCAAAAGACAACGTTCCTTTTTGCTCAATGTGCTCTCCCAAAAACCCACCTGTAATATTTCTCTGCGTCTCCAATCTCTCTCTCTCTCACCCCACGCCAAGCCAATTCATTTTGTTTTTTTTTTGCGCACCAAAAAATGTCGGGCATGGATATTGATTGTGAAAACAAAACATCTGTGAGTTTTATTTTATTTTAAATTAAATTTGTATTTCTGATTTTGTAGACAACAATAACTGATATTCCAATTGAGATTGTTGAGCAGATTCACACATATCTGAAGTCGAATGATATTGTCAGATTGCGTGGTGTTTCAAATTCATTTCAAGAGTTTGTTGACTCGCTGGATAGAACAGAGAGGTACGGTTTTTGCGGGAAAATTCGAGATAATTGATTTTTTTTGCAGTTTGAATAACTCCCGCGTTAATCAAATTCTTCATTTAACAATAAGAAATAACACAATTCAAGTTATGAATGAAGACACCCCGAAATACCAGAATGATCCAGTCAAATACCCCCCAGAAGATTTCCAATTTCTTCCAATCACCGGAATTCGTCAACTCAATTGGTATCGACCAATCTGGTTAGAATATGAGAGTTCAACAATTCTCGAATCATCCTTGGATGTAACAGATTTTTTGGAAAAAACTCAAGATTTATTGATCCTCAATGTCCTAAACACTACCGATCCAATTGTTCGAGAAAAAAGATTGGAGAATTTTTTGCGTCAAGCTTCGAAATATGCAAAATATGGGAGCCTTCTATTGTGGCGATGAGAATCTGACAGAGGAAGAGCTCGTTAAAATTATTCAGAGTCTCAAATACAATCCAACTTTTGGTATGCGTGATTCCGATTCGGTCTATTTGACTTTGAATGGAAATATCTCATTTTACAAAAAATCGATATTGTCAACAATTTTGCATAAGACACAAAAATTCGGTTATGTATATATTGATAGTGATCGTGAGATTGAACGCGATTTTGATGAGGATGATTATGAGGGAATCGAAATGTTCTTGAAAACTAAGGTTAGTTATGATTTTAAATTGCATTTTTCAGAAATTTAAATTTGAAATTTTTTTTCAGAACTCCAATCCTAGAAAAATAATGACATTGAATTTCGGAACATGCCCAGAATCAGTTTGTGATAAATTGATTGAATTATTGCACAAATGGTTTGGACATGGTGAAACAGAACCTGGAGAGATTAGAAATGGACAAAACATTCTAGTTTTCTATGATTACGATTTGGATGATTGATTTTTTCAAATGTTTATTGTTTGTGTTTGAATTTACTGTCCAAATTATTGTGAATTCATTGAATAAATATTTTTTTTTCAAAAAATCTTGAACCTGAATTATCCTTAAAAAAATCTGAAGGCTTTTCATAAAGCTTTCTGAAACCTACCCAAGTCTCAACAATTTTCAAATAAGCTCCCCTTCCTCAAAAATTCCTTATAAAATGAGCAACACATGTTTTTCGTGCGCGAAAAAAATTTACGATTCTCAACTCTGTTTCTTTGTTACCATAGTCATAAATCAATCAACAATACTTCCCACAAAAAGTTTTCCGATTTTCTTTCGAAATAAAAAAAATCAATATTATGTAGATCAAATAACTTTTATTCCAAATAATTTTTTTAAAGAAAAATAATTCTGCTTAAAAAATCCGGTCTTTTGTCAACTTTGATTTGGACTCATCCAAAAAAATCCAAATAAAATTTTAACTTGGAGTGCAATTCTGGCAATCTTTTGACAAGTTGAAATTGTTCATTTTCGAAGTCGGATTCTCGTGTTTTATCACTTTTTTCTCCAAATTTTGTGTCAATCAAAAGTACTGTAGTTTAGATACAGTATCTCAATCTGGAAAATTGGTGTTTTTTTAAATTAATTAATTTTCAATTAAAAAATCTTACCTTGTCTAACTTTTTTTCAGAGAAATCTCGTCGAATAGATCTTGTAGTAGTATTGAATTTGGCTCATTCTGAAAAATTTGAATGTGAAAGGCATTTGAAAAAATTCCAATTTTGCTCTTAATTTCAAATGTCAGACGAAATTTTAAGTAAAAAATATTTTAAAAAAAACGAAAAAACTGACTTGTTATAAGTGGTTGATCCTCTGATGATACCTATCTTCTCACAAGTTTCGGATTTTTTTGAGTTTTGATAATCTAGAGTACTGTAGTCTAGATACAGTAATTTGATCTGTAAAAATCGGAATTTTTGAAACTATAGAAATTTTGGAAAAACTGACCTGAATTCATTTTTGATATCCCAATCTTGTAGAAGTTCGCACTGGGTACTTTTTACATATTTGAGCAGGTTTTTAGCAATTTTTGATGATCCATGAGTACTGTAGTCTAGATACAGTAATACGATCTGCAAAGTTGGAATTTTGAATTAATTTTTAAAATTTGTTTTTAAAAACTAACTTTGGTGAGATTTTTTTCAGCGACATCGACGTTCTGCACGTTCGCATACCGATTTTTGATATCTAGAAAAAAATTTTCTGGTGCATTTTGTAGTTCTTTGTATTACACGTTATATTTTTGTAAAAAAAAATCTAACCTGAATTCATTTTTTGTAATTCTTTGTTCGTCTCAAACTGGCCATCTTCTGACTTTGGTATATTTTTTTTTCAAATCCATAAATGTGTAGATACAGTAATTTGATCTGCAAAATTGGGATTTCTAAATTTAAGAAATAATTATTTCATTGTTAAAATTTTACCTGAATTGATTTTTTGCTTTTCTAATGGTGGTGCATCTGCCAAAGTAGATTTTTTCCACAAAATCTATCAGTCCAAGCTTATTTTTGTCATTTTGATTGTTCGATTGAGTCTTGATCCATAGTACTGTAGTTTAGATACAGTAGTTTGATGTTGTTCCAATTTTGATGAGAAAATCTGAAAATACAGTACCTACAATAATTTCTGGAAAAAAAACCAACCTCTATTCTATTTTTCTTGATAAAATATTGATCACTGTATGTAATATAGATACAGTACTCCAAATACACGCTACATTCTGAAAAAATAGAAAATTTTTAGGAACAGAAAAATGTGAGGAAAAGGAGTGCTAAAGGAGCTACAGTAGTCAGAAAAAAACGGGTGTCGACTGGAAAAAGAAACTTCTCGAAGAAAAAAAGGGGGAAGGACGCCAAGAACGGCGCCCCGAAAAAATCAATAAATTCGATTTTTTTTAATATTTTTTTTTGTTGGATAACTATTTTACTTTTTAGTTAGCAAAAAAAAGATAATGATTTTTTTGTTTATTTTTTGTGAGTATGCATATTTTAGAAGGCGGAGTTGGGTCAACCAGATGTGTTTTTCTTTTTTTTTGCGGTTTTTTTGCATAAACAATGTTTATTTTTTAGGATGTCTGGGTGTTATTTGGAATAATTCAAGTGAAGCTGGAAATCTGGGAATTTCTGAAAATGGTGAGCTTTTTTAGTATAGATTACTGTAGATCAACAAAAAATATGATTTTTCAGGTAAACAAAAAATGGATCAAAATATATTTGTGAAGAAAAAAACTACTGTATCTAAACTACAGTACTCTCCACCCAATTATCATTGTTTGTACTTCACCAAATGTGTGACAAAGAAGGAAGCCAAAAATATTTGATTCAAGATTATTTCACGAGACATCAAAAAATTATTCAAGTAATTTTATCTTCAAATTCTTCAAGTAAGTTTATCTTCAAAAATAATTTTTTTTCAATTTTCAAATTTCAAAAAATTCTTTTTTTTCAGAACGGATACACCCATAAAAATGAAAGAAAAGAAGGACAAAATGAAAATTTATCTAGTAAGTCGAATTTCTCAGCTTCCTTCCAATTTTTTGAAATGAATCATATATTTTCAGATTTCAATTACTGTATTTAAACTACAGTACTCAAAAATCCACATTTGTTTATGCCTTAACCATCAACTCGAATTCACGAGAAAGCAAAAAATGTTTTTGTGAGAACCGATTTCACATCAAGTTCTAAAATACAGTCCAGGTGAGCAGAATATAGCTTTCACAGCTTGAGAAATAATTTTGTAGATCTTTTTTCAGGACCAATGTAAATGAAAAATTGGAAACTTCACGTCAATGCCAACAAATTCAAAATTTGTCACAGTAAGTCAATTTTTCCAAGTTCATTTTCATTTTCGAATATCATCCTATTTTCAGATTCATTTTACTGTATCTAGACTACAGTACTCTTGCTTCAAAATTAACAACTTAAACATTTTTCATGATTGACTTTGGAATTTGATTTATACCTGCACAACATTTACAGCTTGCAAAAAGTTGCAAAAAAATAAAAAGGTAAAAAATTTTTATGAAAAATTTGAGACCTAGGATTTTGTGGTAGTGAAATATATGTACATGAGGTTTAAAAGTATCCAAAAAAAACTTCATCAGTAGGAAAATATTGTCAGAAATAATTTGAATACAAAAATTTATCACATTATTACAAAATACAGTAGCCCTTTATATTTTGTGTTAATTCATATTTCTCCTAGTGAATCATTATTTTCAGTGTATTTTTATAGTGTCGAAGAATCGTGTAAGATGCCGGACGCATCGATAGAACATCTTTACGCCAAAATGAAACAATGGGCAATATCCGCGAAAGAGAAACCAAAAGATCCAGAAAAGTCGGTGAAGAAGTATCAAAAAAAGAGCTACCAACGAAAAAATTGAAACAAAACTCGCAACATTATCAAAGACACCGGGGACAAGAAGAATGCACACTTTTTTACTGTATCTACACTACAGTATTCGATCATTTTCACATTTTGATGACCCGACTTTATTGAAGCAGTTTAGACCAAATGAAAGATTCCAGTAAGTGAGAAACAATTTTCAAATTTTTATTCAAAATTTCACAAAATTTTCAAAAATCTTTCAGGACAATATCAATATCTTCGTGGTAATAGCAAAATAACCCAAAAACATCAGAGAACATCAGAATCAAAATTATCATAGTAGGTCAATTTTTTCAGTTTTTTTATAAAATGAAATTATTTTCAGACGTTTTTTACTGTATCTACACTACAGTACTCTTCTTCAAAATTGCTTCGAACTTGACGAACCAACGAATCAGAACTGATCCAAGGGTTTTTATCAATGCTGTATGATCCATAATCGAATAAATAGTTTTGTTGAAAAAGTTGTTGTCTTGAAAATATTCATTTTCTGCAAAAATTTAGGCTTACAGATTTTTTCAGCCTCCAAGAAAAGCCTGAAAAATTTTTAGATCTTCCAGAATGCTTCGGGGCTTCGGAAAAAATCTTTCGGCGTTCTAGAAAATTTATCTGGGTTTCTGAAAGTTCAAAAAAGCTTCCAGGCCTTCTGAAAATTTCCCGAGATTTCAGAAGTTGTTGAATACAGATGAATACGAAACTAGCTGATGAGTACGAGTTGTTTCATGGTTTTTGTGAGAAATGTTATAAAAATTTGAAATATTTTGAATAAACATTTTTTTCCGAAACCAAAAATGTTGATCAAATCATTTTCCGTTCATAAAAACCATATCAATCAAAATATTTTTCAAACAAAAATGCGTTTTTCTTTCATTATTCTCTCAATATTTGCTATTGCACTGTCTTCAAATTTAGATCCATATTCCGAGACAAATAAGTTTCTTTTAAGTTACTGGGAGCACATGAAAGCCAAAAACTACACAATTATCGATCCGGAATTTTTTGGAATTGTGGATAATGTAACATACAACAAAGAAGAATTCATCAAAAAGAGCAAAGGTTATAAATTCCCTGATAAAATGCCACAAGTCAATGTGACAAATGCAATTTTCGACATGGAGGGTATGTTGATAGGAGATATAGATCAATATGGTCATACCTCAAAATTCACTGCGAAACCGAATGCTAATATTAAAGGAGGCTATACATTTTTCAAAGTGAAGAAATGAAGACTCATTCAATAAAATATTGTTTATGTGATGTTATTCGGGACTTTTTTTAAATGAAAATCTGCTAAATTTTGAAAACTTTTGAAAAACAACAGAATTTCTCTCATTCAAAAATTGTGGTCCTGAGCATGAGCCAAAAATCTGATATCCAGAAGTGTGATGAACTTTTTTTAATTTCAATTTGAAAAAGCTTCCTTCCACAAAAATCCCTCAAAACATAAGAAACACATTTTTTTTCGCGCGCGCAGAAAATTTACGACTTACAACTCTACTCTTTTGTTAGCATAGTCATAAATCAAAAGCTTCTCACAAAAAAATTTCCGATTTTTTTTTCAAAATAAAAAAAATCAATAGATCAAATGATTTTTATTCCAAACAATCCGAAATTCTACAATACCTCTCATAGTTTTTTCTGCTTTAAGTAATTAGATTTTAAGAGAGGTTTTTTGTAAGAAGGGAAATTTTAGAATAAGGAGCTGCGCAAGCAAAAAAAAAGTTTTTCTGAAAACTTGTGTAATGATAGCCCCATGGGTGGGCATCAATTTGCGCACAATATTATTGCTCAAAACCGCTTCACCATTGTGGTGTGACGGGTGAAAGCTGTAAGAGCGGTCATAGGAACTTTGCTCTCAGTTGATATTTTTTGATGATCTCAACGCCAAAGTACTTCTTTTGGCCTAAAAATGATTTTTCAAGTTTACCGCATAAAAATTGCACCATTTCTAATGGTGCAATAACACCATGTTGGTGAAAAACACCAATATTTGCCTTTGGCGTCAATTTCCGCACTCTCGCACTGGTTTTAAACGCTTCCTCGTCATTTTTTACATACCCTACATAATTTTCAGAAAAATAAACGGGACCCCTTTTTGGCAATTCCACCCCAAAGTTGGTCACCCAAGGTGTGCACCACAGCATTTTTTCTCAAAATCACCCAAATTTTTGATTTTTTTGTTTAAAAATGTTATTTTATGGTTCAAAGTTACTTTTATGTGAAAATTAGGAAGTTTTCGGGACGAAAACGTGTTATTTCACGCATTTCACGTGAAAACTCACGTGAATTTTTTTTCGAAAATTAAGTTTAAAAACGTGTTTTCTGGGGTTTTTGACTTTGCTAATCAACCTGGTATCATTTATTTTTCTTGAAAATTTCATATTTAGCTATTTTCAGATATGTCATAAAAATGAACTCTAAAAAGTGAAACTTCCAGAGTGTTGTCAAACTCATTGAATTTAGAAATTTCGAGAAAAATAAATGATACCACGTTGATCAGCATAGTCAAAAACCCCAGAAAACACGTTTTTAAACTTGATTTTCGAAAAAAAAATTCACGTGAGTTTTCACGTGAAATGCGTGAAATAACACGTTTTCGCCCCGAAAACTTCCTAATTTTCACATAAAAGTAACTTTGAACCATAAAATAACATTTTTAAACAAAAAAATCAAAAATTTGGGTGATTTTGAGAAAAAATGCTGTGGTGCACACCTTGGGTGACCAACTTTGGGGTGGAATTGCCAAAAAGGGGTCCCGTTTATTTTTCTGAAAATTATGTAGGGTATGTAAAAAATGACGAGGAAGCGTTTAAAACCAGTGCGAGAGTGCGGAAATTGACGCCAAAGGCAAATATTGGTGTTTTTCACCAACATGGTGTTATTGCACCATTAGAAATGGTGCAATTTTTATGCGGTAAACTTGAAAAATCATTTTTAGGCCAAAAGAAGTACTTTGGCGTTGAGATCATCAAAAAATATCAACTGAGAGCAAAAGTTCCTATGACCGCTCTTACAGCTTTCACCCGTCACACCACAATGGTGAAGCGGTTTTGAGCAATAATATTGTGCGCAAATTGATGCCCACCCATGGGGCTATCATTACACAAGTTTTCAGAAAAACTTTTTTTTTGCTTGCGCAGGCTGTTTTCCGGTATTACAAAAAACGTCTCTTAAAAAAATCGAAAATTCCAGGTGTTTCGCAATGTTTCTCAAGAACGTGAGAAAAACACATGAAGTGTGGCTCAGGATGTTCAATTATTCTGTCCATGAATCCTTGTCCGAAAATTTCGGAAAATTTGTTGACGTGTTCATATCTTGTTGGAATCGGAATTTTGTAAATTAATGGATCGAATTTTACATCGCAAATCCGGCAAATATTTTCATCAGTCGAATTTGCAGAGAAATCAGTTGATCCATCTACCTGAAAACTCTGCATTTTTTTTTTTTGAAAAATCATACCATCTGTGGATCATTTTCATGAATTTTCCCGAGTTTTTTCCCCAGTTTTTCAGAAAAAAACACTCACTTTTTTGAATTCTCGAAGCTCTCTCTCTTGCTTCATTCTCTTCTCTTCCAGTCATCCGAATCGGAAAACAATCTGCTGATCTATATTTGGGAGCTCCTTCAAAATGTGTTCTGCAAATATGACCAAAATACATATTCTGTTCCATTCCCACAATCTTCATAGTTTCGGCAAATTTTTCTCCAAGAATATCTATCCATATTTGTCTCAATGTGGGATTTTTTGGTATTTTAGTCATAGATTTTTTGTTAAGTGATTTTAAACAATATCGACATCTTCCAGTTGGCATTTCAAGTTGTTTGTCTCTGAAAAATTTCAAATCAGCAAATGTGAGAAAAATGCAGTGCAAGGGGACAAAAAAAAATAAAATTCGTTTGAAAAAAGAAACTTCTCGAAGAAAAAAAGGGGGAAGGACGCCAAGAACGGCGCCCCCAGAAAAATCAATAAATTCGATTTTTTTCTATTTTTTATGTTGGATAACTATTTTACTTTTAAGTTAGCAGAAAAGAGATAATGATATTTTTGTTTATTTTTTTGTGAGTATGCACATTTTCAGAAGGCGGAGTTAGGTCAACCAGATGTGTTTTTTCTTCTTTTTTTGCGGATTTTTTTCGCATCAACAAAGTATATTTTTTAGGATGTCTGGGTGTTTTTCGGAATAATTAAAGTGAAGCTGGAAATTTGGGAATTTCGGAAAATTGGGAGTTTTTTTGTTGAAATTACTGTGGATCAACAAAAAAAAACCTGGATTTTGAAAAGAAAAAAATGGAAAACTACTGTATCTAAACCTCAGTACTTTTCAATCGAAACGCACAATTTTAAAAACTGATTTGTATGAATCATAGTTTTTTTTGTGTGAGAAATGTTATAAAAAATTTGATGACGAAATATTTTGAATAAACATTTTTTTCCGAAACCAAAAATTTTGATCAAATCATTTTCCGCCTATAAAAACCATATCAATCAGAATATTTTTCCAACAAAAATGCGTTTTGCTCTCATTATTCTCTCAATATTTGCTATTGCATTGTCTACAAATTTAGATCCATATTCTGAGACGAATAAGTTTCTTTTAAGTATCTGGGAGCACACGAAAGCCAAAAACTACACAATTATCGATCCGGAATTTTTTGGAATTGTGGATAATGTGACCTACAACAAAGAAGAATTTATCAAAAACATTGTGAATCCCGGACCTGATGAAGAATTACCAAAACTCAATGTGACAAATGCAACTTTTGACGCAAAAGGAATGTTGGTATTTGATTTAATTTATAGTCACATCGAAAAATTCACTGCGAAACCGAATGCTAATATTAAAGGGGGCTATACATTATTAAAATTGAAGATTTGAAGGTTCATTCAATAAAATATTGTTTATGTGATGTTTGTCGGGACTCGTTTTTCAAAAACAGTAACCTTGTGGTCCCAAATTCAAGCAAAACAATTTCATGAATCGAAATATCTATTTAAAAGGAGCAATATGAAAATAAGCTAAATTTCGAAAACTTAAAAAAAAACAGAATTTTTCTCATTCAACGTCCTATAAAAAAAATTTTTGCGCAAAAAATTGACCAACAGTAAGCTATAAAAATATCCAAAAAATGTCCAAGAAAATGTAGCGAATAAATATTTTTATGAAAAAAATTAGGGAAATAATTGAGTTTTTGAAAAATCTCCAAGATTTTATGAAATTCTTTCGGGCTTGAAATATTTTCAGAAGTTTTTTTTTGGTTTTCTAGAACTCAGAAAAATTTCCGAGACCTCCTAGAATTCTTCTGGGCTCCAAACAATGTATAAAAATCCCCCAGGCCTTGCAGAATTAGTATGAATCATAGTTTTTTTGTGAGAAATGTTATAAAAATTTGATGACGAAATATTTTGAATAAACATTTTTTTCCGGAACCAAATATGTTGTTCAAATCATTTTCCGCCTATAAAAACTATGTCAATCAGAATATTTCTCCCAACAAAAATGCGTTTTGCTTTCATTATTCTCTCAATATTTGCTATTGCACTATCTTCAAATTTAGATCCATATTCCGAAACAGAAAAGTTTCTTTTAAGTTACTGGGATCATTTGAAAGCTAAAAACTACACAATTATCGATCCGGAATTTGTTGGATTTGTGGATAATGTGACCTACAACAAAGAAGAATTAATCAAAAAAATCGGGAATCCCGGAAAAATGCCTGATGATGAAATACCAAAACTCAATGTGACAAATGCAATTTTCGACGCGAAGGGAATTTTGAAATTTAATATAAAAAATTATGGTCACATCTCAAAATTCACTGCGAAACCGAATGCTAATATTAAAGGGGGCTATGCACTTTTCAAATTAGAGACTCGAAGACGCATTCAATAAAATATTGTTTATGTGATGTATGATAATTCTCTGATTCTTCAAAATATGAAATAAAAATGTGATTGATAAATAAGTTTTTTTTTTTAAAATCTCTTTATTCAGAAAAAGTTCAGAGTTTGAGCATATTTGGGTCCAAGGTGTTACGCAATTGCATTATCTTTGCTATATTTCCCTTCAACTTTATTTTTCCTTGCTTAAAAGCCTCATCTGCTTTCAATTGTCCTGTGGCAATTGACACGACATCCGAATCATTTATATTGATTTCGATGTCAACGACACGAGATTTATCGTCTCCGATGTATGGATTATCAGACTGAAAACATTTGAAAAATATTTTGAAATACTATTTTTTTTTCTCCAAACTAACTTTAGCAACAATGGTCCATGTTTTAACAGTTCCATTAGGTCCAGCAACATTGATTCTGAATGATGTTCCGACTTTTCTCACCAAATCTTTGTCGGTTCGAATGATTTCTTTGATTTTGTTGAAAACAACATCGGATTTGAAGGACATTTTGAGAAAACTGAAATATATATATTTAAGTCACAGAACTTTGTGTGAAAAATGAAGAACCAAATTGTCAAAGTTAGAGCAGGAAACCAAACTTTTATAGCTGGAATAGAACCGCATGCTGTTTGTTTGTTTGTATTGCAACATCAAATTAATCACAAGACACTGAATGTGAGCAATTTTAAAAATTTGTAGATTAGCCTAGTTTAAATGAGTTCAACTACAAATTCTGTCTTTTTCTCAGTGTCTCTCTCGATTTACCCTGTGGGAAACTAGAGAATTAAACAAATAAAAGCAGTTTTTTTGAACACTTTTTTCGAACATTCGTTTTGTTTCAAACTACATACACAAATTGACTTATCAGATGTTACAATGTAAATACAGGAAAAACAAACTGAAATTAGCAGGCGGTTAAGTTTAAATACAAACAAACAAAAAGTAATTCCAGCTATAAAAGTTGGATTCCTCGCTTTGTTACAGAATTTCAGTTCTTCATCATGTATGTTCGTGAAGCTCGAATCGTTTTGGAAAACCACACTGGTAGTTATTTCAAGTTTCAAGTTCTTCATCAATACACGGGAAAAGACACGGATGATTCCGGTTGGATCAAATTCGCTCCTGGAGATTCGAAACAAGTTTTTGCACGCGTTGTATATCACACTGGATTTATGACAACTGGTGTTGATAATTGGATTATTCATGGAAAACAACTGAACAAAGTTAAAGGCAAGTTTTGATAAATGAAAGCTGATGTGAAATCCAAAATGATTTTTTAGGCACTGTCCCAAGTCTTCAAATTGATGGACAAGCTTTCATTGAGGGTCTTTCATATAGAAGTTATCATGGTTTTGGAGCCGAATGGAAGAAACACATGTTAACTGCTGAAGATGATGGTAAAACCACTGTGATTAAAGTTTATCAATCTACTATTGATTTCATATCTCCAAGCGGCAAATCTTCCACTCGATTTGATACTATTGGTGATACAGTTGGAAGAATTATGTAAACATACACATGATTAACGAATAGATGTAAATTTAGAATTGTTATATGTTTTTTTTCAAAAAGCTGGGAATTTTCTCAAAAAAAATCAATGAAGTTTAAGATAGGATAATTCCAGTTTTAAAAAAACTCGTGTTAGAGAAGCGTACATGAAACAAAATAAAAAGGTTCAGTTTTCAGCAGGGGTGGGGAACCTGGCCTCATGTTGGCTTTGGTGGTAAGAACATACAGCTAACGTGAGAAAAAAAAAGAAGATTTCTTTTAAAAAAGTTACGCCTGGGAATACAAATTGTGAAGTTTAATAGATTACTAGAAGGGCTTCGCTGGCTAACGCCATCTACAGTAGTTTGACTTACTTTTTCTGATTAATTTTCCGGTTAAAAAATATTAATGAAGTTTAAGATAGGATAATTCCATTTTTAAAATATCTCGTGTTCGAGAAACGTAAATGAAACAAAATAAATATGTTCACAGGTTCTTTTTTAGTTGAGAAAACACGTCGAGAAAAAAGGAGATCACATTTTTATTTATTTTTGATGCAGACTAGGCGAAACAGAAAATCCTCAAAAATTCTAAATTTTAAAGAAAATCCTATTTTTCGCAGCTAAGCTGACGTGAGAAAAAAAAGAAGATTTCTTTTCAAAAAAGTTACGCCTGGTAATACAAATTGTGAAGTTTAATAGATTATAAAACAAAAAAAAAATAAATACAAAACAAACTGGAAATCGCGTGCATAAAACTATGAAAAAATTAATCTACCTATGAAATATTTCATAGTTTATTTTTCAATAAAATCTGGAAGCTGATCCTATAGCTTCAATTGTAATTCAAAGCTTCATCTAATCATTTTACCGAAGTTTTAACAATCAATAGTAATTATGAATTAAAAACTTTACCCAATATTTTTCAAATCTCACCTGTTAGTTTTGTCCCCCCCCCCCCAAACCTCAAAATAAACTAACTTGATTTGCCCGTTCCGTGAAAAGTTGTTGATCTCCTGTCCAAACGAAATATCTTCTTGTTCGGAAGCCTGAAACTTGTACATTCTTTTTCTCAAAATCTTCGCCTATTCTTAAACTTACATCAGAAAATGAAAATTGTGGATTTGACAAAACTCCTGCATTCTGTGACGATTTTCAGAGCTGAAAAAAAAAGGAAAAATTTTTAAAAATGTACCTTTCTGCGCTGAAAAAAAAAACAGAAAAAAATGATTCAGTTCGAAAAAAAACGTTCAATCAATAATTTGTTCTCAAACAAATAAAACACATCTCTCTCTCTCTCTCTCTCTCTCTAACCCTCTCTCTATTCCCCACACTCTCTCGTCTACCCTGCAAAAAACAACAAAACAAACACGCTAAACAACGCGCACGCGGGGTATCGTTGTTTTTTTTTTTTTGCACGACGTTTTTATTTTTTTATTTTTTCTGGTTTTTCAGTGGTTTTTTCAGCGCAGAAAGGTACATTTTTTAATTTTCTTATGTTTTTCAGAGACAATCGTCACAGAATGCAGGGGTTTCTTCAAATCCACAGTTGTCATTTTCTGATGTAAGTTTAGGAATAGGCGAAGATTTTGAGAAAATGAATTTAGAAGTTTCAGGCTTCCGAAGAAGAAGATGTTCGGTTTGGACAGGAAATTCAAAGAAATCAACAACTTCTCACGGAACGGGCAAGTCAAGTTAGTTTATTTTGAGGTTTGGGGGGCAATCATTTCAAAAATGAAAACAGGGGGACTTATCTAATGGGCCTATGCAGAATAATATTTTGTAGTAATATGTTCATAGATGACCTAGAAACAAGTTCAAAAAGTTTAGAAAAATTTTTAAAAAAACTTTAGAAAACTTTTACGTGAAGAAACGTGAAGGGATCAGAAAATTGTTAAAACCTTCGAAAATTCTCCTGGGCTCCAAACAAAGTATAATAATCATCCAGGCCTTCAGAATCTTCAAAGGTTTCAAAAGCCTTCTGAAGCTTCAATCATCAGTTGAAATAGTATTTTCACAATTCATTTTGGACTGTTTTTCAATGAAAAATTCAAGATCAAACTTGATTTTTCTCAAATTGTCCTTTTCAAAAATCCACATTCTGCAAACTTTTCCAAGAAAATATAATTATCACACAGAAGTTCACTTTTCTCAAATAAAAATCATCTTTAAACCTCCATAACTTTTTTCTTCCGCAAATAGGACAAAATCTGACGACAGACACGTTTTCAGCGTATGAAAATCTATCTGAAATGATATATTTCATTTCAAAAATAGACATCCAGTTCAACCGTGATATCACATGAATAAAACGCCGAAAACATCAACCATATATTGGTCATTCACTCTGCTGCTCTCGGCGCCTTCGTGGCGCAGTGGTTAGAGAATCTGTCTCCCACTCTGCGATTGTCCGAAAAATCAAAAAGTTCGATCCCCACGGGAAAAAAGAACTTTTTATATTTTTTTTGCATTTTTGGTTTCTGACTAATTTTGACCTCCTGAACAACGTGGAGTAGTTTATTTTTTCCTCACATGTCTATGTGACGAAATATGACGTGGCAAGATGTGATTTTTATTTTTTTCGTTATTTTTTATCAAAAACGTAGCTGTGAAAAGTTCTTCCATTCTAAATCCCTAAAAAACCACCATTTTTCTGCACAAAATTTTTTCGCGAAGAAAATTTACGATCCTCAACTTTTCTTTGTTAAAAAAGTCATAAATCAATCAACAAAGCTTCCCACAAAAAATTGTCCGATTTTTTTCGAAATAAAAAAAATCAATAATATGTAAATCAAATAATTTTTATTCCAAATTGAAATAAATGGATATTGCTTTAAAACATCTTGATTAACATGAGCAATTCAAGTTTGATAATTGATGAGTGAAGAGTACTGTAGTTTAAATACAGTAAAATGATCTGCAAATTTGGATAGTTCAAATTAATTATTAAATTGAAAAACTAACCTTGGTATACCATTTTTCAGAGAAAAATCCCACTAATACTATATTTTTTCTTTGGGCCAATTCTCGTCTTGATCAACGGGCAATATCAACAACTGTGCTCTTCTCCCTGAAAAAATGTTGTTTTCAGAAAAAAATCTGATTTCAGATTTTGGGAAACTTACTATTTTGTTTTGATGAATTGTGCGAGTACTGTAGTTTAGATACAGTATCCAAATTGATAATTCTGAAAAAGGGTTTGACTTGAATCTAGAAATTTGATAATCAGTGTGAGACCACACAATTTTATTCAGAAACTAGAAAATTTTAAACCAACCTTGAATTATTTTCCATTTTCTCTAATGTTTATATTTTCTTTTTTCTTCCTCGCTATTTTTCAATTCCATTTTTCAGCTTGTGACAAAAGTACTGTAGTTTAGATACAGTAATTTGATCTGCAAATTTGGATAGTACAAATTAATTATTTTTTAATTTAAAACTAACCTTGATAAACTTTTTTTCAGAAGAAATTCTGATACCATCATAGGTTTTGTATCCAAAGAAGTTGTTACATTTTATTTTCTTTAAGTTTGATGTCCTAAATTAAGTTTGTTTAACTAAATCTATGCAATTTCAGGTTTTAGTACACTTACGATATTGATTTTGCGATGAAATGAACCAAAAAGTTCTTCGGTCACCCTGTATTCATCCATTTTTTTTTTGAAAGTTTGATTGTGCAATTACTGTAGTTTAGATACAGGATTGAAATTGGATCATTCTGAAAAATATGTTTTTATGAACATTCTGGGTTTTTTTTGAATTTTTGAAGAAAAAACCAACCTTTGTCTTCGCGCACAATGACAACCTGTAAAAATGGGATTTTTTTAAAATAAATTTGAATTTTATTGAAAAAAAAAACTAACCTTGGTGAGATATTTCTGAATTTCGTTTCAATTTTGATAATCAAGAGTACTGTAGTTTAGATACAGTAATTTGATCTGCAAGTTTGGATTTTTCGAATCAATTTTTTCAATTAAAAAACTAACCTTAGCCATTTTTCAAAGCATGAACTCGTGTCATTTGTTTTGCATTTTTTTTTTCAATTTTTCTTCATCTTCTTTTTGAATTCATGAGTACTGTAGTTTAGATACAGTAGTTCAATTCTATTCCATTTTGATGAGCTTTCTACATTCTGAAAATATGAAAATTTAGAAAAAGAAGCTACAGTACTCAAGAAGGAGCATAAAATAAGCCTAACACTTTTTAATTTTAGCTTTTATCCTAAAAATGATCCTCAATTCCTGAAAAAACCAAAAAAAATGAAAAGAAAATAATTTAGGAACGAAAAAATATGAGGAATAAGAGTGCTAAAGGAGCTACAGTAGTCTGAAAAAAACGAGTTTCGATTGGAAAAAGAAACTTCTCGAAGAAAAAAAGGGGGAAGGACGCCAAGAACGGCGCCCCCAAAAAAATCAATAAATTTGATTTTTTTTTCCTATTTTTTGTTGAATGGACTATTTTACTTTTTAGTTAGCAGAAATGATTTTTTTTGTTTATTTTTTTGTGAGTATGCATATTTTAGAAGGCGGAGTTGGGTCAACCAGATGTTTTTTTCTTCTTTTTTTGCATAAACAATGTTTATTTTTTAGGATGTCTGGGTGTTATTTGGAATAATTCAAGTGAAGCTGGAAATCTGGAAATTTCTGAAAATGGTGAGCTTTTTTAGTAAAGATAACTGTATATCAACAAGAAAATATGATTTTTCAGGTTATCCAAAAATGGATCAACATATATTTGTGAAGAAAAAACTACTGTATCTAAACTACAGTACTCTTCAATCAATAATCATCATTGGTACCCGAAAATATGGAACAACATACAACTAGATATTTCGCAAAATCGAATTTTTGGATGTTCTCAATAAAGTTTAAAGTAAGTTTATCTTTAAAACCAAATTGAAGTCCAAAAATCACTGCATTTCAGAACATAATTACTGTACCTAAACTACAGTACTCACGCTCATCAACTACAAATTTCAATTTTCAATTTGAAAGGCACGATGTTCCTGTAGGTTCATATTTTTTTTTCAGTTTCAAATTTCAAAAAATTAATTTTTTCAGAACGGATATACCCATAAAAATGACAATGGAGGAAGACAAAATGAAAATTTATCTAGTAAGTCGAAATTTTAAGCTTGTTTCTATTTTCAAAATGAATTTTTTTCAGTTACTGTATCTAAACTACAGTACTCATTAATTATCCCTCTTCAAAACTCAAATCGGAAAAAACTATGTCGTGAAAACCAAACAATACAAGGTGAGCTGGAAAATTGATTTTTTTTTTAATATAACTTTTTTCCAGAAGAACGCTCACTTTGGGATCAACAAAACTCACAACAAAATTCCACGGATTTTCATATAGACTTCAGCAGGAATAAATTTTTTTTTGAAAATATTGATTTTTTTCAAAGTTTTCAGAATTGTTTTCAAGCCTCCAAAAATCCCTCATGTTAAAAGAAAATGTTTATATTTCAAGAATTTGTACTAAAAATTAAAATCTAGAAATTGGCGCATTTTTTCCAATAATATGGCATTGCTCATTTTTAGCCAACATCATTTTACTGTTGTCTGGACAATTGAAAGCTTCTTTGAAATCTGCATTTTGTGACATGATACTATTGATTCGAACTACATTTGCGTGATGTTCCAAATCTTGTGTCACAGATGGAACTTTCTGAAAAAAAAAATTTTTAAGACGAGAGATTTCTCCGGGTTCAAAGAGTTTTAGGGCTTCAGACACATCATGTCAAACAGCAATGTGATGGTGACGCAGAGAAATTCTCTAATTTAAAAAGAGACCGACTGCCACGTAGTTCACGTTTTTATTAAAAATAATTATCATCTTTTTTTTCAATGCAAAAAATTAGATTTTTATGTGAAAATTTGGAATAATCCAAAAATGTAAAAAAAAAATCGGCCCGAGATTTAAAAAAAAAAAAGTTACAGATTTGGAATAATCCAAAAATGTAGAAAAAAATCGGCCCGAGATTTTTCAAAAAAAAATCGACCCGAGATTTTCCAAAAAAAAGTTACAGATTTGGAATAATCCAAAAATGTAGAAAAAAATCGGCCCGAGATTTTTCAAAAAAAAATCGACCCGAGATTTTCAAAAAAAAAAGTTACAGATTTGGAATAATCCAAAAATGTAAAAAAAAATCGGCCCGAGATTTTTCAAAAAAAAATCGACCCGAGATTTTCCAAAAAAAAGTTACAGATTTGGAATAATCCAAAAATGTAAAAAAAAATCGGCCCGAGATTTTTCAAAAAAAAAAATCGACCCGAGATTTTCCAAAAAAAGTTACAGATTTGGAATAATCCAAAAATGTAAAAAAAAATCGGCCCGAGATTTTTCAAAAAAAAAATCGACCCGAGATTTTCCAAAAAAAAGTTACAGATTTGGAATAATCCAAAAATGTAAAAAAAAATCGGCCCGAGATTTTTCAAAAAAAAAATCGACCCGAGATTTTCCAAAAAAAAGTTACAGATTTGGAATAATCCAAAAATGTAAAAAAAAATCGGCCCGAGATTTTTCAAAAAAAAAAATCGACCCGAGATTTTCCAAAAAAAAAGTTACAGATTTGGAATAATCCAAAAATGTAAAAAAATCGGCCCGAGATTTTTCAAAAAAATCGGCCCGATATTTTTCAAAAAAAAGTTACAGATTTGGAATAATCCAAAAATGTAAAAAAAAATCGGCCCGAGATTTTTCAAAAAAAAATCGACCCGAGATTTTCCAAAAAAAAAGTTACAGATTTGGAATAATCCAAAAATGTAAAAAAAAATCGGCCCGAGATTTTTCAAAAAAATCGGCCCGATATTTTTCAAAAAAAAGTTACAGATTTGGAATAATCCAAAAATGTAAAAAAAAATCGGCCCGAGATTTTTCAAAAAAAATCGGCCCGATATTTTTCAAAAAAGTTACAGATTTGGAATAATCCAAAAATGTAAAAAAAAATCGGCCCGAGATTTTTCAAAAAAATCGGCCCGATATTTTTCAAAAAAAAAAATTACAGATTTGGAATAATCCAAAAATGTAAAAAAAAATCGGCCCGAGATTTTTCAAAAAAAAATCGACCCGAGATTTTCCAAAAAAAGTTACAGATTTGGAATAATCCAAAAATGTAAAAAAATCGGCCCGAGATTTTTCAAAAAAAAATCGACCCGAGATTTTCCAAAAAAAAGTTACAGATTTGGAATAATCCAAAAATGTAAAAAAAAATCGGCCCGAGATTTTTCAAAAAAATCGGCCCGATATTTTTCAAAAAAAATAATTACAGATTTGGAATAATCCAAAAATGTAAAAAAAAATCGGCCCGAGATTTTTCAAAAAAAAATCGACCCGAGATTTTCCAAAAAAAAAGTTACAGATTTGGAATAATCCAAAAATGTAAAAAAAAATCGGCCCGAGATTTTTCAAAAAAAAATCGACCCGAGATTTTCCAAAAAAAAAGTTACAGATTTGGAATAATCCAAAAATGTAAAAAAAAATCGGCCCGAGATTTTTCAAAAAAATCGGCCCGATATTTTTCAAAAAAAAGTTACAGATTTGGAATAATCCAAAAATGTAAAAAAAAATCGGCCCGAGATTTTTCAAAAAAAATCGGCCCGATATTTTTCAAAAAAAAAAGTTACAGATTTGGAATAATCCAAAAATGTAAAAAAAAATCGGCCCGAGATTTTTCAAAAAAAAAATCGACCCGAGATTTTCCAAAAAAAAGTTACAGATTTGGAATAATCCAAAAATGTAAAAAAAAATTGGCCCGATATTTTTCAAAAAAAAAAGTTACAGATTTGGAATAATCCAAAAATGTAAAAAAAAATCGGCCCGATATTTTTCAAAAAAAAGTTACAGATTTGGAATAATCCAAAAATGTAAAAAAAAATTGGCCCGATATTTTTCAAAAAAAAAAAAGTTACAGATTTGGAATAATCCAAAAATGTAAAAAAATCGGCCGAGATTTTTCAAAAAAAAAATCGGCCCGAGATTTTCCAAAAAAAAAAGTTACAGATTTGGAATAATCCAAAAATGTAAAAAATTGGCCCGATATTTTTCAAAAAAAAAATCGACCCGAGATTTTCCAAAAAAAGTTACAGATTTGGAATAATCCAAAAATGTAAAAAAAAATCGGCCCGAGATTTTTCAAAAAATCGGCCCGATATTTTTCAAAAAAAAGTTACAGATTTGGAATAATCCAAAAATGTAAAAAAAAATCGGCCCGAGATTTTTCAAAAAAAAAATCGACCCGAGATTTTCCAAAAAAAAGTTACAGATTTGGAATAATCCAAAAATGTAGAAAAAAATCGGCCCGAGATTTTTCAAAAAAAAAAGTTACAGATTTGGAATAATCCAAAAATGTAAAAAAAATCGGCCCGAGATTTTTCAAAAAAAAAGTTACAGATTTGGAATAATCCAAAAATGTAAAAAAAAATTGGCCCGATATTTTTCAAAAAAAAAAGTTACAGATTTGGAATAATCCAAAAATGTAAAAAAAATCGGCCCGAGATTTTTCAAAAAAAAAAAGTTACAGATTTGGAATAATCCAAAAATGTAAAAAAAAATTGGCCCGATATTTTTCAAAAAAAAAAGTTACAGATTTGGAATAATCCAAAAATGTAAAAAAAAATCGGCCCGATATTTTTCAAAAAAAAAAGTTACAGATTTGGAATAATCCAAAAATGTAAAAAAAAATTGGCCCGATATTTTTCAAAAAAAAAAGTTACAGATTTGGAATAATCCAAAAATGTAAAAAAAATCGGCCCGAGATTTTTCAAAAAAAAAAAAAATCGGCCCGAGATTTTCCAAAAAAAGTTACAGATTTGGAATAATCCAAAAATGTAAAAAAAAATCGGCCCGATATTTTTCAAAAAAAAAAGTTACAGATTTGGAATAATCCAAAAATGTAAAAAAAAATTGGCCCGATATTTTTCAAAAAAAAAAAGTTACAGATTTGGAATAATCCAAAAATGTAAAAAAAAATCGGCCCGATATTTTTCAAAAAAAAAAGTTACAGATTTGGAATAATCCAAAAATGTAAAAAAAAATTGGCCCGATATTTTTCAAAAAAAAAAGTTACAGATTTGGAATAATCCAAAAATGTAAAAAAAATCGGCCCGAGATTTTTCAAAAAAAAAAAATCGGCCCGAGATTTTCCAAAAAAAAAAGTTACAGATTTGGAATAATCTAAAAATGTAAAAAAAATCGGCCCGAGATTTTCCAAAAAAAATCGGCCCGAGATTTTCCAAAAAATCGGCCCGAGATTTTTCAAAAAAAAGTTACAGATTTGGAATAATCCAAAAATGTAAAAAAAATCGGCCCGAGATTTTCCAAAAAAAACCGGCCCAAGATTTTTCAAAAAAAAAAGTTACAGATTTGGAATAATCCAAAAATGTAAAAAAAAACGGCCCGAGATTTTCCAAAAAAAAATCGGCCCGAGATTTTCCAAAAAATCGGCCCGAGATTTTCCAAAAAAAAATCGGCCCGAGATTTTTCAAAAAAAAAACCGGCCCAAGATTTTTCAAAAAAAGTTACAGATTTGGAATAATCCAAAAATGTAAAAAAAATCGGCCCGAGATTTTCTAAAAAAAAAAGTTACAGATTTGGAATAATCCAAAAATGTAAAAAAATCGGCCCGAGATTTTTCAAAAAAAAAATCGACCCGAGATTTTCCAAAAAAAAGTTACAGATTTGGAATAATCCAAAAATGTAAAAAAAAATTGGCCCGATATTTTTCAAAAAAAAGTTACAGATTTGGAATAATCCAAAAATGTAAAAAAATCGGCCCGATATTTTTCAAAAAAAAAGTTACAGATTTGGAATAATCCAAAAATGTAAAAAATTGGCCCGATATTTTTCAAAAAAAAAAGTTACAGATTTGGAATAATCCAAAAATGTAAAAAAAATCGGCCCGAGATTTTTCAAAAAAAAAAAAAATCGGCCCGAGATTTTCCAAAAAAAAAGTTACAGATTTGGAATAATCCAAAAATGTAAAAAAAAATTGGCCCGATATTTTTCAAAAAAAAATCGACCCGAGATTTTCCAAAAAAAAAGTTACAGATTTGGAATAATCCAAAAAATGTAAAAAAAAATCGGCCCGAGATTTTTCAAAAAAAATCGGCCCGATATTTTTCAAAAAAAAGTTACAGATTTGGAATAATCCAAAAAATGTAAAAAAAAATCGGCCCGAGATTTTTCAAAAAAAAAATCGACCCGAGATTTTCCAAAAAAAAGTTACAGATTTGGAATAATCCAAAAATGTAGAAAAAAATCGGCCCGAGATTTTTCAAAAAAAGTTACAGATTTGGAATAATCCAAAAATGTAAAAAAAAATTGGCCCGATATTTTTCAAAAAAAAAAAAGTTACAGATTTGGAATAATCCAAAAATGTAAAAAAATCGGCCCGAGATTTTTCAAAAAAAAGTTACAGATTTGGAATAATCCAAAAATGTAAAAAAAAATTGGCCCGATATTTTTTCAAAAAAAAGTTACAGATTTGGAATAATCCAAAAATGTAAAAAAAAAATCGGCCCGATATTTTTCAAAAAAGTTACAGATTTGGAATAATCCAAAAATGTAAAAAAAAATTGGCCCGATATTTTTCAAAAAAAAAAGTTACAGATTTGGAATAATCCAAAAATGTAAAAAAAATCGGCCCGAGATTTTTCAAAAAAAAAAAAATCGGCCCGAGATTTTCCAAAAAAAAAAGTTACAGATTTGGAATAATCCAAAAATGTAAAAAAAAATCGGCCCGATATTTTTCAAAAAAAAAAGTTACAGATTTGGAATAATCCAAAAATGTAAAAAAAAATTGGCCCGATATTTTTCAAAAAAAAAAAGTTACAGATTTGGAATAATCCAAAAATGTAAAAAAAAATCGGCCCGATATTTTTCAAAAAAAAGTTACAGATTTGGAATAATCCAAAAATGTAAAAAAAATTGGCCCGATATTTTTCAAAAAAAAAGTTACAGATTTGGAATAATCCAAAAATGTAAAAAAAATCGGCCCGAGATTTTTCAAAAAAAAATCGGCCCGAGATTTTCCAAAAAAAAAAGTTACAGATTTGGAATAATCTAAAAATGTAAAAAAAATCGGCCCGAGATTTTCCAAAAAAAATCGGCCCGAGATTTTCCAAAAAAAATCGGCCCGAGATTTTTCAAAAAAAAAGTTACAGATTTGGAATAATCCAAAAATGTAAAAAAATCGGCCCGAGATTTTCCAAAAAAAACCGGCCCAAGATTTTTCAAAAAAAAGTTACAGATTTGGAATAATCCAAAAATGTAAAAAAAAACGGCCCGAGATTTTCCAAAAAAAAATCGGCCCGAGATTTTCCAAAAAAAAATCGGCCCGAGATTTTCCAAAAAAAAATCGGCCCGAGATTTTTCAAAAAAAAAAACCGGCCCAAGATTTTTCAAAAAAAAAGTTACAGATTTGGAATAATCCAAAAATGTAAAAAAAATCGGCCCGAGATTTTCTAAAAAAAAAAGTTACAGATTTGGAATAATCCAAAAATGTAAAAAAAAATCGGCCCGAGATTTTCCAAAAAAAAAAAGCTCACTCTCGCCAATTGCCAATTTTCATTGGGCTGACATGTTGTGTCCGAAGGCTTCTTAGGACTTCAGAAAACTTCAGAAGGCTTCAGAAAACGTCAGAAAGCTTCAGAAGGCTTCAGAAGGCTTTAGAAGGCTTCTGAAAACTTCAGAATGATTCAGAAGGCTTCAGAGAGCTTTCAGAAAGTTTCAGAAAACTTCAGAAAGCTTCAGAAGGCTTCTAATGTAAGGCTTCTTCTTACCTCACAAAATACTGTAGCAGATGCCATAAAAGCGAGTTGTGCATTTGTAATATTTTTCGTTGTTCCTTCTACCAAATTCTGTAAAAAAAAAACATATCTTTGGATTACTGTAAATAGCTACAAAAACTCACATTTTTATCCGCGCCAAAATGTGAATTCAATAATTTCGAAATCATAAAAGATGCGAATAAATCGGCTCCATTATCATCATATCTCGAATAAATCGTGTCACATTTTCCTTCTTGAAAATATTCGCAAGATTTTTCAAATTGATTTTGAACACATTTTGTTGTCTCATTTGAATAATACGGTATGAAATCTTGATTTTTTGAAATTATCAAAGAATGTCCGATTTCATGAGCAATTACTTTAGCGACAGATCCAATCTGTGAATAAAATTGATTTTTGAAAAAAAATGTAAAATGGTAACTCACATAAAATGAAGGAAGATTGATTTGTGAAAGCAAAACGACAATATTCGAAAAAAACAATCCTGGATGACTATTCATCGCTTGAAATCCAGCATTCCACATTGTCACGGGACTTTGAGTTATTGAAAACACCGTTATATAACATAATGGTGAAAATAACTTTGGAAGTTCACTTTCCTTCATACATTCGTTGTATTTCTTGATGAAATCGTCGAAATATTCGATAATTTTATCTCTGAACTTATCCGGATTCGAAATATGAAGTTGTTCAAAATATGGTACGAAGATGTTTGTTATATTCATTCGATTTACCCATGGTGTATCCTATAAAAAATTTTATCGATTTTTTTCAAGGCTCTCTAGGCTCTCTAGCCTATCTAGGCTCTCTAGCCTCTCTAGGCTCTCTAGCCTCTCTAGCCTCTCTTCTCTAGCCCATTGCTCATGTTAACCACTAACCGCTAGAAGTTTTGAAGAAATCTCAATAATTTCTTTAGAAGTCTCATTAAACTTCCGATACAAATCTCGATGTTGATCAAACCATTCATAACTCCACAAAACTGAAGGAGCATCCATGAATTTTAAGATTTTTTTGTTGATACTCTGGAAAATCGATCGATAACCCAACAAATACAGTAGTATTTTCACTTACTTCAGGTAACCCCAACACATTGTACGTTGCAATTAAAGAATTCTTCACAAAATCTAAAGCTTGATCACAATTATCGAATTCAGATATTTGAGAGACACAAAAGAATGACGTGCATGGCGTGCCGAAAAATTTTTCCAATTTATCTAGATAGCCTTTGAACTCGGTTCGATTTGTTTCACAAGCGTTATTCAAATTTGATAATATGGTTTCTGTATAGTTGTCGATGATATTGGGGCTGGATTTATTGAGAAAATATGGGATTACGTCACGCTATAATATTTTTTAAATAGTTTTTTTTCTGAAAAATATGTACTTACAACTAATGTTTGATATTTTGGATCAAATGTTTTTTGGTAATTCTTTGACAAATCAGATCTGTGTTCATCTGCCAAAATTTTCATCAAATAAGGTTTATCATCCATCGGACAGACATGCCGAAAAAAGTTATCACACGGACCAATTTCCTCACTCAATCCGCTGAAAAAATGAGCCTTTTGAGCATGGCATTTCAAGCGGAACACTAACTTTTCAATCATTTTCAGATATCTGTTAACATATGAACTTGAACAACATGATATCAGGGAAAATAGCAGTGAAATATGGAAATTGAAATTGAAATTGACTAGCATTTTTAGAAGATGAAATTTTGATTTGAGCGTAGGTATTTATACAGAATAATTTCTATGGAAAGATGATTCATGGATGAATACAATTTTTGGAATTTTTTTTCTTTTTTGCAACGTTTTTTTGTTTAGAATTTTCGTACAGTATAATTGTGTAGTTGAGAACAATTGAAAAACCACGTTGCAAATTCTCTAAATTTTGCGGAGAACTATCTTGTTCTAAAAAATTCAAAAAAAATATCACGTGAAAAAAACTCCCAAATTCCATATGAAATTCATGATGGTCAAAAAATCTACAAAAAATTTCTCAATGAAAAAAATGAGAAGCACAAAATCACAGGTTTCCTTGTCAGAAATCACATCTGAATAAAATGCAACAAAAAGAGATTGCTGTAACACATCAACCTCTTTTGCATTTATTCTTCATTTTTATTTTTTTTTAATTGTAGACTACCACATACATTAATTTCAAACACTCTTTTTCCGCTCTTATATTTTTCAAATGATTACCACTTTCCTACAATGCATATTGCTATGTTTTGCATGCAAAAATGGGCGGGGCTTATTTTATGCATGCAGAAAAGTCGGTTTAATTACCCAAGTTTGAGGTAAGGGCGCGCGATTGTGATTTTTAACTGTTTATTTTTTAATTATTGCATAGTTATAAGGGTATAAAATTGAATTTGAAAAAAAAATTTGGAATAATTATTTTTTTTAGGAATTTCTTAGGCCTATACAGAATAATATTTTGTAATTAAAAAAAAACATATTTTTCCTATGCAGAAAAACGTCAAAAAAACAAAATATACAGTTTATTATTTTGAGTAGAGACAATATTGAATTTTTTCAAAGTTTCCATAACTGTTTTCAAGGCTCCAAAAATCCCTCATGTTAAAAGAAAATGTTTTATTTCAAGCATTTGTACTAAAAATTAAAATCTAGAAATTGGCGCATCTTTTCCAATAATATGGCATTGCTCATTTTTAGCCAACATCATTTTACTGTTGTCTGGACAATTGAAAGCTTCTTTGAAATCTGCATTTTGTGACATGATACTATTGATTCGAACTACATTTGCGTGATGTTCCAAATCTTGTGTTACAGATGGAACTTTCTGGAATAAATTTTCTTATGATTCTAAGGCTTCTTGAACGGAATCTTCTTACCTCACAAAGTACTGTAGCAGATGCCATAAAAGCGAGTTGTGCATTTGTGATATTTTTCGTTGTTCCTTCGACCAAATTCTGTGAAAAAATATATCTTTGGATTACTGTAAATAGCTACAAAAACGCACATTTTTATCCGCGCCAAAATGTGAATTCAACAATTCGGAAATGATAAAAGAAGCGAATAAATCAGCTCCATTATCATCATATCTCGAATAAATTGTGTCACATTTTCCTTCTTGAAAATATTCGCAAGATTTTTCAAATTGATTTTGAACACATTTTGTTGTTTCATTTGAATAATACGGTATGAAATCTTGATTTTTTGAAATTATCAGAGAATGTCCGATTTCATGCGCAACTACTTTACCGACAGATCCAATCTGAAAATAAAAGTGATTTTTTAATAATCAGAAGCTTCAGTATCCCCAAAGATGGTCTAACTTTTCATATTTAAAATGCATTGATTTTTAATCTAGTAATTTATAAAAATTGGAGCAGAATCTTCTAATTATCGAACTACAGTAACCTAAAATAACTCACATAAAACGAAGGAAGATTAATTTGTGAAAGCAAAACCACAATATTCGAAAAAACCATTCCTGGATGCATATTCAATGCTTGAAATCCAGCATTCCAAGTGATCCAAAGATCTAAAGTTTCAACTTCCCGAAGCACATTTGCATAACACAAAGCTGAAAATATTTCTGGAAATGCATTGTCCTCCATACATTTATCGTATTTTCCAATAAAACCATCCAAATATTTGATAATATTATCTCGAAACAATTCAGGTTTGTAGATATGAAGTTGTTCGAAATATGGAACAAAGATGTTGGTGAGGTTCAAGCGATTTACCCATGGTGTATCCTGGAATTATTTTTTTTTTCTGAATATTCAAAATATTTCTCAGGACTTCTAGAATTGTTCCAAGTTTTTGAAAATTTAAGATTCTTTCCAAGCTTCTGAAAACTCACCTCAAGAAGTTTCGAAGAAATTTCAATTATTTCTTGAGCAGTCTCATTAAACTTCTGATAAGAACCGCGATGTTCATCATACCATTCATAATTCCTCAAAACTTGATGGGCAAGTATGAATTCTCTGATTTTTTTCTCAACTAAACCCGCAAATTCATCACTAGGGTAGATACCAGAAAACGCATTCTTCACAAAATCCAAAGCTCGATCACAATCTTCTATTTCAGATATTTGAGAAACACACGTGCTTCCAATACATGGCTTGTCCCAAAAATTCTCCAGTTTTTTGAGATAACTGTTGAATTCAGCTCGATTTGTTTCACAAATTGTTTTCAAATTTGACGAAATTATATTTGTGAAGTTGTTTGAGACTTGGAACTTTGCAGTTAAAAAATGTTTTCGAACATCACTCTGCAATATTAAGCTGAGTTAGTCTGTAACTTTGGTTTTTTGTAACAAACCCACATTTATTTTCATATATTTTGGCTCATACGTTTTTGTGTAATTCAATAAATCCGAAATGTATTCATCTGTCAAAACTTTCATCAAATAAGGTTTATCATCCATCGGACAGACATGTCGAAAAAAGTTATCACATGGACCAATTTCCTCACTCAACCCGCTGAAAAATAAGATTTTTGAGGCCATTTCTAAACTGCCGGAAACTAACTTCTCAATCATTTTCAGATATCGATTAACATATGAACTTGAACAACATGATATCAGGAAAAATAGAAATGCAATATGAAAATAAAAATTGACCTGCATTTTTTGAAGATGAAATTTGTGATTTGAGCGTAGGTATTTATACAGAATAATTTCTAGAGAAAGATGATTCATGGATGAATACAATTTTTGGAATTTTTTTTCTTTTTTGCAACGTTTTTTTGTTTAGAATTTTCGTACAGTACAATTGTGTAGTTTTTGATTTTTTATATGAGAACAATTGCAAAATTTCCAAACTTCGCAGAGAATTTCGAATAACACTATCTTGATCCTAGGCACCCCTGTTTGTCAGAAAAAAATCTGCGAAAAAATGAAAATTTGAAATTTGGAAGCTCACATAGCAAAAAAAATTGAGAGACACAAAATGAAAAATTTACAAAAACTCGAGTTGAAAAGGTTTCCTCTAAAAAAATTTTCCCATTAATTTTAAGAAATTACCCAAAAAATTGTTCCAAAAAGTTTCACGTCAAAATTTTTTTTTTCAAATTCAATTCTATACACTTCTAACTATGCATTAATTAAAAAATAAACAGTTAAAAATCACAAATGCGCGCCCTTACCTCAAACTTGGGTAATTGAACCGACTTCTCTGCATGCATAAAATAAGCCCCGCCCATTTTTGCATGCAAAACATAGCAATATGCATTGTAGGAAAGTGGTAATCATTTGAAAAATATAAGAGCGGAAAAAGAGTTTTTGAATTGATACATATGGTAGTCCACAATTAAAAAAAAATATAAAAATGAAGAATAAATGCAAAAGAGGTTGCTGTGTTACAGTAATCTTTTTGCTCCAAAAAAAAATCTGAATTATTCAACATCAACATTTATTTGAATAAAAAATTCAAAAAATTACAAGTCACTACCACATGGGAGAATAAATCTCTCTTTCAGGATTTTCAGATTTTGGAGTCGTCGGTCTGACACTTTGTGCAAACAGGAAGCGATCTATGAAATCCTCGTTGATTGTGTTCGCGTCTGGAAATCTTTCAGCATATTCTGGATATTCTCTCCAGCCTTCATCCAATTTCAGTTTGAATTGAAGACCCATATCTTTCACGGCTTCTTGTCTGAAAAATTCCAGAATCATTAAGAAAATTCAAATTTCAGAAAAGTTACCGTACTTTTTAGGTTCTTCGGAAGCCACAGCATGAAAAATCGCAAGGATTGTTAGCAAAAACATTGGCCAAATCATTTTTGAAACTGGAAACTTGAACTGTAATTGCAAAATGTTTGGCTGAAATTTGAGAGCAATTACAAAAAATATAGTGCGTCAGAAGTTGTGAGGTGGGGGAGCCTTGAGAAGCCTTGGGAAGCCTTGGGAAGCCTTGGGAAGCCTTGAGAAGCCTTGGGAAGCCTTGAGAAGCCTTGGGAAGCCTTGGGAAGCCTTGGGAAGCCTTGGGAAGCCTTGAGAAGCCTTGGGAAGCCTTGAGAAGCCTTGAGAAGCCTTGGGAAGCCTTGAGAAGCCTTGGGAAGCCTTGGGAAGCCTTGGGAACCCTTGTGAACTCCCATGAAGCCTGAGAAGCTTCAGAAAAAAAAGAGCTGTCTGAAAAAAGGGTGAGCAAAAATAAGAATGAAATAAATAAAATTCGTATTTTTTAATTTTGGACCTTTTTTGTCTTGCCAGAAAAGAAGATTTGATTTTTTTTCGGGAAAATGTCACCGGGAAATTGATGGACCTTTTGATTTGAAATTGAAAAAATACATAAATTTTCAGCCCACGTGTCTGGCTCACAAATTCGTCATGCTGATTTTTTTCGAAAAAAAAATTGAAAATTGATTTAGGTCCAAGAAGCCTGAGAAACTTCCTAAAGCCTTCTGAAGCCTTTTGGAGCCTTCTAAAGCCCTCTGAATCCTTCTGAAGCCTAAAAGAAAAAAATATATCAAGTCTAAAAAATCAAGAAAAAATTACGATGTCGCGTCGAATTTTCTCACAATCAGGGCTGATATGATATAAAAACTCATGCTGAAAAAAAGTTTACCTGAAATTTTCAGAGCTATTTTTTCTGTAATTCGGATGTTGTTGATAATAATTCCTTTCAGACCTTTCGAGTACTGTAATTTTTTCCAGAGAAAATTTTTTCGAATTCTGATTTCATAGCTTTGTTCAGCAGATCGATTTTACATACTCCAGAATCCGAAAGATTTATTTTTAGAGCTCTTCTCCAAGGCTCTTCACTATTTCTGAAATTCTCCAAAGATCCAGGAAATTCTTGAAATTCTTAAAATTCTGCTTTCTTCTGTTATAAAAATTCCCGAATCCCTTTCTAGAGAGATTGAAAACAAAGAGCGTGACGAATTCCAAAAATCCGTGGGCTGAAAATTTATGTGTATTGTTTTTTTTCAATTTTCAATTTTTCAAATCAAAAAGGACCATCAATTTTGCTGGGGCAAGACAATGGGGTTCAAAATTAAAATGCAAATTTTGTGTTTTCAGCCAACCCACAAATTCATTTTCATAAATTTTCACCGGCTCTAAAATTTTTCACACTTCTCAAGGCCCACCTATTTTCTGACGCACATTTTTTCAGTGCTCTCAAATTTCAATTACAGTTTTTCAGTTTTTCCAGCCTCTCAAAATGACTTGGTCAACATTTTTGCTAACATTCCTTCTTGTTTCAACTGTGCTCTCACGAACCCTCAAAAGGTACAGTATTTTTTCAGATTTTTTTTTCAAATTGAATTGAATTTGTTTTCAGAGATCCAGAATCATGGGTTCAAAACTGGAGAGCAGAAGAATCTGCTGAAGAACAACTTCCAGAAATTCAGAATCTGGAGGGCGATCTCTTCAAGCGCTTCAAATTGGCAGAACAAAATGTGGAGCCAACACCTGCAAGTTCTACAAAAAAGGAGAAATATGGTCCCATTTGGTGAAAAAAAATGATTTTTCTTTGAAATTATTATTCAATTTTGTATTTTTGTGTTTCTTGGATGATAATTTCAATAAATGTTGAGCAATATTTCTGTGTACAGTAATCCTTGAAATTAAAAATATTTTTAAAAATTCAATTTCATTACCTCAGTTTTTCTACTTCAAATTAATTTTTATCTTTTCACTGATTTTTTTTTTCGAAAATTTCAGATTTTAGAATTCAAATTTTTTTTCACTTGAAAATAAACTGTTCCAATGTGAAATTGAAATTTTCAGGAAAATACTGAAATTTTTTTCTAAAAATTAATTTTGCTTGAGAAAATTCATTTTTCAAGTTTGAAAAACTTTTTCAAAGTTTAATAATCCGAAATTTCAATAAACCTTTTTTTCCGCCTGAACCCCAAAGAAAATTGTTTTTTCAAAGAATTTTTCCAACCTTCAAGTCATTTTTCACTTTTTCACAAACATCCCTCAAACTCTATCATTTTTCAAAATCTTTTTTCCCGAAAAAAATCCCAAATCCTCTAGAATAATCATTCCAATTCAAAAAATTTCAAAAACCCTTTGCCAATCACCAAAAAACTATAATTATAGGTTTTTTCCTTGATTTTCCTTTCCCCGTAAATCGACAAGGAGACGAAAAAAACACCGTGTGTTTTTGAGAGAGTGCAAGACAGCGTGAGAGAAGATAGGGCGAGTTTGGCTGTTTGGCTTGTTTCTGTCCCTGCGATGATTATTTCTTCTCTCGCTGTCTGCACTCTCTCAAAGAGACACTCTATTTCTCTCGTCTCCTATTGTCGATTTACGAGAAGTAGGAAATCAAGGGAAAAACCAATAGTTATTGTTTTTTGGTGCTTGGCGAAGGGTTTTTGAGATTTTTCTTTTTGATTTCTCTATTCTAGGGAATTTTGAATTTTTTCCAGAAAAGATTTTTGAAATTGGTGGGGTTTGAGGGATTTTAGCATTTTTTTGTGAAAAGCGAAAAATGTCTTGAAGGAATTTTTGAAAAAAATTTTTTTTCTGATTTTCTGGATAGTTTGACATTGGAAATGAATAGGATAGGAGTTTTGGGTTGGATTTCTTTAGAGTTAGCTAAAATAGCTTTTGAGAACCTTTTTTTTAAAGAAATTGTAGGGATTCTTAAAAATTTTCTTGGTATTTTAGATGTTTTCAGGATCTTGGTCGGATTTTCAAGAGAATTTTCAGAAGGAACTGAATTTTAAGCTCCGCTTTTTTTTTGAAAAAGCTAGATTTTTTGAAGTGAGAAGTGATCTGAAAATTAGGAATTTCAGAAAATTATTTCCCTGAAATTTTTCAGTTTTGATAATTTTAATGATTTTTTCAGACTTGAAAAGATTTTACTGAAACTTTAAGCTTAAAATTAAATCAAAATTTGAAAATTATGATGTCATATTTCCTTTTCACAATTAATTGTTGTATTACTCAAACTTTCACGTTCTCACACTTTTCTCTTTTTCTCTGGCACTCTCTCAAAAATCCCTCATCTCTCTCTCTCTCTTCCTCTTCTTTGTTTATTTTTCGAGAACTTTTTTGTCATTTCTTTTTTTAGTGTGATTCATAAAGCTTTAGAAGGCTTCGAAAAATTCTCAAAATTTTCCAGAATTTTCTCAGCTTCTCATTGTTTCCCTAAGGTTGCTATGGATATTTCTAAATAAACATTTTTTTTTAAAAGAAGTTTTAGTATGTTGTGCTTCATAAATTTTGATTTTTAATTCAAATTTCCTGTTTGTTTTCAGAAGAAAATCTTTTTTTTCCATTTTTTAATAATTTTTTTGATCCAGAAGCCTTCTGAAGCCTTCTGAAGCCCTCTAAAGCCCTCTGAAGCCTTCTGAAGCCTTCCGAAGCCTTCTGGAGCTTTTAAAACCCCTCTGAAGCCTCCAAAAACCTTTTGAAGCCTTCTGAAGCCTTCTGGAGCCTCCAAAAGCACTATTAAGCTTTCTGAAGCTTTTTGAAACCTTCTGAAGCCTTATGATGCTTCCAAAAGCCCTCTCAAGCCTACTGAAGCCTTCCGAAGCCTCCAAAAGCCTTCTGAAGTCCTCTCGAGCCTTCTGAAGTCTTCAAAATTCTTCTGAAGCTTCCAAAAGCCCCCTAAAGCCTTTTTTAGCCTTCTCCAGCCCTCCGAAGCCTTCTGAAGCTTTTTGAAACCTTCTGAACCCTTATGAAGCTTTCTGAAGTTCTCTGAAGCCTTGCGAAGCCTCCAAAAGGTCTCTCAAGCCTTCTAAAGCCCCCAAAAGCCCTCTCAAGCCTTCTGAAACTTTCCAAAGCCCTCTGAAGTTCTCTGAAGTCTTCTGAAGCCTCCAAAAATGTTCCCCCATCTCCCCTTCTTTTCTTGTTCCACTATCAAAAAAGCCTTTTATGACTCAAAAAACAAATAAAAAAATTCGTGTTTGTTTTCCTCCTATTTCGTCAAAAAATGTCAAAAACTGATATAAATTTAGAATTTTCCTATGCAAATATCTCATTTTCCCCTTTCCTTTTTTCTTTTTTCTTTTCTTGGCTGCCAAAAATGCGCCAAGCCACCAAAAATTGACGCATTTTGGGTGCAACTTGTTATGAATAACCTTTTTTCGCGTCTTTTTCTTTTTTTTTAGAAAAAATATATGAAATTATCGATTTTTCCAGGGGAAAAATGGACATTGTTGAGGACGATTCGGTGCAGAATAATAATGTGAGTCGTTTTTTTGTGGCTGTGAAAAAAAAGAAATTTTTTTTTTGATAAGAAACATTACAATTTTTGTTCGTTTCTTTCTCTCATTCTCTGCTTCGGGAAGAAGAAAATTTCTTGATTTTTTTTTATTTTCGAAAAAAAATTTTGATTCAAAATTGAAATGGAAATGAATGAGTTTCATAGGAGTTATAAGGTTGGTTTTTGAATTTTACAAATTTAATTGAAAAAAAAAATCTATTTTGAACTCATTTTTGAGCTTAGATTCCCGGGGATTTTTGAAAAATTTCATAATTTTTTAAGAATTTTAAAATTTTTCAAAAGATTCAGGAGGCTTCCCAAGGCTTCCCAAGGCTTCCCAAGGCTCCCCAAGGCTTCCCAAGGCTTCTCAAGGCTTCCCAAAGCTTCCCAAGGCTTCCCAAGGCTTCCCATAACTTCCCAAGGCTTCTCAAAACTTCCCGAAGCTTCCCAAGGCTTCCCAAGGCTTCCCAAGGCTTCCCAAGGCTTCCCAAGGCTTCCCAAGGCTTCCCAAAGCTTCCCAAGGCTTCCCAAGGCTTCCCAAGGCTTCCCAAGGCTTCCCAAGGCTTCTTTTTTTTCCAGAAATGTGCACACGTCGAGAAAAAGACTGAAAAAGAGCTGAAATTTATTGGCGAGCCGATTTCCAACACATCAATCGATTTGAAGTGAGTTATTTTGGGTGGGAATTTGAAAATTTGAACTTTTGTACCCTTTTTTTCTTATCAATAAATTTTATTAAAAATAGAAAAGTTTTGAAAATTGAAAAATTCAAGCCAAAATTTCATATTTCATCATTTTTTGTAAACAAATTGCAATTATCGATTTTTTTCGGAAATAAAAAAGCTATAGTGAATTTTTGCGAAATAACCAGAAGATTATTGATTTTCAGATGTTTTTCTGAAAAAATAATTTCAGCCTAATTCAAAGCTGAAAATTGGAATGTTAAGATTTTCTGAAATTCAAGAATTTCAGGGTTTTTTGCTGAAAAAAAAACAATTTTTATAAAAGATTTTCCAGAATTAAAAAAAAGCCCAACTCATATTCTTTTTTAAATGTTTTTCTGAAAAATAATTTCAGCCTAATTCAGTACTAGAAATAAGAATGTTAAGAAATCCAAAAATTGAAGAATTTCAGGCTTTTTTGCTGAAAAATCTATAATTTTAAGATTTTCGGAAATTCCAGCTTAGCTTAGCTCATATACTTTTTTAAAAAATATTTTTCTAAAAAATAATTTCAGCCTAATTCAGTGCTGAAAATTCGAATGTTAAGATTTTCTGAAATACAAGAACTTCAAGTTTTTTTGCTGAAAAAGTTAGAATTTTAAGATTTCCTGAAATTCAAGCCTAGTCTAGCTCATATACTTTTTTTAAAAAATGTTTTTCTGAAAAATAATTTCAGCCTGATTCAATACTAGAAATCAGAAATTTTAGGATTTCAGAAAATTCAAGAATTTCAGGCTTTTTTGCTGAAAAAAAAACAATTTTTTTCAGAGATTTTCCAGAATTAAAGCCTAGCTAAGCCTAAGGCTTAATTAGGATTCTAGGCTTAAGCCCTAAGTCTAGGCTTAGGCCCTAAGCCTAGAATCCTAATTAAGCCTAAGCCTAGAATCCTAATTAAGTCTAATCCTAGAACTTTTGCTAAGCCTAAGCCTAGACTTCAGCCTGATTCTAACCCCCAAAAATCCCAATTTTTTCCAGAAAAGTGTCGAAGAAGCTGGGCTTCCAAGTTAGCCTATCTCTCGTTTTCTTCTTCGTCGAACTCATCGTTGGAATTTTGTGCAAATCAGTTGCTCTTGTCGCTGATAGTTATCATATGATTAGTGACGTCACCGCTTTGGTTGTTGCGTTTGCCTGTTTGAGAGTGGGTTTTTTTTCTCTAGAACTTACCATAACTCCTCTTAAAATCCTTGCAGCTCGCCAACAAAACCACCAAATCCAACACGTACGGTCTCGTCAGAATGGAAGCCGTCGGCGGTCTTTTCAACGGCCTCTTCCTCTTCACGGTGTGTCTTTCGATTTTCCAAGAAGCCGCTCAACGGCTCATCAATCCGAGCACAATTAAAGAGCCCGAATTTGTGATGGCTGTTGGTGTCATCGGATTAGTGATCAATATTGTTGGATTGTTTTTGATGCACGGTGAACACGGACATTCACATGGTGGAGGTGGACATGGACATAGTCATGGTGGAGCTGCGAAGAAAAATGGGGCCACTAAAAATCATGGGCATAGTCATGAGAAGGCTAAAGATGCGGAACCACTTATGATGATTGAAGAAGTTCGGGAGAAAAGGTTGAATTCGGGGATTTCGCTGGAAAAAGTTACACCGTATAATGTGAGTTTTTTAAGGGGATTCTTAAATTAAAATTGAATTTTTTGGTGACTGTAAAAAAATTGATGAAAATGCCAATGAATTGGACCTGTTCCAATTCATTGCCTCAAAGTTTTATCGATTTTTTGAAAAAAAGTTCTGACTGGATTCTGTTGATTTCAGTCAGTTGATTTTCAAGCTACAGTAATCCGGAGAATATTTCGCCAAAAATCGGATAGGTTTTGAACTACAGTAACCAAAAACATCCAGATGAAATTTGAGATACAGTAATCTTGAGAAAATAGGGACTAAAAGATCTAGATGAATTTTGAGCTACAGTAATCCGAGAAAAAAGTTTCGTAAATAACCAGGTCAATTTAGAACTACAGTAATCCAGAAAAAATAGGGTCCAAAACATTAGATGAATTTTAAGCTACAGTAATATAGATTTTTCATCTACAGTAATCCGAGAAAATCTGGCGCTGAAAACTTGTGATTTTTCAGCTACAGTAACCTAACAAAAATTGTTAAAAATCACCTGGTCAATTTTGAACTACAGTAATCTAGAAAAAATGGAGGCCAAAATATCCAGATGAATTTTGAGCTACAGTATGAATTTTGAGCTATTTTGAATGAATGAATTTTGAGCTATTTTGAGCTACAGTAACATCTAGATGATTTTCAAGCTACAGTAATCTAAAAAAAAATTCAAAAAACAACGAGGTCAATTTTGAACTACAGTACGCTAGAAAAAATAGGGGCTAAAACATCTAGATGAATTTTGAGATACAGTAATCCAAAAACATTTTGAAGCCGAAAACTTGATGGTTTTAGGGATACAGTAATTCGAAACATCTCGATGAATTTTGAGCTACAGTAATCCGAGAAAAATCTTCTCCAGGTGTATTCAGAGAACTACAGTAATCTAGAAGAATTAGAGATAAAAAAATCTAACATGCATTTTGTGCATTTTGAGCTACAGTACTCCAAAACAATCCCAAAAAAAATCAATAATCTCCAAATTTCTGCAGGGAATAACAAAACAATTGCTCGATTCAATGTCAACAATCGATTCCGGCTCAGAACACGACGAAACCGACGAAACAACCAAAAAATCAAAAAAATCCAAAAAAACCAAAAATGTAAATATCATGGGCGTCTATCTTCATCTACTTTCTGATGCAATTGGTTCAGTCATAGTTATCCTAACTTCAATAGTCGTCATTTTCTTCAAAGACTGGAGATTTACACCGTATTTGGACCCGGTTTTAAGCATGTGCCTGGCTTCTATGATGAGTGTCACTTCAATTCAACTTATCGTAAATGCCAGTTATATTTTGCTCAGAAAAAGTCCACGTGGTTTCAATGTGGAGAAGTTGCAAGCTGATGTTAAAAAGGTGAGGATTTTTGGAGACCTCCCACGAAGAAAACCCCAAATTCCTTTTCCAGATAAACGGAGTTGTGACTGTAAACGACGTCAAAGCTTGGCCCTTAACTGGATCTCGAATTGTTGCAAGTGTTCGTGTTCTCGTGTGCAATCCGATTATTTATCCGTCGGTTTCGAAGAAAATCAAAATTCTGTTCCATGACAATGGTTGCCATTCGGTGTCGATTGAACCGACTTTTGAGGTATGGCTACTTGAGAACAAGGTTTTCTAGGCTATACTTCTTGACATAGAAGCTCTGTAGGCGCGAACTCTTGACAAAGATGCTCTCAAGGCGCTGCTACTTGAGAGCTACGTTTTCTAGGCGCTGCTACTTGTCATAGCAGCTCTCAAATTGCTAACTCTTGACGAAGATGCTCTCAAGGCGCGGCTACTTGAAAGCTACGTTTTCTGGACTCTGCTACTTGACATAGGAGTCCTTAAGGCGCGGATCCTTGTCAGAGTGATTCTCTCGGCGCGGCTACTGGTCATCGCAACTCCTTAATCGCGAACTCTTGACAACAATGTTCTCAAAGCGCGGCTACTTGAGAGCTACATTTTCTAGGTTTTACTGCTTGACATAGATGCTCTCAAGGCGCGGATCCTTGCAAGAGTGGTGTTCTAGGCGGGGCTGCTTGATGACGAATCTTTCCAGGCGCCACACCTAGCCGAAATCCTTCCCAAATTCAAAAAATCTCCTAAAAACCTAAAAACCTCTCATTTTTTCCAGGAAGAATGTATGCAAAAAATCAACGAATCAACATAAATCTGGTCATATTTCATTTGTATTTTCTCTACAATTTTAATGCATTTTTTTTATTTTGAATCCAAATACTTATTATTCTCTTAATACAATACCTGTGATACCAAAAAACAATACTTTAAAAATTCCTTAATAAATTTTTTTTTCTGAAATTTGATTTTTTTTGAATTTTTTAAGTGAGTTTTTTAATGCGTTTTTTTATTCGCTGAAAATACTTGTCTAGGGATTTTGTGGCTCAGAAAATTTGAAACAAACAGGCCAAATCTAGGCTCATTTAGGCTCAAAAAATCTAGAATTTCAGGCCAAATCTAGGCTCATTTAGGCTCAAAATATCCAGAATTTCTGGGCCGAAAACTAGGCTCAAAAAATCCAGAAATCTAGACCGAAAACTAGGCTTATCTAGACTCTAAAAATTCAGAATTTTCAGGCCAAAAATTTAGGCTTAATCAGGCTCAAAAAATCCAGAATTCCAGACCGAAAATCTAGGCTCACCTAGGCTCAAAAAAATCCAAATTTCCAGATCTAGTCAAAAATGGAAGAGAACATATCAATATCCCTAAACACCGAAGAAATAATCGAAGAAGAAGATCCAACATCAGTGATTGCTCAGCTTAGACGAATTCAGGAACTCAACAAAGATGGCGATTTTTTGAAAAAAGAGGATTTGGATTATATCAAAAATTATGATCGCAAAGTTTATGGCCGAAAATTCTCGTCAGATGAAGAGGATTATTATCCGAAGAAAAAATATGAAGAAGTTGAAGTTGAAGAGGATTCAGATGAATTTTATTATGATTCTGAAACTGGAGAATATTTCGAAGTTGATGATGATCTTGAAGATCAAGATCAAGATCAAGATCAGGAGGAAGATCCGGAAAAACTGGTTGAAGATTATTATGATGAAGAAGAGGAGATTCTGAAGAGTCAAGATCCACCTTCGGCGTTGGATAAATTTAAATCGAAATCGAATTCGGGCGAATCGAAGGTTCATGATTTTATTGATGTGGATTTTCCGATTTTGATGAGTATGACTAGAGTTTGGTTTGAGGAGGGGAGGAAGTGAGTTTTTTATTTTTGGGAGGGGAAATTTTGAACGTGTTATGATTTTGGTGGCCTTGAAACCCACATTCTTGCTTCTGGTGGCCTAGGAATCCAAATATCTCTCAAAAACTCTTCCAGGTGGCCTAGAAACCCAAATTCTCGCTTCTGATGGCCTAGGAATCCAAATATTATTCAAAAACTTTTCCTTTTGGCCTAGAAATCAGTATTCATGTTTCTGATGGCCTAGAAATCCAAATATTGTTTGAAAACTCTTCCAGATGGCTTAGAAACCCAAATTCTCGCTTCTGGTGGCCTAGAAATCCAAATTTTATCCAAAAACTCTTCCAGAACCTAAATTCTTGTTTCTAATAGCCTAGGAATCCAAATTTTATCCAAAACCTCTTCCAGATAACCTAGAAACCCAAATTCTTGTTTCTGATGGCCTAGGAATCCAAATTTTATCCAAAACCTCTTCCAGATAACCTAGAAACCCAAATTCTTGTTTCTGATGGCCTAGGAATCCAAATTTCATCCAAAAACTCTTCCAGATGACCCAGGAATCCAAATTTTATCCAAAACCTCTCCCAGATGACCTAGAAACCCGAATTCTTGTTTCTGATGGCCTAGAAACCCAAATTCCCAAGCCTAGGTTCATTTAGGCTCAAAAGAATCCAAATTTTCAACCTACCATTCTCAATCTGTGTAGTTCTCTCGGAAAACTTATTTTTTTTCCAGAATCGGAACTCTTCCCCTTGTCGCAATTGCTGATCAATTAGATGTGCCTGAAACTTGCTCAATTGGCTCATGGAGAGAAGTGGCGAATTATTTCAAAATTTCACCGCAACTTTTTCTTGTAAGTTAGAATTTTTTGGAATTTCAGGCTCAGAATCTAGGCTGATTTAGATTCAAAAAATCCGGAATTTCAGGTCCAGAATCTAGGCTTTTTTAGGCTTAAAAAATCGATGAATACAGCCTGAAAATCTAGACTTATTTAGGCTCAAGTCATCCAGAATTTCAGGCTCGAACTCCAGGCTTTTCTAGACCCAAAAAATCCGGAATTTCAGGGTTAAAAATTCGAAGTTTCAAGCCAAAAATCTGGACCTATTCAGGCTCAGAATCTAGGCTTATTTAGGCTCAATATATCCAGGCTTTTCTAGACTTAAAAAAATCGATAATTTCAGCCTGAAAATTTAGGCTTATTTAGGCTCAAAATAACCAGAATTTTAAGCTCAGAATCTAGGCTTTTCTAGACTTAAAAATCGATAATTTCAGCTTGAAAATCTAGGCTTACCTAGACTCAAAAATCGATAATTTCAGCCTGAAAGTTTAGGCTTATTTAGGCTCAAAATAACCAGAATTTTAAGCTCAGAATCTAGGCTTTTCTAGACTTAAAAAATCGATAATTTCAGCTTGAAAATCTAGACTTATTTAGGCTCAAAATATCCAGAATTTCAGGTTCGAACTCTAGGCTTTTCTAGACCGTAAAAAATCGATAATTTCAGCCTAAAAATCTAGGCTTTTCTAGACCGTAAAAAACGATAATTTCAGCCTGAAAACTAGGCTTATTTAGGCTTAATTTATCCAGGCTTTTCTAGACTTAAAAAATCGTTTATTTCAGTCTGAAAATCTAGGCTAATTAGACTCAAAAAATCCAGAATTTCAAGCTGAAAACTAGGCTTTTCTAGACTCAAAATAACCAGAATTTCAGGTTCGAACTCTTGACTTTTCTAGACTCAAAAATCGATAATTCCAGCCTGAAAATCTTGCCTTTTTTAGATTCGAAAATCGATAATTTCAGGCTCACAATCTAGGCTTTTAGCCCAAAAAATCCGGAATTTCAGACTCAAACTCTAGGCTTTTCTAGATTCAAAAATCGATAATTTCAGGCTCACAATCTAGACCTATTTAGATTTATAATATCCAGAATGTCAGGCTGAAAACTAGGCTTCTCAGACCTTCTCACCCCAATATCGATTTTTTCCAGAATCTCGAAGCCAACTCCGAAACAGCTTGCCTCGATCTTTTGGAGCATTTACGAGAAGAAAAAGCTCAAAAATTGGTATATTCACTAGAAAGTATTAGAAGATTAGATGTCTTAGCTTTCCTGAAAATTTTCCGAAATCAACGACAAAATAATGAGATCTTCAATCTGGAAGCAATGTCTCGAACAAACTCAATGCATTCTGGAATTGGTTTCAGCCAAATGAGCACCGGAAGAATTGGCGATTCTGAAATTATTGCAGCAGCTCCTGTGCAAAGTCCGATGGTGATCAAGAAAAATGGGAAGATTCTCGCAGGTCCCCCAATAATTTTGATAAATCATGCGGAAAAAACGGCACTGGAATTGAAAAATTATCGATGGCTGGTGAAGAATTTGAAAAGTAATTTGAAGAATTTCCATTTTCAAATTGTTGACATCGCTGAACTTATGGATGATTTTTCGCAAATTTTGGAGATTTATCAAAATTCGACGCATGTGCTCATTTGTTATAACAAAACCTATTTGAATATGTTGAATGAGGATGAGGAGATTTGGAAGTTTCGAAAGTTTGTGCATCAGCAGACACAATCGGAGTTTTTTAGTCAGGGAATGAAGAATTTGAGATGTAGGAGTGTTTTAATGCCGGTGAGTTTGGGTTTTTGGGCTTCAGAAGGCTTCAGAAGGCTTCAGAAGGCTTTAGAGGGCCCTAGAAGGCTTTTCAGGGCTTCAGAATGCTTCAGAAGGCCTCCAAAGGCTTCAGAAGGCTTCAGAAAGCCTCAGAATGCTTTAGAGGGCTTCAGAAGGCTCCAAAAGGCTTTAGAGGACTTCAGAAGGCTACAGAAGGCTTCCCAAGGCTTCCAAAGGCTTCAGAAGGCTTCCCTAGGCTTCAGAAGGCTTCAGAAGGCTCCAGAAAAGTGAAATGCACTTTTGTTTTTTTTTTTTCACACAACATGATTGAAATTTGTGTGTTGAACTTTCAGAAATGTGCTCTCTAGAGAATATCTGTCAGATTTTTTCCCTCTTCTGATTTTTTTTCAGATTGCACTTTAAGTTTTAATTTCAGGCTTAAAAATTTGAGAAAATTATATGTCTGGAAAATTATTTTATGACGTAGATTATTTTTTGAGAGCGAAAATCTCTGGAGATTTTTTGTCTGATTTTATTTTTGGAATTTTTTTCAGAAAAATTATTTGAAGAAGCCTAAGAAGCCTTCTAAGCCCCTTCTGAAGCTCTCTGGAGCTTTCTGAAAATTTCAGCAGCTCTCTGAAGCCTTCTGAAGCCTTCTGAAGCCCTTTAAAGCCTTCTAAAGCCCTCTAAAGCTTTCTGAAGCCTTCTGGGGCTTTCTGAAAATTTCAGAAGCTCTCTGAAGCCCTCTAAAGCCTTCTGAAGCCTTCTGAAGCCCTTTAAAGCTTTCTGAAGCCTTCTGAAGCCTATAAATGTGATAAGGATCCGCCCCTAGACAACTTCAGAGCTTTCATGCCAAGCATCCTTGAGATCTATTCTGGCAAGGAACCGCGCCTAGAGAACTCAAACGTCAAGTAACCGCGCCTAGAAAGCCAAAAATTCCCAGAAATTCTTCCAAACTCCCCAATTTTTCAATATATTTTTATTCCAGGGTCTCACCACATCCGAATCAACAGGCTGGGCTCCAGTCACCCACCAATACGCTTTCCCTTCAGATCTCCAAGGACTTCTAAATCGAATTATTGATTCGAAAAATACAATATGAACTTATTCTATGTCATTTTATTTTTCTTTTTTCTGTGTTCGTTAGACACAACAAGTTGAAACAGCGAGAGAGAAAGAGAGTCTAGACAGCTAGAGAAAAATGAGAGAGTGAAGAGAGAGCAGAGAGAAAAAATGCCGATTTATTTTTTTTGTGTTGTGTCTGTCTAGCATTTTTCTTGGGTTGCGTTGGGTTATAATTACGAGTGTCTAGGACCTTTTGACTTAGCGAAACTTGGCTTTTTATATGGGTGGTCCTGGGATTTTTTTTTTATATTTCTGAATTTTTGAACAGTTTTTTTCTCGGAAAACTACGATTCTGTTGACTATTTTTCACTGTTTTTTGAAAAAATGTTCCCTGGAATTTTCTAATTTTTGCTCCAGTTCTTGTGCTTTTTAAGTTTCTGTAAGTATATTTTTCAATTTTTTATTTTCTAGAAAATATTTTCAGAACCACCTTGGTTTTTTTTCTTGTGATTTTCAATTTTTATATTTTTCTGAGGCCTTCCGAAGCCTTTTGAATCCTCTTCTAGCCTTCTGAAGCCTTCTGAGCCCTTCTGAAGCCTTCTAAAGATTTCTGAAGCCCACTAGATGTTTCTGGAGCCTTCTAAAGCCTTTCTGAAGCTTTCTGAATCCTATTCTAGCCTTCTGAAGCTCTATAGAAATTTCTGAAGCTTTCTGAAGCTCTCTGAAGCCTTCTGAAGCTTTCCGAAGCCCTCTAGAGATCTCTGAACCTTTCTGAAGCCTTCTGATGCTTTATTCTACCTTCTGAAGCCTTCTAGAGATTTCCGAAGCCTTCTGAAGCCTTCTGAAGTCTCTCAAAGCCCTCTAGGGCCTTCCAGAAGCCCTCTGCAGCCCTCCAAAGCTCTCTAAGGCCTGAAACCTTCATAACGTGTTTTTTGTGATATCTTATCAAAAATAATGTGTGCTCCAAATTATTTGCTCCATTTTTTTTTTTTAGAAAAATCATGGGACCACCATGTTTTTTCTTCTCCAATCAAAAAAAGCGGTCTAAATTTATTGCATTTTTTTCCGAATACTATAATTTTCCTAGATTTTCTTTTTCTCACAATCAGGTTTTAATCTGAAAGAGCACTACTCCTATTTTTCAAACAAGGGTAGTCATTTTTGGCGCGAAAAACGCGATAAATTTTGAACTACAGTATCTTTGAGAACCCTGAAATTTACCAATTTTTTCAATTTTTCGCCACGTCATTTTCCCCCGCTGACTCAGGATTTTCTTATCAATATTTTCTCTTCTAGCTGTCAAATTTCTGCCCAAAAATGTTCTTTTTTGAAGTGTCAATCGTCCTTCAGTCAAAAAAAATGATAAAAATCGAATTATTTCAGAAGGTTAGAGAGTTAGAGAGCCTAGAGAGGCTAGAGAGCCTAGAGAAAATTCTCAGCCATCTGCTCTTTTTTTTTCATCCTGATGAAACATGACAAAAATAACATCTGGTGAGAAAAAATCCGCTTAATTTCCATGGAAACTGAAAAATTGATACAATTTCAATTTCAATTTCAATTTCACACATTTTCCCATAATTTTTCCCTATAATTTTTTCGTATTTTTGGAATATAGATAGAATATCAAATTTCAAAAGGTATAGGTTTTGTTTATATTTATTGAATTATTTTTTTTGGAAACGAATATTTATAAACAGAGAGAGAGAGAGAGATTACTGTATTTTTTCACGATTTCTCACGTAGAAAAAGGCTCTTGAAGGCTTTAGAAGACTTCAAGAGATTCCAGAAGGATTCAGAAAGCTTCAAAAGGCTTCAGAAGACTCCAAGAGATTCCAGAAGGCTTCAGAATCCCCTTTTTCCATTCTCGTTCCCGAAGATCAAATTAAAGTTTAACAAATTCTGAATCAGTGGATTTTCAGATGTTAAAATTCAGAAATTTTAAATTGATAACATTTTTCATCGGGATTTGGGCTGAAAATTAGACTTCTAGGGGTTTCAGAAGGCTTCCGATGGCTTCAGAAAGCTTCAGGAGGTTTCAGAAAAACTCAGAAGGCTTTAGGAGGCTTTTGAAGGCTTCAGAGGGCTTTAGGAGGCTTTTGAAGGTTTCAGCGGGCTTCAGAAGACTTCAGAAGGTTTCAGAAGGCTTCTGAAGAATCCAGAAGGCCTCAGAAGGCTTCAGAAGGCTTCAAAAGGCTTCAAAAGGCTTCAGGAGCCTTCAGAAGACCCCTTTTCATTCCGCTTCCCCAAGACCAAAAAATCAAAAAAAAGGTAGAATAAATTACAGCCATACGGTACTGCCCATATTTTTTTGTCTGTTCTGGCGTCCCCATAACTTTCCCCAATTTTTGTTTGTCTTCTTCTTCTCATTTTACTGATAACATATTATTTTTATTATTTTTCATTCCCCGTTTGCTATCAAACCCTTTTTTCTTTTTTCAGGGTACACTAAACAAAATAATATTATGCGTCTAGTTTTCGTCCTATTCTTGCTGACCACTTTTCTCATTTTGGGTACTGTAGATACGGCTGGCAAAAAGCAGAAGAAGAATCAGAAACCGACGCCGGAGCCAGTGAGTTTTTTTGTTTCTGACATAAAAAATTATTGATTTTTTTTGCAGATTTCTTCTGAAGGTGAAGAAGATGAAGATGCGATTCCTGAGAAAACATTGGATGAAATTAATGAGGGACATATAGGCAAATATGATGTGGGTTTTGGGGATTTCGGGGGCCTGGGGGCTGGAGGGGGCTTTAGGAGGCTCCGGAAGACGTCAGAAGGCTTCCGAAGGCTTCAGAAAGCTTCAGAAAGCTTCAGAAGGCTTTAAAAGGCTTCGAAGGCTTCACGAGGCTTCAGAAGACTTCAGAAGGCTTCAGAAGCTCTATGAAACTCTCAGAAACTTTCCTGAGCTTTAGCTTAAAATCCTCGAATTAAAAATCAAATTTGTATTGAAATCTAAAATTGTGAATGTGACTATGATTTGGGGTACTGTAGAGAAAGGAAAACCATGTGGAATTAAAAAAAAAAAAAAAAAACACTGAATTTCTAATTGATACTTATTTTTGAGGTGAACATTTTTTGGCCAAAAAAATTTTGAGATTCTGTATTTTTGGAAAATTTAAAGGAGCCTACAGTAATCCACAAACTTTTGAAGAAACATACAATCTACAGTAACCCCCGCAAAGTTAAAGGAGCATAGGGTATCTAGGGTAATGTATTCAGGTTTTTCGGAAATTCTGAAAATCCACTTGGCAATTACAGCCACCAGAAGGCTTGAGAGGGCTTCGAAGGGCTTTAGGAAGCTTGAGAAGGCTTTAGAGGGCTTCAGAAGGCTTCAGAACGTTTCAGAAGGCTTCAGAAGGCTTCAGAAAAACTATATTTTTCAGAAAAAACCCAAAAAACCCAGTGAAAACGGAGACGATGATGATGAGCGAATGCTTGAAGCTTGTAGCGGTGAATCTGATCAATTATGCGTTTGTGATGTGGACACTATTGATTGTAGAAATGTGAGTTTTTTCTACAGTAGTCCTGGACAGTTTAAAGGAACATAATAAAACGTTTAAAGGAACATAATGAAAATTTTCACTTTTCTAGTTAGATCTGCAGGTGTACCTTTAAACTTGATATTTTTAAGCCAGAAGAATGTTCAATTGCCTGATAACCAAAAGGCTGTGACGTAATACAAAAAATAATTGGAAATTTCCGGAAATTTTCTGATTTGGCCAAAAACATTTTTTTTTCAGGTCGATTTCGGTCAAGCTAATTATGCCCTTCAAACTGCGAATCTGAAAATAATGCAAAAAGATTTCAAGCCACTGATTGCTGATTTTTCCGACAATAGAATTGGTACAAAACTTCATGTTGATGAAATTCTGCCGGGATCTGAAAAATATGTCAGTGAGCTGAAATTCAGTATTAATGCGATTATCACTATTGATCCGAATGCTTTTGTGAAATTCACCAATTTGAGCAAATTATATTTGGATCATAATAGTATTAAGAATTTGAAACCGTGAGTTTTTTGCTTTCTGAAGTCTTCTGAAAACTTCTGGAGCTTTCTGAAGCCTTTTGAAGCCCGCAGAAGCTTTTTAAAGGCTTCCAAAGCTCTCTAAAGCCTTCTGAATCGTTCTGAAGCCTTCTGAAGCTTACTGAAAACTTCTGGAATCTTGTGAAGCCTCCTGAAGCCTTCTGAAGCCTTCCGAAGCCTTCTGAAGTGTTCTGAAGCCTTCTGAATCCTTCTGGAGCCTTCCAAAGCTCTCGTAAGCTTTCTGAATCCTCCTGGAGCCTTCTGGAGCCTTCTGGAGCCTTCTGAATATTTCTGGAGCTCCCTGAAGCGTTATGTAGCCTTCCGAAGCCTTCTGAAGCCTTCTGAATTCTTCTGAAGCCCTTCTGAATCCTTCTGAAGCTTTCTGAAGCCTTCTGAATCTTTCTGAAGTTTTCTGAAGCCTTCTGAAGCCTAACAATAAAATCAATAAAAAAATAATTTTTTTTCCAGAGAATGGTTCGCTCCACTCAGCAAAACTCTTCACAAACTCGACCTCAGCAACAATCAATTCACCGATATTCCAGACGGAATGTTTGAAAGTCTGAAAAATTTGCGCGTCTTGAATTTGGACAATAATCCATTGAAATTGAGAAAAGAAATGTTCCGTGGATTGGAGAATTTGGAAGAATTGAGTTTGGATGGATGTCGCATCACTGATTTGCCTGGTGATATTTTCGAATATATGCCGTGAGTTTTTGGAAATGGGACTTTTTTTATAGAATTTGTTATTGCTCATGTTAAAAAAATCATCCGATTTTTTTGAATCTAAATATAAAGGTTATATAATTTTTTAGTTGAAAAATTCCGATCTTTCGAATCTAAATATGATATTGCTCAGGTTATATAATTTTAGTTTAAACTTGAAAGTTCCGATCTTTTGAATCTAAATATGATATTGCTCAGGTTATGTGATTTTTTAGTTGAACAATTCCGATCTGTTGAATCTAATTATAGGATTGCTCAGGTTATATAATTTGTTTGTTGTCGAGAAGTTTCCAATCTTTTGAATCTAAATATAGTATTGCTCAGGTTATATGATTTTTTAGTTGAACAATTCCGATCTGTTGAATCTAATTATAGGATTGCTCAGGTTATATAATTTTTTAATCAAAAGTGTTCCATGTTTTAAATTAAATCTAGCATTGCTCAGGTTATATAATTTTTTGTTGTTGAGAAGTTTCCGATTTTTCAATCTAAATATAGGATTGCTCAGATTATGAAAAAAAACACAATACAAAATAGTTTAAAGGAACATGTAGTGCAAAAAATGAACTTAGGTTAGATCTGCAGGTTTACTACAGTAATTTTGTAGCTTAACAGAATTTTTTTTGGCTGAAAATTGCAGAATTTTTTCCAGAAACCTCAAAGGTGTCTCTATCGCCTACAACAAGTTCACCGAACTTCCCAGAGCTCTCTCAAACATCAAAAACCTCGCATCCTTGGATATTTCTGGAACTGCAATTGCTGAAATTCACGACAACGCCTTCGGAACCATCAAAAGCCTCGAAGAAATCTACATGGAAAAAATGACATTCCTCACCGTAATCCGCGATTGTGCCTTCTGTGGATTAGTGAATCTCAAAAAGGTTTTAGCTGACAACAATACAAAACTCGTCGAGTTTCATCCAAATGCTTTTGGATTTATTGAAAGTGAGCCTGGAATGAAGGTGACACGATTGGAAGAATTGGATATTAGAGATTGTAATATTAGTGAGATGAGCCAACATACGATGGATTTTTCGACGCTGAAAATCTTCAAGTATGGTGGAAATCCGTGGAATTGCACGTGTGATTTGCAATTTATGATTGGCGAGGATCAAGTTGGTGGAGATTATGATCATGTTTTTGCAAAGTGAGTTTAGAGTGAGCTTCAGAAGTCATCAGGAGGCATCCGAAGTCTTCAGAAGGCTTCAGGAGGCTTAAGTAGCCTTTCAGAAGGTCTGAGGAGACTTCAGAAGGCTTCAGGAGGCTTCAGAAGGCTTCAGAAGGCTTCAGAAATCTTCAGAAGGCTTCAGGAGGCTTAAGTAGCCTTTCAGAAGGTCTGAGGAGACTTCAGAAGGCTTCAGGAGGCTTCAGAAGGCTTCAGAAGGCTTCAGAAATCTTCAGAATGCTTCAGAAGGCTCCAGAAGGCTTCAGAAGACTCGAGAGGGCTTCAGAAGGCTTCAGGAAACTTCCAAAGGCTTCAGAAGGCTTCAAAAGGCTTTTTGAGATTTCAGAAGACTTCAGAAGATATTTTTGAATACAAAATGTAATTTTTCAATATTTTTAATAACATGAGCAATGCTTGATTTTTTTCTTTTCCAGAAAATACGAAATTTTCCAGAAAATTAAATCAAAAAATAAATTTAACTGGAATTTTGATAAAGTTTTTCAGGACTACTGTAACTTTGACTATAAAAATTCGACAAATGATCTAACAATTTCAGAATTAGATTTTCAACAAAACTTATTTTTCTGCAAGATTCTTCAGCTTCTGAGAGCCTAATGTCCAGTACTTTCAAAATGAATTCTCGAATTTTTTGAATAACATGAGCAATTAGTGATTTTTAATTTTTCCAGAAAATACGAAATTTTTCAGGATTACTGTAATTCAAACATTTATTTTTAGATTTTTAGATTTTCAGAAAAAAAATTTCATTTTTTTTTTGTACACGATGTTCTAGCTTCTGAGAGCCTCCAGAGCCTTAAGACCCTAAAGAGCCTGGAGAGTTAGCGAAACTCAAAAAATCCAAATTTTCCAGATGCGCTTATCCAAAAGAACTCAAAGGCAAAACCCTCTACTCCCTCAAAAAATACCAAGTCTGCGAAGAAACCCGTCAAGCTCACAAAACCTCCAGAATCCTGATCATTTTCGTCCTCTTCCTTCTCGTCATTTTCGTTTCACTCGGATGTTTTTTGTTGGTCTCAACTGGAAAATTGTCGGATATGTTGAGAAAAGTTCAAGTTCCAGAAGTTTCCTATTCGAATTTGACCGATCGATGTGAGGAGAATATTATTATGGATGACGATTTTCAAGCTAGACCGGCTCAAGTTTAGATTTGAGTGCGACTTAGCCGAACTTTTTTTTAGGGGATTTTTTATTCGAAAATGATCAGATTTGCTAGAAATTCGAAATTTTTTTTCCAGCCTATATTTTCAGCAAAATCTGAAATGTTCAATACTCATGTTTGAGCTCATTTTGAAGCTCTTGAATTTCTCTGCAAAACGAGTCCAAACATGGTTTTCGAAATTTTCAGATTTTGACTGAAAATCATGGCTGAAAACTCGGACCTTTTCTCTTCAAGAGCTTATGTTTCAGCCTAGATTTTCAGCAAAACTTGAGATTTTCAATAATCATGTTTGGGCTCATTTTGGAGCCCTTGAAATTTTCTATAAAATGAGCTCACATATTATTTTTGAAATTTCTAGATTTTGGCTGAAAATCAGGGCTAAAACCTCGGACTTTTTCTCCTCAAGAGCCTATGTTTCAGCCTAGGTTTTCAGCAAAATCTGAAATTTTCGATAATCATGTTTGGGCTCATTTTGTGGAGAATTTCAAGGGCTATAAATAGAGCTCAAGCTTAATTATTGAAATTTTCAGATTTTAGCTGAAAATCAGGGCTTAAAATTCGAACTCTCTGAATTTTTCGAATGAAAATTTCCCTCACCATTTTTTCTACTTAACTTAACCTAACTTAATTTTTTGTATGTGTTCAAACAGGGTATTTTACATATTCACATGTTTCCAAATTGTATTTTTATTTTTCTGCAAGTATTTTTTTTTCTAGTTACATGTATACATTTTCATTGTAATCTGTCATTTTTTGCCATAAAATTCATTTTTTTTTTAAACTTTTTTTGTCCCATTTTTTTTTTGAAGCGTAAATATTTGCTCATATGATTTTCTAGTTAATCGATTGACAAAGTGTGCCTGGAAAATTCTATGGGAAAATTATTCTTTGGATTTTTTTTGATTTTTATTTCGGATTTTCAGCCAAATCTGAAATTTTTTAAAATTAATGTTTGGGCTCATTTTGTAGATAATTTCAAGAGCTTCAAAATGAGCTCAAACGCGATTTTTGAAAATTTCAGAGGCTTTCAGAAAATCACGGTTGAAATTCAAAAAATTTCAAAATTTCAAAATTCATGTTTAGGCTCATTTTGCAGAGAATTTCAAGAGCTTCAAAATGAGCCTAAACATGATTTTTGGAAATTTCAGATTTTGACTGAAAACCTTGGCTAAAACCTGAGCTCTCGGGAATTTTGAAGAGCTAAATTTCAGCCAAGAATTTCAGCCAAAACTAGAATTTTCAGAAATCATGCTTGGGCTCATTTTGTAGAGAATTTCAAGAACTTCAAAATGAGCTCAAACATGAATTCTGAAAATTTCAATCTTGGGCTGAAAACCTTGGCTAAAACCTGGGCTCTCGGGAATTTTGAAAACCTAAATTTCAGCCCCGGATTTTCAGCCAAATCTGATTTTTTTCCAGATTATGTTTAGACTCATTTTGTAGAGAATTTCAAGAGCTTCCAAATGAGCTCAATCATGAATTCTGAAAATTTCAGATTTTGACTGAAAATCCAAGCTGAAACCAGTTTTAATTCTCAAAAATCAATAATTTTGTACGATTTTTGCGCGTTTTCAAAAAATTAAACGTAAATACCCACCACACGAAAAAATAATTCCATAATTATTTGAATTTTTTTGCCCGCCTGTTTTTTTTCGAGCGAGCGAAAACCAGTTTTTCTTTGTGTTGGGGGATGATTCATTTTTTTCATTTTTACCAAAAAAAAAAATTGAACCGTTTTCAAAAATTTTTGTTTTTTTTCAATCAAATATTTCACTTATGTTAGGGTTAAACATTTTTTTTTCTCTAAATCTCTTCTCTCTCAAATTTCTATAGAAAATTAAGATTTATTGATTTTTTATCATTTTCTAATTGTTTTTGTTTCATTTCATCAAGAAAATTTCTCAAAAAAACCGATTTTTGACCTTGAAAAGTACCTTAGAAAATGCTAATTTTCACCGTTATTTTTCCTATATATTTGCATTTAAAAAGAAAAACCTTTAGACTTCTCACAAGTTCACATGTACCTTTAAAGTCCAAAAAATAATCGTGTCCTTCTGTATTTCCCCACTCCATTTTTTATATCTATTGATCTATCTCGTACCCAAGAAATCAGATAAATTCCGAAAATTCTCAATGTTTTTCGTTCTACATACAGAATTTTGTTGATTTTTGAAACTGAAGACGATTTATTGATTTTTTTTTGTTTTATCATGATTTTTCATTTTTCGTAATGTTACAAAGTAATTTGTTAGCGTTGTGATTTTTCTAGGTGTCCTTACTTGACTTAGAAGTTTTCTAGGCGCGGTCCCTTGTCCAATTGGTTCTCTAGACGCGACTCCTTGTCATTCAAGTTTTCTAGACGTGGCTCCTTGCCATTCAAGCTTTCTAGGCGCGGCTTCTTGTCATTCAAGCTCTCTAGGCGCGGCTTCTTGTCATAGGGTTTCTATAGACACGACTGCTTATCATGTATGTGCTCTCTAGGCGCGGCTCCTTGCCAATATAATTCTCAAGACGCGGTCCCTTGTCATAATTGCTCTCTAGGCGCGGTCCCTTGGAAGGCTTCAATGAATTTTTGATTCCAGAACTATAAAATTATTTGTGCTTTCAAAACTTATAATTTTCTATTTTTTTATAATTTATAGGTTTAACTTTATTTTCAGAAAAGCACATGAAACTTTATTTTTTTTTTTTTTTTTGGAAAAATGGAAAAATAATTAGAAAAAAATTTCGAAAAAGTAAAAATTTATCTAGATTTTTTTGAACTGGAAAATCTGTGTTTTCAAATTTCATTCAAAATTTTTTTTAGATTTTGAAAACGTGGTTTCTGCTTTCACATTTAACATAGCCTAACTTATAATTTTCTATATGATAATTTTTTCTTGGAAATTGAAGGTTTTGTTAAAGTTCTTACAGTAAACTTGACATTTTCATCTTGATAATAATTTCAGATTTAGAAAAAAATTGAAGCTTCTGTCTTCTGCCAAGTAGCCACGCCTAGAGATTAGTTGTAACAAGGAGCCACGCCTAGAGACTAGCTGTGACAAGGAGCCACTCCTTGAGAGCCACTACGACAAGGATCTGCACCTAGAGACTCACTACGTCAAATAGCCGCGCCTAGAGAACCACTATGCTAAGAGGCCGCGCCTAGAGACTCATTACGACAAGTAGCCACCCCTTGAGAACCACTACTGAAATTATCTAGCCCCAACTCTATCTAGCCCCCCTCCAGAATTTTCCGAAATTTTCTTATCTAACTCTCTAACTCTCTGCGTCTCTCACTCTCTCACTCTCTCTGTCTTTCTACAACACAAAATATTTCAATAAACATTCGCATTTTCCAAAAAAAACTGTTTATTTTTTCTAAAACCATTTTAACAAACTCTATATTGTAAACAAAAAAATCGTTTTTTTCCAGTTCAAAAATCCTCTGCGTCTCTAACCCTCTCTTCTCGTCTGGAGCTCTCTTTTCCTTTATTTTTTTTAAACATTTCTGTAGTATAAAGATATAGAAATAGAAAGAGAGATAGAGATAGAGTGAGAGTGAGAGGGTGTTAGAGACGCAGAGAGAAAACAGTGCATTTCTAAAATAAAACATACATATAACGGTGGGGGGAGGCTTTGGACATAGGTGAACAAATATTTGACCAAATTTTTCTCGGGGTGTCTCTCTATCTTTTTCTTTTTATGCCTTCTTCTTCTTCTTTTTTTGTTGTTGCTGTGGGAGAATTTCTATTTTAAACGTACTTTTGTGACTTTTATTGTTTCAATTTTTGTGATAAAAATTTTGATTTTTTAAGATTTGGAGTGATTTTATGGTTTAGAGCACAAAATTTTAATCTTCAAATTTTTGAGCTGAAAAAAATGCTTTTTTTTCTAGATATTTTTTGTGCTGAAATTTTCAAGCTGAAAAAATTGGATTCTAAAGATTTGGAGCATTTTTTATGGTTTAGAGCACAAAATTTTGATCTAGAAATTTTTAAGCTGAAAATATCGGATTCTGAAGTTTCAGAGCATTTTTAAAGTTTAGAGCACAAAATTTTGATCTAGAAATTTTTTTACTGAAAAAATTGATTTTCAGAGGTTTTTTGATCCAGAAACTTAAGTGCTGAAAATATTGATTTTTGAAGATTCGGAGTATTTTTAACAAGTTTAGAGCTCAAAATTTTTATCTTTAAATTTTTGAGCTGAAAAAATTGATTTTCAGAGATTTCGAGCATTTTGAATGTTTACAGCACAAAATTTTGATTTATGAACTTTTTTCTAAAAATTATCCCTTTTTCTAGATATTTTTTTAATGCTGAAAATCCTGATTTTCAGAATTTTCACAATCATGTTTAGGCTCATTTTGGAGCTCTTGAAATTTTCCACAAAATGAGCCCAAACACGATTTTCGAAAATTCTAGATTTTGGCTGAAAATCAGGGCTAAAAACTCGGACTTTTTCTCCTCAAGAGACTATGTTTCAGCATAGATTCTCAGCAAAATCTGAAATTTTCAATAATCATGTTTGGGTTCATTTTAGAGCTCTTGAAATTCTCCACAAAATGAGCTCACACACGATTTTCGAAAATTCTAGATTTTGGCTGGAAATTCGAATTTTTTCTCTTCAAGAGCCAAATCAATAAATTTTCTCATTTCCTTTTTTGTGTCTGCAAAAATGTTGTAATCTGATATTTTTTTTCCAAAAAGCGACTCGTGTGAACTTTCCATTTTACGCTCATTTCCTTTCTTTTTATTCCCAAACATTTTTTTTTTGTCCCAAAAAAAATTTATTGATTTTTTCTCTGTTGTTTCAAGCTTGGGAAAAATAATTTTTTTTTTCAAGACATGTGACTGCTGAAAAATTGTCAGGTGAAATTTGCTTTGTTGCTAGGAGATTGGCTCGCGCGCGAGCTCTGTGAGCACCGCAAAAAGAAAATTTTTGAGCACTTTGTCTGGGAGAATTTTTTTTAGTATTTCTAAAATTTCATAAGGGTCCCCCCTTATGTAAAAAAAAAATTTTTTTTGATCTACCTTTTCCCGCTTTTCAAAAAATAATAAAAAAGTGGAGCAATTAAAAATTGGGTGGGGTGTGCTCTTCATAAACCACAATTTTTATCTTGTAATAAAAAATCTTGACTAAAAATTGAGTCATCATATGTTCTCTAACCTCTCTAGCCTCTCTAGCCTCTCTAGCCTCCCTAGCCTCTCTAGCCTCTCTAGGCTCTCTAGTCTCTCTAACCTCCTATATTAATTTCTAATCCTATAATTAATGAACAATTAAAGGATCATGTCTTTTTTTTCGCTGTTTCCGTACAGAAATTTGTATATTTTTCCATTATTTACTATATTTTATATATGTGGGAACCGTTTTTTTGTGAAAAAAAAATTTTCGATTTCATTTTTTATTATTTTCTGCCGTCTCAATGCGAAAATGACGTGGCGGAAATATATTTTTTCGTCGTTTTCTTATCGAAAAAATAATTTTTGAATCAAATATTGTGTCTCTCATATCATTTATTTCGTATTTTTGTCACACTTTTAGAATTTTAGATAAAAGAGTTCAAATTAGCATTTAGATGATGTAATTTGCCGGACGCATGACAAGTAGCCGCGCCTAGAGAATCATTATGACAAGGAGCTGCGACTAGAGATCCACTATGAGAAGTGGCCGCGCCTAGAGATTCACTACGACAAGGAGCCACGCCTAGAGATTCACTATGTCAAGGAGCCGCGCCTAGAGATTCACTATGACAAGTAGCCGCGCCTAGAGATTTACTATGACGAGGAGCCTCGCCTAGAGATTCACTATGACAAGGAGCCGCGCCTAGAGATTCACTATGACAAGAAGCCGCGCCTAGAGATTCACTATGACAAAAAAAAGCTGAACTAGATTTTTCTAGATTCAGACTAGACTTTTTCTCACTGTTGCCTAGACTTTCTGTGAATCTCAAATGTCTGGAGAACTGGTTAGCGTCTATTTTCACACTCTGCGTCTCTCACCTCTAGTTTTTCTAGTTTCTCTCTTATTTTATGTTTCTCTTGTTTTCAACCCGACTCTCGCCGTCTGACTCTAACCTCTCTTTTTTTCCTCTGCTTCTCTGGTATCTCTTGGCTCTTTATGCTCTCTAGGCTCTCTAGGCTCTCTAGGCTCTTTGAACACTCTAGGCTCTCTAGGCTCTCTAGGCTCTAGGCTCTCTAGGCACTCTAGGCTCTCTAGGCTCTCTAGGCTCTCTAGGCTCTCTAGGTTCTCTAGGCTCTCTAGGCTCTCTAGCTTCTCTATAGGCTCTCTAGGCTCTCTAGGCTCTCTAGGCTCTCTAGGATCTCTAGGCTCTCTAGGCTCTCTAGCTTCTCTATAGGCTCTCTAGGCTCTCTAGCTTCTCTATAGGCTCTCTAGGCTCTCTAGGCTCTCTAGGCTCTCTAGGCTCTCTAGCTTCTCTAGCCTCTCTCTAACCCCCTATTTCCTGACTCTCGCCGTCTGCCTCTAACCCCTCTGCTCCCAAACCGGAAAACGATAACCTGTGCACTATTTTTTGGCCATTGACGTAATAAAACAAAATAGAATATTATTTTTTCTTCAAAAAACTGTTGATTATCTTTTCTCGTTCGTTATCACCCAAACTTTGACTTGATTTTGATTTTGATTTCGATTTTCTGTGCTCCAAAATGCTCCAAAATTATTTTTGAGCTTTGCAGGTTCTTCTTCCTAACAAAAAAAAAACATCGGTGGTGATGAATGTTCTGCAATTGAGTCCGGAGCGAAGTGGAATTGTGCAATTTCCCATGGAATATCTCTACAACAACAATCAAAATCAGCAAAAGTTAGCCATTTTCTTTAACATGAGCAATCCAAAAAAAAATTTGCAGTTTTTCCAGCTCGCCACCCGATTCAGTTTCATCGGAAAATTCGGATACACCACAGCAAAAAATGGTGGAATCTGTGTATTTGAACACTTGGGAGGGGACTGGTGAATTTCCGGATTGTGGAGATGTTAAAGATGTTTTGGTTTTTGATGAGAATCCGGTTCCAGAAGATGTTAAAGAGGTTGGTTAGAGAACAAGAGAGAGGCTAGAGAGGCTAGAGAGGCTAGAGAGGCTAGAGAGGCTAGAGATGCTAGAGAGGCTAGAGAGGTTAGAGAGGCTAGAGAGGCTAGAGAGGCTAGAGAGGCTAGAGAGGCTAGAGAGGCTAGAGAGGCTAGAGAGGCTAGAGAGGCTAGAGAGGCTAGAGAGGCTAGAGAGGCTAGAGAGGCTAGAGAGCCTAGAGAGCCTAGAGAGGCTAGAAAAAATATGTAGGTTAGAGACGGAGAGTGTTAAAAATTTTCTGAATTTTTTCAAGAGGTGTGTGTGGTTTCTTCATAACTAGGAGAAAGATTACCAGGGTCGGATTTCCCGCCAATTCTTTATGGTTACTGTAGCTTGAGATTTATCGTGAGTCTTGTTCTTAATTTCAAAAATTTCTCAAGCGCAAACTCCTGAAACCTTCTGAAGCCTTCTGAATCGTTCAAAAGTCTTCTGAAGTCTCCTGAAGTTTTCTGAAGCCTTCTGAAGATTTCATAAGCTTTCTGAAGCTTCCTGAAGCCTTCTGAAGCCTCCTGAAGTTTTCTGAAGCTTCCTGAAGTTTTCTGAAGCCTCCTGAAGCATTCTGAAGCCTCTAGAAGTCTGAATTGATTTTTTTATCCCAAAATTCCGATAAAAAATGTTATAAATTTGAAATTCCTAATCAAAACATCTGAAAATCCACTGATTCAAAATTTTTGAAATCTAAATTTGATCTCCGGGAACGGGAATGGAAAACTCACCTGAAATCTCTTCAACGATTTTCCCGCCAATTTTTCGCGGTTACTGTAGCTTGAGATTTATCTCTTGTTCTTAATTTTGAAAATTTCTCAAGCGCAAAATCACATGACGTCATTTTGTGTCAAAACACAATTTATGTGTTTTCATTTTCCGATTCTTTTTTTTTTCTGACTGTCTGACCTCGAGAAAAACAATAGTTTCGTACATTGTAATTAAAATATTGATTTTTTTTTTCGATATCTCTGGGTTTGTGTACTTTTTCCGAGAATGATTTTAAAAAGGGACCAATTAATTTTTGAGCTACAGTAACCTGACATAATTAAATTCATTTTGAGCTACAGTATCTCTGATCAATTTTGACCATTTTTCCGAGACCAAAACTAGAGTCTAGTTTTTAAACCCCCCAAACTAGAGTCTAGTTTTGTCGTCTAAAACACACGTCATTTTGCTAGCTAGACATACAAACACAACTTTTTGCAGGTTGTCGCTTTTCATCATCTACCAAGAAATGTTTGTCCAACGATTTGTGCGGTTTGCGGCGATCGTGCCACTGGATATCACTATGAGGTTAGAGAGTCAGAGGGTTAGAGACGTTAGATAGTTAGAGAGTTTGGGAAGCCCTTGGGAAGCCTTGGGAAGCCTTGGGAAGCCTTGGGAAGCCTTAGGAAGCCTTGGGAAGCCTTGGGAAGCCTTGGGAACCCTTGGAAAGCCTTGAGAATCCCAGTTCTTGAATTTTTATAGTTTCGAAAGTCTGATTGAGATGTTTTTCCATGAAATTCATACAAATTTCTTCTCATTTTTCAATAATTTATTTTGTTTCGCATATCAAATTTCTCCATAAGTGTTGTAGGTCTTTTGAACTTTTTTTTTTCGAATTTTTGAAAATTTTAAGGCTCAAAATTTTAAATCAAATTTTTTTCAGAAAAAATTTAAAAAGCTAAAGTTTGTTTTTCGGATCTCTGACAAACTTTTTTTTTCAAAAGTACATGTAAACAACTTTTTTCGTGAGAGTATGATTTGGTGAAAAAAAAAAGTTGTGAACAACTTTTTTTTTTCGCAAAGCTGTTGATGTATTGGATGACAGATAAATAGCGAATTTGAAAAATGAGATAATTTTTCTGAGCTTTTTGAACTTTCAACAAAATTTTCGAAATTTCAAAAATAGAACTACAAAATACACATTGAAATTTGATATCCGCAACAAAATAAATTTTTGAAAAATGAGAAGAAATTTGTATCAATTTTTTATATATGTAAAAACATCTCAAGTAGACTTTGGAAAGGCTTCAGAAGGCTTCGGGATTTTCAGAAGGCTTCAGTAGGCTTCCCAAGGCTTTCCAAGGCTTCCCAAGGCTTTCCAAGGCTTCTCAAGGCTTCCCAAGGCTTCCCAAGTCCAAACAAGAGGATTACTGTAGTCTATATTTTTTTTTCAGGTTCCATCATGTAATGGCTGTAAAACCTTCTTCCGGCGTACTGTACTTTCCCAAAGAAAATATGATTGCATTAGAGGTGGAAAATGTTTCAATGTTCTTCCTAAAGGTGAGAATTTCAGCCAGAAAATTTTCAGCCCAAATCATTTTTTTCCAGAAAAACGCTGCTCTTGTCGCTCTTGCCGATTTCAAAAATGTGTCGAAGTTGGAATGAATCCTTTTGGTAATGTTTTTGTGCTCAGCGAGCCAGATTTTTTCGTCTAACAATAATTTTTTTGCAGCTATTCAAACGAATGATTCATTAGACGGAAATTCGTTGGTAAATAAAATTGCTGGAAAACGGAAAGGTGCAGCTGATTTGGAAATTTTTGCGTCGACTTCTAAAGTGAGGGATTTTTTTTTGAATAGTAGCAGCGCCTAGGGAATATTTGTGACAAGCAGCCATGCCTTGAGAGCATATATTTCAAGAGTTTGAGCCTTGAAAGCTTCTGTGAGAAGCAGCGGCGCCTAGAGAATATTTGTGACAAGGAGTCGTGCCTTGAGAGCATATATTTCAAGAGTTCAAGCCGTGAGAGCTTCTGTGAGACGTAGCCGCGCCTAGAGAATATTTATGACAAGTAGTCGCGCCTAGAGAACATCTGTAACAAGTACCCGCTTCTTGAGATTTCCTATGAAAAGTAGCCGCGCCTAGAAATCCACTCTGGCAAGGAGCCGCGCCTAGAAATTCACTATGACAAGGAGCCGCGTCTAGAGATTCCCTATGACAAGAAGCCGCCCCTAGAGATTCACTAGGACAAGGAGCCGCGCTTAGAAATCCACTCTGCCAAGGAGCCGCGCCTAGAGAACATTTATGACAAGTAGCCGCGCCTAGAGACATGCAAATTTTCTAATTTTCACATTTTCCAGGCCCTAATCCCATCCGAAATCATCTCAATCGACCAATCAATCGATAAATTAATCGACAGTCTGATCTACCTCGAAATCAAAGTCGAAGACTTCCGAAAATGCTCATTCAACCCACCAAAAGAGCAATTTGCAAAACTCAACAAATTGCTCGATTCACATTCATTGATCGGTTTGGCTGATCGATGTGGGGTAGGTTTTTCTTGGGGGCGAGTTAGAGGAACTTGAGCTTGATCTGAAATTAAAATTTTCAGCCAATGCCAAACTGGCCTCTTCGACAAATATCTCCGGAAGAATGGTCAACTTTTCGTCAAAATGGTCACGTTGAACCAATCTCCATGGAGCGCAAAAACTGGTTTTGCTACGATATTTTGACCTCTGTTGAATACGCCAAAACCTTTATGTTTATGCATAAAATTGATAAAAATGATCAGGTAAGATTTCTAGTTAGGATAACTTTTTCAATAAGATAAATTTCCAGATCCGATTGCTGAAATCCGTAGTGTTAAGTGTTATGCATTTGAATCAGAGTTATTATAGTTATGAGAATAAATATTCGGTGATTTTACATCCAGATGGAACGACGCCACCTCCACCAAAACATTTGTGAGTTTCACGGGCTGTCCAGGACTTTTCAGAAGGCCAGAGGGCTTCAGAAGGCTTTAGTGGGCTTCAGAAGGCTGTAGTAGGCTTCTGAAGGCTTTTGTAGGCTTCTGAAGGCTGTAGTAGGCTTCTGAAGGCTGTAGTGGGCTTCTAAAGGCCTTAGTAGGCTTCTGAAGGCTGTAGTAGGCTTCAAAATGCTTTATGAAGAAAAAATTTTGCCTCGGGTGAGGATTGAACCCCTGACCTTCTGCACCGAAAAAATTGATATTTTCACGCTGAAAATGATGATGGCATTGCTCATTTTAAGCACAAAATTTTGTTTTGGAAATATTGAATGTTCTAGTCAGAAGGTCCTGGATCGATTCCCGGTACCTCCTAACAAATTTTTGTTTTCAAAAATTTTTCTTGATCAAATTTCGCGCTGAAAATGATGGTATTGCTCATTTTCAGAATTTCCATCATTTTCAGCACACAATTTTGTTTTGGAAATATTTATTGTTCTAGTCAGAAGGTCCTGGATCGATTCCCGGTACCTCCTAACAATTTTTGGTTTCAAAAAAATTTGAAAAAAATTGTTTTTTATTTTCAAAAATTTTTCTGGATCAAATTTTCACGCTGAAAATGATGTTATTGCTCATTTTAAGCATTTCCATGATTTTCAGCACAAAATTTTGCTCTGAAAACATTGATTGTTCTAGTCAGAAGGTTCTGGATCGATCCCCGGTACCTCCTAACAATTTTTGGTTTCAAAAATTTTTCTTGATCAATTTTTCGCGCTGAAAATGATGGAATTGCTCATTTTAAGCATTTCCATCTTTTTCAGCACAAAATTTTACTCTGAAAACATTGATTGTTCTAGTCAGAAGGTCCTGGATCGATTCCCGGTACCTCCTAATAATTTTTTGTTTTCAAACATTTTTCTTGATCAATTTTTTGCGCTGAAAATGATGGTATTGCTCATTTTCAGCACAAAAGTTTTCTCTGAAAACATTGATTGTTCTAGTCAGAAGGTCCTGGATCGATTCCCGGTACCTCGTAACAATTTTTTTGTTTCAAAAAAATTTGAAAAAAAATTTTTTTTTTTTTCAAAATGTTTTCTTGATCAATTTTTCACGCTGAAAATGTTGGTATTGCTCATTTTAAGAATTTCCATCTGAAAATGATGCACAAAATTTTGCTCTGAAAACATTGATTGTTCTAGTCAAAAGGTCCTGGATCGATTCCCGGTACCTCCTAACAATTTTTGGTTTCAAAAAAAATTGAAAAAAAACATTTTTTTGTTTTCAAAAAAATTTCTTGATCGATTTTTCACGCTGAAAATGATGGAATTGCTCATTTTAAGAATTTCCATCATTTTCAGCACAAAATTTTGCTCTGAAAATATTGATTGTTCTAGTCAGAAGGTCCTGGATCGATTCCCTGTACCTCCTAACAATTTTTCGGTTTCAAAAATTGTTCTTGATCAATTTTTCACGCTGAAAATGATGGTATTGCTCATTTTAAGCACAAAATTAATTTTCCAGAGCAAAATGTCATCCAACCAATGATTTTCGGGCAAGTATGAATGCATCGCTGTTATCGCTGATGAGAGAAAAATTGGACAAAAAAGAATATGTGCTGTTCAAAGCGATCACTCTTTGTAATGCTTGTGAGTTTTTTATCGGACCGTTTGGGCTTCTATTAGGCTTTTTAAGGCTTCCCAAGGCTTCCCAAGGCTTCCTAAGGGTTCCCAAGGTTTCCCAAGGGTTCCCAAGGCTTCCCAAGGGTTCCCAAGGGTTCCCAAGGGTTCCCAAGCCTCAAAAAATTTCAAAAAATCTATATTTTCAGCCGTTCCTGGACTCTCCGACAGATGCCGGGAAATTGTCTCGAAAGAAAAAGAAAAGTACACAAATGCTCTTCTCAAATATTGTCTAGCAAATCGTGGACCAAATGGTCCCGCACATTTCGCAGCATGTCTAGCATTATCAACCGGTTTGGAAACTCATCAAAAAAATCAGAAAGATTTTCATGTCTTGATGACTCTGGTCAAAGAACAGGAACGTGCCAAAAATGATTTTCCACCTCCACTTCCACATGAACTTGTTGTTGATGTTATGGAAGAGGTCGTTGAAGCCTAATGTAGGCCTGAGGCCTCAGGATTAGGCTTCGGGCCTGGAATTTTTGTGTTGTATTTGGGATGGTTTTTTCTCTAGACCTCAACCACAGTTTTTTTTGTTATAATTTTTTTTTTGACATTTTTTTTCATTGAACGATCTCCGAACTTCTCCAAATATATATACATATACATATGATTTTTTTTCTTCTGTGAATATTTTTTATTGATTTTTTTATACATATATATAAATACAATAAAGTTATTATTTTTCAGAAAAAATAAAAAATCACACAAGTAAAGGGGTTCGAACTGGCGACCTTCTGATTGAAATCCCAATTTTGAGAACTTGTCCAAATGTTTCAGCTTTACAGGAAAAAAATTATGGAAATGCTTAAAATGAGCAATGCCATCATTTTTAGCGTGAAAAATTGATCAAGAAACATTTTTGAAACCAAAAAATGTTTTTTTCTAATTTTTTTGAAATCAAAAAATTGTTAGGAGGTACCGGGAGTCGATCCAGGACCTTCTGACTAGTTTTCAGAGTCATCAATGTTTTCAGAGCAAAATTTTGTGCTGAAAATGATGTAAATGCTTAAAATGAGCAATGCCATCATTTTCATCGTGAAAAATTGATCAAGAAAATTTAAAAAAAAAAAGTTTTTTTCTAATATTTTTGAAAACCAAAAAATTGTTAGGAGGTACCGGGAATCGATCCAGGACCTTCTGACTAGAACAATCAATGTTTTCAGAGCAAAATTTTGTGCTGAAAATGATGGAAATGCTTAAAATGAGCAATACCATCATTTTCAGCGTGAAAAATTGATCAAGAAAATTTTTGAAACCAAAAAATTTTTTTTTCTAATTTTTTTGAAAACCAAAAAATTGTTAGGAGGTACCGGGAATCGATCCAGGACCTTCTGACTAGAACAATCAATGTTTTCAGAGCAAAATTTTGTGCTGAAAATGATGGAAATGCTTAAAATGAGCAATACCATCATTTTCAGCGTGAAAAATTGATCAAGAAAAATTTTTGAAATCAAAAAATTGTTAGGAGGTACCGGGAATCGATCCAGGACCTTCTGACTAGAACAATCAATGTTTTCAGAGCAAAATTCTGTGCCAACTCTAATAGAAAATCGTTGTTCCGAAAGCTCTCTCAACTATTTTGAGCACTAAAATGCTCCAAAGTTAAAATTAATTAGTCTAATTAGTCTAATTAACAAGGTTTCATCAAAAATTTCCCATCTTTTGTTAGAAAAAAAATTTCCAAAGCATATTCAATTCTAAAAAAAAGTTCATATTACTTGCAATGAATAGGAAACGAAGCTAATTAGGAAGAAAAAAAGTTCAGAAAAAAATCTATTATAAAGTGACACATTTTTTTTTGAATACATTCCAAAAATAACTTTATTTTTTTTTTTATAATCCTATACATATATTTTTTTTGTTTAGAAATCTTTCAGCTTCCAGAAAATCTGAATTTGATTCTGAAAATAAATCTTTTCAAACAAAAACTATAAATTTTGAAAGAGAATGAAAGGCGGTGAGAAAACCTTGAAATTAAAATTAAAATTAATTTTTTGAGGCGCCGAAAAAAATTTTTTTTTGAAAGAAAGAAATTGGATTTTTGACGGATTTACATATTTTTGATATACAAGCTAGTTTTTTTCATTTTTTTTATTTTTTGAAAAATTTTGAGCATTTTGAGAGTGCATTTTTATGTTAGAATAAAATAATGTGGTGAAAATTTTCACTCAAAAATTTTTTTTTTGGCATTTTTAGCAAGCTCAAAAAAATTTTTTTTTGAAAATAATTTTTTTGATCCCAGATTTTTTTTTTCAATTTTTAGCAAGCTCAAAAAAATTTTTTTTTGAAAATAAATTTTTTTTGAAAATAATTTTTTTTGATCCCAGATTTTTTTTTCAATTTTTAGCAAGCTCAAAAAAATTTTTTTTGAAAAAAAAATTTTTTTTTTTTGATCCCAGATTTTTTTTCCTAATCCTCATTAGCATTATTAAAAAGTATGTGTGTTCCAGCAAACACTTTTTTTTCCAAATCAATAATTTGAGCACACCGTGTGCTCCTCATCTTCTCTGCCCTAACCTAATCTGGCTAGAGTTTCAGCCCTGAATTAAAATGTAGTGCTCACGAATTTTGTATTCCTCACCATAGCAACACAAAGCGCATGATAACCCTAGAATTATTATTCTTTTTCAGCTTCTGTTTCAGTTTCAGTTTTATTTCATTTCATTTTATTCTCTTAAAATTTTCGAAAAAATTATTTTTTTTTAATTTTTTAAAAATTCTCAGGATTTTGTTGATTTTCTATTCTAGACTAGACTTTCTTACTGTAGACTAGAATTTTTTTCGAAAAAAAAAACAGATTTTAAAATTTTCTGTCTTCATTTTATTTTTCAATTAGTTCCAGCTACTCTGCGTCTATGACATCACTTTTTCTCTAACTGTCTGAACCCTCTCTCACTAAACCCTCTTCATTTTGAGCTATTTGACTCTCGCCGTCTGACTCTAACCTCTCTCCTAATTATGAAGAAACCACACACACACCTCTTGAAAAAATTTCAGAAATTTTTTTAACACTCTCCGTCTCTAACCTTCATATTTTTTCTTGACTGCAGCTCATCATCTGAGATTGCTCTAGGCTCTCTAGGCTCTCTAGCGTCTCTAGCCTCTCTAGGCTCTCTAGCCTCTCTAGGCTCTCTAGGCTCTCTAGGCTCTCTAGGATATCTAGGCTCTCTAGGCTCTCTAGGCTCTCTAGGCTCTCTAGGCTCTCTAGGCTCTCTAGGCTCTCTATGCTCTCTAGCCTCTCTAGCCTCTCTAGCCTCTCTAGCCTCTCTAGCCTCTCTCAATTTCCAGCTCCAGACAAAAATGGTGGTCACAACTAGAGGCCGAAAATCTCGCGTCCAAAAATACTTGAAAACATTGTGCTTTGCGTCCCGATTCATTGGAAAAGCTGAAAAAACACGCTTCAAAAATATGAAAAATGTAGGTTTTTGGGAATTTTTTTCAGCATCTGTAAATTTTTATGTAATTTTTTTGCAGTTCAAAAAACTTCCGATCGATATTCGAAAGATTATTGTTGACAAAATGACAGTGAATGAGAGGTAGGGATTTTCAGAAACCCCAGGGGATTTTCTGAATTTTCCAGAAGCCTTCAAAAAATATTTTTCCAGATGCCGATTCGCAAAATGCTCCAAACCCTGCAACAAACTCGCCCAACTCTCCAAAAACTTCATGTACGGCTTGAAATTCATCTCCCAAGCCCCATTCAAATTCACAATTCAAGTAAATCACAACAAACCAAAAATTCCAAGCGATTTCGACAAAATTATTGAAATTGAGAGAAAAAATGGGAAAAAACTGATTACTTTGTGAGTTTTTATACTTATTTTATTAATTTTTTTTCAAAAAATTTCAGCCGAGCAATGTGGAAAAAACCGTATAGCAGAGAATTGCCTGGACCCTTGTATACAATTTTCGAAGACGCTTGTAAATTCTTTGAAAATCTTGTCAATGAAAATCGACATTCTCTGAAAACTTTGGAACTTACGGGAACTTCTTTGAAAAATGCCACTTTCAATTTTCAAAAGACACCACTTTTGAGAGAATTGTATATGGATCGACTTTTGCCGGATGTTGTGAAATCAAGTTGCAACACTCAATTGAAATTATTTCAATGCAAAGGGAGGTATACAGATGAGCCGGAGCAATGTTTTGGAAAGGTGAGAGTCAAGAAGCCGCTCCTTGAGAGCTGTCATGTCAAGGAGAGACGCCTTGAGAGCTTCTAGGTCAAGAAAAGACGCCTTGAGAGCCTCTTTGTCAAGGAGAGGGGCCTTGAGAGCTTTTCTGTCAAGAAGAGAGGCCTTGAGAGCCTCTCTGTCAAGGAGAGGCGCCTTTAGGGCTTCTCTGTCAAGGAGAGGCGCCTTGAGAGCTTCTCGGTCAAGGAGAGGTTTCTTGAGAGTCTCTCTGTTAAGGACAGAAGCCTTGAGAACCTTCATGTCAAGGACAGAAGCTTTGAGAGCCTGTCTGTCAAGGATCCTCTCCTTGAGAACCTCTCTGTCAAGGAGAGGGGTTTTGAGAGCCTCTCTGTCACGGAGAAGCGCCTTGAGAGCATTCCTGTCAAGGACAGAGGCTACTTTAGAGCTTCAATGTCAAAGAGAAGCGCTTTGAGAGCCTTCATGTCAAGGAGAGGCGCCTTGAGAGCCTCTCTCTCAAGGAGAGGCGCCTTGAGAGCTTCTCTGCCAAGTAGAGGAGCCTTGTGATCCTGAATGTCAAGGAGAGGCGTCTTGTGATCCTGAATGTCAAGGAGAGGGACCTTGAGAGCTTCTCTCTCAAAGACAGAAGCCTAAAGAGCTTCTCTGTCAAGGAGACGCTCCTCAAGATCCTCTTTGTCAAGGACAGAAGCCTTGAGATTTTCTCTGTCAAGGAGAGACGCCTTGAGAGCTTCTATGTCAAGGGCCGAAGCCTTGAGGGCTTCTCTGTCAAGGACAGAAGCCTTGAGAGCCTTTCTGTCAAGGAGAGACGCCTTAAGAGCTTCTCTGTCAAGGACAGAAGCCTTGAGAGCCTCTCTGTCAAGGAAACACGCCTTGAGAGCCTCTCTGTCAAGGAGAGACGCCTTGAGAGCTTCTATGTCAAGGAGAGGCGCCTTGAGAGCCTCTATGCCAAGGAGAGGTGCCTTGAGAGCCTCTCCTTTACATCACAAGGCGCGGATCCTTGACCAAAGTCACTACAAGGCTCGGATCCTTCACAGGAAGGCTCACAAGGCTCGGCTCCTTAACAAAAATTCTTTCCAGCTCGCCGAACTCGACACAGTTCTCAACACACCTTCCGTCTGTTTCACACTTGAACAAGCCAAAAGATTGGAGGCGAACCGAGGTGTAATGTCGATCAAAAATTGGACCGCTCAAGATTTGTTCGATTTCATTCGATTCTGGCAAAATGGACATGATCAAGAAGTTCGAGCGTTTCATTTTTATTCGAGAACAAATGTGGATGTGTTTGATCAGGAATTGTTGAAGTTGTTGAATGTTGAGTTTGATGATCCGTTTGAGTGAGTTTGGAGGTTTTTGGAGGCTTCAGAAGGCTTCGGAAGGCTTTTGGAAGCTTCAGAAGGCTTCAGATGACTTCTGAAGGCTTCAGAAAACTTCCGAAAACTTCTGGAAGCTTTAAAAGGCTTCAGAAGACTTCGGAAGGTTTCAGGAGACTTCAGAAGGCTTCAGAAGCCTTTGGGGGGTTTCAGAAGACTTCTGGAAGCTTTAGAAGGCTTCAGAAGGCTTCAGAAGGCTTCTAGGAACCCTAAAAACCTTCAAGATTCTAAAAAATCTCTAAAATCCCCCAATTTTCAGCGAGTTGATCCGAGTCTACGACAAAAGTGCCGAAGGAAAATCGGCAAAACTGGTCTTCATGGAAAATGCCATCTTCTTTGGCTATCCCTTCGAAGCATATCATCGTGATCTCAAAGTTGTTCCAAAAGATTCTCCATTTGAAGCGGATGCTGTCAGTATTATCTGAATTTTCAGACAAATTTCAGCATGTTTTTTTTTTCAGTTTTAATTTATTAAGAAATCTCTGTTCCGAATAGTTTTAATTTATTAAGAAATAATTATTTCTCATATTTTTTATCGATTTTTTCCAGCAATATTTTTTGTACTGATTTATTTTTTGTGGGACTGTTTTTCAATAAATTAATTTATGGGGAGCACTAGAGATTCTGCAGGTTTTCTCTACCGTATTCCTATTCAGCATGTCCCTTTAAACCACATTTTTCTCTGTTTTTCTGCTCCGATCCCCCTGGTAACCGCAGAATCAATATCATCAAGACACATCTGCTCTTATCAAAGAAAAGAGCACCGCAAGCTCCGCCCACAATGCTCTAACTAACAATTTTTCCTCATTTATTTATTGTCATGACTAAATCTACATTTTAGTACTTTTTTTTGAAAATATTTTTAATAAGGTAAATTTGTTTTTTTTCAATTTTCTTAAACAATTTTTTTATTTATTTTTTCAGGATTGAAATCTTCATCGCAAGTTTTGGAATGGGTTAGCCCTTGAGTAAGATTTTAATTCATCAATCGATATTTTAATTAAATTATTGATTTTTTCAGCCATATTTGTCGTCAGAACTGGTCCATTTACTTTGATAAATAAACATTTTAAATTATATTTTTTTTCTGTGTTTTGTTTTTTTTTTTCAGAAAAAATTTACAAGGCCCGCAGATTTTTTAATAACAATTTTTGGACTCTTTCGAATGCTCACAGTAAGCAGAATGCATTGAAGTTGAAATTTCCAAATTTCAAATTTCGAATAATTTTTTACACGCATTTCTTTATCAAGAGCACCTAGAGAGTATAGAAAATGAGAGAGTGGCTAGAGAAAAAGAGAAGGCAGTTGCAAAGCATCATGTTTCATAGTACTATGTATTGATTTTCCTGGGCTCTTTTGAAAATGAGCCCTGGACGCTCCGCCCATTTTACCCTGCTCGAAAATTTTGGGATTTTTTCCTTTAGTTCAACTACATCTAAACTGTAGTAATCTATTTTATTTAAATTTTTTTTCAATGGACTTGAGGTAGAGTTTTTTTAATTAGAGTTAGAAAAATTAGAAATTTAGAATTTTGACCTACAAATTGTAGCTCAAAATCTGAAAAATTTTCACAACCACCCTGGCTAAATTCCAATTTCCCTTCAGAAACCAACAAAACAGCGTGGTACATTGAGATCGAAAAAAATGCCCAGCAAGAAGAAATCGGATGTTCCTCATTGTTTTTCCGCAGAATCCAACTGTATTACATTCAAATTCAGAAAGAGCGATGATTTCGAGCAACAAGAGAAATAAAGAATTCCATTTTTTAAAAAGATTTGTATTTTTTTTCTCTTTTCAGGAAAAGTTACAGCAACTCCTCAAGCAAGAGAAGAGAGAGTGTGTGGAAATGAGAGAGTGTTTAGAGAAGGAGAGAGAGCCGACCCTGTGCCTTGTGCCAGGTGTGATTTTGAAACAAGAGCTGGCTCGCAGGGACTTGATTCTTTTCTCTAACCGCGCTCTCTCCATTTTTCATACTCTCTAGCTCTCTAGCCCTCTTTGGATTATTTTTGCAGCTCAAAAATAAAAGTATCAGTGTACATATCGATTTTCAAAATTTAAATTTCAGTGGGAATTTTGGCCATGAAACAGTTCAAGCTCCCATAGAAAATCGCATGAAAAATCCTATGAAAAATAAAAAAAACACAATTTTTCAAAAAATGTTAAATTGTTAAATCTGGGTGACCAGGAGAAATATTAAATCTGGGTGACCAGGAGAAATATTGTTAAATCTGGGTGACCAGGAGAAATACAGGAAAATTATGTTTAAAGGGACATGTTGAATATGATTACGGTAGAGAAAACCTGCAGATCTAACTCAAGAAGAAATTGGACAGAACTACAAATGCTTCAGGCTTCAGGCTTCAGCTTGAGCTTCAGGTTGAGGCTTCCGAAGGCTTAAGAGGACTTCAGGAGGCATCCGAATCCTTTTGAAGGGTTAGAATGACTTCAGGAAGTTTCAGGAGGCTTCAGAAGACTTCAGAACTCCATGAAACAACTTCAAAAATCCTAAATCCTTTTCAACAGCCCCTAGAGCCTCTCTTCAAGAATAGTGAATGTGAATTTTTTACGAATTTTTAAAATTTTCAGATTTTCAGAATACATTTTTCTTCTATTTTCACTGTATTCTTGAAAATTCAACTTTTCCTAAACCCTTTTCAAAAAAAAAATCAATTTCAGAATTTCAAACAATGATAATTCAGATTCCAAAAAAATGTATAAAAACAGAAAATTCCCCAATAAAATTGCTTTCTTCATTTTTCAGAATTTCTTTTCTCCAACCATCAAAAAAAATTGCGAGTTGATGTTTGCTATTTTCATCAGAGACCAACAAAACATGACTATGTACATACATATCTAACAAGATTATGTATTTTTTGTTCGGAAATTTTTTCATTTTTGACATTTCACCTATTTTTTTTCAGATACTTTGGGCTTCGGGGGGCTTCGGGGGGAGGGGGCTTCATGGGGCTTCAGGAGGCTTCAGAAGGCTTCAGAAGGCTTCAAGGGGCTTCAGAAGACTTCAGAGTTCAATTTCAAAATGTTGAAAATTCTGAATTTTTGATGTTGATGTTTCATTGGAGCCTTAAAATTCATGAGCAGAGTTCAAATTTAGCTTCAATAATTTTTTTTTCGCTTTTTTCTTTTTTTTCAGAATAATTTCACATAATTCATTTTTTTTCTAAATTTTCTAGGGCTACTGTAATTTAAGATTTGAAAAATTTGAAAATCTACGAAAATTTTTCTAGGCTTACTGTAATTAATTAAATAATCAATCTGAAAATTCTGGATTTTATAGGTCAAAAAAGGTTTTTTTTTGCTTCCAAAAAAATGATCTATGACGAAAATATCTCTCTCTTCCGATCAGACATTTTTTTCTGTCCAAAACAACACGAAAAAAAATGCTTTGGTAGATCAGAACACCAAAGTACAGATACAAAACAAGGTGATATCATTTCATCAATTTCACAATTTAGAACTTCTTCGCTGAATGATCATTCTGTTCACAAACAAGAAGAAAAATCGTATTTTTTTTTATTTCTCTCACAAACTTTTTTTGAGCAAATAGAAAAACGAGGCAGACGGTTTTTTTTTGTTGAAAAAGTGTTTTTTACTTTTTTGATTTTGCAATAAATTTTTGAAATTTTGTCTGTACTCTCTTCATTTTACATTGTCTTCAATTAATCGATTCTAGATTTTGTTAGAAAATTATTCAGAAACTTTTGAATTTTTGAAAAAACACATTTTTTCTTAAAATTTCTAGAATTTTACAGTCAATCTTCTGAAGCCTTTTGAAGCCTTTTGAAGCCTTCTGAAGCTTCCTAAGGCATTCTGAAACTATTTAGAGTTCACTAAATCTCCCCAAAGCCCTCTAAAAGCTACATAAGGCCTTAAAACCCTTGAAAATTTTTTCCAAATTCAAAATTTTCAGAAATTTTTTTTTTCAAAATTCGATTTCAACAATGTTTTGTTCTGTTCTGAAGTTCTGAAGTTCACAAGTTCTGGAAAAAAATCTGATTATTAGATACTTAAAAAAAATGAGAGACTATGTAAAATGAAGAGAATCCAGACAAAACTAGTTCACAATGTAGTTCTGTAAAACATTGTTGGGCTTTCTGAAGCCTTCTGAAGCCCTCTGAAGTCTCCTAAAGCCTTATGAAGCCCTTTGAGCTCTCTAAAATCTTCTGAAGCCCCAAAAAGTCATTTTAAGCCTTTTAGAACCTTCTAAAGCCTTCAGAAGCCTTATATCCTGTCAAAAATTTCTGAAAACCAACCAGAAACATTGTAAGTCAATAGAAATTTCGAAAAAAACACAAGAAAAGTGTCCTTCATCAGAAAAAAAAATTAAAATAAAAAAAAAAGTATTTTTCCCAAAAACCCGCCAAAACAAAAAAACAGTCCAAAACAAAAAAAAACAAACACCTTCCTCTTTTTTTCCCGCAAACAAGAAAAAACAAGTACATAGCGAGTGAGAGAGAGAAAATAGTGTGTGTTTTGAGGAGAGTGCGCAGAGAAGCAGAGATAACCTGTGGGACATACTAGAAAAAGGGAGGGGGGACACCTTTGTGCATGTGTGTGTGTGTTTTTTTTTTTTGATTTTTTTTTTGAAAAACTGTTGGGATTTTCTGTTTTTTATTATTGTTAGGTGTAAGATTTTGTGCGAATCTTTTTTTTAAATTTATTTCTTTGTAAAAAATTTTAATTCAGAAAGTTTTGATAAAAAAATTTCAGAATCAAATTTTTTAATTTTTTTTCGCAAAAAAGCTTTCTGAAGCCTCCTGAAGCTATCTAAAGCCTTCTGAAGCCTTCTGAAGCCCCCTAAGCCCCCTAAATCCCCGTAAAAACACCCTAATTCATTTAGAGTTATAGTTAGTTAGTTATATTGTCTATTGTTATCATTTGATAACAATTATAATAAAGGTTCTTCACTTTTTTTGTGTTGATAATAAACATCACTTCCAATTGTACTCCACTTTTTTTCCTGCTGGCTGCACTTTTTTTGCCAGAAAAATTTAATATTATTATTTATGACTATTATTGAAAAGTCATAGGTTAGATTGATATTTTTCAGGCTGAAAAAAATAATAAAACATTTTTTGATGCTGATCTTTATGTGTGAACACATCAACATCTGTAACACAAGTTTTTTTTTCTGCTTCTCTAATTCTGATTGGGTTTTTTTAGGAGTGTCTAGGATTTTTAGACTGATTTTGAATATTCAGAAGGCTTTAGGGGATTTTAAGGGGCTTCAGAAAGTTTTTTTTTCAGAAATTCTCTGTGTAGTTTGGTTTATCATTTTTTTCTCTGTGAAACTTTTTTAAAAAAAATTCGATTTCACTTATTTTTGCCGCCAATTTTTTATCAATCAAAACGTTTAAGCCTAAACTTTTTTTGCGATACAAAATTTTAAATATATCTAGTTTGATCTCCAATTTTTAAATTTTCAAATATATGTAGTTTGGTCTCTTCAATTTTTAAGTTTTCAAATATATCTAGTTTGATCTCCAATTTTTAAATTTTCAAATATATGTAGTTTGGTCTCAAATTTTTAAATGTATCTAGTTTGATCTTCAATTTTTAAATTTTTAAATTTTCAAATATTCAATTTGCTCTTTATTTGGTCTCCTGTAATCCAAAATAGGTTTGAAATATGAAAAATATATCAAAAAATTAATCCGTATAGTATTTTTATCAGGGGAATTTTGAGTTTTTTTGTGGGTTTTCAAAATTCTGAAAAATCTTCTAGATCATCTAGAAAATTTTCCAAGCTTCTAGAAAAAATCTGAAAATTTTTCTGTACCTTCTAACTCTATTCCAGATCTCCTTTCCAAACCTTTTTTTTTCAGAAATGGATGAAATTTTGAACACAACGGGTCCACCAGTTAGTGTAATTGTTCCCAATAGTTATGTCGTTATTCCATCGATTTTTTTCTGGATTATGATTCCTGTTATTATTCATGACATCAAAACGAGCCGACTTCAACCGCTACCCTGGAGTGCTTTGATGAGTTTGAAATGGGTTAGTTTTTCAAGGCTTCCCAAGGCTTCCCAAGGCTTCCCAAGGCTTCCCAAGGCTTCCCAAAGCTTCCCAAGGCTTCCCAAGGCTTCCCAAGGCTTCCCAAGGCTTCCAAGTCCAAAATACCAAAAGGGTGTTTCGCAACAATTTTTTGATATTTGTCTAGTGTCTGTTTACACAGACACAAAACACATTTGGCAAATTTGTGTGATTGACTTTCCGGTGATGATAAGAACACGATTTTGGTGTTTTTTTTTGTGGCTTCTGATGTGTGAAAGTAGAATACATATAAAATCGTGATTCTTTTGATGGAAAGATCAAATTTGACACATGGGAATTTTTGTGAAAAATTGTAGATTGACAGTTTTTCTGTTGAAATTTGGAAATTCAAGATTTTGAAGTTGAAAAGATTTCATCTAATTATTTTTTGAAGCTTAAGAAGCCTAAGAGAAGCCTAAGAAGCCTAAGAGAAGCCTTAGAAGCCTAAAAAGCCTAAGGAGCCTAAAAAGTTTTTCACAAGATTCTCAGACGAAAAATAAAAAAGATAAGGCGCACAAAAAGCAGAAAAACGATCAGAAAATTTATGTGAAAAAAACTGTTCACTTTAAAGGTACAAGCGGATTACGGTAGAAAAATTTGCAGATCTAACTTGAGAAAATTTAACTTTGGAAGCCTTCGGAAGCCTTTGGAAGCCTTTGAAAGCCTTCGGAAGCCTTCAGAAACCTTAAGAAGCTTTCTGAAGCCCGCAAAAGCCTCCAAAAGCCCTCGGTAGCCTTCGGAAGCCCTCGGAAGCCTTCGGAAGCCTTCGGAAGCCTTCGGAAGCCTTCGGAAGCCTTCAGAAGCCTTCAAAAGCCTTCGGAAGCCTTCAGAAGCCTTCGGAAGCCTACAAAGCCCGGCCTAATCCATATTTTTTGCAGTTCGTCGCCTCACTTCTAATAATCGACAGATTCTTCGTATTCCTCCTAGCCCTCTGGGAATCTGTCATCGAACATGAAGCAGTCGAACCCGAATTATTCATCTTCCCATTTTTTCACACCTTCACCCTCCTGGCACTTTTAATCGCCACCAATGAAACTAGAAGAGCTGGTGTACATTCATCTGGAACACTTTTTTGCATTTGGATGATGTTTGCTGTTTTTGCGATGCCAGAGTTTTATCAATGGATGGTTACTGGAAGTCAACCAGAGGTTGGTGTCAAATTACAGGGGGACAGTTTTTTGAAAAAATAAACAATTAATTCTTTTTCCTGAATCAGAAAGTTTTTGATGATTTTTGGATTCCTAGATTTCCGAAAGCTTTGAGAATCCTTGGAAGCTTCGCGGAAGCCTCCGGAAGCTCAAGGTAGCTTGCGGAAACCTCCGGATGCTAAACAAAGTTTGCGGAAGCCTCCGGAAGCTAAACGAAGCTTGCGGAAACCTTTCGAAAGCCTGAAAGCCTTTAAAAGCCTCCGGAAACCTATGATTCTGTCAAACATTTTTAAAAACCACCTTTTCGTGACAGGTGGCTATAGAGAAAAATATAGCCACCCGTCACGAAATTTAAAAAAAAAACCCGCCAAAAAACAGTTCAAACCTGAAAAAAAGGACACTTTCCTCTTTTTTCCCGCAAACAAGAAAAAACAACTAGCGAGAGAGTGTGTGTTTTGAGGAGAGTGCGCAGAGAAGCAGAGATAACCTGCGGGACATACTAGAAAAACGGGGGACACTTTTCTTGTGCATGTGTGTGTGTGTTTTTTTTTTTGATATTTTTTTTTTAAATTTACTTATTTTTTGGGATTTTGTGGTTTTTATTAGGTGTAAGATTTTGTGCAAATCTTTTTTTGAATATTTTTTTTACTTGAATCTCATTAGAATCTTTGTTTTTATCAAAATTTGTTTTCATATCTAAATTTTTTTCATTCAGAAAGTTTTTTAAAAACATTTCCTTTTTTTCAATTTTTTCTTTCGAAACTTTTTTAACCCTCAAAAGTCTTCTTAAACTTTTTAAAGCCTCCTGAAGCCTTCTAAATTTTTCTGAAGCCTCCTGAAGCCTCCTGAAGCCTTCTGAAGCTTCCCAAATGTTTCTGAATCCTTCTGAAGCTCCTCAAAGGCTTCTGGAGCTTTCTAAATCTTTCTGAGACCCTCTGATGAATTCTGAAGTCTTCTGGAACCCTCAAAAGCTTTCTTGAACTTTTTGAAGCTTCCTGAAGCCTTCTGAAGCCTTCTGAAGCTTTCTGAATTCTTCTAAAACATTCCTAAACTTTCTAAATTTTTCTGAATCTTTCTGAAGCCTTCCGAAGCCTTCTGAAGCCTTCTGAAGCTTCCCAAAGGCTTCTGAAGCTTCCCAAAGGCTTCTGAAGCTTCTTGAACCCTTTTGAATCTTTATGAAGCCTTCCGAAGCCTTCTAAAGCCTTCTGGAGCATTCTCAATGGCTTCTGAAGTCATCCGAACCTTCCCAAAAGTTTCTCAAAGTTTACTAAAGCCGTCTGAAACTCCCCGAAAGCTTCTGAAGCCTTCTGAAGCCCCCCAAAGGCTCTTGAAGCTTTCCAAAACATATTAAATTCTTCTGAAGCCTTCTAAAGCCTCCCCTAAAATTCACCAACCCCAATTTTTCCAGCTCGTCGCAAGAATCGATTTTTTCCGCTACGTGGCCTATTTGACATATTTCCCATTAGTCGTCGCCGAATTCTTTCTTCATTTCGTATCTGACCCATTTCCAATGCCATCAACATATCAAACCATAAATTGTCCAGAAGAAAATGCAAATTTCATCAGTCGTCAACTTCTCCTCTGGCTCAGCAATATGATAAGTGTGGGCTCGAAAAAACCGCTCACCGAAGAAGATATTTATGAATTGGATAGTCAAATGAATCAGAAATATTTGAAAGAAAAATGGAATGAAGAATGGGAAAAGCAAAAAATATCGGCGGCATCGAAAAATCTGAAAATTTCCCAACAAAATTCCAAAAAACGCGATGAGAAATCGCCACTTTTGGGCAATTTTTCGAATTATGGAGCTGTTGATCAGGAAAATATTAATGTGAAAATTGTGGAGCCGAGTATTATTTGGAGTTTGTGGAACTTGTTGAGATGGGAATTGATGGGTGGATTTATTATCAAGTTTATGTCGGATTTGTTGAATTTTGCTAATCCGATTTTGTTGAAGTGAGTGCATTTTTTGGGGGCATTGCTCATATTAATCCGAACTTTCTGGAAAAATTCCTAGACATCGGGAAATTGGAGCATTGCTCATATTAAACCCCACTTTATGGAAAAATTCCTAAAAATTGAAAAAAATTAGAGCATTGCTCATATTAATCTTGAACTTTTGAAAATTATCCAAATTGCTAGTAATAAGAGCATTGCTCATATTAATCTTGAAATTTAGAAAAACATCCAAATTTCTAATTATAAGAGCATTGCTCATATTAATCTTGAAATTCAAAAAATATCCATATTTCTATATATTAGAGCATTGCTCATATTATTCTTAAAATCCCAAAAACATCCAATTTTTTTAATTATTAGAGCATTGCTCATATTAAAATCCAACTTTATAGAAATATTCCTCGAAGTTGGGAAAATGAAGCATTGCTCATATTAATCTCGAAATTCAGAAAACATCCAGATTTCTAATTATTATAACATTGCTCATGCTAAACCCAATTTTTTAGAAACTTTCCGAAAAGTTGGGAAAATGGAGCATTGCTCATATTAATCTCGAAATTTAGAAAAACATCAAAATTTCTAATTATTATAGCATTGCTCATATTAACCTTGAAATTCTAAAAAACATTCAAATTGCTAATTATTAGAGCATTGCTCATTTTAATCAAAAAATCTTTGGGTAGTTTCTGGAAATCGGAAAACCTGAGCATTGCTCATATTAATCTTGAAATTAAAAAAAACCTCCAAATTACTAATTATCAGAGCATTGCTCATATTAATCTTGAAATCCCGCAAGAATTCCTGGACATCAAAAAAATCGAGAGCATTGCTCATATTAAACCCAAATTCTTGGGAAATTTCCTAAAAATTGGAAAAATTGAGCATTGCTCATATTAATATTGAAATTAAAAAAATCGAATTTTCTAATTATTAGAGCATTGCTCATATTAATCTTGAAATCCCTAAAGATTTCGTAGACATAAAAAAAACCAGAGAATTGCTCATTTCAACCTAAAAACCATATGGAAAAAAAACATTGCTCATATTAAACAAAACACAATAATTTCAGCTACCTCATAACATTCATCGAAACACCCGATGCTCCTTTAATAACCGGAATCGCCCTAGCAATCGGAATGTTCATAGCTGGCCAACTCAAATCAATATTCATGAACAATTATTTCATCGCAATGACACGAATCGGCTCAAAAATCTCGATAATGTTGAGTTGCGCAGTTTACGACAAGGCTCTTCTACTTTCGAATAGCGCGAGAAAAGATCGAACTGTTGGTGAGATGGTGAATTTGATATCGATTGATGTGGATCGATTCAGGATGATTACGCCGCAACTTCAACAGTATTGGAGCAGTCCGTTTCAGGTTTGTATTTGGGGGTTCTAAAGGCTTCCCAAGGCTTCCCAAGGCTTCCCAAGGCTTCCCAAGGCTTCCCAAGGCTTCCCAAGGCTTCTCAAGGCTTCTCAAGGCTTCCCAAGGCTTCCCAAGGCTTCCCAAGGCTTCCCAAGGCTTCCCAAGGCTTCCCAAGGCTTCCCAAGGCTTCCCAAGGCTTCCCAAGGCTTCCCAAGGCTTCCCAAGGCTTCCCAAGGCTTCCCAAGGCTTCCCAAGGCTTCCCAAGGCTTCTGAAGGCTTTTCAAGGCTTCTCAAGGCTTCTCAAGTTAGATATGCAGGTTTTATCTACCGTACTTGGCCTGTGCCTTTAAATTCTGAACAGTTTAGTGTGCTGTGTTTTTGTGTAGAAATTTTTCATGAGGTTTTCTGGGCTTTTTTTGATGCTGAAATTCAAAAATTTCAGAAATTTCCAGGGAATTTCAGATGAGCCCAGAAATTTCAGCATTTTCAGCACTGAAACATTTTTTTTTCGAAAATTTTTCAATCATCAGAAAATTCTAAATTTAGCACAGGATTCTGAAATTTTTCTGAAATCTAATTCGATTTTCCTGTTTGTCCAAAAATTATCGATTCACTGTATTTCATAAATTTTATTTTCAAAAAAAAAATTAATTTCATAATAATTTGAATTTCAAAAAAACAATACTTTATTCAGATTTATTAAGTGCCAATAATTCCGATTCAGAAAATTCAAATTGAAAAAACGATGCTTGTGGTGAACTTCCTTTAGCAAAATTTAAATCCAAATATTTTTTCCGGTTTTTCGGATGTATGACTTTCATCTTTGTGCTGCCATATCTTGTAGAAACATGATAATTCAAATCTTTTCCGATTAAAACGATTTGCTTCAGAAGTTCCTCTAATTTCTCTTCTGATATATATAAAAGTATGCTTTGAGAATGTGAATCGATTTCTCCATTTATCCAAGCTTCGAAATATCGTCGAAAATCTTGCCAGACCCAATTTTCAGCATTAAAAATAACATCAGCTTTTGTCAAAATTATTTCTTCAACTGTTAATTGACAATTTTCCACACGAATTTCTTGACATCTCGAATAATCTGTTATTGGAGTATGGATAGTGTTGAATTTTCCAGGCATATGTAAACTTTCAATTTTCTTATTTTCAAAATTCACATTCTTCGAAAAATAATTGAAATCCTCTTCATTCTTCAAATAGATTTGGACTAGACTCAAAGAATTCTTCGCATAATCAAACCATCTACAAAAGTTCCAAACTGTAGCTTGCAACGCAGTCATTTTATGATATCTTTTGAAAGCAGGTTCCCCCATGAATCGCTTATTCCATCTCACAAGACATTGTTTGCCTTTTCCTCGTTTTTGAAAAATTCCATGAACACCTTCTGTGTAAAAATTATAAACTGGCATATTGAAGTATCTCGGATCACAACCTTCTGTATAAGCACTTGTGTCAGTTCCCTGAATCCAACTTTTAGCTCATATTTTCCAGCATGCTCGAAGAGTATTATTTGTGTTATAAAGTTTTTGGAAGTTTTCACATCGCGGTTACATTCTCGTGAACATTTTGAGAGTCTTAATCTGTATCCCACATCGAGATATTCGATGATGTTTTGACGAATTTCAAGGGGCAGGTTGAGCCATCCAATTTTTTTCTGGAACAATTAATTTTGTGATAAATGTTTTCTGAACGCTTCTGGAGTCCTAGAAAGCTTTCTGAAGCCTTCTGAAGCCCTATAAAATCTTCTGAAGCTTTCTGAAGCCTTCTGAAGTCCTTTTGAAGTCTTCTGAAGCCCTATGAAGTCGTCTGAAGCCTTCTGAAGCCCTATAAAATCTTCTGAAGCCTTCTGAAGCCCTATGAAGTCTTCTGAAGCCTTCTGAAGCCTTCTGAAGCTTTCTGAAGTCTTCTGAAGCCCTTTAAAATCTTCTGAAGCCTTCTGAAGCCTTCTGAAGCCCCCTAAAGTTTCCGAAGCCCACAAAAGCACATCTGAATTTTTTTTTGGAATTTGAAAATTTCCAGACGCTCTACATGTATTTAGAGAAAGCTTTTTTTTGAATTTTAGAAAAAAATTCCAAGAATTTTCAAATTTCGAAAATTCATGAAAAAAAAATAATTCAAATTTATTTTCAAAAAAAAATAAAAATAATTCTTATAAAATTATGGAAGTTCAGTAAAAAGAACTTTTGAATGCATTATTTTTTCAAATTACTTTAGGCTTCTGAAGACCCCGTAAAGTCTTCTAAAGCCCACAAAAGCAAATCTGATTTTTCTGGGATTTTAAAAATATTCAGATTCTCTCCAAGCCTTTGAAACTTTTTTTTAACTTTACAAATAAAATTCCAAAAGTTTTGAATTTTTAAATATTCCTGCTTGAAAAGATAGAAAAAATATACTTCTGAAGCCCTCTGAAACCTTCTGGAGCCAAATTTAACCCTCTGAAGTCCTTTTGAAGTCTTCTGAAGCCTCCAAAAGCCCTCCAAAGCCCTTTGAAGCCCTCTAGAGCCCCCCTAGAAACCAACCTCATCATAATAATCACCTTGCCTTGATTTCAATATTGATTTCATACTGTACGAAGGAAGAATATCAACATAGCCATTAGACATTTTAATAGGCGCAACAAAACAAAACAAGGTCACCCAACAACAAATACACCTTTTATTAATAAATAATAAATAGGGTGGAGATTATTTTTGAGAGATTGGTGGGTGGTGAGAGGGTGCAAGAGAGAGAGAGAGAGAGAAAAACAAATTATTGATTGTGAGGTGTAAACAAAATTTAATTTTCGAGGTTAAACTACATAAAAATTGAATTAGAGACAACGTGGGATCAAGAGAACACAGACAAAATTTAGTTCCAGATTTTTACAGAATTATGAGAAAAACACTTCTGGAGCTTTCTGAAGCCTTCTGAAGCCTTCTGAAGCCTTCTGAATCCCTCTGAACCCTTCTGAAGCCCTCTGAAGTCCTCCGAGGCCCTCTGAAGTCTTCTGAAGCCTTGTGAAGCCCTCTAAAGCCTTCTGAAGCCTTGTGAAACTTTCCGAAGCCTTCAGAAGCCTTCTAACGCCCTCTGAAGTCTTCTGAAGTCCTCTGAAGCCTTCTGAAGCAGACCTGTGCCGGAAATTTTCTGAATTTTAGGATTTTCCTGGTTTTTCAAAAAAAAAAATCAATTTTCCAGTTTTCCGGAAAATGAAAAAAAATCGAGAAATGAAAAATAAACATTTTTGAATTTTTTTTTTATTTTTCAGAATTGTACGATTTTTTGGAAGTAAAACTTCCCAAATCCAAAAAATTTCCGAAATTGAAAAATTTTCCGGATTTTCCGGTTCAAAAAATAGGGAAATTTGTTCTGAAGCCCTCAGAACCCTGTTCAAGCCTTCTGAAATCTTCTGAAGCCTCCTAAAGCCTTCTGAAGCCTTCTGAAGCCCTCTGAATCCTTCTGAAGCCTTCCGAAGTCTTCTGAAGCCTTTTAGAGCGCTCTGGAGCCTTCTGAAGCCTCCTCAAGTACTTCAAAGCCCCCTGGAGCCTTCTGAAGCCCTTTGAAGCCTTCTTAAGCCCTCTGAAGCCTTCTAAAGCCCTCTGGCGCCCCCAAATCCCTAAAACATTTTTTTCAGATCATTGTTTGTATGATTCTCCTTTGGCAAATCGTCGGAGTAGCAGTCTGGGCTGGAATTGTAGTTATGGTAAGCCCCTTACCCCCAAAAATCTCCAAGCCTTCTTCAAAATTTGCAGATAAGTATAATCCCGATCAATTTCGTCGCCTCAGTTATCACAAAACGATGGCAAATGAGATTAATGAAGTACAAAGATGAGCGGATTCGACTAATTAATGAAACTTTTAATGGAATCAAAGTCGTCAAATTATCCGCCTGGGAAACTGCGATGGAAGAAAGTATTGAGGAAATTCGAAGAAATGAGCTGAGAATGATCAGAAATAGTTCACTTCTCAAAACTTTTGCCGATTGTTTGAATGTGGCGGCGCCGGTTTTTGTGAGTTACAGTTACAGTAACCCTGGTCCCGAAATAAATTTCCCAAATTCATTACAGGTAGCCTTGGCAACATTCACAGTGTTCACACTTATCGATCCGAAAAATGTGCTCACTCCAAACATCGCATTCGTCTCGTTGAGTTTGTTCAACTTGCTCAGAGCTCCACTTATGATGGCTGCTGATTTGATTGCGCAGACTGTGCAACTTGTGGTGTCTAATAAGAGAATTCGAACTTTTCTTTGTGAAAGTGAGATTGATGGGGATGCTGTGAATCGTGAGAATCATGGGGAATGTGAGTTTTGATTTTTTTGGGAAGTGAGATTAAGGAGTGGCGCCTTGAGAGCTGCTAGGTCAAGGAGTCACGCCTTGAGAGGGTTTATGAAAAGCAGCAGCGCCTTGAGTGCTGCTATGTCAAGCAGCTGAGCTTTGAGAGCTGCTATGTCAAGCAGCCGCGTCTAGATATTCACTATGACAAGGAGCCACGCCTTGAGAGCTGCTATGTCGAGGAATTGCACCTTGAGGGTCAATACATCAAGCAGCTTCGCCTAGACATTCACTATGGCAAGAGGTCACGGCTTGAGAGCAACTATGACAAGCTGCCGCTCCTTGAGAGCTGCTATGTCAAGCAGCTGCGTCTTGAGAGCTGCTATGTCAAGCAGCTGCGTCTTGAGAGCTACTATGTCAAGGAGTAGCTCCTAGAGACCAAGATGACAAGGAGTCACGCCTTGAGCGGGTTCATGAGAAGTAGCCGCGACTTTAGAGCTGCTATGTCAAGCAGCTGCGCCTTGAAAGCTGATATGTCAAGCAGCCGCGTCTAGATATTCACTGTGTCAAGTGGCTGCGCCTTGAGAGCTGCCATATCAAGCAGTTGCGCCTTGAGAGCTGCTATGTCAAGCAGCTGTCTCTTGAGAGTTTTTTTTAACAATCAGCTGCGTCTAGAGAGCGACTCAAAGTCTAAGAACCCTAAGAACCCAAAAAAATCAATAATTTTCAGTATACACAAATGCAGTTGAAGTACACTCTGGCTCCTTCAGCTGGGACACCAAAGCACCTCGAACTCTTCACGACATCGACGTGAAAATCGCAACAAATCAACTGATTTCCATCGTCGGATCAGTGGGCTCAGGAAAATCATCATTCCTTCTGTCGATCCTCGGAGAAATGGAAAAATCTGGAGGATATGTCGGAATTCGCGGAACTTGTGCCTATCTATCACAACAACCTTGGATTCTGAATCAAACACTTCGCAAAAATATTCTAATGTTGAATGAGATGAATGATGTGCTTTATAAAAAAGTTGTCGAAAGTTGCGCGCTTCTGGATGATTTCAAACAATTGGCCGATGGTGATGAGACGGAAATTGGTGAAAAAGGCATTAATTTGTCGGGCGGACAAAAATCCAGGATCTCTTTGGCTCGCGCGGTTTATCAGAATCGTGATGTTTATTTGTTGGATGATCCGTTGTCGGCTGTCGATGCTCATGTTGGTAAACATCTTTTTGAAAATGTTATTGGGCCGCATGGAATGTTGGCCAATACTACTAGGTTGGTTTTGGGGGGGGCTTTGGGAGGCTTCAGGGGACTTCAGAAGACTATATGAGGCTTCAGGAGGCTTTAGGAAGCTTAACAGGGCTTAAGGAGGGTTTAGGATGCTTTGACGGGCTTCAGGGGCTTTAGAAGGCTTCAGAATGTTTCAGAAAGCTTAAGAAGGCTCCAGAAGGCTTCAGAAGGCTTCAGGAAGCTGAGAGGGCTTCAGGATGTTTCAGAAGGCTTCAGAATGTTTCAGAAGGCTTCAGAAGGCTCCAGAAGGCTTCAGAAGGCTTCACGAGACTTCAGAAGGCTTCATAGGGGTTCAAATCACTTTTTAGTGCAGCTCTGTAGCTTCCCAGGTCTTTTCTTGATCTTCTTTTTTTCTTGATCTTCTGAACCGTTCAGAATGCGAAAAAAATAGTAAGAGTAATTTTATAAATCTAGAATTCATAAGAAATCTTACATTTAATATGAGCAATTTTTTTGGATTCTGAACTTTCCAGATCCAAAAAACATCTAGAAATATATTTTTCTGGAACTTGAAAAGCAGTGAACAAATATTATCATGAGCAATCTCATGATTTTTCTAGGTGTTCTGAATTTTCCAGATCCAAAAAAAATCTAGAAAAATATTTTTTCTGGAACTTGATTTTAGATTTTAGAAAGATGATCAGTGAACAAATTTTAACATGAGCAATCTGATGATTTTCCCAAAAAGCCTAAGAAGCCTAAGCCTAAGCCTAGATCAAGAGCCCTATCCCAAGCCTGACAAGCCTAAAAAGCCTAGTTCCTTTTTCCAGAATCCTGGTCACCAACTGCACATCCTACCTCCAACAATCCGACAAAATCATCATAATGAAAGACGGTGCAATCACACACTTTGACACCTTTGAAAATCTGAGCGCTGATGAAAATGCACGGCATTATCTTCGAGAAGTCAATGAGCAAGAGGAAAAAGAGAGATTGAGAAAATCGAGAGATTCGAGAGATGAGTCGGAAAGTGAAAAAGAGTTATCGGAAGAAGATGATGATGATAGTAAAAGTTTGATTTCGAGGGTTTCGTCGAGGAGATCTGCGAAGGTGGGCGGGAGATTTTTGGAATTTTGAAATTTAGATTTTTCGCGCCAGAATTTGGAAATTTAGATCTCAAAATTTTGAGCATTAGCGTCGAATTTTAATTTTTAAAATTTCGCCAAAATTTAAAAATTTTCAAGTTTTTTATATTGAAAATAGATTTCTGACGGAAGTTTTTGAAATTTCAAAAATTTTCCTGAATTCAAAATTGATCCGGAAAAAAATCTGAAAAAGCTGAAATTCGAATTGTTGAATTTTTCAAATGAAAAGGTATTTCTGAAATTTTTGAATTTTCAAAAAAAATTTCAAAATTTTTAAGTTTTTCATATTGAAAATAGATTTCTGTCGGAAAATTTTGAAATTTCAAAAATTTTCCTGAATTCAAAATTAATCCGGAAAAAAAATCTGAAAAGGCTGAAAGTGCTCTAGAAACCTGAAATTCAGAAAACTGAACCTGAGAAGCCTAGGAAGTCCAGAAAGCCTTTAAAGCGAGCCTTTGGGAAGCCTTGGGAAGCCTTGGGAAGCCTTGGGAAGCCTTGGGAAGCCTTGGGAAGCCCAGGGAAGTCTTGGGAAGCCTTGGGAAGCCTTGAAAAGCCTTGGGAAGCCCAAAAATTTCGAAACGCAATTTGCAGAGTCGCACCAAACCCACCAAAGCTCCAAACGTCCTCATCACTAAAGAAGAAGCCGCGTCAGGAAAAGTAAAAGCCAGTGTCTACATGCTCTACTTCAAATCAATGGGAATTTTCAAATATGTTTTGCCATATCTGATAGCCGTAGTTTTGAATATGGCACTTGCAATGGGAAGATCTCTCTGGCTCACAGCATGGTCCGACGAAAATATCGATCCAAATCTTGCCGCGAATGTGAACGTCGGTGAAAAACTTGGAGTCTACGCGGCTTTCGGGATCACTGAAGTTATTGCGTTATTCTTCTCATTGGCCCTTTTATTGATTGGCGGTGTTGAGGCGTCGAAAAATTTGCACAGACCTTTACTTCATAATGTGCTCCGCAACCCGTTGAGCTATTTTGATGTGACACCAATCGGACGAATCATTAATCGATTGGCGAAAGATATGGAGGTTGTGGATTTAAGATTGAGTGGAGCGATGCGATTTTTGGTCATCAGTTTCATGAATATGGCACAGACCACGATTATTGTATCGTATTCAACACCGGCTTTTATTTTGGTCATTATTCCGGTTTATATTATTTATTATTTGATTTTGGTGAGATTTTTTGGGGCGTTTTGACTTCTGAAGCCTTCTGAAGCCTTTGGAAGTTCTATAAAGCCCTCTGAAGCCTTCTAAATCCTTTAGAAGCCTTCTGAAGCTTTCTGAAATTTTCCAAAGCCCTCCAAAGCTCTCAGAAGCCGTCTTTAGCCCTCTGAAGCCTTCTGGAACTTTCTGAAGCCCTCTGAAGCCCGCTGAAATTTTTTAAAAAAAAGTTCTGGATAGAAAAATGTATTTTTGATTAGAGACAATGTGATATTGAGAGAGTCTAGACACAAAATTAGTTAGGTTTTTTTTGGTTTTTGAGATATTTGCAACAATTTTTCTGAAGGATTCTCCTGTTTTGGTTTATTTTTTTAAACTAATTGCTCATGTTAGAGGATTGCTCATGTTAGCCTATCCACAGAGGGGTTAAACTTTTTTGAGGATTTTTTTCTTATCAGGGAATGTTTCTCTGGATTTTCAAGATTCTGAGGATTCGCATGTTTAAAATAGGATTTAGAAGGCTTCAGAATTCTTTAGAAGGCTTCAGAATGCTTTGAGAGGCTTCAGGAAGAATCAGAGGGCTTCAGAAGCCTTCAGAATTCTTCAGAAGGCTTCAGAAGGCTTCAGAAGGCTTCAGAGGGCTTCAGAAGGCTTCAGAAGGCCTTCAGACTTTCTAGGCTTCAAAATTAACTTTTTTTTTCAGAAACACTCAATCCGAAGTACCCGTCAACTTCAACGAATCTCCTCTCTAACACGATCTCCAATTTTCTCAAACTTCTCCGAAACTCTTCAAGGAATCTCAACAATTCGAGCATTTCAATGGAACCAAGATTTTATTGAGCGAAACGATAAACATGTTGAGACAAATGTGAAATGTAGTTATTATTCACAAATGGCTAATCGATGGCTATCGATTCGATTGGAACTTTTGGGAAATATTGTCATTTTTTGTGAGTTTATGGGGATTTTTGAAGCTTCTGAAGCCTTCTGAAGCCTTCTGAAGCCCTCTAAAGCCTCTCGAAGCCTTCTGAAGCCCCCTAAACCCCAAAAAATTCATCCAAAGCCTTTTTCAGCCGCTGCAATTTTGGCAATTATGGGGAAAACTTATGGAATGACTGCTGGTATGCTGGGACTTTCAGTTTCCTATTCTTTGAATGTGAGTTTATATTTTTTTGGTTGAAAATCTTGAATCCTAAAATTTCCAATCAGCTATGCCTAGACTCGAATTTTGTCAAGGAGTCAAGCCTTGAGAGCGTATATGAGAAGTAGTCATGCCTCGAGAGACTCTGTGAGAAGTAGTGAAGTCTAGAGGTTTACCATGAGAAGGGTTAGCGCCTTGAAAGCTTCTATGAGAAGTAAAACCGCCTTGAGAGCATTGATGACAAGAAGTCGGGCCTTGAAAACCAATCTGGATAGGAATCACGCCTTGAGTGAGGCTAGGACAAGTAAGAGCGCCTAGAGAGACATTTTGCAAAGGATTCATGCCTTGAGAGAGGCTAAGACAAGTAAGAGCGCCTTGAAAACGTATATCGCAAGTATCCATAGCTTAAGAGTGCTTGTGACAAGCAACCGCTTCTAGAGAACCTTTTCAAGTAGGAGTCACGCCTTGAGAGCGTTGATGACTAGAAGTCGCGCCTTGAGAGACATTTTTCAAAGGATTCACTCCTTGAGAGTGGCTAGGGCAAGGAAGCGCGCCTAGAAACTTACTATGAGAAGCAGTAGAGCCTTAAGAGCGTTAATGACTAGAAGTCGCGCCTAGAAAGATTTTTTGGAAAGGATTCACGCCTTGAGAGAGGCTAACACAAGTAAGCGCGCCTTGAAAGCTTCTTTAAGAAGTAGCCGTGCCTTAAGAGCGTTGATGACTAGAAGTAGCGCCTAGAGCGGCTTTTTGGAAAGGACTCACTCCTTGAGAGAGGCTAAGACAAGTAAGCGCGCCTTGAAAACCACTTCAAGAAGAAGTGAAGCCTAGATATTTATTCTGATAAGAATTAGCGCCTTAAGAACCCTAACAACCCCAAGCCAACCTAAAAAAAATCTCCGAAAAATTTCAGATAACCTTCATGCTAAACATGTTTGTCAGACAAATCAACGAAGTCGAAACCAACATTGTATCCGTCGAAAGAATCGACGAATACACAAAAACCAAAACCGAAGCAGAATGGCGAAACGAAAACTCGAAAAATCTTCCCGAATCCTGGCCAGAATCCGGAAGCCTAAACATCGATGATTATTCGTGTCGATATCGTGAAGAACTAGATCTTGTTCTCAAAAACATCAACATCAATATTCTACCCGGGCAGAAAGTTGGAGTTTGTGGACGAACTGGAGCCGGCAAATCATCGCTGGCTCTGGCACTTTTCCGAATTGTTGAAGCGGCTGATGGCAAAATTGAGCTAGATCAAAGGGATACCGCCAAAGTTGGATTGCATGATTTGAGAGAGAAATTGACGATTATACCACAGGAGAATGTGTTGTTTGCAAATACGTTGCGATTTAATATTGATCCGAAGAATGAGTTTTCTGATCAGGAATTGTGGACAGCGTTGGAGCATTCTTATTTGAAGGAACATGTTTTGACGTTGCCGATGAAGTTGGAAGCGCAGATATCGGAGGGAGGAGAGAATTTTAGGTTGGTCTCACAATCAGGTTTAGTGAAGTTTTAGGCTCGGCTGCTTGCCGAAAAGTAGATTTCAAGGAGCGGCTGATTGCCAGAAAAAACCTCTAGGTGCAGAATCTTAAAATAGAAGCTCTATAGACGTGTCTGCTTGACATATTAGGTTTGTTTGCTCTCTAGACGTCTTTGCTTGATATAGAAGCTCTCTAGGCGCGGCTGCTTCTCATGGGAGCTCTCTGAGCGTGGCTGCTTGCAGAAAGGACTTGAAGGCGTGACTTTTTGCCGGAAGGTAGATTTCTAGGAGTGGCAGCTTGACACTATGTTCTCTAGACGTGATTGCTTGCAATTGGGATTCTTGGGCTCGGCTGCTTGCTAGAGTTAATCTCTAGACGCGGATGCTTGACATAGAAGCTCTCTATTCGCGGCTGCTTGACATAGAAGCCCTCTAGGCTCGGCTGCTTGAAAAATATGCTCTCTAGGCGCGGCTGCTTGACACATACAGGGTGTTTCATAAATAGTGTTACAAGAGTTGTTCATCTTTAGGTCAGTTTTGTGAATGTTGGGTAATTCCAATCGTTTTGGTCGTAAGATCAAAAATGTAGAGTTTTTCTTCCTCTACAAGAGCTGTCTATGTAAATTTGACATTAATGTGTTTTGGACTCTGTTTATGACGTGTAAACAAAAACGAATTTTTGGAAAAATCCTTTTCTGGCACGACGGTCTTTCCAAAAATGAAAAGCCATGAAATCTTTAGTTTTTTTGAGTTTTATGGCTTAATATGATATTTTCTAATGTAAACAATGTTTCTAGTAAAAATTTCACACAACTCCACATATTTATTATTTTTTTTCTTGAACTTAGAAGAAGATCTTCAATTTCGACTGAAACTTCGGATTTTCCCGATTTTTTGACAAAAATATCGTTAAAATCGAGTTTAAATTTTGATGTAATCGGTCAAATCAGTTATTTATAGAAGAAAAAACAATTGTGGTACAGAAATAATAAATATTGAGTGGAAAAAATCATATTTTTCCACAAAAGCTGAAAAACTCAATTTTATTTTTTGAAAGTTTCGAAAAGTAGGTTCACTTTAACCTCCCGGATACGAGGGTACAGTAATGCTATTACTTTGTCCGTTTTAAACTAACGAAATAAACCCGTCAAAAAGGGTTTTCGAAAGTTACTTTCGGGAAAAGACCAATTTCAAAAATAAAGGATCTCATTGAACGAAAAAAATCGTGCGTGCAACAGTGACCCTCCACTGCCACACTTGGGCTGGTGGCAATGGTGTGAATGTTGAAATGAGATGTTATTCATTTTCAAATCTTGTCATACCTACGTTCGGCTAAGTTTGTGTCAAATAATATTGAGTTTTGATCTTTTGCGCTTCCCTAGGTGAGCTGTGCAAGTTGTAACACTATTTATGAAACACCCTGTATGCTCTCTAGGCGTGTCTGCTTGATATATATGGTCTTAAGGAGGAGATCCTTGCCGAAGGTGATCTCTACGGGTGTCTACTTCACAAAGATATCCTGTAGGTGTGACTCTTTGTCAAAGAAGAGCTCTAGGCGCAACCGCTTGCCAGAACGGATCTCTAGGCGCTGCTGCTTGCCATACAAAATCTGAAGGCGTGTTTGCTTGCCAGGAAGGAGCTCTAGGCGCGAATGCTTGCCAGAATAGATCTCTAGTCGCGGCAACTTGATACATATACTCTCTAGGCGTGTCTCCTTGCCACAGTAAATCTCTAGGCGCGACTGCTTGCCAGGAAAAAAACTCTAGGCGCGGCTGCTTGACAAAAAAACCTCTAGGCTCTACTGCTTCTCAAAAACCCTTGATTTTTCAGCGTCGGTCAACGCCAACTCCTCTGCCTAACCCGAGCACTTCTCAAAAAATCCAAAGTGCTCGTTTTGGACGAAGCAACATCAGGAATCGATAATCGAACAGATGCTCTAGTCCAAGCAACAATTCGAAAAGAATTTTCGAAATCCACAATTATCACAATTGCTCATAGGCTTAACACTATTATGGATTACGATAGGTGAGTGAAATTTTTTTTGAGATTTAGAGAAAAACAATTATTTTTTCATTTCAGAATAATTGTGATGGAGAATGGAAAAATTGTTGAAGATGGAATTCCAGCATTGCTACTTAAAGACAAATCTTCCAAATTTTATGGTCTCGCAAAATCTGCAAAAATTGTTTAATTAATTAATTAATTATTTATTAAATTTGAAAAAAAAATCAATCAATAACTTTTTTTCAGTGTTGTTTACAGTGTCCTCTGACAAGGAGCCGCGCCTTGAGAGCAATTATGAGAAGGCGCCGCGCCTAGAGAATCACTCTGACAAGAAGCCACGCCTAGAGATTCACTATGACAAGCGGCCACAGCTTGAGAGCAATTATGAGAAGTAGCCGCGCCTTGAGAACCTCTTTGACAAGGAGCCACGCCTTGAGAGCAATTATGAGAAGTAGCCGCACCTAGAGAATCATTCTGACAAGGAGCCACACCTAGAGAACTACTGTGGCAAGCAGCCAAGCCTTGAGAGCAATTATGAGAAGTAGCCGCACCTCGAGAATCACTCTGACAAGCGGTCGCGCCTGGATAACCACTCTGGCAAGCGGCCGCGCCTTGAGAGCAACAATGAGAAGTATCCGCGCCTAGAGAACCTCTCTGACAAGGAGCCGCGCCTAGAGAACCACTCTGACAAGCAGTCATGCCTAGAGAACTCTAGAATTTCAGATTTTTGCTCTAGAACTTGTCAAATTCAAAGTTTCAGGAACATTTGTTCAAAAAATCGAACAAAATGACATTTTGTGCTGTAAAAAAACCTGACTCTTCAAAAATTTGCTGTAATTTTCAGCCGAAATTTTTCCCCTACCATTTTTCATTTTTCGCATGTATACTAAATCAATTTTCGCCAGCTCCAAGAGCACAAAAATCTCTCAATTTCTGCGTGCGATAATTAATTGTGCTCAAATGAGCCCCGGGGCTCCGTGTGTTGATAAATGCACTTACATTACACTTTCTTCTTGCCCCATTTTCATTTTTCGATGAAAAAAGATACAATTTGTTTCATTTTTCCTTGATTTTCCCCAATTTTTTTCTGTTTTTTTTCAGGAATTTCAGACATTTTTGTGAGATTTTCAGCCATGATTCTGCTATTTTTGATATTTATCCTAACTCCAACAATTTATGGAGCATTGGACACGGCGGCAGTTATAGCCATTCAAACTGAAATTAATAAACATAGCGCGGATATTGAGATGATTTTGGATGTGAGTTTTTTTTGTTGGCTGAAAATTTCAGATTTTTTTTTGGAGAAGCCCATGATTTTTGTGTGTTGAAACATAACAGCTGTCAAGTGTTCGAAAAAAAAAGTGTAAAAAATTGGACATTTTTTTTTGTTTGAAACATTTATAAATAAATTTAGAGATGAGGGAGTTTGAAAGAAAAAATGGAGAAAATTTGGAAAAAAATATATTTCAAAAATATTTTTGAAAAATTGTTTGAAAAAATATTTCAGAAATACTTTTGAAAAATTGTTCGAAAAATTCAAGGAATACTTTTGGGTTAAGAATTTTTAAAAAATTTTCCGGAATCTGAGAGCCTTTTAGTCTCTTAAAATAGGCTTCTTAACATTTCTAGGCTTCTTGGGCCTATAAGGCTTTCTTAAGGCTTCTTAGGCTTTCTTAAGGCTTCTTGGGATCTGTAGGCTTCTTGGGACTTACTGGGCTTTTTAGGCTTATTAGGCTTATGAGGCTTCGTTTTCTTTATTCTTTCTAACATGAGAATAAATTTTTTTGATTTTCAGAAACTTATTGATTTTTGATCTGAAAATTTATTATGCTATTATTTTTCTATTCTGAAGGTGCCCTCTCAAGCCTTTTGAAGCCCTCTAAAGCCTTTAAAGGCCTCCTAAAGCCCAGTAAAGCCCTCTGAAGCCCTCTGAAGCCCTCTAAAGCCTTCCGAAGCCTTCTAAAGTCCTCTGAAGCCCTCTGAAGCCTTCTGAAGCCCTTTGAAGCTTTCTAAGGTCCTTTAAAGCCTTCTAAGGCCCTCTAAAGCCCTCCGAAGACCCCCCAAAGCCTAACCTCATTTTTCCAGCACGTCAAAAACCTCAACGCTCGAGTCAGTGAACTAGGTCGCCCCGGACCACCGGGAACAAATGGCTCCCCGGGTTTCCCCGGAGCCAAAGGTGAAAAAGGAGCAACCGGGCTCGAAGCAATGAACGGGCGAGATGGAATGCAAGGAATCCCAGGAGTCAAAGGAGATATGGGACCAATTGGTCCGACTGGAATGAAAGGCGATAAAGGTTCCACAGGATTTCCCGGGCAGAAAGGAGATGTTGGTGGAAATGGAACGCCCGGTTTGAAGGGTGATACTGGAATCCCGGGAAAAGTCGGAGAGCCCGGATCGAATGGACCACCTGGTTCGAAGGGCGAGAAGGGAATGGAGGGGCTTCCGGGAGTTAATGGAAGTCCGGGAGCTCCAGGATGGCCGGGTGGCAAGGGAGAGGATGGACTTCCAGGGAGACCAGGTGAGGATAGAGAGGCTAGAGAGGCTAGAGAGGCTAGAGAGGCTAGAGAGGCTAGAGAGGCTAGAGAGGCTAGAGAGGCTAGAGAGGCTAGAGAGGTTAGAGAGGCTAGAGAGGTTAGAGAGCCTAGAGAGCCTAGAGAGTCTAGAGAGTCTAGAGAGCATAGAGAGGCTAGAGAAGCTAGAGAGCCTAGAGAGCCTAGAGAGCCTAGAGGCTACAGTAATCTAGTGCTACAGTAATCTTTCTAAGATTTTTTGATTCACAATTTCAACTTTTTTTTTTTCTGGATTTTCAGAATCGCTTTTTAGCTACAGTAATATTCTTAAAAATCTGTGTATCAACTATTACAGTACCCAGCAAAAATTGTGCCAAAAGGTTTCGAAAATGTGTAGATCAATTCTCTGGGTACAGTAATCCTCTACAGTATCCATTCTACAATAATCAACTAATTAACTTAAAATTTGATTCAAGTCTTAAATTTGTAGCTAATCAGTGTTGAAAAAAATCTGTAGATCAATATTTTCCAAGTACAGTAACCCATGGAAAATTGTGCCAAAAAATTCCGAAAATGTGTGGGTCAAAATTATCTAGGTTTAGAAATCATCTACAGTACCCATTCTACAGTAGTTAACTAATTAACTTAAAATTTAATTTATGTAAGTCTTAAATTTGTAGCAAATCAGTTTTGAAAAAAATCTGTAGATCAATATTTTCCAAGTACAGTAACCCAGAAAAAATTGTGTCAAAAAGTTCCGAAATTCTGTAGATCAATATTTTCTGAATCCTCTACAGTACCCATTCTACAGTAGTTAACTTTGAAAAATCTGTAGATCAATATTTTCAGTCGGAAAAAAAGCCCAGAAATCCTTCAAATTTCCAGGCTCTCCCGGATTCCCTGGCAAAAAAGGTGAAAGTGGAAACGGCGGAGTTCCCGGAGTCCCCGGAATGATTGGAGAACGTGGACTTCCTGGCTCACCAGGAATGCAAGGAATGATCGGCCCAATCGGACCACCAGGCCAAATCGGACTTCCCGGACCAAAAGGAGACAACGGACCAGCCGGACTTCCCGGAAGTAAAGGAGAACAGGGAAAAGATGGGATTCCTGGGTTACCAGGGTGGATTGTTAATGATAAGGGTTACTGTATTTTGGCGTTGGGAAATTGTCCACCAGCTTTTACACAAATTGGAGCTTATCAGGTTGGTAGATCAAATTTTTTTTTGAAAAACTTATTTTGAATTTTGAATTTTTAAAGGCACACGTTGATAAATACCGTTTCGGAGACTATATTCTGACAAAAAGTGCTGGAATTGGAGGCGATGAAAGTCAATTCGCTTTAAAGGTTCATGCTTGTTGTCGATGAATAAATGATTTATTGATTTATTGATTTTTGGGGGATATGTACAAAAAAAGATATGTCTGGGTATTTTGGGAGTACTGTAGTTCGAGATAAAATCGATCAATCGAGATGTTGTTGATTTCTGAGTTGATTTATGAGATCAGAAAAACACGAGTACAAAACACTGAAGATCACGCTGAGCAAGGAGATCAGGAGACAGTACATTGATGTTTTGTAGAATATAGCTGGAAGTATAATATGAGCAAGGGTTTTGGGGTAATATGAGCAATGTTTTTGCTTTAACTTTAACTCACGCTCCATTTGAATACACATCGATTTCATCATTGGAACACAAACATCAACATCAGGACCTTGATTCATATTTTCCAAAACAACTACAATTCCTGGACTCAGTAGCCACGAAGCGATGAGAAGTTTGATAATGGCAAAGTACAACATGTTTTTTTTTCGCTGGAAAAAATAATTTTATTTTTACTTTTTTGGGGAGCGAAGAAAACAAAATGACTGACTGAATTAAATTTTTGTCTCCAACCTCCGAAAAAGCTCCGCCCATTTTTGAATACATACAGTATGAAATTGGCGTGGGTAGAAAGTTGCGAGGAGAGAGAGGAGACGCAGAGATGAGGGATCAGATTTTCAAATATTCTGAAAATTTACACAGTAGTTTTTCAGATTGTTGTGGGCTCACTGTAAAATTTTCAGAGTTTTAGACATTACAGAAGCTTGAAGACATATTTTATAGCCAAAAATAAGAAAATAAGAAAAAAGTTTTTTCACTGTAGCTCAAAATTGAACGCCTTTCTTTCCCGCCATTTCCGAGGCAACTGTAGATCAAAATTTATCAAATTTTCGTAGTAATATTTCAAGATTGAAGTGTTCTAGCTTTTCAAAGTAACTGTAGTTTTTTTAGAGTTCTAGACATTTTGATAGCTTGAATAATTAAAAGCCAAAAATCGGCAAGTTTTCAAGACTACTGTAGCTCAAAATGGTCTGGATTTTGGAGAAAATCATTTCGAAACTCAATTTTCTTTAAAGGTTCACGCTTCAAAAGTTCACGATGAAGAAAAAAAAGATTTATTGATTGATTTTGGCGAAACATTTTACATAAAGGGTTGATTTTGTAAGTGTAGAAAATATCATGAAATAAAATTTGAAATTTCAAAAATCACATAAAAATATATTATGCACCTATGCTTATACACCTTCAGATATTGGAAATATAGTTCCATACAATTTTGATCATAGTAAAAATGAAGGCGAATTCCAAATAGATATTTGATAAAAATCCATTCTTCTTTCAAAAATGCAGGTAAAAATAAATACAATCCGATGGCAAGAGTATAGAAGAAAATTGTGGACATGAATCGAATGAAACACATTTCCAAATCTGCAAATAAATTTTTTTTTTGTGAGTTTCAGATTTACATTCTGAAGAACCGGAAAACTCACGCGAAATATCGTCACATTCATCATCAAAGCTGGAATTTATTTTGACCATTTTTTGGTTCATTGCTGCATTCAATGACAAAATAATGATTAAAATGTTGAGAAGAGCACATTTTATTTTCCACATTTTCAGCCGGAGCTCAAAAAATACTGGCTGAATTTTGGAATCTCCGCCCATTTTTGTATAGAATATCAGACTGCCGTGAGTGGAAACAATAGACGAGAGAGAAGAGACGCAGAGATGAAAATGGTATTTTCAGATTTTTCAAATATTCTTTGACGGCTGAAATTTTAGAAGTTTTTCAGATTTTTGTGGGCTTACTGTAGAATTTTCAGAGCTCTAGACATTTTGGAAGCCAAAAATCGGCGAATTTTCAAGATTGCTGTAGCTCAAAATGGCCTATTTTTATGCGAATCATTCCGGATTACTGTAGCTAAGTTTCGAAGATTACTGTAGATCAAAATTAAACACCTTTTCCCGCCATTTTTCTCAATATACTGTAGATCAAAGAATCACAGCTTTGAGGGTTACTGTAACTCAAGATTGTAGTGTGCTTACTGTAAGGTTCCAGATGCTTCAGAGTGGGAGATTTTTGAGTTTCTCAGGATTACTGTATCTCGGGGTACTGTAATTCATTTCAGAGACAATATTTTTGAATTCTGATTTCACAGAATTGTTCAGAATCAGCGCAAAAAAAATTTATTGATTGATTTTGAAAAAAAAATCCGATTTACACATGAAAAATTGGAAAACGAGTAGCTACAATATTTCTTTCCAAGTATATCTCTATACAACTTTCCTCATAGAAGATGCTAATTCGAATTCCATTCAGATCTTTGACAAAAGTTCGAAATATTCCGAAACATCCGGTGAAAAACAAATCCAGAGCGATATACAAGAATATTGTGGTCATGAATAAGATGAGAAATTTTTCCGAGCCTTAAAAATTTATTTTTGTAGGGTTTTTTTTGACAGAGCTCTGGAGTAACTTACTGGAAATTTCTTCAGAATTTTCATTCAAATATATTTTCATCATTTTTTGCTTCATTTCTTCTGCATTCCAGGACAAATAAATAATAAAAATAATGAAAAATGCACATTTTATACTCCACATTTTCAGTCAGAGCAATTTTTCAGACAAAAATAACTGAAATTTGTTGAGCATTCAGAGCTCCGCCCATTTTTTGAATACCGTATCAAATTGCCGTGAGGAGAGATAAGCAGAGGAAAAAAAATTTTATAGCCAAAATTCGGGAAATTTTCAAGTTTTTTGGGGTACTGTATCTCAAAATCAGTGGATTTTTGTGATTTTTTGTTCAGGATTACTGTAGCTCGAACTCAAACTCTTTTTCCCGCCATTTCCGAGGTTATTGTAGATCAAAATTAATCAAATTTTCCCGCCAATTTTTCCTAGCCTCACATAATTTCAAAACTTCTGAAATTTTTATCTGAAACTCCTCGAGACCTGAAAAACATCTCACCAAAATATCGTGTTCTAAAAAATCCATTATCACTAATTTTCCAAAAAATTTCTCTGCGTCTCTCATTTTTACATAATATTTGTATTTGTTTCAATTTTCCCACGAAATATGGAAAAACTTTTTCAAAGTTTTGTTGTTTACAAAAAATACCGTAATTTTTTTTCTCACGCCTAATTCGTTTGTTTTCGAAGAAAAATTGAAAGTTTTTTAATTTTCGGAAAAATTAGCGTGAGATTACAAAACTCAATTTGTCGTGAGAAACATTGAAAAAAAATTGCAAGGAAAAAATAGAGACGCAGAGAAATTTACCCTTCTGAAGCCTTCTGAAGCCCTCTGGAACTTTCTAAAGCCCCCTAGAGCCTTCTGAAGCCTTCTGAAGCCCTCTGAAGCCCTTTAAAGCCTTCTGAAGCCTTCTGAAGCCTTCTGGAGTCTTCGGAAGCCTTCTGAAGGCTTCTGAAGCCTTCTAAAGCCTTCTGAAGCCCTTTAAAGCCTTCTGAAGCCTTTTAAGGCCTTCTGGAGCCTGCTGAAGCGTCATGAAGCCTTCTGAAGCCCTCTGGAACCTTCTAAAGCCTCATAGAGCCTTCTGAAGCCCCCCAAAGCCCCCTGAAGCCCCCTAAAGCCCTTTTTGATATTTTTGTTGATAAAAACTTTGGAGCTGTCACTTTTTTGCCCCATCAAAAATATTAAGCTGATAAGAAACACATTTTCCCTGATAAAAATTTTCATTCTCTATTTTTCCCAAAATTTTTCTTATTAATTACAACATCTAAATTGTTGTACTGTACTTCGAATAATGATATTTTTCTATCAAAAAACCTTCGGTGAGTTTGAAAAAAAAAGAAATTTGGAAAACTATTTTTTCAGCATACACTCTGAACGACATCTTATGGAGAATGAAATTTGTTCGTGAAAATTCAATTTTTCTTCGTGATAATAGAATTTTTTCCGAATATTTGCAACTGAAACATTGTGAGTTTGTGAAGCCCAAGAAGCCTAAAAAGCCTGAAGGCAAGCCCAATTTTTATAACCTTTTCAGATTGTATCTAAACTACAGTACTTCATCAGAAATCTGCAACAGTTTTCATGTTTTTATGAAATATTCAAATCTAAAAATTCTGAATTTTATGAGATTATAATAAATTTGTTTTTGAGTTTATGAAATTAATTTTGTTATTTTCAGAAAAATTTGCAGGTTTTTCATTCATTGAAAATGTTCTCGAAGAAGTACAGTAATCAGAACTACAAAAATCATGGATCAATCGATATTTTCCTGAACAAAAAAAAAGTTTTTCAAAATATTTCTTCAAATTTTACACAAAATTTCTTCTCAGCTTTATTTTTTAAAATAAAAATTTCAAATTTTTTTACAACTATCTTCATTTTCTGAATTTCAATTTTTCAAAATATTTTTCAGGTCTTGAAATTTTACAGGAATATTTTTCAAACCATTTTCTATTGTCCAAAAAAAATTCAACTGTTTCAATATTTATCTTCATAATTTTATATTCAATTTAAAAAATTATTCCATTTTTTGAAAAATTCAGGGCTCGGCTTCAAATATTAATAACTTTTTTCAAAAAATTTTTCAGACTTTCAAATTTCACAGGAATATTTTTCAAACCATTTTTCATTTTCCAAAAAAATTTCAACTTTTTCAATATTTATCTTCATAATTTTTTTTTTAAATTCAAAAAATTATTCCATTTTTCAGAAAATTCAGGGCTCAGCTTCAAATATTGATAACTTTTTTTCAAAATATTTTTCAGACATTGAAACTTTGCACAAAGATTATTCAAATAATTTTCTATTTTCCAAGAAAATTTCAACTTTTTCAATATTTATCTTCATACTCAAAATTCAAATTCAAAAAATTATGCCATTTTTCAGAAAATTGAATGCTCCACTTCAGAAATTGATAACTTTTTTCAAAATATTTTTCAGACCTTGAAATTTCCCACAGATGTTTTTCAAACCTTTTTTCATATTTGATGAAAATTTCAATTTTTTCAATATTTATCTTCATAATTTTATTTTGGATTCAAAAAATTGTTCGATTTTTAGAAAATTCAAGGCTCCACTTCAGAAATTGATAACTTTTTTCATAATATTTTTCAAATCTTGAAATTTTACAGGAATATTTTTCAAACCATTTTTCATCTTTCAAGAAAATTTCAACTTTTTCAACACCTATCTTCATACTCAAAATTCAAATTCAAACCAAAAAATCAAATTTTCTCGCATTTCCATCATTGAAAAAAACCATTTCCCGTGCTCCCCTGATAAGATAAACTATACAAATAAATATTTTCTGATATAATAATACCTTATGTATAATTTCCATGTCTAAAATATCACAAAACCTCGTGATATTCGATGAAAAAACGTTGATTTGCACCGCCTCCTGGGCCATTTCTGAGGGCGTTTTTTATGTTGCCCGGTAACCGCTGCCCATATCCCTAATCAATATCATTCATCTGCTTATTTTCTATAATCTTCATTTTATTCAGTTTAGCTAACTTCATCTATACGGCAGTACTTTGAATATGATTATTCTCAAAAATGTTCCCGATGTAAGTTTAAAGAATTTTTTTTTGAAAAAAAAAGAAAAATATTTTAGGATCACTAAATGTAAGACAATAGCTTCACAAAAATTTGAAAATTTCGATTTACAACATCTAAACTGTTGTACTTACCCTAACTCCAATTATGTAGCTCTGAAAAACTGAAGAAAATTTCGAAAGTAAGTTTCAAAAAATTTCAAAAAAAATCAAAAAAAAAATTGTTTTCCAGAATATCCAATAGAAATGAACGGAAAATGTGTGCATCTATCTAGATTACTGTATCTAAATTACAGTACTATTCAAGAATTATTGATTGATTCAAACACAAACAACATCTACAGGAATCCAGCAGATAAAAAAAAGTGAGAGGGAAATTTTGAAATTTAAATTCAATTAAAATTTTATTTTCAGAATTATTTTCAGTGAATACCCAAAAAAAATGAAACTCGTTGCTCTAATGAGAGATCTATTCCACCAACCAACATCAAAATTCAACCAACTAAACTACAGTATCTAAATTACTGTCCTCTTATCGTTAACTCACTTCAAATATAATATAATTAGAAAGATTTTTTGGATTCGTCGAGATATACACCAGAACTTAGAGCAAGGAAAAGGTGTGTGAAATTTTTATTTAAATTTTTTAAATTAAAATTTCATTTTTTTTTTATTTTCAGATTGTTTGGATTATCCAAAGAGTCCCAAAATGAGCAGAGCAAATGTGTTTAAAAGAAAAAATATCCCAAAGTGAGTAGAACTAAAAACTTCAAAAATAACAATGGATATTTCAGAAATTCTCAGCCCTATGTGCAAAAAATATTTTTTGAAAGCAATGGTCAGTGGGAATTTTTGAAAATTCAAATTCAGTTTCAAAATCCATTTTCAGAACCAAATGAACAATATATTGCAAATTCGCTCTCTCATGAAAAAAAAGTAAATTCCACCAACTAACATCCAAATTCAACCAACTCAAATTCCACATCTAAACTGTGGACATATGTTTCAAAAATTCAAAAATTATCAATTTCCGAATGCTTATTTTCCGATTTGCAACAACTTATACAACAATCCGGACGAAGTTAGTCAAACTTTGAAATCTAGAAAAATCGATAAATATTTCAGAATTGCTCAGAATCAAAAAAAAACAACCACGCTAGCTAAACTCCTCACGTTCAAGAAAAAAAAATATTCCACCAAGAAACATCCAAATTCAACCAACTTAAATCCAGTATCTAAACTACTGGCATCTTATCGTTAACTGACTTTAAATATAATTTTAAAAAATTTTCTGGATCGCATAGTCTGTGTTCTCAGTGATGACAAATGAAAGGTGTGTAAAATTTAAATTTAATTTTGAAAAATCAAATTTCCATTTTCATTTTCAGATTGTTTGGATCGCACAAAGCATGCATAAACAGTGATAACAAGGAAAAGGTGTGTGAAATTTCAATTTAATTTTGAAAATTCAATTTTCAATTTTTATTTTCAGATTGTTTGGATTGCACAAAGCATGCATAAACAGTGATAACAAGGAAAAGGTGTGTAAAAAATCAATTTTGATTTTTAAAATTCAAATTTCCATTTTCATTTTCAGATTGTTTGGATCGCACGATTTGCATCAAGCATGATACCAAGGAAAGGGTGTGTAAAAATTCTATTTTAATTTTAAAAATTCTTGTAGCCTTCTAAAGCCTCCTAAAGCCTATAGGAGCCTATTGAAGCTTCCTAAAGCTTTCTGAAGCCTTCTGAAGCCTTCTAAAGCCTCCTGAAGCCTTCTAAAGCCCTTTAAAGCCTCCTGAAGCCTCCGGAAGCTTTCTGAAGCCTTCTTAAGCCCTTTAAAGCCCTTTAAAGCCCCCCTGAAGCCTCCTAAAGCCTTCTAAAGCCTATTCAAACCCAATTTGATCTTTTGATCTATCTTAACGTTCTAAATATAGCAATTAGTCATCTAAATCTCTTAGGCAGATGTTTTAGTTACCTAGGCAATTAATACTTTTGTAATCCCCCCAAAATCTCACAAGCTTCTTATTTTTGTGATTGTCGTCACCCTGTATATTTCTTTTTTTTTTCAAAGTGTATTGATGAAATTACTATATCTAAACTATAGTAATCTAATTTCTAATTAAAATATTAAAAAAAATTGAAATTGGATCCCTGTACAACAAATTATATTTAGGCAAATAGTGAGTGAATTTATCAAATTTAAAAAATCAATAAACATTTTTCAGATAAAAATTGAAATTGGATAATACCTTTACTACAAGCTCGATCTGAACAAATTTAAGGTGAATTTTTCAAGTTTTACAATTTAAAAAATCAATAAACATTTTTCAGATCCTCCAAAAGAACATCAAGAACTAACCAACTATAATGCTATATCTAAACTATAGCAATATTGATTTTAACTAACTTCTGATAAAAATTGAAATTGGATAATGCGTGTACAACAAATTGTATTTGGCCAAATTGTAAGTAAATTTATCAATTTCAAAAATCAATAAATATTTTTCAGATCCTCCGGAAAAACAGAGCCGCAAGCAAGATGTGGAAACTGATCGCTGAAAATTATAAGGAACTACTTACGTTCAGAGGTAGGAGATCTCAATTTTAGAAAAAAACCTTCATTTTCCCAGAACCTTGCCACCATAACCGAAAGTGACCAAAGGTATATTATGAAAAACATCTGCCAAAATAGGTGAGTGGATTTTCAGCCAGGATCGATTACAGAAAAATCAATAAACATTTTCAGATCCACCGAAAGAACATCAAGAAATAACCAACAATAATTCTATATCTAAACTATAGTCATCCTGATCCACAATTTGAATTTATTGACCAAGAAAGCTGTCGCAGGTAAGAGAAATTATAACAAGCTTCAGAGGTACAAAAAAAATCAATAATTTTTCAGGCGCGATTTACGATGCCTCCGGATGGAGTTATGTATTTAAAGTTTGAGAATTAATAAATTTTTTTTCAAAATTGTTGTTGTGGAATCTTTTCAGATAAAATTTCAGGTTTTCAAGGAAAGAGTGATTTTTGATTAGAGACAATGTGAATTTGAGAGAGACTAGACAATTATTGATTTTCCTATGCCAATGATAATAATGCCCATTTCTACTCCCTGCTCATTTTTTCTTTTTCTCTAGACTCTCTCAAATTTTTCCAGGATACTCACAATTTCTCAAAATTCTGCGTTTTCCAAAATCCCAAAAATGTTCAAAATTTTATTACGGGTAGATCAGGGTTTCAAGAAGCTTTTTGTGAAAACCGGGAAATTTTTGGATTTGATTGAAATGAGATTTTTAATTTTGAAAATACATTTTTTCTACTAGGTCAAAGCAATTATCGAGCAGGTGGCCTCATTTTCTTGCATCATGTCATATTTGCTCTTTCCTGAGAGCAAGCACATTACACTTTTTTTTTCTTATGTGATTTTTTTTCAGAACTACTTCTATACAGTAGTAATTTTTCAAATGAACTGAATTTATTTGGAAAATTTTGGAACTCGTAGCAATCGTCATGAATTATACCAAATTTTTTTTTTGGAAAAGGTTAGTTGAAATTTTTTCTTTAATTTCAGGCACAAAAAAAATTTCAAGTCATTTTTTTTCAGATAACTAAATTTATAGCAAACAAAAATCACCGAAGAAGTTTTACCTGAAATATGCATTAAAAGAATATTTGAAAATGTAAGTTGAAAAATTTTCTTCAAATTTCAGACAAAAATTATTTTTTCAGAATATACTTCATCTAAACTGAAGTCATTTATGTTAGCCTAACTCAATTTATTTTGCAAAAAAACATCGAAGACGTTTTAAATGAAATATGCATTTGAAAATGTGAGTAGATTAATTTTTACTCAAAAAAATTTCTAGTCATTTTTTTCAGATTTCTAAAATACAACTTTTGTAAATCACAAATGGTTCTTGTAAAAATCAATAAATATTTTGTTTTTCAAATTTTGATTTTCCCTTTGTTTTCAGATAAATTTTCAGGCGCTGGATTGAAGATTAGACAAATATTTCTTTCTAATTTCCATCTCATTTATCTTTTGAAAAAAAAATAAAAGAAATTTTGCTGACATTCGGATAATAAATCGATGGTTTTTGAAAATATCTGTTTTCTGATTTTTGATTTTATAAAGAGAAATACAAAGTCAAGGGAAATTTTCAGAATTCAATCAATATTGCTGAAAAAATCTTGAAAAATACATTTTCTAGATAATTTTCAGATTTCTTCAGAACACAAATTTTATTCCAAAAATCTTCTCTGAAAAAAATCCTCTAGGCTCTCTAGCCTCTCTAGGCTCTCTAGGCTCTCTAGGCTCTCTAGGCTCTCTAGCCTCTCTAGGCTCTATAGGCTCTCTAGGCTCTCTAGGCTCTCTAGGCTCTCTAGCCTCTCTAGCCTCTCTAGGCTCTCTAGCCTCTCTAGCCTCTCTAGGCTCTCTAGGCTCTCTAGGCTCTCTAGCCTCTCTAGCCTCTCTCGCCTCTCTAGCCTCTCTAGCCTCTCTAGCCTCTCTAGGCTCTCTAGGCTCTCTAGGCTCTCTAGCCTCTCTAGGCTCTCTAGCCTCCCATGATTAATGAAACTTTTCAGATTCCGATTTTCATCTCTCAATTTTTTTGGATATAATTAATGAGCCCAAAAACTGAAAAACAATTTTTTTGGCTCCCAAAAAAATCAGAATTTCCCACTTTTCCTCATTAATCTTCAGAAAAACGGGGCTGAAACAAAGCAACTGCTCAGCAAAAATTTACTATTTAAAAGTGGCCCGGCGGGTGCACTTTCTTTAGCTTAAGCTTAATCAAAATGAAGCTGCTCTTTTTGTTGCTCATATTATTCTCGACTTGGGTATTTGCTGAAGAAGACACTATTTATCATTTGCAAGATTATGAAGGTCCTGGTGCCGGTCAACATCCATATAAATGTTATATTAGAGCTTATCTCGTTGTGAATGTCTACAATTTTACTGCTCCAAATGAAACAGTTTTGCGTGAAGCGAAGACACTCATTGATGTAAGTTAAAGAGAGAGAGAGAGAGAGAGAGAGAGATCGTAGAGAGGCTAGAGAGCCTAGAGAGGCTAGAGAGGCTAGAGAGGCTAGAGAGGCTAGAGCCTAGAGAGCATGGAGAGCCTAGAGAGCCTAGAGATCCTAGAGAGGCTAGAGATCATAGAGAGGCTAGAGATCCTAGAGATCCTAGAGATCTAGACAGAAAATTGCTTGAAACTGAGGTTAGTGTGGTTAGAGTCAGAGAACCAGAGTCGAGTAATTTATAATATCATAAATAAGAGTCAGAGGTTAGAGACGGAGAGTATTACAATTTTGGCTGAAAAGACAAGGGATTTCCGATTTAGAAATTCAGATCTGATTTTAAAAATTATCAAAAAAAATTTTCAGCCTAAAATTTAATTGAAAATTATCACAAAACTATTTTCTAGTGTTAAAAAATCACAGAAAAATCCTTTTTCTGATAGAAAACTATCAAAAATTCAAGTTACAACAAGTTCATTCGAAAAAAAAAATCCCAAAACCCTCAAAAACAAAAAAAAATAGTCACAGGGACAAAACCAAGCCAAACAACCAAACTCGCCCTATCTTCTCTCTCGCTGTCTCGCACTCTCTCAAAAACACACAGTGTTTTTTTCGTCTCCTTGTCGATTTACGGGGAAAGGAAATCAGAGGTGGAAAACCTAGTTTTTTGGTGTTTGGCGAAGGGGTTTTTGAGATTTTTCTTTTTGAAATCGGGTTTTTAGGGGATGTTGATTTTTTAGAAAAAAAATTGAATTTTCAGAAAAAACAGGTGAACTTTTTGCAGAAAAAAATTCAAAATTTAGTGGAGTTTGAGGGTTTTTTGGTTTTTTTTTTTGTGAAAAAGTGAAAAATTTTTGGATGAAAAAATTGTGAAAATTTTTAAAATTTTTTTTGAGGTTGGAAAGGTTTTTTTTTAGGAAAAATGAAACTTATTTTTGAAAAAAATGATGCAAAAATTTGAAATTAATTCAATTTTTCATACTAGCGAGGTTAGAGAGGCCAGAGACAATGTCTCTCTAGCCTCTCTAGGCTCTCTAGGCTCTCTAGGCTCTCTAGGCTCTCTAGGCTCTCTAGCCTCTCTAGCCTCTCTAACCTATCTTTTTTCAGGATTGTATAGAAGACTTATGAAAAAAATCTTGAAAAATACATTTTCTAGATGATTTTCAGATTTCTTCAGAACACAAATTTTATTACAAAAATCTTCTCTGAAAAAAAACTACTGATTTTCAGATTCGAAAAATTTAGAGATCATTTTTCAGGCTCTAGGCTCTCTAGGCTCTCTAGGCTCTCTAGCCTCTCTAACCTCTCTAGCCTCTCTTTTTTCCAGGATTGTATAGAAGACTTATCACACACCAATTACAAAGTAGCTCAAGTCAAAACTCAACTAGCGCAAAAAATCTTCGACACTTTCAAATTTTCCACAACCATCCACATGCCATGTTATCAAAAATTGCGCAAAATCCCCTATCGACCATGTTATATTGGGCGAAAATATGGAGGTGGAAGTGATTTTTGCAATTTTGTATGGGGTCCAAATGGATGTATCATTGAGGTTTTTGACAAATATTGTGGCCCGGAAGTTGTGGAGGGACTTCGAAAATATCAACCATTTTTGTTCAAAGAAAATTTGATCTGTGTGGATAAATATACTCCAAAAAATTAGTTTTTTAGTTTTTTCTCGACTAGAAAACGTAGAACATGCTTTTTTTTTGATTATTGATTTTTGAGTAAAATAAATGCTTGATTAGAAGTCTTGGGAAGCCTTGGGAAGCCTTGGAGAGCCTTGGAAAGCCTTGGAAAGCTTTGGGAAGCCTTGGGAAGCCTTGGGAAGCCTTGGAAAGCCTTGGAAAGCTTTGGGAAGCCTTGGGAAGCCTTGGGAAGCCTTGGAAAGCCTTGGAAAGCTTTGGGAAGCCTTGGGAAGCCTTGGGAAGCCTTGGAAAGCCTGGGGAAGCCTTGGAAAGCCTTGAGAAGCCTTGGGAAGCATTTAGAGTCCTTGGGAAGCCTTGGGAAGCCTTGGGAAGCTTTGGGAAGCCTTGAGAAGCCTTGGGAAGCCTTGGGAAGCCTTGGGAAGCCTTGGGAAGCCTCGGAAACATTTTTTTTTGAGTTTTGACAGTTATAAAATGCCCACGGAAAATCTGGATTCTGCCAACTCTCTGTTTTTATAACGCAAATGTGAATTGAAACTTTTTATACAAAAATATAATAATCAATCCATCAATTGTCTTTTCTCAAACTCCTCAAAACATTCTTTGTAACTTTCATACCTAAATTCAAGAAATTCGCGTCGTTTAGCTGTTATTTCAAGTCCACAATGTTTTTTCATAATTTTAAACATACATCCATCTTCTCCCAATTGACGCTTGCATATACTGTTCGAGTATCTAGTCGATTTACAACTTTTTACACTCATTTCATCCGACAATAATAATTTTTGTTCACAGCTCGCAAAACGTGCTTCCATTACTGTGTATCCAGCAAGTTTATGAATGAGATAGTCTTCAGATCCACGAATTTTTCGGTTGACTTTTGCCATTTCGTTAATACATTTTCGAATAAGTGGCTTACTTTTCTCAATTAATTTTCCGATATCTTCTTCTGTATAGATAGCATCATATATGACGCCGACCCTATTTTGACACAAACATGGATTTTGATCTAGAGTTTCTCCGTTATAATCCCTAAGTGAAGAAAATTTGGTTGAAAATACAAGACCAGGAATCGAAAATAGTAGGAAGCAAATGACAAGAGCAGGAATCAAAAATAGCAGGGAGAAAGTTAGAATCTTCATCTTAAATTTGGATTGAAATAAATATCTTTCGATCTAGGTGCAGTTTTATACGAAACTTTTTCAGCAACATATGTTGAGAGGTCACATTGTGAAAAATAATCCACTTTATTACGATTTCCTCTGAAAAAAAATTGAGGGATAAGCAAATCTGAAAGGGAGAAAAAATATTTGAAATACATAGCTGGACCTGGAAGCCTACTGAAAGCTTCAGAACTCTTCAGAAGCCTTGAGAAGCCTTGGTGTAATGTCGTTTTTTTCCATTTGACCTCTTGACACATGTTTCTGAAAAAATCGTCTCTCAGCAATCCCAAGATTTTTTATTCAAGATCTATTTTATTGTGAGATGAAGATGAAGCTTCTAGTTTTATCATTCCTCTTTCTATTTTTCAGTCCTGATTTTGTATTTTCTACTGCAATTGGCTCGATTTTGGATTATGAAGGGGACCATCAACAGGCAAATCCAATTGAATGTTTGCTGAAAACCCAAAGGAATTCTAGTATTATTTACACTGAAAAAGAAATTGAAGAATTAAATGTTATTCATAACAAACTTGTGGAGGATTGTATCAGCAAAATTTCAAAAACTAATTCAAAAGTTCATGGATTCGAAAAGGAAATCACTGAAAAAATAGTTCAAGCAATGGAATTGGATATTCGCGTAAACAATTGTCATATTACTTTACTATTGGAAAATGCGGAAGAAGTCAAAAGCTGTGAAAAATCGATGAGACTTTCAGAATCTTTCTGTGATAGTTGGTGGGGCAAAAATGGATGTGTTATAGCTTTGCGGGAGAAATATTGTGGATTGGAGTTGACTGTTGAGCGGCGAGATGTGCTTGGGTTTATTTTGAAGAGGCAAAAAGAATGTATTGATTTGTATTATAATAAAAATTGATGGAATATTGAATAAATTTCTTATTGAATAAATTTTTGACAGAATTTCCCGAGGATTTTGCATTTTTCGTTTTTGGTAAGCCTTGGGAAACCTTGGGAAGCCTTGGAAAGCCTTGGGAAGCCTTGGGAAGCCTTGAGAAGCTTTGGGAAGCCTTGGGAAGCTTTGGGAAGCCTTGGGAAGCCTTGGGAAGCCTTGGGAAGCCTTGGGAAGCCTTGGGAAGCCTTGGTAAGACATTTTCAAATGAGCAAAGCTGAATTTTGTCAACTCTGTTTTTATAACGCAAATATGAATACAAACTTTTTATACAAAAATATAAAAATCAATGCATCAATTGTCTTCTTTCAAACTCCGCAAAACATTCTTTGTAACTTTCATACCTAAATTCAAGAAATTCGCGTCGTTTAGCTGTTATTTCAAGTCCACAATGTTTTTTCATAATTTTAAACATACATCCATCTTCTCCCAATTGACGCTTGCATATACTGTTCGAGTATCTAGTCGATTTACAACTTTTTACACTCATTTCATCCGACAATAATAATTTTTGTTCACAGCTCGCAAAACGTGCTTCCATTACTGTGTATCCAGCAAGTTTATGAATGAGATAGTCTTCAGATCCACGAATTTTTCGGTTGACTTTTGCCATTTCGTTAATACATTTTCGAATAAGTGGCTCACTTTTCTCAATTAATTTTCCGATATCTTCTTCTGTATAGATAGCATCATATATGACGCCGACCCTACGTTGACACAAACATGGATTTTGATCTAAAGTTTCTCCGTTATAATCCCTAAGTGAAGAAAATTTGGTTGAAAATACAAGAGCAGGAATCAAAAATAGTAGGGAGCAAGTTAGAATCTTCATCTTAGATTGAAATATCTATCGATCCAGGTGCAGTTTTATACAAAACTTTTTCAGCAACATATGTTTAGAAGTCACATTGTAAAAAAAAATCCGATTTATTACGATTTCCTCTGAAAAAAACAAGAGGGATAAGCAAATCTGAACGGGAGAAAAAATATTTGAAATACATAGCTGGACCTGGAAGCCTACTGAATCTTAGAAAGCTTCAGAACTCTTCTGAAGCCTTGAGAAACCTTGGTGTAATGTCGTTTTTTTTTCAAGTTGACCTCTTGACACATGTTTCTGAAAAAATTGTCTCTTAGCAATCCCAAGATTTTACATTCAAGATCAATTGAGATGAAGATTCTGACTCTATCATTTCTATTTCTATTTTTCAGTCCTGGTTTTGTATTTTCTACTGAAACTGGCTCGATTTTGGATTATGAAGGGGATCATCAACAGGAAAATCCAATTGAATGTTTGCTGAAAACCCAAAGAAATTCTAGTATTATTTATACTGAAAAAGAAATTGAAGAATTGAATGTGGTTCATGAAAAACTTGTGGAGGATTGTGTGAACAAAATTTCAAAAACTAATTCAAAAGTTCATGGATTTGAAAAGGAAATCACTCAAAAAATAGTTCAAGCAATGGAATTGGATATTCGCGTAAACAATTGTCATATTACTTTACTTTTGGAAAATGCGGAAGAAGTCAAAAGCTGTGAGAAATCGATGAGACTTTCAGAATCTTTTTGTGATAGTTGGTGGGGCAAAAATGGATGTGTTATATCATTGCGGGAGAAATATTGTGGATTGGAGTTGACTGTTGAGCGGCGAGATGTGCTTGGGTTTATTTTGAAGAGGCAAAAAGAATGTATTGATTTGTATTATAATAAAAATTGATGAAATGTCTTATTGAATAAATTTTTGACAGAATTTCTTGAGAGTTTTACATTTTTCGTTATTGGGAAGCCTTTGAAAGCCTTTAGAAGAATTTTTAAGCCTTCGGAAGCCTTGGGAAGCCTTTGAAAGCCTTTAGAAGAATTTTTAAGCCTTCGGAAGCCTTGGGAAGCCTTTTTTTAGGCATCCAAAGGCTAACTTGAATCCAAACAATAACTTGAAATGAAAATATTTATTGAAAACTAAAAATCCAAATCCAACTTCATACAGTAAGAAATCTGCATTATCAAAAAACGAATCGTATCATTTGTAAAATCGATATCACAGTAATCTTTCAGTATTCTTTGAGCACATCCGTTCACATCAAAATTTCCAATACACAAATAGCCAGGGGGTTTTAGACAAGCTTCAACATCATGATTATGATTTCCTTCTAATTTTCTGTTACATTCGGAGAATAAAATTTGGTATTCGATGTTTTGTACAATATTTTCAGAATATTCTTTTTTGTTTTGATGAACAATCGAATTGAGTGTTGAAAATTCTTCAATACAAGGTTCAATAATTTTCCTATTTCTCTCATTCAACAACTTCAGCTCTTCTTTAGAATAGGAAATCTCAAAATTAGGTTCTGCTACCGAATAACAATATTTGCAAATTTCACTGCCAGGTCCAATCATATCAAGATTCTCACTCACATATAGAAATTGTTCGCCAAATACTTGACTTGTGAAAAATAAAAGTACAAAAATGCCAAGCTTCATCTTGAAACTTTGAGAATCTTGTGCTCGAGGAGCACTTTTATAAGAACATTTTTTTCAGTAACATGTGTTGAAGTGTCAAAAATTTCATCACGATTTTTCAAGAGAGAAAATATTTTGTTTGAAAATTCGATCATAGCTCACATTCAGATTCAGATGCATATTTCTGAATAATCTTAAGCTTTTCAGACTTTTATTACTTCCTGAAGCCTTCTGAAGTCGATTTTCAGCCAAAGTTTTCAGCCCAAACACAAATTTTTTTCTCTCAAAAAATGTTGTGCTCTTCAAACAAATCAATCATATTTCAGGATTTTCAGAACCCTTTTTTTCTGTAAAAAAAAGTTCATCATAAGGTTTTAGTTTTGGCTTTGGCTGAAAATTGACTTCAGAAGGCTTCAGGAAGTAATATAAGCCTGAAAAGCTTAAGATTATTCAATGTCAGAAATATGCATCAGAATCTGAGCTATGATCGAATTTTCAAAAAAAAAATTTTTCTCTCGTGAAAAATCATGATAAAATTTTTGACACTTCAACACATGTTACTGAAAAAATGTTCTTATAAAAGTGCTCCTCGAGCACAAGATTCTCAAAGTTTCAAGATGAAGCTTGGCATTTTTGTACTTTTATTTTTCACAACTCAAGTATTCGCCAAACAATTTCTACATGTGAGTGAGAATTATGAAGCGATGGGACCTGGCAGTGAAATTTTCAAATATTGCTATTTGGTAGCAGAACCCAATTTCGAGATTTCCTATACGAAAGACGAGTTGAAGTTGTTGAATGAGAGAAATCGGAAAATTGTGGAACCATGTATTGAAGAATTTTCAAAACTCAATTCGATTGTTCATCGAAACAAAAAAGAATTTATTGAGGGAATTGTGGAAAAAATTGAATATCAAATGTTATTCTCCGAATGTAACAGAAAATTAGAAGCAAATTCTAATCCTGATGTTGAAACTTGTCTAAATCCCGACAACTACGATTTGTGTTTTGAAATTTTTGACGAAAATGGATGTGCTCAAAAAATCCTGAAAGATTATTGTGATATCGATTTTACGGATGATACGATTTTTTATTTGACAAATCAGATTTCTTACTGTATCGACTTGAATTTTTAGTTTTTCGAATGAATATTTTTATTGCAAGTTATTTTTTTTTGTTGAAAATTTAAGGAAGTCTGGGGAAGCCTTTTTAAGCCTTCTGAAGCTGTCTGAAGTCTTCTGAAGCCCTCTGAAGACTTCTAAAGCCTTCTGAAGCTTTTTGAAGATTTCTGAAAATCTCATAAGCCTTCTGAAGCTTTCTGAAGCCTTCTGAAGACCTCTGAAAACCTCTAAAGCCTTCTGAAGCCTTCCGAAGCTCTCACAAGTCTTCTATAGCCTTCTGAAGCCTTCTGAAGCTTCCTGAAGTCAATTTTCAGCCAAGTTTTTCAGCCAAAACACAAATTTATTTCTCTCAAAAATGCTCTCCAAATCATCAATCATTTTTGACGATTTTCAGAACCCTTTTTTCTGTAAAAAAAAGTTCATCATAAGGTTTTTCTCAGTTTCAGCAACACATGTTGCTCAGGTCAGTATAAAAGTCAAGTTGATCCTCATTTTCATCAACTTTCACAATGAAGTTTGTCCTATTTTTCTTGATTTTCACGATTTCAATCTCAAAATCGCTTGAAATTGGCTCACTGGCTGATTATTCTGTAACAAATTCAAAGTTTCCAAATCCCCGAGAATGTTATGAAGAAATTCGGAATGCTTTTGAAGAAGTTGAGAATGATGCAGAATTCGAAAAATTGATGAAAAGTCTGAAATTGATTCTGAAAAAATGTATGACGAAAGCATCGTTGGGAAATCGGCAAGTTCGGCGAGATCAAAAGGAGATAAGTCGAAAAATTTTGGGAGCAATTGAGTTGGAGCAAAACCTAACAATTTGTGATGGCAATTTACATCGAGAAAGGTATTTCGATTTCGAAATTGAGAACTGTCTTCAAAGTCAAGCATCGAAAACTGAAGATTGTAATTATCCGTGGGGAAAAGGTGGATGTGTTATACCGTTGTGGAAGAAATATTGTGGATTTGTGTTTTCAGAGGAAAAGTTGGATTTGCTTTTGTTTTTGGAGAAAGATCAGGCTAAATGTGTTGAGAAGTATCGTTCTATTTTTTGAATTTTGTATTTTTTATGAAATAAATATTTTTTTTTAGCTTTTCAAGGCTTTCCAAGGCTTTCCAAGGCTTCCCAAGGCTTCCCAAGGCTTCCCAAGGCTTCCCAAGGCTTCCCAAGGCTTCCCAAGGCTTCCCAAAGCTTCCCAAGGCTTCCCAAGGCTTCCCAAGACTTCCCAGGGCTTCCCAAGGCTTCCCAAGGCTTCCTAAGGCTTCCCAAGGCTTCCCAAGGGTTCCCAAGGCTTCCCAAGGCTTTCTATAATTTTTTTTCTGAAAAAAAATTGCTCAAGTTCAAAAAATACATGAATTTTTCAACAAAACAACAGTTGGTGTGTGGGCTGAAAAATGCCATTTTTCCGTCAAAAAATCATTTTTTTTGTACTTGTCTGTTTCAGAGTTTGGTTTTTGTTTCAGATATTTTTCGGCTTTTAGCTGTAATAAATCATAAGGGACTGGGAAAAAATGATTTCAAAAATGTGAGTAAAAAATAAGAAAAACAGATTTTTAATTAAACATGTTGGAAATTAAAAATGTTTTTTAAAAATAAATTTTTTCATTAATTTTTTTTAATTTTATCTGGTTATTAAAATTTTTTAAAATTATTTTTGATTTCATTTAATTTTTTTTTCTAAAAATTAGTCATGCTATTTTTTATGAAAATTTAAAATCGGATAAGTTTTATAGAAACTATTTTTCATAAAAAAAAAAAATTCAAATCATCTCTCTCTTTTTTTCTCATTTTCTCTGCGCTCTCTCATGTCTACATATTATTTTTCTGATTTTTTTTGCATATGTTTCTGACGTCATAAAAGAAGTGAACAAAAAAAGCTTTCTGAAGCCTTTGGGAGGCTTCTGAAGGCTTTGGGAGCTTTCTGAATATTTCTCAAGGTTCCTGAAGCATTTTGAAGCCTTCTAGAATTTTCTGAAGCCTTCTAGAGATTTCTGAAGCCTTCTGAATATTGCTAAAGTTTTCTGAAATTTTCTCAAGCCTTCTAGAATTTTCTAAAGCTTTCTGAATATTTCTTAAGGTTTCTAAAGCCTTTTGAAGCCTTCTAGAATTTTCCGAAGCCTTCTGAAACCTTCTCAAGCCTTCTCAAGCCTTCTCAAGCCTTCGCAGTCCTTCAGAAGCCCAACAAGCTTCTTCCTCATGTTCAAAAAAAAGGTGTTACCTTGATTTTTTTCTCGTCGATGAGTAATATTCTACCTTGAACTTCTTCGTTTTGTTCTTTCTTTAATGACTTTTCCAGCCAGCCAATTTAAAGAAAGACAGAAAGTGAGATTTTGAACAAATGACTCATTTTTATTACAAAAAAAAAAAAGACTATTTAGAGAAAAAGAGAAAAAAAGAAGAAGCTGCTATCCATTTTTGTCGATTTTCTCTCAAATCATCTTCTTCTCCTCTATTCTGCGTCATTTTTGTGACTGTGTGTTTGGTTCGAACCGCAAAAGCATGAAAAGAAAGTGAAACAAGCCCTTCTTCTTCCACTTCATCCCCAACATGCATCTTTTTTTCGATGCTTTTCTAATTGCTTCTTCGCTGCATTTGATTTTGCTATTGGATTGCGCAAGAATTCCGAAAGCGTCCAAAAAACAACTTGAACATGTCAAGAAATTGCTGAATGATCAGGTTGAGAGGTGAGCGAATTTTTGGGGAGATTCAGAAATCTTTACGAGGCTTGAGAGCGTCTCTGGAAAATTCAGAACGCTTCTGAACGCTTCTGGTGATTTCTGGTGGCTTCAGAAGGCTTCAGAAGGTTTCGGGGGGATTCAGAAACCTTTAGGAGACTTCAGAAGATCTGAGAGCGTTTTTGGAAAACTCAGAGAGCTTTAGGGGCTTCAGGAGGTTTCAGAAGAATTGTGTTGGCTTCAGAGGCCTTCAGAGAGCTTCAAAGGGTTTCAGAGGGCTTCAGGAAGCTTCAGAGGCCTTTAGAAGACTTCGGAACCCTTCAGGAGACTTCAGAAGACATAAGAGCGCTTCTGAAGAATTCAGAAGGCTTCAGAGGGCTTCAAATGGTTTCAGAGGCCTTCAGAAGACTTTGCAAGGTTTCTAGCGATTTCTGGTGGCTTCAAAAGGCTTAATAAGGCCTGAGAGCGTTTCTGAAGATTTTAGAAGGCTTCAGAGACCTTCAGAAGACTTCAGAAGACTTCAGAAGACTTCTGGTGATTTCTGGTAGCTTCAGAAGACTTCAGGGAACTTCTGAAAGCTTTAAGAGGCTTCAGAAGACTTCAGGAGGCTTTTGAAAGCTTCAGAAAAATTTAGAAAGCTTCATCTTGATTTATAGGAATCTATATAGGATATGAGGACTTTTTTTGAATTTTTTATATGAAAATGTGTATGTTTCTAGTCACAACAATAAAATTTAACACAAAATTTAAAATTTTTTACTGAATATGTGAATGGGCTTTGATAGAACTTTTGGATTTAATTTCAAAAAATTCGGATTTTCGAACCAAAAAAAAAGGGAAAATCAAAATTTCTAATTTCCAGCCACAACAATCAAATTCAAAACGATGGCTTCGACTTATTTCAAACAATGCATCGAGATCCTCATGCAAAATTGCATCACGATGAATTATCAGTGAATAATATTGATGAATATTTTCAAGGTGATATGGATTTATCAGAACAGCAGATCAAAATAATTGAGGATCAATTTGTAGAAGGCAAAAGGGAGAAACGGAAGGTGAGAAGCCTTGAGAAGCCTTGGGAAGCCTTGAGAAGCCCTGAGAAGCCTTGAGAAGCCTTGGGAAGCCTTGGGAAGCCTTGGGAAGCCTTGGGAAGCCTTGAGAAGCCCTGAGAAGCCTTGAGAAGCCTTGGGAAGCCTTGGGAAGCCTTGGGAAGCCTTGGGAAGCCTTGGGAAGCCTTGGGAAGCCTTGGGAAGCCTTGGGAAGCCTTGGGAAGCCTTGGGAAGCCTTGAGAAGCCTTGAGAAGCCATGGGAAGCCTTGGAAAGCCTTGGGAAGCCTTGGGAAGCCTTGGGAAGCCTTGAGAAGCCTTGGGAAGCTTTGGGAAGCCTTGGGAAGCCTTGATAAGCCTATAAATAATTTTCAGATCGGCAAAACTCCGCTCTACAAAAAATGGGATACATCAATCCCCATCAGTTTCGACTTCTCAGACAGTATCCCACCAAAAACCCGCCAAAAAATTCGTGAAGCCATGATTCTATGGCAGCGAAACACTTGCATCAGATTCCAAGAGGGTGGTCCGAATGTGAATCGCCTCGAATTTTTCGATGGTGGCGGGTGTAGTTCGTTTGTGGGAAAGGTTGGCGGAACTCAGGGAATATCGATTAGTACACCGGGTTGTGATGTGGTGGGGATTATTAGTCATGAAATTGGACACAGCTTGGGCATTTTTCATGAGCAAGCTAGACCGGATCAGGTGAGAGAGTTGGAGGGTTAGAGAGGCTAGAGAGGCACCTATTCCAAATTCACTTAACATGAGCAATTACACAGAGAAACTTGCTATAATCTGAGCAATCCTCAGAGAGAAAATAAGTGTTTTCCCAAAAACCCGCCAAAAAACAAAAAAAAGAACACCTTCCTCTTTTTTCCCGCAAACAAGAAAAAACAAGCGAGAGAGAGAGAGAAAATAGTGTGTGTTTTGAGGAGAGTGCGCAGAGAAGCAGAGATAACCTGTGGGACATACTAGAAAACTGGGGGACACTTTTCTTATGCATGTGTGTGTGTGTTTTTTTTTTTTTTTGAAAAATTAACTTATTGTGTATTTTTATTCAGTGTTAGATTTTATGCGATTTTTTTTTCATAGCATTTTTTTTATTCAGAAAGTTCTGATGAAACATTTTCAATCGAATTTTCTGAAAAATTATTTTAAATTTTTTCTTTCTAAAGTTTTTTGAAGCTTTTTCAAGTTGTCCAAATGTTTCTGAAGCGTCTCAAAGGCTTCTGAAACTTTCTGAATCTTACTGAAATTTTCAGAAGCTTTTCAAAGGGCTTCTGAAGCTTTCTGGGGTCATCTAAACCTCTTAAAATGCTTCTGAAACTTCTCAAAGGCTTCTGAAACTTTCAGAAGCCTTCTAAATCTCTCCAATTGTTTCTGAAACTTTCAGAAGCTTTCTAAAGCATTCTGAAGCTTTCTAAAGCATTCTGAAATTTTCAAAAGCTTCTCAAAGGCGTCTGAAGCTTTCTAAAGCTACTCAAAGGCTTCTGAACCTTTCTGAAGCATTTTGAAACTTTCAGAAACTTCTCAAAGACTTCTGAAGCTTCTCAAACGCTTCTGAAACCTTCTGAAGCTTCTCAAAGACTTCTGAAGCCTCTAATTTTTCTAAAACGTTCCTAAGCTTTCTAAATCTTTTCTGAAGCTTTTTAAACCCTAAATTTTTCCGCTAAATCATTTTTTTTTGTTTTTTCATTAGAGACAACGTGAAATTGAGAGAGCGTAGAAAAATTTTCGGTTTTCTGTCTGCGCTCTCTCAATTTCACGTTGTCTCTACTAGGAATAAAACATGTGAAAAATATTCTGTATGTCTGTACTCTCTTAATTCTATGTGGTATTTTTTCTGAAATAATTTCCAAGGTTACTGTATAATTTTTTGCCTTTTAAGTTTGATCTGCAGGTTTTTCTACAGTACTCCCTCAAAAATCAATAATTCCAGGAGCGCCACATCGCCATAAACTACAACAATATTCCACTGGCCCGCTGGAACAATTTCCAAGCTGTAGACGATAATCATGCCGACACTTTTGATCTACCGTATGACACTGGAAGTGTAATGCATTATGGACCATATGGTTTTGCATCGGATCCATATACACCTACGATTCGGACGCTCGAAAAAGCCCAACAGTCTACAATTGGACAAAGAGCTGGGCCGAGTTTTTTGGACTATCAGGCGGTGAGATTTTGAGCAAAAAAATCTGAAAATTTCAGAAATTTCCTAACTAGAAGCTTCAGAATATCTCAAAAATCCAACCAAAATATTTTTTTCCAGATAAACGTGGCCTATGATTGTGTTTCTCGATGTGGCCCCCTGCCATGTTTACGTGGAGGTTATCCAAATCCGAATGATTGTTCGAGTTGTCTCTGTCCAGAAGGTTTATCTGGACAATTTTGTGAGAAGGTTTATCCATCGACTGAGCAATGTGGAGGCACGCTTTTTGTGAGTTTTAAGACTTCTCCGGGCTTCTGAAGGCTTTTAAAGGCTCCTGAAGACTTCTGAAGATTTCTGAAGCTTCTGGAAGCTTTCAGAAGGCTTCTGAAGCTTCTGGAAGCTTTCAGGAGCTTCCTGAACTCTAGTCTTACTGTAGCTTCACAAATTTAATGAGAAGGTTACTGTAACCTAAAAATCCTTTCTGAAACTAGAAACTATGTTAAATGAATTTAGGTACTGTAAAAAACTGTAGCTTCAAAGTACTGTAGGTGATTTTAAATGTAAGCAGAAAAATCTGAAAATCTTATTCAAAATTATCTAGCAGAAATATTGAAGCCAAAAAAAAATTAAAATAAAAACTAGAGTACTGTAGCCTGTTTTTTTTTCCCAAAAAAATCTGAAAATCTGAAATTTACAGATAAATTCAAGCTAGAAATTTTTTTTGGAAAAATCTGAAAATTTTCTAAAAATAAAAATTTTCATAAAAAACATTGAAATCTGCTCTAAAATACTGTAGGACATTTTTTACTAACAAAAATCTGAAAATCTGAAAACTACAGATAAATTCAAACTAGAAACAAATTCTGGAAAATTTCAAAAATTTTCTAAAAATTCGTAGAGCCTTCTCAGGTCTTTTAAAGCCCTCTGAAGCCTTCTGAATCCTTCTGAAGCCCTTTGGAAGCTCCTGAAGCCCCCTGAAGCCTTCTGAAGCCCCTGAAGCCTTCTGAAGCATTTTGAGATCTTCTGAAGCCTTCTGAAACCCTCTGAAGCCTTCTGAAGCATTTTGAGATCTTCTGAAGCTTTCTAATTTCTTCCGAAGCTCATTGGAAGCTCCTGAAGCCTCCTGAAGCCCCCTTAAGCCTCTTGAAGGCTGCTGAAACTTTTTAAAGCCCCACAAGAGCCCTAGAAAGCCCCCCAAACCCCTCAATTTCCAGGCCAACAAAGAAATCAAATACATCTCAAGTCCAAACTACCCCAACGAATTCCCCCTAAACACGGAATGCAATTGGATAATCGTAGCACCAGCAGAAGGTCGTGTATTCATGGAATTCGAAGGAGATTTCGATTTTCTATGCGAAGACACTTGTGATAAAGCCTATGTCGAAGTGAAATATCACAATGACAAGCGATTGACTGGAGCAAGATATTGTTGCTCTCTAACTCCGAGAAATAAATTTATTAGTTTTACTAATGAGATGATTATAATTATGAAAGGATTCAATTATACGAGTATTGGATTTAACGCGAAATATTGGTCGAATTTGGGAGAACCTGAGCCGGAAAGGAAAATCGAGACAACATCTACAAGTTCCACAACTTCTACAACCACAACTACAACTACAGTACTCCCACCAAGACCAATCAAAAAAGTGAAACATTTGGTGAAACCTACCACAAGAGCACCAGTAGCAACAACCACAACTACCGTACCTCCAACTACAGTACCCACAACCACAGAAGCTGCAACTTCTACACCGGCTCCAGTTACTTTGACAACACCTGTAACGCTTTTCCCGACTTTGGCACCTATGTGAGTTTTTTTTGGCTTGGGTTACTGTAGATCGAAAATTTTGATTTTTCTAGATTACTGTAGCTCTGAATTTATGAAAATTGTAGCGCTAAATTTTTCTAGATTACTGTAGATTTTAACGCTAAATTTTTTTTTGGATACTGTAGATCAAATATTGACCCAAATATTTCTAGAATACTGTAGATCAAAATTTATTAGATTTTCCTGGATTACTGTAGATCAAAACTTATTTGATTTTAATGCTAGAATACTGTAGATCAAAATTTTTTGGATTTCGAAGCTAATTCTTCTTGGATTACTGTAGCTTTAAACTCATGAAAATTTTAGCGCTAAATTTTTCTTGGATTACTGTAGCTATAGTTTTGGCCCAAATTTTTCCAGAATACTGTAGATCAAAACTTATTTGATTTTAATGTCAAATTTTTCTTGGATTACTGTAGCTCAAATTTTGGTGCCAAATGTTTTTAGAATTAGAATACTGTAGATCAAAACATTTTCCATTTTAATCCCAAATTTTTCTTGGATACTGTAGCTCAAAATTGGCACGAATTTCATAGAATACTGTAGCTCAAAACTTATTATTAGATTTTCCTGGATTACTGTAGATCAATAACATTTTTTTCAGAATCCCAATCCTCGCATCAACCCAAGCTCCAGATGTAATCAATAGTGTTCTAGGTAAGAACAAAACCTAAAGTACAGTACCTCGAGGTTTAAAGGGACATACTGTATTGGAAAAATCAATGATTTTTTGTCCGAAGAACTTTTTGATTAATTATTTGGCTTTTTGAAAATTATTTTTGAAGTTAGCCTAACTTCATTTTGTTATTCCAGAATGCGGCTGTGGATCATGGTCCGAATGGCAAGGTGAATGCTCACAACAATGCGGAGGCTGCGGTCAACATACACGAACTCGAACCTGCGAAAAAGAGTCGTGTCGAAAAGAGGAAAAACGTCACTGCAATTTTGCCACTTGTCCAGAAGGCACCAATTTTTTGATCAACAATTCCGAATTTCATATTTTGTGGAGAGGTTGCTGTGTGGGACTTTTTAGGTGAGAATTTTTGCTAAAATTCAGCATTGCTCATCTTAAAATTTTTCCAGATCTGGTGACCAATGCACCGCTCTCGAGACAGAACAAAATCCATTTTTCAAAATTATCAATAGTCTTTTGAGTATTCAGGATGCAAAAAATAATTCGACAATGATTGCGAAAAGATTGATGAGAGGTGAACATTAAAAAATGGAAAAAAATTATTGATTTTTTTTGTATGTATGTATGTATATAATTTTTATTTTTTTTTTGTAGAAATGAGAATGAATATTTATTGTTTGAAATTCTTTAAGATTTATTCCCAAATAGAAAAAAATTTAAAAAATCGATCAATATTTGAATTTTTCTATTCCAAATTCAAAAAAAAAATTGAAAAAAAAAAGTTTAAGATGAGCAATGTTTGAAAAATCGTGATTTTTAAAAAAATTATGATAATGTTAATATGAGCAATGCTCGAAAGATTTTCTCAGTTTTCTTCAAAAAATTAAGTTTCTCGTGAAACTTGTGAGTTTAATATGAGCAATGCCTAATCCTATTTTTAGCTGAAAATTGCGAATCTCCAGGTTAATATGAGCAATGTTTGAAATTTCTGGGTTTTTCATAGCATTGCTCATATCAACCAGATTCTTCAAAATATTAGATTAACATGACCAATTGGGTTTTTGGCTTCAAGAATTCTCTCGGTTTTTTTCAAGAAAATTAATTTTTTCATGAAATTTTTAAGATTAATATGAGCAATGCCCAATTTCAAAAATTCAGAAAAATAAATATTTATTGAAAAAAATCAGAAATCCAAAATAATATTATGTATTTTCAAAAAATATATATCTATAAACAGAGAAGTGTCCAAAAATTTGTTTTTAAAGGTGCATAGCAGATTTAAAAATTGTTTTTGGACATATAGAGAAACACAGAAAAAAGTCGGGAAGAAAAAAAAATCAATCAATAAAAATCAATCAATGCTCATCAGAGTTATTGGAATGGATTGAAGAATGGCTTCGAGATGGTGACAAAAGTCCTTGTTCGTCCAAATGTTTTCGGGTCAAGAAGCCGCGAATGTGAGCTTGAATTTTGGTCGCCGCATTTGTGTCCTCCTCTTTCATTTTGTTGACGTGTTTTCGGGTTAAGAAACCGCGGATTTCGGATTGGATTTTGACGGCCGCACGGTCTTCGGGGCTGGTGGTTTCGATGTCGTAGCCGCCGACTGAGTGACGTCTGCAATCATTTTTGGGTGATGGATAGAGGTCGAGCCTAGTGACTACGCCTTGAGAGCTCTAATGACAAGCAGCGCCTAGGGAATAATACTGATAAGGAGAAGAGACTTGAAAACGTAAATTATAAGCAGCCGCCCCTAGAGAATTAATCTGACAAGCAACTGCGCCTTGAAAATCACTCTGGCAAGCAGCTGAGCCTTGAGAGCCCCTATGACAAGTGGTCGCGCCTTGAAAACCACTCTGGCAAGCAAGTGTGCTTTGAGAGCTCCTTCTACAAGCAGCCGCGCCTAGAGAAAAATTCTGGCAAGCAACAGCACCTTGAAAAGCTATCTGTCAAGTAGCCACTCCTTGAGAGCTTTAATGACAAGCACAAGCGGCTTGAGAACGATTCTAGCAAGCATCTGCGGCTAGGGAACAATTCTGGCAAGCAGTTCCGCCTTGAGAGCTTTAATGACAAGTAGCAGCGCCTAGAAAACTCTTATGGCAAGTAGCAGTGGCTTGAGACCGATTCTAGCAAGCATCTGCGCCTAGGGAACAATTCTGGCAAGTCTACGCTCTTTGAAATATTTGATCACAAGTGGCCGCGCCTTGTGAACCACTTTGGAAAGAGAAAAACTCCTTGCAAGCATATACAAAAAGCAGCCGTACCTACAAAACTACTATGACAAGAAGCGACTCCTTGAGAGCGTATATTATGTATAAGAAGTCGCGTCTAGAGAACCATACTGACAAGGAGGAATGTCTGCCAAGCATATATGAGAAGCCTTGAGAGCTCATATGACAAGCAGCCACGCCTAATAAACCTCTCAGGCAAGCAGCTCTACCTTAAGAGCTTGCAGCAATTTTCCAAGTTACCCCAACTCACTTAATATCCTTCTTATTATCAAAAGCATCCATTTTCTCAGTGGATTGAGTTCTCGGCATCACACCATATTTTTCCGGATGAGCCCGAACCAAATGTCCCTTGAAGACGGCCTGAATCTTGGTTGCGGCCTGATCCAACGGACTGGCCGGACGAGAATTGTTTCCATATTTGGTCTCGTCAAATTGACGGTGAACATCGCTTCGGAACATTTCGTATGAAACTGGATCGGAGATTATGTCCACGTTTGGAGTGTCTGTAAAAATCAATAATTTTTGAGCTACAGTAATTTTGAAAAAGTGGCGCGAAAATCTGATAAATGTTTAGATACAGTACTCTTGAAACATACAGTAATCTAAAACTACAGTAGCCCTGAAAATTAGGGCTAAAGTTTGATGAATGTTCAGCTACAGTAATCATGAATTGGATGAGTATGGAGCTACAGTAATCTCGTTAAATTTTTAGCTACAGTACCCATAAAAAATCGAAAAAAAAAAACAATACATTTTGAGCTACAGTAATCCTGAAAATTAGGCTCTAATATCCAAAAATTTTTGAGCCACAGTAATCCTGAGATCTAGAGAAATTCAGAACTACAGTAATCCTAATAATACAGTAATCATGAGCTACAGTAATCCTGAAAATTAAGCTCTAATACCAGAAAATTTTTTGAGCTACAGTAATCCTGAGATCTAGAGAAATTCAGAACTACAGTAATCCTGGAACATACAGTAATCATGAACTACAGTAATCCCGGAAGTGCTCTAAAATACTCAGAAAATGCTCCATCTCCAAAAGCAAGCTCCAATTTATATGCGCAAAATTTTGTGGGCGGAGCTTCCCGCAATTTAATTAGTTTACCAGATTTCACCCTATAATTTACACAAGGGTTACTGTAGTTTTTGATTTCCTGGTGGCCAAATTGTGGGGTTGAAAACATGAAAAATTATAGAGGTACGGTATTTTTCGTATAAAAATTGTAAGTAAAATGGCAACATTTTCGAGAGAAAAACTCTCATGAAGATTATTTTTGGAAAAATTTGCATAAGCTTTTTTTTCACGCCCACGAATAAATTTTTCACTGTTTTGCAAAAATAAAATTATTTTTTTGGATGGTCAAAAATGGACAGGAATTTTGGAAAAAAAATTTTTGGAAAAATATTCTATTAGCCAAATTTTTTTTAGCAAAAATTCTAGAGTCTTCTAGATTTTCGATCAAGTTTTTTTCAATTTCCTAGAAGAATTTAGGCTAACTCACTTTTGCGATGTTTTTGGAGTTGATCGAAAAAGATATAGCCAAAATTGGCGACGTCTTCGGGTTGGGCTCGAAGAGTTTCGCGGGCCAAGGCTTCGAGAAGTGGGCGAAGGCCTTGTGGAACTGTGTAGCGCCCGTCGGACATCTGTGAAAAAAAATCGATAAACATTTTTTGATTGAAAAAAATTGTAGCCAAAAAAATATAAAAATGAAGAGATTAGACAAAAAAAGAGGATTTCACAAATTCTATTTTACAAATAAATTTTTTAAAAAAATTTTGATAAAAGTTTTATCTGGATTTTCTTTGGATATCACATTTTCAAGTAGTTAGAGTAAATATTACGAAACATCTTTACTTTTTCTTTATTTTTGCGTGTCATGAATAATTTGTTTTTTTTCGAAATTACTTTTTTCATATGACATTTTCTTACATTAGAAGAAAAAAAAATTAATTTGTCTGGTCGCAAAATTTTTTGAAACAAAATATTTTTAAATTTTACAGGGGGATCTCAAACTTGAAAAAAAGCTAGAGACTAGAGAAACAGGGAAAAGTTAGAGACGCAGAGAGTCTAGAAAACCTAGAGAGCCTAGAGAGGCTAGAGAGCCTAGAGAGCCTGAAGAGCCTAGAGAGGCTAGAGAGCCTAGAGAGGCTAGAGAGGCTAGAGAGTCTAGAGAGCCTAGAGAGGCTAGAGAAGCTAGAGAGCCTAGAGAGACTAGAGAGGCTAGAGAGCCTAGAGAGCCTAGAGAGCCTAGAGAGCCTAGAGAGCCTAGAGAGCCTAGAGAGCCTAGAGAGCCTAGAGAGCCTAGAGAGCCTAGAGAGCCTAGAGAGCCTAGAGAGCCTAGAGAGCTTAGAGAGCCTAGAGAGGCTAGAGAGGCTAGAGAGGCTAGAGAGGCTAGAGAGGCTAGAGAGGCTAGAGAGCCTGGAGAGGCTAGAGAGGCTAGAGAGGTTAGAGAACCTACAGAGGCTAGAGAGAGGTTTTTGGGTCCAAAAAATTCCAAAAAAAAACGAAAAGAAAGGAAAAAATCAATTTCATTTTTAATAAAGCGAAAAAAAAACAATAAAAAAGGCGAGAATGACAAGAATTGTTTCAGATTATTAGAAAAAAATGAGAAAAAAATCTGACACTAAGGGAAAACGAGAAGTTTTTTGAGGCAATTAGTAGGAAAAAGATCTAAAGAAAAAAAAAATGACAAGAAAAACTATGCTCTAAACTAAAAAAAAAAGAAAAAGAGACACAGAAAATGCTCAAAAACAGATAGGAAAAAAAAACTTTTTTATCTCCTCTCAGGTTTCACAACTCACTATTTTATATATATATTTTATTTATTTGCTGTTTGGTTATCTAAAAAAAACTCTATGTAGTAAGATAAAATAAAAAAAAACAACAAGTAGAGAGAGAGAGAGAGAGAGAGAGGGTTAGAGACGCAGAGAGTGAGAGAAATTTGAGATTGATGTTATTTTAGAAGAAGACGTTAATTGAGCAAAATGAAACTTCCGTAGTCTTACTGTAGGGAGGGTTAGAGATGCAGAGAAACTAGAGGTTCTGAAGGTAAGAGACGCAGAGGAACTAGACAAATAGAGTGAGAGATACTGAAGTGAGGTTAGAGACGCAGAGGGTTAGAGATACTGTGACAGCATTTTTCGAGTTTCATACGAAAAAAAAAATCTATCCAAGACTACACTGTAGTTTTAAAATTCCCCAAAATAGACATTCAAATAAAATCCAACAAAGAGCACATAACGGAACTCGCAAATTTGTTCCCAAACAATTTTTTTCTCGTTTTTTTTTTGAAAAAGGACAATCTTCGATCGGCACATTTATTATTTCAAAGAAAATTTGAAATAAATCTCTTTTTTTCGGAGAAAACGCATGAATTATTAGATTATTCACGCGTTTTTGCATTTTTTCGGGGGAAAATGAAAAGATTTTTGAGGCTAGAGAGGTTAGAGAGGCTAGAGAGGCTAGAGAGGCTAGAGAGCACAGAGAGGTTAGAGAGCCTAGAGAGCCTAGAGAGCCTAAAAAGCCTAGAAGAAATTTTTCGAAATGACATACACACATCAAAAAAAATCTATGTGTACATATTTGAAGCACAAAAAAAAATCTGCCTCTCTAATCTTTCTTCGATTTTTTTTTTTAGTTTTCCCCCCCGTCTTGATGATGTGAAAAGCAAAAAAAAAGAGGCGAAATTGATAGGAGCAGATGAAAAAAAAACGAGCCAAAAACAACAAAATTAAGAGGATTTGAGGAGGAGAAGAATTGGGGCGTCGATAAGAAAAATGAATGCGTCATGAAAAAATTTTGGAGTCAACAACACAAAATTTTTTTTTTGAACTTTTTTATGATGAACTATAAAAAAAGTTTCAATTTTTTTTGTTGATCTCATAAAAAAGAGCATAAAAAGAACTGAAATTTCTGAATTTTTAACATGGCCCCTTTGGAATACTGTAACTAGTTTCAGAAAAAATATTTTGAAATTCTGATTTCACAGCATTTTCCCTGAAGTTGGACAAGAATTTTCAATTTTTCAATAAAAAATTTCGAATCTCAGACACTGCTGAACCACCCTGTAAAATCAGAATTCAAAAATATTGTCTCTCTGGAACGAATTACAGTACCCAAAAAGTACGATTTTTGACAGAAATTTCGAGCAACATTCATTTTCAGAGCTCCTGGAATATTATCCAATCTGTAACAGGCCATATAATGTTGACTGGCCTAAAATCTAGCTGACAAGCCTGAAACATGTCTGAATCTAGGCTTTGAATTTTTAAAAATTAGCTGAACTCACAAGCCTGAATCCTATTTTTTAGAAGCCCAAAATTTTCAGAAGCCTAAATCTAGATTTATGCTTCTGAAAATTATTTTCGACAAGCCTGAAATTAAAGGGGCAGGCCTGGAAACCTTGAGCCCTGCTGAAGCCTTCTGAAGTTTTCTGAATTTTCCTGAAGCCTCCTGAAGCCTTTCAAAACCTTCTGAAGCCTTCTGAACTCTTCTGAAGCCTTCTGAAGCCTTATAAATTTTCCTGAAGCCTTCTGAAGCCTTCTGAATTTTTCTGAAGCCCCTTGAAGCCCTCTGAAATTGCCTAAAGCCTTCTGATCCAAAAAAAAACATTTTTTCCCAAAAAAAGGTCCACTTATGCAACAAACACACAGAAAAGGCCAATTTGATCAATTTCACATCTTTTTTTTTCCTTTTTTTTTCTATTTCTCAGGCTCTTTTTTTCACTCTATTTGCTCTTTTTCAGCTCTTTTTTCTCTCTCGGACACCATGAATTAGTTATGAGAAATGGGAGAATGAAAATGAAAATGAAAATTGTTGGGTGGGTCGAAAATTGAAAAACATATATTTAATTTTTTGGCGCCAAATTTGCATATGTTTTTTTGTCTTGAGAAAAAACGAAGAAAAAATGAGAAAAAAACGAAGAAAAATGGGTTTTTGCACCTGCTTTTGAGAATTTATTGAGCCGAAAATTTAATTTTATAGGGTTTCTTGGCGCCGAAAATTTGGGAATAGGGAATTTTGAAATTGGAAAAGCCTTCTGGAGTCTTCTGAAGCCTTCTGAAGCCTTCTGAAGCCTTCTGAAGCCTTCTGAAGGTTCTGAAGCCTTCCGATGCCTTCTGAAGCCTTCTGAAGTTTTTTGAAGCCTTCTGAAGCCTTCTGAAGCCTCCTCAAACCCTCTGACACATCAGAAAAGTTCAAAACATCAAAAATTTAGTTCTCGGAAGTCCATAATCAGATTAGGAAATCCGCCAGAATTTCAACAGAATTCAAAATTGAATTTCTAATGAGAATCTGAATTTTTCAGAAACAAACAAAAATTTTTCTGAACTTCAAAATAACAAAACTCGAAAATTGTGGATTTTTTTGGAAACCCAATATTTTTTTACGCAATTTTAAAAATTTTTGAAAACAATTTTTAAAATGCACTTTTTTTCAGAGTTCAAAGAGCAGTAGAAAATTCCAGAAAAAAATTTTTTTTTCTGGAGAAAAATCTTACGTCAATAAAAATCACAAGATCTTCCTAGTTAGAGTATATTCATGAGATAAATTGTATACATTTTTTTCAATAGAAATTTTGAATGAAATACTAGGAAACACAATTTTTGTTTAAATCAAGTAGAAACTAAAAAAAAATCTTGTTAAAAAAAATTCTGAAATCTCAAAAAATTCTCAAAATTCCCGAAAAAAAAATATTTTTCAAGTTTCTATATGAAAAAATTGGCAAAATCCCGAACCTTGGTGAGAAAAAGCTTTTATGAAGTTTGAAAAATATGAATGAAATTTCCTGGATTCTAAAATATTTCAGAGTTTTCAGATTCTCGAAACAGATTTTTGACGCATGTTGAATTTCTAGGTTGAAGTTTTTTTTAGCTTCGAAAGACTTCAGAAGGCTTTAAAAAACTCCAGATAGCTTCAGAAGGCTCTAGAAATATTCAGAAACCGTCAGAACCTTTGAGAAGGCTTCAGAAGGCTCCAGAAGGCTTTAAAAGGCTCCAGGAGACTTCAAAGGGCTTCAGAAGGCTTCAGAATTCTTCAGAAGCCTTTAGAAAGATTCAGAAGGCTCCAGAACCCTTCAAAATTCCTCTCAAACATCAGCAAAAAAGTTTGTAACTACATAGTTCATGAAAAAAAAACACATATAAAACAATTTTGTTGCGCTTGTGAGGCTCACCGACGATCGATTTTTCCCTTCTCCTTTTTCTCCTTTTTTGTCGCATTGCTCACAACATGTTAAACGTCTAATTCGCCTCAATTTCCTGCCCGAGAGTCAAGTGAAGCCAGGCAAAATGAAATGAAATAAATTAAGTGAAATGAGCTGGAGACGGCTAGGCAGGCAGAAGAAAATCGGAATATTTTTTTTCGAAGTATGAATTTGAAAATTCTGAAGTCTTCTGAAGCCTTCTGAATTTTTCTAAAGCCTTCTGAAGCCCTCTGAAGCCTTGTGGAGCCTTCTGAAGCCTTCTGAAGCCTTGTGCAACCTTGTGGAGCCTTCTGAAGCCCTCTAAAGCTCTCTGAAGCCTTCTAAGAATTTCCGAAGCCCTCTGAAGCTTTCCGAAATTTTCCGAAGCCCTCTGAAGCCTTCTGAAGCCTTCCGAAGCCTCTCGAAGCCCTCTGAAGCCTTCTGAAGCCTTCTAAAGCCTTATGCAGCCCAAAAAATGCATAAAAATTATACGAAATCGAAAAAAAAGCAGATGTTTTTGATTTTATTTGGCTTCTCCTTAATAGATTCGTCATGGCAACTGAATTTTTGAGATTAGGATTTCTGGCGCCAAAAATATATAAAAATGAAAATCTGGCTCGAAATTCTCAGCTCAAAAAAATTTCAAAAAATAAACATGTGGTCGCAATAAATCTTCTCTCTACTATAAACATTTGGAGAAAAAAAGGAAAAAAAAAAGTTTAAAATAAATATTTTTCTAATAGTTCAAGAGATTCTAGCGCTAAAATTTGAAGCAAAAATATATATTAAAATTGCGGAAAAAATTTTGATTTCGAAAAAAAAATATTTGAAAAATCAAAAATTTTGAAATAAATACAAAAAATCAATCAATAAATATCCAAGCCTCAAAGAAATTCTTCTCTGAAACAAAATCGTTTTTGTTTTACACACAAGAAAAATATCTATTTTCACCGGGAAAAAAGAAAAAAAACCGAGCATTCCATGTTCTTCTGACAGCTGTTCATCCATTTGCAACGTCACAAAATTTTTTTCTGTGAGCTCATAACGTGAGCTCAGAACGAGAAAATTTCTGTTTCAGACATGTTTAAGATAATTGTCAATTTCAGAGTTTTAAAGAGCATCTAGGATTTGTAGATCTGAGATTTCAGGGATTCTAGAAAATTCAGAAAAAAATTTTCAAGAATTTTTAGATTTCTCTGTGGGCTCCTGAAAATATCCTAGGATTTCTAGAATTTTTTTGAGTTTTCTGAAAATTCTTTAAAATTTACCAGGATTTTAAAATTTATATCAGAATCTCTGAAAATTTTCCTAAATTCTTTCAAGCTGAAAACTTTTCAGACTTCTGAAATTTGTCTGAAATCCTTTAGAGCTTCTAGAATCTTTTCAGCTATTTCAAAATTTCAAAAAAAAATTTCTATTTTCCAAGAATTTTTGAATTGTTTCCAGAAAAATTCAGAATCTTGAAAACCTAAACAAAAATTTCTAGAACAATTCTGAAAATCAGGACTTCCAGATTTGTTACAGAATCTCTGAAAATTTTCTAGACCTGCTGAAATTTTTTCAGCTTTTTCAAAAATTCCAGAAAAATTCTTTCCATTCTCCAAGAGCTTTTAATTGTTTCCAGAAAAATTCAGAATCTTAAAAATTCCAGATTTATTTCAGATTCTCTGAAATTTTTCCTAAATTTTTTCATACAGACTTTCAGACAAATGTTGATTCGTTTCATACAAATAAGTTAACTTTGTTTAAAGCTACACAATAAATATTAAAATGAGCAATCATTGAAAAGAACACAGATGATTTTACAACAAAAAATTCCTTACTTAAAAATCTGAAAATTTCAGATGGAAAACGGGATAAAATGACACGGACAGACAGAAAAGGTACAAAAATGAAAAGAAAAAAAATTGGACTAGTTTCCAAAAAAATCAAAAAAAAAGTGATATATAAGAAAATTGTTGGTAACCCGGTATTGTCAACAGTATAAAATATTTGATGAAGAAAAAAAACGTCTAAAAAATAAATCGATAAGTGGGCGTGGCTTAAAATTATAGGGAGGTTTACACAATAATTTCACGCATCACACGTCGACCGTCTTCTTCATCCGAACCGGTCACATTTGGGCTACTATTTTCAGTTTTTTGTTGTTGATCTGAAATTGCAGGCGTCGGGGGGAAAATTTGATTTCCATTTGGCTCCGTCAAATATGGATCATTGGAAATGTCATAGTGTGAATCATCGGCTGGCCAAGTTTCACCGCCAGCGGTTTCGTTACTGGAAGAAAAAAAAAATATTGATTTTTTATGAGCTTCGTGGGTGGTCCAACTCACCTAGAATATGTTTTTTGCTGCTTCATTCGTGTCGAATCCAATGTGAAGACTCCGGAATCAGCTTGACTTCCGTGAACTATCGCATTTTTGGTTTCAGCGGTTGGAAGAGCTGATAATGTTACAGGTCTGGAAAAATCTGGTTTTGGAATTTCAGATGATCTACAGATGTTCAGGATTTTGAAAATTCTGGGTTTTGAAGCTTCAAGATTCTAGAACTTCAGGGTTTCAGAGTTCTCGAGCTTAAAATAGCTTCTAAAAAATATTCCAGATTTTCAGATCCTTAAAAAATTTAGCGCTTGAGAGTTCAGAAACTCGGATTTTCAAAGCTTCAGAATCCTGAAGCTATTCTGAACTTCAGAATCTTAAAGCTCTTCTGAACTTCAGAATCTTGAAGCTGTTCTGAACTTCAGAATCTTAAAGCTTCAAGATTCTAGAACTTCAGAGCATCCGAGATCACAAGCCTTGTAGCTTCTGAAAAATGTTTCAGATTTTCAGATCTTTAGAAAATTCAGAGCTTCAGAGCTCAGAAACCTAGAAATTCGAAGCTTCAGAATCTTAAAAGTTCTTCAGAACTTCAGAATCCTGAAGCTCTTTTGAACTTCAGAATTTTAAAGCTCATCTGAATTTCAGAATTTTGAAGCTCTTCTGAACTTCAGAATCTTAAAGCTTTTCTGAACTTCAGATTCTTAGAGCTTTTCTGAACTTAAGAATCCTAAAGCTCTTCTGAAGTTCAGAATTTTAAAGCTCTTCTAAACTTCCGATCTTAAAGCTTTTCTGAACTTTAGAATCTTGAAGCTTCAAGATTCTAGAACTTCGGAGCTTCAGAGTTCTCGAGCCTTATAGCTTCTGAAAAATATTTCAGATTTTCAGATCTTCAAAAATTCTTCAAAGCTCAGAAACCTAAAAATTCGAAGCTTCAGAATCTCAACGCTCTTCTGAACTTCAGAATCTTAAAGTTCTTCTGAACTTCAGAATCCTAAAGTTTCAAGATTCTAGAGATTCAGAGCCTCAGAATTCACGAGCCTCAAAGCTTCTGAGCTTCTGATTCTCCAGATTTCAGACTTTCAAAAACCTAGAACTTTACGGCGTCAGGACTTCAAAAATCCTGAATTCTGGAGTTTCAGAATATTTGTTTTCAAAATTGAATTACTCAAGATCTTTAGAACTCCAGAAGTCTAGAAATTTGAAGCTTTAGAATCTGAAATCTTCAGAACTTCAGAATCTCAGAGCTTAAGTATCTTAAAGCTTCAAGATTCTAGAACTTCAAAACTTCAGAAATCCAGATTTCCAGAATCTCAGCGCTTCTGATGTTCCAAATTCCCCCCAAAAAAATCAATAAAAACTCACGTCATTTTGAGCGTTGTTTTCGACGGTGCTCGAGTTCGACAACAAACAATGAAAAATACGCAAATCGACAAAATGATGAAAATAATAAACATAATTGGCACAATTGTGGTAGCTTTCCAGGAAATTGATGAGCCGGTTCCTGAAAATCAGCAATTTTTTTTATTGAAGAAAAATAAACAAATTAATTTTCATCGACTTGCAACAACTGTTTCTCAAGGAAAAAGGTAAACTGGGAAAAAATAGGAAAAATTTTCTGGAAGAGTAATTTTTCTACTTGGGTGGTCCTTTTCATAAAAAAAAACAAACTGAAAGTAATTAGGTTGATGGGTTTTTAATGGATTTGGCGCCAAAAATAGCATTTTCAGAGATTTTTCTGAAGATTTTTGGGCCTCTAGAGGTTCCTGGAGCCCCCCAAAGCCTCCCCAAAGCCCCCCAAAGCCCCCTAAAGCCCCCTAAACTCACCAATAACCGGAGAAGTTGGACTACATTGGAAAGTCGAATGAGCCATACAGAATCTAGCCTTGTATTGATTTCCAGACACGATATTTGGAATTGGAGAGGCTGATGAATAACAATCGCTGGCTCGCCACACATTTTCAATGAGAACGTATAACAAGGTGCACGCGTCGACTGGTGGTTTTGGCTGGAATTTCAGAGATTTTTTGAAATTTTATTGATTTTCAGGTTTTTGAAAATTAATTTCTAGAAATTTGAAGGAATTTTTTGTTGATTTTCTGAAGTTCAGACTTCAGAACAAGTTCTCAGGATTTCTGAAGCTGTGCCTGATCTTCGGGATTTGTATATTTCAAAACAAAATCTAGAGATGTTCAAAAGTTCAAAAATTTTGGATTACCGAGCTTCTGAGCTTCAGAAATCTTCAAGACTCTAGAACTTCGAAATATCTGATTTCACGAGCCTTCTGGATCTTGAAATTTCAAGACTCTCTAGAACTTCAACACAAGATCTCAATTTTTTTTAGGATTTTTGAAGTTGTGATTTTTGGAATTTCCAGATTTCAGGTTTCAGAATAAGATCTAGATTTTCTAAGATCTAGAAGTTCTGATTTCACTTTGAAGTTTGAACTTCCCAGGTTTCAAGAATCTCCAGAGAATCACAAAATCTGAAAATTCTAGCTCAAAATTGTCTGGAGCACCAGAATCCTGAACTTTTTCAGAAAAAAATTCGATCAAATTTTTAACTCAGAATCTTGAGATCTTGTGATTCAAAGTTCAGAAGCCTGGAAACCGTACAAATTTTGGATCGAAAATATCAGGCTTCTAGAAAAAATCGATAAAATTTCAGATTTTCAGTAATAAAGTTCAGGAACCATTCAGATGCTTCCAGCTCTCTAGCTATCTAGCTCTCTAGCTCTCTAGCTCTCTAGCTATCTAGCTCTCTAGCTCTCTAGCTATCTAGCTCTCTAGCTCTCTAGCTATCTAGCTCTCTAGCTCTCTAGCTATCTAGCTATCTAGCTATCTAGCTCTCTAGGCTCTCTAGGCTCTCAAGCTCTCTAGCTCTCTAGCTCTCTACCATCTCTAACCCTCTTCCAATCTCTCACCTCAATATCAATAATCTGTTTCTCCGAATTCCACTTCAATTTCGCCGGCGACATCATCGAAACATCCTGCTGAACATCATTCGTCGAAGCCACAATCATCGGCGTATACTCCGAAGCTCCTTTCTCATTAACACTTCGGATTCTGATGTAATAAGTGGACAAGGGAATGAGGCCAGTAAGGTTATAATTGATAGACACAGCGATACTTCCATCATCCTTCGAATCCTCGATCTTAGTGGCATTTCTGATCTCAACAACTTCAGCGAGCGAATCATCAATGGCACCGGTGAACGGGTTGAGTCTACGATATTCAATCGAGAACATTTGCCGGTACCCTCCTCCGAACTTCGGTGTCCATTGCAAAACCAATGAATGCGGAGTCGCGGAAACCTTCTGCAAGTCTTCCGGAACATCCGGAAGTCCAGTGTGCCGTAATTCAATCATAATATTATCGCCACCATTGCCATTTGACGCGCGGCAAATATAATCCGCATAATCATCCGCCTGCACATTTTCAATCTGCAAAATCTGCTCATATTCATCAGGTTTTCCACGAACTGGCAGCATATGCAACGAATATTTTTCATTCTCCTGAATATCAGTGTCCCTGAATACCCAGTGGAATTCCGGCTCCGGACGTGCTGAAACCACGCAGCTTAGCTTAGCCTGCGATCCAAGATCCGCGGCGGCCAGCGATTTTGTAGGGAACTTCTGATTCAGAATTACTGGCGCATGAAGGACCCTGATAATTGTCCAGGTCCCATCTTCTTCTCCATTATCAGCGATACAGGTATAATTTCCCTTATCACTCCACTTCAAGGCGCTCAACATTGTCAGCGAGCTGGCAACATTCTGCGTGCAAAAATCATCTTCCGCGCATCTTGAGGCTCCTTGAGTTGTTGTAACTTCATATCTTTCTGAAGAGCTAATCGGTTTTCCATCTTTATACCAGATGATCTTGGGGACCGGGTAGCCACGAGCTTCACATTCAAGAGTTTTCTTGGATTCACCGGCTGTGAAGACTCGTTCAGTTGTCAGTGGACTTGAGATTCGGGCCGGTTCGACGACGGTGATTTTGATGGTGGCTTCTTTGCCGGCGCCGAGTTCGTTGTAGGGGAGGCAGCGGTATTCGCCGTTGTCGGAGAGTTGAGCGTTTCTGACGAGAAGGGTTTCGCGATCGTGCTCGTTTGAACCGTATTCACCGCCCGATGATGGAGAAGCCCACTGGAAAAAAATATTGATTTTTGGATTGGGGAGGAGGGAGGAGATTCTGAAAAGCTAAAGAAATTTGATTTTTTTTTTTGATTTCTGAACAGAAAATCAATTTTATTCAGATTGAAAAAAAAACGTCGAATTTTTTTGTAAAAAAAAAGATTTTTTTAGTTTTTTTTGCCAGAATTTTTCTATTTGACAGGTTTTTTTTAAGATTTGAATTTTTTTTCAGAAAAAAAAACAGAAATTTTTGGAAAAGGTTCTGAAATTTCTCAAAACTGAAAAATGTTCATTTGAAAAAATAATTTCACGAGAAAATGCTCATTTCTTGAATTTTTAAAGAAATTTTTAATCCAATTTTTTTCAGATCTAGAAAAAAAATTCCAAAAAAAATTCCTTGGCTTTAAAAATCTGAAATTTCAAAAAAACTTAACATTTTTTAGTTGAAGATTTCGAAAATCTAGAACCAAAATTACTAGAATTTTCAAAATTTGAGAAGCTTAAAAGTTCAAGATGTGCTATAAAATCTGAAATTCCAGAATCCTTAGCTCCAGTTCCAGATTTTTGAGCAAAACTGAAACTTTCTGGAGCTCAAAATCTAGAACCAAAAAACTAGAATTTTCAGAATTTGGGAAGCCTGAAAATTCAAGATGTGCTATAAAAATGTCCGGATTCAGAACATCTAGATTTTTCAATTTTTAGAGCAAGGTTTTGTGCTCTCTAACTCTCTAGGCTCTCTAGCCTCTCCAGCTCTCTAGCTCTCTAGGCTCTCTAACAAACCTTATAAGCAGCTCTCGGATTTCCAGGATCTGGTGAATTACACTTCAACTCAATAATATCTCCAACATTAACTTCCATCTTAACCGCTTCAATTTCAGCTTGTCCCGGTTTCCGTTTCACATCCACAAAACTGATCCCGGTTCCGACGCGTTGTTGAGATCCCGAATATCCATAAACATTCAAAAAGTTGGTGGCGATACATGTATAATTTCCCGTCTGCTCTCTGTAATCGGTTCATTTAACATGTAGATTATTGCTCAGATTAAGGGGGGAGAAAATTATACATTTTTGGTATAGGTAATTAGGGTGTAGATGAGAGAAGAGGGTTTTAGAGAAACTAGAGGGTTTTTCAGAAAGTAGAGGGTTTAGGAGAAAATATAGGGTTTCAGAGAGACAATAGGGCTTCAGAAAAAATATAGGATTTTTTGAAAGAAGAGAGGGCTTTGAAGATAGGTAAGGTTTTTTGAGTAACTACAGGGCTTCAAAGAAGTCAGAGGGTTTTTCAGAAACTAGAGGGCTTTAGAGACTACAAGAGAGGGCTTCCAGAAAGAAAAAATGAGCCTAAAAATTAAATTTTATGTGATGAAGTTCAAGATTTGAAAAATATAGATTTAAAATTTTTTCTTTCTTAAAAACCTTCTGAAAATGAATTTTCTCTAAAGCCCTCTACCATCTTTAAAGCTCTATATCATCCCTAAAGCCCTGTATTTTTTAGAAGCCTTTTATTATTACCTCTAAAGCCCTTTAGTGTCTCTAAAGCCCTGTATTCTTTAGAAGCTTTTTTATTATTACCCCTAAAGCCCTTTAGTGTCTCTAAAGCCCTGTAGTGTCTTTAAAGCCCTGTAGTGTCTCTAAAGCCTTCTATCATCCTTAAAGCCCTGTAGTGTCTCTAAAGCCTTGTATTTTCCCCGAAGCCCTTTATCATCCCTTAAGCCCTCTAATTGTCCCTAAAGCCCTTTATCATCCCTAAAGCCCTCGATTAGTCCAAGAGCCCTTTAGTGTCTCTAAAACCCTGTATTCTTCAGAAGCCCTCTATGATCCTTAAAGCCCTTTATCATTCTTGAAGCCCTGTAGTCTCTCTAAAGCCCTGTATTTTCCGTCTAAAAACCAGGAAAATCAAAACCCGGAAAACGGAAAGTCGGAAAATTTCAAGATTATTTGAACCGGAAAATTCGGAAAATTTTAAAAATTTTCTGAAATTTCAAAAATTTTCTGAAATTTCGATTTTCAGCCTCAATTTTTCTATTCACAGGTAATTTAGTAACTATTTGAGATCTAAAAATCGTAAAATTTGAAAAAATTTCCGGAAAATCAATGAAGCCCTCTATTCTCTAAAAACCCTCAATTTTCCCCCCAAAAAAAAAAGAAAAATCCAACCCTCTTCCACCAAAACCCCCTAATTATACTCACCTGGTAATAGATTTAAGGATTAGTGTCGAGCCATCTGTTTTAAATCCATTGGGTCCGATCCATTTCACTTCAGTGATTGGCGGATTCGCGTCGACCAAACATTCAATTTCCACCTTCTCCTTCTCATTTGGACTCACTGAAATTGGCACGGAGATTTGTGGAGCATATTGAACGTTGAGTTTGAGCACATCACTTCCATCTCCCAATTGATTTGTGGCTCGACATTCGAAATCGCCGCTCATCGCTTTATCGGCACGAATCGGCCACACTTGTGCCTGATATCTCTCTCCCGACGACAAATGTTTCCATTCATAACTATGAGCTGGTGGATTGGCGTCAGCTTGACAAGTGAGATTCACCATTTCACCAGCTTCGACTGAAAGATGGGTGACGTTTTCGGCTGGAGATACGTGAACTCGCGGCTTGAATAGGACGTTGAGACGGGGACTGATGACTGATTTTGAATCGTCTTCTGGATTCATTGCCTTGTTGTGGACGGCGCAGGTTAGAGAGAGACCATTGTCGGCGGCTGAGACACGGTAGCTGGAAAAAAAAACATATTGAAAAGCTTCTTGGGTGGTCCTGAAGATTTATCTGGGTGGTCTTTTTTATTGGTTACATTAACTTCTTGGGTGATTCCTAGGGATTTCTTCGTGGGTGGTCCCAGAACAATTATCTTGTTTTTAAGATCAGTCACATTAACTTCTTGGGTGGTCTTCTGATCAATAGTATTTCACTCATTAACTTCGTGGGTGGTCTAAGATTTTCTAAAAAGGTTTTTTTACCCCACCGGATTTTCCACAGCATTTTTTGTTGTGTAAACTTCGTGGGTGGTCTTTTTTTCGAATTTGGTGAGAAGCCTATTTCAATGTTCAATTTTTTGCATTGCTCAGGTTATGTTGCAATTTTTGAAAATTTTCGGATTGCTCATGTTAGGTTTCAATTTTTCTCGAAATTTTTGTTTTTTTTTTTAAATTTTAGGATTGCTCATGTTAGGTTTAAATTTGATTTTGAAATTATTGCATTGGTCTAAAGCCTATTTCAAAGTAATTTTCAGCATTGCTCAGGTTAAGTTTCAATTTTTGAAAATTTTAAGATTGCTCATGTTAGGTTTGAATTTGTAGACATTTTAGGATTGCTCATGTTATTATATTTTTTTCAATTGGAAGGCTAATATGAGCAATGCAGAAAATTCTGAAAATTTGAAACCTAACATGAGCAATGCTAAAAAATCTTCAAATTTAACTTAAAATGAGCAATGCCAGCTTATGAGCTTTCAAAATGCTCCTATTTTGGTCCCAATTTTTTCTGTCCATCCCTGGGTGGTCAAAAAAAAAACCCTGGGTGGTCTCGCAAAGTACTTGAGATGAAATTGGAAACTCTGACACCTACAAACACCAGGTGTTTTTTGTCACTCAAGTATGGGTGGTCCCAGTCACGCTATGTGAATAACCAGGTGGTCCAAACTTCTCCCCAGGGTGGTCCCCCGGAAATTTCTTACTGAATAGCGCTCTCGGCGGCTCCATCCTTCATAAGTGTGTTGAAGATTTTTGCGTCGGCAAATGTTCCATTCGGCAATGTCCACCTGTAATATTTACACATACAATATACAGGGGGTATCAAATTTCAAAAAATAAAATAGAATGCCGTGTGTCCGGGGCGGCTCCGGAAAAGAAAAGAGTTGCGCAACACGGTGTGTCAATCAAAAAAAAAAACACATACGTGAATGTTGGTTCGGGACTACCGCCAATTGACATGCATTTTACGGTAACCGTATCGCCTTCGATTATCGATTCGTCGACAGTTTCGCTGATGATTGGATCGCCGGGTGGAACTGAAAATCAAAATTGATTTGAAAATTCAGAAAGATTTTGGAATTTGGAACATTTTGAAACCTCATAAGCATATTTTAATATAATTTTTAGCATTGCTCAGGTTAAGTTTCATGTTTTTTTTGAAAATTTTTGAAATTTGGAACATTTTGAAACCTCATAAGCCTATTTTTATCGAATTTTCGGCATTGCTCAGATTATGTTTCAATTTTTCTCAAAATGTTTGTTTTTTTTTTTTAGAAAATTTCGCATTGCTCATATTAATTTTAATTTTTAATATAATTTTTAGCATTGCTCAGGTTAAGTTTCATTTTTTTTAATTTAGGGATTGCTTATAGTAATTTTTAATTTGTTTATCACATTAATTAACATGAGCAATTTCAAAAATTCTAAAAAAAAATTTCAATTAAATTTTCAAACTTAAAATGTTTATTAGAAAATTTGAGATTGCTCATATTAGTTTTAATTTCAATTTTGATTTTGAGAATATTGGATTGGTCAGAAGCCAATTTCAATATAATTTTTAGCATTGCTCATGTTAGGTTTCAATTTTTGAAAATTTCAGGATTGCTCATGTTAATCTTCGTTTTCAAGTTTTTTTTTTGAAAATAAAATTTTCTTCCGGAAAAAATTGAAAATTAACATGAGCAATGCCAAAAATCTACAAACCTAAGGTGTTCAAAATTTTAAGGCTAATATGAGCAATGCTCCAAATTCTTCAAATCTAATGTGTTCAACATTTGAAGCCTAATATGAGCAATGCCAAAAAATAAGCTTATGAGGTTTCAAAATGTTCCAATTTTTCAAAATTTTTTTATTTTTCCAAAAATTACTGTACATTCTCTCCTCTCCCATTCTAAAATCCCCACCAATTTTACACACCAATTCAAAATGATTGATTGATGACTCAATTTGATATGTTGCCTTAATTATACATCTCCCTACAGTACTTTTGTCCCAAAAATTCCTGCATGTTTTAGACCACCCAGTAAGCAAACAACGTTGTTTGTTTTTCTCATTGACCTGTGACAAAGGTGGAATTTCTTGATGTGATTTTTCTGAACTTGAATTTAAAAAATTTTCAAAATCCCTCCGAAATAAATTTTTTTCTGAAGCCTTTTGGAAAATGTTGCCAAGCAACTTGAAGAAGGGGGGATTAGATCAGATTACGATTTTTCGGAGGAAATTATGTGTAGATTTTGGACAATTTTTGGCGGGAAACCAAACAACAAAAGAGAAGGAAATGAAGGTGGAACGGAAAGGAAAATTGAAAAAGAGAAACCATTTTTTTGATTTAGAGAAAATTCTGAAGGCTTGGGAGGATTTTCTGAAATTTCTAGAAGCTCGGGAAGACTTTGAAAATTTTTTCTAGATTTTCAGAAGTTCTGGAAGGTCTAGAAAGTTTTTCTGAATTTTCTAGAAGCTTGGGAAGACTTCTGAAGATCTATGAGATTCTTCTGAAGAATCTAGAAGCCTGTGGAAAGCTTTGAAGACTTTTGAACTTTCTGAAAATTCTAGAAGGTTCAGGAGATCTTTCTAAATTTTCTAGAAGGTCTAGAAAATTATCTGAAATTTTTTGAAAATTTAGAAATTCCGGGATGATTTTCAGAATGTTCTAAAATTACATAAAAGCTTCTGAAAGTCTAGGAGATTTTTCTGAATTTTCTAGAAGCTTGGGAAGACTTGGAACATTTTTCTAGATTTTCAAAAGTTCTGGTAAGTCAAGAAAGTTTTGAAGACTTTTGAAAGCTTCGGAAATTTTTTAAAAGCTTTCTCCAAAATCTGAAATAATTCAAAAAGTTTCAGAAGATTTTTCTAGATTTTCAGAAGCCCGGGAAGACTTGGAACATTTTTCTAGATTTTCAGAAGTTCCGGTAAGTTCAGAGGCTTCTGGAAGCCTTGGAAAAATGTTTAAAGATTTCTTTGAAACTTAAGAGAGTCTGAAATAATTCAAAAGGTTTCAGAAGATTTTTCTAGATTTTCTAGAAGCTCAGGAAGACTTCTAGAAGATTCGAAACATTTTTCCAGAGTTCTAGTAATTCTAGAAAAATTTTGGAGACTTTCTACATAAGTTCTAGAAAGTCTAGAATACTTTTCTGAATTTCAAAAATCCCGGAAAAGATTTCTGCCTATAACTACAGTAATATTTTTTCCAAATCTACAGTACTCCAACTCACCCAAAACAACAACAGTGGCAACTTTCGATGAGAACTGCAATCCGGAATCATCATTAGCGATTACGGTACAATGATACGATCCTTCAACAATATCCTTCTGAACATCTTCAATTTTCAGACTATAATTTCCAGTCAACGGATCGCTGATTAGTGCATATTTTTGACTTTTCTTATCGAGAAGTTTGTCATTTTTTGTGATTGTTCTAGAGAAAAAATAAAATTATTGATTGACTCTAGCCGTCTGACTCTCTCACCTAATATGTCCATGACTATATCGAACCCAAGTGACTTCATAATTAGCGCGATCCGAATAGGTGGCAGTCAATTGACACGGTAAAACCGGTCCAGTTTGGCCTTCTCTCACATAATATGGCTCATCTTGCGGCTCAACGGCAAATACGTCGGAAGAAGATCCGTCTGAAATGAGAAAAAACATTTTTGAGATCAAATTTCCGAGTTTGGGTAATCAGATACTTTCATTGTTTTAGGCGAAAAACGGAAATTTGTTTTTTTTTCTAATTAGAACGTTTTTGGCGCGAAAAAAAAACAGATGTGCTTGGGAACTTTGTAACAATACATTTTCTTGCACCTGCTCTTTTTGGCGGGAAAAATTTTGGATTTTTCGCGCCAAAACTATACTCAAAATTTAGCGCTCAATGAAATTTTGAACGAGATTTTTTAAGCTCAAAAAATATAGCCTAACTTCATAGCTCATTGGAATTTTGAACTAGAATTTTTGAGCTCAAAAAATATAGCCTAACTTCAGAGCTCATAATGAATTTGAACTGGATTTTTTGGGATCTGAAAACTCCAGTTTTTTGAGCTCAAAAAATGCTGAAAATCTAGGGATCATCAAAATTTTGAATCCGATTTCTTAAGGCCAAAAATATAGCCTAACTTCAGAGCTCAATAAAATTTTGAACTAGAATTTTCGGCACCTGAAAACTCCAGGGTTTTGAGCTCAAACCATGCTCAAAATCTAGGGATTATCAAAAATTTTGAACCCGATTTTTTAGGTCCAAAAAATTTAGCCTAACTTCAGAGCTCATAATGAATTTGAACTGGATTTTTTGGGATCTGAAAACTCCAGTTTTTTGAGCTCAAAAATGCTGAAAATCTAGGGATCATCAAAATTTTGAATCCGATTTCTTAAGGCCAAAAATATAGCCTAACTTCAGAGCTCAATAAAATTTTGAACTAGAATTTTCGGCACCTGAAAACTCCAGGGTTTTGAGCTCAAACCATGCTCAAAATCTAGGGATTATCAAAAATTTTGAACCCGATTTTTTAGGTCCAAAAAATTTAGCCTAACTTCAGAGCTCATAATGAATTTGAACTGGATTTTTTTGGGATCTGAAAACTCCAGTTTTTTGAGCTCAAAAATGCTGAAAATCTAGGGATCATCAAAATTTTGAATCCGATTTCTTAAGGCCAAAAATATAGCCTAACTTCAGAGCTCAATAAAATTTTGAACTAGAATTTTCGGCACCTGAAAACTCCAGGGTTTTGAGCTCAAACCATGCTCAAAATCTAGGGATTATCAAAAATTTTGAACCCGATTTTTTAGGTCCAAAAAATTTAGCCTAACTTCAGAGCTCTGAATGAATTTTGAACTGGATTTTTTTGGAATCTGGAAATTCCAGAATTTTGAGCTCAAAATTGCTGAAAATCTAGGGATCATCAAAATTTTGAACTAGAATTTTTTCACTCAAAATATAGCCTAACTTCAGAGCTCAATAAAATTTTGAACTAGACTTTTTGAGCTAAAATATAGCCTAACTTCAGAGCTCAATAAAATTTTGAACCCGATTTCTTAAGGCCAAAAATATAGCCTAACTTCAGGGCTCATCAAAAATCATTTTATAATTTTTTTCCCGCCAAAAATGCTCCAAATCAGAAGCTCAGCAAAATCTGTTCCTCAAAATTTTCCCGCCAAATTCAAGTTCCCTCAAATCTCCCTATTTAGCAAAATTCTTCCCCAGTCCTTATGTAATTTGAAAAGCGGGAGGAAGGGATTACTCGGGGAAGAAGCCAAAATCGGCGGGTGATTTTGTGTGGGTAAATAATCGAGAGGAGGCAGAAAAGCATTTCACGCGTTTATGATTTCTATTTGTTTTCGTGATAACGCTCTCAAAACAATTGAACTTCCCAGAACAAATTTTCTAATCAGAGTTAGCCCAACTCACCAGCTAATAGTTGTGCAAAAATTGTGATAAAAATGAATATGAAAATGGCATTTCGCGCCATTTTTCTGCCCGATTCTTCTTGTTTTCAGCCGTTTTTGTCCAATTTTCTAGTTTCTCTGAAAAAAAAAATGAAAATTGAAATAAAAAATATGAGAAATCGGAATTACGCTTGAGAGAATTGCGTTAAAAAGTGCACAAAAAAATCCTGGGTTGAAAATCGATTAAAAAAGGGGCTTAAGGGCCCAGGCTTATTCAGGCTCAAAAACTGGACTCTTTAGGATGTTAAGGCCTGAAATCTAGACTTATTTGGGCCTAAAAATCTCAAATTTTCTAGCTTCCCCCCTGTATAGAAAAAAAACATTTTGAAATATTCATGACATCAAATTCAAAATTCAAAAAAAAAAAAGTTCCTCCGAAAATCAGAATGCGAAAAGAAGAAACGAAATGTGTGTATATAATAAATTTTGTGACAACATACATAAAGCCAGGAGGACAGAAAAAAGTTGTAGATTTACAACACGCTCATAAATCTTGACACCTTTGTTGCCTGGTCCGCGAAAAATTTTGGCGGGGGAAAATAAATTATCATGGTCCCTATCATCATAAAGTCGAGCGACGCAAGTCGCGAGTTTTGTCCGCAAGCTTCCGGAAACGCGGAAAACCTCGCAAGGTCCTTTAGCTGTCTAAAAACATTAGGGGACCCTTAGCTGTCTAAAAACATTAGGGGCCCCTTAGCTGTCTAAAAAGATTAGGGGCCCCTTAGCTGTCTAAAAACCTTAGGGTCCCCTTAGCTTTCTAAAAACATTAGGGACCCTTACCCAAAATTGGGGTAAAATTCCGTAAAATAAGTTGACCCTTCTCTAAATAAGGTGACCCTACCCAAAATTAAGGTAAAATAAGGTGACCCTTCCCAAAAAACCGTGCCAAAATGGTCCCTCCCAAAAACAAATCATCAAAAATGAGGCAAAAAAGTTTTCCCGCCAAAAAACAACAACAACATAGCATAAATAAAAAAAAAGTGAACACACACGAAACCAAAAAAAAAACAAAACAAAGTGGGAGGGAGGAGAGCTAATATAATAATATACAGCGGGAAGCGAATGAGAGAGAGAGAGAGAGAGAGTGCAGAGAAAAAAAGATAGAGAGAGGAGTGCGGTCCATTCCTTTTTTGACCGAAATGTAATTATTTGGGCGTGGCCTACCTGGGGCCGTTCGTTTTTTTTTTTTGGTGGTGGCTAATTTGGTGGCTGGCACACCTGCCGGAGATTTGTGGTGGATAAATTGGTGGAGGAAATGTGAAATGAGGGAAATTGAGAGGTTTTTTGAGGAAAAAAACATTTCTGGGGGAAAAATTGGCTTCCTGGGTGGTAAATCATAAAGTTTTGTCAATAGGAATGCTTCTTGGGTGGTCCCAATAGGTTCAGAGACTTTATAGAATATTTTTGAAGTAAAACTCTTTGGGTGGTCTTTGAGAATACAGAATAGCTTCTTGGGTGGTCCTAAAACATCCCAAGCTTCAAGGAAAAACTATGAATTTTTGATAAAATGAGTTTTAGAAAAATAAGGGTGGTCTTGGGAAAAAACAATATGGGAGGTCCTTAAAATCTGCAGAAAACTAGAGGTTTTTAAAGGATCATACTGATTTTCAGATTAAAAATAATCAAAAAAAAACATTTTTAAAAATTCAAATTTAAAGGAACAACTTTCAAAAAATATGTCAAAAAAAATACCCAAAACAAAAAAAGGGTTTCCTGTCTGTTTGCAAATTTGTGTGTGTGTTTACTTTTACAACGACACTCCACTCCCGCTTGCCCCCTGTTTAGCGTAAAACGAGAATATTTTCATTTTTTTGTTTTTTTTTTCGGGGTTTCGCTGGGTTTTCAGGAGAAAATCAGTGGATTTTGGTCAATAATTGAATTTTCAGATTTTCTACAAGGCTGGAATTATCGCGGAAAATTCGAGAATTATCGAAGAAAGGTATGGAGTTAGCTGAACTTTTTTCAAAGGTACATGAAAAATTTCAAATTTTCTGATTTTCAGCTTGAAATATTGATGGAAAATTGAAATAACGTGGAGGATTTTGGATTTCTCAGGGATTTCGATAGGGATTTGAAAAATAGAAGCGATTGGTGAGTTTTTTGGGAAGGGATTTTTGAAAAATTGAAAAAAGTTAGGCTAACTCATCAATAATAAACTGAAAAAATGATCAAAAATCTTGCCAAAAAAAAGGGGGAAACATGTGAGAGAAGAAGAAGACAAAACAAGTAATCAATTAAAAAAAAACATTTTTTTTATTTTTTCAAAGGTGAAGAAAAAAAGTGTTCTTCTTTCTCCTTCTTTTTCTAATATCTATTTGTTTGTTTGTAACAAATTATTATTTGTACGTATATATAGATTAATATCAACAATATGTTGTTATATTATATTATACATATATAGAAATATATCTTATCCGTTTTCCCCTTTTTTTTCCATCTTCTCAATTTGATTTAATGCGTTTTGCGTTTCGTTTGAAACGGTAAACAATCTCAAAAAAATTCCTATCGAAAATTTAGAGCTTCGGGAAGCCTTCTGAAGCCTTGGGAAGCATTGGGAAGCCTTGGGAAGCCTTGGGAAGCCTTGGGAAGCCTTGGGAAGCCTTGGGAAGCCTTGGGAAGCCTTGGGAAGCCTTGGGAAGCCTTGGAAAGCCCTGGAAAGCCTATTAATTGAAGTCGGAACAAAAAAGTTAGGTGAAGTTGGGTTTTTTCTTTGCAGTTTAGGGTACTGTAGATTAGGTAACTCTAGATTTGATGTAGGGTTACTGTAGGAGATATGACTGAATTCAAAGAGAAAACTTTTTTTTTAGAAAAAAGTTCTGGATAGAAAATAATTCAAACAAAAAATTAAATTTAAATTTGTTGTTCGAATTACTGTAGCTCTAGAATTACGGTAAAACTGGAATTTTTTGAGCAGATATCTGATGTAAATATTATAACACCACGATTGAAATAACAATAGTTTATTGGCTACATTATAAAATAGAAAGAAAGATAAAAAACAATAAAGTTGAGCTCTTTTATAGCGAGCATTGTGGGCGTTGTGTCAACAACAGTTTACATTAAACTGTTATTGAATCTGACGTGTTGTAATCGTACAGTTGAATTCAAATTGATTGAGAAAGTTGATAAATAATCAACATTCCCGCCTCACAAAATTGAATAGTTGGTTGAGTTGATTGAATTGATGTGGTTGAGTTGAGTGGAACCAATACTAGTGATCTGGTTTGCCACTTTGTTGATGTACGACAGGTTCTGTGCGTGACCATATTGTCGTTTGAGGATTTGTGATATTCGTTTCCTTTGATCGGAATACCACTCGATGTGTTCGGCCATAAATCGTTTATGTCCAGATTGCCTACCCAAGTGTAGGACTTTGCATTATGTGCAGTTTTGTTGAGCTGCCACATATCATGAAGTTGATGTTGAGTCAACTCTCCCCACCACAAAGAGAGAAATTGACATTGTTTTACCTCATCCAGATTCGAATTATCTGAACTGAGGGATCTTCTTCGTAGACCAATAACTACATATCGAACTCGACTCGAATCGTTTAGTGACGGCTTGCTTGGTTCATTATTGAGTGAAATATTGAAGCCTCGGTGTTCAATCATTTCCTTGTCTCCTCGATAATGACTTCTCACTCTCCAATCTCGTTTTCATTCGACGTTACTTCTACTCGTTGGTGTTTTTCGTCCTGCCACGCGGGTCTTCTTCTCGAAATCGACCACCAATTCGGTCGATGCACCATGTAATTATTATACACCACGATTGAAATAACAATAGTTTATTGACTACATTATAAAATAGAAAGAAAGATAAAAAACAATAAAGTTGAGCTCTTTTATAGCGAGCATTGTGGGCGTTGTGTCAACAACAGTTTACATTAAACTGTTATTGAATCTGACGTGTTGTAATCGTACAGTTGAATTCAAATTGATTGAGAAAGTTGATAAATAATCAACATCTGAATTAATGGGTTACTGTGATTAAAAATAGGCAAAAATGCCTTCTGAAGCCTTCTAGAGCCTTCTGAAGCCTTGGGAAGCCTTGGTAAGCCTTGGGAAGCTTTCTGAAGCCGTCTGAAGCACTCTGAAGCCTTCTAAAGCCTTTTTAAGCCCTCCAAAGTCTTCTAAAGCCTTTTGAAGCCTTCTGAAACCTTCTGAAGCCTCCAAAAGCCGTCTGAAGCCTTCAAAACCCTCTAAGAACCCTAGAAACCCTCCTAAACACGAAAAAATTCAAAAGGCTAGCCACACAAAAACTGCGCGCCATAAAAAAGTTTATACATTTTTTTGTTGGGCAGCAGTGTGTAGTGTAGTATCCAGTGTCATTTAAAATGTGTTAATCGTCCAGGGCTGCGCCGCCGCGAAAATGGGCGGAGCTCTATAGCAATGGAATTGAAATGAAATGTCTCATGTTGCAACAATGTGAATCCGGGAACCTTCTTTTTGACCGGATTTTCGGGAGGAGTTTGAGGAAAAAGTGGAAAGCCTGGGGGCCTAGGGGTCTGAGAATCTTGAGAAGCCTAGGAAGCCTAGGAAGCCTAAGAAGCCTAATTTCAAGCCCTGAACTTCAAAGCTCTAAAGTTCTGAATATTGATTGATTTTTCAAGTTTAGAGCAAAAAAAATTGAAAATTAGAGCATTTTGAGTCCGAATATGGCTAGTTTTATGTAAAATTAAAGTTTTTAGAATTATCACAAGTCTAAATGTTAAGTTTTATGAATTGTGATTTTTTGAAGTTACTAGAAGTATGAATTTGAAGTTTCCATGAAAAATGTGATTTTCTGAGTTATTATAAGTCTAAATTGGAAGTTTTTATGAAAGTTGGAGCATTTTGAGCCCAAATATGGTTATTTTTATGGAAAATTGAAATTTGCGATTTTTAGAGTTAGCATAACTCAAAATTAGAAGTTTTTTCTGGAAATTAGGTTTTTCTGGAAATTAGAAGTATGAATTTAAAGTTTTTATGAAAATTGGGTCATTTTGGAGTTATCACAAGTCTAAATTTGAAGTTTTCATGAAAATTGTGATTTTCTGAGTTATCGTAAGTCAAAATTGCAAATTTTTATGAAATTTATGATTTTTAGAGTTCTCATAAGTCTAATTTAGACTTTTCATGAAATTTGCGATTTTTTGAGTTATCATAAGTCTAAATTTGAAATTTTCATGAAAATTGTGGGTTTTTGAGTTATCATAAGTCTAAATTTGAAGTTTTCCACAAGATTTTTAGTTTTTTTGGGTCAAAAATAGCTGTAGAGCCTGAAAATTGAATTTTTCATGAAAATTTGGTCATTTTGGAGTTCCCATAAGTCTAAATTCAGATTTTTTCATGAAAATTGTGATTTTCTGAGTTATCAGAAGTCAAAAATGCAGATTTTTATGAAAATTGGAGCATTTTGAGCCCGAATATGGCTAGTTTTATGTAAAATTGAAGTTTTTAGAGTTATCATAAGTCAAAATTAGAAGTTTTTCTGGAAAATGTGGGTTTTTGAGTTATCATAAGTCAAACTTCCAATTTTCTAAGAAATCTGAAGCTCTGTTTGAAAATTCTTCCAAAAAAACATTTTGAGTTAGATCTGCAATTTTTTCTACAGTACTCAAAATGTTCCTTTAAACCTCTTCAAAAACACAAAAAAATTAAAAAGAACATCAACTTAGATCTGCAATATTTTCTACAGTACTCAAAATGTTCCTTTAAACCTCTTCAAAACCACAAGATAGTTTAAAGGAACATTAGGTTAGATATGCAATATTTTCTACAGTACTCCTCAGCATGTTCTTTTAAACCTTTTAGAAAATACAAGAAAGTTTAAAGGAACATTATTTTCATTGAGTTAGATCTGCAAGATTTTCTACAGTACTCCTCAACATGTTCCTTTAAACTATATATTTTTGGACGCCACAAATGTATGACAACAGCACAAAAAAGTACCAAAAAAAATAATACGTCCTCTCAAGTTGCAGCAAGTATGTATGTATATATATCAAAAGAAAGGAGCCGCTATTAGGGATTTACAATATTTCCCCCCACACATTTTTGTTTTATGACAGGGGGATCTAAAATGTGTAGTAAGCAAACAAAGGTAAAAGGAGGGGGCTGGGGGTATTAACTAGGTTAGGCTTGTGTTGTTTTTTACGCCAGACTGATTTCTGTTGATCTAGATATGTAGATAATGTATAGGTACAGTACTTAGCAAGCTGGGTGGTCCGAGATAATGATCTTATCTTCTTGGGTGGTCCGAGTTCAAAAATCAACCTGAACTTGGGAGATCTCGAATTCTTTTTCGCCACAAAAAATCAAGAACAAATAGGAATTCCCAAAAACGGAATTAAACTAGTTTTTTTGCGAATTTTATTCAAATGAGCACAGTTGGAAACCAAAGTTTTTCCAATTTTCTTTGAAAAAAGAAGAAAAATGTTCTAGTTCTAAAAAGTTACCCAAAAAAATGACCCTGGTTTAATTTAATCCTATCAAAATTTTTTTGTGTGTCCGACATTCAATAGGATTATTTTTTTGTTGTTAATTGAAGTCGGAACAAAAAAAAAAAGTTAGGCGAAGTTCTGGGTTTTTTTGCAGTTTGGGGTACTGTAGATAAGATAATTCTGGATTTGATGTAGGGTTACTGTAGGAGATCTGACTGAATTAAAAAAAAGAAAAATCTTGGATAGAAAATAATTAAAACAAAAAATTTAATTAAAATTTGCAGTTCGGATTACTGTAGCTCTAGGATTACGGTAAAACTGGAATTTTTAGAAAAGATGTCTGAATTACTGTAGATCAAACAGGAATTTTCGGGTTACTGTAATAAAAATTGGCAAAAATGCTTTCTGAAGCCTTCTGAAGCCTTCTGAAGCCTTCTGAAGCCTTCTGAAGCCTTCTGAAGCCTTTTGAAGCCTTCTGAAGCCTTTTAAAGCCTTCTGAAGCCCTCTGAAGCTTTCTGAAGCCTTCTGAAGTCTTCTTAAGCCTTCTGAAGCCTTCTGAAGCCTTCTGAAGCCCTATAAAATTCAAATTTTAAGCAAGAAAAATGTCTGAAAAAATTCTATCTGACCACTCAAAAACTAAAAAGCCAATAAATAAATAAAAATACACGATGCAAAAATAATTATAATAAAAGAAAAAAAAAGAGGAAAATGAGGTGAGGTAGCCAGAAAGAACAAGAAAATAATAAGAACACAAAAAGCGAAGAAAAAAGAAAGAAAAAGAAGAAGAACGAATTTGAAGAAAAGGTGTATAATTGCTGTGTGAAATTATATATGTTACTAACTACCAACAGCCAATCTACAAGAAGAAGAAGAAAAAGATGAATCAAATTTCGAAGATTTTCTTCATTTTTTTCTGAGAGTTTTGGGGGTACTGTAATTCTGGAAGAAGTTTTAGGAGCTCTAGAAGATTCCAAAAGATTCCAGATTTTTTTCTGAATCTTCTAGAAGCCTAGAAGCTTCAGAAAATTCTCTGGAATTTTCTGGAACCCTGAAAAAGCAATTTGTATCTAGATCTAGTCCAGATCTTCTACAGTAACCTCAAATTACTGTAGTTCTTAAAAGTAAAATTTTCTCTATGGAAAATCTGGATTTAAAGTACAGTACCCGGACTGCAAATCTTTGATTCTCGGAATCTTGAAAATTCTATGAATTTTTTAACCAAAAATAACATGTTCCAAAGAAATTGTGAGAAATTTAGATCCTAGGAGTTTTCAGGATTACTGTAGAGAAATTCTACACTACAGTAGGAAATAAATATCCCTGTAAAAATTTATTCAAGATTTTGGGTTTTTAGAAAAGCTGTGAAGTACTGTAGATAATTTCTACAGTACTTTTTGAAATGATGAAACATATAGCTAGAAAATATCTAGGAATATTCAAGGGGATACAGTATAATCTTACAGTAATCCTACAGTATAACCCTACAGTAATCCTACAGTATAACCCTACAGTAATCCAGTCAGTTTTGAACTACAACTCCAAATTTCTGAAATTTGGAAAATCTCGCAAATTTCAGAGATCTGAAAATGTTCAATGAATGTTTCAGAGAAAATTATTTTCAAAGTGAAATTTCAGAAAAAAAGGGTTTTGTGTCCAAAAATCTCGAAAAAAGCCATCAATAAACCCAAAAAAAGGGAACAGCTTATAGAACAAAAATAAAATAAAGAAAGCAACATCGAGTTGGCGGCCGAAAGGTGAGCAAATAGAAAAACTCACAACAGCCAGCAAAAAAAGTGACCGGTAGAGAGAAGGAGATGAGATTTGAGTTTGAACAAGAAGCGAGCGAGCCAGTCGAATGTTGACTTGCTGTGCTCGCCGAGCACAAAACAAAACAATACAAAAACAGCGGGCAAACAATGATTTGGAATAGAAATTGAAATTCGAAAACGAACCGAACCGTTTTGAGCTTTTCAAAAACCAAACACTTTTTTTTTTTGTTTGTTTTGGGTTTTTGGGAAAATCTTGGGAATGCAAAACAGGTTTATTTTGAGGAATAAAAACACATTTGGAATGGGCTAGGAGTACTGTAGTTTTGGGCAGGAAAAAAAAACTGTTACTAGAGTGGAGTACTGTAGTTATACTTGGAAGTTTTTAGGTTTTTGGAAAACACATTTAGCTAAGCTAATCTAATTTGAGGCGAGAAAAACTACAGTACTAGAAGTGAGTACTGTAGTTTACCTTATCTAAAGTTCCAAATTATTTTGTTTCTAGATTTTCAAAATTACTGTAGTTCAAAAACCTAGGTTAAAAATTGCTCAAAGGATTACTGTAGATTACTGGATCTGAGGGAGTACTGTAGATTTTTTTTGAAGATAAAGCCCTCTGAAGCCTTTTGAAGCCTCGTGAAAATCACAAAATTAAATTTTGAATCTGAAATTTTCTTAAAAATTTTCAAAATTCACTATTTTTCACCAAACAAAACTCAAAATTAACGAAAAAAATTCACTTTTTCAACAATTTTTTGAATTTTCTGAATTTCGGATCAAAATTTTCATTCGATATCATTGCTCATTTTTGAAGCCTTCTGAAGCCTTCTGAAGCCCTCTGAAGCCTTCTGAAGCCCTCTGAAGCCTTCTGAAGCCTTCTCAAGTCTTCCAGAGTCTTCTGAAGTCCTCTGAAGCCCTCTAAAGCCTCCCAAAGCCTTCTAAAGCCATCTAAAGCGCTCCCGAAGCCCAGGTGTCAAAAAAACAAATTATTCAATAACCACGCTTTTCTCTCCCCCCACAAACCCTCTCATTATTTCACTCCGCCGATCCGAATAAAGACAAAAAAAAACAAATAAAATAATAATTAGTCTCCTGGACCACCACTCTTTTGTTCACCATTAATCATCTGGCTAGGCTAGGTAGTTAGGCTAAATTTAGCTCGATGTTCCCTTTTCCCAAGGTCTTTTTATTGGTACTGCTGCTGCTACGGTTGCAATTACCTTTTTTGAATAAGTAACTGAATTTTTTGGGGGGATTTATTTTCATTAAATGAGCATAAGACTCTTAAGGTCTTTAAGAAATTTTCTTAAAATTCCTGAATCCTTTTAAGGCTTCTAGGGGCTATTTAAAGATTCTGAAGAACTTGAAAATCTTTTTGAGAACTCAGAGATTTTCAGGTGAACCTTAAGACTGTCTGAACTATTCCTTAAAGCACTAATAGCATTCTTAAGGTTTTTTAAGGTACCTTAAGACTTTTTTAAACAAAAAAAAATGCTCAAAAGTTTTTCGAAGCCTTGAAAATCCTTCAGAAATTTTCTGAAGCCTTCTGAAGCCTAGAAAAGCCTTCCAAAGTTTTCTGAAACCTTCTGAAGCCTTCTGAAGGTTTCTGAATTTTCCTCAAGCATTCTGAAGCCTTCTGAAGTCCTCTGTAGCCTTCTCAAACCTCCAAAACCAATTTTCTCCCCAAAAAAAAGTCCAAAATTCAAAAATTCTCCACATTTTCACATTTTCACAACACACGAAAAAAGGCGCAAAAAGTTGAAAAGACAAATAATAGTGTAATGATCTTGTCTTGACTTAACGTCTCTTGGGACATTTTTTTTTCTTACATTTAGCTTGAAAAAAAAAAAAATGTTTTTCATGGAAAATAGGGAAAATGTCCCAGGGGTGAAAAACATATATAATTGAACTTTCTGGTGAGATTTGATCTGGAAATTTTTTGATGGGTCTGGGAAAATTGAAGAGCTTTGGGAAGCCTTGGGAAGCCTTGGGAAGCCTTGGGAAGTCTTGGGAAGCCTTGAGAAGCCTTGGGAAGCCTTGGGAAGCCTTGGGAAGCCTTGGAAAGCCTTGGGAGGCCTTGGGAAGCCTCGGGAAGCCTTGGGAAGCCTGGTGAAGCCTTGGGAAGCCTTGGGAAGCCTTGGGAAGCCTTGGTAAGCCTTGGTAAGCCTTGGTAAGCCTTGGGAAGCCTTGGGAAGCCTTGGGAGGCCTTGGGAAGCCTCGGGAAGCCTTGGGAAGCCTTGGGAAGCCTTGGGAAACCTTGGGAAGCCTTGGGAAGCTTTGGGAAGCCTTGGGAAGCCTTGGGAAGCCTTGGGAAGACTTGGGAAGCCTTGGAAAGCCTTGGGAAGAAATATTCCTAATGTTTACCTTAGGTAATGGACACTACCCAGGAGGTTTAATACAAAAATCTGTAGTTTGATTTTGAAAAATAAACATGATGGTGGTGGTCGTGAACGCATTTAGGTTGGACTTTGGGTAAATACATAAGACAGGTCAGGAGAGAAACTAGGTGGTCCTAGAGAAAGCTGGGTGGTCCTAAAAGCTGGGTGGTCCCAAAAACCTCCGAAACAAAAAATAAGACAAGTGAGAAAACATAAATCCAGTCAATTGTATAATTGTTCTGGTTTGCTTCAAGTAATCTATCTGAAAGTGGCCAAAACGAACAGAAAATAATTGCTAATTCAAATTAATACATGAAGCGTAGCGTAAACGCGTAGTTATTAGAAGAAAAAAAAGGTAGAAGACAAAATGAGATGAGGTGTTGAAAACAACAAAAGTGAATTGGGAGAGAAGAAGAAGAAGCTGAGGAGGAAATTGAAAAGAAGAAGTTAATACCTAAATTGATGGCACTTTTCGGAAGAAGACTAGCCAAAAAAACTGGAAAATTTCGTGGGGTGAACAAAATGAATGAAATTGGCTTCAATTCTCTTTTTCTCGTGTATGTAAATCCGAAATGACTAAAATGTTTTTGACAGTGAGAATAATTTTGAATTGGAAAAAGTACATGGGAATCTTTTTGGGATATTTTTTGGAAAATTCCAGAATAATTTTTTTGAAAAATTTGATTTTTTGTGAAATTTCTGGTGGATTTCAGATTTTTTGAAAATGAAATATCGAATTTTTTTGAAAAATTAGGAAATTTTTTTGAAACAGTAAATTTTGGGGATATTTCAGGAATTCTCAATTTTTTCGAAAAAATAATATGAATTTTTGAAAGAAATCAATAATTTTCTTGTGGATTTCAGAATTTTAAAGTTTTTGAAAAAATATTGAAATTTTTCAGATGGGATTCTGAAACTTCTGAAGCCTACTGAAGCCTTCTGAAGCCTCCTGAAGCCTCCTGAAGCCTCCTGAAGCCCTCTGAAGCCCCCTGAAGCCTCCTGAAGCCTCCCTGAAGCCTCCTGAAGCCTCCCTGAAGCCTTCTGAAGCCCCCTGAAGCCCTCTGAAGCCTCCAGAAGCCTTCTGAAGCCCCCCGAAAAAAATTTAAATTTAAAATTATTTTTTTTTGAGATTTTGATTTCCTCAATGAATGAATAATTCCAGATTTCTAAAAAAAATCCTAAAATTTAATTTTGAATCTGAAATTTTCTTCAAAATTCACTATTTTTCACCAAAAAAACTCAAAATTAACGGAAAAAATTCACTATTTTTCGAATTTTCTGAATTTCGGCTCAAAATGCTACCATTGCTCATGTTTAAAAAAACTCAGGGAGCCTTCAAAAGCCTTCAAAAGCCTCCTGAAGCCTTCTGAAGCCCCTCCCAAACCCCAAAAATAGAAATTTTACAAAAGTACAAAACGAAAAATGTCCGAAAAATTGTTTTTAAACACCAAACCCAAACACTTATGTGCATACATAATTATTGTGTGCTTTTTGCTCAAGAATTGACTTTCTTACTCAAAACTAATATGCACACTACACTACACTGCATATTATTATTATGTAAACACTTTTCGAACATATTTGTATGTATAAATGGTTTTGGAGCAGGGGAAAGTTAGGGGAAGTTGAGAGATTATTTTGAACTGTATGGGTGGTCTTGGGGCGAACAAATATGGGTGGTCTCATAATTTTTTTTGATTAAAATTGTCTGGGATCATTTGTGAATTGAGAAAAATCATTAGAAAATGTTTGTTTTTGGGTAAAAAATCTTGAGGACCACCCATACAGCTTTATCCAAAATATTTAGGGACCACCCATACAGCTTTATCCAATATATTCAGGGATCAGTCATATTTCTTGAACAGGATTGATTAAAACTGTATGGGTGGTCTTTTGGTATTGAGGACCACCCATACAGCTTTATCCAATACATATATTCTGGGATCAGCTATATTTTTTAAACAGGGTTGGTTAAAACTGTATGGGTGGTCTTTTGGTATTGAGGACCACCCATACAGCTTTATCCAATACATATATTCTGGGATCAGCTATATTTTTTAAACAGGGTTGGTTAAAACTGTATGGGTGGTCTATTGGTATTGAGGACCACCCATACAGCTTTATCCAATATATTCTGGGATCAGCTATATTTTTTGAATAGGGTTGATTTAAAATGTATGGGTGGTCTGAAATGTTAGGTCAAAAACAATATGGGTGGTCTCACAAACTTTTCTTTTCCGGGTGGTCCTTGAAATTTCCAGGATGATCTGTAAAAACTGATTTTTGTACAAAACAAAAAATCACCAAGAGAAGATAATAACGATAAATACTTTCTGGGTGGTCCAAAAAGCTTCTTGGGTGGTCCAGGCTAGCTAGAAATTTTTCATCAGCAAAAACAAGAAGAGCACGAAAATATATGCAAAAAACAAGAACAAGTCGTAAAAACCGGCTCAAAACTTTTCGTTTTTCTCATAAAAACAGCACAAAAAATTTATATGAGTTTACATATTTTTTTCATTCATTTTCAATATAATATTATATATGAGATTTATCCGTTCCTAATATAAATAAACAAAAAAAGGTCCTTTTTGGGACCTAAAAATAAACTTGTTTATAAAATTGGTATAAAAAGGTGGATCAAAACTTTGTTTTTGGCCAACAAAAAAAAATAAAGAAACAAAACTTGAAAAGATGTTTTGAGGGTGAAAATATGGAAAGATGCGAGGCAAAAACAGAGAGATTTTGAAATACGATAACACATTGTGATATATATCAAACTGGAACATCTCACACAGTTTTTCGTTTCGCGCATCGCTTGTTTTTGTGGGGAAGGGAAATTAGGGTCGATTAAAAATAGGATCGGAGTTGCGCCTTGTGAATTTGTCTGTCAAGGAGCCGCGCCTTATGAGCTCATCTGTCAAGCAGTCTTGTGGGCGTCTCTGTCAAGCAGCCATGCCTTGTGAGCTCATCTGTCAAGCAGCCGCGCCTTGTGAGTTTCTATGTCAAGCAGCCGTGCCTTATGAGCTTCCTTGTCAAACAACCGCGTCTTGTGAATTTTTCTGCCAAGCAGCCGCGTCTTGTTAGTTTTTATGTCAAGCAGCAGCGCCGTAAGAGCTTCCCTATCAAGCAACCGCGCCTTATGAGCTTCCTGACGAGCAGCTGTGCCTTATAAGCTTTCCAGTCAAGCAGCCGCGCCTTATGAACTCATCTGTCAAGTAGCCACGCCTTATGAGCTTCCTTGTCAAGCAGCCGCGTCTTATGAACTCATCTGTCAAGCAGCCGCACCGTATGAGCTTCTCTATAATTTTAAAAATAAATTTTCTCTGGATTACTGTAAAAGCTAGAAGGTACTGTAGATTCAACACAGAATTTCCTAATAAAAAAGTTGTTAGGTACTGTATAGAGACCCCCAGGTTACTGTATCTGTTATTAGGAGGTACTGTAGTTTATAAACATAAAAAAAATCAAGAGATACAATTTCAAGTTGAATATTTGAAACTCAAAAAATGTTAGGGTTACTGTAGATTACTGTAAGTTTAAGAATCTTGTAAAAACATTCAGCTAAAATCATATCAAAAACTGGTTTCCGGGTTACTGTAAGTTATCTTAATTCAGAAAAAAATGATTTTTGGATTACTGTAGAGTCTAACACAATATCAAAGATTTCAAAAATATTAGAACCAAAATTAAAATTGGATTACTGTAGACAAGAAAGTACTGTAACAGTGGGATAAAAGTATTCAGAAATTCAGAGGGTTACTGTAGATGTTATAATACTACTGTAGTTTTAAAAATACCAACAAAAAAAAAACAAAACGCAGTTTCAAAATGAAAACCCAGAAATTCAAAATTAAGGATTACTGTAGATTACTAGAACAAAAACATTTCAATTCAAAAAAAGTATCAAAAACTGATCTCGGGTTACGGTAGAGTCCAACTCACCAACCCTTTGCGCAAAAAATGATAAAAGTAATAATGACCACCGTCTTCCTTTTTTCTTTTCTCGTTCACTTCTCGTAACTCTCACGGGGTGATCCGCAAAAGATTTTGAACAAACAGAAATTTGCGAAATGATTTGCGAAATGATGACCATCAAATTCTCACCACCTAAAAACAATATCAACACAAATGCGCACGATTTTTGTTTGGGTTGAGAGAGAAAAGCAAAAAACTGTTGTACCCGGCTCGAAGCTGAGCTCGAAGGGCTCAGCTCAATTTTTCGGGGCGAGAGCACACGGGATATTATTTGAAGATGAGCAATTAGTTGGGCTCACTTCACAGTTGAGTGTTACAACATGTTTTGTTTTTTTTTTTGGGAGAAGTACATGAAGTCAAGAGGTTTTTTTGGAAATGATTTGGGATGAAAAAACTTCCTTGTTGAGATGATTACATAATTTTGGTATTAGAAAGGTTTCGGAGGATTTCTGAAGGTTTCTGAGGCTTTCTGGAAGCCCTCTGAAACCTTCTAACGCCTTCTGGAGCATTCTGAAGCTTCTAAAGCTTCTAGAAGCCTTCTGAAGCCTTCGGCAATCCTCTGAAGCTTCCTGCAATCATCTGAAGCCGTCTGAAGCTTCCTGAAGCCTTCTGGAAGCCCTCTGAAGTCTTCTGAAGTTAGCGAAACTTGGATATGTGAATTTTCTGACTGAAAAAGTTACTTTTTCATAAAGTTTTGAACAAAATTTTGGTTCTAGAATTTTTAAATTTTTTTGATAACAACACAAATTTTTTTCCTAAAAAAATTTATCAATCGAATTTGTTTTTTTTTTGAATTTAGGAAAAAAATTAAATTTTTAAATTAAATTTTGAATTTGAAATTTTCAAACTTTCAGTGTGAGAAAATCGTTTTTTTTTTCCTAAAACACAAAATTTTCAGAAAAAAAATCCAGAAATGAACGCCTTTAGAATTTCAATCTCAAAAAAATGTCAAAAACAAACATGAACACGTTTCAGAATAAAAAAAATATTTCCGGGATTCTGAAAATTTTCAAAAATCAATTTTTAATATTAAAAAGATTCATAGAGCATTCTGAAGGCTTCTGAAGCTAACTGAAGCCAAATGGATTTTTCTGAAGCCTTCTAGATCTCCAGATGGCTTCTAAAGCTTCCTGAAGCCTTCTGAATTCTTCTGAAGCGCTCTCAAGCTTTGTGAAACCTTCTGAAGCCTCCTGAACTTTAATAAACACCTCAAAAATTGTAACTTTTCAAAAAAAATTGTAACAAAAAAATTGTAAACTTTTTCAAAAATTGTAACTTTTTTTGTGAACCAAAACTTGTAGCTCAAAAAAAAATCCCTCTTTTTTTTTTTCCCCAAAACGTCATCCAAAAATAATTATTCCAAAAAGCAAGAAAAAAAAAACAAAAGAAACGCACTTTTAATTATTTCCGGGTTTTTCAGATTTTTTTGAAATAGGAATTTTCAATTGAAAACTACTGGAAAATCATGAGAAAACCAGGGGGATTCTTGAAATTTCAGTGAGGAAAAAAAATATTTACCAAAAATATTCCAGAAAAACATTTTCAGCTGTTGTTTTTTTCTGTACAGAAATCGAATCAGAATATTTTTCCAGAAGTCGTGTTGTTTTTTTTATTTTTCTGCAAGAAAAATGCTCCAGATGGCTCCAGAAGGCTTTAGAAGACTTCAGAAGGCTCCAGAAGGCTTCAGAAAACTCTGGGATGCGCCAGAAAGATTCAGAGAGCTTCAAGAAGCTTCAGATGGCTTCCTGAATCTTCAAAAGGCTCCAGAAGTCTCTAGAAATCTTTATCTGCAAAAAAAAATACATTCAGAAGTCTTATTTTTGTTTTTTCCTCATCTCCTATTTTCAGAATAAAAATTATTCTGAAGCCAAAAAATTTTATTTTCAAGTGTTTTCAAAATTTCTCAAATATTTCCGGCTCTGTTTTGAAGGCCATTAAAAATTTTCCGGAAATTTGGCGGGAAAAATCTGAGAGCTACCGTACTCTTTTATTTTTTTTTAAGTTTTTCTTCAGCAGCCAAAAAAACGTTGTCGTCACTAATTCAAATCCAATCCTGGGAACTCTCTGTGAGCCACCGAAGAAAAAAAATAGAAAAATAAATCTTTGCTCGAATCTTCTTGGGAAAAATGTTCCTTTAATGAAGTGGATTCAGAATTTTTTTTTCACTTGATTCGATTTTTTCTTGAAGATTTTTTTCATTTTATATTTTGAGCCACATTTTGCTCCATTTTTGCTCGAGAAGCCTAAGAAGCCTTCTAGAGGCTTGAAGAGGCTTTAGAGGGCTTCAGAAGGCTTCTAAAGGCTTTTAAAGGCTTCTAAAGCCTTCTGAAGCCTTCTAAAGCCTTCTGAAGCCTTCCGAAGCCTTCTGAAGACTTCTGAAGCCTTTTAGAGGCTTCTGGAGGCTTCTGAAAACTTCTGGAGGCTTTTGAGATCTTCTGAAACCTTCTGGAGCATCCTGAAGCCTTCTGAAGCCTTCTGATGCCCTGTAAAGCCTTCTAAAGCCTGCTGAAGCCTTCTGAAGCCTTCTGAAGCCCTAGAAGCCCAAAAAGCCTAAGAATCCTGAGATGCTATAATTTTTCTTCCAAAAAAAATTGCTTCCAAAAAACAAATGAGCATAATTAACCTGATTAATGTGTTTTTCCGTCCAAAACAGAAATTCTTCTGGCCAATTTTTTGGGCGTGCCTTGAAACTATATACATGCCCATTTCAGTGGTGGATTAGCCTTAGTCAAAGCCGGCCAAAAAATTGGCTTTGTTATTTTTTTGCTTTGCGTTTTGCTTTGGCCAAAGTCAAGCCCCCTCCCCCTATTTTTCATTTAGAGAAAATTCTTCTTTATTTTTTTATTCAATGTGTTTTTTTTTCTCATTCTTCTGAGATAAAGTACTCAATTTCCTTTTTTTTTTGCCCGTGTGACTCAAAACAAACAAAACCTTTTATTCTTATTTTCATTTATTTTTTCCAGAAATGACTTTTCTCATTTTTCTCTTCTTGGTTTACTGTGGCGGAATTCAAGCGTTGAGGTGAGTTGTTGGCAAAAATTTTTCTGAATTTTGAAAGTTTAAAGTGGCTGATTTGATTTTTTTCGAGAGGAGACAAGATGGATTTTGAACTCTTCTGGAGCTTTTTGGAATTTTCCGAAGCCTCCTGGAGCCTTCTGAAACCTTCTGAAATTCATTAGAGGCTTCTGAAGCTCCCTGAAGCGTTCTGAAGTCTTCTGAAACCTCTAAGATTCCTAGGCTAAATCTAGGGTTACTGTAGTCAAATAAAGATCCCAATCTAAGCCTAAAGCCTAAACTCAGGCTTAAGCCTAATTTGGAAGTTCAAATCTACATTTTTGAAATGATCCTGATCTTGAGCATAGATCTTTTAAGATTCGGGGATTCTTAGCCTAAAAATCAACTCAATTTTCAAGTTCAAATCCAAATATTTTCAGCTCAAGAATCGAAAACCTTGAAAAATTAAAATTTCTAGTGACGTCACAAGAAAATCCAAAAAACATTTTCTAATTAGTTTCATTTTTCTAAATTTAACATGAGTAATCTGAATTGTTTTTCGACATTTTTCTTTTTTTGAGGCTAAGAAGCCTTAAGGCCTTCTGGAGCCTTCTGGAGCCTTCTGGAGCATTCTGAAACTTTCTGAAGCCTTCTGAAGCCTTTTAGAGCCTACTGAAACTTTCTGAAGCCTTCTGAAGTCTTCTGAAGCCTTCTGAAGTCTTTTAGAGCCTTCTGAAGCTCCTGGAGCCTTCTCTGAAGCTTCTGAAACCTTCCGAGGCTTCCCTTAACTTTTTAAGGGCATTTTAAAACCTTCTGAAACATTCTGGAGCCCTTTAAAGCCTTCTAAAGCCTTCTGAATCCCACAAATAATTTTTTCAGCAAAAAGTTCGATCCGGAAGTCAGCTCATATTGGGGACCAGAAAATGCGAAGCGATTCGACCCCTACGCAAAACGCTTCGATCCATATACCAAAAAATTCGACCCACTCTCAAAAAAATTCGATCCAATGTTCAACAAACGTTTCGACCCCTACACCAAGAAATTCGACCCCACCTTCGACAAAAAATTCGATCCAATGTTCGACAAACGCTTTGATCCCCTGTCGAAACGTTTCGATCCATTCAGCAAGCGATTCGACCCGTTCTCATCGCTCAACCCATTCACAAAACGTTTCGAAATGTTGGAGAAACGTCAGGATTCTGGAGCACCGTATGTTCGCAAATTTTGGATTCATCATTTGGATCAATCGAAGCGCAATATTATTGATCCACAAGCTTTTCAGATTGGGTTTGGAAGAAAATAATTAAATGAAACTCTTTTTTTTGGGCTTTTTTTGATTGTGCAAATTGAGATTTTTTGGTGGTTTTTTAAAACATTTTTAGTCGGATGATGAATAAATGGTTCTGTGTTGATAATTTTCAGATTTTGGGATTCAGAAGCTTCAGGGAGCATCGGAGAGATTCAGAGGACTTCAGAAGGTTATAGGAAATTTCAGAAGGCTTCAGAAGATTACAAGAGGCTTCAGAAGGCTTCAAAAGTCTTCAGAAAGCTTTCAAGAAAAGCTTCAGAATGCTTCCAGGGACTTCAGAAAGTTACAAGAGACTCCAGAATGCTTCCGAGGACTTCAGAAGGTTTCAAAAGGTTTCAAGAAGCTCCAGAAGGTTTTCAAGGGCTTCAGAAGGATCCAGAAAGTTTCTGACATGTAAATTTTGAAAATTCAAATCCAGTTTTCAGAAATTTCTAAATTCCATAATTCCAACATGCTCCAAAAATGCGTCAACAATTATTTGCTGACGTATTTGTGGTGCTCCTAATCATTTTCAGATGAAAAATATCATCTTGTTATTCACCTTAACACATCTTTGCTGACGCATTTCTGGTGCTGACGTCATTTTAGAAATTCTTGAGAATAATCGTAATTTTGTAGTAGATCAAAAATATTCCTCACCTGACGTTTCACTGACGCATTTCTGGTGCTGACGTCATTTTAGAACAATTGTGTTTAGAGTCAAAATGATTGTAATTTTTTGAAGAAAAAACAGTTCAAAATTAAATAAAAATCACATTTATGAAAACTTAAAATATTCGCATTATCAAATATGTATATAAGTTAGCATAACTCGCAACCACGATTCTCGAAAATCCACAAATAACTCAAATTATTGGGCGTCTTGATGTCGTCTATCATAACAATCAACACATACGACCATACAAATCGGAAAAATCGTACATAAGAAGATAATGATCAAGAAAACCAACAATACTAGATAATCTTCCATTGAAATAAAAATATTCGAAAAAGTTGGAAAAAGTTAGGTGAAGTAAAAGACTGAAATTATTTGGTGATGATAATTTTTATTTTATTTTTTAATGAAAAAATATGCTCTTGGGAATTCGGATCATTTTTGAGAATAATTCTCTGAAGAAGGAAAATGTCTCTAGAGCTGACTAGGCTTTTTGAAGCCTTCTGAAGCCTTGAAAAGCCTAGGGAAGCCTTGGGAAGCCTTGGGAAGCCTTGGGAAGCCTTGGGAAGCCTTGGGAAGCCTTGGGAACCCTTGGAAAGCCTCGGAAAGCCTTCTGAAGCCTTGGAAAGCCTTCTAAAGCCTTCTGAAGGCCTCTGAATCCTTTTAGAGCTCTCTGAAGTTCTCTGAAGCCTTCTGAAGCCCACTAGGCCTTCTGAAGCCCTCAGAGGCTTTCTAAAGTGTTCAAAAGCCCCTTGAAGCCTTCTGAAGCCCCATGAAGAATTCTAAAGCCCATCAGGCCTTCTGAAGTCCGCTGAAGCCTTCTCAAGCCCCTTCAGCCCCCTGAAGTCTTCTGAAGCCCAAACATTTCAGATTTTTCAAATTTTTTTAAATTACAAGATTTCGCAACAATAATTTCCCACTAGAAAATTGCCTACAATTTATTTTTTCCCATTTTTCGCATTTTTTTTCACCAAAAACCCTAACATCTGTAGATTTCGCAATAGACATTTGTCTTTTTTTCCTGTTTTTTTTTTTAATATGTTTTTTTCTGAACAGATACTTTCTAAATTCAGAACTATTTTCATAGGTGACACATTTTTTACCAAAAAAATAGAAAAAAAAATTTTTTTATGAATGACTCACAAACTTTTTTTTTCTTTGAGGTTCAAAAAAACTTTTTTTTTTTGATAAGGAAAATTATGTCAAATTTTGAATTTTTGAATATTTTTTGTTTCTCAGAGCTCCATTAAAAAAAATTTTCAACATTTTTTTTTTTTAAAATTTGACCACCTGCGCAAATATCCAAAAATAATTTTGTATTTTTTATTTTAAAAATATTTTTTTTTCTGTTCACAAACTAGTTTCGACAATTTCCAGTTGATAAGATAGAAATTTTCTGGAAAAAAATATAGATTTATTTTTTTTACTTCAAAAAACATTAAACTAATATTTGATGTTTACAACATTTAGAAATATTAAAAAATACTTTTTTTGGAATTTTCTAGGCTTGGAGTCTCTGTTATTTATTTTATTTTGTGTTAAGAAAATCATAAACTTTGAGAAAAAATTTTACAGATTTTTATAGATTTTCATTATTTTTTTTGCTGTACAAAATTCCTTTTCCCAAAAAATCCCACAAAATTCTCATTATCAAAACAAAAACCAACCCTATCCAACCGGAAAATCTCAAAATTACACAAAAACATATTATTATTCCTCTCTCTCTCATTCCCATCAAATTACTTACTTTGTATACATATATTCATCTTTTTACCCCTCGCACTCTCTCATTTTCTAACACTCTCTCGCTGATTTTCTTCAATGAATCTCAACATATTTTTTGACATTTTCTAGTAGAAGAAAGGATCAATTCTTTATTGATTTTGATTTTTCCAGTTTTCTAATAAAAATTATTGCTCCACATTTTTTTGTTGAAATTTCAAATTCTAAAAACCTGAAAATCTAACTTGAAACTAAATTGGATAGGTTTTTTATAGTATGTCCCTTTAAACAACCTAGTTTTTTTGATAGTTTTGTGTGTTTTTGTACAGGATTTTCACGCAAGGTCTTCTGAAGCCTTCTGAAGCCTTCTGAAGCTTGTTAGAGTCTTCTGAAGCCTTCTGAAGCTTGTTAGAGTCTTCTGCAGCCATTTGAAATCTTCTGAAGCCCTTTGAAGCCCTCTAAGGCTGTCCAAGGCTTTCTGAAGCTTTTTAAAGCCTTCTGAAGCCTTTTGAAATCTTCTGAAGCCTCCCTAAGCCTTCTGATGGCTCCAGAATTCTTCTGAAGTTTTTTGAAGCTTGTTAGAGCCTTCTGAAGCCCCGAGGCCTCTCCAGAAGCTTCCTAGAGCCTCCGAAAGCCTTCTGAAGCCCCGAAGCCTTCCCGAAAGCTCTCCAGAACCTTCTGAAGCCTCCAAAAAAGATTGAAGTTGAAAAAAAAACACATCTTCAATCGAAAATCCAGTTCCTTATATTGTTTCCTAAAAATTCAGGCAAAATCCAAATTTTTTTCTATTTTTTTAGTTACTCTAACTCTTCACAGTGAAAATCTTTTTTGAAAATTTTCCCGAAACCGTTTTTTTATGGAAATTTAGTTCGAAAATGCTGAAAAAAATTACAGCTTCAATCAAAAATCCAGTTTCCTTAAATTTTTTCCTTGAATTTCAGTGAAAAATCACATTTTTCATTAATTTTTTCTAGTTTTCTTCTCAAAATTCCATATTTAATTTCAGTCAAAAACCACTTTTTTTCATTTTTTTCAGTTTTCTTCGAAAAATATCTCGCAGTTTAGTTCGAAAACACTGAAAAAATTATCAAAAAATCTAGTTTTTCTATTTTTTCCTATGAAAAACCATATTTTCTAGTTTCTCCTCAGGAATTCCAGACAAAATTTCAGACAAAAATGCTGAAAGTCATCAGAATTCTAGTTCCTCTAACTATATTCACCAAAACCATGTTGTTTCTATGTTGTTCTCCTCTTGCCCGTTCCAAATTACTCATATGTGTCCTTCTCTCTCTCTCCCCCTCGCACTCTCTCACCTCTCCACACTCTCTCATCGCATATGCGCGTCCTTTCCCTGTGAACACACACCACTTGTGTCTGCATTTTTTCGTCGCCGTGTACCTCTCATTTTTTTTGTTGTGTTTTTGTGTTTTATATTAGTCATCGCACTATTTTTTACCTTTTTTTCTAAAATTTTTTAGATGAGTTAGGCTAACTTTTTTCAGCATCACCAGAAAATGACGGAAAATTCGCGACGGGGTCGATTTTTTGGCGGTGGTGGCGGCAAGAAAAATGTGTCAAATTTGAGCGATTTTTTGAGTCCTGAAGAGGTAATTTTCGCGCCAAAAATATATTTCAAAAATCAATCAATAATTATTTCTTCCAGGGTAATCGAGTTGGACTTCCGCCAAATATATTCGCCTTCGATAGCGATCCAACAGCACGGACTTTTATTTTTGGGACCATTGATAATGAAGTGATTCTATATAAATCGCCGGGAACTTCGATTGCCATCAAATTGGACGATGTTTTGATAATGGATGTCAGATTTTTGGGAGAGGATACGATTTTTGTGCTTTGTGAAGAGGGAATTGTTATCAAGTTGGAAGTTTGTGGTGAGAATTTTGGGAATTTTCTGATAGAACTTTTTACGCTGATCAAAATGCTGTGAAAATCAGCTTCTGAGCTCTGCCTGGAGGCGAGAAGGCTTCAAGAAGATTTAAAAGACTTCGGAATTCTTCAGAAGGCTTCAAGAAGCTTCAGAAGACTTTGGAAGCTCTATTTGAGCCTAGAAAATGAGCCCTAAAAATTGGTGATCAGATGGTGTATTTGGTAAGTGCCCAGATTCCGAATTAGAAGGTCGCGGGTTCGAGCCCACCTAGTGACTAGGGGGCTATGTTTGAAATCGAAAAAAATAGTCGCCAGGGGTACTCGAACCCGCGACCTCTTAATTGGCGATCTAGAGACTTACCAGCTACACCACCAATTTTCAGGGCTCATTTTCTTGGCTCAAATAGGGCTTCTGAAGGCTTCTGAAGCTCTCTGAAGTCTTCTGGAGAATCCTGAAGTCCTTTGAAGCTTCCTGAAGCCTTCTGATGCTTTCTGAAGCTTTCTGAAGCCTTCTGAAGCCTCCAGAAGCATTCCGAAGACTTCTGGAGCTTCCTGAAGCTTCTTGAAGCCTTCTGAAGTCTTCAAAAACCTTCTGAAGCCTTGAAATGCTTTCTGAAGCTTTCTGGAGCATTCTGAAGCGTCTTTCACCTTTCTGAAGCCTCCAAAAACCTTCCAAAGCCTTCTGGAGCTTTCTGAAGTCCTCTGAAGCCTTCTGAAAATTTCTGAAACTTCTTGAAGCATTCCAAAGACTTCTGAAGCTTCTGAAGCGTTCTGAAGCTTTCTGAAGTGTTCTGGAGCCTCCTGAAGCTTCTTGAAGCCTTCTTGAAGCTTTCTAAAGCCTTCTGAACCTTCCTGAAGCCTCCTGAACCTTTCTGAATCTCTCTTCAGCTTGTTTGAAATAAAAAAAATAGTCACCAGGGGGAATCGAACCCGTGACCGCTCAATTGGCAATCTAGACACTTACCAGCTACACCATCTGATTTTCTTTTTTCTCGGCTCTCCCTGGTGCTTCTCAGCATTTTGAACAGCGTATAGAGTTCTATGAGAGTGGATTTTGAAAAAAAAAATAGGATTCTGAATCGAACTCGGACAGAAATATATTTTTTTGGCGCCAAAAATCAAATGAGCTCCTCTTCAACCCACCAAAATCCAAATTTTTCCAGAAAATGCACTAAAAAACGTTGGAACCTGCACAATTCCCCTCGAAAACGGAACACTAATCGATTGGCGCGTTTCCGATGTTCAAACCCTGCGAGACAATACATTTTTATACACTGCCGTCAAAAATGAGATCTTCCGAATATCCAAATCCAACCTGGCAATCAAAGTATTCGTCACAAAAGATGATTGGAATCGCGCTTTTCAATTTCTCGACGAATCAATCGATAAATCGTGTCGATGCATTTTGACAAGTGCCAAAAATCCCGAAAATATGCTGCTTGTTGGACCAGATGGTTATGTTGTTAGATGTCATGATGGAAAGTTAGAGGAAGTTGTCAGAATGCAAAATGGTGATGGGTCGAACATAAGGCAACTTGTTTGGGATTCTGATTTGTTATCGATTTATGGAATTGCGGAAAATCATAAATTTACCAAGTGGAATGTTCAATTTCCACATTGGCATTCGAGATTTGATATCAAGGAGATGGAGGGTTTTGCGGCGGATTTTAAAGAGCCTTTTCCGACGGATACCATGTTTCATTTGACTGTTTTGAAGGATGTGGAGTGAGTTGTGGGAAGTCTTGAATCTAAAAATGAATTGGGGTTTCTTCAGAAAGCTTTGGAAGCCTTTAGAGAGCTTCAGGAGGCTTCGAGAGGTTTCTGAAGCCTTCTATAAGTTTCAGAAGGCTTTCAGATATTCTAGAAAGCTTCAGAGAGCTTCAGAAGGTTTTAAAAGGCTTCAGAAGCCTAGAGAGAGCTTCAGAAGGCCTTTGAAGACTCTAGAAGGCTTCAAAAGGCTTCTGGAGCCTTGAAAAAGATTCAGAAGGCTTCCAGATATTCTAGAAGGCTTTGAGAGGCTTCAGGAGCCTTTAGAGAGCTTCAGAAGGCTTCGAGAGGTTTCCGAAGTCTTCAAAAGGCTTCAGAAGGCTTTCAGATATTCTAGAAGGCTTCTGGAGCCTTGAAAAAGATTCAGAAGGCTCTCGGATATTCTGGAAGGTTTTATGAAGCTTCAGGAGCCTTTAGAGAGCTTCAGAAGGCTTCGAGAGGTTTCCGAAGTCTTCAAAAGGCTTCAGAAGGCTTTCAGATATTCTAGAAGACTTTAAGATTTTCTAGAAGGCTTTAAAAAAGCTTCAGAAGGCTTTCAGATATTCTGGAAGACTCTAAAAGACTTCTGGAGCCTTCAGAGAGGTTCAGAAGGCTTTTGGAGACCTTATAGGGCTTTAGGTACCTTTTGATTCCTTAAATCAATTATTTTCTGAATTGTTCGCTCTCTAAAAAGGTTCCAGATGGAATTTTGCTGAAATTCAGAATTTCAAGTTCCGATCCATCAGGGATTTTTTGAGATTCGAAAAAGGCTCATTTCTGAAATTTCCAAGAAAAAATTCAAGATTTTCATACAATTTTGAGATCCAAAAAAATCTGAAAATCGAATTTTGTTTGATTCAGAATCGATTTTCTCAAAATTTAAAAATTGTGAAACCTCGTGAAGCCTTCTGGAACTCCTTGAAGTCCTATAAAGCTCTCTGAAAGTTCCTGAAACCTCCTAAAGCCTCTATTGGCCTTCTGAAATTTCCAGAAGCTCTCTGAAGCCTTCTGAATTTTCTTGAAGTCTTCTGAAGCCTCCCAAAACCTCCTGAAGCCCACAAAATCTTCAAAATTTCAGGAACAACGACGATTTCATCGCCTATCACGGTGGAAAAAGTGAGCACAGCTCAGACGAACTAAACACCATCACAATTCGCCAAGGAAATCGAGTCGCCAAATTTGAACACGCTGGAGCAATCGTAGCAATTCGAGCTTTTGATGATATTCCATCCGATCCAAAACTCACCAAAAAACAAGGCATTTTTGTAGTTGTCACAAGTAATGAAGTGATTTCGATCGATATGAACACGTGGAAAATTATGAGGCCAATGTATTTTTATAATGTGAATAATACCGAATTGACTTGCCAATTTCGAGCGTTGGATGTTGATGAAAATACGTGGATGAGATTGTTGGAGGTATTTTTTGATTGGGATTTTTTTCTGAAGATTTTTAAAGTCTTCTGAAACTTTCAAAAACTTTCTGAAGCTTTCAAAAGCCTTCTGAAGTCTTCTGAAGCTTCCGGATGCTTTCTGAAGCCTTCTGAAGGTTTCAGAAGATTCCGGGAGCCTTCTGAAGACTTCCGAAGCTTTACGATGACTTCTGAAGCCTTCAGGAATCTTCTGAAGCTTCCCAGTAGATTTTTTAAAACCAGATATTCGCTCAAAAAATGTTTTATGATCAGAATGAATCTTGAAAAAGCTCCAGAAGCTCCTGTATTTAAAAATTATTTTTTTTTTCTGGATTCTAATATATGTGAATATTTTTGACTTACAGTAAGTTGAATTATTCAGTGAGGATTTTCAAAAAATCAATAAATTCACAGAGATTTTAATTGAACTCTGAGAATTTCAAGAAGAAAATTGAAATCTAAAAAAAATTAAAAACTAAATCCAAAAAAAATTTAAAAAAAAACAAAAAACAATTTTGAAAAAAAACATTTAAATTAAATTGAATCTCTGAAATTTTCTGGAATTTTGAAAATATTCAAGTTCATTTAAAATCTCCAACTTACAGTAAGTTGAATTATTCAGAAATTGAAAAACCGAAAATTGTTCAAAGAATCTGAAAATTTCGAGAAGAAAATTGAAATTTCTGGAATTTTGAAAATATTAAAAATCATTTAAAATCTTCAGCTTTTCCTTAAAAATCAATAATTACACTTCGGAAAAACCTACACAAAATCTCAGGCTGAAAATAGGTTCTGAAAATCCCTCGCTGTTTTCCAGGCCGGCAAAAACCACTGGACAAATCTCGGCTACTCACTTCGCCCATTTCCATTCCTCAACACCTCAACAACTTTTCCAAACGAGGCAAATCCCGAACATTCGGCATATCGACAAGTTCATCTAACTGGACACAGTTCTGGAAATATTTGCATTTATGCTTCTGGTGGAATTCATATGTATTGTATTTTGGTTATACCAACTTCGGCTGAGTTTTTGGGTGATATTGAGTTGAATGTGAGTTTTTTTCAGAAGCCTAGAGAGCTTGGGAAGCCTATGTGACCTTTTGATTCCTTCTGAAGGCTTCTGGAGCCCTCTGAAGCCTTCTGAAGCCTTCTGAAGCTTCCCAAAATATTCTGGAGCTTTCTGGAGCCTCCTGAAGCCTTCTAAAGGCTTCTGAATCTTAAGATACATGAATCAAGCTGAAAAATTGAAAAATTCCATGTTTTGATCCAGATTTTCAGAAAAAAAAACACTTGAAAGTTTTTTTCTAGAACAAAAATAAATTATTTTGAAAATTCAGAGAAATTCAAATTCAGAATCTCTAGGAAAAAAGTCCAGTCAGAATAGAGTGTAGAAAAAATCGATATTTGAATTCTGAAATTTATTCTGAAGCTTCCTGAATCTTCATGGAATTTTCCGAAACTTTCAGAAGCCTCCTGAACTCTTCTGAAACCTTCTGAAACTTCTCAAAGTCTTCTGAAGCTTCCTAGAGCCTTCTGAAGCCCAGTAAAGCCTTCTGGAGCTTTCTGAATCTTTCTGAATTTTCCGGAAGCCTTCTGGAGCCTTCTAAAACCTTCTAATTTTTCTTGAAGTTTCCTGAATCCTCCTGAGGTCTTCTGAAGCCCAGTAAAGCCTTCTGAAGCCCAGTAAATCTTTCTGGAGCGTCCTGAAGCTTTTGGAATATTCCTAAAGCCTTCTGAAACCTTCTGAATTTTTCTGAAGCCTTCTGAAGTTCTCTGAATTTTCCTGAATCCTTCTGAAGTCTTCTGGATCCTTCTGGAGCCTCCTGAAGCTTCCTGAAACCTTCTGAATTTTCCTGAAGGCTTCTGAAGTCTTCTGAAGCTTCATGCATCCTCCTGAAGCCTTCTGAAGCCATCAATCAATAATTTTTGCAGAGAGGCGATTTGGCATTCTCAAACGATCCCAACAAATCGCTCGAACAAGTCGCTGTTCAAAAAGTCGGCGATTTTGACAATTATTCAGATGAGAAAAGCTTCACCATCACCCATTTATACTTCGACGCCAAAAAGGGTACAGTAATCGCTGCAAACGACGGTGGATTCATTTTATCATATGATATTTGTGATGTTGAATCGACGATGAAAGATGTGAACCCGGTGAAAATTTCGATCACAAAACCATCGATGCAAAATACGAATACGCTGATTCCGAGGAATATGACACGAATTGTTCAGGCTGGTTATCAACCGACGCATAGGAATTTTGATGCGTGAGTTTTTCTTTGAGACCACCCACGAAGCATTACCTCCAATTTTCCAGAACCTTCTTCCAACTCTGCCCAAATGTCCCCGTCACAGCTCTCAACTTCAACTCCAAATACAATTGCATCTCAATCGGAACCGATAGCGGATTCTTTTTCGTCGACCTGAAACATGCAAAAATTGTCAAAAAAGTTGATTTGCATATTGATGAAGGAGCGAGTGAAGTTGCGACATCTTCGAGATCACGACTGAAATCGCTGAAAGAATCGGTGCGACAAACGTTTCGCAGGAAGAAGACTTTCGGAAAGTCGCGACGCGGTTCAAGTCAGTCGAGAAGTCGCAGGTGGAGAAATAGTTTTAGCAAAAGATTGGCGAATTTGGTGAGTGTTAGAAGATCTAGAAAAATTTCTGAATTTTTTTTCAAATTTCTTTGAAAAAATTCCAGAGAGCCCTGGAGAAGTTTTTTCTCTGAAATTTTCTAGAAATTTTCAGAAACTGAAAAAAATTGTCAAAAAATCCTGGATTAATTTTTTGGAAATTTCAAAAATCTACGGAAAAATTTAGGCGGAATTTCAGAATTTAAGATTTTTTGGAGAATCTGAAGTGAGTTCAAAAATCAATTTTTTCAATAAAAAAAATTTCGAGTTGGCCTAGTTCATTGTTAATTTTGATTCATGAAAAAAACATGACCAATTTTAAGATTTTAGGATTTTCAGAAGCTGATTTCAGAACTGAAAAATGTCTTGTAAGGCTTCAGAAAATTTTAAGAGGCTTCAGAAGTCTTCAGAATTCCCAAGAAGGCTTCAAAAGGTCACGAAAAGCTTCAGAAGTTTTCAGAAGGATTCAGAAGGTTCTAGAAGGCTTCAGAATACTTCAGAAGGCTTCAGAAGGCTTGTGAGAATTCCAGAAGTCTTCACAAGGCTTCAGGGGACTTTAGAACTATTCAGAAAGCTTCAGAAGGCTTCAGCAGACTTCAGAAGACTTCAGAAGGCGAAAAAATCATGACCAATTTTTCAATTTCAAGATTTTAAGAAAATTTTTAATTGCAATCTTAAGACAATTTTTGATTTTAATTTTAAGACAATTTTTAATTTCAATTTTAAGACAATTTTTAAGTTCAATTTTAACACATATTTTAAGTGGATTTTAAAAGCTAATTTCAGAACTGAAATTTTTCCAAAGCTTCAGAAATCTTCAGAAGACTTTATAAAGCTTCAGAAAGCTTCAGAAGACTTTAGAAGGTCACTAGAGGTTTCAGAAGGCTTTTGAGAGATCCAGAAGACTTCTGCAGACTTCAAAAAGCTTCAGAAGGCTTGAGAAAATTGCAAAAGGCTTTAGAAAGCTTTAGAAAGATTCAGAAAGCTCCAGAATGCTTCAGAAGGCGTCAGAAGGCTTCAGAAGGCTTTCGGAGGTTTCTGAAGGCTTCAGAAGGCTTCAGAAAGCTTCAGAAGACCTAAGAAGATTTTTCCAGAATCACACAGCTCCAACTCTTCCAACCGAGCACCGAGACGATTCAGCCGTCGGAATGAAGCTCAACAAAACTCAAGTCGAAAGTTATGGCGAACGACAAATCGAAGCCCGCGTCGAACTCGCTCACTCGATCCCAATTTGGCTTGTCACCTGTATTCAATCCTTGCGCTTCCCGCTCAACAACAAATCCGCCGTCGATGATATAATTGCTGTTGGAACGAGTGGCGGAAAGATCCAATTTTTCAAAATTTATGAGGATCACATCGAAGATTATATTAGTTTTGGGTTGACGAAGGTTCATGAATTGCGATTGTCTCAACCGCAAACTGTTTTGACTGTTGGATTGAGTTGTGATGAAGGATATGTGAGTTTTATTGATTTTTGATCTTCAAAAAAATTATCGATTTTTTCTAGTTCTCCGCCTCATCTACAAGATTGATTATTATCACTGATCTTCAAACGCGACTTCATTCATTACCCGGATTTGCGAAAGTTGCGAAATATCGATTGACTGCGATGGAAGGTTTGAAGATTTGTAAAGGAGTTGTTGGCAAATTGAGATCGAGTAAAGGTGAGGATTTGGGATTATTTTGGGAATCTTGAAATTGAGCTGGAATTTTAGCCATAGAGTTGATTTTCAGTGAAAACCTAGCTAAATTTTCAGTCAAAAACACGCTGGATTTTCAGCTAGAAAATTAGCTAGATTTCCAGGTTTGAATGAGCTGGATTTCCACCCAAAAATATTCTAGATTTTCAGTCAAATAATATAGATTCTAAGGTTCAAAATGAGCTAGATTTTCAGCCAAATTTAAGTTAAATTTTCAGGTTGAAAATGGGCAAGATTTTCAGACTAGAAATCAGCTAGATTTTCAGCTAGAAACACTAGATTTTTCAGCCAAGAGCTAGCTAGATTTTCAGAATAAAAACAGGCTGGATTTCCAGTCAAAACCTAGCTAGATTTTTCAGCCAAATTTTAGCTAAATTTTCAGCTAGAAATTGAGCTAGAATTCCAGATTAAAAAAAGCTAGATTTTCAGTCGAATATTCTACATTTACAGTAAACAAGTTGCTAGAATTCCAGATAAAAAAAGCTAGATTTCCAGCCAAAAATATTTTAGATTTTCAGCCAGAAATTGAGCTAGATTTTCAGTCAAACATTCTAGATTTTCAGGTTGAAAATGAGCTAGATTTTCAGCCAAACAGTAGCCGCTTTATGAGATTTTTCCAGTGTTGTTTCTAGACAAAAAGTCTGTCGAATTAAAACCTAAAAATTGAGCTGAAATTTCAGCCAGCAAGTCGATTTTCAGCTAGAAAATAATCTAGATTTCCAGCAAAACCTAGCTAGATTCTCAGCTAGAAATTGAGCTAGATTTCTAGTGAAAAAAGCTAGATTTTCAGTCAAAAACAGGCTGGATTTCCAGTCAAAACCTAGCAAGATTTTCAACTAGAAGTTAGCTAGATTTTCAGCCAAATTTAAGCTAGATTTTCAGCTAGAAATTAGCTAGATTTTCAGCCAAAATATTCATCTAAAAATCTCCAATTTTCCAGATTCAACCGCCACCCAACTCTTCCTGATTCTCCTCACCAACAACGGCAAACTTCGAATCCAATCTCTACCCAATCTACAAGATCAATCCAGCATCAAATTTCTGCGAGACGAGGATCGTCTCGCAATGAAATCGTGTATTCTAACTCCCGATGGACATGCCACACACATTGTACAGTATACCGAATTCCATCGATTGATCATTCAAAAATCACACTTTCCGTGGTCGAATCTGTAATGTAAATCACACACACAGTACCCTAAATTATTGATTTTTTTTCATCTTTTTAATTTCTTGTATCTTTTTTTTTTTTCACGGGTTCACAATTCATCATATTCATTTATTTATTATCGATTTTTTTTTTGTCTTGAATGACGGGAAAATAAATTATTGACGTTTTTTTTGGCGGAATTGCAGATCACAGATTCTGTGGAGCGACTGCGGCGACTTTTTGACCAACATAGCGATCCAGATAATCCGCGTGCTTTTTTAAAGTGGCTCGAACACTTTCGTTTCTGAAAATTTGAGATTTATCGATTTTTGTGGGCTTTCTTGGCTTCTAGAATATTCAGAACGGGCTCCTGGGCTTCTGGAACATTCAGAACGGTCTCCCGGGCTTTTAGACCATCAGGAAAACTCTCGGGGCTTCTAGAAGGTTCAAGGGCTTTTAGATAATTCGGAATGGGCTCCTGGGCTTCTGGAACAATCTGAAAAGGCTCCTGGGCTTCTGGAACATCGAGAGAAGTCTTCTGGGCTTTTAGAACGTTCAGAAAGGTTCCCAGGCTTTTAGAACATTCAGAAATGACTACTGAGCTTCTGGAACATTCAGAAAAGGCTCCTGGGCTTCTAGAACATTCAGAGAGGTCTTCTGGGCTTCTGGAACTCTCTGAAATGTCTTCCGGGCTTCTAGATAATTCAGAAAGGTCTCCCAGGCTTTTAGAACATTCAGAAAAGGCTACTGGGCTTCTAGAACATTCAAAAAGGTCTCCCGGGCTTTTAAATCGTTTCGAACGGGCTTCTGGGCTTTTAGATAATTCGGAACGGGCTCCTGGGCTTTCAGACCACTAGGAAAGGCCTCCTGGGCTTCCAGATGATTCAGAACGGACATCTGGGCTTTTAGAACAATAAAAAGAGGCTACTGGGCTTCTGGAACTCTCTGAAATGTCTTCCGGGCTTTTAGATCATTCCGAACGGGCTCCTGGGCTTTTAGAAAATTCGAAAAGGCTACTGGGCTTCTGGAACTTTCTGAAATGTCTCATGGGCTTTTAGAACATTAGGAAAGGTCTCCCGGGCTTTTAGATAGTTTTGAAAGGTCTTCCGGGCATCAAGAAAATTCAGAAAAGGCTTCTGGGCTTTTAGATAATTCGAAACGGGCTTCTAGGCTTCTGGAACTATCTGAAATGTCTCCTGGGCTTTTAGATGATTTGGCACGGGCTCCTGGGCTTTCTAGATATCATCTGGGCTTTTCAGATATATTCCAGGCTTTCTCGAAAATTCGTAAAATTAAAAAAAAAATCTGAATTTTTTTTCCAATTTTCATTTTATTTTTGAAAATTTTGCAGAAATTTTCAGTTAAACACTTTGAAATTCATTCAAGTTTTTCAAATTTTCTTCATTTTCTATTTTCTATTCAAAAAACAACACAAAATCATTGATTCCCTACACAAACAGAAAAAAACTCTCTAAGATCTCTCAAAATTTTCACTCTCTCGCCTCTCGCTCCCTCTTTTTCTTTGCAATTTTGCCAGAGTTCCAATGTGTCCTCGGTAGTATAGTGGTGAGTATCCGCGTCTGTCACATGCGAGACCCGGGTTCAATTCCCGGCCGGGGAGAAATTTTTTTGTTTTTTTTTCTAAAGAAGCTGGGAAGCCTAGAAAGCCTTCTGAAACTTACTTCTGATAATTCTCCGCAGAATTTCCCTCCTCATTTCTTCTAGTCAGCTCCTGAAATCCAGCAGCTCCACCTTGAACATAATTCCTCAATCGATCAATCTCCACACATTCTTCCATCAGCGAAATTTCCAAGCTCTGAAGTTGCTCCAACTTCTCGCCATATTTCCGGCGAGCTTCCATCAAATTCTTCTCAACTGCTCCAACTTGATTGATCTTGATGTCCAATTCAGAAGCCTCATTTTTGATACGTTTGATGTCTAGATTCCTCTTCGTATAGAACTCATTCTTCTCTTGCTCCAGAAGTTGACGTTCCGTGCTGATTCGAATTAAAAGATCGTGCTGGTTTTGATGAAACGAGGTGATTTGTTTTTCGAGTTGATTTTTTTCGACGGCTAGATTGTCTAGAATGAATTGTTGATCTTCTTTGAATAATTGACGTTCAACTTCGAGTTTTTGAAATTCTTCACGAACTTTCCATTTTTCCTGGAAAAAGAAGATTATTCTGGATTCTCAGAAGCCCGTGAAAAATCTAGAAAATCTAGAAGAATATTTCCAGAAGCCAGAACAAATTTTGAAAAAGCTCTAAAATTTTCAGATTTTTTTGAAACCCAGGAAAATATCTAGAGAGTCTAGAAAAATTCTTTAAGGTTCTGAAGATTCTGAAAAACTCTTAAGGCTCAGGAAATCCTTTCCGAATCTTTTTCAGAGCCTGTGAAAAATCTAGAAGAAGTTTCTGAATATTTCCAGAAGCCAGAAGAACATCTAGAAAATCTAGAAAATATTTCTTCTCCCAAAAAACTCACATTATCAAAACTAGATTTCTGCTTCTTCACAATATCATTCAACTGAAAATTCAATTCATGAACTTTTTTCCGTTCCTCATCAAATCTCAACTGATCTTCATTGAATTTCTTCTCCTTAGCTTCCAATAAATCTTCCCGAAGACGCAGTTGATAATCTAATTCAGATTGGATTTTTGAATTTGAAGATCTACAAATTTTGAAGATTTTTTTTGAGTTAGCGGAACTCTGCACTCACGTAACATCTCCAGCAATTCTTGAAATTGTTGCTGAAATTGTGTCGACTTTATCCACAATCGTCACAATGTCTTGAGTTTGTCCAACTGATGTTGTGAGCCCGTCGAGTTGTCGATTGTAGTTTTGGCTCATTCGATCGAGCTCGATTTTTTGGTCGGATTCGAGTTTTTCGAGTTGCGATCTGGAATGTTTATTGATTTTCTAGGCTATCTGAAATTTTTCATTCGGAAAACCTTGTCTTGCTAAAATCCTAAATTTTCTGAATCCCTATTTTTGAAGTTAAATATTTTTAGATTCAGATTTCAAAACTCACAAAATTTTGAAATTATAAAAAAATTTCTTGAAAATTTTGTGAATTTAATTGGGTGATTCAGGTCAAAAAAAAAATTTTTTAACAAAAATTTTCGATTTAGAAAATAAAAATGAAAAATATCTCGCAGCGAAAATGTTTCAATAAAAAAAATTTTAAAAAAATAGGAAAAAATTTAGTTTTTCGACATTTTCTGAATCAAAAATTTTTGTTAAAAAAAGTTTTTTTTTGAAACTAGACTCTAGTCCACAAAATGTTGCATACTGATCCAAATTGAGCTTAACCCCAGAATTTAGACCAGAATTGAGTTTTTTTTTCAGACTAGAGTCTAGTTTTGAGAAAAATTCAGAAAAAAAATAAAAATAGCCCTAAAGGTACAATTCAATAAATTTCTAAATTCTTCTCAAAACTAGACTCTAGTCTGAAAAATGCTCAATACTGATCCAAATTTAGCTTAACCTCAGAATTTAGACGAGAATTAAAATTTTTTGCAGACTAAAGTCTAGTTTTGAGAAAAATTTAGAAATTTATTGATCCGTAACTTCTCTAGGCTCTCTAGGCTCTCTAGGCTCTCTAGCCTCTCTAGCCTCTCTAGGATCTCTAGCCTCTCTAGCCTCTCTAGCCTCTCTAGCCTCTCTAGCCTCTCTAGGATCTCTAGCCTCTCTAGCCTCTCTAGCCTCTCTAGCCTCTCTAGCCTCTCTAGCCTCTCTAGGCTCTCTAGGCTCTCTAGGCTCTCTAGCCTCTCAATGCTCTCTAGCCTCTCTAGCCTCTCTAGCCTCTCTAGCCTATCTCTCTCTCTCTCTAACTCACACTTGTGTCTCCCTCAATTGCTCAATCTGCCTACTATGATCCTTCTCCAATTTTTCAATCCTCGACTTCCAAATCCTCTCCATATCCTCCTCATCATCCCTCTTCCTTTTTTTCAAATCATCCAACTCCCGATTCAATCGCTCAACTTCAGCTTCAAGTTTCTGAATGCGGCCAGCTTCGAAAGAATTTTCGGTGGTGGGTGTTGTTGGCGCCATTTGTTGTTGTGGTGCTGAAGTTGAAGGTATGGCTGGAGTTTGTGATGTTGAAGCTCTTGGAGCCGAATCGAAGAGATTGCTCAGATTTGCACGAGGTCGTGGAGCTCTGAAATTTTGGATTTTTAGCAAGAAGGCTTCAGAAGGCTTCAGAAGGCTTTGGAAGGCTTCAGAAGTCTTCAGAGGGCTTCAGAGGGCTTCAGAAGTCTTCAGAAAGGTTCAGAAGCCTCCAGAAGCCTCCAGAAGGCCTCAGAAGGCCCCACAAGCACCCCAGGCCTTCTAGGCTTCTAAAAAACTCACGTTTCCGCTGTGGCTGGTCGTGGAGCACTTGAAGCTGTAGAAGTTGCTCCGAATAAATCGTCAAATGTAGATCTTGGTTGTGACGTAGCCGCAACCGCAGGTTTTCGCGATTCTTCCAAAAAACTTACTGTAGGTCGAGGACCAGTTGAGGGCTGCAAATTTATTTTTGAAAATTCACCTGCTTGCACTTTATGAGCTGAGATTTTAGAATCAGGTGAAAATTTTTGTGAGGAAAATTAAAAGGGGGACTTATTAGAAGTTCTTCTGGGAATTTCTGGTTTTTGATTTTGCACTTGAGAAATTCTGAAGCCCTCTGAAACCTTCTGAAGGCTTCTCAGGGCTTCTCAGGGCTTCTCAGGCCTTCTGAAGCTTTCTGAAGCCTTCTGAAGCCTTCGAAAGACTTCCCAGGCCTTCTGAAACCTTCCGAAGCTTTCTGAAGCCTTCTGAAGCCTTCTGAAGCCTTCTGAAGCCTTCTGAAGCCTTGGAAACCTTCTGAAGCTTTCTAAAGGCTTCTCAGGCCTTCTGAAGCAAATTCAAGCCTCCTGAAACCTTCTGAAGCCTTCTGAAGCCTTCAAAAGGCTTCTAGAGCTTTCTGAAGCCTTCTGAAGCCTTCTAAAGCCCTCGGAAGCTTCTGAAGCCTCCGGAAGTTTAGTCCGGAAATTAAATATTGATAAAAAAATCCCACATCTCCAAATTTTCCCACACACAAGTTATCGCAACTCCAAAACTCACATTCGATAAAATTGAAGAAAGCATATTTTTCTGTGGGGCCGGTTTCTTCTTCCCAAATAAAGCGGCATCTAAATCGTCCATATCCTGAAAAATTTTCAGATTAAAGAATCTTGTCTGAAATTTTCAAAAAACTTACTCCTAATAAATCATCAAAACCGTCTTCATCCATTATTCAATCATTTTTGCTAAAATTTCGAAAAAAATCTGGAATTTTCAGCAAAAAATGATAGAAAATAAAAGGAAAATAGAACTAATCCTGAGCAAGAATAAAATAAATAATATAAATATATCTGGGGGGGGGGGCTCCGAGAGCAGCTCTAAAGGAACAAAATATGGGTTGGCATGGAAACCTGCGCGCGGGGCGAAAAAGAGTTTTGCTTGTTTCGCGCGCACTTTGGGAAAACGAGAAGCCAATTAGGGGAGAATAATGGAAAATCGCGGGAATTTTTATGGGTTTTTGGAGATTTTTGGGATCAGAAAGCCTTCTGAAGCGTTCTGAAGCCTTTTAAAGCCTTCTGAAGCTTTTTGGAATCTTCTAAACCCTTCTGAAGCCTTCTGAAGCCTTCTGAAGCCTTCCGAAGCCTTCTGAAGCCTTCTGAAGCCTTCTCAAGCCTTCTAAAGTTGTTAAAAGCCTTCTGAAGCCTTCTGAAGCCTTCTGAGGCCTTCTGAAACCTCCTGAAGCCCCCTGAAGCCTTTTGAAACCTTCCGAAGCCTTCTGAAGCCTTCTGAAGCTTTGTGGAATTTTTTGAAGCCTTCTGAAGAGTTCTGAAACCGTTTCAGAATTTCAGCTATCACAGAATTCTCCCCAACCTGAAAAAAACCTGGCAAAATTCCAACAAAATTTTTTTCTCACATCAAAATTTGTAAAGTATATGTGTATACAAAGAAGAAGAAGAAGGTTAGCAGGTTCTCAAATTTCCAAAAAAAAAAAATTTGGGAACTTTTTTATTTTTGAAAAAAAAAATAATCATGTGATTTTTCTATATGGCTACAAAAAAAATATATTCAAAAAAATATATATTCAAAAAAAAATACAAAATTTATATTTTTGACAAGAAAAAACAAAACCATTCCCTTTCCCCATCCAGAAACATGTTTCTATCTCTCTTTCTCTTCCACTCTCTCACTTCTCCCTTCTCTTTTTTCGCAAATGTTGCAAACGCGCTCCAAAAAACACCTTCCTCCTCGTTCAACTTTTTATTTTTCCATGTGTTTGTGTGTGTTGCCTTTTTTTCCTTTTTCTTTTGTTCTTAGTTATGATAACTCATGTTTTTTTGTTTTCTGAAATTTTCTGAAGCCTTCTGAAGCCTTTTGACACCTTCTGTGGCCTTCTTAGGTCTTCTGAAAATTGTAGAAGCCTTTTCTAGCTTTCAAGAGCTTTCTGAAGCCTTCTGAAGCCCTCTGAAGCCAATTATGGCCTTCAAGAGCTTTCTGAACCCTACTGAAGCTCTCTGAAACCTTTGCTAGCCTTCTGAAGCCTCGGGAAGCTCTCTGAAGCCTTCTTGAGGCTTCTCAGGCCTTCTGAATTCTTCTGAAGCCTTTTGAGGCCTTCTGAAGCCTTCTGAAGCTCTCTGAATTTATCTGAAGCCCTCTGAATCCTTCTGAAGCCTAATTTTTCTCGAAAAAAAGTTACCAAATCCCCAATTTCCCTCTCTCTTCAAATACAAAATCCATAAAACAAAAACTTTTTTCTCAATTTCCCAAATTGTAAATAATCCCCCCACCTACTAGTGTGTACAAAAACAAAAACAATTCACCCAATTTTCCATTTTCCACCACGCGCTCATCAAAAAGTTCAACCTTCGACACGTTCTGTTCGCTCAATTGTCTTTTCAAACAAAAATAAATTGGCGGGCAAAATAGAGAAGACACATAATTAATTATATGGATTTTGGATTGGATTTACCCCCGAACTTTTTTCCAAAGAAAATTGACACTTTTTGAAAACTTCATATATGAATTACTGTAGGATTTTTGTAACATTTTTTCTAGAAAAACTCATTTTTGGATTTTTTTGTTTTCTGTAATCTTAGAGCTACAGTAACCCTTGCAGTCTGAAATTTATCGCGTACAGTATACTTTGCAGTTTGTGGTACAGTAGTCATTTTTGAGTTCTTGCAGTCTGGAATAGTTCAAATACAGTATTATTTGCAGTCTGGAATAGTTGAGATACAGTAATACTTGCAGTCTGGAATCTTTGAGTTATGTACAGTAAGCCTTGCAGTTTGAGGTACAGTAATATTTGCAGTCTGGATTAGTTGAGCTACAGTAACCCATTTGTGTTTGAAATAGAGAGAATATTTCTTAAAAGTTACAGTATCTCTTGCAGTTTGGAATAAATAGGGTACAGTATATTTTGCAGTCTGGAATAATTAGAGTACAGTATACCTTGCAGTCTGAAATAATTCAGCTACAGTATCTCCTGCAGTTTGGGTTATAGTAATATTTGCAGTCTGAAATAATTAAGCTACAGTAACCCCTTGTGTTTAATATAGAGAGAATAGTTAAGTTACAGTATCTCTTGCAGTTTGAAATAAATAGGGTACAGTATATTTTGCAGTCTGAAATAGTTCGGATAAAGTATTTTTTGCAGTTTGAAATAATTCAGCTACAGTAACCCTTTGTGTTTAAAAAGGTTGAACTACAGTAACCCTTGCAGTCTGGAATAGTTTCAATATAGTAACTCTTGTAATAGTTTAGATACAGTAGTATTTCCAGTCTACATAGAATCATTGAGATACTGTAATCTTCACAGCGTTTGAGCTACCGTAACCTTCACAGCAAAAAACAATTTTTCTCTTCTGGAAGTTTTATTTCATTTAATTTTCAAAAGTTTTGGCTCTAAATTCAAAAAATTCAGAAATTCCAATTTTTTCTAATTAGGCTTTTTTTCTTTTGCTTCCTCTAACCCAAATATTTTCCTTGATCTCTTTGAAAATGAAAAAAAAAGCGCATAGAAAAAAACGGGAGAAAAAAACAATAGTAGTCTTGATTACTCCTAATCCGCCCTTTGCGCGGTGTAATTTTTTGTCGTTCGCCGTTCCGAATAACAAAAAATAGTAGTACTATACTATTTTTTCGTTTTTTTTTCGAATTGAATACAATTTTGAAACAGTAAAAAATGTTCTTAATTTTTTTTTCATTTTTTTTGCACAAAAAATAGCTGGCTATTTTTTTACACTTTTTTTGTTCTATTTGCTCTTCCCCAATTAAAAAATTTTTTATTTTTGCTTTTTTTTTGTAATAAGTCTAGAGAATTATGAAATTTTTAATTAAATTTTTTAATTTCATCATCATCTTTCAATTTTGGTGTAGGGTGTGGCACTTGTACACCCACCCAAAACAAAGAAATTAACCAGCTGCAAAAAATTGGAGAAGTGGACAATAAGGTCTTCTTGTTTACATCTTTTTTTGATTTTTGAGAGGTGCCGAAAATTTATTATTTTGGATCAAGTGTTTTCTTCGGCTTCAGAAGCCCTCTGAGGCCTTCTAAAGCCTTCTGAAACCCTCAGAAGCCCTCTGAAGCCCTCTGAAGCCTTCTGAAGCTTTTTGAAGCCCTCTGACGCCTTCTGAAGCCTTCTGAAGCCTTCTGAAGCCCTCTGAGGCCCTCTGAAGCCCTCTGAAGCCCTCTGAAGCCCAGACTTCTTAGGCTCACAAAGAATCATGTGATTTTTTTCAATTTTTTGAATTTCCGATTTTTTTCCTGTTATCAATATGATAAGATTCTGAAAATTTTCGATCTAAAATTTTTTTGAATTTTTGAAATTCTTTTTTCTGAAATTCTGAAATTATTTTTATTCTTCTTCTTGAATTTCTGAAATTCTGAAATTAAATTTGAGACAAAAATCTACAGTACCCCTAGAAATAGAAGAAAAAAAGTTCCAAAAATAATCCGATTTGTCTCTCTGGGTACTGTAGGTTTTTTCGTCAAGGTCAGACAGAAAGAAGAAATTTTTTTATTGGGAGAAAAAAATTTTTGTGCCCAAAAATATTTTCCCAATTCACACCTAAAAGGTTCTGCATACTCATATTTATATATAAAAGTGCTTGAGATCTCCAAAATCTATATATATATATACTTATTTATTTATTTGATCTACTCATCACATTTTCCCGCGCATTTATTTGATCTACAATTTTCATACATATTTATCCCAAAAAATCCTACCAAAATCCCTTTTATGATCATTCCCCGTAAAGAAAATTCAATTTTTTTTCATGACTACTATAATTTCCCTGTCCTATGTATGTTTACAGGAGCTCAGCTCAGAAGGGATTTGGGATTAAAACCAGGGGGAACCTAATGGAGTTTTACTTAGGCTAAGTCGATGTTTTTATTTATGTATGTGACCAGAAGGAAAGAAGAATAATAAAAATAATAGTAAAAAGAACATGGCAAATAGAGAATTTTTCAATGTTTGTTTTGATTTTACTGTTTTATTGGGTCCCACACCTTTTTTTTGTATTTTGAAGCGAAAAAAAAGAACATTTTTTTTTAGTTTTTGAGAAATCTGGGAATTCTGGGAAGGCTTCTGAAGCTCTCTGAAATTTTCTGGAGGTTGTCAGAGCCTTCTGAAGCCTTCTGAAGCTTGTTAGAAATTTCTGAAGCCTTCTGAAGCCTTCTGAAGTCTTCTGAAATCTTATTAAGCCTTCTGAAGCCTTCTGAAACTTTCTAAAACATTCTGGAACGTTCTGAAGTGTTGTGAAGCTTTATGAATTTTTTTTTTGGAAAATTTGAAAAAATCTGAATATTTCAAAGCGATTTCCAGAAAATTCAGAATCTCAGCACAAAATTTACTTATAATTTTTCTTGAGAAAAAAATGGGTTTTCAATTTTTCAAAAAATTAACATGAGCAATTATTTTGGAACCTTTTTCGAAACTTCGAGAAAATCTGAACATTTTTTTTGCGATTTTTAGAAAATTCAGAATTTTCTGACAAATTTTTTCTTGAAAAAAAAATGAATGTTCAATTTTTTTTTGAAATTCGAAAAAAATCTGAATATTTTAAAGCGATTTTCAGAAAATACAGAATTTTCTCACAAGTTTTCTCTTGAAAGAAAATGAATTATCATTTTTTTTTTGAAAATTTGGAAAAAATCTAAACATTTTGAAACTATTTTTTAGAGACTTCTGTATTTCAGCACAAAATTTTCTGACACATTTTTTTCTTGAAAAAAAAATGAATTTTTAATTTTTCAAAAAAATTAACATGAGCAAGTGTTCTGGAACCTTTTTCGAAATTCCAAAAAATCTGAACATTTTAAAGGGTTTTTCAGAAAATTCTGAACTTCAGCACAACATTTTCTGACAATTCTATTCTTGGGGAAAAAAATGAAATTTCAATTTTTGAAATAAAATTAACATGAGCAATTATTTTGGAGTCTATGAAGTCCAGTATGCCCTTTGAAGCCTTCTGAAGCTTTCTGAAGCCGTCAAAAATTTTCTGAAACCTTCTGAAATTATCTGAAGAACTCTGAAGCTTTGTAGAGCCTTCTGAAGCCTCCAAAAATTTTCTGAAACCTTTTGAAGTTTTCTGAAGCCTTCTGAAGACTTCCGAAGCCTCTTCTAAACCTCCAAATTCTCAATTTTGTTATTTTATTTGTAAAAATGCATACATAAATCCGGATTGTATTTCTAGTAATTCAATCGAAATTGAAAACCGATTAAACTGTTTCGCACCCTACTTTTTTCCTCTTTTTTTGTTATTTATCTCATATTCAAATCATGTCAATATGCATGAAATTAAAATAACTTTTTGTTGTATTTTTTTCATTTCGGTTTTTACTTGGAAAAATTTGAAAATTTATTTAAAATTGATTTATGAAACTTTTGATTATGAAAAAGTCATTCTGAATTTTATTGGAAAGTTTTTTCTGGATTTAAAGGCTTCAGACGGCTCCAGAAGGCCTCAGAAGGCTTCAGAAGGTTTCAGAAGGCTCCAGAAAGCTTCAGAAGGTTTCAGAAGGTTGCAGAAGGCTTCAGAAAGCTTCAGAAGGTTTCAGAAGGTTGCAGAAGGCTTCAGAAAGCTTCAGAAGGCTTCAGAAGGCTTCAGAAAGCTTCATGTGATCCCTGCTAATTTTTTCTCCTGCACAAAAAATTATTTGTGTCCGTCCCAAGAAAAAATAAAGTGTCCGAATGTCAGAAAAGTGACTTTTCATTTTATTTATTAGGTTAGGTTAAGAAGAGTTGTTTGGAAAAAGCTTCTTTTTTTTGATTGAGAAGGAACTCTTTTTTTTTTTGCGTGGAAAAAAAATAATTTTTTTCAGAAAAAAACTGAAATTCTTTTTTGATACAAAAAATTGTCTCGGAAATCTCTTTGCAAAACATTTTTCTTCATATCAATTTCAAAATTTTTTTTCTGAAAAAAAAACAATTTTTTTTTGATTTTTTAATAACAGAAAGTTTCACAAAATTTTTCTTGAAATCAATTTTTTGGATAAAATATCCAGGAATCTGAAAAGCTTAGGATTTTGAGGTTCATAGGCTACAGTAACCTTTGAGTACGGTTGTTTTTAAAAATTTTCACAATTTTAGAAGATTCGAACTTTTGGCAGGAAAATTTCAAATTCAAAATCTTGGCGCCAAAAACAATATACAGTAACCCGAGGCTCATTTGATTTCAAAAAACATGGATTTTTCGGGCCAGAAAGGGCTTCTCAGCCTAATTCGGGCCAAAAACCGGAGAAAAATTCTAAAAATGAGAAATTTCAGAATTTCGAAAATAATTCTGAATTTTTTTTAATTTTCTAAGAAGCCTAGTTAGCCTAAAAAGCCTCCTGAAGCCTTCTGAAGTCTTCTAAAGTCTTCTGAAGCCTTCTGAAGCCTTCTGAAGCCTTCTGAAAAATTCTGAAGCCTTCTGAAGCCTAATAAAGCCTTCTGAAGCCTTCGGAAAGATTCTGAAGCCTTTTGAAGCCTTCGGAAGCCCTATGAAGCCTTCGGAAGCCTTCTGAAGCCTTCTGAAGCCCTATGAAGCCTTCGGAAGACTAATAAAGCCGTCTGAAGCCTTCTGAAGCCTTCTGAACATTTCTGAAACCTACTGAAGCCTACTATAGCCTTCTGAAGCTTTCTGAAGTCCTCTGAAGTCTTCTGGAACCTTCTGAAGCCTTCTGAAGATTGATAGAGCTTTCTGGAGCCTTCTGAAGATTTCTGAAACCTTCTGAGCCCATTCTGAAGCCTAATAAAGTCTTCCGAAGAAAAAATTTTCAAAAAAAAATTCAAATTGCCAAAAATTATCTTCCTCTTCCTCCATTTTCCCACCACCAAAAAATGTTCCACCTTTTCCCCAATTTTTTTTTGTGTCTGGTTGATGACAGTTTTTTTCTGCATGCCATGAAATGAATCACTCTCCTCCTCCTCTTTCCCTACATTTTTTCATACTTTTTTTTTGTGTGGCTGCGCAACACATGTCACCCTATTTTTTTTTCGTAGTTAACACACATCTTTCATTTGGATGTTCGAAACCGAAACCAGTGTCTTTTTTTTTTTGAAAATGTAATTTATTTTTTTTTCTTCTCCGAAAAATGTATGTATATATTTTTATGTATGTAAATTAACAGGTGAGAGAAAAAAAAGGAGAAAAAAAAAGATCAGATTTCATTTTTACTAGCCACTGGTCAGTTTGTACTTTTCTTAGGCTTCAGAAGGCTCCTGGAGGATTTAGAAGGCTTCAGAGGGCTTCAGAAGGCTTTTGAGGGCTTCAGAAGGCTTTTGAGGGCTTCAGAAGGCTTTTGAGGGCTTCAGAAGGCTTCAGAAGGCTTCAGAAGGCTTCAGATACCTTCTGAGGGCTTCAGGAGGCTTCTGAGGGCTTCAGAGGGCTTCAGAAGGCTTCGGAAGGCTCCAGAAGGCTTTTGGAGGCTTCAGGGGGCTTCAAAAGGCTTCAGAAGGCTTTTAAAGGCTTCAGAAGGCTACAGAGGGCTTCAGAGGGCTTCAAAAGGTATTGCTCATGTTAAATTTTTTTGAAAAATTGAAATTTAATTTTTTCTCAAGAAAAACGTTTTCAAAAAATTTTTTGCTGAAATACAGAACTTTGAGAATTTTCAAAAATTTCTTCAAAATATTAAGATTTTTACGAATTTTCTAAAGTCTAGTTTCAGATCTCTAGTTTAAGAAGTCTATTTTGAAAATTAGGCTTGAGAAGGCTTCAGAAGGCTTTAAAAGGCTTCAGAAGGCTTCAGAAAGCTTCAGTAGGCTTGAGGGAGCTTCTGAAGAATTCTGGAGGCTTCAGAAGGCTCCAGAAGGCTTCAGAAGGCTTCAGAGGGCTTCAGAGGGCTCCAGAAAGCTTCATCTTCAGCTTTCCCACCCCTCCCTTTAATATTTTCTCTCGCATCGTTTATTTTGACAGTTTATAGAGTTAGGCTAACATGTTATAATTACCGCGCGTACGGGTATCAAATTCCCCCTCCCCCTTTCTTCCCACTTATTTGACCTTGTTACCCTAACTCTTTTTTTTTGGAACCAGATCTGCCGCCTTTTTTTTGATGGTTACTGTAGACAAACAAATAGAAAGGTGCCAAAAGAATCATTCGAGATTATAATGACATGTTTATTTGGATGACAGGTTTTGTTTTTTTTTTTTGAGATTTTTTGAGGACTTAGTCTAAGTTGCTTGGAGATTTTAGGAAGCCTAAGAAGGCTAAGAAGCCTAATGAAGCCTTGGGAAGCCTTCTGAAGCCTTCTGGAGACTTGAGAAGCCTTGGGAAGCCTTGGGAAGCCTTGGGAAGCCTTGCAAAGCCTTCTGAAGCCTTCTGAAGCCTCGGGAAGCCTTCTGAAGCCTTGTGAAGCCTTCTGAAACCTTCTGAAGCCTTCTGAAGTCTTCTGAATTTTTTCAAAGTGAAAATCTTGAACCTAAAAATTTTTTTTCCGAATTTTCCGAATTTTTTTTTCTCTTTCCAAATAAATTCTGGTTTCTCCTGCCAACTTTCATTTTTGCGAACTTTTTTTGAGTTTTTTTGACATTTTGAAAAAAATTCACTGTTCCTGTTTGTGACAGGTGAACTTCAAAACAATTTTGAACACGGAGATTTTTTTCTGTTGACATTTTTGGAATTTTAAAATATTTTTGAAAAAAAGAAGCCTTCTGAAGTTTCCTGAAGCCACCCAAAGTCATCAGAAGCCTCCTGGAGAATTCTAAAGCCTTCTGAAGTCATCTGTAGCCTTCTGAAGCTTTCTGAAACCTTCTGAAGCCTTCTGAAGTCTTCTGAAGTATTCTGAACCCTTATGAAGCCTCCTGGAGCATTTTGAAATCATCTGTAGCCTTCTGAACCTTCCTCCTCTCTTTAAGAAAAATAGGCTCCGCCCATTTTACTACATACTAGTAGCCTCCTCCTTTTTTCCCTTTTTTTCTATCAAAACCCAGCCAACAACAAAAAAAAAATAATTCTTTTCTGGGAAAATGTTTGCGGTGGGAACACGATTTTTTTGAACTTTTTTTTTTCTCGCGCGCGAAATTTTCTCACATTCATTTTGAATGCTCAATTAATTCTGCTTCTTTAGAATATTCCTATGAATATAAAATTTTATTTTATTCAACTTTTTTTGCCGTGTGAAAGTTTCAAGGGCTTTTCATTTTTCGAAAAATCTGAAGATCTGAAGGAGGTGAAATTGAAATTGAAACTTTTCTGCCCGAACATCTGGATACCCTTTTCACTTTTCTATTTGATTTTTTCGGGGGTTTTTGTTTTTCATGAGAGTTTAGAGAGCTTCTGAAAATCTTCTGGGGTTTCTGAAACTTCTGGAGACTTCTGAAATTATTCTGTATCTTCTAGAACTTCTCCAGACTTTCTAGATTCTTCGAGAAAGCTTCCAGATTTTTTCCAGGTTTCTAAAAACTCTTGGATTCTTTAGAAACTTCTGAAAATGTTTTCAGAATTTCTGAAGTCTTTAAAAATTTTCTGAATCCTCTAGAATTTCTCAAAGCTTCTGAAAAACTTCTGGATTCTTTAGAATTTCTACAAGCTTTTAAAAATCTCCACAGAATTTCAGAACTTCTCCAGACTTCCTAGATTCTCCGAGAAAGGTTCCAGATGTTTTCCCAGGTTTCTGAAAATCTCCGAAACCTTCTAGAACTTTTTCCAAGATTCTGTTGCTCTCTAGAACTATTCCAGACTTCTGAAAATGATATCAATGATCACAAGAATTTGCAGACTTCTGAAAATCTCTGGAACTTTCCCTAACTCTAGCTCAAGTTAGCTTAACTCTAACCAAATCCTCACTGTCCTAAATATAAAAATCCGAATTTTTTTCTTGATCTTTTCCTGATCTTCTCTAGATTTTCCAGTTTCCCAAACCTCCTCAATCTCTGTTTTTTTAACCACTTCTTCTAGATTAAATAGATGACCTTTACTAATATATTCCTTCCTCCTTTTTTCTCCCATCTTGTAAGAGGTATACCATAATTAGTGTGATTTTATTATTATTATTATTATTATTGTTATTATATTTATTTTCTTCTAGTTCACTAGGTCCAGATTACTGTAGAAATGAGTATAATGATTTTTTTGTGTTCGGGACACATGTCCATTTTTTTTTTGAAAATTATCTGACGAATTTTGTACAGTACAGATGTTTCCCGAGATTTTTCTCTGACAGATGTTTTATTTTTTTTTTGAGTTATTCTAAATTTAGACTAACTTTGGGCCAGGCTTTTTGTAGACTAGAGTCTAGTTTTGCGCTCTGGAGCGTTTTGAAACCGTCTAAAGCCTTCTGAAGCCCTCTGAAGCCTTCTGATTCTTTCTGAAGCCTTCTGAAGCTTTCTGAATAATTCTGAAGCTTTCTGAAGCCCTCTGGAGCCCTCTGAAGCTCTCTGAATTTTTCAGAAGCTTTCAGAATTCTTCTGAAGCTTTCTGAATTTTCCAGAAGCCTTCTGAAGCCTTCTGAAGCTTTCTGAAGCCCTCTGAAGCCTTTTGAAGCCTCCTGCAGACATTTTCAGCCTTCTGAAGCGCTCAGAAGCCTTCTGAAGCCTTCTGAATTCTTCAGAAGCTTTCTGAATTTTTCTGAAGCCTTCTGAAGCCCTCTAAAGCCTTCTGAAGCCTTCTAAAGCTTTCTGAAGCCTCTCTAGATTCCCAAGGCTCAAATATTCTCAAACTTTTTTTTGAAATTTTTTTCTAAAAACACATGTTTTATGATTTTCTCACAAATATGTATTCCCGAGAACATCTATTTTTTCCCGCCCAAAAATTATCCGCGAAAAAATGCACACACACTCATAATTAAAAGCTGTGAGGTAAAACGAAGTGTGTGTGTGGTGCCAGATGGTTCATCTCCTCATATTTTAATCATTATAGAAATGAAATGAAAAATAATAATAATTTCGCTTCTCCTCGATTAATCGCCTTTTTAATTGGCTCACACACACACATTTTAACTTGCGGAAAAAAAAATTTCAATTTTTTTTTTTAAATTTTAAAAAGCTTTCTGGGCTTTCCAAGGCTTCCCATAAAAGGATCACAAAAATTTATGAAAAAAAAAGTTTCACTGGTCAAAAAAAGTTCCATTCCGCTCCACAAAACCTATACAAGTTTGTCAAACTCATAAATTTTTCAAAAATCCTTTTTTTTGTTCAAAAAAAATAATGAGTAAGTACTGTAGTCTTCAAGAAGAAGAAGCATGCATAAATTATAAACTATTATTATTATTTATAAATGTGTGTGTGGTATAACTACTTGTTAATTGACTATTGAGTTTATTCTCACACACACACACATATTTTTTCACTTGCCCCAAACAATAACAATAATTATATATTTATTTACTTACGTATTTATTTTTTTTCTTGCTTCAGGGTTAGGACAAAAAATAAAAATATTCATAAAGGAACTCTTTTTTTGTTGGGATTTTTTGAAGCGGAATATTTCTTTAGAAAAGTTTTTGGAACTTTTGGGAAGCCTTGGGAAGCCTTGAAAACTCTCTAGGCTCTCTAACTCTCTAGCTTCTCTAGGCTCTCTAGGCTCTCTCGGCTCTCTCGGCTCTCTAGGCTCTCTAGGCTCTCTAGGCTCTCTAGCCTCTCTCTCTCTCTCTATCTCTCTAGGCTCTCTAGGCTCTCTAGGCTCTCTAGCCTCTCTCTAGGCTCTCTAGCTCTCTCTAGCCTCTCTAACCTCTCTAGGCTCTCTCTAACTTTCTAGGCTCTCTAGCCTCTCTAGCTTCTCTAGCCTCTCTAGCCTCTCTAGCCTCTCTAGCCTCTCTAGCCTCTCTAGCCTCTCTAGCCTCTCTAGCTTCTCTAACCTCTCTAGCCTCTCTAGCCTCTCTAGGTTCTCTAGGCTCTCTAGGCTCTCTAGCCTCTCTAGCCTCTCTAGCCTCTCTAGCCTCTCTCTAACTCTCTAACTTTCCGTGATACTCTTGAAATAATTCAATTTTTTTTCCAGAAAAAAATCTGGAGATGTATATCTCTCAAGTACCAGATGTCTTTTTCTCGTATACTTTTTTTTTTTCTCACAAAAAATTGTGACACCTGTGAATTTGCATATTTTTCACACTTATTTTTTTGACCCCCTCTGTCCCTTTAAAATTGATATTTTTTTCCTTCTGTGACCGGAAATTAGCATCATTTTTTCCCTTAACGCACTTTTTTCCCAGCCTTTTTTTTCTTTTTTTTTGTGCTCAAAAAGTAACCTAATCTTGTTTTTTTTTCTATCCAATCAATTTTGCTTTTTTCCTTTTTTTTTCTTTTTTTTTCTACAAAAAAAACTTGGAGGTTTTTTGAGTTCAATGCATTTTGGAGCATTTTTCGTGTTCGAGAAACATCACATTCATTTATTTATTCATAGATTCTACAAACTTCTATAGTAAAAAATGAAGAAAAAAAAATAAATATTGTGCTCTTTTTTGAGCCCCAGAATTTTTTTCCAAATTTTTTTACTATGTGCCATTTTATAGCTCCATAAAATTCTACAACTCCAAAAAAAATGACATAAATTCAAATACCCAAAAAGAAGTTAGCTTAATTCATCAAAGAGAATCTAGAAATGCGTCATGCCCCAAAAAAAAAACTACTTGTTTGCTTTGATTCATCAAAAACCTACATATAACTTTTTGTCGGCGACAAAAAATGGGAGTTTTGAATTTGAAAATTTTCTGAAGCCTTCTGAAGCCTCTTAAAGCTCTCTGAAGCCCTCTGAAGCCTTTTGAAGCCTTCTAAAGCCTTCTGAAGCCTTCTGAAGCCCTCTGAAGCCATCTAAAGCCCGCTGAAGCCCTCTGAAGTCCTCTGAAGCCCTCTGAAGCCTTCTGAAGCCTTCTAAAGCCCTTTGAAGCCTTCTGAAGCCTTTATTTTTCCCTTTTTTTTTTCTTTTTATTTTTTTTTTTTATTTCCCAAAAAAAAACTACAAAAAACATTTTTTTTTGAAAATAAATTGTTCTTGATGCTGAAAATTCTCACATTCACACATTTTCACCTTCAAAACATAAAAATATCTTCAAAAATCGAAATTCCCATACAAAAATATGTTTTTTATGCAAAAAACAAAAACCATTCCCTTTCCCCATCCAGAAACATGTTTCTATCTCTCTTTCTCTTCCACTCTCTCACTTCCCCCTTCTCTTTTTTTTGCAAATGTTGCAAACGCGCTCCAAAAAACACCTTCCTCCTCGTTCAACTTTTTATTTTTCCATGTGTTTGTGTGTGTGTTGCCTTTTTTCCTTTTTCCTTCTTCTTTTGTTCTTACTTATGATAACTCATGTTTTTTTTGTTTTGAATAGAAATTAATTAGGATAATTTTGATTTTGAATGAAATGTCGTGTTTGAATTTTGCTGAAAATTCAAAAAATTTAGTTTTTTTTTTCAATATTTTCTTGAGTTTAGGACAATTGATCTGATAATTTTGACTAGGAGGCTTCAGAAGGCTTCAGATGGCTTCTGGAGGCTCCCGGAGTCTTCAGAGGGCTTCAGAAGGCTTCAGGAGGCTTCAGGAGGCTTCAGAAGGCTTCGTATCTATTTTTGAAGATCTTTTTAACGTAACAAATTTTATCGATCGATAATTTTCTTCTCAAAAACCCCCAGTAATTTTTTTTTCCAGAAATCCCATGTCAAAATGAAAAAGATCACACCTCTCCTCCTCGCCTGTGCGATTTTCCTAATCGCCGCCAACCCGCCGCCTGTCTCAGTTTTCGGCCCGTGTCAACGTCGATGCGTCAAACAGTTTGGCGAGATTCAAAAACGTCACACCAACATCGACACCCAATTTTTGTACACGAATGTGTCGAATCGCACCGAATTCTCGTTGTGCAAATTGGGTTGTAGCAGTCCGGAATACACTGAACTTCATTTGCCCGCTTTTCGATTTGGACAAATTGCCTATGAGGAGATTTTGAATAGCATTTCACCCACAGGTAGGATTTTTTTAGGGTTCTTAAGAGTCTTTAGGTCTTTAAGGATCTTTAGGTCTTTTTTTAGGATCTTAAGAGTCTCCGGGTTTCTTAGGGATCTCTAGGTTTTTCTTTTAAAGATCTTTAAGAATCTCCAGGTTCTTTATAAGCTTTGGGATCTTAAGGATTTTCTTTGGGTTCTTAAGAGTCTTTGGGTATTTTTTTAGGTTCTTTAGGTCTTTCTTTGAAGAATCTTTAAGAGTCTTTAGGTCTTTAAGGATCTTTAGGTCTTAAGAAATTTGTAAAGTACAGATGTCTAATTTTTTTTATGTGATAGAAAAATTTTCTGATTTTTTTGGGGATTTTCTAAAGATTTTTTTGACTTGCTTTGATTGTGGATTGATTCAAACTAGAGTCTAGTTTGGTATTTTATTGAAAACAACTATAGTCTAGTTTAGTATTTTATTGAACACAAGTTAAAATAGGCTTTTCAGGCTCTCTGGGCTCTCTAAGGCTTCCCAAGGCTTTCCAAGGCTTCTCAAGGCTTCCAAAGGCTTCCCAAGGCTCTCTAGGTTCTCTAGGCTCTCTAACCTCTCTAGCTCTCTATTTTTTTCAAAAACCAAAAAAAAAAAAATTTGTCTTCATCCCCAAAAACAAGTTAGTCCTACAAGGTCTTTTTGTGTTTTGCGCGGTTTTCTGAAGAAGATTGATGATTTCTCAAAAATGCCGTGATTTATGAATTGGACAAAAACAGTATGCGGTGAAACACATTGAGAATTTATGACTGATATGGTTTTTAGGTAACAACCTATTGAAAATAGGGGGATTTTTAAAGAAAAAAAAAGAAGAGTACTGTAAATTTTGGCGCCAAAAAAAATAAATCTAAATTTTCAGCACTCATTCACTTGCCAAATCCAGTCAAAGATGTTCAAATTTTATGTCTCGACAAATCGCCGGCAAATCCGAATTCCTCCAAAAATTCGACACAACAAAAATTGACTGGAAATATTTTGCTGAAATTTGATGATGAACTGGAGGCGCTGGAAAATGTCTATTTTATTGAAGTTGTTGCAAGTGATGAGGAACAAACTATTTTGTTTCAAGATTGGGTGAGTTTCAGACATTTTTCAGAATATTTTAGAAGGTTCGGGAGGTTTCAGAAGGCTTCAGAAGGCTTCAGAAGCATCCAGAAGTCCTATGAAGCTTTCAGAAGCTTTCAGAAGCCTCCAGAAGCCTTCAGAAGCCTTCCGAAGTCCTATGAAGCCTCCAGAAGGCCTTGAAAGGTTTCAGAATCCTTCAGAAGCCTCCAGAAGCCTTCCAAAACGTTCTCGAACCTCCAGAAGTCTTCAGAAGGCGCCAGAAACCTTCAGAAACATTCTCAAACCTTCTGAAGCTTCCAGAAGCCTCTAGAAGCCTTCTGGAGTTTCCAGAAGCCTTCCAAAAAATGCTCAAACCTTCTGAAGCCTTCTAAAGCCTTCAGAAACCGTCAGAAACCTCTAGAAGCTTCCAGAAGGCTTTTGTAGCCTCCAGAAGTCTTCTGAAGCCTTCTGGAGCCCTCTGAAGCCTCCAGAATCCTTCAGAAGGCTTTAGAATCTTTCAGAAGCCTCCAGAAGCCTTAAGATTCTTAAGGTTCCTAAACTCCAGTACTTAATCAACTAATTAAATTTTCTCAAACCTAATTAATTAATTATTTTTGGTTTGCAAAACAATAGCAATCTGTTTTCCCAAAAATCAAGGTTGTTTTTGATAAATCTCTTTTTTTTTGGTGAGAAAAAATTTTTGACGTGAAAATTGAATTTTGATTTCTCAAGTGGTAGGTAACATATTTTGAGAGCGAAGTTAGCGGAAGACACTTGAAAAATTGTACGAAAAAATAATTTTTTTTTGGAAAAAAATTTTTCATCCAGAAAATCTGAACTTGGGGACTTCAAAATCGATATTTTCAGTGCTACTCAAGTCTTTGCAACATCTCATTTTTGGCTCCGGAAAATGCTCAAATTCGAGCCAGATTGTCGAGTTTTGATGAAAATGGTGCGATTGGTGGAATTGTGCACTCGAGTTGGTATCCGATTTCGGAAGAGCCCAATTTGGATATGAAAGTTGTGAGCTTGGTGAGTTTAACATGAGCAATACAGTAGACGGACTGCAAAGTCACAAATTTCCTTGAATTTCCTCAGCTACAGTAATCGAACTATAAATTCCTCAAGTAATATTATTTTCAAAATTAAGTTTAAAAAATGCTGGCTACAGTAATCGAACTACAAAAAAAACAAAAACAAATCTGAATCTTTTCTAGCTACAGTTACCGGACTGCAAATGTCTAGTTGCAAATTGTTTATAGAAATGCGCAGCAGCTTTTCAGATTTGTTTAAGATTTGTTTAAGTCTGCATTTTTCTAGCTACCGTAACCAGACTGCAAAAGATTAGGTAAAAATATAGATATTCGCAGCATCTTTTTTTAGTGGTACTGTATTTTTTCAAATTTTTTTAAAATTTTCACAGTACCGTAGTCAAACTACAAAAAAACAATTATCATTTGAGGCAGCTACAGTAACCAGACTGCAGAAGTCTAGTTGCAAATTGTTTATAGAAATGCGCAGCAGCTTTTCAGATTTGTTTAAGTTGTACAGTACTTACCGTAGTCGAACTGCAGAAAAACAGTGATATTTGGAGCAGTCTGAAGCTTCTTCAGATACAGTAACCAAGCTGCAAAAGTCTAGTTGCAAATTATTCATAGAAATTTGCAGCATTTTTTAGTGGTACTGTAGCTCTTCAAATTTTTTCGAGTTCTACAGTACTTACCGTAGTCGAACCGCAAAAAAACAGTCAACATTTGGGGCAGCTACAGTAACCAGACTGCAAAATACTTACAGTAACAGAACTGCAAAATTTCTACAGTAATCAAGCTGCATGAAAATACACAGATATGTCTAGATATAGTAACAGACGGATTCTTTTTTAGCTACGGTAACCAGACTGCAAAATACTTACAGTAACCGGACTGCAAAATTTATCTCTAGATTCTAAAATTGATTTATGTACTTCTAGAGTTCATAAAACAATTTGTTTCAAAATTGATGCTACAGTAACCAGACTGAAAAATTTCTACAGTAATCAAGCTGCAAAAAATTTAAATAAATTTTTTTTCCAAGTTCAAAAATCAAAAGCCAATTTTTTTTTCGTTCCAGGATTGGCTCGACGACAAAGCGGCAGCCAAAATTCAATTAATCCCCAAAAAATCAAATCTCAAAATGTTCGCTACAAATCGAATTCAAAAATGAGCTCACCGCCGACTTCAAAACCGCCCAATTTTCGATGGATCAAACACGACATGTGATACTCAAAAAATTGGAATTTGGGAAAAGATATGAGGCGCGATTTGGTGAAAATCAGGGGAAATTGACACGTTTTGATGTTCCACAATGTCGAGAAATGGTTGATGATATGACCATGTGTGGTAAGAAATTTGGGAAATTTTGGACCCAAAAATAGTCTTCCCAAGGCTTCCCAAGGCTTCCCAAGGCTTCCTAAGGCTTCCCAAGGCTTCCCCAGGCTTCCCAAGGCTTCCCAAGGCTTCCCAAGGCTTCCCGAGGCTTCCCAAGGCTTCCCAAGGCTTTTTTCTATGTATTTTTTTTCAACAATTTTTATCTGATCTCAAAAATCTTGAAACCAATTAATCTTATGCCAACATCAAATGAGGTTCTCCCCCTTTTTCTACTTTTTTTATGTGAGGAGTAAGTACTTGCTTTATTTCTGGTAGTTAGGGGAAATCTAGGAAATTGAATGAAAAAAAAAAGGAGAGGGGTCTTTTTTGAAAATAGACCACCCACGAAGTTTTTGGGGACCATCCAATTTGCAAAAAATATTTTGAAAAAGTATGATTTTTTTGGGGATTCTGAAATTTAGATGAAGATCATCTGGGTTTTTTGGACCACCCAAGAAGTTTTATGAAGACCACCCAAGATAAAAAGTGTTTCTGGGATCTAGATGAATGTTTTTAGACCACCCAAGAAGTTTTATGAAGACCACCCAAGGTGAAAAAAAGCCTTTATATCTTCTAGGATCAAGTTAACACTTTGGCATGTTTTTCGGACCACCCATGAAGTTTCTAGGGACCATCCAAGATGAAAAAAAAAATTTTGAAAAAATTTGATTTTTTTGGGATTCTGAAATCTAGATAAAGATCACCTGGGTTTTTTGGACCACCCAAGAAGTTTTATGAATACCACCCAAGATGAAAAAAGAATTTAAATCTTCTGGGATCAAATAACCATGTTTTTTAGACCACCCAAGAAGTTTTATACAAAACGCCCAACTTGAATTTAATTTTTTGAGACCACCCGGTTTTTTTTCTTCCAGAAGCGATCCAGAATCTAGAAATTATTTGGACCACCCAGGTTGTTTTTTGAAAAACTAATATGACAATTTAAACGGACCACCCAGAATTCAAAAATTCAGCTGAAAAATAAACTTTGCACCAAAAAAATCCCAAATTTTTCCAGCTCCGCCACCAGTTTCTGCTCTCCAAACCCATTGGAACGTCACCAATCCCAACGGCTATGCACTTATGATAACTTGGACCTACATGACAGATCAAGAGAATATTTCACTCACCGAAACCAACGCCAAACTCTCAATGTCTCACTTCAAACTCCAATTAAATCCCCTAATCACCCCAGACAATGAGAAATGCGAAAAATTGGAATCGATTCGTCGTGACGTCACTTGGACACATCGACAAGTCCAATTCTATGTTCCAGACGCTGAATGCAATTATGAGGCTGAAATTTCAGCCGTGGATTCGAAGCAGCGACAAAGTGAGAATAAGAAGATCAAAATCTCAAGGATTAATGAACCATCGACAATGAATTTGTTGTTTTTGCGATCCGATTTATCGATTAGTATCGGATTTATTGGCATTTTGATTGTGCTGATGTTGCTCGCATTTTTGCTGATGGTTTTTGTTGTTCAGAGAGGGAGGAAGACAGCGCCGAAAGTTGTTGAGGAATATGCACCGCCTGGTGATCGATTGGTTTATGCGTATGTTGGTGAGTTTTTCAGGGCTTTCTTGGGCTTTCTGAGGCTTTTTAAGGCTTCTGGAAACTTCTCAAGGCTTCTGAAGGCTTCTCAAGGCTTCTGAAAGGTGCCCAAGGCTTCCCAAGGCTTCCCAAGGCTTTCCAAGGCTTCCCAAGGCTTCCCTAGGCTTCAGAGGGCTTCCCAAAGCTTCCCAAGGCTTCTCAAGGCTTCCCAAGGCTTCCCAAGGCTTTGTAAGATCTACAAATTCCTCAGAGCCTACAGTAAGACATATTGTGATCTACAGTATCGATTTTCTAGATTCCGTGAAAATTTATCAGATAATTTTCAGTTCTAGAACATTTTCAAGGGTTTCAGATTCATTTAATCTGAAATTTTGGATTTTAAGCTGAATTTGGGCGTGATTCGATTACTGTAGAACCTGCAGATCTAACTATAGGGAGAATTTGGACAGATATCTAAGCTACAGTAATCAAACTGCAAAATCATACAGTAGTTTTTTTGTCAAAAACCTCTGAAATTATAATGGCCTACAGTACACAGATTTTTTTGATATAGAGTACGGTAGAAAAAAACCTGCAGATCTAACTCTGGGAAGAATTTGGCAGTTGGTAAATTTACAGTAGGATCTACAGTAAGAATTACTTCCCTAGTGAAAGAAGAGTTCAACAGAATGTTGAAAAACTACAGTAGTCAAACTGCAAAACCCCATAGTCAACATGTGTTTTTAACTATAAAATAGAGAGAGAGAGAGAGCTACAGTAAGCGGACTACAAAAATTTAGCTCACAATTTTTTGATGAATATTTTTCCTGTGAATCTATAGGTTTCTCGGGTTACTGTAATCGTCAGAATCTTAAATTTAACCGAAATTTCAGAGATTTTGAATCAATTTTCAGATTTTCAAGCTCCTCAAATAAAAATTTTCCAGATTCCAACGACTCTTCCAAAACAATCATCGGCGTCAGAAATTTATCAAATCGATCAGAACCTCCAAAATATGAGCCAACGGTGAGTTTCAAGCTCAACATCCCAAGGACCTGCTTAAAAAAAATCAATAATCTCAATTTCCAGACTCAAATCGATTCATATCTTCGAAACACTCTTCACATCTACCACAACAATGACGATGATTCATACGAAACAATTCCAGATTATCGAAATATCTCGATTTCTAGCGAGACTTCCAGTCAAGCTGAACCATATTATTCACCACCACAACATCGGATGGATCAAATCATCACGCCAGCCATCTCCAACATTGAGCAATATAATTTGATCAAATCTCGAGCGATTCAAGATTTTCAGCTGACCAAAATTTGTGTGCCTGAAGGCAATCCGGCGTGGCGAATGATTAATGTTTTGGATGTGATTGGTGGTGGAAGTTTTGCCATGAAATTTGCCAAGGATTCGAGTGAGTGAGGGTTACTGTAGTTTTTGTAGATCAGAAAATCTTTCGTTTCAGATTTTGGGCTACTGTAGATTCTTTTCCAGAAATTTGATTTTATAGATCAAATCTTCGTTTTAAAAATTGATAAACGTTTTTGGATTACTGTAATTTTGCTAGGGTACTGTAGAAGACCTCGGTTTTAACCTAACAAATTTTTGTATCAGATTTTGGGTTACTGTAGATTTGATGCTAAAAATTTTATCTACGAACTTCGTTTTGGGTTACTGTAGATGAACAACATTGGATTACTGTATTGATAAAGCATTACAGCAGGATTTTTTGTAGATCACAAAGCTTTGAGGTTACTGTAGATTTTTTTTCAAATCCAAGGATTACTGTAGATCAAATGTAGGTAATCAAATTTTTTTGTAAATCATGAAGCTCTGAGGTTACTGTAGATTTTCCATATCCAAGGATTACTGTAGATCAAATTTAGATGGTCAGTATTTCTGTAGATCACGAAGCTTTGAGGTCACTGTAGATAGTTTTCAAATTATGACAGTCCAAGGATTACTGTAGATCAAATTTAGATGGTTAAATTTTTTTGTAGATCACAAAGCTCTGAGGTTACTGTAGATTTTTTTTAAATTCTGAAAATCCAGGGATTACTGTAGATCTAATTTAGCTTGTTCAGTTTTTTTTGTAGATCACGAAGTTTTGAGGTTACTGTAAATTTTCAAAATCCAAGGATTACTGTAGATCAAATTTAGATGGTTTAGATTTTCTGTAGATCACAATGTTTTGAGGGTTACTGTAGATTTTCCAAATATGAGGATTACTGTAGATCAAATTTAGATAACTAACTTTTTTTGTAGATCACAAAGCTTTGAGGTTACTGTAGATTCATCTAGATTACTGTAGCTAGATTTTCTAGAGGCTAAACTATTTTTGTACAATGAGATTTGTTTGATCTGCAAGAAAAAATCCCTAGATTGGGGTACTGTAGATTTCACAAAAAAAATTTCTGGCAGCTGAAGATCTGAATTTGAAGAATTCCAGTAGCTCAGCTCCTGATATATTTTTCAAAAAATAAAAATAAAAAATTTTTGAGTTACTGTAAATCCAAAATAATTTTCAAAAAATCAATGAAGATCTATTATTTCAGCCCTGGAAACCCAGCAATCCATGAAAAAAGAAATCGAAATCCTCTCAAATCTACACTATCATCCAAATTTTGTTCGATTCGAAGGTTTGGTGACCAAAAGAATCGGTGGAATCGTAAACATCATTGGATTATTGATGGAAAATTGTCGTGGTGGAAGTCTCCGCCAATACATTCAATCAGTCGGTTCACAATTACGACGACAAGCAATGTCAACTCCAATGTCTGATTCGCCACCAAGTTCTGGATATGATAGTTTGAATCGGCATGAGAAATTGAGTTCGGAAATCTCTTCGGTGCAGATGACTACGGATAATTCGGTGGCTAATATGTCGTTGAGATTCTGCCAGTTTTCGGAGCAAATTGGAGCGGCGCTGGTGAGTTTTGGGGGGAGTTAGAGAGTTAGAAAGCATAGAGATTCTAGAGATCTAGAGATCTAGAAAAAAATGTCAGGATTTCTGAGCTACAGTAATTTTTGAAAAATTTGACCAAAATTACTGTAATTTTGAAGCTGAGAAGTCCTATCAATTTCAAGAAACAATTTGCAAGAATCCAATAAATTTTGAGATACTTTTCTTGAAAATTTTTTTTTCAAAAATGAATAATTTTGAGATACCGTAACTTCTAGAAAAATCGGAGCTAAGATTGGTCCTTCAAATCTTGAGATACAGTAACTTCTGTAGCAGTACGGTACAAAAATCAAATAAATTTTGAGATACCATAACTTCTGGTAAATTGAAGCAAAAATTAATTCTTATAAATATTTTCAAATAAAAATATTTAACTACAGTACTCCTCAGATTTGGCGCGAAATGTAGGAGATTTTGACGCACATTGAATTTATTCACTGAATTTAAAGAATTTCAGTAAATCTACACAAAGATCTAGTGAATTTTTAGATACAGTAACTCTCAAAAATTAACTCGATGAATTTTGAGTTACTGTAATTTCTGAAAAATTTTCTGAAAACATTCAAAATTCAAAAAAAAGGCTTCAGAGAGCTTCAGAAAGCTTGGGAGGACTTCAGAAAGCTTTAAAGGACTTAAGAGGGCCTCAAAAGGCTTCCGAAGGCTTCCTAGGGCATCAGAAGGCTTCCAAAGGCTTTAGATGGCTTCCGAAGGCCTTAGAAGGCTTTACGAGGCTTTAAAGGGCTTCAAAGGGCTTTAGAGGGCTTCAGAAGGCCTCAAAAGGCCCCAGAAGGCCTCAGAAGGCTTCCGAAGGCCTCAGAAGGCTTCCGAGGGCTTTAGAAGGCTTTACAGGGCTTTAGCAAGATTGTTCTCCAGAAATAAATCAATAAAATTTTTCCAGGAACATCTACATCGCTACGGAATCATCCACACTCGCGTCACAACAATCGCAATCTACCTGGTCAAAGATTTCATCAATCCACTAGATGTTCTATGCGATCAAACTGTGAAGTTAGGCGATTTCGGAATGTCGGCAAGTTCAGCCGACGAAGCTCACGTCGATCAAACTGTCATGCCGCCCGAAGTTTGTATTGGCAAAAAATACGAGGCGAAGGGTGATATTTGGCAATTCGGAACTTGCTTGGTCGAGATGTGCAGTCTTGGTGTTAGCTATCAAATGCAGAAGGAGATTCCGACGAGTGGAATTGAGGAATTGTGAGTTTTGCGATTTTTGAAGATTTTCTAGAATTCCTGAAAGTCTAGAAAGCCTAGAAGAAGATTCTTGATTCTTCAGAAGCCTAGAAGGTCAAAAAAGATTCTCCTGAACTTTTCTGAAAGTCGGCCTGAAAATATCTAGAAGGCCAGAAAGTCAAATAGATTCTCCTGAATTTTTCTGAAGCCCGGAAAGAATCTAGAAGGCCTGGAATATTTTTTTTTTATCTGGAAGCTTTTCTGAAAGCCTGAAAAGATCTAGAATAAGATCCTGGGGATTTTTCAGAAGCTTCTCAAGTAGATTCCTTTTCTGAAAGCCTCGAAAGATCTAGAAGGTCTAGAAGATTTAGATTGAGAGCCTGGAAAGATCTAGAAGACCTAGATAATTTTTCTGGAAGCCTAGAAGGATTTGGGGATTTTCCTGAATTTTCTGAAAGCCTAGAAGAACTTGGTGATTTTTCTGGATTTTTAGAAGCCCGGAAAAAATCTCGAATATTTTTAAAAAATTTTATAAAATTTTTGGAACCCTGAAATATCTCTGGGATTTTTTTCTTCATTTTTAGAAATCTCGAAAAATTCTGATTTTCAGATGATTTTAAAAAATTTCAGATTAAAAAAAAGTATTGATATAATTTTGATATTTTAGTCACAGTTAGCCTAAGATCTATTCAGAAATTTTGAAAATTCGAAAATTGGTTTCAATTGAGATTTCTAGACTTCGAAGTCTTCAGAAGGCTTTTCGAGGCTTCAGAGGGCTTCAGAAAATTTCAGAAGGCTTCAGAAAGCTTCGGAGGCCTTCAGAAGGCCTAAAAAAAGGCTTCTGAGGGGGCTTCAGAAAGCTTCAGAAGGCTTCAGAAGGCTTCCCAAGGCTTCAATGGGCTTCAGAAGGCTTCAGAAGGCTTCAAAAGGCTTCAGAAGGCTTCAAAGGCTCCCAGAACTCAGAAAAATTCAAAACCCCAATATTTTCCAGCGACAAACTGCCAGCCACCAAAGTCTTGCACGACGCCGCCAAAAAATGTCTGAACCTCCGAAATAGACCCTCGGCTTCGGATCTTCGAGCCGTCTTCCAAACCGACACCGCGCGCGATCTCCGAACTCTTGCAATTGCGAATCTCGAAAAACATAATCAATCTCTACTAGTCTGAAATCAATCAATAATTTATCGATTTTTTTTGTGTGTTTTGTCCAGTTTTTTTTCTGCCTACGAGTAATTAATTCTTTATTATTAATCAACATGTCCCACCCCAAAATTGTACATTTTCACCACTTTTTTCTTCTTCTAGTCCCCCGTTTACACATTTTTCGCAACAAAAGTTTTAATATGTTCCTTTAAAATACGGTTTTTATTATTGTCACGTCACAAATTTTTGTTTTCTTTTTTTGTCGAATTTTTTTTGTTATGTCGGGTTTTTTCTCTGATTTTTGCATTTTTTTTTGAATTATTTATGAACGATTATTTTTGTTAGAGAGTTAGAGAGTTAGAGAGCATAGAGAAGCTAGAGAAGCTAGAGAGCATAGAGAGACTAGAGAAGCTAGAGAGCCTAGAGGGGCTAGAGAGCATAGAGAGTTAGAGATACCAGAGAGGTATTTTTTCCTGATTTTTTTGGTCCCTGAAAAATTGATTTTCTTAAATTTGCTTTCAGAGATTCTCAGAAACTTTCAGAAATTTTTTTCACATCTAGAAAATTCCGATTTTCAGCGCTAAATATTTTTTTTTGAGACAAAATTTGAAAATGTATTTTTTTCAGAAGTTTTCAGAGATTTTTTTCGTATCCAGAGAGAGTTTTTCCTAATTTTTTTGGACAAAAATTTGAAAATCTAATTTTTTTTTCATTTTTTTCAGAAATTTTCAAAAATATTTTAATATCCATAGGAAATTTCGATTTTAGCGCGAAAAAAAAATTTGGAAAACAATTTTAAAATATTTTTTTTCATAAGTTTTCAGAGATTATTCAAGATTTCAAAATTATTAGGACAAAATCAGGCTGAAATTTTCTTGGCGCCTAAAATATTTTATAAAAAATCTGATTTTCCCGAAAATTATCAAAGAGTGTTCCAGATCCAAAAAAAATTTTTCTAAACTTTTTTTACCAGGAAAATATCCCAAGTTAACATTTTCAGCTTAAAAGCTAATTCAAAATTCTCTGAAATTCCTCTTCTCTTTTTTTTCTATTCAAAAAAGAGAAGAGCCAAATCGACTCTGCCTCGAGCAACAAAAAAAATTCAGAGAAAAGGGAGCAACATGCGAAGAGAAAAAAAAATCGATTTTTCCTCACTCTCTGTTTTTTTTTCGTTGGGCTGTCTTCATATTATTTATTTCTTTTTTTCTGCCGGTGTATTTGAAGATTGGATACATAAAAGTATCAGTTTACATTTATCCATGCCGCTTTTTTACGATTTGTTTAAAGTTGAGCAGTTTTTTGAACTATTTTATTTAAGAAATAGTGGGCTGGACCACCCAAGAAGAAATATTCTTTCAAATTTTTGTGGTTTCTTAAGGGACCATCCAAGTTTCTCAAACTTTTTGTTTAGAAAATCAATTTTGAAGCTCAATTTAATAAAATATCCTCCCAAGTTAGCCTAAGTTCTCTAGACCTCCCATATTTCTATTTTTTCGAATTTCCCCATAAAAATTCCATAACTTTATGACCCCATTCCACCACTCAAAACCTATAAAAATATAAATTGTTTTTTGGACCACCCACGAAGCTTTTCTGTCTAGACCACCCAAGAAGCTTTTCTCAATTTTTTCCAGTGTTGATGATAAGTGTGACAGTCGCAGCACATGGTCGAACAAAACGAGTTGTCGGCGGAAATCTTCGAGCCTACGGGAGTGGACGATTATCGATTTGTGATCTAGATCGTGAGAATGTTGTTGAAACTGACATCAAGAAGTGAGAATCTCAATTAATTTCAGCAAAAAATCAATATTTTCAGCTGGAAAATTGTCAGATTCGTCGCGAAGATTTTGGAAATACTCACAGCTTTTTTGAGATTCTGCTTGCCATTTTTATTTTCTTCCACACAATTTCGACCACATCGGGTTCCGAAACGACTTTTGCAATCGTTCAATCAGCCATCAGCTATAAATGTAGGTTTTGGGAGGGGCTAGAGAGGCTAGAGAGGCCTAGAGAGCCTAGAGAGGCTAGAGAGGTTAGAGAGGCTAGAGAGGTTAGAGAGGCTAGAGAGGTTAGAGATGCTAGAGAGCCTAGAGAGGCAAGAGAGCCTAGAGAGCCTAGAGAGGCTAGAGAGGCTAGAGAGGCTAGAGAGGCTAGAGAGGCTAGAGAGGCTAGAGAGCCTAGAGAGCCTAGAGAGCCTAGAGAGCCTAGAGAGTCTAGAGAGCCTAGAGAGAGTCTAGAGAGGCTAGAGAGGCTAGAGAGTCTAGAGAGCCTAGAAAGTCTAGAGAGGCTAGAGAGAGGCTAGAGAGGCTAGAGAGGAAATTCTGAAAATTTTAAAAACATTTCTGAAAAGAAATTCTGAAAATTTTAAAAACTTTTCTGAAAAAAAATTCTGAAAATTTTAAAAACTTTTCTGAAAATAAATTCTGAAAAAATTTTTAAAAACTTTTCTGAAAAGAAATTTCTGAAAATTTTAAAAACTTTTTTCAATTCTCAAAAGTTTTTGGGGATAAAAATTCAATTTTTTCTGAAATCGGTATTTTTCAAAAAAAATCTTTAGGAGCATTAAAAAAATTCAAAAATTTTTAAATTTATCAGGAAAAAATAAATATCAATCTTTAGAATCCTAACAAGCCTAATTTAAGCCTAAGAAGCCTATTAAGCCTAAATTTTTTATCGCCAAAGCAACTTTTAAAGAAGCCTAAGAAGCCTATGAAGCCTAGAAAGCCTAGGAAGTCTAACAAGCCTAACTCAAGCCTAAGAAGCCTAAGCCTAAGAAAAAAGAAGCCTAGAAAGTCTAAGAAACCTAAGAAGCCTAAGAAGCCTAAGCCTAAGAAAAAAGAAGCCTAAGAAGCCTATTAAGCCTAAAAATTCCTTTTCTAAAAACCCCTTAACCCTTTTTTCATCTTCAGAAATTGGACGACGATACACTTTTGCAAATCATATCATTCTTGGACGCCAAAACTGTTGTTCGATGCGAACGTGTTTGTCATCGCTGGAATACAATCGTCAATGATAACCTTGGAATTTTTCCAAAACTTCAGACCGATCAGGTTAGCAACCAACACAAAAAATATGGGAAGATTTGGTTAAAGTCACGTAGGTGACAAAGTTTATTTTGAAAATATCTGTAGGGGGTTTTTTGGGTTGGATGTTCTTTGAGATATAGAATATACAGTGGCGTGCATTAGTCATGCACACTCATGTTTTTTTGGTGTAGGAAAGGTGAAAATAGTCGGAATGAGGTGAGATTTGGCTAGAATAAGTAAATCGGTCCTAGAAATGATATTTTATCAAAATAATAATGATTTTGATATATTGCCACGTGGAAGTTCCATGACTTGCAAAATGATGAAAATCGTAATTTTCACATTTTTCACAAACCGAACTCAATTTCTTTTTTTGTTGAATATTTGTCAGTTTTTGAGTCAGACACAATATTTTAGCATATTTTAGTCAATTAGGTCCAACAACCAAGTATTTTGATGAAATATAAGATCTTCAGTAATCTCCTGAAATCTATGCCTTCACTGAAACTAGCCATCAATTTTGATCATGGCTGAAGGTATCAAAAATATGTGGTATGATTGATATTATGGATTCAAATGTTGTCAAACATCATCAAAAACAAGTTTGAAAAGTTTGTTATAAAATGGATTACACAATTTGAAACTCTAGTGAGGTCAATGGAAAATCTTGATTTTTTGGCTCTTGAAAAAATCGAAACTCATGATTTATTTTGCGTAAAAAGAAGTTTTTGACGAAGAATTTTTCGAGAATCTGATGAAACTAATTAAACTTCATCAAAATCAATCCTGATTAACTTTTCTACCCGTGAAAAATATCATTTTATTGAATGGTTTTCAACAAATTCTCTGAGATCTCGAAAATGAGAGGCCAAATTTGTCTGCATACTGGTTCGAGCATACATTTTTTCGTTACCCACTCAAATTGACTTGGATACGTCTAAAAAAACATTTTGACATCTTATTTCATAATTTCCATCGAGTTTCTATTCAAATTTATGAAAAAACAGAGTTTTTTCAACTTCTCGTTTTCATTCAGCCAAGCTGATTGAGAGTTATTGATCGAAATTCTCACCAAATTACGAGATGTGGTGGAAATCGTTGAGAATCCATGACACCACGGATTTAGGTAAACTGAAGAACCATTTTAAGAACATAAAACCCTACTTTGAAAAATTTTTCGATAATGTATGGATAAAAAATGAGAGAACTGTCAGACAAAAATTGTAACACTTTTAACATAACATGTACTGAAATGAAACCAAATGATCAGTATTCATATGAAGCTTTTCGAACTTGTTTTTGATGATGTTTGACAACATTTGAGTCCATAATATCAATCATACCACATATTTTTGATACCTTCAGCCATGATCAAAATCGATGGCGAGTTTCAGTGAAGGCATAGATTTCAGGAGATTACTGAAGATCTTATATTTCATCAAAATACTTGGTTGTTGGACCTAATTGACTAAAATATGCTAAAAATATTGTGTCTGACTCAAAAACTGACAAATATTCAACAAAAAAAGAAATTGGAGTTCGGTTTGTGAAAAATGTGAAAATTACGATTTTCATCATTTTGCAAGTCATGGAACTTCCACGTGGCAATATATCAAAATCATTATTATTTTGATAAAATATCATTTCTAGGACCGATTTACTTATTCTAGCCAAATCTCACCTCATTCCGACTATTTTCACCTTTCCTACACCAAAAAAACATGAGTGTGCATGACTAATGCACGCCACTGTAGTGTAATTTTTTTTTTTTTTTGAAAAATTTTCAAAAGGTCTTTAAAAGGTTTTTTAAGCGACTTGAAAAATTCTAGCGATTTGGAGTAATTGTTTTTTTTTCTGAAAATAAAAAAAAATCTGAAAATCTTATCTTAAGAAACCAAAAATTAAACTGATCAAAATTTTCTTCCGGAACAAAACAGGCTTCTAAAAAATCTGAAGTTTTCAATGTGAAATTTAACATCGCTGAAAAAAAAAATGAATTATGTGATTTTATGAGCTGAATTCAAAAATAAAAAAATTTTTTTTGGCTTTCAAAATTCAAAGAATCTGAAACTTTATGCAAAAAATTTAAATTTCTTCATTTTTGAAATATTTTTTTTGGAATTAACATTTCATAGAAAATTCATTACAGATTTCGAAAATTAAATTTCAACAAAAATAATTAAATTTCTTTCCGAACTGTGAATTTTTTTAAAATATGGAACTTTATGCAAAAATTTGATTTTCTTCATTTTTAAAAAGTCGAAGTAACATTTTATCGAAACTTCAGAACGAACATTCAGAATTCAGAATAAATTTTGAAAATTTCAAAAAAAAAAAATTAAATTCCAGTAAATTTTTGTTTGAAAAAAACGGGGTTTCAAATTTAAAGGAACAAACTGAAAATTGGTAAATTATTTGTCGAAAGTTAGACATGCAGGTTTTTCTACCGTACTCTCAGCATGTGTCTTTAGAGTTCTCGAAAAAGACAAGAGTTTATGCTCTCTAGGCTCTCTAGGCTCTCTAGGCTCTCTAGGCTCTCTAGCCTCTCTAGCCTCTCTAGCCTCTCTAGCTTCTCTATCCTCTCTAGACTCTCTCACACTCTCTCAAATTTTCCAGATCCGAGTTCTCTTCGATGAGGGCGAAGTTGTGATCTACCCACTCGACGAAAAACGTTTCCCCACCCGCTACCCCCATGCCCTCCCTCCAAGTTCTCGCCGTCCGTCTCCGACATCTCACAACTCAATCGCTCTTCGTGCGCGGCCTGATCCCCGTCGAATCCGGTCCAGTCCTCCGCCTTCTCAATTGTCTCTCCCTCCAGCCCCAACAAATCTACTTTATTTGGAGCAAATTCTCACCAGACAGCATATTTCTGCTCGAGGAGTTGATTCAACAAAAATTCGATGACTGTTTGTGATTTTGGACTTGAGGAATGTTCGCCGTCGCATTTGTTGACTGATCGATTGTTGGAACCGATTTCACATAGTGCGGTTTTTTGGGAGGGGTTTGGGAGGCTTCAGGGGGCTCCGGGGAACTTCAGAAGCCTCCAGAAAAAATTCAGAAGGCTTCTGAAAGCTTTAGAGATATTTGGAAAGCTTCGGAAGGCTTCAGAAATTTTTAGAAATCTTCTGAATGCTCCAGAAAGCTTCAGAAGGCTTTCGGAAACTTCAGAAGCCTCCAGACAGGTTCGGAAATTTTTCAGGAAGCTTCAGAAGCCTCCAGACAGCTTCGGAAAGCCTGACAGAGCTTCTCAAGGCTTCTCAAGGCTTCTCAAGGCTTCTCAAGGCTTCCCACGGCTTCCCAAGGCTTCTCAAGACTTCAGAAGCCTCCAGAAATATTCGGAAGGCTCCAGAAAGCTTCGGAGAGCTTCAGAAAGATTCTGAAGGATTCAGGAAGCTTCGGAGAGCTTCAGAAGGCTTCAGAAGGCTTCAGAAGCCTCTAGGGAAGCTTCGGGAAGCTTTTGGAAGCTTCAGAAAGATTCGGAAGACTTCAGAAGCGTCTAAAAAGCTTCGGAAAGCTTCAGAAAACTTCAGGAAACTTCAGCAGCATCTAGAAAGCTTCAGAAAGCTTCCAGAAGGCTTCAGAAGGCTTCCTAAGATTTCCTAAGGCTTCCCAAGGCTTCTCAAGGCTTCTCAAGGCTTCCCAAAACTTCTCAAGACTTCAGAAGGCTCCAGAATGCTCTAGAAAGCTTCAGGGATTTTCGATATATATTTTTTCAGATTTGACTTCACTTCGATTGTGGAATAATGGAAAAGGATCGCATTATGCGATTTCAGATGAGACAATTTTGGCACTGGCCAGGTGAGTACTGTACTTTCTAGATCTCTAGGCTCTCTAGGCTCTCTAGTCTCTCTAGGCTCTATAGGCTCTCTAGGCTCTCTAGGCTCTCTAGCTATAAAAATATTGATTTTTTTTGCAGAGGAATCATCAACGGAACAGCAGTCGAAACCATCGATCTAGCCACATGTGTGATATCAAATGAAGCAGTTGTGACCTTGATTGACGCATGGGTAAAACAACCGCCAACCGATCTTTCGATCTCATTCAACAATTGTGGACCTGTCGAAAAATCGGCCGTTTTACGTCAACTCGCTGAATACGGTATATTGTTTGAGGACGAGCAACGCATTCGAGTTAATGGTTTGACACTTACACTTTTTTGTTGAGGGAAAAATGATTTGGAAATGTATCTTTGGTGTACTGTACTTACTGTAACATAAATGTATTTATTGTGGAGAATTTTGGAAATTTAGAGTTTTGAAAAGCTTCTGGGAGCTTCAGAAGGCTCAGGAAGGCTTCAGAAAATTTTAGAAGATTTCAGAAGGCTTCTCAAGGTTTCAGAAAATTTCAGAAGGCTTCAAAGGGCTTCAGAAGGCTTCAGGGGATTTCAGAAGGCTTCAGAGGGTTTCAGAAAGCTTCACAAGGCTTCTCAAGGCTTCAGAAGGCTTCAGAAAGCTTCAGAAGGCTTTAGAAGGCCTGGAATATTTTTCCAGAATTTTTCAGAAGCTCAGAAAACCAAAAAAAAAATTTCTGAATTCACTGAAAGCCTAGAAGAACTTGGGGATTTTTCTGAATTTACTGAAATTTTTAGAAGCCCGGAAAAATCTCGGAAATTTTTGAAATTTTTTTTTCGAACTCTCTGAAATTTCTGGAAAAATTTTCTGAATTTTTCAAAAATCTGGGAAAAATATTCAGAAAATTTTAAAAAAATTTCAGGTTTTTCAAAATTTCTAGAATTTTGACTGTTCAGTAATATAGTTAGCCTAAGATCTATCCAGAAATTTTGAAAATTTGAGATTTCTAGACTTCAGAAGGTTTCAGAAGGCTTCAGAAGGCTTCAGAAGGCTTCAGAGAGCTTTAGAAGGCTTCAGGAGGCTTCAGAAGACTACAGAAGACTTCCCAAGGCTTCAGAAGGCTTTTAGAGGCTTCAGAAGGCTTTAGAGAGCTTCAGAAGGCTTCAGAAGGATTCAGAAGGTTTCAGAAGGCTTCAGAAGGCTTCAAAAGGCTCCAGAAGGCTTCAGAAGGCTTCCCAAGGCTTCTCAGACTACATACAATATATTTATTGATTAATTTATTTGGTGTAAAAAAAGAATACAAGTAAAAAAACTGGCAAAACTGTAATGGGACGATGCGCGAAGAAAAAAACGTCAAAAAACGTGTTTTGAAACATAAAAATACAATGCACGAAATGACGCAAAACGTCGCGAAACTCGAGTTTTTCGACATTGAAATGTCGCGAAACAAGCATGTTTTTTGTATCGTACTGAAACCACAGACACTGGAGATCGGATCTTACAATGTTTTTACTTGTTTATAACGGTTTTCACCACTATTTTCTCCGGAAACATGAGACGTGGCAAATGCATTTCACATATAATATTTTCATTTGACGAAGATTCCTTTTCAGAAGTTTTTATTGCCAATTTTCGTAAATTAATGTCCTTTTTCAACCCCTGATATGTTTTTTCTACAAAAACAATCTATATTTTTCCACATTTTGAGAAAAATAATACTTGTTTCGCGACATTTCAATGTCGAAAAACTCGAGTTTCGCGACGTTTTGCGTCATTTCGTGCATTGTATTTTTATGTTTCGAAACACGTTTTTTGACGTTTTTTTTCTTCGCGCATCGTCCCATAAAAATGTACATAACCGGTGAGAGTAAATAACCAGAAAAAAAAACACAAAAATTTTTTTACGATCTTGAAACAAGAGGCATATTATTGATGTTTGGTGGAGTGGGTGTTGGAACAGAAGTGACACCATTTTTGGCGCCACGATAATCCACCTTCTCACCATATTTACTGTAGAATGTGACTGTGCACTTGGTTTTTCGGCCGGTTCTCTCGTCAAACATGTTGCAAGTGTCGTAGGGTGGAATGTAGAGGTGAAGAGAGACTGCGCCGTTTGAGTGACTACGGTTTTCCATTCGGTGGAGACCGAGCTCGTCTGGAGAGAAATTTATTGATTTTTTAAAGGCTTTTTGGGCTTCTTCTTATTAGGTTTTAAGCTTCTTTAATTTCAGGCTTCTTTAATTTTAAGCCAAAAAACCTAGGCCTAATATAATTGGGAAAATCTGAAAATTCCAGGCAGAAGATCCAGGCTTATTGGTGATCGAAAATCTGAAGTTCAGGCTGAAAATCGAAGCCTAGTTAGAACTGAAAATCCAGGCCTATTTTAGGCTTATTAGAGATTCAAAATCCAAAGTTCAGGCTGGAAATCTGAGCCTAGTTAGATATAAAAATCCAGGCCTTTTCAGGCTCAAAAATCAAAATTTCAGATTGAAAATTCCAGGCTTATCCGGGATCAAAAATCTGAAGTTCAGGCTGGAAATCGAAGCCTAGTTAGAACTGAAAATCTGAGCCTATTTGGGCCTAGAACTACTACATCCAGGCTGAAAATCTAGGCCTTTTTAGGCTTAAAAATCAAAATTTTCTATTAAAAATTCTGGGCTTATCCGGGATCGAATATCCGAAATTCAGGCTGGAAATCTGAGCCTAGTTAGAACCGAAAATCTAGGCCTTTTCAGGCCAAAAAATCAAAATTTCAGATCCAAAGTTCAAGCTGAAAAATTTGTCTATTTAGAACTCAAAATCCAGGCCTATTTGGGCTCAAAAATCAAAATTTTGAATTAAATTTTTAGGCTTATTAGGAATCAAAAATCTGAAGTTCAGGCTGAAAATCGAAGCCTAGTTAGAACTGAAAATCTAGGCCTTTTCAGGCTCAGAACTAAGAATATTCAGGCTTCTTCAGACCCTAGAAAATCCAGTATTTTTAGACCAAAACTAGGCTTATTTGGGTTCAAAAAATCCAGTATTTTTAGACCAAAACTAGGCTTCTTCAGACTCTATGAAATCAAATATTTCTAGACCAGAATCTGGGCTTCTTCAGACCCTAGAAAATCCAGTATTTTCAGGTCCAAAAACTAGGCTTATTTGGTTTCAAAATGTCCGGAATTGTAGGTTTATTCAGGCCTGAAAACTTATATTTTCAAAGTTCCCCTAAACTCACCACTCATATACGAAACACCATTCTGCTCATAAGTAGTCGATTGCAAAACCCCCAAAGGTTCATCATCCCCCTTTGGCCAATCATATCTAGTTTCCGTCAAACATCCATCCAACATCTTAACAAAACAATGCGCATCTGTATGATCGTGAATACTGCTAGCCATACCAGGACCCCAACATAAAATCATCAGATTGTATTTGCCGTTTCCGATGTCAACCAAGTTTCGGGTATATCTGAAACCATGAGGCTTGATATCCAAAAATAACTAGAAAACAAAAAAAAAGTTTCGATCAGGATGAGATTCGAACTCACGCGGGGAAACCCCAATGGATTAGCAGTCCATCGCCTTAACCACTCGGCCACCTGATCGTGATGGAAATTGTGGAGAAAATTGTTTGTTTATTTTTGGTCAGCGCTGATTTTTTTTGAAGCAGTGGAATCATATTTTGAAAATTTTAATTAAAATTTCAGAATCAGATATCGGCTGAAACTTTTCGATCTACAGAATCTAGATATCATGAAAGATCGTGTAGAAATTGAAAAATATTTTTATCAAAAAATATTTTTTGTTTTCAGAATTTTTTAGGGTATCAGAAGCAGTTGGGTCAAATCTAGGAAATCAAGTTTTCAACTTTAAAAATCTGTGATTTTCAGAATCTCAAAATCAAATCAGGGCAATATTTTTATTAGAAATCAAGTTCAGAAGCCTTCTAAAGCCTTCTGAAGCCCTCACGAATTTTCAGAAGTTTCCAAAAGCCTTCTGAAGCTCTCACAAATCTTCTGAAGCCCAGTACAGCCTTCTGAAGCCTTCTAAAGTCTCCTGAAGCTCTCGCAAATGTTCAGAAGCCTTGTCAAGCCTTCAGAAGCCTTCTAAAGCCCTTTTCAGTCTCTAAAACCCTTCTGAAGCCCTCACAAATTTTCAGAAGCCTTTTGAAGCCCCCTAAAGCCTCCTTAGGCCTTCTGAATCCTTCTGAATTTTCCCCAAACTCACTTATGCTCATCAAATTTGGCAAATTGTTTCCAATCATTAAAATTCGACTTATAACTCTCTAAAACTCTTCTCACTTCTTCCACATTAATATGATCATCCTCAAAAATTTCACGAAGAGTTAGAATAAGTGTTTTCAGATCCATCATCTGAAAATGCAATTATTTTTTAAGAAAAGTTCGGTTTGTCTTGAGAAAAATCAAGAAATGAAAATGAATCAAGAAAATGGGTGGAGTTCGAAAAAAAATTGACCACGTGACTTTGGTCGAAAAAATTTTCAAAACAAAAAACTACAGTACTCCTAGATAGATGTTGTGTTAAGGCAAAAATGCTTGTTTATATATAGAAAAAGATAATAATGGGAAGAGGAATAAGTAACCAATAGGAGATTTGAACTGACATGAGAAGGGGTACTGTAGTGAGTGAGATTTTTGATAAGAGAAAATTGGGGAAATTTTGTTTATGATGAAAAATGATTAGGCTTTTTGGGCTGATTAGGCCTTTTCAGGGCTTTAAAAAATTTTGACATTAGAATTTCAGATTCTGAATTTCAGATTTCTCTTTAGATGCCTTGGGAAGGCTTAAGAAGCCTCGAGAAGCCTTGGGAAGCCTTGGGAAGCCTTGGGAAGCCTTGGGAAGCCTTGGGAAGCCTTGGGAAGCCTGGGGAAGCCTGGGGAAGCCTTGGGAAGCCTTGGGAAGCCTCGGGAAGCCTGGGGAAGCCTTGGGAAGCCTTGGGAAGCCTTAAGAAGCCTTGGAAAGCCTTGAGAAGCCTTTAGAAGCCTTGGAAAGCCTTGGGAAGCCTTGGGAAGCCTTGGAAGCCTTGGAAACCTTCTAAAGCCCTCTGAAGCCTTTGGAAGCCTTGGGAAGCCTTGAGAAGCCTGGGGAAGCCTTGGGAAGCCTTGGGAAGCCTGGGGAAGCCTGGGGAAGCCTTGGGAAGCCTTGGGAAGCCTTAAGAAGCCTTGGAAAGCCTTGAGAAGCCTTTAGAAGCCTTGGAAAGCCTTGGGAAGCCTTGGGAAGCCTTGGAAGCCTTGGAAACCTTCTAAAGCCCTCTGAAGCCTTTGGAAGCCTTGGGAAGCCTTGAGAAGCCTGGGGAAGCCTTGGGAAGCCTTCTGAAGCCTAAAAACCCACTGCAAAAAAATACCCAAACAAAATGATTCAACATTATTTGATCTCAATCTATCGTTGACAGACTTCTTCTCATTCGACAAATCAAATCAGAAATATCAAAAAAAAAAAAAAACGCAGGCGTGCGCGACAAAAAAATTTGATTGATCAATCAACACGTGTCTTCTTCTAACTAAATGACAACAAAAAAAAAAGAATGAAGAAGAGATGAAAAAACGTTTCGTCATTGTGATGTTGATATGATTTCATGGAAATTTTTTCGTGTCTACGTGACAAAATAAAGATCAGGTGATTTTGTTAGTGGGAGGGGTACTGTAATTTCTTTTTGGTTGTTGGGGGTCGAATTTATAGAATTTCAGAAGCCCGGGAGGTTTTCCAGAGATTTTTGAATTCTGGAAAACTTGGGTAAATTTTCTGAAATTTTTTTTTTAAATCGTAGCAACTTCCGGAAAGTCTGGGAGAATAATTCCTAGAATTCCAGAAGCTCAGGAGGTTTTCCAGAGATTTTCGAATTCCGGAAAAAATCTGGAAAAAAATTCAAGATCTTAGAATTGTTTTCTGAATTTTTAGAAGCTCTGAACCAAATCTTAAAATTCTAGGAATATAGAATCTGAATCTGTATCTTTATCTAGAAGATCTAGGATATTTTTCAGAAGCCCGGATCAAAATCTAGAAATCCTAAAAAGCCAGAAGTTTATTTCAGAAAGCGCAAAAAATCTGGAAAAAGTCCTAGAAGATTCTGATGAACTTTTGAAAATTTCAGAAGGTCTTGGAAAGTTTTTAGAAATTTTTCTAGACCCTGGGAAAGTTCATGTGATTTCAAAAAGTTCAAACGAATTTTTGAGGCTTTAGAATTTTTTTAAAAATAATTTTCAGAATCCCAGAAAATATTTCTGAATTTCTGGAAGCTCTAGAAATTCTTCAAAATCCAAAAAAAGTTTTTTTAGAAAATTTGGAAAATGATTGAAGATTTTTCAGAAGCCTTCAGAAAGCTTGCAGAATTTCTTGAATATTTTTTAGAATCCCAGAAAATTTTTCTGAAATTCTGGAAGCTCGTAAAAATATCTAGAAAATTGTTAAGAAAATCTGAAAAATTACAAAAGATTTTCAGAATTGTTCAAAAAATCCAGAAAACAATCTGGATTTTCTGATTCTGAAAAAAAATATTTTTAAGATGATGTGGAAAATTTTCGGTCTTAAATAGTCAGCAAAAGATTTTGATCTGCGAACGTAATATTTTTCTACAGAGAATTGGAAATATGCAGATTTGTTTTCAGATAAACAGTTTCCCTAAAAGATTGAACACAAAATTTCAGAAAAACGTGAAAAACTTGAAAATTCAATCAATCCTGATCTACAAATCGCTGAACTTCAACAACAAAAATCATATGATCGCAAAAAAATTCAATATCCAATTTTGAATTTCAACTTCAAAAAAGGAGATTATGATTATTTTATTTTCGAAAAATTGGTCATTTATTTTTGTTTTGAAAAAAAATGTGAAAATTTTTGTGTTAAAAATTTTTAGAAGCCCTCTGAAGCCCTTTGGAGTCCGATATAGCCCTTCGGAAGCCTTGGGAAGCCCTGAGAAGCTGTCTCAAGCCTTTGGAAGCCTTCTCAAGCCTTCTGAAGCCCTTTTAAGCCTTCTGAAGCCTTCTGAAGCCCTCTGAAGCCCTCCGAAGCCCCCCGAAGCCCCAGAATGGACCAAAAAAACAGCGTGCATTAATAAATTCATAAAAAGTTATTTATTATATTATAAATAGATATACAAATTTGGGAAAGAACAAGATGATTATAACCGGTTACAGAGAAAAAAACAAAAGATTCTTATCTCCTTCGTTTTTTTTTCGTCTTGCGTTGTGTTGTAGAAGAAGTTGTTCGTGGCAGAAAATTCGACGACGGAACTTTTTTTTTTGGAATCTGAAACGATAATCTCTACAGGGGGACATAATTTGGATGATGTGATTTTAATAAAATTATGTCCGTGGTGTTTGATCTATTGATTTTTTGGGAATATTTTTCTGAAGGTTGGGATTTCCAGAAGATTTCAGATGTTATTTATGACTGCTATATTTTCCAAAACTTTTTTTTTTCTGGTAGATCAAAAATATCTTGATTCTGAATCTCATTTTTGATTGTAGACCGATTAGAAGATCTGAAAACCTGGAACAATTTTCAGAAAGCTTTGGAGGTTTTCTGAATATTCTGAAGCATAGCTGGAACTTCAGAAGGTTCTAAAAAAATGCTGGAAAACTTTTTTGAATCTGTTTTTTTCCTCCCAGGTTTTTCTAATTTGTAGTTTGTTTTCAATGAAAAAAAAATACACCGTGATTGAGAAAAAAAATAAAAATAGTGTGCAAATGAGAGAGACGCAGAGAGATCTCTCTGGTTTTTTTTCAATTATTTTTAGAATTTTTTTTTTCAAATTTAAATCTAGAGAGCCTAGAGAGCCTAGAGACGCTAGAGAGCCTAGAGAGCCTAGAGAGCCTAGAGAGCCTAGAGAACCTAGAGAGGCTAGAGAGCCTAGAGAGCCTACAGTAATCTAGTGCTACAGTAATCAATCTAGGAAAACTGTTATTCACAATTCCTGTGATGAATGGGCATTTGTATCTGCTGAGTTCAGCCGTGGTGAAGAGCATCACCAAAACAGCCAATTTCAAGAGCATTTCTGAAAATTAGAGAGCCTAGAGAGCCTAGAGAGCCTAGAGAGCCTAGAGAGCCTAGAGAGCCTAGAGAGCCTAGAGAGCCTAGAGAGCCTAGAGAGCCTAGAGAGAGTTCAAAATCTACATCTACAAAATTTGCAAAAACTATCTCTTTCCCTTCCCCAATTTCCGCTAACTACTTCTATTTGTTCTTATCTCGTAATATAGTTTTTCGAGAGGATAACAAATATCCCCCAAAAAAAACCGAAGCGTCCGTTTTCCTCGCGAACTAAAAACTATCATGTGTTTGTCTCTGTGTGTTCAATCTTGTCTCAACATCCATCATAACTTCTTCAAACATCATTATTTCTACGCGCAAAAATGACCGATTTCGATATTGATCAATATGATATTACTGTAGATATTGAAGTTGAAGTTGAAGAAGAAGAAGATCAGGCTGAAAATCAAGAAGTTCAGGAAGATCCAGCTCAAGAAGCTCAAGAAGATCCAGCTGAAATTCCAGAAGATCATGCTGAATCTGAATCTCCCGAAGATATTGAAAAAGTTGAAGAGCCTGCAGTTTTGTCAGATTTTGATTGTAATTCTGTTGAGAATGCAGAAGAGACCACAGTGAGTTAGGGTTTTTAGGCTTCAGGGGGCTTTAGAGGGCTTTGGGAAGCTTCAGGGGGGCTTCAGGGAGCTTTCAGGGGCTTCAAAGGGCTTTAGAGGGCTTCGAAGGGCTTTAGAGGGCTCTAGAGGGCTTTAAAGGGCTTTCCAAGGCTTTCCAAGGCTTCCCAAGGCTTACCAAGGCTTCCCAAGGCTTCCCAAGGCTTCCCAAGGCTTCCCAAGGCTTCCCAATGCTTCCCAAAGCTTCCCAAGGCTTCCCAAGGCTTCAGAGGGCTTCCCAAGGTTTCACAAGGCTTCCCAAGGCTTCCCAAGGCTTCCCAAGGCTTCCCAAGGCTTCCCAAAGCTTCCCAAGGCTTCCCAAGGCTTCCCAAGGCTTCCCAAGGCTTCCCAAGGCTTCCCAAGGCTTCCCAAGGCTTCCCAAGGCTTTCCAAGGCTTTCCAAGGCTTCCAAGGGCTTCAGAGGGCTTCAGAGGTCTTCAGAGGTCTTCAGAGGGCTTCAGAGGGCTTCAGAGGGCTTCGGAGGGCTTTAGAGGGCTTCAGAGAGCTTCAATGGGCTTCCCAAGGCTTCCCAAGGCTTCCCAAGGGCTTCCCAAGGGTTCCCAACCAAAAAAATCAATAATTTTTCAGATAATACCAATCGAAATCTCAAATGACGTTGAAGAAACCGTCATCGAAGAAGTGAAAATCGAAAAAAAAGGAACAAAAATTAGAAAAGTCAAAAATCGAAAGCCAAAAGTTCCGAAACCAGAAGAAGAAGTAGAAAAATCTGTAGAAGAAACTGAAAAAGTAGAAGAAATTTTTAAAGAGCCCAAAAGAAAATTATCAAAAGACGGTGAATTGTTCAGTCGATGGTTGTTTTATCATCTTTATCATCATCGCAATTTGAACCCCTCAAAAATTGCATTGGTGAGTTTTTGAAGGTTTATTGCTCAGGTTAAGCTGCTGAAATTTTTGAATTGATCTTCTGAATTTTCAGCAAGCTTCTCCAGCTTCCCTGACTTCAAAAAACCCTCCAAAATCAATTTCCAGATCGAAGAAGTGTCCGAAGCACGATGTGTAACTTATCAGGAATTGGTAGACGGTGCAATTCGGACAGCAAATTATTTGCACCATCACGGAATTCGAAACGGGGATCGAATTTTGATGAGCATGGAGAATAGTGTGGAATATGTGTTTTATCAATTGGCTGCGTATATGCTTGGAGCTGTTCCGGTTCTTTTGAATCCGAGTTTGCTCTGTGAGTTTTGGGGGAGGTATTGGAGCTTTTTGAAGATTTCTGGGGTCTTCTGAAGGCATCTGAGGTCTTCTGTAGCCCTTTGAAGCCTTTTGAGGGCTTCTGAATCGCGCTGAAGCCTTTTGAAGCCTTCTGAAGCTCTCAGATGCCTTTTGAAGCTTCCTGGAGCTCTCAGATGCTCTCAGATGCCTTTTGAAGCCTTCTGAAAATTTATAAGGCTATCACTGTTTCAAAATTTCCTTTGAAAAAAGAGGACTTTCAAATTTCGATTGGAATCAAAAATAAAATCTTGAAATTTTGATGTCAAACCATTTTCTAGATGCATTGCTCATATTAGAAAAATTCTTGAAAACTTTGAAATTTTCAGATTTTTTTGTTAGAAAAAAATTAATCACTGTTTCAAAATTTTATTTTAAAAAAAGAGGGGACTTTGAAATTTTGATCAGAATCAAGTTCTTGTTTTAAAAAATTGAAAAATTGAATTTTTCAACGCATTGCTCATATTAGAAAAAGTTAAACAGTTCATTAAATTTTTGTATTTTCAAAATTCACTGTTTCAATATTTTCTTGCTGCGGGTTAGGCCTTCTAAAGCCTTCTGAAGCCCATTAGAGCTCTCTGAAACCCTCTGAAGCTTTCCGAAGCCTTCTGAAGCCTTCTGAAGACTTCTGAAGATTTCTGAAGCTCTCAAATGCCTTCTGAAGTCTTCTGAAACCCAATAGAGCCTTCTGAAGCTCCCAGAAGCCATCTGAAAAGTTCTGAGGTCTTCTGAAACCTTCTGAAGCTCTCTGGAATTCTCTGAAGCGTTCTGGAGGCTTCTGAAGCTCTCAAATCCCTTCTGAAGCCTTCTGAAGCCAAATTTTCAATCTAGACTTTTTAAGCTAGAATTCTGAAACTAGACTTTAGCTAAATTTAATTTTTTTTAATTCGAAAAAAATCTGAACATTTTAAAGGGAGTTTCAAAAAATTCTGAACTTCAGCACAAATTTTTTTCTTGAGAAAAATGAATCATCAATTTTTTTTTGAAAATCCGAAAAAATCTGAACATTTTTAAGCGATTTTCAGAAAATTCTGAACTTCAGCACAAAATTTCCTGACAATTTTTTTCTTGAGAAAAACTGAAATTTCCATTTTTCAAATAAAAATAACATGAGCAATTATTTCGGAGCCCATTAGAGCATTCTGAAATCCTCGAGCCTTTTCCAGCCTCTGAAAAATTCGAATCAATCGATTGTATCGCGGCAGTAGTAGATCTAGAAAACTACGGTCACATGCTTCGAGCCACCAAATCACAAATCAATAATATTCAACACCTTTTTATTCTTGCCGAGGAACTATCCGCCATTTATTTACCACCACATTTATGGATTTATGATGGATTTGGTTTCCTAGACTTCCCAAACACCTTTCAAAGATGTATGCCAATGAAAGATGGTGACGTCACAATATTCTCAAGTAGCGACACAACTTCCGCTAAATCTCAATTCATTGCGCATACTTCGAAATCTAGTCAGATTCTTGTATTGAATTATTATGAAAAACTTTTTGATCTAGTTGGTGAGGATTCTGAAAATACTCATCATCTGATTACAAATGGATTACACTGTCATGATTGTTGGGCGTATTTGTATTTTGTTTTGGCCAAAGGTGAGACTTGTGTACTTGCTGAATCGACTGTGGATGTTTGGAGAGCATCGTTTTTGGATAGGATTGCTGGGCTTATTGAGCAATATCATGTGGGTTTTGGGGGCATTTTTCATCGTGGGTGGTCTTTTACGATCCAACTTTGTTAGAAACTCATTTTGTGATTATTTTCTATAGTTTCTATAGGCTTTTTTCTACTTCGTGGGTGGTCTCCACATTTTTTTAGATTAGAGTCAACTTCGTGGGTGGTCTTTTACGATCCAAATTTGTTAGAAACTTATTTTGTGAAAAAGTTTCTAAATATTCTATGTGTGTTTTACTTCGTGGGTGGTCTCCACATTTTTTTAGATTAGAGTCAACTTCGTGGGTGGTCTTTTACGATCCAGATTTATTAAAAACTCATTTTGTGAAAAAGTTTCTAATAATATGTGTTTTTTTACTTCGTGGGTGGTCTTCACTTTTTTTTAGATTATAGTCAACTTCGTGGGTGGTCTTTTTTAACCTAATTATTTTGATCAGCTTCAGAAAAGTTCAGAAGTTAGCCCATCTCAAAATCAATTTTTGTGCTCATTTTCCAGGAGTACTGTATTTCAAATGGTCCAATTTTTCAGCTCAAAAAATATTTTTCCATTTTTTTTTTGTAGAAAAAGTTCTATGAAGAGATAAACTCTGAAAATATCTAGAAATACCCACAAAAAATTCCAGAAGTTTTCAAACTAAAAAAATATCCAAAAAAAATTCCAGAACGTTTCCAAACTAAAAAAATATCCAAAAAAAATTCCAGAAGTTTCCAAACTAAAAAAATATCCAAAAAAATTCCAGAAGTTTCCAAACTAAAAAAATATCCAAAAAAATTCCAGAAATTTTCAAACTAAAAAAATATCCAAAAAAAAATTCCAGAAATTTTCAAACTAAAAAAATATCCAAAAAAAATTCCAGAAGTTTTCGAGCTAAAAAAATATCCAAAAAAAAATTCCAGAAGTTTCCAAACTAAAAAAAATATCCCACAAAAAATTCTAGAAATTTCCCAACATTTTTCCTTTTTCCAGATCCCTCTAATAATCTCAAATGCTCAACTTCTCAAATGTTTCATCAAATACGAAGTGCACAATATTTACGATTTAAGTTCATTGAAAATTATCGCCAACACTGGTTCGACAATCTCCTCAACAATTGCGAAAAAAGTGAAAGAGATGCTCAAAGTTACCATAACTCAGGGTATGTTTGGGGACTCTTGGAAACTTTTTGAAAAACCTTTCCTTTCAGCATATAGTGCCGCTGAATTCGGGATTGTTGGATTCGAAATTTTCAGCGAAGAAGATCAAGATCATCTTCTCAGCTGTGGAAAACCGTTCCCAGAAATGAAAATCAAGGTGGTTGGTATCACCTTAAAAAATTTTAAAATCTCTAAAAAAATCAATAATCCTTCAGATCGCATCAATAGAAACTGAAAAAGAAGTGGAAACTGGAAAATGGGGATCAATAATGTTAAATGGTCCCAATCTTTTCCGCGGTTACTGTAGCGGTTCCGAAGAGACCAACAATATTAAAGGGTGGTTTAAAAGTGGTGACTACGGTATGATTGATGAGAAGAATCGTGTTCATATTGGTGGAGCTGTTGGTGAATTATTGCATGTGAAAAATCAAAAATTGTCGGCGGAATTGTTGGAAAGTGTCGTTTGTGAACATCAATTGGTGGAAGATTGTGTAGTTATGACAAATGGGCATGAATTGTGGTGTGGATTATTGTTGAAGGATGAAAATGAGGCACCGAATACTAGTCAACTTGATAAACTTTTTAAGAGTGAGTTTATTTCAGGCTTCTAAGGCTTTCCAAGGCTTCTCAGGCTTCTTTTTAGGCTTCTAAGGCTTCTCGGGCTTCTTTTTAAGCTTCTCAGGCTTCTCAAGCTTCTTAAGCTTACAATCCTAGTCCAGAGCTGAAAAAAAATTTTAATTTAAAGGGACATGTTGAGTACTGTAGAGATAACCTGTAGATCTAACAAAAATCTAGAATTTTTCAAAAAAAATTTTTAAATTTTTGTTAAAAAAAAATTTTATTAGGCTTCCCAGAGCTTCCCAAGGCTTTCCAAGGCTTCCCAAGGCTTCCGAAGGCTTCCCAAGGCTTCAGAAGGCTTCAGAAAGCTTCAGAAGGCCACAGAAGGCTTCAGAAAAATTTTCTGATCCAGAAGGCCCGGAATATTTTCCCGAAATATTCAAAAGCTCAGAAAACCAAATAAATTTTTCTGGATTTTTAGAAGCCCGGAAAAAATCTCGTAGATTTTTGAAAATTTTTGGATCTCTCTGAAATTTCTGGAAAATTTTCTCTGCATTTTTAGAAATCTCGAAAAAATTCTGATTTTCAGGAAAATTTTAGAATTTTCCTAGAATTTTGACTGTTCAGTAATATAGTTAGCCTAAGATTTATCCAGAAATTTTGAAAATTTGAAAAGTGGTTTCAATTGAGATTTCTAGACTTCAGGAGGCTTCAGAGAGCTTCAGAAGGCTTCCCAAGGCTTCCCAAGGCTTTCCAAGGCTTCCCAAGGCTTTCCAAGGCTTCCCAAGGCTTCCCAAGGCTTCCCAAGGCTTCCCAAGGCTTCCCAAGGCTTCCCAAGGCTTCCCAAGGCTTCCCAAGGCTTCCCAAGGCTTCCCAAAGCTTCTCAAGGCTTCCCAAGGCTTCCCAAGACTTCCCAAGGCTTCCCAAGGCTTCCCAAGGCTTCTCAAGGCTTCTCAAGGCTTCCCAAGGCTTCCCAAGGCTTTCCAAGGCTTCCCAAGGCTTCCCAAGGCTTCCCAAGGCTTCCCAAGGCTTTCCAAGGCTTCCCAAGGCTTCCCAAGGCTTCCCAAGGCTTCCCAAGGCTTCCCAAGGCTTCCCAAGGCTTCCCAAGGCTTCCCAAGGCTTCCCAAGGCTTCCCAAGGCTTTTTTTTTCAGAAAACGACATCAACGCCAACGTCAGCAAAATCATAATCCTCGACTTCATCCCAAGATCAGAAAATGGAAAAATTTTACGAAATGAGATTCCTTACATCATGAATGCTGAACAAGATGAAGCAATTTTAGTGGATGATACAGAAAGTTATATTTGAAAATTTTGAAATTTTTGAAAAAAATTAAAGATTTTTTATAAAACTTTATTCAAATTGAAAAAACAGCATTCAGCATCAAAACTCATTCAAAAAAAATAATTTTTTTTTTCGGGGGAATCATGAATTTTGAAATTGAAAATTAAACTGAAAAATTTGAATAACTAAAAAACTACGCAGGACAAAAAAAGGTATCAATTTTTGAGTGTCAAATTTTTGGCCACAGCCATCAGATTTTCACTGGGATTTGGTCCGTGTTGATGGTATCTGTGTTGATCTTCCTGGATTTGATACGGGTGGTTGAACCAATCTCGTTTGACATAAGTTGTATCATATTTTGCCTGGCAAGATATTGAGAGTCCGAATTGACAATACGGTGCCAATGTTTCAATCAATGCGCTGCCAGTGTTCAGAATCTGGTGTTCGAGTTCAAGGTGAGCGGCTCCAGAGTGGCACTAAAAAAATTTATCTTAAAATTAGGGCTCCCAGAGGCTCCCAGAGGCTTCTTAGGCCCCCAACTCACTTTATTTTCTTCCAAGACCTCTTCAGATTTTCCAGCACCATAAACTCCACTATAATTCGCAATTTCCGAACGATTTCCAATAACTTCTTCACAATAATAAACAAATCTTTCAACAAAATCCCGTGATTCTCCAATACTCGCCTTATTCTCCACATAACCCATCATCGATCTCAACAAATCTTCCAAATCCAATTTGTTTGCGAGCTCTGGTGTCTCCATGGTTTCTCTGATGATTTGTCGAATGTCGATCATTGTGTTTCGCTGGAATCACTTGGGAGATTTTGAAAAATAAATTTTCAACTTACTTTTGCGAGACGGGTATTTATAAGATCCGGAGAGTAGCTTTGAAGTTTCAGGCAGATTTGAAAGGCTTTTTGAATCTGAAGTTCCGATTTCAAAAACTTTTTCAGTTACAGTTACAGTAACTTACCAAATAAAAATTCTTATTGGAAGAGACATCGATGTTGTAAATCGCCCATTCATATGCACCTCTGATGTAACCATTCTCCAGAAGTTTTCGGAACTGAAAAAAAAATCCTCTGGTCATTTTTTTATGGTCCCGCTTCCGATGGTCCCATAAAACTCACAACATCTTGTTTTTCTTTGGTGTGAAGAAATACCATAGCACTTCCAGTACACGTTTTTTTCAGAAGCTTCGAATGTTTGTGAAGATGATATGTGTCTTCATAATACAAGTTTCTGATTCGTTCTGAGAGCAAATCGAGGAGTTCGTGCCATTTTTCATTTTTGTACAATTCAGTCAAATTGTCGATCTGGAAATTTACTTTTTTTTGTGGCTTGATTCTCGAAGTTACCTGATCTCTAGCCAACCATTCAAAAAATTCAAGGAATTTGAAAATTCGTCGCCACCATGGAGCCATCTTGCAGAATTCGATTGTCTAAAAATTTTCTCGTTTCGAAGTTTGCTCAAGATAAACTCACTGAAGTTGTTGTGGAATCTCCAGAATTTTCCAAAAGTTTTCCGATAATATTTTTATATTCATCTCCGAAATCTTCGAATTTTTTGCCTTGGAAAAATCCTTGTTGATCCTGGCTTTGAATGAAATTTTTGACAATTGAAGTTTCATGAGACGACAAATTTGAGGTGAGAAAATCAGTGCAACAGTTGATTAAAGCTGGGAGGTTTGCGTTCTGAAATTTGGAAATTTTAGGCTTCAGAAGGCTTCAGAAGCTTCAGAAAAATTCAGAAGGCTTTCAGAAACCTTCAGAAGGTTTCTGAAGCCTTCTGAAGGTTTCTGAAGCCTTCTGAAGGTTTCTGAAGCCTTCTGAAGGCTTCAGAAGGCTTTGAAAGAGTTCAGAAATCTTCAGAAGGCTTCAGAAGGCTTCAGAAGGCTTCAGAAGGCTTCAGAAAAATTCATAAGGCTTTAGAAAACTTCAAAAGGCTTCAGAAAGCTTCAGAAGGTTTCAGAAAGCTTCAGAAACCTTTAGAAGGCTTCAGAAGGCTTCAGAAGGCTTCATAGGCTTCAAAAGGCATCTGAGAGCTTCAGAAGGCTATGGAAGAGTTCAGAAGTCTTCAGAAGGCTTCTTAGGCTAACTCACATTGTTGTCAACAATTTTCAATAATTGTTTTTTATAATTGGGTGCCTCAGTATCGATAAAATCCGATCCAAATATTCCTTCCTCCTTCAAATCATTCAAAAATTCAACATTTTGATTAAGAGAATAAGCCGAAGCAACTATTCCGAAGACGAGAACTATCCAAGTTTTCATCTGGAAAAAAATTGAAAAAAAAATATTTTTATCAACTTTTTTTAATCAAGAAAAATTCGAAGATGTTTACAAGTTCACAAAATTTTTCAATCAAAAAATTATACTTTTTCAAGTTTCTGAAAATCTGAAATAATTGAAAAAATTTGAATTTCAAAATTTGACACAAAACCCTTTACAGAATCTCAAAAAACTGTGAGATTCAGAAAAAAAAAGAGAAAATCCAAGATTAGAAAAGCACTTAAATATCATCAAAATCTCTGCCATTTTCAGAAATAGAATAATCCGGATGAGATTACAGTAGTTCTCCAGATCCAGATTAACATTTTCAGACTTTGCCTAAGTGCTTTTCCCACTAATCTGGAATTACAGATTTCTTTTTTCTGAAAATAAATTCTGATGACTAAGATACATAAGATTGCTAAATATAGACCAAAAATACTCCGTCAATTTTGAATTTCAAAATTTTATTTTTTTCAAATATTTCAGATTGAGAGAGGCTGAAAAATCGAAAAATTGTTGGTTAGAGAATCGATTGAACTATTGAAAAAACTCCCGAAGCTTCTTGAGGATTCTCAAATTTCCCCAGGGCTCTCCAGGGCTACCCAGGGCTCCCCAAGGCTCCCCAAGGCTTCCCAGGGCTTCTCAAGGCTTCCCAAGGCTTCCCAAGGCTTCCCAAGGCTTCCCAAGGCTTCCCAAGGCTTCCCAAGGCTTCCCAAGGCTTCCCAAGGCTTCCCAAGGCTTTCCAAGGCTTTTTTACCCAAGCAAAAAATATCAGAATGAACTTTTTTATCAACAAAAAATAAAATGCAACATAGATTTTTTTGTTAGTTTCTTATCACAGAAAAAAAAAGAACTGGCGTCCTTTTCTGCCTGTTTCCATGGAAATTTCAGCCAAACATCTTCTGAAATATTGATCGCAAAAATTGTATTAGGATAAAATGCACACTTCCTCGAGATTTCAAAATTTGAAAACCCCAAGTTCATAGGATTCGCTAGCGGCTCAAAATAATTCATAATCTGAGCAATACTTTTTTCAGGCTTCCCAATGCTTCCCAAGGCTTCCCAAGGCTTCACAAGGCTTCCCAAGGCTTTCCAAGGCTTCCCAAGGCTTCCCAAGGCTTCCCAAGGCTTCCCAAGGCGTCCCAAGGCTTCCCAAGGCTTCCCAAGGCTTCCCAAGGCTTCCCAAGGCTTCCCGAGGCTTCCCAAAGCTTCCCATGGCTCAAATTTTTCTGTTGAATTCCTCTTTTCCAAAAAATTAATGTTTTTTCTGATAAAAAACGTACAAGACATTGGAAAAATGCAATGTTGCAATTTTTCTTGATAAACATTTTTATTTATGAACGTGGCAGAAAAATGGGGCGATTTTTTGAAAGTTTTGGAACGAAAATCAAAAGCTACAGTACTCCAGCTACAGTAATCTTGGTAAAAATAATAAATATTGTTAGTTTCAATCTTCAAATAAAATCTAATATGTACAGTACATCTTGCAGTTTTTGAGTTTTGGAAAAATTTTGAAATTTTCAGCATTGTGAACTTAATTTCAGAATTCAGATTTCAACTATGAAGCTCCAAAAATCCTGCTATTTTTTCTTCTGAATCATTTTCAGCATATTCAAAAAATAGCTGAAAATTAATTTTCTCAAAAAAATCTGAAGACTCACAGGGACAAAACGAGAGAGAGAGAGAGAGACTGTTGAGAAATGAGAGACATGCCAGACACACAGAGGAAATGTGCAGGTGTTATGTATATGCATATAATCTTTTTTCTAAAAAGGTGTTTCTCATCTGCCTCTCACTTCTCAACACTCTCTCGTTTTGTCCCTGTGCCTTGCTAATATGGCAAATTTTTCTTCGTTTTCGATTTTTTTTTGATTATTTTTTTCTCTGAGAATTTTTGTGACAATTGTTTTCAAAAATCTCTTCCATAATCATATTATCCATAAAAAATCAATAAATCTTCCCGACCGATAATAAACACTTCCCAAAAACTTCCCAAAAACACTATCTAATTATCTCTAGTCTCTCTCAGTTCTCTATACTATTTTTATTTTTTGTTGATGTTGGTCACACCCAACCAACGCCAAAAATTGTATATTTTTTTTGTATTCATAACTTTTTTTTCCAAAGATATAAGATGCATATAAAAATGGATGACGAAGCTTCGAGTTCAACTTCACAATTTGGATTTTTCGATCGATTTCCGGAGATTTTGATATCGAAAATTTTTGATTATGTGAGTTTTATTGGGGAATTTTTTGAAACCTCCTGAAACTTTTAAAAGTTCTCCTGGAGCTTCTGAAGCCTTCTGAAGTCTTCTGATGTTGTCTGAAGTTTCCAGAACCTTCTGAAGCCTTCCGAAGTCCTCTGATGCTTTCAGAAGCCACCTGAAACTTTTTCAAAATTTCTAGCGAAAAATTCATGATTTTGAAACTAGGAAAAAATATTTTCAATCAATTTTTCTTAAGAATTCAATTTTTTCATATAACTTTTTTTTTTTGAAAAACTAAAATTTAGAAAATTTCAAAAAGTTTAGAATTTTATCTGATTTTAAAAAATGAGGCGAAATTTAGAGGCTAGAATTTTTTTTTCATATTTTTCCTATATCAAAAAAATTTAAAGCTCTCCTGAATCCAGAATCCCCACAAAAATTTCAAAATCTCCCAAAAATAATTCTAATTTTTTCCAGCTCGACGACTCAGATGCTTATAATTTCTCGGAAACCTGTCACAAAATCAAAAAACAATTTCTGGCCATTCAAAAATCCAAGAAAACCATGATTTCTTATGGAACTTGGCGATTGGAAGTTGAAAATCAGAATCAAATTCAGAATGCGAACCCAAATCCGAATTATAATCATTTCCAATTCTTGGATTATTGTCAAACTTTTTGGCTCGTTGAGGTTTTCAGCAATGTGAGTTGTACATAAGCTACAGTACTTTGAAGGACAAAAAATCAATAATTTTTTTTCAGCTAGACCCCCAGGATGCTCAAAATTTCGCCATGACTTGTCGTAACATCAGAACACATCATATCCGATTTCAAAGAGAAAATCCAATTTTCATGACAATCGATGGCGAAAATCTTGGCATTCCGATTTTTGAATGAAAAAAACAGCATGTTCCTTTAAATTATTTTTTTTTGTTTTTGGAGACCGTGTATAAAAAATACTTACATATCATGTTCCTTTAAAATTGTTTTTGGAAAATAAATATTTTGAGACTAGTCATGATTTTCAAAGGCTAGAGAGGTTAGAGAGCCTAGAGAGCCTAGAGAGCCTAGAGAGTCTAGAGAGGCTAGAGAGCCAAGAGAATATTTTTCCGGTGCAAAAGAAAAGTTCACGGCAGTTGGAAAATAGTGTTTTAATCAGCTTTGATTTTTTCCACTGATAACAAATAAAAATTTTTGATTTATTATTATATAATAATTTTTCGGCTGGTCATTTGAAATATTACTATTATTAAAATTCGAAGTTTCAAGGATGAAGGTGGATTTTTTGAAAATTGCAGTCATTCTGATCTATGCACTTGGAATTACTGTAACTGCAATTGCACTTTTTACGAATTGTAAGATTTTTTTATTTTTTCAGGGTTTCGAGAAATTTCTAGAAAATTTTTTTGTTTTTCAAGGACAGTTTCAGATCTGAAAAATTCTGAACCTGGAAAATTCAGAAGTACAAAAAAACAATTTTTTTTTCTAATCATCAATCATCAAAATTTTCCGGTTTGATAGTAGTTTTTGCGATTTTTGTTTTTTCGAAAAAAAAGTTTTGAAAATTTTTTTGAATTCTGAATCGAAAAAAATTATTTTTCTGGAAATTTCAATTTGAAGAAGTTTCACCTTTTAAAATTTAACAGACGATTTTCAGACTGAAAAAAAAGTTTCAGATGAATTCAGTTTTGGAATTCTAAATTTTCAGATATTTTCAAGGTCTTCTAGAGCCTTCTGGAGGTTTCGAAAGCCTTTGGAAGCCTTCTGGAGCCTTCTGAAGCCTTCTGAAGCCCCATGAAGCCTTCTGAAGCCTTCGGAAGCCTCCAGAAGCCATCTGAAGCCCTCTGAAGCCTTCACAAGTCTTCTGAAGCCTTCGGAAGCCTTCTGAAGCCTTCGGAAGCCTTCTGAAGCCTTCTGAAGCCCCTTGAAGCCCCTTTTTTCAGACTGGATCCTAGTATCAGTTCCATTTTTGGGAATCAATTTCCACCGCGGACTTCTCCAATGGGTTTGCATCCAAAAATTCAACTATAACTGCTTCACAAAATTCCCGGTAACCTGAATTTTTTGAATTCAAAAAAAAAAATATTTTCAGTTTTTCCCCGGCTGGCTAAAATCAGTATTCTTATGCATGTGTGTTTCACTAGGACTTCAGATTGTGATTTCTGTGGCGTCGGTTTTTACGTTGTATGTTAAAGTTATCAGAACTTCTGACTCCTTAAAGATTCCAAAAAATCAATATTTTCAGCTTCATCAAATCGAAAAATGCCAAACTTAGGCTAACTATTGTTTGCGCCTTCATTTCATTTGCCAGTTTTGTGCTACTTTCTGTTGCGATTGGAATTTTTGCTGGAAAATCGAATGTTTATTATTTTGGTAAGGGAAGGTTTTTTTTTCAAAAAAAATTCCTAAGTTACCGTGCATATTTTTCAATGATAGAAAATTCATCAAAAACTGAAAAAAAATTTTCAATAAATCAAATTTCCGTGCATAATTTTAATTGATTAAAAATAATTTTGAATGCTGAAATTTTCAGCCTGAAATTGAATTTGAAGATTTTCTGGAATTCCTTCTTAGCAATGAAAAATCTTTAGATCATTTTTTAATCAATTTCACAACCAACTTCAAAATTTCTAGATCTTCTGAAACTGATTCCAGCCCAAATTTTGAAAAAATCATTCTGAGAAATTTGAAGAGCCTTTTGAAGCCTTCTGAAGTTTTCTGAAGATTTCTGAATTCTTGTGAAATCTTCAAGAGCCGTCTGAATCCTCCGAAAGCCTTCTGAAGCTCTCTGAATCTTTCTGAAACCTTGTGAAACCTTGATGGGCCTTCTAAAGCCTTCTGAAGCCCTCTGAAGCCCTCTGAAATTTGTTGAAGCCCTCTGAAGCCCTGTGAAGTCTCCAAAAGCCTTCTGAAGCCTTCTCAAGCCTCCAGAAGACTTCTCAAGCCCTTTGAAGACTTCAGAAGCCTCCAGAAGCCTTCTGAATTCTTCTCAAGCCCTTTGAATCCTCCTGAAGCCCTATTAATCTTTCTGAATCTTTCCAAAGCCTTCGGAAGCCTTGTAAAGCCTTCTGAAGCCTCCAGAAGCCTCCAGAAGCCTCCAGAAGCTTTCTGAAGCCCTAAGAAGCCTTCTCAAACCTTCTCAAGCCCTATGAATCTTTTTGAAGCCTTCTGAAGCCTCCAAAAATTTCTGAAGCCTTGTGAAACCTTCTGAAGCTTTCTGAAGCTCTATGAATCCTTCTCAAGCCTCCAAAAGCCTTCTGAAGCTTTCTCGAGCCTTCTGAAGTCTTCTGAATCCTTCTCAAGCCTTGTAAAATCTTCAAGGGCCTTTTGAAGCCTCCGGAAGCCTTCCCAAGCCTTCTGAAACATCCTGATTTCCAGGCCTAACCTACAAAGGTGTAAAAGTGACAGTCGATTTGGGATGGTCGTATTGGATGGCAATCATCGCTGTATTCTTCACCTTCGTCACCACAATTTTGGAAGGAGTTCAGGCGTTCAAAATTATGAAAAATTACAAAATTGATTATCCATACCCACCAGAAGCTATTACCACGTGGAAGTTTACTATGTGAAACTTTTTTTTTGGTTTTGTAATTTATGAAAGTTATCATAACTTCCACATTGTTTATCAGAAAATGCAAAAAATGCCTAAAAAGGCCAAGGTATCAAATTACTTCTTTTTTTGTGGCATACATATTAATTACAAGGTTCCCCCGAAAAAAAGTTTTGTTTATATTTGATACTTTCCAGGGATGTTCGTGGTGGTCTAAAAATAGAGAATTCAGTTTTTGAACTCGATTTTGCGGGGTAAAGTACACTTTTTGAAAAATCTACTGTTTTTTTTTTCTGAAAATTTTTCTTTTTGATAAAGATATGAAAAAGATAAGAGAATAATCTGCCCGAATTGTTTTTTTTCAGAATTTTTTTTTAAATAAAAAAAATCGTCTGTCGAGTTTTGATCTTTATATTTCAAAATTTCGAGAAGATTCTGAAAAATCTGAAAATTTTTTTGAGGATGATATTTTCAGAACTGCAATTTATTACCGATTTTTTCCATGAAAACATCGAAATTGAAAAAAAAACCAAAAAAAAGTTAAATGAAATTTTGAAATTTAAAAATTGGTTTTCAGGATCAATTCTGAAACTTTTCTGGAATTTTTCCATCTTAAAATTTTTTCTGAAAATCTCCAAACATTTTTTAAGCCTTCTGAAGCCCTGTGAAGTCTAGTGAAGCCCTGTGAGCCCCTGATAAGCCTTCTAGATTTTTCTGAAGCCTCTGAAAGTCCTGTAAAGCCTTCTAGAGCCTTCCGAAGCCTACTGAAGCCTCGAAAAGCCTTCTGAAGCCCTGTGAATCCCCGTAAAGCCTCCGAAAGCCTTCTGAAGCCTCCAGAAGCCCTGTGAATCCCCGTAAAGCCTCCAGAAGCCTTCTGAAGCCTCCAAAAGCCTTGTGACTAAATTTTTTCTGAAAAAAAAATGATCCCAAAACTTTTTTCAACTAAAACATTTTTATTCTTCGACAAACACCAAATCAAACAAGAAAAGCCATAAAAAACGCGCCAAAAGCAAATTCAAAAATTCAAAAATTCTAAGCATAACGTCCACGATTATCAATAAAAAAGTTGTATTCGGGTCGGAAAATGTCGGTGAATGTCATGTTCCTTTGATATCCACTAACACAATTATGAACAATTTTGACGTGCGTCGGATAAATCTTGATGTCATTAATGTCTCCGAGCTTCCTTCGAATACATTTGCGAAGCAACAATCCATCCTTGTCACCATATCGATCAACAAATTCCAAAATCAGGAACCAATCTTTCTGCGATTGACATCGAATATTGTAGTGTGTTCGGAAGTAGCGTTGCGATGGATTGTAGAAGTTTGGATAGGAGGAGATGGTGCGGCAGCAAAATGTGAGAGCGAGAAGAAAAACGACCACCAGTTTGTGCGAGACCATCTCGATAGAATGAGGTTTTGGGGGCGGAGAGACCATTTGCAAAATGTTTACAGTTGGTTTTTTGAACGCGCCATGGGGACGTTCAATTTTTTTGTGCTCGATTCGTTATCTTTTCGTGAGGAAAAAAAGAGGAAAAAAATGATTTATGTTCAAAGTACAGACGTTTTTAAAGGAACATTGAAGGAAGTACTGTATGAAAATTACTGTAGTTAGAATTCGGGTACTGTATTTTGAATCAAGATGCTGTAACTTTAATTGAATTATGAAAAAAAAATCAAGGAAGATGAGCATTTGTGTGAAAATATGACTTTTTAAAGGAACATTGAAGAAGTACTGTATGAAAATAAATTGATATACTGTAGTTTGAATTCAGGTACTGTAGTTTGAATCAAGATTCTGTAACTTGAATTGAATTATAAGAAAATTTAAGAAAGATGAGAATTTGTGGGAAAAATATGACTTTTTAAAGGAACATTGGGGTACTGTATTTAAGAGAAGGTTACTGTAGTTTAAATAAACATAGAGTAAAGTACTGTAATTTTGGAAATCCTTATGACAAAAATCAAACAAAAGAAAAATGGAAGAAATTTTTGACACAGACTTTTTTCAAAGGAAAATTGGGGTACTGTATTTGGAAAAAGAGTACTGTATTTTGAAAAACGTAGATCTAAAAAACGAAATTTTTGAGCCTAAATAAGCCTAGGTTTGAGCCTGAAAAGGCCTGAATATTTTGCTCTAAAATTTTCAGATTTCTGAAACTATGTGGGCCTAGATTTTCAGCCTGAAAATTTGCCTAAATCAGGCCAGATCTTCTGGCTTGAAACATAGATTTTCACCTGAAAATTTCAGATTTTTCAAACACAAACAATTTTTTCTGATAAAAAATTTTTATTTCTCAAAACATGATTAAAAGATTAGAACAGTTCAACCTCTAATTGATTTTCTGAATTCTCGCAATATTTTTGTCATTCCTGTATTCCAAAATAGGCATACGTTCAAAACGTAATCCAAGTGGCCAATCTGGAAAAAATCGATAATTGAAAAAATATATTTAATTTATGATAACTTACTGGTGAATTTCTTAAATTAAAGAAAAATTTGTGGGAAAATATGTCGACAGTTTAGATGTCGATTTTACATGTTTAGAATGTGAAGAATGAAAATGGCAGCTGAAAAATGGGAGATTTGGATTTGTTGTCATGGAGATAAAGAGCTTAACATTTAGAAGAGGGATGACGGGAAATATTGATTTTATTTTGGAAAAATGAAAATTGCTCATGTTAAGCTGCATGACAACTAATCTTACATAATTTCAGAAGTCTAAAAATTTAAAGCTTCAAAATCCAATTTAAGCTCACAAATCTGGGCTTCTTTAGGTTGAAAAAATCAGAGTTCTCAGCTCGAGAAGTATAGGCTTTTTGGGCTTAAAATACCTGAATTTCAGGCTGAAAAAGGTAGGCTGTTTTGGGCTCAAACCTAGGCTTGTTTGGGCTTAAAAAATCTGAATTTCAGGCTGACAATTGTAGGCTCATTCGGGCTCGAAAAAAGCCCGATTTCAGGCTCAAACCTAGGCTTGTTTGGGTTCAAAAAAATCCAATTTTTCGGACCAAATATATAGGCCCATCTGTGCTCAAAAATACAGATTTTCAATCCAAAACTTCAGCATGAAATTCTTTTTTTCAATTCAGATTTTCCAATTTTTCTCTCAAAATTTGTTTATTCCAAATATTTTTCCCAAAAAAAAGTATGTGAGGTAAAAAAAGAAATCGAACACCAAATTTTCAGTTTTTTGGTACAAAAATAAACAATGCACTTTTTTTTTGTAAAAAAAATTGTTTTATTTTTGATAAAAATATTGGATTTCAATGGTACAATGTCCAACTATTTTTCAAAAAATATTTTTTTTTGAATCCTGAAAAATCATGCCATCTGCAGAGGGGAAAAAATGTTTTGAAAAAAGGTCAACGAAATTTTTCTGGATATATTTATTTTCATTTTGAAAAAATGATAAGGAAAAATTGAAGATCAAGGATTTCGTGAAAAAAATGTTTTTTGAGCCTAAGAAGGCCTAGATTTGAGTCTGAAAATTCAGATTTCTGGCCCAGTTTTTTATCCTGAAAACTCGGACACTTTGAGCCTAAATAAGCCTAGATTTAAGGCTTGAGACTTGGATTTTTCAAGCCTAAATAAATCTGAATAATTTTCCTGAAAATCCGAAGTTCCCAACACAAACAATTTTTTCTGGTCAAAAATTTTTATTTCTCAAAACATGATTAAAAGATTAGAACAGTTCAACCTCTAATTGATTTTCTGAATTTCCGCAATATTTTTGTGATTCCTGTATTCCAAAATAGGCATACGTTCAAAACGTAATCCAAGTGGCCAATCTGGAAAAAATCAATGATTGAAAAAATATATTTGATTTATGATAACTTACTTGTGAATTTCTTAAAATAAAGAAAAATTTGTGGGAAAATATTTCGACAGTTTAGATGTCGATTTTACATGTTTAGAATGTGAAGAATGAAAATGGCAGCTGAAAAATGGGGAGATTTGGATTTGTTGTCATGGAGATAAAGAGATTAACATTTAGAAGAGGGATGAAGGAAATATTGATTTTATTTTGGAAATTTTCCGAAAATAATGAAATCATATATGTATTTTATATCAAAATTGGTTGGAGAAGCAGAGATATTTTCTGGGTCTTTAAAAAATTAATGAAAAAAAAAATTTATAACTCACTTTCAAAAAATTTGAATCCCACATAGAAGGTCTGCAGGGTTTCTCAAAAAGTTTTGAAATTTCATTTCGACAATGTAGATGTCAACTAATTTTTTTGGGATAATCTGTGTTTCGTTCTTTGATTGTTAACGAAATTGCAAAAATACTGAAAAAATGAACTATTTTTCTTTTGAAATAATTGAAAAGTCCAAAACTTACTCTTAAATTTTCATGGTGCATATCTCTATCATTTTTACGTAAAAATGTGCACATGCGTATGTGCTTTTCAAAAAAATTGAAATAAAAATTTGAAAAATTATTTCGATAATGTAGATATCGATAATCACAAATTAGATGCTAGTGATGATTTTTTTTGTCGAAGATCTATCTAGTATACAAAATCGATGTTACCATTCTGAAATCAAAAATCAATAACACATTTTTGAGCTGAAAACTTACTTTCTATTAATTTTCTACGAATATAAGTGAATATGGGTGATTGTTTTTCAAGAAATTGAAATAAAAATTTGAAAAATTTGTAAAATCATTTCGACAATATAGATGTCGATTTGGAAAATTATAAAATTTGGTTACACGAGGAGAAAAATCATGTCAAAAATGGGAGTTTTTTCATTGATAAGGGTGCCACGAAAAATCTGAAGAAAATATAATAGTATGCTGGAGAGACGCAGAAAAATAATCTACAAAAAACTTTTATCAACAAAAATTATTCATTGCCAGAAAATAGTTAAAAGTTGAGAACTAAAAAACACAGAGGAAACGTTTTTCTCTGACTTCTCTTGATTCTACCTTATCTCTCTCTCACACACAGAGTTCCGCAAAAAAGTTGGTGTGTAACAATCACTTCTCGAATTATGTTTCATGACATGTCTGTTCCAAAATATCTCACTTGAAAAACTTCACGTCGAAAATTTTGGCGCCAAAAAATTTTACGTCAAAAAATCTAGTGAATGTTGTGATTTTAAGAAATGACCCAAAAAATGTTTGTTCCAAAATATCTCACCTGAAAAAATTCCACAAAAAAATTTTGGCGCCAAAAAATATTCACGTCAAAGATTTTTGCAAATTTAAAATCAATTTTGAATCCTATGCAATTTTCATCTTTCCTTTTTTGTCAGGGTAAAGCTGTTAACGCTGAGTTTTGAGGACAAGGCTGAAAAATCGATTTCAAGGCTCATAATCTTCACTTCCTGTTAACACCTGCTCATAAAGTAACCACAGGGAAGCACATATATATAACTGTCTGCGTCTCTTTTATTCTGACTATCTTTTCATTTTCAAAAATCAATTCTCTAACAATCTTCGTCTCTTCGATAGATTTTAGATTCATTGTCAAGGCGATAAAGAGATTTATATGAGATGAAGATTTGAGGCGGGGAAACAAAAAGAAAAAATCGATTTTAGGTTAAGCTCAATTTCAAAGGCGCTGAATAGTTATCTGAAAGAAAAACACGAGAAAAAGAATTTTAAAGGGGAGTCTGACATAAAAATCAGAGCTCGATGAGCTGATCAGAATGCTGTAAAAACTAGCGGACAACCTCCAGGCTGAGCCGAGAAAATCCACCAAAACCGGTGTAGCCGGTAAGTGTCTGCATCCTCATTCTAAAAGTCGCAGGTTCGAATCCACCTTGCGACTAATTTTTTTTCCTGAAATTTTCTGATTCTGGAAATTCAAATACAATATTACATATAATAATGATTTATTTCAAAACAATTTTATAATTTCGGTGTTCGGACAAAGGATTGTTGTGGGCATGCTGAAAAATATTTTTTTTAGATATTTTCTGGCTCTTGAATAAATTAATGAAAAAAAAAATTATAACTCACTTTCAAAAAATTTGAATCCCACATAGAAGGTCTGCAGGGTTTCTCAAAAAGTTTTGAAATTTCATTTCGACAATGTAGATGTCGAATTTGATAGCATACATTTTTTGCGATAATCTTTATGCTTTGTTTTGCTTGCTATTCTCTGAAGAATGTTTAATTACACTGAAAAAATGAACTATTTTTCTTTTAAAATAATTAAAAAAGTCCAAAACTTACTCTTAAATTTTCATGAGGCACATTTCATTGATGAAGGCGAATTTCTCTCTCTGAAAATGAAAATCGATATATTTTTATCTCAAATTAAAATCTAGAACTTACTTTTAATTTTTTTCTACGAATCGACGTGAACATGTGTACATGGAAAATTTCTTTTCGAAAATTGAAATAAAAATTTGAAAAATTATTTCGATAATTTAGATATCGATAATCACAAAATAGATGCTAGTGCTGATTTTTTTTGTCGAAGATCTATTTAATATACAAAATCGATATTATCATCCTGAAATCAAAAATCAATAACACATTTTTGAGCTGAAAACTTACTTTCTATTAATTTTCTACGCATGCATGTGCGCTTGCAATATTGATTTCCAAAAAATTGAAATAACAACAAAAATTTGGAAAAAAAATCATTTCGACAATATAGATGTCGATTTGTAAAATGATAAAATTTGGTTACACGAGGGAAAGGCGCACGTCAAAAATGGCAGTTTTTTCATTGATAAGAGTGTCACAAAGAAATAGAATGGTATGCTAGAGAGACGCAGAGAAATAATCTACAAAAATTTCTTATCAAGGAGCACTGTCTGAACTCTCTTGATTTTACATTGTCTTTCTCTCTCTCTCGCTCTTTCAAGTGAATGACGTCACGGCTTTTGAAAATGAAGAAATACAGTACTCTAGAGCTCAATGAGCTCTGAAAATGCATCCTCAATCTAAAGGTCGCAGGTTCGAATCCACCTTGCGACTATTTTTTTTCTGAAATTTTTCTGCTTCTGGAAATCAAACACAATATTACATATAATAATGATTTATTTCAAAACAGTTTTATAATTTTGGTGTTCGGACGAGGAATTGTTGTGGGCAGACTGAAAAAAAGATTTTTTTATTGAATCTAAAATAATTGAGTTATTAACTTACATGGTATCTTCGGATTTGATTGGAAACATCTGTTCTTGAATATTTCAAATGCACTGGCTCTGAAAAAAAAACATATTTTTGCAAATTTCAATTTCAAAAATCAATAATTTTAATTCACTTACGAGCAAATATTTTTCGAGCCAAATATTGCCGATTCTGTGTTCTGTAAAAAAAATATTGTCAGAAAAATTATTGATTTTTTTTCTGTACTTACCATTGAAAAAAAGGTTTGTAGAAATATTTCGACAGTTTAGATGTCGAATTGGAGTTGGTTAAATCTACATATGTATGAAGAAATGGAAAAAGGCAGCTGAAAAAAATGAGGGAATTTGGATTTGTTGTCAAGGTGATAAAGAGCTTAACATTAAGAAAAGGGATGTCGGAAAATATTGATTTTATTTTGGAAATTTGAAAAAATTCGTGATATATATATTTTGTAAAATATAATATATTTGTAAAATATTTAATGGAATATACAAAAATTGAAGTTTATGACAAAATTTGTTAAAGATTATGTTTGCGGTTCTCTTTCGAATCAAGTTTATACATAAATATTCTGTGAAATGAATCATTTTTTTCCAGAAAAATGAAAAATCAAAAACTTACTCTTAAATTTTCATGAAGCACATTTCATTAATGAAGGCGAATTTCTCTCTCTGAAAATGAAAATCGATATATTTTTATCTCAAATTAAAATCTAGAACTTACTTTTAATTTTTTTCTACGAATCGACGTGAACATGTGTACATGGAAAATTTCTTTTCAAAAATTGATATAAAAATTTGAAAAATTATTTCGATAATTTAGATATCGATAATCACAAATTAGATGCTAGTGATGATATTTTTTTGAAGCACATCTCCATGATAAATGAGAAAGTTGATAGTCTGAAATCAAAAATCAATAGCAATTTTTTTGAACTGAAAACTTACTTTATATTAATTTTCTACGGATATATTCGATTTCGCCCGATAGTTTTTCAAGAAATTGAAATAAAATTTGAAAAATTTGAAAAATCATTTCGACAATATAGATGTCGATTTATAAAATGATAAAATTTGGTTACACGAGGAGAAAAATCATGTCAAAAATGGGAGTTTTTTCATTGATAAGAGTGTCACAAAGAAATATAATGGTAAGCTAGAGAGACGCAGAGAAATAATCTACAAAAATTTCTTATCAAGGAGCACTGTCTGAACTCTCTTGATTTTACATTCTCTCTCTCTCTCGCTCTTTCCAGTGAATGACGTCACGGCTTTTGAGAATGAAGAAATACATTATTCTAGAGCTCAATGAGCTGATAAGCTCTAGGCTGAGCCATGAAAATGAGCTCTGAAAATTCATCCTCATTCTGAAGCTCGCGGGTTCGAATCCACCTTGCGACTAATTTTTTTCCTAAATTTTTTTCTGCTTCTGGAAATCAAACACAATATTAAATACATATAATAATGATTTATTTCAAAACAATTTTATAATTTTGGTGTTCGGACAAAGAATTGTTACGGGCATGCTGAAAAAATTAGATTTTCTTAAAATTGAATCAAAAAATATTTCAACTTACATGGTATCTTCGGATGTGATTGGAAACATCTGTTTTTGAACATTTCAAATGATCTCGCTCTGAAAAAAAAGATGTTTACAAATTTCAAAAATCAATAATTTTAATTCACTTACGAGCAAAAACGCCTCGAGCCAAATATCTCTGATTCTGTGTTCTGCAAAAAATTATTGTCAGGAAAAATTATTGATTTTTTTTTCTGTACTTACCATTGAAAAAAGGTTTTTAGAAATATTTCGACAGTTTAGATGTCGAATTGGAGTTGGTTGAATCTACATATGTATGAAGAAATGAAAAAAGCAGCTGAAAAAATGAGGGGATTTGGATTTGTTGTCAAGGTGATAAGGAGCTTAAAATATAGAAGAGGGATGACGGAAAATATTGATTTTTTCTGGAAATTTGAAACGGAGTAGATTGTGAAGTATATATTTTGTGAAATATAAAATACAAAAATCAAAAATTTTTTATTGCAAATAAAAATATAAAACTCAATTTTAATTATTTTTCACGATCATATGTGAGCTCTTGTGAGTTCGCTTTCCAAAGAATAGAAATTGAAATTTGAAAAATAATTTCGACAATGTAGATGTCGAATTTAAAATCAAAATTTATAACTTATTGGTCGTGCGGACGAATTTATCAATGCCGTTTTTTGTGAGCTAATTTCTGGATGCTAGTGATGATATTTTTTGAGGCACATCTCCATGAAAAATGAGAAAGTTGATAGTCTGAAAACAAAAATCAATAACACATTTTTGCATTGAAAACTTACTTTATATTAATTTTCTACGGATATATTCGATTTCGCCCGATAGCTTTTCAAGAAGTTGAAATAAAAATTTGAAAAATTTGAAAAATCATTTCGACAATATAGATGTCGATTTATAAAATGATAAAATTTGGTTACATGAGGGAAAGGAGCACGTCAAAAATGGGAGTTTTTTCATTGATAAGGGTTCCACAGAGAAATAGAGTGGTATGCTGGAGAAACGCAGAAAAAATTTAAAAAAAATAAAAATTTCTTATCAAGAAGCCAAATGATACTTTTTTTCAATAAGTTATTTATTTCCAGGATTCTTTCTCTGACTTCAAAAACCCCGAGAACCTCGGATTACTGTAGGCCGAAAATTTGATCTAAAAAAAACTTTATTGGCACAATTTTTCTGATCTCCCAAAAAAAAAACAAATTCCTGAAATCCTGAAAACTCGGATATTTTGACCCTAAATAAGCCCAGATTTGAGGCTTGAGACACTTGGATTTTTCAAGCCTAAATAAATCTGAAAAAAATATTCCTGAAAATCCAAAGTTCCCAACACAATCAATTTTTTCTGATTAAAAATTTTTATTTCTCAAAACATAGATTAAAAGATTAGAACAGTTCAACCTCAAATTGATATTTCCTGAATTCGCGCAATTTTTTTGTCGTTCCTGTATTCCAAAATAGGCATAAATTCCAAACGTAATCCTAGTGGCCAATCTGGAAAAAAATCAATGATTGAAAAAATTTATTTAATTTATGATAACTTACTTGTGAATTTCTTAAAATCAAGAAAAATTTGTGGAAAAATATGTCGACAGTCTAGATGTCGATTTTACATGTTTAGAATGTGAAGGAATGAAAATGGCAGCAGCTGAAAAATGAGGGGATTTGGATTTGTTGTCAAGGTAACATCTTCACTCCCTGTTAACACCTGCTCAGAAACTAACCACAGGGAAGCACAAATATATAACCGTCTGCGTCTCTTTTATTCTGACTATATTTTTATTTTCAAAAGTAGTTAGCAGGGAAGTTGATTATCTAACAATCTGCGTCTCTTTGGTAGATAACAATATTTTCCGATTATTTTGGAAATTAGACTGGAAAAATAACATAAACAGGCTGAAAAAAGATTTTTTATTAAAATTTAGAAAATTAACAACGCAACAAAAATAATTCGATGGTCAAGCTGGATATTCAGGAACTTCTACACCTTCAGATGGAAGATCAGACCCCAAATGTGGATTTCAAGTTCATCCGAGAAATTCGGAATTTTTAGAAGATCAAGCTAAAAATCATCTAGGTTCAGCTGGAAGTTCAGAGCCCAGATCTGGATCTCAAGTGTATCCAGAATCATCAGAAGCTTCCGATGGTTAAGCTAGAAGATCAAACCCCATATATGAATCCAAGAAGTTCAGAATCTTCTGAAGGTCAAGCTGAATATCTTGAATCATCTGAAACTTTTTCTCCTGTAATTTTTCAACACACATCTGAGCCAAGAAAACGAGCTCTGAAAATTATAGTTGGTCAACGACTCGACTCGACTAAAAGTCGAGTCGAGTCGATAAGAGAAAACGAAACGACTCGACTAACGACTCGAGTCGTTTAGTCGATAAGGCGAGTCGATAAGCAAACGACTCGAGTCGAGTCGATTGATTTTTTTCGACTCGACTCGACTTCATTGCTTGACTTTTTCAAAAATTTTTGTGGGGATCTGGAATATTTCAGATATGATTTTGGTGTTGATATCAGATGGCGTGGTGATGTGGTGAATGAAAAAAAATGTGAAAAGTCAAATTGGTGCAATTGGTGAAATAGTATGCATAATGTATTTTTTGAAGATGGTGCTATTGCTCCCAAAATTCCAATTGGTGCAACTTTTTTGATTGGTGCACATGGTGCTAAAGACGAAACTTATGCCGTTGGTGCAATTTCAGCATCTTCACCAATTGCACCAATTTGACTTTTCACACCAATCAAAACAGCCACAATATATTCACCAAAAACATCAATTGGTGCAATTGGTGAATTTCCACCAAGAACAAAATATAGTGAAGATGGTGCAGTTGGTGCAACAGCTCCATCTTCAAAAAATATGCTATGCATACTATTTCACCAATTGCACCAATTTGACTTTTCACATTATATTCACCCACCACACCACCGCGACATCTGATATCAACACCAAAATCATATCTGAAATATTCCAGATCCCCACAAAAATTTTTGAAAAAGTCAAGCAATGAAGTCGAGTCGAGTCGAAAAAAATCAATCGACTCGACTCGAGTCGTTTGCTTATCGACTCGCCTTATCGACTAAACGACTCAAGTCGTTAGTCGAGTCGTTTCATTTTCTCTTATCGACTCGACTAAAAATCGACTCGACTCGACTCGAGTCGAGTCGTTGACCAACTATACTGAAAATGCATCCTCAGTCTGAAGCTCGCAGGTTCGAATCCACCTTGCGACTAATTTTTTTCCTAAAATTTTTCTGCTTCTGGAAATCAAACGCAATATTAAATACATATAATAATGATTTATTTCAAAACAATTTCATAATTTCGGTGTTCGGACAAAGGATTGTTGCGGGCATGCTGAAAAAATTAAATTTTCTTAAAATTGAATCAATAATATTTCATTTATTAACTTACATGGTATCTTCGGATTTGATTGGAAACATCTGTTCTTGAACATTTCAAATGCACTGGCTCTGAAAAAAAGAGAATTTTGCAAAATTCAAAAATCAATAATTTTAATTCACTTACGAGCAAATATTTTTCGAGCCAAATATCTCTGATTCTGTGTTCTGCAAAAAAATATTATAAGAAAAAATTATTGATTTTTTCTGTACTCACCATTGAAAAAATTAAAGGTTTGTAGAAATATTTCGACAGTTTAGATGTCGAATTGAAGTTGGTTGAATCTACATATGTATGTATGAAGAAATGAAAAAAGCAGCTGAAAAAATTGAGGGGATTTGGATTTGTTGTCAAGGTGATAAAGAGAGGCTCATAATCTTCACTGCCTGTTAACACCAGCTCATAAAATAACCACAGGGAAGCTCAAATATATAACCGTCTGCGTCTCTTTTATTCTCACTATATTTTCATTTTCAAAAATAGTTAGCAGGGAAGCTGATTATCTAACAATCTGCGTCTCTTCGATAGATGTTATACATTTTTGGAATGTGAAAAAATGGAGGGCACTTGGATTTGTTGTCAAGGTGATAAGGAGATTTGAGAAGTTAGGCTAAAATTCGAAAACAGGACATGTAAAACTTGGAAATTCACTGGAACACAAAGAATCAGAGATTATTTTGAAAATTCAGAAAATCAACATGATTTGAATTTTTTTGGATTTTTATAGAAAATTGTGCAAAGATGAAGGGAACATTTGAAAATTTAGAGCAAACTGAAAATCAAAATTTGATTTTTCAAAAAATTCATGACTAATTTCTGAATTGCATTAAAAAAAAGCTAAAAATCATTATTTTAGATGTCTAAATCTGAACATTTTCAAAAAAGGTTCAATTTTTTGAAGTCAGGAGAACTTTTTATCAAAAAATTAAAGCTCGTCTGATTCTAATTGAAAATTTGATTAATAGAGAAAAACCTGAAAATGTCTGACATTAAAACATTATTAAAGTTATCATAAATATACACACGCAACAAAAATAAAATAAATTTTCAAAGTATCAAAAATCTATGAATGCCCTTATCTATGTAATAATGCCCTTATCTAATGAATTCCCACTCAATTTTCTCTGCCTCTCTAAACTCTCTCATCTTCCCATACTCTCTCTCTCTCTCTCTTTTTAGTCCTGCGAAAATCAGAATTTTCAAAAAAATTTTTAAGGTCCCAAATTCTAAACGTTTTCAAAAATTTTTATCACAATGTGAAGAAAAATATTTGTGAAAACCAGAATATTTTAACTTTGATAATGGAAAAAAAACATGTTTTGTTAAAAGACCGTGCACCATCCAACACACAAACTGTTTGTCTGTCTATCTGTCTGCGTCTCTTTTCTCTCTCTCTCTCATTCTCATGCCTGCTTTGTTTTTTGTTTTTGTTTGTTTTGGTTTTTGTTTTTTTTCTAATCACGCCCTTTTCAATCAATAAATAAATGAGTTTTCAGGTGAAAATCGCCAAGAAGTTTTGTTTCAAGAAAATATGGTTATGAAGAAAAGTTAGGCGAAGTCTTCAGGTGATTTTTCATTTGGAAAAATAATTTTTAATAGAGAATTTTTGCAGGAAACTGGTGTTGGAGATATGATAAATAAATTCGATTTCAAGAGAAGAAGATCAAGAAAAGCCTCGGACAAAATCAAAGATCAGATTTTGATGGATGGACTTCGATTGGGATATCAAGAAGTTCGACTGATATTCTGAAGCTCAGGTATTTTTTAGGGGGGTTTTACCAATGTTTATTAGGTAGATATTGTGCAATTTAAGATTTTGGAATTCCATTTTTATTTCAATAGTTTTCTAGTTTCTAGCAATCTGCTGAAATTCAAAGTACCTTAATTTTTCTGGATTTTCAGCTTATGAACCTTTAAACTTTCTCCCTTAACTAAGACTAAATTAGTGAGATTTAAAGGTACACAAAAATATAACCCTTGAAGCTAGCAATCTTCAAGATAATCCCATGTGTATCTACATAGGTGACGCAGAGAAATCTTAATTTTCAAAAATCTCTAACCCATCTCAAAAAAATCCTCAAACTTTCCGGTTTTCACAAAGCTCTTCTTCAAATTGTGATCTTCAAAATATACAAATTTGAAAAAAATAGGCACCTAGGAACATGTTGAATTCTTACAGAATCTGAATTTCCATCTGAATCTTTTCGTCATTTTTGCGCGGATAAAGAGAGAGAGTGTGGGAGAATGAGAGAGGTTAGAGAAGCAGAGGAAAAATGAGCGGGGATGAAGTAGAAAAGGGCATTATCGACGCACTTTTATTTTTGAGAAAGATTTTATTTATATTTTTTGTGTAGGTGTATACTTATGATAACTCTGAAAAATTTTCAGAGATTTTTTAAGTCTGAAATTTTCTGGGCTGAAAAAGATGCCATTTTATAGAAGAGCTGTAACCTGTAACTCTAATTTTAATTTTTCCTGAAATTTAAGATTCTCTGCTGAAAATTTTCCAGCTCCAGAAGAATTTGAGCACGAGATTTTGCACTTCTGAAAACTACCAGTGTAGCGCAGGTGGTATGTGGATAACTTCACAATTGGAGGGTAGAGGGTTCGAGTCCTGCTCGATGCGAACTTTTTTTTTATTTTTTATTTTCCGGAAATTCGATTTTAAGTTAGGGTAACTTTAAGCTCGAAATATGTACATATTTGCTCAAAAAGTGGGCGGAGCTTGAAATATTCAGCCAATCAAAATTTGAGCATAGTAGAAGCTTAGGATTATGGTAATCCAGAGAATTTTTCCATTGAAGTATCGATTTTTGAGCTAAAATTCAAGGTGATAACTTTGAAAATGCTTAAAATGAGCAATCCTATCATTTTCAGCAGATCTAGAAACCTTCCGGCAAGAAAAAATGGTTAGGAGGTATGAGGAATCGATCCAGGACCTTCTGGCCAGTATTTTTTCATATTTGGTATCAAAATTCGTCATTTTTTGTGCTCCTCAAGCTGAAAATGTGCATTTTTTTGTTAACTAACTTCATTTCATCTCAAAATCGAAAAAAAACCAGAGTTGTGAACTGGAATGGAATGGGGTAGGAAAAAAATGAGGAAAAAACATTATGGTAGAAAAATGAGGGAATTTAGCACAACTTGAGAGAAAATGGGCGAGATGTGAAAAAAGTACTGTGCCTAATTAGCAAAATTAATTAATTAAAAATCTTCCGGTTTCTCAGCTCCATACAATTTTTTGTGGTAGAAACCCAAGTCATTTTTGAACTCTGAAATTTCACGTTGAATCAAGTACAAGTGAATTACACGGATTTTCCAGTGCTCCATATTGATTTTGGCCAATTTTTCAGTCTCATTGAATCTGAAGGCATCCATTTCATCCCAGTCGATGCTCTGAAATATTTTTCGATTTTTTTTGATCTGAAAAGATCAGAAGATCAAACTCACTCTGAAAAATCCGGGATATCTATCAAAACTGTTGTCGAGATGCTCTCTGAAGTTTTTTTTTCCGAAAATACTTTTTTTGGCCAATTTATCAAGGTTGATTTGACATTCAGTAAGGCATTGAACTTCGTAACAACATTCCTCGCGCTGAAAAAAAATCGATAATTTTTTTGAGGGGGAGTTAGGGCTGTTTTGAAGATCAAGGTCCCAGGTTCAATTCCCGCACCTACCTCTCGAATTTCCATCTTAGTCTCATTGATTTCTGGCAAGTCCGGTCTGGCATTGATCTCTTCGGTATTGTTCTCCAAGAACTTTTTGAATTCATCACTTCTCAAGCACGGTGTGTCATCTTTTTTGTAGAATGGACAGATCAGATCTTCAGCAACATCTTCAGCAGCAACAATCAGAACAGCCAGCGGCAAAATTGTCAAGAAAATCAGTTTGAGTATCATTATTTCTTGACGGAACACTGGAACACTTTTTTTGCTGTATTTATAGTCTGAACTTGGGCTCCGCCCCCCGTTCCAGTCCGTGCTGCTTGGATGAAAGCGTTTGACATCAGTGGGATTTGTCTAAGACCCAAGATTACAGTGATGTTCTAGATTTGCACATTTTTGGAGATCACAATTTTTGCTGAGAAGCCTTGGGAAGCCTTGGGAAGCCTTGGGAAGCCTAGAAAGCCTGGAGAGGCTAGAGAGGCTAGAGAGGCTAGAGAGGCTAGAGAGGCTAGAGAGGCTAGAGAGGCTAGAGAGCCTAGAGAGGCTAGAGAGGCTAGAGAGGCTAGAGAGCCTAGAGAGGCTAGAGAGGCTAGAGAGGCTAGAGAGGCTAGAGAGGCTAGAGAGGCTAGAGAGGCTAGAGAGGCTAGAGAGGCTAGAGAGGCTAGAGAGCCTAGAGAGGCTAGAGAGCCTAGAGAGGCTAGAGAGTCTAGAGAGGCTAGAGGCTAGAGAGCCTAGAGAACTTCATATGAACTTTCAAAATTTGAAAAAAACATCTGTGATCTTAATTGAAAATTTTCAGAGTTCAGAAATTTCAAAATTTCAAAAAAAAGTAGGAAAAAAGTAGAATTTTTTTTTGAAATCTTAAAAATTTTCTGAAATCTCAAAAAAAAAAACAAATTTTCAGAATCTCAAAAATTTTGAGATCTACTTTTTTTTGAAAATGTTCAATTTTTGAACTCTGGAAAATCATCACAGATTTTTAAGCTTCAACCGTTTCTCCTCGATTTCCAGTAGTTTAGAGCTTCATAACTAAACTCACAGGTTTACTGTAGATTTCAGATTTTTCTGTAGTTTCCAAAAGTAGAAACATTAATCTGTGACATTTAATCTCATGAATTAATTAATCCTCCAATTCACGTACTACGGTAGCCTTAATCTTTTTATTAATCATCAAAATTAATTTCATTCCTACGTATTTCAAGAAGCTACCGTAACCCTTTCAAATCCGCTTTTATTTTCTGAAAAGCACTCAACGGATTGTCCTGACAAGCTTCTTATGAAAGCAATCACGATTATTTTAATATCCTAGCACTTACAGTATGACAGATTATCTGGATTGTGAAGATGTTATTCTAAATTCGCACTTTCCTAACAACAAGTGAGTCATTTATAGAATATTGTCTCCAGAATCTTCTCGAGGATACTGTAATGCTTCAGAAGCCTTTTGAATATTTCTGAAGTAATCTGCATCCTCGGGAAGACTCTGGGAGCACGTTTTGAACAACAAGTGAGTCATTTATAGAATATGGTCTCCGGAATCTTTCAGAGGATACTCGAATCCTTCAGAAGTCTTGTAAAATCTTTCTGAAGATTCCTGAATCCTCGGCCAGACTCTGGGAGCACGTTTGGAACAACAAGTGAGTCATTTATAGAATATGGTCTCCGGAATCTTCCTGAGCCAACTGTAATGCTTCAGAAGCCTTTTGAATATTTCTGAAGTATTCTGATGCCTCGGCAAGCCTATGGAAGCTTTCTGAAGCCCCCTGAAGCCTATCAAATTCCAAAAAATGTAAGTAACCTTCATTCAAACATTTTCAAAATTAAAAAATCTGCGATGAATTTCGAAAAATGCTTCTGGATGTGTGCTTGGCAAAATGTGTCCGGCATTTTTGAAAACTAAAAATTCGATATTTTCATAAACTGTTTTCTGACCAATAATTGTTTCATTTATTGCGTAAACTGATGAATCTTGAAGAAGCTGAAAAAAATTGGATCAATAATTTTTTAAGCGCAAAGATTCTAGAATTTTCTGAGCTACTAGGTATGCGCCAGCTGAGTTTTGAGCTACCGAAAATATGTCAGCAAAGTATCGAGCTACTTGAAAAGCGTCAGCAAAGGTTCGAGCTACAAGAAATGCGTCAGTGAAATTCCAAGCTACTAGGAAAGCGCCAGCAAAGTTTCAAGGTACCAGAAATGCGTCAGTAAAGTTTAAAGCTACCAAAAACGCGTCATTAAAATTTAGAACTACTAGAAATGCGTCAGCTAGGTTTCGAGCAACTAGAAATGCGTCAGTGAAATTTAAAGCTACTAGAAAAGCATCAGCAAAATTTTGAGCTAATAGAAAAGCGTCAGCTAACCTTCAAGCTACCGTAAATGCGCCAGTAAAGTTTGAAGATACCGTTAAAGCGCCAGTGAAATTTAGAGCTACTAGAAAAGCGTCAGCAAAGTTCCATTCTACCAAAAATGCGTCAGCAATGTTTCGAACTACTAGAAAAGCGCCAGCAAAATTCAAAGCTACTAGAAATGCGTCAGTGAAATTCAAAGCTACTGGGATTGTGTTAGCCAAATTTCGAGCTACCAGAAATGTGTCAGCAAAGTTTCAAGCTACTAGAAATGCGCCAGCAAAGTGTCAAGCTACCAAAAATGCGTCAGCAAAGTTTCGAGCTCCTAGAAATACGTCAGCCAAATTTCGAGCTAGTAGGAATGTGTCAGTTAAATTTAAAGCTACCAGAAATGCGTCAGTGAAATATAAAGCTGCTAGAAAAGCGTCAGTAAAGTTTTGAGCTACTAGAAACGCGTCAGTAAAGTTGCGATATTCCAGAAAAGCCTCAGCTAAACTTCAAGCTACTGGAAATGCGTCAGCAAAGTTTCGAGCTCCTAGAAATACGTCAGCAAAGTTTCAAGCTATTGTAAAAGCTTTAGCAAAGGTTCAAACTACAGAAAATGCGTCAGTGAAATTTAGAGCTACTAAAAAAGCGTCAGCAAAATTAAAAGCTACCAGAAATGCGTCAGTGAAATTTAAAGCTACTAGAAATGCGTCAGCAGAGCTACAAGCTACCAGAAATGCGTCAGCAAAAATTCGAGCTACCAGAAATGCGTCAGCAAAGTGTCAAGCTACCAAAAATGCGTCAGCTGAATTTCAAGCTACTAGAAATGGGTCAGCAAAATTTCGAGCTACTAGAAAAGCGTCAGCTAATTTTCAAGATACTAGAAGTGCGCCAGTGTAATTCAAAGCTACCGTAAATGCGTCAGTGAAATTCCAAGCTACTAGGAATGCGTCAGCTAAACTTTAAACTACTAGAAATGCGTCAGCAAGACCCAATTATTAAGGATTTAGAGAGCCTAGGGAGCCTAGAGAGCCCAGAGAGCCTAGAGAGCCTAGAGAGCCTATAGAGCCTAGAGAGCCTAGATCTCCCAGAGAGCCCAGAGAGCCAAAAAATCCAAGCTCACCTTCAACCCAAGTCTGTCCAACATTAGTTGTCCCATCGTAAAAGGACAAACCATATCCGCATCGCCATAAAACAATAAACTTTTCACATTTTCCCTAGAAGCCTTTCTAAAATCCTGATCCATCTCCAAAAATCCACGAGAAAATTTGAAATCCGTCTGACAAGTCGTCCATTTTTTGACACCTTTTGGAATTTTCAAAATTTCTCGAACATCTTCCCGATTCATATAATTATTTGTTAATTCGAATGTTTTATTGCAATTCAGATTTTCACATTCTCGATTTATATCATAAATATCAAGTGCTTTAATTTCAGCTATGATATTATACATCTGATGACATGCCGTGTTTGCCCAATCATCCAAAATATCGCATTCTTCAATGGTTTTTTCATAACAACAATTTTTGATGATTTTTCGATATGTTTCTTCGTCAATTATTCCGTGAGTGTAGGAAAATATGAAGGATGTTTTGATGTTGAGTGATAAACTGAAAGAGCCAATTGCGAGACCGACGCAATTGCGAGACCCTGCAAAAAGGTGGGTCTTGGGATGGATGGGAATACTTGAATATCATTATTGATTTTTGGGTGATTATACTCTCGGAAATCTCAAACTTCAGTGATTTTCAGCAAAAATTTCTTTGAAAATTGGAATTTCGTAACTTTTCGTAACTAAAACATAATTCTCTCCATATTCATCAAAAATTATTTTACGATTTTTTGAGCCGTAAAACCGTTGAAGAGATCTGATCTGAAAATTCAGTGATTTTCTGAAAAATTTTGGCTGAAATAGTCTTCTAGATCAAAAATACTATTTTTTATATGAACTATTTCTTTCTAAATTTAGTTTTGGGCTCAAAATGTCTTCTAAAGCCTTCTGAAACTTTCTGATACCTCCAGAACCCTCCCAAAGCCTTCTAAAGCCTTCTGAAGCCTTCCGAATCCTTCTGAAACCTCCAGAAGCCTCAAAGCCCACTGGGAGCATTCTAAAGCCTTTTGAGGCCTTCTGGACCGTGCTAAAGCCTTCAAAAGCCTTCAAAAGCCCTATGAAGTCTCTCAAAGCCCTCGGGGAGCATTTTAAAGCCTTCCAAGGCCTTTTAAAGCCTTCTAAAGCCTAAAAAGCCCTATAGTCCAGTTTGAGCCAGAAACTATACTCTAGTTTTGACTAGAAACTATAATTTAGTTTGAGTTAAATTTTTTTCATTTTTTGGCAATTTTCAGTTTTACATGGACACTATGTAATTTTAAATTTGGCAATTTTCTGTTGTATGTATAAACTAAAGTCTAGTTTGAACCTGGAACAGTTTTGATTCGAAGTCTTCTGAAGTCATACTGTAGTTTCTAAAAGTAGAAACATTAATCTGTGACATTTAATCTCATGAATTAATTAATCCTCCAATTCATGTACTACGGTAGCCTTAATCTTTTTATTGATCATCAAATTCATTTCTATTTCAAGAAGCTACCGTAACCCTTCCAAATCCGCTTTTCGTTTTGATTATCTGTAAGTGCTTTTCGAAACGGATTGTCCTGACAAGCTTCTTATGAAAGCAATCACGATTATTTTAATATCCTAGCACTTACAGTATGACAGATTATCTGGATTGTGAAAATATGTTATTCTAAATTCGCACTTTCCCAACAACAAGTGAGTCATGTATAGAATATTGTCTCCGGAATCTTCCAGAGGGAACTGTAATGCTTCAGAAGCCTTTTGAATATTTCTGAAGTATTCTGTAGCCTCGGCAAGATTCTGGAAACCTTTTTGAAGCTTTCGAAATTCTCCTGATGCTTTCTAGAACCTTCTGAAGCCTTCTGAAGCTCACCTTCAATTTGATGTCATTCGAACCTTCTAGAATCCTTGAAGATAACATTGGTATAAAAATTCCAGCATAAGATCCACCAGCTAGGAAAATATCGTGATTCTTGAATTTTGGAAATATCTGGAAATTTTTCCAGGATTTGAGAAATTCAGAAAATTTCAGAAAAACTTCCAGATCTTCTAAGCTTCTAGAAAATTTCAGAAAAACTTCCAGATCTTCTAAGCTTCTAGAAAATTTCAGAAAAATTTCCAGATCTTCTAAGCTTACCTCCAAAAACCTCATCACAGCCAGATAATTATCCCTTGCTGCAGAAATATTATCATCAGGATGAGTGTTGATTTTAGAATAGGAAAATCCAACTGAAACTGGTGATTCAAGCCATACCACATTCGAAAATTTTGTCCAAGAATATGGATTTTCTTCCATAAATTTGCCATCTTTCAATAAAACTGGTCCATTTAAATATAAAAATCCGGTTAGAGATGAGCAACCAGGTCCACCGTTGAACCAAAAAACCAGAGGGTCTGTTGACATGGAATTTTCAGATTCAGATAATCTGAAAATTTTTCTTGTTTGGATTTTTAGCTTTTTCAGACTTGCAAAATTATTGATTTTTTTCAGGTCAAAATCTTTTATTCCTAAACTTCAGTATTTTCAAATTAGCTTTAACTAGACTCTAGTTTTCCTGCTAGAAAAAAACTAGACTCTAGTTTCTAGAGTTGAAACTGTTCCAGGTTCAAACTAGACTCTAGTTTATATATAAAACTGAAAATTGCCGAGATTCAAGTTGTTTCTGGTTCAAACTACATTATAGTTTCTGGTTCAAACTAGAGTATTGTTACTGTATCAAACTAGACTATTGTTTCTGATTCAACTAGACTATAGTTTTAGAAAACCTAAAAACATTTTCATAGCAAAATTTTCCAAGCCCACTCCAAGTTTTCTGAAATCGTATGAGACGTGGAAATTTTGGCGCCAAAAAATTTTGAATTTGAATTTCTCTGATGGCTTAGGCTTCAGAAGGCTTTGTAGGCTTCAGAAGGCTTCAGAAGGCTTCAGAAAGCTTCAGAAGGCCTTAAGGGCTTCAGAGGGCTTCAGAAGGCTTCTGAAAAAAACTCACATATAAAACATTCTCCTAGAAATTGAGATATCCAAAAAACCCGCAAATTGTTTCGACTTAAAATAAAAATTTTGTCCAGGAAACTTGTGAATCTCATGAAAACTTTGTGAAAAAACAAAAATCGGGGCAAAAATTAGTAATAGCAGCATTTCTAGGCCAATAAAAATAATATCTGGAAAAAATTTCTTCAATTTTTTTTTCAATCGAAGAATTCTTTTGTGTTGTAATTTTTATGAACTCTGTTTTTTTAGATCAATTAAAAAATTTATTTATTACATGAAAAAGAATAGTTTGATCATTATTTACATACAAACTGATTGAAATTTTCGATAATTAATTAATTAATTAATTAATTATTTTCTTCTACAACATTGTCCATTTCCACATGGTGAATAATTAGTTTGACATGAGCATTGATTTGTATTTGTTGTTGGATTACAAGGCATTGATGCAGAACACGAGTTAGAACAAGTCGATTGACAAGCTGATTGACATTGTTGAATTGGTTGTTGTTGTTGAACACATTGTTGTTGGCAAGAAGATTCACATTCTGGTTGACATTTTTGAGATTGACTAATTGATGTTTGAAGAATTATTTGAATTGGTGTAGATGTTGTAGTTGGAATTGGTGATTGCTGACATTGATTTGAGCATTGTTGAATACAAGATTGATTACAATTTGGTTGTGAAACACAAGTTGATTGGCATTTTTGCTGGCATTGGGGTTGACATTGAGTTGCTTGAACTTCTAATTGAATTTGAACAATTTGTGGAGCTTGTGTTGTTGAAGCACATTGATTCTGACAATCTTGCTGGCATCTTGGCTGGCATTGTGAAACTGTTGAAGTTTGACATTGTTGAGCACAACTTTGTTGACAAGCTGGAACACATTGAGTTGCTTGAACTTGGATTGGTTGAGTTTGAGCAGCACATGAGCAAGTTGGAGTTGGAGCTGGAGCAGGTTGACATGAGCAAGTGGAAGTTTGTTGAACTTGCTGGCAGGAACATTGAGGTTGTTGAGAAGATGCGCAACCACATTGTCTTTTTTCACGTAATACACTTCCCTAGAACGTTTATTGATTTTTCTGAATCCAATTTTTGTCTGAAACTTACTGAAACTACAAATGCAGCGCAGGCAAAGAAGAAAGCAATAGTTGAAAAACGCATAGTTAACCGAAATATGATAAATGATCAGTTTTGCCTCACTTTTATACTATATACTCAAATATAAAACCGGTATCATTTTTCGATCAAAAAACATATAAACGAACGTTTGATATTTGCTCACTGAAAAAAAAAACACGAAAAAGTTTTTGTAGTTTAATGTTGCAAAAGTCTTGAGTAAATATAGAATATTTGCATTGTGCTTGATAATTTTGAGATGAATACATGTGTTTTATCAGCAATGAAAAAAGCATTGCTCATATTTGAAGTGACCTTTGAAAAAATACATTTCCGCTTCTACATTTTTCTGAACTTCAAAATTTTTTTGATCTATGATTTCCGAAAAATTAAATTCTCCGTAAAACATATGTACATATGATCATTGACTTATCAAAACTAATTATTTACTCTAAGCCATCTTGTTTTAACATCAAACTACAAACATTTTTTTCACACAAGTTTCAATGAGCAAATATCAAATGTTCATAATTTTTTTGATATAATGATACCGGTTTTATATTTGAGTATATAGTATAAAAATGAGGCAAAACTGATCATTTATCATATTTCGGTTAACTATGCGTTTTTCAACTATTGCTTTCTTTTTTGCCTGCGCTGCATTTGTAGTTTCAGTAAGTCTAAATTCACATAAAAATTTTTAAAATTTTGCAACAAAAAAAAACCTCCAGGGAAGTGTTTTACGTGAAAAAAGACAATGTGGTTGCGGATCTTCTCAACAACCTCAATGTTCCTGCCAACAAGTTCAGCAAACTTCCACTTGCTCATGTCAAGCTGCTCCAGCTCCATCTCCATCTTGCTCATGTGCTGCTCAAACTCAACCAATCCAAGTTCAAGCAACTCAATGTGTTCCAGCTTGTCAACAAAGTTGTGCTCAACAATGTCAAACTTCTACAGTTTCACAATGCCAGCCAAGATGCCAGCAAGATTGTCAAATTCAATGTGCTCCAGCTCCAGCTCCAATTTCAACTACAACACAAGCTCCACAAATTGTTCAAATTCAATTAGAAGTTCAAGCAACTCAATGTCAACCACAATGCCAGCAAAAATGCCAATCAACTTGTGTTTCACAACCAAATTGTAATCAATCTTGTAATCAACAATGCTCAAATCAATGTCAGCAATCACCAATTCCAACTACAACAACATCTACACCAATTCAAATAATTCTTCAAACATCAATTAGTCAATCTCAAAAATGTCAACCAGAATGTGAATCTTCTTGCCAACAACAATGTGTTCAACAACAACAGCAACCAATTCAACAATGTCAATCAGCTTGTCAATCGACTTGTTCTAACTCGTGTTCTGCATCTTCAATGCCTTGTAATCCAACAACAAATACAAATCAATGCTCATGTCAAACTAATTATTCACCATGTGGAAATGGACAATGTTGTAGAAGAAAATAATTAATTAATTAATCAATTAATTATCGAATATTTCAATCAGTTTGTGTGTAAATAATGATCAAACTTTTGTTTTTTGTGTAATAAATGAATTTTTTTTTGTTTTTTAATTGAAATTATGTTTTTCTAGAAGATTTTTAGGCTTCTCAGGCTTCTCAGGCTTCTCAGGCTTCTTAGGCTTCTCAGGCTTCTCAGGCTTCTTAGGCTTCTCAGGCTTCTCGGGCTTCTCAGGCTTCTCTTAAGCTTCTCATTCTGTTTCTGTTTTGTAGGCCTCGTAATTGCGGAGCATCGTTTGACGAGATCTCATAACAAAAATTTTCTAGGCTTGTTTGGATTCAAAAAATGTAGATTTTAGAGTCATAAACTCCACGTGGAACAATTTTTTAAATAAATTCTTCAAAAAAAATTCTACCTTATGAATTATTTATTTCAAACTTCACGAATTTTCCAAAAAAAAATCCAGAGCTCATTTTTCCATAAAAGTTTGATTTGATCGTTGAAGCGTGTGCAATTGTCTCAACATTTTTCTAGAAAAAAATAATTTATCCCAAATTTCTCTCAAAATTTTCCAACTTACCTCAACTCCTCTTCATCTCGATAATCTTTAGCATCAAAGCAATTAACATGAGCAATAAAAATAAGATAAAAAATCAATAAAATATAGAGCAACTTCATCTCGAAAAAAGTTTCGTTTTGCTTGAGGCACTCAGAGGAATTAATTAAACTTCCGGCCAGGCGCGAAAAAAAAGTGATGTGATATTTGACCTTTTCTATATACACATACACATTTTGCACTTTATAAAATGTAGAATTTTTCTTGTGTTGAGTAAATATTGGCTTCAGAAGGCTTCAGGAATCTCCAGAAGGCTTTAGAAGGCTTCCTAAGGCTTCCTAAGGCTTCAGGAATCTTCAAAAGGCTTCAGAAGGCATCTCGAATCTTCAGAGGGCTTCAGAAGGCTTCCCAAGGCTTCCCAAGGCTTCCCAAGGCTTCAGAAGGCTTCAGGAAGCTCTAGAAGGCTTCCCAAGGCTTCACAAGGCTTCAAAAAGGCTTCCCAAGGCTTCCCAAGGCTTCCCAGAGCTTCTGAAAGTTAAAAACAGCTCCAGAATGCTTCAAAAATTTATTTTTCATGAAAAAATTCCCAATCAAATATCCTGATCCTTCAAAAATTGCTGCAAAATATGATAGCATTCGGCGGGATGAGTTTCTGGAGCCGAATGACTTGCTCCATGAATTGTCACAAATTTCAGATTCTCATAAATTGTTTGGGTTCCCGAGAAATGATGTTGTTTGAAGAACCACGGCTTTTTGGGGGAGAGTTTCTGGAAAAAGGCTTTTGGGGGCTTTTGGGGGCTTCAGAAGGCTTTAGAAGGCTTCAGAAGGCTTTAGAAGGCTTCAGAAGGCTTCAGAAGGCCTCAGAAGTCTTCAGACGGCTCCAAAAGGCTTCAGAAGGCTTCAGAAAGCTTCAAAAGGCTTCAGAAGGCTTCAGAAGCCTCCAAAAATCTCACCTTCAATCCCAATTTCGCCACAAATTTCTGACCCATAATAAAATTGCACATCAAATCAGCATCTCCAAAATAGATCAAACTTCTAACCCCATTTTTCGCAGCTCGCAAAATCTGATCCTTGACTGATTCTAAATTTCGATCATATGCTAAATCATCACAATCACGCCATCTTTTATCATGCGGAATCTGAAGAGTTCGTCTAACTCTTTTCGAATTAAAGAAAGATTCCGGAATTGTATGAGGGTAAACTCCACAATCCAAATCTACACATTTCCGATATAAATTGTATCGATCGTAAAAAGTGTCATCCCATTCTTCCGGTAATGGCAAATCACTACAATCAAGAATATCGATTTTTGTGTCTTTACAGGTGATTGAGCCATTACAACATTTTACGAGATGATTTTCGAAGATTGATTCTGTTATGAATCCTCTACCGTAACTCATTATTGTTCTGGTTTGTTGGGCAAGTTTTTTATCAAGCAGGCCGTTTCCAATTAGCATTCCCTGGAAAAACTGATTTTGAAGAAGCCCTCTGAAGCCTTCTGGAGCCTTCTGAAGCCTTTTGAAGCTTTCTAAAGCCCTCCGAAGCTTTCTAAAGCTTCCTGAAGCTAGGAAAAAAATCAAATTCAAAAATTTTGGCGTAAAAAGTTTCCACGTGGCTTTGATTTCAGAAAAAAAAAATCCAAAAATTTATTTGTTCGAGATTTTCAGATTTTTCAAATCTAGAACATGTTGAAATTTTGAAATTTAGAAGACTAGAGTCTAGTTTGAAGTTGGAAAGCTAGAGTCCAGTTTGAGAAAAAAAAGAAAAAATCAAATTTAACAAATTTGTCGTCAAAAATTTTCACGTGGCTTTTTTTCAGAAAAATCCAAAAATCTATTTTTTCAATATTTTTAGATTTTTGGAAACTATAATCTAGTTCGAATCTAGAACATGCTGAAATTTTGAAATTTAGAAGACTAGAGTCTAGTTTGAAGTTAGAAAGATAGAGTCTAGTTTGAGAAAAATAGTGTATGAAAAATATCTTTGGGGCTCAGAATTCAAATTTAGCCTTCTGGAGCCTTCCGAAGCAGATTTTTGTAAACTATAGTCTAGTTTGAACCAGAAACAATTTAATTTGAATATTTGAAATTTTCAGTTCTAAAAACTAGAGTCTAGTTTTGGTCTCGAGAAGATTGGGGAAGCCTCAGGAAGCCTCAGGAAGCTTTTGAAAGTCTTCAGAGGCTTGCGGAGGCCTTCTGAAGCCTCCTGAAGATTTCTGAAGACTTCTGAAGCCTTCTGTAGCCTTCTAAAGCCTTCTGAAGCCTCTAAAAGCCTTCTGAAGCCTAAAAAGCCTTCAGAAGCCCCTAGAAGCCTGATCCATTACCTTCAAGTTAATTGGAAAATCCTTCTGCCCATTCAAAATCTCATCAACCAACATCGGAACATAAATTCCACCATAAGATTCACCGCTAATGAAAACATCGTGATTTCGATACTCGGGAAATTCCTGAAACAAAAATTCTGCTTGAAATGTTTGATGAGAAAATCTGTACCTTGAAGAACAACTTCACCGCATCATAATTCAATTTGGCTGTCAAAAAATCATCAGTCGGAATCGGATACTCTCCAGTCTCGGTGTACGAAAACCCGACTCCTGTCGGTGATTCGAGAAAAACCACCGAAGCCATACGATTCCACGAATATTCATTTCGCTTGAGGTTTTCTCCAGTTTTATCCAGGAGCATCGGGCCAAGTTCAGTGATCAAACTAGTTAGAGAAGAGCAACCGGGTCCACCGTTGAACCAGAAAATTAGAGGGTCTACTGATGGGGTGTTTTGAGATTCCATGAACCTGGAAAATAGGCTTTCAGGGCTCTCTGGATTATTAGGCTTCTTGGGCTTTTTCAAGGCATCTCAAACATTTCCCCAATTTAGACTAACCAATAAAACAATCTCTCATCATCAGTAACATTCAAAAATCCAGTATAATGATCAGAATAAAGATGAAAATATAGTCCAGGTAATTTTTCCAATTTATTCCGACTGGATAAACAAGAACTACAAAATATCAGAGCTAAAAATATTGGAGTCAACATTTTTCAGAAAAATGGGAATGAGTTCATATAAATTACAACAAAAAGATGAACGGATATTTTTTTGTTCTTTTTCAGAGAGAAAAAAACAACAAAATTAATGTTTAGTACAACTGGAAGATGAAAAAACTGAAGATGAAATTTTTTTTGGGGATTTTCAGAAATCTGAATTTCAGAAATTCCAGAATCTTTGGGAGATTTTCAGTTTCAGTACATTTTTTCACGCTGAAAAAGATCCTGTTTTCAGTTTTTGCTGAGAGACCTTCTGAAGAGCACAAAAATGAGCCGAAAATTGAGAATTTTCTGAAATTTTGGGGATTTTAGAGCTCATTACTCATGTTAGAGAATATTTTATTTAAAAAAAAATACAGTACAGGGCGATGTTCAGGAGGGTTGATCTACCACAGTCAAGAGTTTTGACAAAATTTTCTAAAAATTTTCAAATGTGCAATTCTGAGCCACAAAATTTTCTTCTGAAAAATATGGAACAGAAAATTTGTGACTTTGGTAAATCGACCCTTCTGAACAATGTGATGCTTTTAGTTTTTCATAAAAATCATCTTTAACATGAGTAATGGGCTCTCAAAACCACGAAAAATCGAAAATTGGCTCATTTTTAGGCTCAGCAAAAACTGAAAACAGTATCATTTTCTGATGTCTGCTCAAAATTTTATTTTAAAAATAGGAATTGTTTAATTAACTATTTTTTCAACTTCCTTTTCAAACTTCCTTTTCAAGCTCAAAAAAAGAGCCCAAAATTTTTTTTTTTTCAAACTCAAAAAAAAAGAGCTCAAAACATCATGTATTTTCCAGTCGACTGATAATTATCTCATTTTTTTGTGCCGTGCTCACAAGCTATAAATTACCCAGAATCTGCCCTTTTCACATTGTTGTTTGGTGATTTTCTCAAAATTCTCAGGGCTAATTAGTTTATTTTTGTTATTCGTCATAGAGTAGACAGAAAAAAAATCAAAAAATTATTTTTTTCGAAAACTTTTTTTTTCTAAAAAAATGCTGCTCACAGCCGAGCTGAATTATTTCGATATTTTTATTTCAATTTTGACACTTTTCTGTGTATTTTTCTACACTTGGATTATTTTTGAGGCAAAAAGTTTGAGGCCGGTTTGTAGGTTGGTAAAATAAATGAAAATTTTGAATTATTTTAAATTTGGCGCCAAAATTTTCCAGATTATGCCTATTCCTATCAGCTTTTTCAATGTTTCTACTTGCCACGTCACAAGGTTTGACAGCTTATGAGAACTTCTACGCAAATCGGATTTATGATGATCCTGAATTTTATACCTGTAAGTGTAGGAAGCCTAAGAAGCCTAGAAAGCCCTTTGAAGCCTTTGGAAGGCTTCTGAAGCCTTCTGGAGCAGACCTGGGAATTTTTTACGAGGCACCGTAAAACGTAAAACATACTTTTTACGGTTTTGAAAAACCGTAAAATTACGAGAAAAACGTAAAATTTTGTTACTCAATCTTTTCACTGAAAAACAGAAAAAATTCCTTCAGAAATAGCGAGTTGGTAACTTATCGTAACTCCAACACATTTTTACCAATATTATTCTTCATATTCGTCAAAAAATTAATCAGTTAGGATTAAATCAAAATTTTCTTTGAAAATTTCGTGTTTTTTTTAAAAGTTTCTATTTGATTCTGTCAAAATTCACTATAATTAAACTATATTTAGTGATTATTTTAAACGAATTATTTTACGATTTTTTGAGCGGTAAAACCGTAAAATGGATTTTACGGTGAAATCCCGTAAAAACCGTAAAACGAAAAAAACGTAAACGTAAAAATTCCCAGGTCTGTTCTGGAGCCTTCTGAAGCCTTTTGAATTATTCCTGAAGCCTTCTGAAACCTTTCGAAGCCTTTTGAAACCTCATGAAGTTTTCTGAAGCTTTCTGAAGCGTTCTGAAGCCTTCTGAAGATTTCTAAATTTTCCTGAAGCCTTCTGAAGCCTTCTGAAGCCTTCTGAGGCTTTCTGAATTTTCCTGAAGCCTTCTGAAATCTTCTGAAGCCTTCTGGAGCATCCTTAAGCCTTCTGATTTTTGCTGAAGCCTACTGAATCCCTCTGAAGCCTGAAAAAAATCAAAAATATTTTTCAGCCCGTCTCATGCTCTATTTTTCCATCCACGAAGCCGCTTTTTGCTTCCAAACGCTCACTTTTTTCATATTCTCAATAGAGCGCGTTTTGGCGATTTATGGAATTTTGGCACAACGCCAAAATTTGCTCTTCATTATTTTTGTGCTGGTTTTTGTTTTGACTGCCGGAGCATCTTTGGTTTTTTCATACACTATTCATTTTTTGTGAGTTGGGGGAATTTTGAATTTTTAAATTTTCGCGCCAAAAAATCAAAGTGGAATTTTATTTTATTTTTTCAAAATTTTGATTAGTCCCAGACAAATTTCCCAAATTTCAATCATAAAATTTCTAAAAATCCTCAAATTTTTTTTCATTTCATTTCAATTTATTTCCAAGAAAAAAATGAAACTTCTCCTAATTCTCTTCCAAATTTTATCGATCCAAAATTTTGTGATGGCTGAAAATTGTGAAGATGTTTATGAACTTGCCAAATTACAATGTCAAGCTCAAAACGGTTTTCCTGTTAAAACAATTAATTGTATGCAAAAAGCTGGGAAAGATCATGATAAATGTTTGAAAATGTGATAATAAATTTGAATTCTCATAAGTCATTCAAAATTTTCAAATTTAGCGCCAAAATTTGATTAAAATAGGCTTGCGGTGCGTGTGCGTTGCGGTCAAAAATTTAAGCGCGAAAATTCAAAAATTTAAATTTTCATTTTTCATTTTCCAGTACATCACACCGCCGAGCCAACAATAATCATCTCATCAATCGATATTCTCGGATTATCCCTCCAAATTGTCACGTGGCATCATGCCAAAGTCCAGTACTCAAAAACCGTTGGCTCCGCCCCTCTGGAGCAACGATTTCGTATGGCAAATGTTTATAAATGGACGCTCACGCTATTTCCCTCGTCAATTTTTGCGGTTATTGTTAAGGTAAATTTTCATTGCCACGTGGCAAAAATTCGCGATTTTTTTTGAATCTAAAAAAAAAAAATAAAAAAAATTTGCTGATGAGAGTGGGATTCGAACCCACGCCCCCGAAGGGACTGGTGCCTTAAACCAGCGCCTTAGACCGCTCGGCCATCTCACCACACATTTCCACTCGCTCAAAAATGTCATGAAGAGAAGGAGCGAGAGAGAGATAGGCGTGTGCAAATAAAAGTGCACTTTTTTTGAGGGAAGGAATTTTTTTTGACATAAGTTTGGAGAAAAAGTTTTCTGAAGTCTTCTGAAGCCTTCTGAAGCCTACTGGAGTCTTTTGAAGACTCCAGAAGGCTTCAGAAGGCTTCAGAAAGCTTCAGAAGGCTTCTGGAAGCTTTTGAAGGCTCCAGAAGGCTCCAGAAGGCTCCAGAAGGCTTCAGAAGGCTTCTGGAAGTTTCTGAAGCCTTCTGAATTTTCCTGAAGCCGCCTGAAGCCTTCTGAAGTAAATTTTTCAGACATTTTCAATTGGAATGATTTGGATTTATATAACACAAGAAAAATATGACCTCGAAAATGGCTACCGTAGTTTATACTTTGTATTTGTGTTCAAAAATGTGAGTTTGTTTTTTTATTTTTTATTTTTGAATATTTTCAGCATCAAAAAATTTTCCAGCTTCAAGCAGCCTACGCCATTTCACTGCCCTTCATAATTCTCTCAACAAATTCGCAACTTTGCCGAAAATTTCGCGCCAAATTTTGTGGCGCCAAACGAAAAGTTTCGCCAAAGACTGTGAAAACTTTGGAGGGAAAAGAGATTCGACGAAATTTTCGAACTACTGCTGAATATTTTGAGAATTTGAGGAATGGTTGGGAGAAATTTTAACATTGCTCATGTTAGAATAAATATTTTTAGGATGCTGTTGTTTGATTTTAGCCCTTTGAAGCCTTCTGAAGCCTTCTGAAGCCTTCTGAAGCCTTCTGAAGCCTTCTTAAGCCTTCTGAAGTCTTCCAAAGCCTTCTGAAGCCCTTTAAAGCCTTCTGAAGCCTTCTGAAGCCTTCTGAAGCCTTCTGAATTTTCCTAAAGCCTTCTGAAACCTTCTAAATCCTGCCCAGTCCAAAATCCCCCCAATTTTTTTATTAGAAAAAATATATAAAAGAAAAAACACACAAAAAAGTAAGGTTTCTATGTCCCTCCAAATATCTCTCTGCTTCTCTGCACTCTCTCCTCAAAAACACACTCTCTCACTTTTGCTTTTTTTTTTCTTGTCCTGCGGGAAAAAAAAGAGGTGTTCTTCTATTTTTTCTTTATTTTGACCGTGTGGCGGATTTTTGGAATTGAAAAAGTTTTTTTTTTGAATTTTGTCTGCACTCTCTCATTTTCACGTTGTCTCTACTATATATTTTGTTCCTCGACGTTTTTTTGCCTAGGAAAAATTACATGTTTTTAACATGAGCAATGATTTTTTTTTCATAAAAAAAATACCTTTCAAAAAATCAATATATTTCCCCTGCAGCATTTTTCAGCATGAGCAATGACCTCAAAAACATCTGACCAGAAACGTTTTGTATTTTTTTTCTTTGAGATGAGAGAGTGTGGAAAAATGAGAGAGATTAGAGAAACGGTTCCTGTAAACAGATTTTCTTTGGCAGATGCAAGCAACATTTGTTAAGTGCAAAAAAATATTTTGGTGTTTTTAGTACAACAAAGTAAAAATGTGAAAAATAAAAAAAAAAAATGTGAAAAATAAATAAAACCGCAACGCACACGCGACGCAATCAAGGGTTTTTTGAATTCATTGCTCATGTTAAAATATCTGTGCTGCAAGGGAAAAATAGTGATTTTGTTTCATTTTTTTTGACAAAATTTCATTGCTCATGTTAAATGCTTGAGAATTTTGAACTAGAAAAATTTATTTTTATTGCGCTTTTGTAGATCTGATAGAGTTTTAGATTTTGATGTACCTTTAATCTGAAAAAATTAGAATTCTGCTGTTCCTTTAATTACGATCTTCGATTCCTGGTTTGTTTACAAGTTTTGTTAAAAAACATCACATGCTAATCCAGACAGCTGACAAAAAATCAATCGATAATTAGAGAAGCTAGAGTCTCTATGTGAGAGTGTGCACTTTGAAGAGACACGCGCTGAAAAAAAAGGGGCGTGGCTAAAAATAGGAGGGATATTTTCATTTTGGAGAAAAATTGGACATTTTCTTTTTTTATTTTCTATGAGGTGGTTTTTGAATTTTCCAGTTTTGAAAAAAAACTTTTGGACATTTTTGGAGCCCGCTGAAAAATTCTGAAATTTCAATAGAAGCTTGATATTTTTCTTAAACAATCCTGGTTTTCAAAAAATATTGATTGATTTGTTGTTCTTTTATTTTTGTGACGTCATCAATTAAAATTTTTTTAGATGCGTCCTTCTGGCTCAGAAAATCGATTGTTATCTGACATGAGTAACATTCCAAATTGCTCATCTCGAGCTTCAAAACCAGCAGCATTTGAAGCTCTTTTCAATGCCCAACAGCTAGCTTGCGTGCAAAATTTCTTGCTAGCACAAATGTATCAGGCTCCAGCTCGGAAAACTTCACAGCGAGCTCCTCGAGCTCGCGCACAAACTTCTCCACTATCCCCTCTAGAAGCTCAACTAGAAGCTATTTTACGAGCTCCAGTTTCTCCACAGGCTCCTCCAGAAGCTTCTCAACCATCTCCAATCTACGAAATTGTCCTAGCTCCATTCCCAACTTTTGCTCATGCTCAATGTATTTTACCAATCTCGTCACAAGCTTCTGCTCAAGCTTCTTTTCGAGCTCCACGAAAAAGACGGCGCGGAAATCAGGAACCTTCTGAACCTCCTGCAAAGCTTCCAACCACAACAGAAATCGATATTGTGAGTCAGTATGACATTCAATTTATGGAAAGTTTTATGGAAGAAGTGAAGATTCCACAAATCAATAAATATTTCGGATATCATGCATGTTTCAAGATCAAAAGATCAAATATTTATAGGACTTTACAACCGGAGCTTTATATGAATTGCATTGATGTGGTTACAAGAAAATGTTTATCGCTAGCCAGGGCGGAAAATATTACTTCGACTTGTATTAACTTCCGGTGAGATTTTTTTAAGGATTTTCTAAAAAAGCTTCAGCTATGTTCTAGATTTATCCACCCAGAACTTCAAAAATGTTTTGTGAACAAAAAATCAATGGAGATGGTTAATGAATTGATAGTTGCTGAAAATGAGAATCCGAAATTTCAATTTGATGAACAATTGCAAGTTCATATTGAAATTGTTGATGGGAATTGTTTTAAGGTGAGTTTTGGGTCAATTTTTAAGGCTTTGGAAGGCTTGAGAAGGCTTGAGAAGGCTTCAGGAGGCTTCAGGAGGCTTCAGAAGACATCAGAAGGCTTCAGGAGGCTTCAGGAAAATTCAGAAAGTCTCAGAAGGCTTCCAAAGGCTTCACAAGGCTTCGGCAAAATTCAGAATGCTTCAGAATGCTTCAGAAGGCTTCAGAAGGCTTCAGAAGGCTTCAGAATGCTTCAGAATGCTTCAGAATGCTTCAGAAGGCTTCAGAAAAATTTAGAAGGCTAACTATTTGGGACGTTTCCTTCAAAAACAAAAATTGGAAAATTAAAAAAAAATCAAAACAAATTTTCAAAATTATAAACTTGGGAAATTTCTCAAAATTTCAAAAATTATTTTCCGAAATTCCAAAAAATTGATTTTTCCTAGAAAAAACCGGGAAATCCGGAAATTCTGAAAATTTCCGGCAAAAAAAAAATTCTGAGAAATTTTCAGAAAAATGTATTGGGCGAAAACGACACATTACTCAAAGCAATAGCAATTTCTCAATGCAAAATCAACGCAGATCCAAAAAAATTGGAAATTTTATTGCGAGATGAAAAACAACAAGATAAAGCTGTATTGTTTTTATTGGAAACCTTTGATTTGATGATTACCAATTTGACACTTCAAGATCTGCCAATGATTGCTCAGAAAATGAGCAACTATGAGATTTTTGTGCACACCAAATATAATGGTGGATTGCATTTTAACAATGGACAAGCTAAATGTATTACTCTTGTTGAAATTAATGGTAAATTTGATGCTGTTATTTGAATTTTTTGTTTTTTTTTTGTAAAAAAATGTGTGTTTGTATATAATATTTTGAAAAATAAAGGTTTTTCTGTGAAAAAACCATTTGGTTTATTCTACAGAATAGTTTTTTAACATGAGCAATGATTTTCATTTCATGAAAAAACCTGTCACAAAAATATATATTTCCGCTGCGGGATATATTTTTAACATGAGCAATGACCTCGAAAAAATCCCAAATCACTGTCTATCACCGCCTTTTTCGCACTTTTACTTTCTCTCGAAATTGATAATTTCTCACATAATTTTTCTTTTGTTTGATTTATGTTAGAATAATTAGGATAATTTTTGGATTTGATACTGTCCAAAATTCTAGAATCTAGAATTTTTCTGAATTTTCAGATCTCTAAAATTTCAGATTTTTCTAAAATTCTAAATTATGTTCCTTTAAAGTCATTAATAATACTGGTATGAAAAATAGTAGGTTATTTTCATCTTGACAGATTCTTAGGATGAGAGATTAGAGAGTGTGGAAAAAATGAGAGATTAGAGAAATTGTTCCTGTAAAGAGCTTTTCTTTGGCAGAGAACATTTGTTAGGTGTAGGGCTGTAAATAGTTCACACGAACACACCACACACGCGGCGAGGCAGCAGCGAACACACTTTCACACCAAACACACGAATACACTAGACACCCGAAGACACTATGCACCCGAATACACTGCACACGAACACACTGTTTTTTCTGTGTGTGTTTGGTTGAAAACGCATGCAAAAAAAGTAGTGTATTCGGGTGTAGTGTGTTCGTGTGAACCAGTGTATTCGTGTGCAGTGTATTCGGGTGCAGTGTGTTCTGCCTGTGTGGTGTATTCGTGTGAACACACAAATGTGTTTTTCGGCACACGAACACCACTTTTTTACAGCCCTAGTTAGGTGCAAAAAAATATTTTGGTGTTTTTAGTACAACAAACTTAAAAGTTGAAAAATACAATGAAACCGCAACGCACACGCGACGCAACCAAATTTCAGTGGAGCGCAAAATCAACAAAATAATAATTGGCTTGACCGCAACGCATACGCGACGCAATCAAGGGTTTTTTGTTGAATTTATTGCTCATGTTAAAATATTGTGCAGAAAAACGTCGAAAAAACAAAATATTTATTTATTTATTTAATTAAATATACAGGGTGACCAGTTCATTATTTTTGAGTAGAGACAATGTGAAATTGAGAGGGTGCAGACAGAAACATTGAGGCTAGAGAGGTCAATTTTAACAAAAAATAAATGTTTTTCCATTGCGGAACGTTTAGAAAAAAAAATTTAAAAAAATATTTTGTTTTTGTGACGTTGTTCTGCATTTGAAAAATATTGATTTTATGATTTTTTTTTTGGAATTTTTAAAAAATGTTTCTACTCCTAAGAATATTGTCAGAAAGAGCGCAATTTTTTCAAGAACTCACAAAATTTTTCAATTTTTCTAAAATCTGATTCTCAAAAAGTATTTTTTTTCTTCAAGAAGGATTTTTTTGTGACGTCACCAATTTCATTTTTTTGCAGATTTCAAATACATGAGTAACATTTCAAATTGCTCATCACGAGCTCCAATTTCAGAAGCTTCAAAACAGGCTCCTGCTCCACCTTGTGCTCAGGGAACTTCACAAACTCCATCGCGAGCTCAGCTGCAAGATTTTTTACAAATGCCTTCACTGAGCCCTCCACAAGCTCCTCTAGAAGCTCTTCTGGAAACTCCTGCTCCAGCTTCTCCACTATCCCGACTAGAAGCTCTTTTGGAATCTACCTTACGAGCTAGACAACATCTTGGTTTGACTCCTGCTCAGCGAGCTCTACAGCAAAGTTGTGCTCAAGCTTCGAAGCGGGCTTCTTCTGCTCAGAAAACTTCACAAGCGCGAGCTCCAGCTCCTGCTCAATCCATTTCACAAGTGCCCTCAAAAGCTTCTGCTCAAGCTTCTGCTCGAGCTTCTGCTCAAGCTTCTGCTCAAGCTTCTCCTCGAGCTCCTGCTCAAGCTTCTGCTCCATCAGCTCCAAAAAACAATCCACTTAAAAGAGCCCAGGAAATTCCAATTCCACACGATGATTTATTTTTTTTACCATCTGAACCTTGGATAAATGAAGCAAAAAGATTAGCAGAAATCGATAAATTAGAATTTGTAAATCATCAAGACATTCTATTCATGGAAGATTTTATGGAAGAAGTCAAGATTCCACCAATCGATATAAGTTTCGGATATCACGCATGTTTCAAGATCAAAAGATCAATTATTTTTATGACTTTACAACCGGAGCTTTATAGGAATTGTCTTGATGTGGTTACAAGAAAATGTTTATCGCTAGCCAAGGCTGAAAATATGAAAATGACTTGTATCAATTTCCGGTGAGACTTTTAAAGATTCATCAAAAAAGCTTCAGCTATGTTCAAGTTTCTAGATTCATCCACCCACAACTTCCTGAAGGTCAATTATCTTTTTCCAACAAAACATTTATCTCATCGAAGAATATTGTGGAGATGGTTAATGAATTGATAGTTGCTGAAAAACAGAATGCGAAATTTCGATTTGATGAACATTTGCAAGTTCATATTGAAATTGTTGATGGGACTTGTTTTCAAGTGAGTTTTGGGTCAATTTTTGGAGCTTTGGAAGGCTTCAGAAGCCTTCTGAATTTTTCTAAAGCTTTCTGAAGCCTTCTGAAGGCTTCAGAAGGCTTCAGAAAGCTTTAGAAAAATTGAGAAGGCTTCAAGAAAATTCAGAAGGCTTCAGAAGGCTTCAGAAAAATTCAGAAAGCTTCAGAAAGCTTCAGGAAAATTCATAAAATCTCAGAAGGCTTCCAAAGGCTTCTGAAGGCTTCAGAAGGCTTCAGAAGGCCTTTTCGCCTATTTTTAATTACAGTAACCCGTAATTAATGAAGTTACTGTAACTCTAGAGCCACAGTAATCCAAACTGCAAATTTGAATTAAATTTTTTGTTTGAATTATTTTCTATCCAAGATTTTTCTTTTTTAAAAAATTCAGCCAGATCTTCTACAGTAACCTAGACCATTTTTGATCTTCATGCATTAAATCTAGAGTTATCTTATCTACAGTATCCCAAACTGCAAAAAAACCCCCAACTTCGTCTAACTTTTTTGTTCCGACTTCAAAAAATTTCAGCCACGCGTATTGGGCGAAACAGGCAGGTTACTAAAAGCAATTTTATTATCCATCGTAAATTGTATGGAAAAAACAAACAGCAATTTTACGCCAATCCTTGAAAATCTTCTGCAAAATGAACAAGAACAAGATAAAGGTGCATTATTTCTGGCAAACATTTTTGAATTGGAAAATATCGATTTGACACTGGTAGATCTGCCAATGATTGCTGAGAAACTGAGGAATTATGATATTTATGTGCTGACCAAACATGATGGATTGAATTTTAATAACTATGGACAAAGAGAATTTTTTATTCTTGTTGAAATTAATGGTAGATTTGATGCTGTTATTTGATTAATTGAGATGGGCAGTTGTTTTTTTTTTTTTTTTTTTTTTTGTAAAAAAAATGTGTGTTTATATTTTTTTTTGTTTTTTTGAAAAATAAAGGTTTTGTCTCTTTCAAAAATTTTTCTTTGAAAAAAATATGACGTCATTTTCCCTCGTTAGTTGTACTTTAGATCAAAGAGAGCCGACAATTTGAAAAAACAAAGAAAACGATTTTTTTCTATCAAGAATGTTTCTTTCAAAATTTCAGAAAGAAAATCTCAGCTCTCTTTGATCTTGCCGACTTTCGTCTCTCTTTCATCTTGCCGAAATTCTCAGCTCTCTTTGATCTTGCCGAAATTCTCAGCTCTCTCTGATCTTGCCGACTTTCGACTTTCGTCGGCAAGATCAAAGAAATCTGAGAATTTGAAACAACAAGAAAAAACAAAGAATGTTTTTTGTTAACCTGAAATTTGAATTTTCCAATTTTTTCTGAAAATTCTGTTCCAAAAAATCAAAATTTTTGAAAAAAGTTCAAAATATTTTTTTCGAAATTTCAGATTTTTTTTTGAGATTTTTCGGGCACATTTTCCGGAAAAGCGGAAAATTTCACAACAATTCAATCAAAAACAGAAAAAAAGTTTATTCAAAAAAAAAATTAAATTACAGCATCAAATTTTCCATTAATTTCAGCAAGAGTAATACATTTAGCTTGTCCTTCATTGAAAATTAATCTCGAATCTTTGGTTATCACAATAATCTCATAATCCACCATTTTTTCAGCAATTAGCGGCATCGTTTGAATTGTGAAATCAATCGGAATCAAAATATATTTTTTCAACAAAAACTCCACAGCCTGATCTTGCTGTTGCTCTTCTTGCAATAAATATGCAAAATTGATATAAAATGATTTGTCGGTTTTTTGAAGTTCATAAGAAAGGCAAATCGCAATTGCCTTTAGTAATGTGTTATTTTCTCCCAAAACGTATTTCTGAAAAAAAAATTTACATTTATTTTTATTTTTTTTCACTCAAAAAAAAAAACAAAACTCACAGTTCTGTTAATGATAGCAATATGAATTTGTAGATTTTCATCAAATCCGAATTTTGGGTTCTGCTTTTCAGCAAGGATCAGTTCATTAACCATTTCCTGAACATTTTTTCTTGAGAATGTTTTGTTGAAAAAACATTTTTGACCTTGTGGAAGTTGTGGGTGGATGAATCTGGAATTTTAATTTAAAAAAAAAATGTTTTTCATCGGGAAGAAACCGCGTTGCAACCGCGACGCACTCGAAGATTTTGATACTGAATATCCAGCTCCTTTTCCAAAAGATTCAAATCAGTGTGTGTTAGCTTAAATTGAGTTAGTCTAATTCAATTTTTGGAAAATTTCGGAAATTTTTTTCGGATTTTTGTTCTTGTTTTTTGGCGTCCTGAAACCTTCTGAACCCTTCTAAGATCTTCTGAAGCTTTTTGAAACCTTCTGAAGCTTCCTGAAGTCTACTAAAGCCTTCTGAAACCTTTTGAAGCTATCTGAGATCTTCTGAAGATTCATGAGCACTCAAAAGTTCTCCAGAGCCTTCTGAAGCCTCCTGAAGTCATTTGAAACCTTGAATCTCAACTCACCGAACATCAATCAACCTCAAATTCAAATCCCCCTTCACAATCGACAAACTTCTTCGTAAAATCACATCTACACAATGCATATAAAGCTCCGGTTGTAAAGTCTTGAAAATAATCGATCTTTTGATCTTGAAACATCCTTGATATCCGAAACTTATATCGATTGGTGAAATATTCACTTCTTCCATAAAATCTTCCATGAATAGAATGTCTTGATGATTTATGAATTGTGATTTATCGATTTCTTCTAATTTTTTTGCAAGTTTTGCAGGAGGTTCAGCTTGAATGAAAAATAAATCAGAAAAATCATGGGCTCTTTTTAGTGGATTCTGTTTTGGAGCTTGTAGAAGAGAAGGATCTTGTGGAGGATTTTGGAAATGAGATTCAGAAAAATCTCGGGGAAAAGCTGAAGCATCTTGACTTGAAGCCAGAAATCTGAACGGGTTCATTTCAAATCTGCAAAATATTTTTATTTTTATGGAATAAAAATTAGGAAAAAATAAAATATTGCACAAAAAATAAATTACCTTATCTATTTTCTTCCTGACATCAGAAGAACTCTTGTAGATATGATATGATAAGATATTGAGAGCAAATAAATCAGTCTTGCTCAGAATAAGTAAGATTTTTTTATCAATGAGCAACTGATGACGTCATCTTCTCTTTGTACTTTGGTCGGAAAGATCAAAGAGAGCCGACAAATTGAAAAAACAAAAAAATTTTTTAGAAAATCTTGAAAGGGGTACGGGCTAATTAAAATTTTATGAAAAAAAATCTGAAATATTTTTTAAAATATTTTTTTCATAAAATTTTGATTATCCCGTACCCCCTTTAATTTATGATTTGAAAAAATATTTTTGGAATTTTAAGATTTTTGAACGTGAAATGTCACAAATAGTTACTAGATGAAAATAAGGTTCAGTGCCAACTTAAGGCTGAAAATTGAAATTTAAGACCCCCGGATTTTCCGGTTCACAAAAATACGGAAATTTTCCGACTTTCTGTTTTCCGGGATTCGATTTTGGTTAATTTTTCATAAGAGTTCTCTCTTCAGAAAATAAATTTTCATTTTTGTTTAACATGAGCAATATCCTTTAATTCTCAAAAATTTCCCGTCTATTTCTCTCTATTTTTATCAATGAGCAACTGATGACGTCATCTTCTCTCTTTTTTTCTTTTCAAAAAAATTTTGCACCAAATGGTTAATTTAATTTTTTTTTTTCATATGAGTTCCCCATTCAGAAAATCAATATTTTCTATTTTCTCTTCATTTTTGTTTAACATGAGCAATATCCTTTATATTAAAAAAAATTCCCAATCGTCTGTTTCTCTCTAACAATGTTGTAAAGTAAACAAACACCTTTACGAACTGTTTTAGTGTACTAAAAACCATATTTTTATTACGCGTCAAAAAAGGATGGACTAAAAATATAGTTTCTTTATCTGTGCCGGCTGTTATTTTTTGTGCAAACAAAATAAATCATTTTTATTTTGTGGTCCTGGTGCTGGTGACATTTTTATCTTTTTTTTTCTGTGGATCCCTAAAATTTCCATTTTGAATCTGATTTTTTTTTAATTTATAAAAATTCTGTCTTTCTAAGTTTCCTTTGATCTCGCCGCTTTTCCCTTTCACTTTTTTGTTTTAAATTTTGGCAAAGCCATAAATCAAATCACATTGGTTTAGGGAAATAAATCATGTAGGGTTTCCCTTGCAGGATGAGAGAGAGTGTGTGAAAACATAGAGAGATTAGAGAAATGATGGCACCTGTTTTGTAAACAATCCATCATTTTTGCATATGGCAGATGTTCGCAAAAAAATTTTGTGCAAAAACATAACCATTATTTTCTGTTTGAAATGAGAAACAAGTCTAATTCTAAGCCGCGTTGCAACCGCACGCGCTCAAAGATTTTGATATATACTGTAGCGATTCCCTTTGTTCTCTCTTTTTTTGACAAAACCGCGACGCACACGCAACGCGGTTCCCTTTGATGTTGCCGACAGAAAAAATTCATACGAATTCTCATAGATGAAAAATCTGACAAAGAAAAAGGTTTCGTATCTTATCTTATCAACAAGTGTTCTTCAAACGCCCTTTTTATTGATTGATATTTGAGATTTCGCTTTTATGATTGTGGATGTGTTTGTGGCTGGGGAACCCTGGTTTTGTGACGTCATTTCTCATGATTTTTTTTATTACGGGAGTCTGGGTAACTCAGATACTGATGCTTTTTCTAATACCTTCGGGTTGTATGCTATGTGATTTGATACTGTGACGTCATTTCTTGATGGTTTCTAGCTGGTTTTATTCGGGAAGTTTGGGTAACTTAGGTTCTGATGTTCCTTCAACTGGGTTGTATGCGATGTGTGTGATGATTCCTTTGTGTATTTGATACTATGACGTCATTCTACCTATTGATTATTTTGGTTTCTGATGTTCCTTTAAATGAATTGAGTTATTTGATGACGTCATTAATTTACTGGGTTCTTTTTGGCGATTCTTCGAATGATCAGTAAGCTAAGATTCTGATGTTCCTTTAATAAAATTCCCTTGCTGACGTACGCCTGGTTTGTTTTCATCTCTTCACTTTCACTGAAGCGGAAACTTGTTATGTGTTTGCACAGTCTTTGGTTTTGTGACGTCATGAGATTTTGATCTTTGGTTTGCCTGGAAAGCCTGGGAAGGGTCATTTAGCTGAGATTCTAGTGTTCCTTGACTTGGGTTTTAACCCTGTGATATTGGGTTGATGGTGTATTTGACTCCATGACGTCATTCTTCTTGGGCTTTGGTTTTGTGACGTCATTTCCTGATGAGATTTTGAGCTTTGGGAGAATTCAATTTTCTAGTATTCTGATGTTCCTTTAATTGAATTCGCTTGTTTCCGCCCGGTTTGTTTTGTCATACCAATCAATAGTTAGAGAGCGAGAGAGAGACATCAGAGAGTATGCATTTTGAAGAGAGCGCAGGGTTTGTTTGTTCAGTTGCCACTCGCTGCAAATGAGAGAGTGTGAGAGAGTTGGAGAGTGCAGAGAAACAGCAGCGTCTAACCAAGCAGGCAATTCTCTCTCGGCCACCATTTTCTTTTCAATTTCACATTTCATCTTCTTTTTCTCCAATTTCCTTAGCATCGTTATTCTTTTGATGAGATTTAGCGAAACTCGAAAATATGATTTATGAGTGTTTTATGCAGTGACGTCATTCTTCTTGAGGTTTGATTTTGTGACGTCATTTGAGATTTTGAGCTTTGGGAGAATTCAATTTGCTAGTATTCTGATGTTCCTTTAATTGAATTCACTTGTTTCTGTCTAGTTTCTTTACATTGCTTTCAAATTGCATCACTTTCACTGAAGGGACAACCAATCAATAGTTAGAGATGCGAGAGACAGCAGAGAGTATGCATTTGGAAGAGAGCGCAGGGTTTGTTTGTTCACTTGTCACCCGCTGAAAGCGAGAGAGTGTGAGAGAAGTGGAGAGCGCAGAGAAACAGCAGCGTCCTACCAAGCAGGCAGTTTTCGTTTCGCAGTTTTTCGAAAAGAGCGGAAATTTCTCTCTGCTACCATTTTCTTTTCAATTTCGAATTTCATCTTCTTTTTCTTCTCCAATTTCCTTAGCATCGCTATTCTTTTGATAAGATTTTGCTTTTCCCTTTTCCTTCACCCTGTTGAACGCGTCGCGGTCATGCGCTGCGTGTTCTATTTTTATTTTAAATCAGACACGCAGCGCATGACCGCGACGCGTTGAACGACATTGGTTCTCAAATTTTAAATTTTTGGCGCGAAAATTCTTCTTAGCTTCGTTAAGATTCTCGTTTCTCTAAATCTCTCTCTCTCTCTCTTTTTGGTCCCTAGACTTGCACTTTTCAAAGCTTTTCTTTCCACCCAAAAAATTTTGTGTCCTTTTTCTAAAGAAGTCGACACTTTTTTTGTTTATACGTATTTTTAACAAGAAATTTTGTGAACAAGAAGAAAAGAGTAGACATTTGAGTAAGAATTTGACCTTTTTTGTATATTTCTTTGCCTTTGCGTTACGAAAGAAGAGAAGATAATATACATAATTATGGTGATATAATTAATGCGGTTTTTTTGATTTATTTTTTGTTTTTGTTTTGTTTGTGGGTTGATAAATTTTGGGAGAATTTTTATAAAATGCTCTCTGGGTCTCGTAGCGATTTCAATATGTCCCTTTAATTTTCTCGACCAAAAGTGCATCGAAAAAAAATTTTTATTGAAAAAATGATTGACGTTTAGAGCAAATTTTTTTGAGAAAAAGATTATTTTTGATTGGGAGACGACATTTTTTAATATCAAAAAAATTTTTTTTTGGAATTATATTGCTTTTTTTTCAAATTTCCGGAAAAAAAAAACAAAATTGTTTTTTGATAATCGAATTGTTTTTAAAATTGACAGGCAAAGTTATCCTAACTTCCAAAAAAAAAATTTTTTTCAAAAAATTTTTTTTTTCAAATTTCCGGAAAAAATGAAAAATTGTTTTTTGATAATCGAATTGTTTTTGAAATTGACAGGCAAAGTTATCCTAACTTCTAAACTTTCCAAAAAAATTTTAGAAGTTAGGATAACTTCCTCCAAATTAGTAGTGTAGACCGCCAGTTACCCTAACTTTCTTTCCAAATAGAATTAGGGTAACTCGTGGAGCTCAGGAAAATTTAATTAGAAGAAAACGAGGCTCTTTTTCTCTTATATTAGTTAATTATGGTGTCCTCCTGTATAATAATTAACTACAATTTTTATTCCAAAAAAAAATTCTCTCTATTTTGCTCTCTCCAACCTGTATAAAAATCCTATGTTAATATTTTCCAGGTTTCAAAAACCAAAAATGCACACACTTGGCCCTTTTGCCCTACCAGGATATTTCCTCGCTCAAATTCCAACTTCACAAGCTCAAAAACAAGCTCCTCCGCAACTTCCATCAACTTCACAACCTTCTCCGGCCCACACTTCCACCCAAGCGATTTCTCAAGCCCTAATGCAGAATCCACGAAAAAGGCCCAACGAAGGCCAGAAGCCTAGTCAAACAACTTGGACTCGATTCGGTGATTTGTGGTTTCTTGAATGTGAACCTCCTGCAAAGATGCCAACAACAACACCATATTGGATAAATATGGCAAAACGAGCGGCGGAAAATAACAAAATGAAATATGCGAATCACGATGACATTCTGTTCATGGAAGAATATATGGAAGAAGTCAAGATTCCGAATGTTGAGAAACAATCTGCACATCAAGTTTGTTTTCGAATTCAACGATCGCTTGTTTTTATGAGATTGCAACCGTCAATTTTTTCGAGTTGTCTTGATGTGCTTTTACGCAGAAGTTTGTCGATTGTGAAGGGGGATTTGAATTTGAGCGCGTTTGATGTTCGGTGAGTTGACGTTTTGAGAACTAGACTTCGGGAAACTTCAGAAGGCTTCATCGGGCTCTTGAAGGCTTCAGAATGCTTTGGGGGGCTTCAGGAGGCTTCAGAAGATCTCAGATAGCTTTAGGAGGCTTCCGAAGGCTTTAATAGACTTCAGGAGGCTTCAGGAGGCTTCAGAAGGCTTCAGGAGCCTTCAAAAATTTTCAGATAGCTTAAAAAGGTTTCAGAAAACTTCAGAAATTTTCAGAAAGCCAAAAAACAATTATAAAAATCCTAAAGCCCTACAAAGCCCCTTAAAGTCTTCTAAGGTATCCTAAGCTTCTCCAAAAAAATGTTTCCAAAAATTGAATTAGGCTAACTCAATTTAAGCTAACATTTGAAATTTCTGAAAATAAGCTAGATTTCAGTATCAAAATCTTTGAGCGCGTCCGGTTGCAACGCGGTTTAGAGAATATTTTCTCTCAGACGCGTTGCAACCGCACGCACTCGAAGATTCTGGTTTTTTCTAGTTTTTGTAGAATTTGGATTACTTTCAGAGGGAAAAAACATTCACAAAACGAGAATCTTTGAGCGCGTGCGGTTGCAACGCGGCTTGAGATCAAACACTCATTTTCAAATGCATTTCCAATAAAAAATTCTCAATTCTAGATTCATCCACCCACAACTTCCAAATGGTCAAAAATTATTTTTCAACAAAACATTCTCCAAAGAAAATGTTAAAGCAATGGTTAATGAATTGGTCGTTGCTGAAAAACAAAATCCGAAATTTCATTTTGATGAAAATCTTCAAGTTCATATTATTATTGCTAAAAAACGTTTTGTGGTAAGTTTCATTTTTCATTTTTCAAAATTCAAAAAAAAAATAATAATAATAAAAAAAGTAATTTTGCAGAAATACGTTTTGGGAGAAACCAACACATTACTGAAGGCGATTGCGGTTATCCTTTACAATGATCTTCAAAAAAACGACAAAGTGTTTTCGATGAATTTTGTGCATTTACTTCGAGACGAGAAGCATCAAGAATGGGCTGCATTGTTTTTGTTGAAAACATATGATTTGATGCACGTCGAGTTCACACTTCAAAGTTTGCCGATTATTGCTCAAAAAATGGCGGATTATGAGTTTACTGTTATGACGAACAATTCGAGAGTTTATTTTAATAAAGGACAAGCTAAAAAAATTAATCTTGTTGAAATTAATGGAAAATTTGATGCGGTTATTTGATTTTTTTCAGTTGTTTGTATATAGATTTATGATAGTTTCAAACAATAAATTCTTTTTTTTTTTTTGAAATGCTACTTTTCTTAAGACTACTGTACTTTTGGAAGGCCGTTTGGGGATTCAAAAGGCCTGTTGAGGATTCAGAAGGCCTGTTGAGGATTCAGAAGGCCTATTGGGGATTCAGAAGGCCTGTTTAGGATTCAGAAGGCCTTTTGGGGATTCAGAAGGCCTGATGGGGATTCAGAAGGCTTGTTGGGGATTCAGAAGGCTTGTTGGGGATTCAGAAGGCTTGTTGGGGATTCAGAAGGCCTGTTGAGGATTCAGAAGGCCTGTAGAGGATTCAGAAGGCCTGTTGAGGATTTAGAAGGCCTGTTGAGGATTCAGAAGGCCTGTTGAGGATTCGGAAGGCCTGTTGAGGATTCAGAAGGCCTGTTGGGGATTCAGAAGGCCTACGCAGGATTCAGAAGGCCTGTTGTGGATTCAGAAGGCCTGATGAGGGTTCAGAAGGCCGATTAAGTCTAAAAAAACAAAAACAGAAGGGGAAAAAGCTGTATGTCTGTCTGCACTCTCTGACGAACACACACTCTCTCGCTGTTCTTTGTTCTCTTTTTTGGTTGTGCGGGAAGGAAAAAATGTACTTTTGCTGGAAGTTTTTCTTGTGAGGGAACTGAACCAGAATTGAAATCAAGAAAATTATTGGATTTTTTTTGAAAAAATCACAAGTCCAATAAAAACAAGAGAAAAAAATTTAAAAATTCAGATTTTCCGGAAAATGTGCTCGGAAAAAATGATTTTTAAATATTTTCAAAATCACCAAATTTTAAAAACGTTTCTCTTAAAGCGACAAAAAATCTTGATTTTCAAAAAAAATTTTCTTTTCTTTCAATTTTTTTAGCTTCAAAGTTGGCTCTGGGTGGCTTACTAAGCCTAAGCCTGAGAGGAAGTGTCATTTAGGTCCCAACTTATCGACTTCATTTTTACATTTTTGGATTATTCCAAATCTGTTACTTTTTTTGTTGACTGTATACACGAAAATAAAAATTTCAATTTTTGTCAGCTACCCGCTCAAATCGAAATTTTCATTTGGGCGGGTATTTTTGTCAAACAAAAAAAACTCGGCCCGATTTTTTGAAAAAACTCGGGCCGATTATTTTTTTGAAAAAATTCGGGCCGATTTTTTCACCCAACAAAAAAACTCGGGCCGATTATTTTTTGAAAAAACTCGGGCCGATTATTTTTTGAAAAAACTCGGGCCGATTTTTTTTTGAAAAAATTCGGGCCGATTATTTTTTGAAAAAACTACTCTGGGCCGACTCGGGTCGATTTTTTTTTTTGAAAAAAACTCGGGCCAATTTTTTTTGAAAAAAACTCGGGCCGATTTTTTTTTTTTTGAAAAAACTCGGGTCGATTTTTTTTTTGAAAAAAAAAACTCGGGCCGATTTTTTTTTGAAATTTTTCCGATTTTTTTTTAATTTTTTGACTTTCGTAACTGAAAACGAAAGATTTTTAAAAAATTTTCGAAATTTGTTCAAAATCACATAAATTTCTCAGAGAATTTTACAAAAAATCTAAATTTTCAAAAAAGTTTTCTGAATTTTTTTTCAAAATTTTCGATTTTCGGAACTGAAATTGTCTCAAAGACTGTAAATGGACAAATTTCATGTAAAAATAAGTTTTACAACCAATTTGGTGCTGAAATTTAAAATTTGACGATTTCGAAAAATTTTCCGGATTTTCTAGTATTTTTAAAAAATCCGAGAAGCTTTCCGACGACAAAATTACATATTTCTGAAAAATTCAATAAGTTTTCGATAATTCCGAAGAATATTCAAATAAATTGAAGAAAATTTTGAATTTTCATGCAGGAAATGAGCCCAAAAAAGGCTCCAAAATAAGGTTTTGAAAAATCGGAAAACTTTATTGGAAAATCTTTATTTTTGAGATTCACTTGAAAATAATGAGAAGAATAAAAAGAAGGACACCTGGGATTTGAATAATAAAAATAACCGTATTTCAAAGGGACATCAAAATGTGTGTGGGCCAAAATTGATGGTTCAAATTCGGAACTTGGAATCACTAGAGGAGACTACAAAAATTTGGACACGTAGAAAAAAATGCGGGAAAATTTGAGGGGAATAATCCTATGATTTGCCTAGAAAAATCACAAAAAATGAGAGAGACTACACTTAAAATTTGAGGAGAAAAATACGATGAATAGAAGGCCGTGTGATAATTTTCAGGTTGATGGGGACTTCAAGCATGAACATTAACCCAAAATTTTAGGTCAACCACTAAACCATCAAAAAAATCACGTGAAGAATTAAATTTGCGGGGGAATTGGATGGGAAAATGGGACAAAAACGACCAGAAGAATATGAGGAGCAACTACAAAAATTGTGGCAAAATTTTCGAGTTGAGATCTTCAAATTGATGGAGAATTTGAGCAAATCGATTTTGGTGGATGGTGAGAAAATTGAAAATTGGCATTGATAGAAGAAAACATAATCAAGAAGCAGACGATTTAGAGCTGACAATGAGAGACGATCTGAAATTATTTTATTTTTATATTTTTTTTCAAAAATCAAAAAAACAAAACTCACTTAAACTGGATCTTTCTCAATTGTCACACAAATCCGCAAACTTCTATCGATTTCGAATTCTGGATTTCGCATTTCAGCAAACTGCAATTGCAATGCAATTTCCTCGACTCGTTCAGCTGAATAAAGCACTTCGAAATACGACATTTCGCCATTCGGCAGATTGGGATGGTTGAATCTGGAAATGAGAATGATTTGAAGGTTTTTTTTTGTGAAATTGAGAAGTTTTCCAACAAATTTGTACAACAATTTTCGAAATTAAATTAAAAAAAAGTGAAATCTTAACTCACGTTATATCGATTTTTGTATCCGAATCTCCTTCCACCAGCGACAGGCTCAGCTGCAAAATCTTCTTGAGGCATTTCAGTAAATCCAAATATTCCAATCTACCATTCACAAGTCTTCTTCTCACTTGATATCCGGCGTGATGTTTTGTTTTTGTGTCATTTGTGTCAATCATAATCACATCCATGTAACTCTCCAAGTACATAATTTTTTCACGATCGGTGAAGGAGAAACGATTGTTTACATTATGTTGCAAAAATTCTGCATATCTTTCAGATCTACTCATTATCGATTGATTTTACCTGTAAAAAAGTATTTGCAAAAAAATCGTGGACAAAAAAAAACCAAAGACAACACAATACAACAGAAAAAACAGTGAGAGTAAAGGGCTATGCAATGTCTATCTGTCTGTCTGCGCTCTCTCCAATAAACACACACTCTCTCGCTTCCTGTTCGTTTTTTTTGTGGTTTTGCGGGAAAGAGGAAAGTTTGAGGCAAAATTACATTTTTCTGGAGAGTTCAGGAAGTTTTTCAGATCAGATCGTTAAAAAAATTGTCTTGCCAAAAGAAAAATTATTATAGAAAAAAATGAATACAATAAAAATAGCAAAAAAAAATGATACAGGAAGAAACAAAAAATAAAATACCGCGTCCCCCTCGAGGGGAGGTTAGAGAGGTAGAGTAGATGAGAGAGTTAGAGAGGTAGAGGAGATGAGGAGAATTTTAGCAGATTTTTTAAATATTTTTTTTTACAAATTGAGCAATTAGGGCCTTAAATCATAAGGCCTTAAAGCAAATTAGGGCCTTGAAGAAAATTAAGGCCCTAAAGCATAAAGCAATAAAGCAATTAGGGCCTTAATAAAGCAATTAGGGCCTTAATAAATTGATAATAGTAAGTACAATTGTATTTTCTTCCGAGCATTTATTTTGATCATTTTAAAATTCCATCCAAAATAATGTGATATGAATTGGTGTAAAATACAAATCGATTGGAATGTTGCACAGCCTGACATGAAGACATTAACCAATATTTCGGAATAATTTTAATGCTTTTCTTCTACCGTACCCCTCATCAAAGGCGCACCCTATAAGGCACATATTGCTTTTCAAAATTTTTATTAATATAAATACGAAAAAAAAAATCATTAAAAAAACATTTAAAAAAATACACAGGCAATTACAGATCAGCTTATTATTAGTCTATTATTGACTTATTTTGAAAATAGGTCGAATATAGGCTAATAAGGTACATATTATTAGTCAAAATCGATGCAATTTTCTAAATCTAGCCCAAAATTAGCAAAAGATGTTTTATGATCAATTTGAAAGTGAGAAATAGGAAATTACATTCATCTAACAATTCTAGACATCCAGAGATCCCTAAACTTCAGACTCATTTTTTGACTAATAACAAGCTTATTAGTAATTATTAGTAACTTATTAGTCAAAAATGAGTCTGAAGTTTAGGGATCTCTGGATGTCTAGAATTGTTAGATGAATGTAATTTCCTATTTCTCACTTTCAAATTGATCATAAAGCAGCTTTTGCTAATTTTGGGCTAGATTTAGAAAATTTCATCGATTTTTGACTTATAATATGTACCGTATTAGCCTATAATGAGCCAAATTCCAAAATAAGTCAATAATAGACTAATAATAAGCTGATCTGTAATTGCCTGTGTATATAAAATTTAAAATTTTTTTTAAAAAAGTAAGGAGGGGGGGGGTCATCTACTACAAGTTAACATAAAAAAAACACATTAAATCACCAAAAAGTGTAAGATCAATAGGAGTAAGGAAAGAATTCCCTTACTTCTAGTGATCTTCTAGTTGAACCTATGAAGTTTTGGAGGTATAAGGGGGGGGGGTTACAAAATATAAAAATTGGGAAATATAAGATCAATAGGAGGAGAGGGTTTCCCCTCCCCTTACACCTATCAATCTTACCTGTGCACCCAGAAGAAATGGCAAAATTCCGTTGTTGGGTTATAAATTGATTATCTACATGTATTGTTGATCCAATACATGTAGATACTGACGTCCGGGACACTTCCTTTGTTGTTGGTATAACCAACATTTCCTGAAACAAATTTTGAATTAATAAAGTAAAGTTAAATTTTTGAAAATCTAAACTTACGATGGTTTCCTTCAACAACAGCTGCCTTTTTCATGTGCAAAATGTCTCCAAGACGGAGTCCCGGGCTCAAAGCCACAGGTACTTAGTGTGAAAGGCCTGGAAAATATTTTTTTAATACACAACTTCCAGTTTAAAGTCTTTAATAAGGTTATTCAGAATCGAAAGAATGAAAAATAACCTTTTTAACATGTTTTTTGGACTGAGAATGAATTCCCTTATGAAAAGTTTCAAAATAATTAACCTTCTCCACATCATTTTGAATTCCTCTTTGAGTTTCTTGATTTTTTCAATAAAGGCGCATTTGATCCGGCGACATTTTATCGAACACCGAATCGCGGTGGTTTCCTTCGATAATCTCTTCCTTTTTCATGTGCTCCACGAGTGGTACCCAACTTTCAAATCTGATGCAATCTGCATATCCGATGAAACGCCTGGAAAATGGTTTTACTTCGATATTTCAATTGAAAAAGATTTCAAACAACCAACCTTTTCTACATCTTTTTGAATCCCTCTTTGAGTTGCTTGAATTTTGAGATAAAGTCGCATTTGATCCGGCGTCACTTCATCGAAAATTGAATCCGATTGGGATTGTGATTGAGGTGGTTGCCGTCGAAATTTTTTTCATGTGCAATATGTCTCCAAGATGGAGTCCCGGCCTAAAAGCCACAGGTGATTCGTGTGAAAGGCCTGGAAAATGTTTTCTAATTACACAACTTCCAGTTCAAAATCTCTGTTAATAAGGTTATTCAGAATTAAAAGAATGAAAAAAAACCTTATTAACATGATTTTTTGGACTGAGAATGAATAACCTTATAAAAATTGTGAAAATAACTAACCTTTTCTACATCTTTTTGAAGAACTATTTACAAATCCATTTTGAATTCCTCTTTGTCCATCTGATGGAACGCCTGGAGAATGGATTGTGAAAAATCAATTGAAAAATATTTCAAACAACCAACCTTCTCCACATCTTTTTGAATTCCTCTTTGAGTTGCTTGAATTTTGAGATAAAGTCGCATTTGATCCGGCGACATTTCATCGAAAATTGAATCCGATTGGGATTCGCGGTGGTTTCCTTCGAGAACAGCTCCTTTTTTATGTGCAAAATGTCTCCAAGACGGAGTCCCGGGCTCAAAGCCACAAGTACTTCGCGTGAAAGGCCTGGAAAATGTTTTCTAATTACACAACTTCCAGTTCAAAATCTTTAGTAAGGTTATTCAGAATCGAAAGAATGAAAAAAAATAACATTTTTATCATGTTTTTTTTGGACTGAGAATGAATAACCTCATAAAAAGTTTCAAATTAACTAACCTTTTCTACATCTTCTTCGCTGATTTTGAGATTGATACGCCGTGGTTCGTGGATCTTCCATTGATTTGTTGCTGGTTGTGGAGTGTGTTGAGCTCGAACTGTTGGTTGTTATGACCAGTGAAAGGCCTGAAAAAAACACTTTTCTAATCCCAAGATCTTGAAAAAAGTTGCAAAAGAATTAAAAACAAAAAAAAACTAACCTTCTCCACATCCGTTGGGTTATAAATTGATTATCTACATGTAGATAATCACGCTTTATTTGTTGTTGGTATACCAATAATTCCTGAAAAATTACAAATTGATCAAAGTTAAAGTATGAAAATCTAAACTTACGATGGTTTCCTTCAACAACAGCGGGGCAATCACTTTGAACTATTAACAAATCCATTTTGAAGGCGCATTTGATCCGGCGACAATTTATCGCGGTGGTTTCCTTCGACAACATCTGCCTTTTTTATGTGCAAAATGTCTCCAAGATGGAGTCCCGGGCTCAAAGCCACAGGTACTTCGTGTGGAATGCCTGGAAAATTTGTTATTATTACACAACTTCCAGCTTAAAATCTCTGTTAATAAGGTTATTCAGAATCGAAAGAATGAAAAAAATAACATGTTTTTTTGGACTGAGAATGAATAACCTTATAAAAAGTTTCAAAATTACTAACCTTCTCCACATCTATTTGAACTCCTCTTTGAGTTGCTTGAATTTTTCGATAAAGCCGCATTTGATCCGGCGACATTTTATCGAAAATTGAATCCAGGTGGTTTCCTTCGATAATCTCCTCCTTTTTAACTTGTTCCAAGAGTGGTACCCTGTTTCAAAATCCGATGCAATCTGTCAATCTGATGGAACGCCTGAAAAATGGTTTTCATTTTGATATTTCAATTGAAAAAGATTTCAAACAACCAACCTTTTCCACATCAATTTGAATCCCTCTCTGAGTTGCTTGAATTTTGAGATAAAGTCGCATTTGATCCGGCGACAATTTATCGAAAATTAATTCTGATTGGGTGATGGCGCTGCCAGAATCCGAATCTGAGGATTCTGAAAGATTAAGTAAGTGAATATGATCGAGAAATGCCCAAAAATCGTTCGCTATGGTTTAGAAATTAGAAGGAATGTCATTTTTAAACACTAAAATGTGTTTTCAAGACAAATCAAGAATCACATCTCCCCAAAAATGAAATTGGTGATTTTCGAATATTTTCGAAACATTTCGAAAATCAACAATTTGAATTTGAAGTCTTGATTTGTATTTTGAACTTATTGAAAAAGCTTGAGATGACATTTCTAAACACTAAAATACGTTTTAAAGACAAATCAAGATTCACATCTCTCCAAAAATGAAATTGGTGATTTTCGAAACATTTCGAAATATTTCGAAAATCAGCATTGTTCAGAGAATTCAAAATTTCTAAATTTCCCGCCTTTTTTCTAAACATGTCAATGAAATCTTTCGAATTCAAACATTTTTTCGCTGGTTTTTGCGCAAAAACTTTTGAATTTTCCTGACTTTTTCACAAAAAAATCTGATTTTTCTTTCATTTTTGACAAAATTTCACAGACATTTCATGAATTTTCACTAGATTTTCAAAGAAAATAAACTAACCTTGGCTTCCTTCGCTGTTGGTGTTGTTCTTCATCTTCGGGACCATCAAAAATCACAATCGGAGCAAAAAATGGTCGAAGACGGGGCTGAAAAACAGTTTTGAAGTTACAAATTGATAAAAGAATTGTTTTGTAAAACAAGTGAAAAAATCATCAAAAACCTAAAAATACCCTATAGAAACAAGAAAAATGACATTCTCAAACGAACTTAGAAATTTCCAGAAAACTTTAAAAAATTCACAAAATTTCCAAAAAAAATGGCAAAAAACAGCTTCGAATGCAAGAAAAACACCGCAAACAGAAAAATATATTCAAAATATGCGAGAAGAAAGAAAAGGAGGAAGGAGAACACACAGAAAGCGTCAGCCAAGCAGTTGGCGCATTTGGTGTGCACACCTCGTTTTCTCTCTATCTCTCTTCGGTCTCTTCAGCAAATCATACTCTCTCATCTTTTTTTCTCTTGCGCTTGTGTTTTTTTGCTGAAAAATTATGGGAATGGAATTTTTGTAACTAAAAAAAAGTTGAGAATGAAAAGAGCAAGACATTTTACACGGTGTTTCACTGGAAAATTTTAAACTTATGTTTTTAGGCTCTAAGAATCGCAAATTTTTAGGACTTAAATGGGTAAGCCTAACCTTAGATCTTAGCCTAAGCATTTGCCTAGATTTTGAGCCTAAAAGCCCTTAAGGGTTTTGAGGCCTTCTAATCTAAGTCTAGGCATATTTAGGCTCTAAAAATCGCAAATGTTTCAAAAAAAATTTTTATTATTGTCAATTCTTATCCGATTTATTTTTCCCAAATAGTTTCTTGAAAAATCCCCGTTTCTCTTTTTTCTCCTTTTTTCCAATTTCGTATTCCGGATAACTGTTTTCATTATTTGAAACACAAGAATTTGGTGGACAAATTGGTGGTGTTGAATTTTCTTGATTTGTGAGTGAAGAAGGAGCTGGAGGTGCGCTTGCTTTTGTAGATTCTGGAAAAATTAGGGCTTCTTAGGCTTCTCCAGAGGCTTCTGAAGGCTTCAAGAAGCTTTTGAAGGCTTCCCAAGGCTTCCCAAGGATTCCCAAGGCTTTCCAAGGCTTCCCAAGGCTTCCCAAGGCTTCCCAAACCTTTCGAGATTGTGTGAGGAGAAAAATGATAATATGAAGGTGGAGTTTGCTCATTGAAATAAGAAGAATATGGATAAGACATTTTTGTGTTTGAAAATTGAATTTGAAATTGAAAAAGTATAGAACACGGTCATTTATATACAGTTTTTATCAGTGAAAATTTTAGGCTTCTGATAAATTCTCAAAACTTCCTCAAGGCGCAGAGGAAGGACACTAGTATTGTTTTTCAAAAAAAAATTTTTAATTCCAAAATTTGAATTATTGTTTTGTAATGAAATAGCATAGTTTACTTTTCTGATAAAACAAATGTCTAAATTGTATAGTTTTGTTATCAGTTCTCCCGAAAATATTTGAAAAATGTACTGTTTTTTGACATTTTTTTCAGGATTTTAAGGCTTCTTAGGCTTCTCAGGCCTAGAATATTCCAAAAATGTGTACAATTCTGATCCACGAATTCTCGATTTTTCCCCTCGAAATTTGAAACAGGTGTGATACATCACACCAAAACAAAACCAAATTAATTATATATTATGAATTTTTATTTTTATCCGAAGATTATCGGGTGAGCCTTTTGGAAAAAGGCCCACCTGTTGAAAGATGGCACATCATAATAATAAAATTTCTAAATCCCTTTGTGACCTAACCAAAATAAGAAAATAACCGCTTACAAAAGGCGACATCTGGAAGATTATTAATTTTGAATTTTTCAGGCTTCTAAAGGCTTCTAAAGGCTTCTAGAGGCTTCTAGAGGCTTCTAAAGGCTTCTAAAAGCTTTCCAAGGCTTCTAAGACTTCTAAAGGCTTCTAAAGGCTTCTAAAGGCTTCTAAAGGCTTCTTAAGGCTTCCCAAGGCTTCTAAGGCTTCCCAAGGCTATCCAAGGCTTCCAAGGCTTCCAAAATTTTTTTGTATTTTTTTTGCACCCCTCTCACACTATTATTTTTTTTTATTATACCACACCCAAACCAAAAAAAGGCAAGCGGGCGTCTTTTTCTGCACTCTCTTCATTTTCTGTGCTATTTTTCTGTATAGACAATGTTGGGAGGAAAATGTTGCGTATTTTTGGGTGTGAAAGAGGAAGGAAAAACAAATTTTAATTAGAAATAAAAATAAAAATTGAAAAAGCAAAATTTGAGGATAGAAAAATTTTCTAGAATTTTCATTTTTCAAATTTTGAAGATTCTCTACAAACTTATACTTGAACTACTGTATTCTCAATCTGAATTCTAAAAAATTCACCCAAAAATCTTAAATTATCTGAAAAATTGTGAAATTCATGTTTAGAATTCAGATGAAACCTCTGAAGCCTTTTGAAGCCTCCTGAAGCCATTTGAAGCTTTCTGAAGCTTTCTGAAGCCTCCTAAGACCTCCTGAAGCCCTTTGAAGCCCTCTGAAGTTTCCTGAAGCCCCCTGAAGCCTTCTGAAGCCTTCTGAAGTCTTCTGAACCTTCCCTGATCCCCAAGATGTTATCTTTTTCTCATTTTCCCATCAAGCCATAAAAAAAGGGTGTGTGTGTTGTAATTTGTTTGACCTATTGAGTCATAGACATAGACAAATCAGACCACGCGCAGCAATTTTCTGACGCAATACACCTGTGTGAGCAGAGCTTGAGAACAGCTGGCGGAGCACTAAAATATCGCGCAATTTTTTTGACGCAACAGAGCTTTGGCGCAGCCAAAGCTCAGCTCTGGAATAACAGCTGGTGGAGCACAGTGAGGAAAATTTGGAGCACCTTTTTTTGAGCTATAAAATTCCTCGGAAAAAATATAGTTAGGCTAAATTGTGCTCGAAAATATGGAGGTGCAGAAAAAGAGCACAGATTTTTTTCTGTACACAATTTTGTGCTCAAAAAACCTGGAGCAATTTGTAACCAGCAAATTTCCAGCCCAAAAATCATTGAAAAATTTTTCTGAGCTCAAAATACAGTAATTTTTTTGCTGAAAAAAATTGTGCTCAAAAAAATCTGAAGCTCTGTTTTCAGAAATAAGTTTTTGTGCTCCTGGAGCACTTTATAATCATCAAATTTCCAGCCTAAAAACCCTAACATAATTAATTTTTGAGCTCAAACAGTTTACGTTTCAGGTGAAAAATTGTGCTCAAAAAAATCTGAAGCTCTTCATTTTGCCTACAAATTTCTAGCCATAAAATCATTAAAAAATTTCCTGAGCTCAAAATACAGTAATTTTCTAGCTGAAAAAAATTGTGCTCAAATAACTTGAAGCTCTTTTTTGTGCTCCTGGAGCACTTTAAAATTTCCAGCCAAAAACTGAAAAAATTAAGATTTTTGTGCTCCTAAAAAAATCTAAAAGAGCACGGTAAAATTTTCAGGAGAAAAATTGTGCTCAAAAAAATCTGAAGCTCTGTTTTCAGAAAAAAAAATTTTGTGAGCACTTTGAGAAAATTTTCACAGTTTATTATAAAAAAATAAAATTTTTGGAATTTTTTTTTCAATTTTTTAAATTTAACGATTTTTTAACGTAAAATTTCTCAAATAGTTACTAAATTACCAGTGAATAGAAGAATTATAGCTAAAATTACGTGTTACTGCCAATTTAGGGCTGAAAATCGAAATTTCAGATTTTGAGCATTTTTTTTTCATCTGAAAATTTCCCGCCAAAAAACAACACATAACACATTTTCTTCATATTTCATCAATTTATTGTAGTTTCATTTCATGTTTTCAAAAAAAAATAAAAAAATAAGAATTCAGGAGATTACCAGTATCAAACGGGGGTGGAGGGGAGAGATTTGAGATTCAGAGAAATATATACAAAAATATCAATCAATCAATATTTAAGCTTTGGTCTTTTTTGGTGCAGCCGCCTTCTTTGGTGCAGCCTTTTTCGGCTTGGCAGCGGCCTTCTTAACCTTTGGGACAGCGGCCTTCTTTGGCTTGGCGGCGGCCTTTGGCTTGGCAGCGGCCTTTGGCTTGGCGGCGGCCTTTGGCTTGGCAGCAGCAGCGGCCTTTGGCTTGGCAGCGGCCTTTGGCTTGGCAGCAGCCTTTGGTTTAGGAGCAGCAGCCTTCTTTGGAGCAGCGGCGGCCTTCTCAGCAACCTTGAAACGTCCGTTGGCTCCGGTTCCGGCGGCCTGAACGAGGGCTTTTGACTTGACTCCGCGGTTCAAGGCAAGTTTGAGATGAGCGTTGATCTGGAAAAAAATTATTGATTGATTTTTTAGGCTTCTTAAGGCCTTTAAAATTAAGGTTTAAGGTAACTAACCGCTTTAACATTATCTCCAAGTTTGTAATTTTGAGCAATATGCTTAAGAATCGCTTGTTTCGAAGCTCCCTTACGATCCTTAATAGCCTTAATAGCAGCAACAACCATAGCAATATAGGTTGGATGAGTTGGCGCAACTCCGGCGGCTTTTTTGACCTTTGGGATCTTGGTTTTGGCAGCGGCGGCGGCCTTCTTTGAAGCGGCTGGAGCAGCGGCGACTGGAGCTGGAGCGGCAACGGCGTCAGACATTGTTGAAGAGAGAGAGTTGTGGTAAGTTGCAAAAAGTGGTATGCAATGAAAAAGAATGGCGAAAGACTGTGTATTTATACCAATTCTCTACCACCGTGCGGGGACACCGATTTTCCTTTCCACCACAACACCCAATAAATTTCATTTTCTAGTTAAAGGCTCCTCGGTTTTCCTGGATTTTCTTCATGGGCTCCAGATTTTATGCGCTGAAAATTACAGCGTTGGATTCAGCGTGAAAATCTCTACAAGAATATCTTAAATTTTCTGGAATTTAGTGATTTTTAAAGGAACATGAGGGGGGTGAAGAGGAAAGATGGGGAGGATTTTTGAGTGTGGCCCGGGAATTCGACTATAACTTGGCTGAAAATTGAAGATTTTCAGTGAAATTTGGGTTTTCTGGAAGAGCAATATCTGGGCTTTCAGAAGATATAATTTTTTCCAGAATCCATTCGACACCCGAAGAGTTTCAGCAGGTTTTTTCAGAATGCTGAACACCGTTCGGCACCTTTGAAGTCGATTTTCTCCGGATTTTCAGCTGTGACCTCGCAATATTTTTAGATCATCTGAAAGCCTGTGTTTTTCTCTATAAGAGGATGTTAGTTTCAGATATTTTGGTGAAGATTTCGAGATACTGAAAGGCTGTGAAGTTTGAGCGTCATGACCCAGAAAACATTTTTTTCCCGTCTTTTTTTTGGTTGCATTTGTTTGTGGCTTGGTTTGGTTTGGGAATTGTTGGGAAATTTTTGAAAATATTTTTTTAATAGTTAGACTAACTCATCATAATTAGTGTTAAGTTAACTAGAAATTCTTGAATCTTGAACTTTCAGATTTCTGAAAAAGTCTGAAATTTCAAAATGGGGTTGAGGTAGAATTTTTGACTGAAAATTTTTATTTTTTTTAGGAATCTAGAGTGTTTCACATTTTCTGGAAAAATTTTTATAAATTTTTATGAATCTTTTTAGGCTTCTCAGGCTTTCAGGGCTTCTGTGGATTCTGAAACTTCTTACATTAGGATTTTAAGGCTTCTAAGACTTCTAAGGCTTTCTAGGCTTTCTGGTTTTCTTAGGCCTCTTAGGCTTTCAGGGCTTCTAAAACTTTTAAGGCTTCTCGGGCTTCTCAGAGGCCTTAAACTTCTCAATCTTCTAAGGCTTTCAAGATTTTCAGGCTCAAATTTTTCAGATTTTCCTCCTCTTTGTTAGTTTCATTTAAAAAAAGAACATTTTTCAAATTAGCAAATTCAGCAAGATTTTCTTCCAATTTTCCCATGGTCACAATGATAATAGATGACCTTGCTCAAAATTTTTTTCAAAAAAAAAATTTTGAAGGTTTTTTGTTTCTTTAACAGTATGCACATTCTCATTAGTCATCTTCATATAAACCAAAAAATTCACGCATCACAATTACTACTCAAAAAAATACATCTGCTCATTCTCACAAGTGTCTCAAATTGTCAATTAGCATACGAGAGACTACACTTTTGAGGAGACACCAGGCAACCAGAGAACTAACTTGTTCCTGTGAGTTGCCTTCTCGGGAAGGCGAAAAAATATCGATTGATCTGGGAAAATAAAATAAATAATATTTATGGCGCAATAAAAATATGAAAATATTTGGAGAATCAAATATAAAACTGGTATGCGGAAAGAAAGTTATGAGATCTGGAAAATAATAAAATTTAACTAAAAATTATTGCATGACGACAGAGAGAACTTCTAATGTTTTGGTGGCGAGGGTGGTTGGAAAATTGATTGTGTGTCTTCCTCGCGTTTGGCATTGCCTTCATCCTGAAAAAATGTTTTTTGTTTAGGCTTCTTACGAGGATTCTCAGGATTCATTTTAATTTTTTCATAAAGTTATCAAGAATTAATTCATTGCTCATGTTAGTTTTTTACTATGTTCAAGATCATATCAAAAATCGAGAAAGAATATGAGATTCTGTAGTTTTCAAACTACTGTAGATGTTGGATACAGTACTACATAACATCAGTAATCGAATCTAATTAGGAATTTTAGAAATGAAAAAAGCTCCCTGAAGTACTCTAAAGCTTTTCGTAGCACTCTAGAGTTCCCTAAAGCCCCTAACTTCCCCTCGAAGCTAATTTTCATTTCAAGAAATTTCTTAAGAAAAAAAACTCACCTGATATGTTCCACAAGAATCGCAAAACCTAGCACGCGCATCGTTTTCTTCTTCAAATCGTCAAATTTTCATTCAAAAATGATGATATCACCTGGAGGCGTTCCTCTTTGGTTTCGAAAATCAGCTCAAAATCATTCGCGGATTTTTGTTGTTCTGAAAAAATTCATTATGTTTTTCAATTCTTGGAAGAAAAATTGGTTTACAAGGGAACCTTTTTTACTCAACACCTCAAATCATGGTGAATTTTGTCCATAGGCAGCTTTTGGGGTCATAAGAACACCCTAAAAATTTTTGTCTCCCAATGGACCTCTGAGCCAAAATCTGGGCTCTCAAAAACTCAAAAAAAGGCTAAAATTTTAAAAAATTTACATTCACCGGGGTTCGAACTTCTGGGTGAGACATAACTCGTAACAGGAACGTCTAGGTCAAAAAAAAAGTATTCTACGTTGATCAGCAGGTCGACATTAGTCAAAAACAAAATTTTGAAAAACTTTGAAAAATTTACATTCACCGGGGTTCGAACTTCTGGGTGAGACATAACTCGTAACAGGAACGTCTAGGTCAAAAATAAAGTATTCTACGTTGATCAGCATGTCGACATTAGTCAGGAACAAGATTTTAAAAAACTTTGAAAAATTTACATTCACCGGGGTTCGAACTTCTGGGTGAGACATAACTCGTAACAGGAACGTCTAGGTCAAAAATAAAGTGTTCTACGTTGATCAGCAGGTCGAAATTAGTCAAAAACAAAATTTGCAAAAAAAAAAATATTTTTTCCCCAGCGGGGTTCGAACTTGATAATTTTGCTTGCTTTCGCAGGATCTTTAATCGACTGCTCTACCGACTGCGCCATCCAAGGCGGCGAGAATGCGAGAGTGAATGGCTAATAAATGTTTGATGTTTTTCGAGATTTATTCAAGAAGAGCATCGCATTGTTTATTTTTAAAATGAAATATATCATTTCCGATAGATTTTGACACGCTGAACACGATTTTGTGGTCAGATTTTGTCCTAATTGCAGAAGTAAAAAGTTATTGTCGTTTAAAGATGTTTTTTTATTAAAGAAAAAGACTATTAACACCCAAAAAAGCATGAATAAATCAAATTTTCGGAAAAATATTTTGATTTTTGGAAAAAAGAATGAGCAGGGGCACATATGAATTTTCATGAATTTTCAGCCGAAAAAGCCTTTTTCGAATTTTTGAGAGCCCAGAACTTGGCTCAGAGGTCCATTGGGAGACTAAAATTTTTAGGGTGTTCTTATGACCCCAAAAGCTACCCATGGACCAAATTTCATCATGATTTGAAGTGTTGAGTAAAAAAGGTTTCCTTGTTAGAGAAAATAACTCCGTTTATTTTCTCATTCAGAAGTTTCATAACCCAGAACTCACCTAATTTAACTTCTTCCAGAATTTCAGACAAATAAATATCAGGATATTCCACATTTCCAGCGAATCGATCTTTCTTCGCATGAATCGATTTTTTCTTCGGTCTTGCACAAAAGTTGACATTTTGAGATGTTTTTGGCTGAAAAAAATCAATATTCAATGTCAGTATTTGTCAAAACTTCCAGAAGAAAGAAAAAGTCTGCTGAAGAAAAATCAATAAAGTTATCACCCTCCCGCCAAAAAAAATGAAAAACACAAACAAGACACAGGAAGAAGGATATTGGCGAGAGAGAATAACATGAAGAGAGTGCAGACACGCTTATTTGCAAACAAAAATAATACAACGATACTCCGCAATGCCGCGTCCCTTTTAACAATAGGGCGTACTTCCATGTTTACTTTTATTTTCTTGTCATTGTTTTTCATTTTTTTTGTCATTGACATACTTTTTGTTGTTTTTTCATGAAAATTTTCAATGAAATTAATTTTTATCAATTTTCCTACTACAAGAAACACAAGTTTAGTTGATTTTCTTTTAGTTTTATGGTGCTCAAAAAGTAATTTCATGAAAAAATGTACATTCTGGAATTTTTCTTCCGTTAAAAGTACTTATTTAAATTCGATTCATTTCTAATTTACAGGAAAACATCAGCGAAATGATGGAAATATCGAAGCAATTTATGAAGCGGATTTTGGTTGAATGATTTTGAATTTCGAAAAAAACTGGAGGAAATGTGAGTTTTTTTGGGTTTTCAGGGTTTTTTCTGAATTTATTTCAATTATTTTTGAAGTCATCTGAGCATATTTCGAAATTAGGTCAACACGTTTTTATTTTTATAATTTTTCTGAATTTATTTCATTTATTTTCGAGATCATCTGAGCATATTTTGAAACTAGGTCAACACGTTTTCATTTTTATAATTGTTCTAAATTTATTTCAATTATTTTTGAGTTCATCTGAGCATAACTTTTCAAAACTTTTTTCGAAACTTTTTGAAATTGTTTCTAGGTCATCTAACAACATATATCACTTCACGTTTTTTCACGTGAACATTTTCTAAACTTTTTTAAACATTTTCTAAACTTTTTTCGAAACATTTTGAAATTGTTTCTAGGTCATCTGACAACATATATCACTTCACGTTTTTTCACGTGAACATTTTCTAAACTTTTTTAAACATTTTCTAAACTTTTTGAAATTGTTTCTAGGTCATCTAACAACATATATCACTTCACGTTTTTTCACGTGAACATTTTCTAAACTTTTTTAAACTTTTTCGAAACTTTTTGAAATTGTTTCTAGGTCATCTAACAACATATATCACTTCACGTTTTTTCACGTGAACATTTTCTAAACTTTTTTAAACTTTTTCGAAACTTTTTGAAATTGTTTCTAGGTCATCTAACAACATATATCACTTCACGTTTTTTCACGTGAACATTTTCTAAACTTTTTTTAAACTTTTTCGAAACTTTTTGAAATTGTTTCTAGGTCATCTAACAACATATATCACTTCACGTTTTTTCACGTGAACATTTTCTAAACTTTTTTAAACTTTTTCGAAACTTTTTGAAATTGTTTCTAGGTCATCTAACAACATATATCACTTCACGTTTTTTCACGTGAACATTTTCTAAACTTTTTTAAACTTTTTCGAAACTTTTTGAAATTGTTTCTAGGTCATCTAACAACATATATCACTTCACGTTTTTTCACGTGAACATTTTCTAAACTTTTTTAAACTTTTTCGAAACTTTTTGAAATTGTTTCTAGGTCATCTAACAACATATATCACTTCACGTTTTTTCACGTGAACATTTTCTAAACTTTTTTAAACTTTTTCAAAACTTTTTCGAAACTTTTGAAATTGTTTCTAGGTCATCTAACAACATATATCACTTCACGTTTTTTCACGTGAACATTTTCTAAACTTTTTTAAACATTTTCTAAACTTTTTCGAAACATTTTGAAATTGTTTCTAGGTCATCTGACAACATATATCACTTCACGTTTTTTCACGTGAACATTTTCTAAACTTTTTTAAACATTTTCTAAACTTTTTGAAATTGTTTCTAGGTCATCTAACAACATATATCACTTCACGTTTTTTCACGTGAACATTTTCTAAACTTTTTTAAACTTTTTCGAAACTTTTTGAAATTGTTTCTAGGTCATCTAACAACATATATCACTTCACGTTTTTTCACGTGAACATTTTCTAAACTTTTTTAAACTTTTTCGAAACTTTTTGAAATTGTTTCTAGGTCATCTAACAACATATATCACTTCACGTTTTTTCACGTGAACATTTTTCTAAACTTTTTTAAACTTTTTTCGAAACTTTTTGAAATTGTTTCTAGGTCATCTAACAACATATATCACTTCACGTTTTTTCACGTGAACATTTTCTAAACTTTTTTAAACTTTTTCGAAACTTTTTGAAATTGTTTCTAGGTCATCTAACAACATATATCACTTCACGTTTTTTCACGTGAACATTTTCTAAACTTTTTTAAACTTTTTCGAAACTTTTTGAAATTGTTTCTAGGTCATCTAACAACATATATCACTTCACGTTTTTTCACGTGAACATTTTCTAAACTTTTTTAAACATTTTTCTAAACTTTTTCGAAACATTTTGAAATTGTTTCTAGGTCATCTAACAACATATATCACTTCACGTTTTTTCACGTGAACATTTTCTAAACTTTTTTAAACTTTTTCGAAACTTTTTGAAATTGTTTCTAGGTCATCTAACAACATATATCACTTCACGTTTTTTCACGTGAACATTTTCTAAACTTTTTAAACTTTTTCGAAACTTTTTGAAATTGTTTCTAGGTCATCTAACAACATATATCACTTCACGTTTTTTCACGTGAACATTTTCTAAACTTTTTTAAACATTTTCTAAACTTTTTCGAAACATTTTGAAATTGTTTCTAGGTCATCTGACAACATATATCACTTCACGTTTTTTCACGTGAACATTTTCTAAACTTTTTTAAACATTTTCTAAACTTTTTGAAATTGTTTCTAGGTCATCTAACAACATATATCACTTCACGTTTTTTCACGTGAACATTTTCTAAACTTTTTTAAACTTTTTCGAAACTTTTTGAAATTGTTTCTAGGTCATCTAACAACATATATCACTTCACGTTTTTTCACGTGAACATTTTCTAAACTTTTTTAAACTTTTTCGAAACTTTTTGAAATTGTTTCTAGGTCATCTAACAACATATATCACTTCACGTTTTTTCACGTGAACATTTTCTAAACTTTTTTAAACTTTTTCGAAACTTTTTGAAATTGTTTCTAGGTCATCTAACAACATATATCACTTCACGTTTTTTCACGTGAACATTTTCTAAACTTTTTTAAACTTTTTCGAAACTTTTTGAAATTGTTTCTAGGTCATCTAACAACATATATCACTTCACGTTTTTTCACGTGAACATTTTCTAAACTTTTTTAAACTTTTTCGAAACTTTTTGAAATTGTTTCTAGGTCATCTAACAACATATATCACTTCACGTTTTTTCACGTGAACATTTTCTAAACTTTTTTAAACTTTTTCGAAACTTTTTGAAATTGTTTCTAGGTCATCTAACAACATATATCACTTCACGTTTTTTCACGTGAACATTTTCTAAACTTTTTTAAACTTTTTCGAAACTTTTTTGAAATTGTTTCTAGGTCATCTAACAACATATATCACTTCACGTTTTTTCACGTGAACATTTTCTAAACTTTTTAAACTTTTTCGAAACTTTTTGAAATTGTTTCTAGGTCATCTAACAACATATATCACTTCACGTTTTTTCACGTGAACATTTTCTAAACTTTTTTAAACTTTTTCGAAACTTTTTGAAATTGTTTCTAGGTCATCTAACAACATATATCACTTCACGTTTTTTCACGTGAACATTTTCTAAACTTTTTTAAACTTTTTCGAAACTTTTTGAAATTGTTTCTAGGTCATCTAACAACATATATCACTTCACGTTTTTTCACGTGAACATTTTCTAAACTTTTTTAAACTTTTTCGAAACTTTTTGAAATTGTTTCTAGGTCATCTAACAACATATATCACTTCACGTTTTTTCACGTGAACATTTTCTAAACTTTTTTAAACTTTTTCGAAACTTTTTGAAATTGTTTCTAGGTCATCTAACAACATATATCACTTCACGTTTTTTCACGTGAACATTTTCTAAACTTTTTAAACTTTTTCGAAACTTTTTGAAATTGTTTCTAGGTCATCTAACAACATATATCACTTCACGTTTTTTCACGTGAACATTTTCTAAACTTTTTTAAACTTTTTCGAAACTTTTTGAAATTGTTTCTAGGTCATCTAACAACATATATCACTTCACGTTTTTTCACGTGAACATTTTCTAAACTTTTTTAAACTTTTTCGAAACTTTTTGAAATTGTTTCTAGGTCATCTAACAACATATATCACTTCACGTTTTTTCACGTGAACATTTTCTAAACTTTTTTTAAACTTTTTCGAAACTTTTTGAAATTGTTTCTAGGTCATCTAACAACATATATCACTTCACGTTTTTTCACGTGAACATTTTCTAAACTTTTTTAAACTTTTTCGAAACTTTTTGAAATTGTTTCTAGGTCATCTAACAACATATATCACTTCACGTTTTTTCACGTGAACATTTTCTAAACTTTTTTAAACTTTTTCAAAACTTTTTCGAAACTTTTTGAAATTGTTTCTAGGTCATCTAACAACATATATCACTTCACGTTTTTTCACGTGAACATTTTCTAAACTTTTTTAAACTTTTTCTAAACTTTTTCGAAACTTTTTGAAATTGTTTCTAGGTCATCTAACAACATATATCACTTCACGTTTTTTCACGTGAACATTTTCTAAACTTTTTTAAACTTTTTCGAAACTTTTTGAAATTGTTTCTAGGTCATCTAACAACATATATCACTTCACGTTTTTTCACGTGAACATTTTCTAAACTTTTTTAAACTTTTTCGAAACTTTTTGAAATTGTTTCTAGGTCATCTAACAACATATATCACTTCACGTTTTTTCACGTGAACATTTTTCTAAACTTTTTTAAACTTTTTCAAAACTTTTTCGAAACTTTTTGAAATTGTTTCTAGGTCATCTAACAACATATATCACTTCACGTTTTTTCACGTGAACATTTTCTAAACTTTTTTAAACATTTTCTAAACTTTTTTAAACTTTTTCGAAACTTTTTGAAAATGTTTCTAGGTCATCTAACAACATATATCACTTCACGTTTTTTCACGTGAATCTTTTCTAAACTTTTTCTAAACTTTTTCAAAAATTTTTCGAAACTTTTTGAAATTGTTTCTAGGTCATCTGACAACATATATCACTTCACGTTTTTTCACGTGAACATTTTCTAAACTTTTTTAAACATTTTCTAAACTTTTTTAAACTTTTTCGAAACTTTTTGAAATTGTTTCTAGGTCATCTAACAACATATATCACTTCACGTTTTTTCACGTGATCCTTTTCTAAACTTTTTTAAACTTTTTCGAAACTTTTTGAAATTGTTTCTAGGTCATCTAACAACATCTGAGCATATTTCGAAATTAGGTCAACACGTTTTTATTTACTTTGTTTGGCCCATTGGGCCATCTATTTATTTTGGCCCATTGGGCCATCTCTTTATTTTGGCCCATTGGGCCAACTATTTATTTTGGCCCATTGGGCCATCTTTTTATTTTGGCCCATTGGGCCATCTATTTATTTTGGCCCATTGGGCCATTTTCTAAACTTTTTTAAACTTTTCCAAAACTTTTTCGAAACTTTTAGAAATTGTTTCTAGGTCATCTAACAACATATATCACTTCACGTTTTTTCACGTGAACATTTTCTAAACTTTTTTAAACATTTTCTAAACTTTTTTTAAACTTTTTCGAAACTTTTTGAAATTGTTTCTAGGTCATCTAACAACATATATCACTTCACGTTTTTTCACGTGATCCTTTTCTAAACTTTTTCTAAACTTTTTTCAAAACTTTTTCTAAACTTTTTCGAAACTTTTTGAAAATGTTTCTAGGTCATCTGACAACATATATCACTTCACGTTTTTTCACGTGATCCTTTTCTAAACTTTTTTAAACTTTTTCGAAACTTTTTGAAATTGTTTCTAGGTCATCTAACAACATCTGAGCATATTTCGAAATTAGGTCAACACGTTTTTATTTACTTTGTTTGGCCCATTGGGCCATCTATTTATTTTGGCCCATTGGGCCATCTCTTTATTTTGGCCCATTGGGCCATCTTTTTATTTTGGCCCATTGGGCCATCTATTTATTTTGGCCCAATATTTTGGCCCAATTTTTTCTTTTTTTAAACTTTTTCGAAACTTTTTGAAATTGTTTCTAGGTCATCTAACAACATCTGAGCATATTTCGAAATTAGGTCAACACGTTTTTATTTACTTTGTTTGGCCCATTGGGCCATCTATTTATTTTGGCCCATTGGGCCATCTATTTATTTTGGCCCATTGGGCCATCTCTTTATTTTGGCCCATTGGGCCAACTATTTATTTTGGCCCATTGGGCCATCTTTTTATTTTGGCCCATTGGGCCATCTATTTATTTTGGCCCATTGGGCCATTTTCTAAACTTTTTTTAAACTTTTCCAAAACTTTTTCGAAACTTTTAGAAATTGTTTCTAGGTCATCTAACAACATATATCACTTAACGTTTTTTCACGTGAACATTTTCTAAACTTTTTTAAACATTTTCTAAACTTTTTTAAACATTATCTAAACTTTTTTAAACATTTTCTAAACTTTTTTAAACATTTTCTAAACTTTTTTAAACATTTTCTAAACTTTTTTAAACTTTTTTCGAAACTTTTTCGAAACTTTTTGAAATTGTTTCTAGGTCATCTGACAACATATATCACTCAACGTTTTTTCACGTGAACATTTTCTAAACTTTTTTAAACATTTTCAAAACTTTTTCGAAATTTTTTCGAAACTTTTTGAAATTGTTTCTAGGTCATCTAACAACATATATCACTTCACGTTTTTTCACGTGAACATTTTCTAAACTTTTTTAAACATTTTCTAAACTTTTTCAAACTTTTTCAAAACTTTTTCGAAACTTTTTGAAATTGTTTCTAATTTTTTTTGAGGTCACTTGAGGATATTTCGAAACTAGGTCAACACGTTTTTTCTCTTATAATTTTTCTGAATTTATTTCATTTATTTTCGAGGTCAAGTGATGTCTAGTCAAAATGGAATTTTCTTATAGCACGCCATCTATTGCACTTCCCAAAATCACTACACCGTTTGTTTGTGAACCACTAAAACAGTAAATGTGCCAAAATTTGGGCGGAGTTTTCTTGAAGGCGTCCCATTCACCATTGAATAGCTCATTCCTATTTTATTGTTCATTCAATTATGGCGAAAAAATTTTCTTTATTTTTTTTGGTCTTGACTATTGTTCGTGGTGTGATCAGCGGGCCATGTTCACAAGGTGATGGATTCCACGTCATCGGTTGCAATTCGACATATATTCAATGTCTTGATGTGAGTCTTTTGTGAAATTTTTTGAAATTGTAATGTAAAATATAATGATTTTCAGGGAGTTGAATTTGAGCACAATTGTCCATCTGGATTGTACTTTGATCAGGCTTCATCTCGTTGTGATCGCAGATACAAAATATCATCGTGCAGTTCTTTTTCTGCTGCTTTGATTCCACCAAGTGAAGAAGTCGATCAGATTGAACATGGAATTGATTGCAAGCTTCGCCCGAATGCTACAATCATCAAATATACATGTTTGTCAACCTTTTTTCAATGTTCTGACGGGAAATTGTTCAAAAAACAATGTCCAAGTGTGAGTTCTTAAGATTTCTAGATTTCAGCCTGAAACTTTTTTTATTTCAGGGATTTGTCTACAACATTGAGAAAAGATTCTGTGATTTCCCAGCTAGAAGCTGCCATGACAAAACCAGAGATGTTTTATTGGTTGGATCCGATGTTAAAACAACGCCAGATCCAGTAACACTAGCTAAAAAACAGTGAGTTTTTTCCAAAAAATTTCAAAAATTCAAAAAAATTTTTAAATTTTTGCAGAAAGACCTGCGGTTCCCTTTCAACTGGCAATCATGCAATTGCACTTTGTTCAACCGAATATTTGAATTGCTGGAATGATCAACTCACCAAAATGACATGTCCAGAAAGTCTTGTCTACATGCCTTTGTATGGACGATGCGATTATCCATTGGTCGTTTTATGTAATCAAACTTCAATTGCGAATAAATCGATAAATTGAAAATTACTCTCATCAGAAACTTTTTTTAAACTAATATATTCATAAAACTAATTATGATTTTTTAATTATATTTTTTAAATAAGATTATCTTTCGCTTACACTTTGATAATTTTTTTTTTGTTTTTCTGAATATACATGTTTTATTTTTTTTAATTAAAAAATTTCACGTTTCCCTCTTATAAAAAAAGAATTTTTTTCCAAAATTCCGAAAAAAAAATTCCGAACTATTGAAAATTTATTTGGAATAAAAAATCGGAATTTCGGAATTCCAAGAATTCAATCGGAAATGAAATATTGAAAAAAAGTTTTGAAATATTGAAAAAAAAGTTTTGAAATATTGAAAAAAAGTTTTGAAATATTGAAAATAAAGTGACACAAACTGTATCTTAAAAAATCCGCTTGTGAAATTTCGGGAGATAAAACTTCTGAAAATAAAAACAAAAACACGAATTCATATCACATTTATTGAAAAATGTTAGCAGACAGCATTACTTACATAACTAATAATAAAACATTTTTCATTGATCAAACTACATAGTATTGTCAAAATAATTACCTCGGAGATCGGCAATCTCGATCTCGATTTGGACATACGGCCACGAGGAAATGATCCAGGAAAAGTTTGTTTGAAGAATAAATCTATAGGTAGTACATATTTTTTTAACAAATCAATATCATCACAAAAATTATGAGGAAGAATATGAGGCATTTTTTATTTTATAATACACATATATATATTTGTTGTTTTAGTCATATGTATTTATTATTCACATTTTCCGAAATTTTTTTGTTTCGTGAACGTTTTGTACATTTTTTAATCATTTTAACATAGAAACATTGTGAGAAAACACCCAAAAAAATTTTTTTTTCAAAAATTTTCCCCAACCTTCAAGACATTTTCCACATTTAACCAAAAAAAAAATGCTAAAATCCCTCAAACTCCACTAAATTCAAAAATCTTTTTTGGAAAAAATTCCGAATCTTCTAGAATAGAGATTTCAAAAAAGAAAAATATTGAAAACCCTTCGCCAAGCACCAAAAAACTATAATTATTGGTTTTTCCCTTGATTTTCTCTTTCCCCGTAAATCGACAATAAAAGACGAGAGAAATAGAGTGTCTCTTTGAGAGAGCGCAGACAGTGAGATTAGAAATAATCATCGCAGGGACGAAACCAAGCCAAACAGCCAAACTCGCCCTAAATTCTCTCACGCTGTCTCGCACTCTCTCAAAAATACATAGTGTTTTTTTTCGTCTCCTTGTCGATTTACGGGGAAAGGGAAATCAAGGAAAAAACCTATAATTATAGTTTTTTGGTGATTGGAAAAGGGTTTTTGAGAATTTTCTCAATGGAATTATTATTCTAGAGGATTCGAATTTTTTCCAGAAAAGATTTTTGAATTTGATGGAGTTTGAGGGATTTTAGCGATTTTTTTGAAAATTTGAAAAATGTTTTGGAGGTTGGGAAAAATTTTTGAAAAATATTTTTTTTTGGAATTTTAGCTCGGTATTTTTCAAAAATCTAACTTTTATATTTTTTTAAAGCTGAAAGTGTTTTTCTAAAAAAATTTCAGCATTTTTTTGAAAAATTTCTGAACCTTAATGAACAAAATCAGTGCAAAAATTGAAAATTTATCGAAAAACTGTTGGAAAATCAGAAATAACATTTTTGATATGAGGTAATGAAATTGGAAAATTAATAATACAAACATTTATCAATTTTTGAGTGTCAAATGTTTCGCCAAGTTTTCCAGTTTTTCCAATGGATTTTGTTGTGCATGTTGAGGGTAATCATAACGACGATATGGTAGACTTCGGAATGGCCTGTTAAAATAATCATATGCCGCAGTTTCTGTGCCAAATTTTTGATAACAAGCTTTTTCCAAAGTATAATGGCAATATGGTGCCAATGTTTGCATCAAACCGCTCGCACTTCTGATTATTTGGTCATTGAGTTTCAAATGAGCACTTTCATTCCAACACTGAAAGATTTTAGGGCTTCTGAAGGCTTCTCAGGGCTTCGAAACTCACATTTGTCTTGGTCAAAATTTTGAATATTTTGGAACGTTCTTCAACTACACTGAACATTGTGATTTTCACTTTTTCTTTGGCGGTTTTCTCACAAAAATGGGTGAAAGCTTCAAGAAATGGTGTATATTTTTCGCCATCCCACTGAACATATTTAACCGTTGAATCCAATAAATGTTGCAAGTCTAACTTGTTTTCGAGTTCTGCTGTTTCTTCGATTGTTTCTCGAATAATTTGTTGAACATTTATCCAATTATTTTGCTGAAATTTAAAGGATTACTGTAATTATATAGTATTACATTTATTAATTTGGACAGGGTTTCTCACAAGGGAACCTTTTTTACTCAACCCTTCTAATCATGATGAAATTTTGTCCATAGACAGGTTTTGGGGCCCTGAAATTTTTAGTCTCCCAATGGACCTCTGAGCCAAGTTCTGGGCTCTCAAAAGTTCAAAAATTGCCAAAATTTGCTCATCAAAGCTCTATTTCAAAATAATTTTTGGGAAAAATGAAGTTTCAAATATTTTTAGCGATTAACTAAAAGTACTTCGATAAAAAACATTTTTGAATTTTTTATTTTTCGGATGAAAATTCATTCAGTGACGTGTTTTATGTGCCAAGTTTGGCAATTTTTGAACTTTTGAGAGCCCAGAACTTGGCTCAGAGGTCCACAAAATCTTTAGGGTGTTCTTATGACCCCAAAAGCTGTCTATGGACAAAATAAATTTCAGGTTTGAAGTGTTGAGTAAAAAAGGTTCCCCATACAAAATTCTAACCTACCATTTCGATTTGAGACATCTCTCTTGGTGCGAATTGTTCAATTTGCCAACAAACAATAGATGCTTTTTGAATCTGCAAAAAGTCTTGTTTCTCCAGATTTTTTATAACAAAATCAACTTACAATAAAGAAATTGTATTCTGAAACATTTGTATTGTAAATCGCATATTCATAAGCTCCGCGATAGTAATGGTTTTCATAAAGTTTCCAGAACTGAAAAATAATACTACTTATGGCGTCGAAATTCTTGGGAAAACCTACAACGTTTTTCTTGTGTTCATCTTCCAGCAAATTCAAAGATGATGACGTGCACATTTTTCGCAAACTACCTGAATGCTTTTCGAGATTATCTCTATCAAAATAATATAAATGATCCAATTGTTGCGATATGATATCTACCATTTCATCAAAATCTTGTTTTTTATAACATCTGGTCATTATATTCAACTGAAAAAAAAACATTTTTTTTCACGAAAACAAACTAACAATTACCGATTTTGACTCGAACCACCGGAAAAAATGTCGAAATGAAGCAATGCGATGAAAAGCTGGGGCGTTTTTACAAATTTGGATTGTCTGAAAATTTTCAAATTCTCCAGGGTCTCTGGCCTCTCTAACTTACTGAAATTGTCATCGGATCTTTGGTGTTTTCCAGAAGCTTTTCAATCGTTTTTTTATAAGTTTCATTAAAGTCATCAAACTCTGGCATGAGAATTATATATTTTTTTGATTGCCGGTCAATATATTCTCTGATGTTTAAAGCATCAGACGCGGACAAATTTCGGGTTAGAAAATCGGAACAGGCTTCAATTATTTTTATCAAGTGACCATTCTGAAAATGATTGTTTTTTTTCAAAATAATTATTCTAATAACTCACATTCCTATCGACAACTTCCATCAAATTTTGTTCATAGTTGGGCGAACTTGAATTGAGCAGTAATGCTCCCGGAATTCCGAATTTTTTCAAATCTTCAATAAACTGTTCAGTATTGTTGAGGTGCCCACCAACCAAGGCCACAAAAGTCAAAATCAGAAAACCCAAGTGATTCATCTGAAAAATAGTTTTTTTTTCAATAAAAGCCTTTTGAAGCCTTCCGAAGCCTAAGAATCTTGAGAATCCTAATTGAGCAGCTCAAGAGCTCACACAAAACTCAAAATGAACTTTTTTATCACAAAAAAATGCAACATCGTTTTGTTTGTGTTTGTTTTTTGTTTGTTATCAAAAAAATCAATAAACGAAACGCCTTTTTTTCCTATTGTTAAGGGCGAATTCGCCTAACTGAAGCTTTTTAAGTGTTAATTGGAAAAATTCAATTAGGAAAATTAAGAACGCTTCTTGAAACCTCGAATACTGAAAACCCGGATTTCCGAGCATTCACTAGAGGCTCAAAATAAATGCTTCTGAGAAAAACTGATTTTTCATACAAATTTTGAAATTTTTCCATGAAATGTATATTTTCTGGTAGTTTTTGACCTGCTGAACACGATTTTGTTGTCTGAAATTACAAAAATCAACTCTTAATAAGAGTTATGACGTGGAAACGTGGAAAAATGCTGAAAATCGGGACTTTAGGAGGCTATAACTGAAATTAAAAGTGATTTTCATGAGAATCTGATAGCACAGGTTTGTTCAGAAGGTTTGATTACATATTTTCGCAAATCATTTCTGTTCGGGGAAAAAAAGTTAATTCAAATTTTGAATCTTCAGATTTTTAAATTTGTCAAATGATTTTTCCTGGAAAATTTTACGATACTCCTGTCGAATTCTGATGGTTTTTAGATGTGTTACAGTACCCCCTGAATCCTGAATTTTTCCTGAACTTCGGTGATTCTTTTTTCATTTGCAACATTCTAATCGCATTTTTTTGGTGGTGGTCATTTGGCCGAAAAAAAATCATACGATATTTTTTTCAACGAAACATTTTGGTCACTTTTTTGTGAAAATTGATTTGGGCCTTCTGAAGCCTTCTGAAGCTTTTTATAGTCTTCTGAATCTATCTGAAGCCTGGCTAGGCCTTCTGAAGCCTCCTGAAGCTTTATTGAGCTTTCTGTAGCCCTCTGAAGTTTTCTGAAGCCTTCTGAAGCCTGGCTAGGCCTTCTGAAATCCTCTAAAGCCTTCTGGAATTATCTGACGCCTGTCTAGACCTTCTGAACCTTTCTGAAGCCTGGTTAGGCCTTCTGGAGCCTTCTAAAGCCTTCTGAAGCCTTCTGAAGCTTTCTGATTCATTCTGTCATCTAATTCCCATTTTCATATTTTTTGTGATCACCAAAAGCAACATTTTTTTTGCAAAGTTGCAATTTCTTATCAATTTTGGTTTGAAAAAACCAAAACATAATATTTTTGTGATAAAAATTTTTAACGTCATATAGAAGCCTGAGAAGCCCAAAAAGCCTCAAAAGCCCTATATTTTAAATATAATTTTAGAAATTTCAGTTCAGATTTCAGTTCAGATATCACTTTTTTTCACTCTACTTTCTCCCAATCCAAAAAAAATCGTATTGTTTGCCGAACTTTTTTCATATATTTTTAAAACCCTTTTTTGTTTGTCCACTTCAGAAAAAAAAAGATAAACAGTTCAAAAAGGGTACTGTAGGAAGGAAAACATTGGGAAAAGTTGCAATGTTCCATTTTTTTTGTTGATAAACTTTTCGGTGGCGAAAAGATTTTTGAAAAAAATTCATTTTCTACAGTAATCCTTGATATTCACAAGCTACAGTAGCTCTGGAATAAATTGTTTTTTCTTCAAATTGTAGATCAATAGGTACAGTACACCTTGCAGTTTATGTTATTTTTGGAGTAGCCCTGGAAAAATTATACATATTTTCTCAAAATTGAATTTCACAAGATACAGTACTCAATATTCGTGGAAAAAGATACAAACTACAGTACACCTAAAAATTTTGTTTTGTTCTGGAAAATATCACAAGCTACAGTAATCCTGGAATAAATTTTATGTTTTTTTTTTCAAATTTTCAATGTTTATAGATCATAAGATACTGTAAATTTAAAAGTACAGTATCCAAGACTATTTATGAGAGTTTCAGTAACTTGAAAATAAATTTAAAATACAAAAAAATACGGAGAATTTTTCGATTAGAGACAATGGAAAATTGAGAGAGGGAGAGTGAGATCAGACAAAAAAAATTTTTAGGTTCAAAAAAACCAGAAAATTTTGAATTTTCAAAAATCAACACCAAAGATCCATCAAAAACGAATCGGAAATATTGCAGTCCAAAGAAAGACGGACGTTTTGAAAATCGTCAGTTTTGATAATCACAAAATATCCAGATTGAGAAAATGAAAAGTATTTCGATAAATATCCCATTTTTGTTTGGCACAACTCGATTCTGAAATCAAATAAGGCTTTTAAGGCTTCTTGGGCTTCTTGGGCTTCTTAGGCTTCAACTCACTTTTTCTCATTTGGAACAAAACCTGGTTTGTTGATGACGTCATCAAAATATACGGAGATTTCTAGGTTTTTCAAAATTTCCGGATCCTTCTGAAATAAAAATTATTAGAGAGGTTTTTTGAGAACATAAAGGATATCAACTTACATTTGGAATAATATAACGCTGTTCAAGAAACCGAAAATGTAAGCTAAACTTCAATCGTTCAAGTGTTGAGCATCTGAGCATATTTTTAACTTTAAAAGTGAATATCTTCACTCGAAGCTCCAAACTTGTCGCATTTGTAAAAAAAAGACGGTGTTTCAATGTTCCAGATATAATATCACATGGAATACCAGGAGCCCATAAATAGAAAGCGCTGAATGTATGTTCTAAATTGTTTGTTTCCAACAAAATTCGTGTCAATTCCTTTTTCCGTGTCATACTTAGCAATGTGTCAAAAATTCGATTCATATTCTTGCAATGAATATCTGGATAATCAGCATGCCGTGTAGTTCCGTTTCGCACCAAAAATTGCATTATACTCACATAATCACGTCCCTTATATAATCGATGTACAATTCGCATAACAAACTTTTGTGGTTTTTGGATATAAATTCGGTTTTGGAAATAGGATTCTCTGAGTGCTGAGCAAGTGTCTGCAAGATTTCGAGCATCGTCATATTCAAGCTGAAAAAAATTGATTTCTTAAAAATTCAATACTTAAAACAACTTACTTTTTCCCAAATAAAACGCATATCATCAACTGGAAAATCTTCGAAGAAATCTTTTTCTGATTCCATTTTTTACTTTAGAAAAAAATATGTAGATTTAGTAATTACAAGTGAAAATGATGCCCGCACAGGGACGCGATAAGAGAGAGAGAGAGAGAGTGTTGAGGAATGAGAGACGCAGGTATGAGATACAGTTTTTTGGGAAGAAAATGTGCAAAAACACCTGTGCATTTTCTCATCGCGTCCCTGTGCGGTAATACACACGCTATAATCATTTTTACTAATCTACATATATTTTTTCTCAAAGTAAAAAATGGATTCAGAAAATGGTTTCTTCAAAGATTTTCCAGTTGATGATATGCGTTTCATTTGGGAAAAAGTAAGTTGTTTTAAGTATCGAATTTTCAAGAAATCACTTTTTTTCTCAGCTTGAATATGACGATGCTCGAAATCTAGCAGACACTTGCTCAGCACTCAGAAAATCATATTTCAAAAACCAAATTTATATCCAAGAGCCACAAAAAATTGTTATGCGAATCATCCATCGATCATATAAGGGACGTGATACTGTGAATATAATGCAATTTTTGGTGCGAAACGGAACTACACGACATGCTGATTATCCAGATATTCATTGCAAGAATATGAATCAAATTTTTTACAAATTGCGAAATATGACACGGGAAAAAAATTTGACACGAATTTTGTTGGAATCAAACAATTTACATCATTCATTCAGTTTTTTCTATTTATGGGCTCCAGGTATTCCATGTGATATAATTACCGGAGAATTGACATCAAGTCTTCATTTGACAAATGCGACAAGTTTAGAGCTTCGAGTGAAGAGATTCACTTTTAAAGTTCAAAATATGCTCAGATACTCAACACTTGAACGATTGAAGTTTAGCTTACATTTTCGGTTTCTTGAACAGCGTTATATTATTCCAAATGTAAGTTGAAATGTTTTATTTTCTTTCACAAAACCTCCCTAATAATTTCTATTTCAGAAGAATCCGGAAAGTTTGAAAAACCTAGAAATCTCCGTATATTTTGATGACATCATTACCAAACCAAATTATGTTCCAAATGAGAAAAAGTGAGTTGAAGCCTAAGAAGCCCAAGAAGCCTTAAAAGCCTAATTTGATTTCAGAATCGAGTTGTGCCAAACAAAAATGGGATATTTATCGAAATACTTTTCATTTGCTCAATCTGGATATTTTGTGATTATCAAAACTGAAGATTTTCAAAATGTCCATCGTTCTTTGGACTGCAATATTTCCGATTAGTTTTTGATGGATTTTTGAAAATTCGAAGATTTCTGATGTTTTTTGAACTAAAAAACTGCTTTTTTTGTCTGCCTTCTCTCTGGGACGCGATTTTTTCTTCCGCAACAATTTGAAAACATTATTATTCACGCTTGTATTTTTTTTTGATAAAATTTTTTTTTGCAAAAAAGTTATCTAATTATCGAACTTCAATATTTATAAACAAAAATTTATATGATTTTTTTATTCTCGAAAGAACACAGGGAAGAGTGTTAGATTTAGAAATTACAGAGAGAAAATGCACAGGTGTTTTTGCACATTTTCTTCCCAGAAAACTGTATCTCATGCCTGCGTCTCTCTCTCTCTCTCGTCGCGTCCCTGTGCGGTAATACACACGCCATAATCAATTTTTACTAATTACTACATCTACATATATTTTTTCGAAAGTAAAAAATGGATTCAGAAAAAAGTTTCTTTGAAGATTTTCCAGTTGATGAAATGCGTTTTATTTGAGAAAAAGTAAATAATCTATTTTTTTCTGTTTCAACAAAAATTGAAATTTTGATTTTCGTGTAAAGAATTCAACGAAAAATTAAAATTTGGTTTGAAAACATGACCGTCTCCAAACAGAAATTTTGGTTTGGAGACATGAAATTTTTTGTTTATTAACAGTGTTAAAAATTTTCTGTCAATTTTTTTCTGTCAAAAAATTTTTATCAAAACTTCTTTCCCGCTCAAAATGTAAGTGTTGAAATTTTAGAGAAGCTTAAGAAGATTTGGGAAGCTTAATAAACTTAACATAAGAAGCCTTTAGAAGCCTAAGCTCATAAAACCCGCAAATTTTTTATAAATTTTTTTCAGCTTGAATATGACGATGCTCGAAATCTAGCAGACACTTGCTCAGCACTCAGAAAATCCTATTTCCAAAACCAAATTTATATCCAAGAGCCACAAAAGTTTGTTATGCGAATCATACATCGATCGTATGAGGGACCTGATACTGTGAATATAATGCAATTTTTGGTGCGAAACGGAACTACACGACATGCTGATTATTCAGATATTCATTGCAAGAATATGAATCAAATTTTTTACAAATTGCGAAATATGACACGGGGAAACATTTTGACACGAATTTTGTTGGAATCAAACAATTTACATGATACATTCAGTTTTTTCTATTTATGGGCTCCAGGTATTCCATGTGATATTATTACCGGAGAATTGACATCAAGTCTTCATTTGACAAATGCGACAAGTTTAGAGCTTCGAGTGAAGAGATTCACTTTTAAAGTTCAAAATATGCTCAGATACTCAACACTTGAACGATTGAAGTTTAGCTTACATTTTCGGTTTCTCGAGCAGCGTTATATTATTCCAAATGTAAGTTGAATTTCTGAAAAGCCCTTTATTTCCACTAAAAACTTCTCTATTTCAGAACAACCCGGAAAGTTTGAAAAAACTAGAAATCTCGGTATATTTTGATGACATCATTACCAAACCAAATTATGTTCCAAATGAGAAAAAGTGAGTTGAAGCCCAAGAAGCCTTCAAAGCCTAATTTGATTTCAGAATCGAGTTGTGCCAAACAAAAATGGGATATTTATCGAAATACTTTTCATTTTTCTCAATCTGGATATTTTGTGATTATCAAAACTGAAGATTTTCAAAACCTCTATCGTTCTTTGGACTGCAATATTTCCGATTAGTTTTTGATGGATTTTTGAAAATTCGAAATTTTCTGATGTTTTTTGAACTAAAAAACTGCTTTTTTTTGTCTGCCTTCTCTCTGGGACGCGATTTTTTCTTCCGCAACAATTTGAAAACATTATTATTCACGCTTGTATTTTTTTTTTGATAAAATTTTTTTTTGCAAAAAAGTTATCTAATTATCGAACTTCAATATTTATAAACAAAAATTTATATTATTTTTTTATTCTCGAAGGAACACAAGGAAAAGTGTTAGATTCAGAAATTACAGAAAGAAAATGCACAGGTGTTTTTGCACATTTTCTTCCCAGAAAACTGTATCTCATGCCTGCGTCTCTCTCTCTCTCTCTCGTCGCGTCCCTGTGCGGTAATACACACGCCATAATCAATTTTTACTAATTACTACATCTACATATATTTATTCGAAAGTAAAAATGGATTCAGAAAAAAGTTTCTTTGAAGATTTTCCAGTTGATGAAATGCCTTTTATTTGGGAAAAAGTAAGTAATCTATTTTTTTCTGTTTCAACAAAAAATGAAATTTTTGTTTGGAGACATGAAATTTTTTGTTTTTTAACAGTGTTAAAAATGCACTGTTAATTTTTTTCTGTAAAAAGTTTTTTATCAAAATCCTTTCCCGCCCAAATCAAAATTTTGATTCGGGCGTGAATTCAAAATTACACAAAAATTGGATTTTTGATTTTCGTGTAAAGAATTCAACGAAAAATTAAAATTTGGTTTGAAAGATTTGGGAAGCTTAATAAACTTAACATAAGAAGCCTTTAGAAGCCTAAGCTCATAAAACCCGCAAATTTTTTATAAATTTTTTTCAGCTGGAATATAGCAGACACTTGCTCAGCACTCAGAAAATCCTATTTCCAAAATCGAAATTATATCCAAGAGCCAAAGTTATGCGATCATATAAGGGATACCCTGTTCTGAATATAATGCAATTTTTGGTGCGCAACGGAACATCGCAACTCGCTGAATATCCAAATATCTATTGCGTGGAAATGAATCGAGTTTTTGACACATTGCTAAGTATGACACGGAAAAAGAAATTGACACGAATTTTGTTAGAAACAAACGTTATAACAGAAACATTCAGTTTTTTCTACTTATGGGCGCCAGGTATTCCATGTGATATAATTACCGGAGAATTGACATCAAGTCTTCATTTAACAAATGCGACAAGTTTAGAGCTTCGAGTGAAGAGATTTACTTTCAAAGTTCAAAATATGCTCAGATGTTCAACACTTGAACGATTGAAGTTTAGCTTACATTTTCGTTTTCTCGAGCAGCGTTATATTATTCCAAATGTAAGTTGAAATCCTTTATTTTCTCAAAAACCTCCCTAATAATTTCTATTTCAGAAAAATCCGGAAAGTTTGAAAAACCTAGAAATCTCCGTATATTTTGATGACATCATTACCAAACCAAATTATATTCCAAATGAGAAAAAGTGAGTTGAAGCCCAAGAAGCCTAAGAAGCTTCCTAAAGCCTTCTGAAGCCTAAACCTAAGCCCTAAAAGCCTAATTTAATTTCAGAATCGAGTTGTGCCAAACAAAAATGGGATATTTATCGAAATACTTTTCATTTTCTCAATCTGGATATTTTGTGATTATCAAAACTGAAGATTTTCAAAATCTCCGTCTTTCTTTGGACTGCAATATTTCCGATACCTTTTTGATGGATCTTTGGTGTTGATTTTTGAAAATTTAAAATTTTTCTGATTTTTTTCTGTGTTTTCAAGTTACTGTAACTCTCATAAATAATTCTGAATTCCTGAAATTCAAAAAAAATTACACCGAAATATTGCTCAACATTTATTGAAATTATTATCCAAAAAGAAACACAAAAATACAAAAATGAATAATAATTTCAAAAAAAAAAGAAAATCCTTTTTTTTCACCAAATGGGACCATATTTCTCCTTTTCTGTGGAACTTCCACGTGTTGGCGGCTCCACATTTTGTGCTCCTCCCAATTTGAAGCGCTTGAACAAATCGCCCTCCAGATTCTGAACTTCTGGAAGTTGTTGTTCAGCAGATTCTTCTGCTCTCCACTCTTGAACCCACGATTCTGGATCTCTGAAATTTTTTTTTTGAATTTCAATCTGAAAATAAATACCGTACCTTTTGAGGCTTCGTGAGAGCACAGTTGAAACCAGAAGGAATGCTAGCAAAAATGTTGACCAAGTCATTTTGAGAAGCTGGAGAAATGGAGAACTGTAATTGAAATTTGAGAGCACTGAAAAAATTTAAGAGAAAAAATTGTGCGTCAGAAAATAAGTGAAAATTTGTGAAAATGAATTTCAAAAAAAAAAACAATAAAATTGGTTGGCTGAAAAAAAGGTGGGCTCAAAATTTGCATTTTTTAATTTCGGACCCTTTTGTCTCTTCTCTTGCCCAGCAAAATTGATGGTCCTTTTTGATTTGAAAAATTGAAAATTGAAAAAAAAAACAATACACATAAATTTTCAGCCCACGGATTTTTGGAATTCGTCACGCTCTTTGTTTTCAATCTACATATCTTGAAAGGGATTCGGGACTGAAAATTTTTAAGAATTTTAAGAATCAGTGGAAGTTTTTGGATCTGGAACAATTCTAAAAATAGTGGGAAGCTTCAGAAGGCTTCAGAAAATTTCAGAAAGCTTCAGAAGGCTTCAGAAAATTTCAGAAGATTTCAGAAAACGTCATAAAGCTTCAGAAGATTCTAGAAAGCTTCAGAAGGCTTCACAAAATTTCAGAAAGCTTCAGAAGATTCTAGAAAGTTTAAAAATTCTTCAGAAAGTTTCAGAAAATTTTAGAAAGCTCTAGAAAGCTTCAGAAGGCTTCATAAAATTTCAGAAAGCTTCAGAAGGCTTCAGAAAGCTTCAGAAAGCTTCAATAGGCTTCAGAAGACTCTGGAAAATCTCTCAGTAGGGCTGCACGATGGGGCGTGGGGGCGGCCCCCTCGCCCCGCCACGTTTTTGCCCCCTCGCCCCTTTGCCCCCTCGCCCCTTTGCCCCCTCGCCCCGTTGCCCCCTCGCCCCCTCGCCCCTTCGCCCCGTCGCCCCCTCGCCCCCGCTTGTAACTGTGTGCGCGCTTCTATCTTCTTTTTTTTCTTCACCACACACAGTTACAAGCGGGGCGAGGGGGCGAGGGGGCGAAGGGGCGACGGGGCGAGGGGGCAACGGGGCGAGGGGGCAAAGGGGCGAGGGGGCGAAGGGGCGAGGGGGCAAGCGATTTTTTGCACGGTGTTTCATCGCGGGGTGCCCCGCGTGCAGCCCTATCTCTCAGGCTTCTAAGGCTTCTTGGGCTTGTCAGACCCCCTCCTTTTTTTTTTTTTGAAAAAAATCAGCATGACGAATTTGTGAGCCAGACACGTGGGCTGAAAATTTATGTATTTTTTCAATTTCAAATCAAAAGGTCCATTAATTTTCGGTGACATTTTCCAAAAAAATCAAATCTTCTTTTTGACAAGACGAAAAGAGACCAAAATTGAAAAAATACGAATTTTATTTATTTTTTTGAATTTTTTTGATTTTTCTGGAGCTCCCACATGCTTTCACAATTTCTGACGCACTATATTTTTTGCTCACAATTTTCCATGTGCTCTCAAATTTCAGCCAAACATTTTGCAATTACAGTTTTTCAGTTTCCAGTTTCACAAATGATTTGGCCAATGTTTTTGCTAACAATCCTTTTGGTTTTTTATGGTGTGGCTTCGGAAGAGCCCAAAAAGTACGGTATCTTTTTTGAAAACTGAAAACTGAAAATTTGAACTAATTTTAAAAATTTTCAGACAAGAAGCCGTCAAAGATTTGGGTCTTGAATTCAAACTAAAATTGGATAAAGAGTGGAGAGAAAATCCAGAATATGCCAAAAAATTCCCGGATATCACGACTATCAAAGAAGACTTCTTCGAGCGCTTCAAGTTTGCACAAGGTCTGAGAACAACAACTCCTAAACCTGATTGTGAATCGAGTAACAAGGTGGAATATGGTGTCTCGTGGTAGTTATCCAATTCTGGTTTGTACTTTTTTCTTGAATGATGATTTGAATAAATGTTGATGCAACTTTTTGTATGTTTTTGGAACACGTTTTTTCACGTGAAAAAATATAACGTGTCAAATTTTTACACGTTTTTTTTCACGTGACATTTTTCTGAATTTTGTTAACCTGTTCTTAAGGTCACAACTCTTCAAAATGAACCTGTAAACATTTCCAAAAACATAACACATTTAATAAATAACATTTATGTCACTATAAAAAAAAATATTTAAAAATTATGAAAACTAGGTAATTATAAAACGGGGTGCGAAAAAATATGCGCGAAAAAAAGGTGTGGAATCAAATTGAACTGTGAAATAAACATACATATTACATTAGTCGAGATGATTTTTAAATGTTGGATTGGGGGAATCTAATTAAAGCTGGTGAAAAATAAAAATACTGGGAGAAACGGGGCAACAATATATTTGAGACAAAAATATATTAGAGATCGGGAGCAAGTAAAATATGTTGATGAATTCGGCCAAATAGAAGATCAAGAAATTTTAGGAGAAGATGAAAAATATGAACAACAGCTGATGATGGGAGGGATGTCAAAATATCTGACCAAAATAATTGCGAAAATGATGAGAAAGGTCGAGCGAAACACACATGAATGAGAAGATCAATGTTGGATGAGCGATTCCAAGTTCGAACCACTGTTGATGTTGTTTTGATGATCTTTTGGTGACGCGGCTTCCATGCGTTTTGCCTCATCCTCCGCCTGAAAAAAGTGTTCTTTGCTTATATTTAGGCTTTTGAAGGCTTTTGAAGGCTTCTCAAGGCCTTTGAAGACTTCAGGAGGCTTCAGGAGGCTTCTGAAGACTTCAGGAGGCTTTTGAAAGCTTCTGGAAGCCCCTGTGGTTTTCTAGGCTTCATTTGTATATCAAATGAATATCTCTAATTCAAAAAAGCTCTTAAGCTCTCTAATTTTTCTAAAGCTCTCTTAATATATTTTCTATGAACAAAATACCCCACACTTACCTTGTATCTATCACATAACGCAAAGAACTGTTGAACTGCTTCATTCCTCGATTTTTCGACTGCCATTTTAATGCTCTCAATGAATGCTTGATGGAAATTGATATCCGATTTATAAATTACAACTTGAACATATTTGTATAAGGCGAGAAGAGCGTGCCATTCGGAAGTTGGTCCAAATTCACCTTCTGCTTTCAGTACTTTTTCGGCAAATATCAGAAAGTGTTGAAGCTTCTTCACCATACGACAATTTTGTTCATATTGATTGATTGATGAATAGAAGACAGATGTGATTTGTGATGAGAGATCTTGTGAGATGCATTTGGCTTTTATGGCAGGTGAAACCTTCGAGATCAGCCGTCTAGTCATTGTTTGAAGGTTCAGTTTCTTCGATAAAGTCAATTCGATCAACTGCAATTTTTCTTGTTTTTCATTGATTGTCAATTCGAGTTTCGGAACTTCAATCTTGCCAACATCTGAAAAATATTTTAATAAAGAATTATAAAATTAATTTTTTCATAGAAATTCAAATTTTTGAGATTCAAGGCTCTCAAAAACCGTCGAATTCGGAGCATCCTGATCCTAATCCTGATCAAAAACTCACCAAATTTAATCGCTTCCAACGCTTCAGCGAATTTCAACATCCAATTTTTCAGAACGCATTCAGTTTCAAAAGTCGACCCATATTTTGGCGTCTCAGTGATTTGAGGTACGAAAGGGATTATACGTTGAATACACTTTGCAAATCCTCGACATGCATCATATTCCTGGCTCCCAAATTGCTCCGATTCATCAAGAATGTGCTCAGTGATGTCGAGCAAGAAATACGAGTTCAATGGATCTCTGAAAACATGATATATTTTAATTCAAAGCAGAATAGAAACAGAAAATAACTCACTTTCTTTTTATCAACATGCCAATCGCCTCTTTTGCCAAGTTTTGACCTTTCTTAAGACTAGAAAGGATCAAAGCCATCGGCATTTTCTTGATAAGAAGAATTCGTACTTCATTCGACATCTCTTCGACCAACTTTTGAGAAACCGGATCATCATTGGGAGATCGAATGAGGATCTTTTTGGATTCGAGAGAACTCGAGATTTCATAAGTTGACTTGGCAGTTTTGGTGATGAAGATTTCCGGGCACTCAACAGGAAAATCAATGGCTTCCTGACGATTACAATAGTTTCGGACCAAACTACTAAATTGATCCAACAGATGTCCATTATAAAGGGATTTTTGAGCATTGTTCGCGGAAATTGATGACATCGCATAAAACATGCCGAAATGGTTTTGGCTGAAAAATATATGTTTTATGTTAGGGAAATATTTAGAGAGCGAAACTTGAAAAATATAGTTTTAGCGCATTTTATTCTAAGTTTTCAGAAACCTTTTCTGAAAAAACATATGTATTTTGTGCCGAAAATCTATGAAAAAACATACTAGAAAAACTTGCACAAAACACATTTTTCAAAATCTGAAACTACAAGAAAAATGAGATAAAAAAAAGCAAAAAAACCACAAAAAACGCCAAAGGGTAAAAAAAATCAATTATCAACTAGTCACAACAAGGAAAAAAAACAATACATCCCAAAAGACGCGGTAAATGTCTGTCTCGCACTCTCTCATTATCCTATTATCTCTCGCTTCCCTTTCTGCTCAAGGGGTCATTTTTTTCTTGTTTGTGTGTGTGTGTGGTTTTTTCTTTTTTTGGTGGGTTTTATTGGCAAAGACTGTTTTGGTATCATTTTTTTCTGTTTTTTTTTTCTTAACTTTAGGATTTTAAGTATTTTTAAAAGGTCTTACGACTCTTTTGGCAAATATCAATTTTTCACCTTTTGATTTTTTTTTTTGAAGATTTTTTCTAGATTTTTCTCTCAAGTTACGCTGTGATTTTTTTGTTGAAATAATGTACTTTTTCAGGTTATGCCTAAGCAATTGAGACAAGTAAGCGTCAAAAAACTGGTAAAAGATGTGTTGCCAGAGGTGGATTATTTGCATAATCCGAAACAAGATATAGCTCCCGATTCCACTGAACATTTCTATTTTGAGTTGCTTAGTGAGGCTGATCTTAAGTGAGTGAAGAAAAACAAACAGATTTGATTATGAAGCAGTGTGTTTTAGATTGACCGAATCGGATAATGATCGAACTGATGATGATGAAACCATTGATATTGAAAATGTTGATTCGGATGTTCCACATCGAACAGAAGTTGATTCAATGGTGGCTGCAACAGATATTGTATCAATTATGACACGATCTACAGATGCAACTGATGAGGAAAATGATTTTTGGACGAGTTTGAAGAGGTTTGTAAACATCTATTGATTTCTGACCACTTCTGTGAGAATCTTATGAATCCCAGGAGAATTTCTATGGAACAAAGTTTGTTTCTGTACAGTTTTTCACACTGAAAAAGATCATGTTTTTAGTTTTTGCAAAGCGACTCTCTGAAGAGCCCAAAATGAGCCAGAAGTTGAGAATTTTCTGAAAAATCCCGTTTTTGAGAGCCCGTAACTGATGCTAGAAAAATTTGTCTCCTGAACATCGCTTCAGGGGCGAAATTTTCAGAAAATTCTCAACTTTTGGCTCATTTTCGGGCTCAGCAAAAACGGAAAACATGTTCTTTTTCAGCATGAAAAACTGTGCCTCATTAAAATTCCCCTCGTGAGGATAGATTTTGAAATATTTTGAAAAATAGTTCCACAAAAATGTCATTTTCAGAATGGCAAGCCAGCAATCACAACAACACTTGAAGTTGCTCGAAGTTATATTTGATTTGATCAAATCTCAATACCTTTTTGAGAGTTCACCATCTGCTAAATATGTTGATATGTAAGAATTTAGTGTTTTTTAAACTTCAATATATGAAATTTTCAGAAAAGTTGCAATGATGAATGTGACGCAAGAAAATGCCCAAAGGTTGTTACATTATTCAACATTTTATTCTGCTCCACATAGAGATGCGTGTTTATGGGTTCACAGATCTTTGGTTGAAAATCTACCTATTCACTTCTTGGCCCCATATTTGACGTTGTTGAGATTCGCAAAATCGCTGGTTAGTTATCTGGGAAGAATTTGGATATGATGATTTTTTTACAGAATCCATCTTTAATCGAATATATTGTAAAGCATCAGATGGATTCACTGACTTGGGGAAAAGTTTCGAATATTATTATGAATTTTGTTTCCAAAAATAGTGAAGATTTGGATGAAGATCCTATTGATCCTGAAGTCAAGAAAAACTGGAAAAAGGATGTTATATTTCTACTTTTATTGCCAAATTCAAAGTCCAACAAAACACTTTTCCAATGGCTCGAAAAATTTGGACACCCGAAGTCAGAATTTATTCAACCTGAAATCGGAGATAGTCATGAATCAGCAATGGTGATTGGGAATAAGTTCATCGACAAAATTTGTGGGAAGGTAATTTTTGAGAAAGAAAAGAAGCAAAACATTATTTGAATTTTTTTTAGATCGAGCAAAAAAATCGAGAACATGTTGATACGAGAATTGTGCTGGTTGGACATGGATGGACCACTTTTGCAGCACATTTTGCAGCCAATCTTGTCCAAGGAATCTCAGCGATCATTTCACTTGGGTTTCCAGTTGTTGGGAAATTTGGTGTGCGTGGTGGAATTGATGATTGCATGTTGAGAACATATTGCCCAACGCTTTTTGTTGTTGGATCGGAAGGCAAGCATTTCGAGAAATCTGCGATGGACAAATTGAGATCGGGGATGCAACGTAAGTTAACTTTCTATGAAACCCTGTATTCTTTCTGAAACCCTGTATTTTCAAGCAGAATTATGTTTTCTTTCTAAATCTAAATATTTTTAATTTCAGATTTCACTGGACTTGTCATTTTGAATCATGCTAGTGATGATCTCATCGTATCGTCAAGAATTCTTTCCCGTTTCGGAATGACTCAAAATGCAGTATTCCGCATGATTTTTGATAAAATAATCGAATTTCTCGATTTGGATTCCACTCATTGCGATCGATCGAAATTGAAGCCAATGGATTCGAATAATGTTTGGCAAGCTGATCCGGATAATTTGAAAAAAGATGATAGACCGTCGAAACTCATGAAACCAGCGGAACAAAAGATTGTGCATGCAAAACCAGCAAATGATGAAGTAGTTTCGAAAAAACGGAGAGTGTGAGTTGTTCTTCAAATAATCTGAATCTCATTTTCATTTTGTTTTTTCCAGAGATCAGGTTTCGGAATCTGGCGATCATCCATCTCCAAGTTCTTCACGCAGATATTCTCTTCGATCATCTGCAACTCAAAAATATGGCCTCTCCGATTCTGGCGCATCACAAACAACTCAAGATTCTACAAAGTGAACTAGATAATTTAACTCATTTTTTTATATCCACCTTTTTCTTTTTATATAACTTGTGTGTGTGAATAGTTTTTTATTTATTTTATGTTTCAATTAACAAGATTCATCAAAATATTTTCGATTTGGTCCATGTTATTCATTGGATATTTTACGTGTAAATGGTGTCATATTTATTTTTTTAGTCCTTTTTATTTTCTAGTGTGTTCAATAAAGTAGTTTATTTGCTGAAAATCGCTATATTTTTTACTTACTCAGAATTTCAATTTATTCAATCAAAACTAGCTATTTGTGCATATAATTTCAAAATTTCTAATTAAAAAGCAAAACTATAAAATTTTCCTTTTCAAATTAACAAAAAATGGTTTTGTATCGAAAAGTTCATGTGATTCACAATATTCTAAAATTTTCTCAAGTTAAAAAGCTTTCCCATTCCAAAAAACACCCTATTCATATCAATTTTCCTCAAAAAACGATGACTTCCCAAAGGATGCGGTAAATGTCTGTCTGCACTCTCTCCATATCCTATTATCTCTCGCCTCTCTTCCCCCTTTTTTCTTCCCGTTCCTTTTTTTGGACTCACTTGTCACTTGTGTTGCTTTTTTTGTCTTGTAGGTGTTTTTTTCTTTTTTTGGCGGGAAGAGGGGAAATGATGATTATTTTATTGACACGTATCGGGGTATCATATTTTTTTGTTTTTTTTTCTTTGAGTTTGGGTAACTTAAGGGTTTTTCTTTGAGTTAGCGTAAGTTTCCTGAGGTATTTAGCATAACTTGAAAATTAGCCATTGAAAGGACACATTTTCACGTAATGATTGCGTTTTATCTTAATTTTTCATCTAATTTTCAATTAATGTCTTCAATTTGCAGCACTTCAACAAAAGATGTCAAATATGCCAAGAAACGCGCAAAAATCCACAGCATCAAATGCTAATATGAAAACACCGAAAGAAGAAGTTGCTGATGAAGAATATGCTGATTCAAAAGTTGATGTGAGTTGCAGGATACAAATCTGAATAGCTGCCCGAAAAATCGATTCTTGGCCGAATCATTGAGATGGCCTAGAAATGTCGAAAAAACTCGGCCAAGACAACAAACACGCTCTATTGTTTTGAGGATGTGAAGAGTCTTGGCCGAGTTGGCGTTATTTCTAGGCCATATCTAGATTTTTGAAAACAAAATATAATAGAAAATTGATTTTCAGACAACTGGACCATCATCTTCTGCCAACAATTCCACTACTTCTTCTCAAGTCCAAGTTTTGACCAAAGTCAAAGAAGAATTTGTTGAAGAATCGGTGAGTTTGAATATTTACCAGAAAAACACAATAGAAAATTGATTTTCAGACTTCTGGACCATCTTGCTCATCTTCTAACACAACCGCCGCCACCACATCTAACCCAAATGTCAAAGTTCCAAAACTGACCGAGGTCAAACAAGAGGTGATGGAAGAAGTTGTGAGTTTCAGAAAATTGAAAATTTTTTTATTCTGAAAAAAATTTTGGTATGAAAATTATCTAATTTAGGATAATTCAACCCATTTTTTGCAACACAAAAATATAAAAAATTGATTTTCAGACACATGATCAAAATCAGCCAAGCTCCTCTAATCATTCCCAGCCTGGAACAACCGCTGCTGCGAAATCTGGTCAGAAACCAGCTCCAAAACCGATCGAACCACTTCGTGAGGTCAAAAAGGAAGATCCAGATGATGAAACACAAGAAGTGAGTTTCAAAATTGAATATTCAAATAATATATTCTATGTTTTTCAGGCTGCAACTGGACAAGTAGTCGCCGCTGCTTCGATTCCTCAAACACAAGCCGCTCCAGTCAACCAGACTGCAAATGTTTTGATGCCGGAAGTTAAGGAAGAACCACAGGATCAAGATTATCCTACAACATCGAATGGTCAAATTCCAGCTAATGCTTCCGTACATCCACCACAACAAATTCACCAAGGACAAGAGAATCGTGGAACAACTGTTGCTGCTTCTAAATTTGGTGAAAAATCAGGTCAAAAACCAACCGCTGTACTTCGTGAGGTCAAAAAGGAAGAGCCAGAAAAGCCAGAAGAACCAAAAGAAGTGAGTTTCAAAGTTAAATATTCAAATAAAATATTTCTACGATTTTCAGGCTACAACTGGACAAGTCCTTGCCGCCGCTGCTCCAATTCGTCAAAGACCAACCGCTCCAGTCAACCAGACTGCAAATGTTGTGAATCCAGAAGTCAAGGAAGAACCAGAGGATCCAAGAAATGATCAAGCGCCAAATATCCATGCTACTGCTGAAGCCGCTGAACAACCACAAAACCTTCAAGTGCAAGAGAATCATGTGAAGGAGGAAATTATAGATCCAGCATATGATGCATCCACAAACAGAGCAGTGAGTTTCATATGAATTTTCATCAGACCTAAAAATTAATTTCTGAAACAAAATTACATATGTTTCAAGTAAAAAATCTAAATAATAAATTTCATAATTAAAATATTCAAATAATATATTTCAATGATTTTCAGGTTGGAAATCGTCCAGTTTCCGCAGCACCAACTCGTCCAACTCGCCCAACTGGTCCAACTCGTCCAACTCCAGCCGCACCTGTTAACCAGACTGGAAATGCTGTGATTCCGGAAGTAAAGCAAGAACCAGAAGATCCAGTAGATGATCAAGGGCCAAATGTCCCAGTTGATGCTGAAGCCGCTGAACAACCACAAAACCACCAAGTGCAAGCAAATCCGGTAAAGGAAAAAAATGTCGATTCGGGTTATGATGCAGCCAGTAATTCAGCAGCCAGTAATTCAGTGAGTTTCACATATCAAACCAAAATTCTCTTTAAAAAAATTCATTCACTCCGAAATCACATATTTTTTATAAGCCTTGAAAATTTCTAAAATTTCTCTGAACTAAAAAAATGCGTTAAACACAAAAAATTAATGCTGGAACATTTATAAAATAAGTTCTCGTGAATGTTTTTCCTAGTTCTAGCCAAATTTCCTACACACTTCATAATTCAAATAATATATTTTTCTGGATTTTCAGACTGGAACTCAACATTCACAAGAAGATGCTCCAATTCAAAAACCAGTCAATCAAGATCCCGGATTCGAACAACATGTAAAAGTGGAGTCAAGTGAAGATCAACAAGCTGATCGAAATAGTCAAAAGAATGTTGCTGAACAAGCTCAACCACAACAACAACAAGCACAATTAAATGTTGTTCAAGACAAAGCTGCAGAGGAAGTTGCTGAAAATGAAGCGGCAAATGAAGATGTGCGTGAATCTGGAGTTGGTCATGTTGTAGCCGGTGGAGATGCAGGCCTAGATAATGATCAAGGTGACGATCTTGTGCGAAATCGTAATGATGATATGAACGCCGGAAGAGTTGATGGAAATGTTCGTGATCGCGCAGTGAGTTTATTGATTTTATAGATCAAAAATTTGATTTTTTACACCTAGATAAGCTTAGATCTTGATTTATTTTGTCTGAAAAACTAGCTTACTAGACTAAATAGTTGGGTTCACTTCTAGATTTACAAAAATACTCCGAAAGTTCTGATCTTGTGTATTCAAATCAAATTTTTCAGGTCGCTCCGCAAAGACGTCGAAATGCTCCAAGAGCTAGCGGTCCAGTTAGACGATCAAGACGCATAGCGAATGAAGATGCGCAGAAGAATGAATTGGATTTGGAAGAATTACCGTCTCCAAAACGAGCCAAAATGTCGCGCGAAATCAAGAAATTGAAGATCGATTTCGTCAACAAGGATTAAATTTTTTGTCTAATTTACTGGTTTTTCTGTCATTTTCTCTTATTTTAATGTACCCAAAGGTTTTTTTAAAAGATTTCTAATTTTCCCCCGCCCAACAAATTTTTAATTTTTTTTTCAATTCAAGTTCACATCCATAAAAAGTGTTTTTTTGAACTATTTTCTTTGAACTATTATTTTTTTTCAAAAACTTTATTAGTTTTAGAGAGAAAAAACCACAGAAAAAAAATGGTAAAACAAAAAAAATGCGTTAAAATTTAGTTGGGATCTGGAAGGTGCACAAAAAAAATTGGAGAAGTTTTGAGGTCAAATAAATTCAGAAAGTCACGTGAACAAAGTGTCAAAAATATTGAAATTTGAAGTCGATAATGGGCCTAGTGAATTCAGAAAAAGGTCACGTGAATAAGGAATTTGACTCTGTCGTTTTTTGCTATGTATGAGGAATAGAATGTGAGTCATTATTGATTTTTTAGAGAAGTTATCAGAATATATAAATATTTTAAAAGAAACTAATAACTCGGAAAAAATAAAGTTCTTAGCAACTGGAAATTAAAAAATCTACCTTTTTAATAAAATCCCGATTGGGTGGTGTCTCGATGGAAGCAGCATTTCTCAATGAGAAAAATTTTTTCCCGAGATTTTCTATTTTTCGAAAAAAAATCGGCCCGAGATTTTCTATTTTTCGAAAAAAAATCGGCCCGAGATTTACTATTTTTCGAAAAAAAAATCGGCCCGAGATTTACTATTTTTCGAAAAAAAAAATCGGCCCGAGATTTTCTATTTTTCGAAAAAAAATCGGCCCGAGATTTACTATTTTTTCGAAAAAAAAAATCGGCCCGAGATTTTCTATTTTTCGAAAAAAAAAATCGGCCCGAGATTTTCTATTTATCGAAAAAAAAAATCGGCCCGAGATTTACTATTTTTCGAAAAAAAAATCGGCCCGAGATTTACTATTTTTCGAAAAAAAATCGGCCCGAGATTTTCTATTTTTCGAAAAAAATCGGCCCGAGATTTTCTATTTTTCGAAAAAAAAAATCGGCCCGAGATTTACTATTTTTCGAAAAAAAAAATCGGCCCGAGATTTTCTATTTTTCGAAAAAAAATCGGCCCGAGATTTTCTATTTTTCGAAAAAAAAAATCGGCCCGAGATTTACTATTTTTCGAAAAAAAAAATCGGCCCGAGATTTTCTATTTTTCGAAAAAAAAAATCGGCCCGAGATTTTCTATTTTTCGAAAAAACAAATCGGCCCGAGATTTTCTATTTTTCGAAAAAAAAAAAATCGGCCCGAGATTTACTATTTTTCGAAAAAAAATCGGCCCGAGATTTTCTATTTTTCGAAAAAAAAATCGGCCCCGAGATTTTCTTTTTTTCGAAAAAAAATCGGCCCGAGATTTACTATTTTTCGAAAAAAAAATCGGCCCGAGATTTTCTATTTTTCGAAAAAAAAAATCGGCCCCGAGATTTTCTTTTTTTCGAAAAAAAATCGACCCGAGATTTTCTATTTTTCGAAAAAAAATCGACCCGAGATACTCAGAGATTCGCTGGCCAGCTGGTCACTAGGTGAGACCGACTGCCCATCTGAAATTGACACGGACAACCACATCGCCCGTATTTTTTGCGAGACGACCTGGTCGCGAGGTGGTTCAGTTCATGCAGACCACCTCGCCCAGGTTGTCCAGCTCGACCCCACCTCGCGTCCAGATCGTCTCGCTTAAGAGAAAAAAGTCCAAAAAACTTGTGAATCCGAGCATTCTAGAAGAAATTGGCTCATTTTCTGTTTTTTCGGAGTACTAGAAACCTTAGGAAGGGAAGAAACAGTAAAAAATGCACTATTTTGAGTACAAACCACCGTCTTGCTAGCTTTCCAGGATTTCAAACACACAGGCGACGTCGCCGAAAACTCAAGGCGACCTGTTGGCCGAATCAAATTCGGCTCGTTTTGAACTTTCCGGCCACCTGGTCCTGATCTAGTGGCGAGCTGGCCAGCGAATCTCTGAGTTGAGTATTCTATTTTTCGAAAAATTCAAATAAATGTTGATGCAATTTTTTTTGTGTTCTGAACACGTTTTTTCACGTGAAAAAAAAACGTGTCAAATTTTTACACGTTTTTTTCACGTGACATATTTTTCTGAATTTTGTTAACTTGTTTTTGAGGTCACATGAGTCTCTCTAGCTTTCCTGAACCATTTAAAATGAACCTGTAAACATTTTCAAAAACATAATACATCCAATAAATAATATTTATGTCACTATAAAAAAATGAAAATATTATGGTAATTATAAAACTGTGTATGCAAAAAAAGAGAGTTTTGGAATCAAATTGAACTGGAAAATGAGCAATTTCGGGATAATGAGAAATTTCGGGTCAAAAATTCATAATGTTTCCTAGGTGTAATTTTAAGCACAAAAAGGTTATGGAAAAATTGGAGTTGAATAAATATTGAAAGAATTAATGCCGAGTTACAATTATTAATGTTTTGGTGGTGAGGGTGGTTTGAAAATTGATTGAGCGTCGCATTTGGCATTGTCTTCAGTCTGAAAAATGTTCTTTGCTCACATTTAGGCTTAATAGGCTTTAGTAGGCTGTTGAAGAGTTCAGGATGCTTTTGAAAGCTTCTGAACCTTCCATGGTTTCTAATGCTCCATTCTTTTCTGATGAAACTACATGCATTGCTCATGTTAGCTTGAGATTTCTATGATAATTATTCTATCCCAAAATGTCCAAGAACAGTATTAAAATCCAGAAATACTGTGGAATTCTGTAGTTTTTGAACAACTGTAAATTTTGGATACAGTACTCACATCAGAAAGGAATTCTAGGAATGATTGAAGCCCTTAAACGCTCCCTAAAGCACTACCACGCTCTCTAGCGCTCCCTTAAGCCACCCTAAAGCCCTTAACTTCCCCTCAAAGCTAATTTTGTTCTTAAAAATGTTTCAGACTCACCTGATATCTATCACACAAATTGGCAGGCGCATCATCTTTTGGAGTTTTGTGGCATCTCAACTTCTTGATTATTGAATTACTGTAATTACAGTCTGCACGGTAGATTATCACTTGTATGTATTTGTGAAGTGATTTTAGTCCTTTTGTATGTTGAGAATCCGGATCAATATCAGCGCCTAAAACGGCTCCAGTTTCTCGAAAAAATGATTCGAGGCGTTTCAAATATTGGTGATTTTTCCGATATTCACAGGTTTTCCAATCGCTCCAAAACAACATGTTCATCTGATCGTGCATACGATTCCACAAAACAATATTTTTTATTTCAGGTGAAACAGCAGCAAGATGGCGTGCAGTCACAATTTCAATCGTCAATTTTTCACTCAGAAATGATAAAATCATATTGAGCCGTTTTGATTTGGTTTCGACTGTGAGCTCGAAATCATTCGCGGGTTTTTGCTTGCCTGAAAAAATATCAGTATAAATTATTTTTGGACCTGTTTGAAGGGATTTTTTGAAAAACAGAAAGATTTTCAGCGTAATTCTTTTGGAATTTCAACAAGCTTGATCCAAATTGGTAGAATTTTTTGGACTTGGGAGTTATTTCTCGGACCATTAAAATCATGCTTACACAAAACCCCCTTTATTTTCTCATTCAAAAGTTTCATAACCCAAAACTCACCCAATTTAATTTCATCTATTATTTCAGACAATTCAATCTCACAATCAGAATTTTCTTCAGCTAATCGAGCTTTTTCGCGAATATCGGGGGCTAATCTTTGAAGCGCTTTCGAGTATGCACCAATTACAATTTTTTCCGGCTCTTCAAAGCCGGATACTTCCATAGCCAAATGTTCCACAATTTTCGTAAGGTTATAGGAATATGAGTTGCGTTGACAGCTGAAAATAAAAAATTTGAAAAGCTTGAAAATCTCTGGAAACCTTTGCGAACCCTTGTTAGAAAAGTTAACTCACCCTCTTGTGTTTTTCGCCAATTCTCGCGCTGCTTCAAATCCATTCAAAATATCTGCCAATGATATTCCTTGATGCAAAAGTCCGGCTCCCACCCAAATCAATTCCTCAACCAAATGTCGGCTAATCGAGCATCCGATGATATCCGAAATCGGACATTTTGACAATTCCTCACAAAGTTCGTTAGCCAAAACTCTTCGCATGAATCGACCCTTTCCTCGGTCTGACAAGAATGATGACATTTTCAGTCAGGGTTTAACTGAAAAATAGTTGTGTATTTTATAGTGAGATGTATTTTTTCGTCATTTTTCTAGTTATCGTATGTTTTTGGATACTTTTGTTTTCCGAAAACATAAGGTAGCTAGAAAAAATGACGGCAAAAAATATAAGGAAAATAGAAACAACAACAAAATGTATACAAATTTAGACTTTTTTACACGTTTTTTCACGTGACATGTTTTAGAGAAATATTTAGAGCGAAACTTGAAAAAATATAGTTTCAGCGCTTTTTTTCTAGTTGAAGTAAGTTTTCTGTAATTTTTAGCGCCGAAAATCTATGAAAAAACAGACTGGAAAATCTTGCACAAAATACATTTTCAAAAATCTGAAATTTTGTGCCAAAAACGTACGATAACTAGAAAAATGACTAATTTCGCCTACAAGAAAATTAAGATTTAAAAAAAACGCAAAAAAAAAAACAACAAAAAAAACGCCAAGGGGTTTAAAAAAATCAATTATCAACTAGTCTCAACAAGGAAAAAAACAATACATCCCAAAAGACGCGGTAAATGTCTGTCTTGCACTCTCTCATTATTCCACTATCTCTCGCCTCTCTTCCTGCTCGAGGGGTCATTTTTTCTTTCCCCCTTTTTTCTTCCCGTTCCTTTTTTTGGACTCACTTGTCACTTGTTTTGCTTTTTTTGTCTTGTGGGTGTTTTTTCTTTTTTTGGCGGGAGGGTGATTATTTTATTGACAAGTATGTCGGGGTATTTTATTTATTTTTTGTTTTTTAAGGGTTTTTCTTTGAGTTAGGGTAATTTAAGGGTTCCTAGATTTGTGTTTTAGGTTTATTTAGAAGTGGGTTTCCAGGTATTTTCAAAAAAAATTTAAATTTAACCATTGAAAGAACTCATTTTTATGTGAGAATTCGATTTTTACGTTGATTTTTTATCCGATTTTCAATTAATTTCTTCAATTTGCAGATCTCCAACAGCTATAATTATGCCAAATCAATCCAACAACAACAATGGAGCCAGCACTTCGAACCAGGATGGTTTGAAACAACCAAAACCAGAAGTAGTGGATGACGGATATGAACAAAATCGTCAAGTGAGTTGCAAGATACCAACTGAATAGCTGCCCAAAAAATCGATATTTGGCCGAATTATTGAAATGGCCTAGAAATGTTGGGAAAACTCGGCCAAGACAACAAACACGCTCTATTGTTTTGAGGATGATTTTGAGGATGTGAAGAGTCTTTGTTGCCTTGGCCGAGATAACGATATTTCTAGGCCATGTCTAGATTTTTGAAAAAAATAAAATTAAATTTTCTAGACTTTTTATTCATGTGTAGTCAAATTATGATAATTTCTCCATTTTTTCAAACACAGTATTGAACAAATTTGAATTTCAGGTTAATGGACAACCTGGACCAAGTTCTTCTGGCACCAATGGTTCAAATACTGCTCAAAAAGAAGAATCTGAATCTCAACAAAAAGTCGTGAGTTTTATATATTTCATTTGAAGAATTTTACAACAAAATGACGTTTTTGAGCCTAGATTTTTGGTCATAAGATTCATCCATAATATAAAATTTCTGGTTTTTCAGAATTCGACACCTCGTCTTGCCGCAACTCAATATTCAGCTCATCCAAATGGTGAAGTGAAAAAAAGAGATTAAAGAAGAACCGATCGATGAGCCTTTGTTTTGGGCTGAAAATTTAGATTTTTGAGCCTGAACTAGCGTAAGATAAATGTAAACAAAACTCCTGAAGCCTAATTTCAAATTCAATTCCAAAACTCAAAAAATGCGCTTTTCAAGTCTACATATCAAAAAAAAAAAAACTTTATTTTGATAAATAATTTTTTTCGGAAAACAATTTCGATCAAAAATATTTATACAGAAAATGTACCCATTCATAAAAATTTCGAGGGAATTTTGAAAAAAAAAACAATGATATTATTTTTAGTTGAATCCTGATTGAATTTTATAAGTATCCGGTAAAACTTTTAACATTAAATGTTATTGTGACCGACACGTTTTTTTCTTAATTTATTTGACCATTTTCGAGAACACGTTTAAATGTTTAATTTTGTAAAAAAAAATCCTGATTTTTAGAATTTTTTGCTGAATAGTTGGAAACTTTAAAAATTCTCAAATTAATTTCACTTTTTCAAAATTCTCACAAGTTTTTTGATTCAATAAAAAATTCCAATAAAACAATTTGTTCAAGTCATTCATTCATTCGCACCAGTCACGTTTTTATCTCCATTTCCCATCAATTTCAACCAACAAAAAAAAACTACACGCTGTTTTACCTCCCTCAAAACACACATAGCTAGAGAGTGTGGGAAAGTGAGAGAGTGCAGAGAAGAAGAGAAAATGCGACGTTTTTTTGGCGTGCGTCTATTTTCTATTTTTTTTTTGAGTGAGTCGACCTCGTTTTTTTTGCAATTTCAATTTCACGTGATTTTCCTGTGAAAAAATTTTTTTTTTGAAAAAAATTATTAATTAATGACAAATTTCTCACAAAGAATTTCCGAAACTTGTGAATATTTCATAATGCAAATTTTCGAGAAATATTCTCATAGCAATTTTTTTTTGTTGTTGGGGGAAAAGTTTATGACATTTTTTCTAAATCGATTTCTTTTTTTTTGTTCTCTAAAGAAATTGGCTGAAATTTTCATGCCTAAAAATAGATCTGACCTCATAATTAAAAGGATTACAAAAATTCCTTTTAAGCACAATGAAATTAGGGAAAGCCTGTGTGTTTCATCCAATTTGGAACACCGTGCTAAGAGAATTATTTTGCATCTCTTCTTGAGAGGAATTTTTGAAATTGTTTCAGTCAGAAATCTCAGATTTTCAGAAAAATTAGATTTTCTAGATTTCTAAAAAATCCTCTACATTTTGGAAATCCACCCGGGCTCTTAGAAAATTTCAGAAAATTTCTAAACTCTCCTGAATTTTCTCCGAGTTTCTGAAAAGTTCCAGAGCTTTTCAGAATTCTTCCAGACTTCAAAAAATTCTGGAAAACTATTTCAAAGCTTTCTGAAAACCTTACAGATTTTTAAAAAATCTGGAACTCGCTTCCGATCTTCTAAAAATCAGAAACCTCTTCAGATCTCATCGCTGATCTTGAAAAAGTTCTAAAAACCTCATAGGCTTTCTAAATTTTCTTCAGACTCCAAAGAATTTTCTCCCGCCTTTAAGAACCTTACCAAACGTTTCTAAAAAAAAATCTTGTGGGCTTTCTGAAACTTTTTTCAAAATTCCAGAATATTCCTAGGTTTTTTAGAAATTGTTTTTTCACCTTCTAGATTTTTCTCTGAACTAGCAGACATCAAGAAAATTCAGGAAACTTTCTGGATCTTCTAGAACCTTACCAGGGTTCTAAAAATCTTTGAAATTTTCTGGAATTTTTCCCGAGCTTCTGAAAAATTTAGAAAACTTTCTAGAACCTTACCAGGATTCTAAAAATCTTTGAAATTTTCTGGAATTTCATCCCGACTTCTGAAAAATTTAGAAAACTTTCTAGACCTTCTAGAACTTCTAAAATTTTCTCCAGGCTTTTTAGAAGTTTCCAAAAGTCCCCTGAGCTCTCTAGAAGTTCTCTGAACTCTTAGAAAAAAAGGTCCAAAGCTCCCCATTCTTTCCGAAACCAACATTTCGTGTTCACCAATTTTTTTAGTCAAGTTAATTATGTATTTGTTGTCTCTCGGCCCGTCCTCTCCGCCCTTCTCGCCCTCAAAAACACGTTTCCACTTTTATTCTATTCTCATTTCTATTTTCATCACATCACATCACGGCCAGCCATCACAAGGACGTGTAACACCGCCGCAGTCGCCGCCTCCCCGCTAAAAATCACCGCGAAAAACCATAAGCGAGAGAGTGTTGTGAGATGAGAGATGCGTGATGGAGACGCAGAGAAAGAACAAAGGACATGCACACACACACACACACAAACACAACGTCCCCTCCTCTCCCCTTCGTGTCCGCCCCACTAGTATTTTGCACGTCGTGTACACGTTCACTTTTGGCCGGCCAACGTCGGCCTGGCGTCGTTTTTGTGTTGTGTTGTGTGTGTGTGTCAGAAGGGGGGTCGATTTCTCCCCCCGCTGCTGCCTCGCGCAGCGCACGCTTTTTTATTTATTTTTGTGCGCGCGCGTTTATTTTTATTCCAAAATGTGTTTTACGTTTCACGTTTTTCTCTTTTTTTGCTTTGAGAGAAAGACTGTGAACTTTTTGAGAAGCTTTTTTTTTCAAATTTTTCGAGAGACTTCAGCTAACTTTTAAGATTCAGGAGAATATGCATTTTGCAAAATTTTAAGAAAATATTCAGAGTTACCCTATCTTCGAGGTTGTTTTTTCTTGAATTTGAAAATTTTTCTAAAGAAACAGTTAACTCTTGAAAATATTTGTGAATTTTTAGAGTTACCCTATCTTCCAGTTTACTTGATCTAGAAGCCTTAGGCTTCTCAAATTTCTCACACTTCTTAGGCTTCTAAGCAAACTCCTTTTCACCTGCTGTAACTCCGAAAAAAATCCAATGAATTCTTAATGCACTCTGAAAGTTTCAGAATTTTAAGTTTCAAAACTTTTTTCCCCAGCCAACTTTTCTAGCTCAAAAAAATCTCATTAAATCTCCAAATCCTTCTGACACCTCCATTAGTATAATATATCCAACCCAATTTTCATTAAATCTCATGTTCTCTGCATCTCTACCCTCTCCTACTCTCTCTCTCACATATTCTCTCTGCTCTCTCTCACACACATACACTATTTGTTTCGCGTGCGGGCGCACGCGAAATTTTTTTTTTTTCGCGTCTTCTTCTTGTTCACCAGCTGCGTGAAACGACCTTTCGCATTCCAAAATTATTTTTCGTTTTGCAGTCAGTCGAAAATGCTTGGCATTGAAGGCGCTTCGGCGGATGATGCGACTCAAAAACAAATCAAAACCGAGCTGACGGATGAGGAAATTGAGTTGGATTTGAAGAATAATGTGCCTGAAATTATTCCGGTGAGCTTTTTTTTGCATTTGGGAAGATTTGGGGCGCTTTAGAAGGCTTCGGAAGGCTTCAGAAGTCTATAGATAGCTCTAGGAGGCTTCAGAAATCTGCAGAAAAATTCAGAAAGCTAGAAAACTGTTAGAAAATTTCGGAAGGCTCCAGAGAGCTTCAGAAGTCTTTGAAAAGCTTCAGAAAAATTCAGAAAGCTTTAGAAAAATTCAGAAGACTTCATAGGACTTCAGAAATCTCTCTAAAACTATAAATCTCTATTTTCTAGACGTTAACATAGCTGAAGTCTAGTTAAAGCCTGAATATATGTTTTGAAGTAAAAGTTTAGGTTTATCTTTAAAAATTGCTTTTTCTGGACAGTTTTTTAAAAAAACCTTTAAAATAGTTTTCCAATATTCCAAATTTAGAGTTTTTAATGAATAAAATGGTCCCAAAAATCTCACTTAGCCTAAGTCTAAGCTTATTCTAGGGATCCTTTAAACCAAAAACAATTTTTGAACCCTACAAATTCCATACCTTTTGAAAAACTAGCTACAAATTTTGCAAAATAATTTGAACAAACCGGTTGCGGGGTCAAAATTGCCATGTTTTGTTTACCCAGCCTATTTTTAGTCGGCGAATTCGACGCATACAAATATGTAGTATACAAATAATTCCATCTTTTTCTCACACACAGTTCATGGCGGCGGCGCGGAAAAAACTGCGCGCGCGTGACTTTACGTGAAAAACAAATAAAAATGTGAACAAATACAAGTTCACGCAACTCATTTTTTCTTGTAGATTCGATGCGGAACTCTTACGGCCAAATTGCACACCAATCTTTTTGTTTGCCCTGGAATTCATCAACATTGTATTGAGTTGGATTGTGAGTTGCGGGAAGTGGGAATGGGGTTTTGGGAAAATATTGGAAACTGATTTTTTCAGGCCGAAAAATCTGAAATTTCAGCATGAAAATCTAGGCTTATTTAGGCTAAAAATATCTGAAAATTTCAGTACAAAAAATCGATAAGTTTTAGGCTCCAAAATCCAACTTTTCAGTCTGAAAATCCAGGCTTTTTCAAGCCAAAAATCGATAATTTCACTCTAAAAATCTAGGTTTAATTAGAAACTTCATCATTCAAAATGTTTGCCTGAAAATTTAGGCTTATTTAGGCTAAAAAAACCGAAATTTCAATCTGAAAATCTAGACTTATTTAGAGCAGAAATTCAATAATTTCAGCCTGAAAATCCAGGCTTATTTAGGCCAAGAAATCAATAATTTCAGCCTGAAAATCCAGGCTTATTCAAAGCAGAAAATTCCACATTTCTAGTCTGAAAATCCAGGCTTATTTGGGCTAAAAATATCTGAAAATTTCACTAAAAAATCAATAATTTCTAGGCTCGAAAAGCTCACATTTTTAGCCTGAAAATACAGGCTTATTTAGGCCAAAAACCGATAAATTCATTTTGAAAATCTAGGCTTATTTGGAGCAGAAATTCAATATTTTCAACCTGAAAATCCAGGCTTATTTAGGCTAAAAATACCTGAAAATTTCAGACAAAAATCAATAATTTTCAAGTTTTCAAAATCCGAAATTGAAAGCCTCAAATGGCCGAAATTATTGATTTTTGTCTGCAAAAAAAATTAGGGGGAACTTTTCATTGCTCATATTTAAAAAAATTATATGAAAATTCCACATATTAGAATCAAATTAGCGTTGCTCATATTAACAAAATTTAATTCAGAGTAATTTATTGATTTTTCTAGAACTTCTAAACATCCCAACCAATTTTCAAAAAAAAAAATAAATATTTTTCCAGGCGAACCTGATCTCATCACCCCAAAAGCCTTCACAATTCGAGCCAACAAAGATCGACAAAAAGATTGGAAAGGAAGTATTCGAATCGGAAAATCGAATCTAAGAACATTAATGGAGATGAGAACTTTCGATTTTCACAATCATCAAACTTTTTGCTCTGCAAAATGCCAATCTAGAAATTATATCACACCAAAAGATCGTGAACCTTCGCTGTTGGAGTTGGAAAGGGATGAAATGCTATTGTAGGTTTTTCTGAGGAAAACTTCAGAATTCCCAATAAAAATTTTTCCAGACGCCGTGCAAGCTTACCAACAATAATCCCAAGAACCGAAGTCAAACCAACACTTGGAGCGCTATTCAAAAATCCACAATTCTCGCAATTCATCCAACTCAGCCAAGCACTTCGAAACAATAACAATGTCGGAACATCAGCCGGAACATCAGCTGGAACATCTACTGAATCTCCTTCTCAAGCTCAACCACAATCTGAAAAAACATCACAACTTCTATCGAGTATTCAACAATTCACAAAAGATGAGCAATTTCGAATCGGAGTTGAAACAAATGCGCTGATGACAAAAATGACAACAGAGCCGATTGTTTTTTGGGGCGAAATGCAGAATCTTGGAATCTCTGAACAAATTATTGATCAAATGGTTGAGACGTTGAATTTGATGAGGATTAAATTGAAACATGGACATATTGGAAATATTGCGCCGCTTTTGTCAAGATCGATCGCTTCGCTTGGAGTTTGTGATCGGGTTGTTGCGACGATTCGGAGGAGGAATTCGATTTCTGGGACTAATGTTTTTCATCGACTTTCGACTGATTATTCGACTTCGGAGGATATTAAACCACAATCTATTACTGAACAATTAGAGGCGTTGACTAAGAAAGCTGTTACGGTGAGTTTTTCGGGCTTCTGAAGTCTTCTGGAGGATTCTGGAGGCTTCTGGAGGAATTCTAGCGGCTTCTGAGGGCTCCTGGAGGATTCTGAAGGCGTCTGAAAGTTTCTGAAGATTTTTGAAAGGCTTCCAAAAGCTTCTGGGCCCTCCTGGACTTCTCGAGGCTTCTGAAGGCTCCTGGAAGATTTTGAAGGCTTCTGAAGCCTCCTAGTGGATTCTGAAGGCTCCTGGAGCCTCTTGGAGGATCATGGAGGCTTCTGAAGGCTCCTGGAGGGTTTTTAGGCTTCCCAGGCTTCCCAGGCTTCCCAGGCTTCTCAGGCTTCTCAAACCAAATTTTTTCCAGGCCAACCCTCGCAAAAAATCGATAGCCAATCAATTGGACATGTTGGCAAAACGAGCCAAACAACAACAAGAGCAACAACAACAAATTGATCAAATTGTCAAAATTGAGCCTCCTGAAATCAGTCCAGAAGAGCCAGTTTCCCGAAAAAGAGCTTTGGATGAGCAACTTCAGGAATTGGAGAGCAAAAAAGCGAAGGTAAGAGAGCTAGAGAGTTAGCCTAAATCTAATTTTTGAATTTTCCAGATTGATGAAATCATGATGAACCAAATGCAATCTCCCTCTGAAATTTTGATGCAAATTGCAGCAAGTATAAATCCACCAACACCAAGTGTACAACCAAAAGCTATCAAATAGCTTTTTTAAATTTTATTTTATTTTAAAAAATTTTGAATTTGTAATATCAAATATAATATCAAAAAAACTAATAATTTTATCGATTATTTGCATTCATTTCTTCTTTGCGTATCTCAGGTTTATTATGGTCAATTTCAAATTTTTTTTTGTTTTTGAAAATTTTCTATCACAATGCATTGCTTTATGTATATTTTGTGCACTTTTTTTTCACATCCCAAAATTTTTTCTAAATGTGATATATTTTTGTGAGTATTTTTAAATAAATCCGCTTATTCTTGAGGATTTTCGAATTTTTTCAAGATTCTGAATGTGAGAAAACTGAATAAAAACTTCTCAAAAAAATCCAGGGGTTCTAGAATTCTTCCAGATTTTCTGAATCCTCCACAAATTTTTAGAGTTTTCAAAAGTTCTGACAAAGTTCTGACAACATTTTTTAGGTTTCTGGAAATTCAAAAAAACCTTTTCTGAAATTTTTCTGATTTTCAGGGTGTCTAGACTATTCAGAACAGTTTCCGAAGCTTCTCCAGGCTTTCTGAAAATTAAAAAATTTTTCAGTCTTCTCCAACAGTCTTCTAGAAATTTCCAGGCTTTTCTGAAATTTAAGCAAGCATTTCAGATATTCTAGAATGTTTCCAGGATTTCTAGAACCATTCCAAGCTTCAAAAAATCAGAAAAATTCATTTTATCACATGAAAATACAATAAATTATACAGAAAATCCAAAAATGGTGCTCATTTTTTGTATTGTTGACTCAAAGCGGGCAATTTGCCATCCGGAAGATTTCGATAAGGATTCGGAACATTTGCACCAGGATAACGCCCCTTAAATTGATTGACTTGGTCCAAAAAATCATCGTATTCTTCGATTTCCAGAAGTAGATTATTCAAATATGCGTCACGATTTGTGGGTTGTGGTTTGGCGCGGAAAATCATTGGTGGATAGGTGGATCGCTGTGGAAGTGGTGAACGTGTTGCTGTTGGGATGAATCGATTTTGAGCGGTTTTCTGAAAATTTTTGTGTTAATATGAGCAATGATAATTGAAAATTTGGTTTTGGAAAATATTTTGGAGTTTTTTTGAACTCTGGAACTTTTCAAAGACTAATATGAGCAATGCAAATGAAAAATTAGGGACCAGAACAATTTTTCAAATTTTCAAGAATTTTGAGAAGCTAAGCGATTTTAAACAAAATTCCGAAATCTTCTGGTATTGAAACTGCAAAAATTCAAAAATATTGTGAAATTTTGATGGAACCTGTGATTTTTAGAAAATATTCAGCTACAGTAACCCAGAAAAAATATAATAGAAAAAACTCACATGAATTGGATTATGAAATTGTGCCTGATAACCATATTTCTGCTCATTTGCAGTGTCACTCAATCGATAATTCCGGGCTCCGCGAGCCAATGATTTTTTAACAACTGGAACGTTGGACACGAAATTTCCATCGACGTCAAAGGTTCCACCGATTCTGGAAAATCAATGAATCCTCGAAGGGTTCAGAAATGTTCTGAGCTTTCTGAATGATTCAGAAAGTCACATAGGCGTTCTAGGTTTATCCCAGGGTTTTGAAGAGTTAAGATAACTTTCCTTGAAGCCCAAAACAACTAACCTTTCCTCAGGAATCGGTGGATTCTCCGGTTCATTATTCAAAACAAACGGATCATGTGCCGGAGGCGGTGAAGTTGGTCTAGCAGTCGGTCTTGGTGTAGTTGTTGGCGCTTCAGTTGTCAAAACATGAATCATTTCTTCATGAGTCATCGGCAATGGTGGTAAACCAGATAGGAATTGTTGTTTTTCGATCACTTTGATTTGGTTATCAATGTTTGGGAGGAGACCTACACCTCCAAGATTTTGAGATCGCAAAAGTCGCCAGTATAAATCTAGCTGGGATGGTCCGTAGAGATTTTGACTCAGGATTGATGTTATCAGATTGAAGAGGAATAGTAGGATAATCATACCTGGAAAAAATTGGATAGAAATGGAGATCAGGAAGCCTTGAGAAGCCTTGGGAAGCCTTGGGAAGCCTTGGGGGCCTTGGGAAGCCTTGGGAAGCCTTGAGAAACCTTGGGAAGCCTATGGAAAATTATGGGAACAAATTTCAGATAAATTTTCGGGCTTTCAAAAAATTAAAAAAAAATTTTCAGCAAAATATTTAAAAAAAAAACCGGAAACTTTTCCAGAAAAACACATACAAAACAAAGAAAGCTTGAAACATTTCCGTAAAATCTTCCCCCGAAAAAAATCCCATAAAAATCTGTAAAAAGCGATAAATAAACTGCAAAAATACTTTCGATTATGTAAATAAATTGAGTTTTTCTCCCCTCCAAACTGAACTTAATAAGAAAACGGATGTAAAAATGTAGAAAAAAGTTTTTTTTTCAAGTGAAAGTTTTCGAATCCTCATCTGACCTTGGTGGAAAATTGAAAATACCATTTTTTTTTTGGAATTTTAAATTAGGATTCGATTTTTAAGCTTCTTAGGCTTCAGAAAAAACAAAAAAATAAAAATTTTTGAAAAATTTTTCACACTGAAAAAAATGAGGTGAAAATGATGCGACAAAAAATGGGTGCGGTTTTGGCTAAAGATAATCAAACTAGCTTTTTTTCTTCTTTTTTCAATTGATAGATATAGGAAATTGAGGAAAACAAGTCAAAAATGAGAGAAAAAGCCTTGGGAAGCCCTAAGAAGCCTTAAAAGTCTGAAAAAATCTAGAAAAAAAACAGGAAAATCAGACAAGTATTAGTAGAAAAATATGTAAGAGATATATATTTATAGGGAGAAAATAGTGTGTGTATGTTTAAGTACTTGATAAAGTGAAACCACTAATATAATACTACTACTTTTGTTCAGAAAATGATAGATAAGGACATAAAACAAAAGGCAAAATCTTTTTTTCAGTGAACAACACAAAATTATATGTGTGTGAAATTTTAAAGGGAGGGTGGAAATATATCATTTTTTTGGTGGAACTTACTTATGTAAGACGGGATGATTGATTGATTTGTACAGGGGGAATCGAGAATTTATTGTAGTTTTGTGACTGGGAAACGTGACAGGTGCATCCTCTTCTGGATGAAATTAACTGAAAATATCTTTTCCTTCAAAAAATCGATAATTGTTCTCGTAATTGGTAATTTTGTCTATTTGGGATGCACAAAAAAGGCCGGGTGACCCTAATCCTTCTTCCCACTCTCGCAAAAAATTATATTTTTTGTGAGCATTATTTTTTTTGTGCGTATGGTTTTCTTTTTTTAGATTTTTCTTTTACTCAACACTTCAAACCTTGATGAAATTTTGTCCATAGACAGCTTTTGGGGTCATAAAAACGCCCTGAAAATATTATTTACCCAATGGACCTCTGAGCCAAGTTCTGGGCTCTCAAAAATTCAAAAATTGCCGAAATTGGCTCATAAAATAATTTTTGGAAGAAATAAAATTTCAGGTATTTTTTGATCCGCATAGAAAAAAATTAAAAAAAAATTTACTAAAGCCAATAAAAAATATTTTTTCGAAAAATTTTGAAGTTTTTTATTTTTCGGTTGAAAATTCATATTCTTTTTTCCAGTATCAAAAATTTTTCTGAAAATTTGATTTATTGGTGCTTTTTGGGGAGACAATTTCAACAATTTTTGAACTTTTGAAAGCCCAGAACTTGGCTCAGAGGTCCATTGGGTAAGGTGTTTTTATGACCCCAAAACCTGTCCATAATCCAAATTTCATCAAGATTTGAAGCTTTTCCCCTCATTTTCCCCTAAATCACTATTGTATATTTTTTTCCAGGTCAACTAAATTCCAAACTCAAAAATGGAGCCAAATGAACCTTTAACAATGCAAATGATGGTAAGTTTTTCTTCAAAATTTTTGAATCAAAATTCTCCAAATTTTCAGTGTAACGCGAAAATGATGTTTCAAATAATGGATATATATTTGAGACGAATTAGAAAGGACATGCCAAAATCAAATCAATGGTTATTGAATTTTATGACTGCACATCACGTTGAGCAAATCACACAGGTAACAAAAGAGGGTTTCTGGAAAAAATTTTATACTTTTGAAATTTTCCTTCTCCGATTTCGCAATAATTTTTTTTGAAAATTATTTTTTCCTCTCTTTCTATGTCGTATCTGCATGTGTGAAATATTAGACAACCAGACACAATTTTTCTCAATAAAAATAATTTCAGGGCTCCCAAAAAGTGACTACAAAGGAGGTCTACGAAAAATTGTGCACCTGGTACAAACATTTTTTGAGCCAACCAGATGTTTTTGTTTGTGGAGATTTTCCGACTCTTAGTGAAGACAACCTGTTTGATAGCAGGGAAACTGCCATTTTTATGAATGAAATGACTCGGGGAGGTTAGTTGAACATTTTTCAAATCAAATTTTTTCAAATTAAAATTAGAAAAATCTTTCAGGATTCGTGGTGTATGGCAAAAAGTGAACATGAACATTTTCTTCTTCTGATTTTAATTTCAATTTTTCATTTTTTGATCTTACTTCAATAAATAAATTTTTCAAGTTTTGTAGAGCAAACTTTTGATTCCCAAGGCTTCCCAAGGCTTCTAAAGGCTTCCCAAGGCTTCCCAAGGCTTCTGAAGACTTCCGAAGGCTTCCCAAAGCTTCCCAAGGCTTCTCAAGGCTTCCCAAGGCTTCTCAAGGCTTCCCAAGGCTTCCCATGGCTTCCCGAAGCTTTCCAAGGCATCTGAAAGCCTTCCAAGGCTTCCCAAGGCTTCACAAGGCTTCCCAAGGCTTCCCAAGGCTTCCCAAAGCTTCCCAAGGCTTCTCAAGGCTTCCCAAGGCTTCTCAAGGCTTCCCAAGGCTTCCCATGGCTTCCCGAAGCTTTCCAAGGCATCTGAAAGCCTTCCAAGGCTTCCCAAGGCTTCACAAGGCTTCCCAAGGCTTCCCAAGGCTTCCCAAGGCTTTCCAAGGCTTCCCGAGGCTTCTCAAGGCTTCCCAAGGCTTCCCAAGGCTTCCCAAGGCTTCCCAAGGCTTCCCAACCCTTTTCTTCCAGTTCCCACGCACAGTCATTGACATATTTGTTCGCGACACAAAAACGCAATATTATTATTTTTTGTTTATATTGTTTCCCACCCTCAATTACCAATAATAATTAATTTATTCAGTTCAGTTCAGACAGCGTCGAGTTTTTGATATGAAAACACAAATTATGAATGAATAAGAAGAAACAAAACAAATATTAATAATAACCACACTCACACACACACAGGTGACTGAAGGGATTATAACCAAAAAAAGTGGAGAAAGATCGAATGATACGATAATGTACTGACTGACTCTCTAATTTTTTGTGGTTGTTTTTTTTCTGTTCCTTAATTTTTGACTCCTTTTTTTTGGAATTTCTTGAATATTTCTGGAAATTTTCTGAACTTTTCAGATTTTTCAAGCTTCTAGAAATTTTCCCATGATTTTCAAAGACCCAAAAATCTTCTGAAACTCCAAAAATTTTCCAGGCTTTTTTGAAGTTCTAAAAATACCATAGAGCTTCTGAAACTCATTTTCAATCTTCTGAGCTTCTGGAAAAGCTTCTGGGCTTCTGGAAATCTCTTGAATTTTTTAGATTTCACCTTTTTTAAAGCTTTTAAAAATATTCCTTGAACATTTAGAATATTTCTAAATTGTCTGATCTTCTTTATATTTTTCCAGGCTTCTAGAAATTTTCCCAAATTATTTTTTCATAATTCTATTTTCCAGGCTTTTTTGAAGTTCTAAAAATAATCTAGAGCTTCTGAAGTTCTTCTGAACTTTCGAAAAATTTTCCCAGTCTTCTTTGAATCTTCAAAACTGGATTCTGAATGTGAGATTCAGAAAACTTTCCAATTTTTTTTTTCTATAATTTTCCAAGTTTCTGAAAATCCGAAATTCAAATCTCCTTCCTTTCCTACGTTCATTTATATTTTCTGTTTAAAAATTTTCAAAAATAAAAAAATTTCCAAAAAACTATACAAAATGATTCATAGAAAACAAATCATTACGAAAAAAATTATATCATTTTTTCTCCTATTTTTTTTTCTTAAAGTTTTCTCCTTTCATGTATGTATTGTCTACCAGCCCAAAAAAAAACACGGAAGCCTGTTTATTTGACTTTTTAAATAAACGTGAGTATTCATTTTTTTGCTGCTGTTTTGTATTGTATTTATTTGACGACTTGTCGCACTTAAGCGCTTTCATAAACATGTGTCCGTTTTTAATTTGCACATTTTTATTTCCCTATTGTACAATTACATATATGGCTTATATATAAAATGGAACTTTTTTTTGAGATTTATTGGGCTTCTCAGGCTTCTAGAGGCTTCTCAAGGGATCCCGAGGGTTCCCAAGGCTTCCCAAAGCTTCCCAAGGCTTCCCAAGGCTTCCCAAGGGATCCCAAGGCTTCCCAAGGCTTCCCAAGGCTTCCCAAGGCTTCCCAAGGCTCCCAAAGCTTCCCAAGGCTTCTTAAGTTTTTTTTTTCAATTTTCGCGTGGGTTTTGTAAAAATAACATTCTAAATCTATTGGTTTTGTAAAGCAAACTTTGGAACTACTGTAAATACATTTACCCTAACTCTTTTTTTTCTCAAAGAGCAAAAAGTTTCTTCTAATTTTAGAAATTTTATTTACACTCTAGTCTTTTTCTGAAAGATTGCTCATTTTAAAAGTTTCAAATTTTTCTTTCGGAAAAAGTGTTATGAATTGAAAAATTTGTGTAAATTTTATTCAAGTTTTGGAATTTTTTTTTGATATTGACTCAAAGAAAATTGGTAAAATTTTTTTTTGAAAAAAAAACTTCTCAAAATTTCCCGAAAAAATACTGTTTCTGTTAAGTTTATTTGCTTAAATTCAATATTTGAAACAAATTTTTGATCTTGAACACATTTAGTTTGTCACGTACTTTTGAAAAATGTTCTTTTGATTCTGGAAAAAAAAACTTTAGTTTTGAAATTCTCTACAAAATCAGCTACAGTGGTTCAGATCTTATTTTTAAATTTTATTTCCAACTTCAATTGGAACATTTTTCATGCCATTTCACTCAAAAAATTCCCTTATCACTAGAAAAACCGGAACAATTTTATACATTTCTGACATTTTTCAATGAACCTATAAATACCGTAGTGCTTTTTTGCTAATTGTTATTTTGCTTTGTACTTTTGTGCAAATACAACAAAAACTATTTGGTCTTTCGATTTTCAAACTTTTTAACTTCAAAAACACGAATCGGGAAGATTACTTACTTAAGAGACGTTTTTTGTAAGGCGAAAAATCCCGTGGTACAAAAAAATTTCAAATTTGCTAATTTTTGCCTGGTTGGTAGCCCACCACCTATAGAACACATTCCAGGAGTAAAATAAGAAAAAAATGTTTTTGGTGGCTGGTGCACACCCATTTATGTCAAAACTTCAATCGATCATAACTTCACTCCCCCTTCATATTTTTTCAAAGTATAAACGTCATTCTGATCGGAATTTGAAGGACTTTAATTGTGATTTAAGAGAGAAAAAATATTCGACTTTCGTTAACTTCCAAACGTCGACTAAATTTTGAAAGTCAAAATTCGATATAAGGGGGACTTTGTTGCTCGCTAAATTTGCTTCCAAAAGATTCCTCGTCCCTTTTTACGTACCCTCCAATCTTAAAATAAAAAATAACCCTCCCGCCTCATGGTTTCCCGGACCATTTTTTACCCCTCCCCCCTCCCACTTCACCCCCGCACACACACACATTTCCTCTTACACGGTGTGTTGCCTTACGGTGTTACTTATTTTTTTTTCCTTTTTTTTCTTTACATTATTATCTTGAGTTAAAATTTAAAAAACAGCAAAAATAGAAATATTTATAACAAAAATCTTTATATTAAACATTTGAATGTTTTGCTTTTTTCGTGTTTTGTTTTAATTTGTCGAAATCTTCAAAATATTCTTCCAATTCTTCTATTATCAGTTTTCTCAGTTGATCATCCAAACCTCCATAATAATCTTCATATCTATAAGAGTTTTCAAATTCTGGTGAGTACATATCAATATCTTCATCATTTGTTTCACATGATGATTGCTCCAAGCTTCGTTTTGATCGTTTTTTCCCTGATGCTTCCTTCTCTCTTTGAGATGCCAACCTAGCATAGAAACTAGCTATTTGTCTTGTGGTTAGCAATTCATCAGATGAATACATCAGTGTTCGGTCTGGATGCCGAGCTTGACGCATAATTTGTTGTGTTTCTTCTGGAGAATATTTATTTCCTCTAGTTATACCATCGTCAAACAATTTGTTGAGGAGTTCTACTACACTTTGCGGGAATCTAAAAAAAACATTTTTACCGCTGAAAGTGTTTCAACAAACCTTCCACTAGCTTTACGAGTTTTCAAAGACCATCCTTCAGGAAGTTGAACATCGTCAACTTCTACTGATTTCTCAATTTCTTTCATAACATCTTTAATTAATTGACCTTTTTCGGATTCTTCTATCTGAAAACATAATATACAGTAGCGGCAAAAAAGAAATGCACTAACTGTTTTTGATGGATAACGTCACTAAAACAGCCCGAAAATGTTGGAAACCTTTCTAGGGTTATTTTTTACGCTGATTCACACTATTTCAATCATTCAGATGTATTTGGCATCACTTCTGAAGGTTGTATTGGTCCAAAATCAAAAATCCGATTTTTCCAGATTTTCAACTTTTGAGAAATTTCACTTGGGACTGTCTTAAAATGGTGATATTTGGGTGGTAATTGATTTTTATTCACACTATACCATCCCAACACTTGACATCAATTCAACTGGATTTCGAGCACCAAACAGATCATTCACTTTCAATTTGAAAATATCTTCCATCCTTAACGTTCATGTCAAATATAATGAGCGGAATTAATGACTCACTGTTTCATTTCACCAGAATGAAGAGCTTTCACTTTGAATTGAGGTTTTCGTTCAATTGTTTCAAAATTTGAAAACCTAGCTGTATCAAAAAAGCAATCGGAATGTTCATTTCTTTTTATTGGAGCGAAATAAAAAGACGGTAGAAACCATAATATCCCGAAGAGCAAAATCATCTGAACAAGAATAATTTGATATTTAATTGTTATGTGAAACAAAAAAAAATGTTATGTGAAACAGAAAAACTGGTGTTGCTTTTATAGTGAGGAATCTAAAGAAAATAATAACTGATAAGTGTTCTGACAACTTTTCAGATTGACAGCTATACTGACAGCTGTATGGATTCAATTAATAATTAAATTTCTTATCATAAAACACAAAAAAAAATAATATAAAGAAAAAAAAGGAAAAAAAAATAAGTAACACCGTAAGGCAACACACCGTGTAAGAGGAAATGTGTGTGTGTGCGGGGGTGAAGTGGGAGGGGGGGGGGAGGGGTAAAAAATGGTCCGGGAAACCATGAGGCGGGAGGGTTATTTTTTATTTTAAGATTGGAGGGTACGTAAAAAGGGACGAGGAATCTTTTGGAAGCAAATTTAGCGAGCAACAAAGTCCCCCTTATATCGAATTTTGACTTTCAAAATTTAGTCGACGTTTGGAAGTTAACGAAAGTCGAATATTTTTTTCTCTCTTAAATCACAATTAAAGTCCTTCAAATTCCGATCAGAATGACGTTTATACTTTGAAAAAATATGAAGGGGGAGTGAAGTTATGATCGATTGAAGTTTTGACATAAATGGGTGTGCACCAGCCACCAAAAACATTTTTTTCTTATTTTACTCCTGGAATGTGTTCTATAGGTGGTGGGCTACCAACCAGGCAAAAATTAGCAAATTTGAAATTTTTTTGTACCACGCATACTATACGAATTCGCATTTTTATAAATAATGCCTCTTAACAAAACAATATGTTTTGACCTTTTGCAAATCACATTTAGTAACGAATTTTTCTACAGTACTCTTCTTATTTTTGAATTCTGAACTACAGTACCTCCCTCAACCTACACCAATGTTTATCAATTTCTAACACGTTTTTCTTATCAGTTTTCCACGAAAATGTTTTTCCTGCTGCTGCTGATCATTTTATCACAGGGCGTTTACCTTGCTCACATCATCAAGAAAATTCGAATAAAAATTCGGAATTCTCATCATTTTTTTTGAAAATTTATGATGAAAATTGGAAAAATCAAATTATCAAAGTTCAGCACCGGTTTCGAGCCGTGAGAAAATCTCTGAGAAGTAGCCGCGCCAAGAGAAACCCTCTGACAAGCAGTCAAGCCTTGAGAGCATCTCTGAGAAGTAGCCGCGCCTAGACAAGCCCTCTGACATCTTTTTTCCGAAATTCCGAAACCGACAGGTTTTTCGGAATGAGACAAACGTGTCTCGGAATCGGAATCTATTTTCTCGGAATCGGAATCATTCCGATGTTACTTCCGAAACTTTTTGGAATTTCGGAATGTGTTTCTCTTCCGAATTTCGGAATTTTTCTACCGAATTTCGGAATTTTTCGGAATGTTTGAGCTGAAATTAGTGAAAAATTCAACAAAAAAATGGAAAAATTGATGAATTTTACCTGTCATTTTCAAAAAATCTCTTTTTCTCTTGTGATTCTCGAAAAATTTAACTTTTGAAGACAAATTTTTGAAGTTTTATATCATTCCGAAACATTCCGAAAAATTCCGAAATTCCGAGGTAAAAATGTCGGAATGGAGGTTCGGAATTCGGAATTACGATCTGACCACTCGGAATGAGTGTGCTCATTCCGAACCTTCCGACAAGGTCCATTCCGATCAGGCCTGTTGAGAGCTTCTCTGAATGTGAGACTTAGCCGCGCCTAGAGAAGCCCTCTCACAGGGAGCTAAGCCTTGAGAGCATCTCTGAGAAGTATCCGCGTCTAAAGAAGCCTTCTGGCAGGGTGTCGAGCCTTGAGAGCCTCTCTGACAAGCAATCAAGCCTTGAGAGCTTATAGAAAACATTTCTAGCTGCTTCCAGATTACTGTATTTTTTTCTGGAATTTCTGAAATTCGATGAAAATTCCAAAAAATCCAGGGTTAATTCTAGTAATTTTCCATCAAAAACACATCAAGATCAAAATGTTACAGTACATAACACACACTTTTTTTGACTCTTTGAACTCCTAGAGTCTACAAGTGTACAAAATAATCTGAAAATCAAATAAATAAGCAAATAAAACCACTCCTTCTCTATTTCTTCTTCCCAAACATGTGCTAAATTTGATTTTGATTTTTTTTATTTATTTACTTGTCCCACGTGTACTGCCCGACAGAACAGAACTTTTTAAACCTTGTCATTCAATTTTTTTTAATGGCTGAGGGGGTGTTTTGTTAGAGAAAAATGATGAGATGAGGAAAAAATGGGAGGGGTACTACTTATAAGGCGGTCATTTTTTGGTTTTGAGAGTACTGTATTTTGTGGTTACGGTACTTGCAAACTGTATTTTTAGTAGTCTCTATTAGCTCCAATTTTTCACCGAGTAAATAATCCTGACAATCAGAGATGTTCTCAAGGCTTGACTGCTTGATAGAGCGCTTCTCTAGGCGCGGCTACTTCTCAGAGATGTTCTCAAGGCTTGGCTGCTTGTCAGAGGGCTTCTCTAGTCGCGGCTACGTCTCAGAGATGCTCTCAAGGCTTGACTGCTTGATAGAGGGCTTCTCTAGGCGTGGCTACTTCTCAGAGATGTTCTCAAGGCTTGACTGCTTATCAGAGAGCTTCTCTAGGCGCGGCTACTTTAGAACATTCGCCCACATTCTAATTGTAAGAAAAAAAAATGATCAGATGAAAAATCGTAGGAGGATAGCGCATATAAGGAGGTCATTTTTGGAATGAAATTATATTATTTTTACGGGGGACGAATAACCGGTTGGTTACTTGTACTTTTTTCTCTCTGTTCTTCAAAAAGTTTCCAGGAAGGAAACCGGAAGTTTTGTGAAAAAACAAACAGAGATTTTCAAGGATTTCGGTTTAGAAACTTTGTTTCATATATTTACTTGAAAACACACACATTTCTTCTTCTCAAAAATAGTTTCTCCTCCTTCCTTGTTTTATTATATAATTTATAATATTATCATCATCAATCTTTTTTCGCGTCATGTGAACACTTGTTTGTTTTTTTTTGCCTTCTTCTAATTTTTGTTGTCTTTTTTTTATGGTATCCCCCCATTTTTAGTCACATATTTTATCACATTTTTGATTTTTTATAACTTTTTCTAGTTATTTTATTTTTGATCGGTTTTCAGAAAGAAATTTTAAAACCTTTTTTTAAAATTAAAAATCAATAATTCCGAGAACCTACAGTTTTGATCTATTTGGCTTGAAAATTTGATTATAACTTGGTCCATGATTTTTTTCTTCAGAAAATTGAGCTTCTACAGTATTCGGTTTTCTGGAAAACTTTTGACATTCTAAAATTTCGCGCCAAGAATCGATTCTCAAAAATTTTACCCTAGCTGTAGATTTAACCTTATTAAAAAAGCTCAAGTAGCCGCGCATAGAGAAGCCTTGTGACAAGCAGGCAAGCCTTGAGAACATCTCTGAGAAGTAGCCGCGCCTAGAGAAGCCCTCTGACAAGCAGTCAAGCCTTGAGAACATCTCTGAGAAGAAGTCGCGCCTAGAGAAGCCCTTTGAGAAGGAGCTAAGCCCTTAAGATTTTCATTTTGGTTTAGGCTTAAATTTAGGCTTAACCGAAACACTAGATTTAAGCTTAATCCTAACCTGAGCAATAGATTCAGGCTTACCCTTACCCTAAGCCTCAAGTTATCCCCTAAAATCAAGCCTGACCTTAGCCTTAACCTAAATATTTTTATATATTTTTTAAATCTAGATTTGGGCCTCAAGAAAGCGTCTAGTCTCTTTGGTATATTTTTCAAATTTTGAAGGTCATTTGATTCAAAAAATTTCAAAAGCTTTTTATTTCAAAGGTCCCAAGGTCCATTCTCTTTTGTTTTTCTCAAGGTTAGCAAATTTTTAAACAAAAATTCTTATGTATATTTTTTCCAGATCGAAAAATGGACACACAAAAAGAATGTGTGTTCGTTTCGGAAAAAATCGAAAATCTTCCCCTCTCTACGAATATTCATCGCATTTTTGCTGTGTCTTTGTTTTGTCGCACTAGCTGTAGGAACTTCGAATATTTCACAAAGTATGGTTTGTATGGTTCAAAAACCCGACACGAATACGAGTTGTCCGTTTGCCAAAAAGGAGAATTCGAATTCGGCTTCTTCTGGAGATGGAGCGGCTCTTTTGGAGCTGAATTCGGAATCTGGAAATCAAGATGATGTGGAAGCTGTGCCTTGTCATCAAGCCAAAAAATACAAATGGACTTCTTTTCAACAAAGTGAGAATTTTTTTAGACTTGAAAAAATTTTAAGAAGCCATTGCTCATGTTAAAACAATTTCTGAAAAATCCGGAACTGAGCAAAAAATACAATTGCTCATATTAAAGTTGAAAATGTGAAAAAGAAAGTAGAACATTTTTCTCTTGAGCTCTGAAATTCAAAAAAAAATATCATTGCTCATATTAAAAAATATCATTGCTCATGTTATAGTTAAAGTAACCCTGTTAAAGAAAATATAATCTCTCTGATTTATTTTTCTTGACCTCGAGCTTGAGCTAAAAAAATCCAAAAAAAAATTGCTCATATTAAAAAATACGATTGCTCATGTTAAAGTCCTTCCCCCCTTTAAACTTTTCCAAAAGACTAACCTAATTCTCGTTTTTTTCCCAAAAACAGGCTTACTGTACTCTGGTCAAAATTTCGGTTCACTTTTCATGTTTGTTTGTGGTTGGCAAGCGGATCGTCTCAATGGGAAATGGACGATTTTGGTGGCGTTGATTTTGATTATTATCGCGAATGCTCTACTTCCAACCGCTGCTGATATATCGATCGCTCTTGTTTTTTGTTTGAGGTACTGTAGTTTTTCTAGGGGTACTGTAATTCTTAGAAACCTCGGGAGATCTTTAGAACATCCCAAACTATTTTTTTTGCAGGTTTCTAACAGGCGTTGGTGACGCATTATTATCTCCTTCCTCATCATCAATGATTACGAGATGGTTTCCACCGAAAGAGAGACCAAGTGCACTTGGAATTGTTACAGGAGGCCGGCAGATAGGTAAGTCTAGAAGTTTTTTTTGACTGGAAAATTCAGAATTTTCGTAAAAATTTGAGCTGGAAAGGTTTTAAAAGCCTCAGAAAGCCTAGAAAGCCTTCAAAAGCCTATTATAACTTTAAGGAAGCCCTAAAAATTCTCTAGAAAGCTCTAATTAGCTTTAAGAATTTCCGGAAAGTTCTAAAAACCTTTATGAAATCTCAGAAAGCCCCTAGAAGCCTTAGAAAGCCCTACAAAGTCTTAAAGTTACCCAGAAAGCTCTAGAAAGCCCTTAAACCTTTCTCAAGCTCTAAAATGCTTTAGAAATCCTCTAGAGGCCTCAGAAACAATTTTAAAGCCTTATGAAGCCTTAGAAAGCCCCTAAGGGCCTTAGAAAACTCCTGAAACTCGGAAATTCCATTATAAAACCTCTCAAAGTCTCAGAAAGCCTTATAATGCTCTAAAATGCTTCAGAAAGACCCTAGAAGCGGTAGAAAGCTCTAGAAAACCTCAAGAGCATTCTAAAACCATACAAAAAATCCAGAAAGCTCTCAATAGCCTTAAAAAGCCCCTAAGAGCCCTTAGAAGCTCCCCAAGCCTAAATCTACTTTCCAGGAACCCTAATAATCCTACCAGTTGGTGGATATCTATGCAGCACTGAAAACACATCAGCTTTTGGAGGATGGCCAGCAATCTTCTATGTTTCCTCAATCGTCGCCGCAATTGTGCTCGTAATCTGGCTCATCTTCTCAGCTGACAAACCATCCAAACATTTGTGCATTTCACAAAACGAAGAAGCTTATATTCATCGAAAAGTCGAAGAGGAACACGTCGGAAAACGGAAGAATCGTGCAAACACACCGTGGAAGAAAATCTTGAAATCAAAATCGATCTGGGTTTCTGTAGCTGCTCTCGTTTGCCATGAATTCCCCCTGGTTATAATGCTCCAATTTCTCCCCAAATTTTTCTCCGATGTTTTGGGCTTATCTAGCACAATCAATGGATTGGTATCCGCACTTCCGATGGGCATTTTATTCCTCTCAAAAACATTGAGCTCTTCCTTAGCTTCATATCTCACAGCACATGGGATTTTAGGGAAGACCCAATCATGTAAAATCTTCAATTTCATCGCATCACTTGGACTTGGCCTATGTATCGGAGCGACTCCTTTAATGTCACAACTACAACACCCGGCATTGGTGATATTTTTATTGTGTTTGGCGAACTTGTTTGCTGGTTTGCATACACCTGGAGTTCTAACGGCGTTGGTGCAATTGGCGCCAGCTTATTCGGGTGTGATTACGGGAATCGCGTTTACTGTGGCGGCTTGTTTTTCGATTTTGAACAAGTTGTTGATTGGACAGATTTTGGTGTGAGTTTGGGAGTTGGGCGCGAAAAAGAATTGAATTTTTCAGAATTTTTCTCTGATTTTTAATATTGATATAATAGAGTTTCAGAATTTTTAGTGCTCAAATTCAAAAATCCACGTGGCATAATTTTTCAAAATTTTTAAACTAGAGTCTAGTTTAACTAGGGTCTAGTTTATAAGTTTTAATCTTGTTGGTACTTCAAACTAGAGTATAGTTTCTAGCTTTACCTACAGTCTAGTTCACAATTTCAACTGAAGTTTAGTTCATTTTTTTAACTAGAGTTTAGCTTATACTTTCCCCTAGAATCTAGTGCATGCTAGTAACTATAGTCTAGTTTATACGTTTGACTAAAACCTACATTAGACGCTTAACTAGAGTCTACTTTATACAAATAACTGGAGTCGGGAATATTTCTTTAACTAGAGTTTAGTTTATATTTGAAAAATCAGAACTTTTCAAAAATCTTCTATAGGAACTAGAATCTAGTTTGAACCCCCTACAAAGCCTCGCTTCAAAATTCAAAAATTCAAGTGGCATAATTTTCCAAAATTTTAGAACTAGAGTCTAGCCTATAATTTTAATCACAGTTTTGTTCCTACTGTTAACTAGAGTCTAGTTTATACTTTTAACTAGAGTTTAGTTCATACTTGAAAACGATTAGCATTTCTCAAGATTCATTTCTGGAAATTCTGGATTCTGGAAAATTCTAGAAACTTCTGGAAAATTTGGAAACTAGAATTTGATAATAAGTTTATGAATCATTGAGAAGCTTTAAAAAAATCAATATTTTTTGCAGAACTGGCTCAAAACGAGAATGGACAATAGTCTTCGAAATATCCGCAATCGTAGCAATTATACCTACCGTATTCTTCACAATTTGGGGTTCAGCAGAACGTGTCGAATGGGCGACAAGTCAATCGAGTACACCAAAAGATGCGGATCAGAAATCGCAAGATTCGGCAACGTCGACATCTTCAGTTGTACAAGTTATTGCCAAAAATTTCATGTTTCTCTCTCATGATCTCACACATTCCGCTTGAAACTATTTTGTACTTTTTTTTTTTTGAATACCGTACTCATCATGTTTTTGAACACCGCATTTTTGTTTTTTTTGTACCTCACTTGAAACGGGGATTTTTCGTCACTTTACTTGCATTAACTTATACCGTAACCCGTAACAGCTTTCTTTCTTTCGTTTTTTTTTCGTCGGGTTTCTTATTGTTTTTTGAAATACATTTGTATGTTTTTATAGCTTTAACTTTATCAAGAAGAAGCTGAAAATAGTTAGAAAAAAATTTAGATTTGATAATTTAAAGTTTTTGTGTAATAAAATCCCCCAGAAAACCAATGCGATTTTTTTTCAGAAACAGCTGAAATTTTTTTTTCAGAAAAAAAATATTTTCAGCTGCCCTCACGGCTTCTCACTCAGTCTTTCTTATTATTATTCATATGATCCCAATGTTGGGTTGGTTTATTCTAATTCTTGTTTTGCTACTTTTAGCAATTCTAGCCATCAAATTTCTGGTTCTCAGAATTTTGCTGGTGTTTTTGTTGGCTCTTCCGATTCTGCTCACTGCTGGATATATTGCTCTCAAACAAAGCCCCGTCACGGAAAGTAATGTGAGTTAGGGTAACTTGGGACAGGGAATTTTGGATTCCTTATGAGATTTGGGGTATTTTGACACCCAACAAGCCTGGGGTACTGTATTTTTTCAATTTTCAGCGTCAAGAATTTTTTTCCGACTTCAAAATCGCCACCGAAAGCATCAATTACAACACCTCCCTCAACTTCGAAACCTTGGCCGCCTTCAAATCTGCAAAATCCGCTGGAGTTGACACAATTCAAATGAATGTCAGAATGACTAAAGATGGAGTTTTGATAATTTATAAATTTGCTGACGTCACAGATTCGGACAATGTTACCTATGAAATTGCGGAAACTCATTCAACACAACTTTTCAAACTCAAAAATGTCAAATTTCTTCATTTTGATGATGCTGTCACTTGGTGTATTAAGAATGATATTAAAATGTTGATGAATATTCCGTTTTGCTCTTCTGATGTGAGTTTGGGGCTTCCCAGACTTCTCAGGCTTCTTTCTTGGGCTAAAAAGCTCCAGAAGCCTGATATTTTCGTGCTCAAAATCGTGGTTTATGCTTCAGAAGCTCAAAAAATTTTTTTCAGCTGCTCACCTACATTCGAAACAATATTATGCAAGATGAAATGTATGGCAAAGTTGCTTTGACAACCACAAATGTCCTAACTGCTCTACAGATTCGACTCAAGGATTCGAAATTAATTTTAGGTAACTCTCTAGCCTCTCTAGCCTCTCTAGACCCTCTCATTTTCAGGATTCTCCTGGGGCAGCACTTCCAACTCAATAATCAATGGTGTAACTCAAGGAAACGCCTATACCTCCTGGATTTTCAAAACAATTGACTCTGCGCTCTACTGGAGTGTTCGTAGTTTGATCTTGCCTGGATTTATTGGTGCCGATTTCCTGATCACCAATGTTGCGGATGCTGATGGAGCGTTGATCAGTGAGCTGGCGAGTTCTTCAATCCTCACGGTGGTTCGGAATGTGACAACTTCTCAGGAAAAATCTTACTTCCAAAAACAATTGAATCTTCCGATCATGTTGACTACTTTGAAAGATTAATAAAAAATTGTTGATGTTAGATTTGTTTTTTGGAAGATTCTGAACTTTCAAGATCTAGACGTCTTTATCTACAAAACAAAAAAAATAGGGTGGAACAAGAGATAAATGAGACCATTTGGAAGAAGAGATGAAAGCTACCGAGATAGATGATGTAGGGAAAAAAAACAATAACCAAAATACAAATAAATAATCAACAAAAAATGTAGATCCTACAGTATTCGAGACCAATCCAAACTAAAATAAAATACAAAATTAATTTTCAGAAACATCAATGCCAAGTTTGGCGAAATCTTCTAAAGTTAATGGCTCGAAAGTGTTTGCGAGATCAGTCACAACTCGATCCATAAAGTCAAATGCACAATTGATTTTGAGCTCGAGCCAACATGGCGTGTTTTTGATTTCGGGTTTTCCGGCGAATGAGAGTCCGAAGCCTTTGGCGAATGCGACGCGGACTAGGCAGAAGCGTTGAAGACTGTCCGTGTTCTTTTTTGCTTCCTGGAATGTTTTTAGATTATTTTTTTGGGATTCTGGGTGTCTAGAAGCTTTCCGAGGCTTCTATAAGCTTCTGTAGGCTTTCTTAGGCTTCTAGAGAATTTCCAAAGCTTCTGAAGGATTCTTGAAGCTTCTAGAGGCTTTCTGAGGTTTCTAGACGATTCTAGAAGTTTCTAGAGGTTTCTAAATACTTCCTGAAGCTTATAGAGGCTTCTAGAAAATTCAAAACGCTTCCAGAGGCTTCTAGAGGCTTCCTGAAGCTCCCTGAGACTCCCCAAGACTTCTAGAAGATTCTAGAAGCTCGCTGAGGTTTCCTGGGGCTTTCCCAGGCTTCTAGAAGTTTCTAGAGATTTCTAGAGGCTTCCCAAGATTTCTAAAGGATTTCTGAAGATTCTGAAAGCTTTTAGAAAATTCAAAAGGCGTCCCAAAATCTCTAGAGACTTCCTAAAGTTTTCTGAAGATTCCAGAGGCTTCCTGAACCTTCTAGATTGTTTCTGAAGCTCCCCAAAACTCCAAAACTCACTTCCTGAATCTCCTCCTCAGTCCTCGTCCTATACTGTCGATCCATCGGTGTATTTTGTCCAAGCAAATACATCGATGCCATCTGAGCCGAATACAATTGATCGCGAATCAGCTCTTTACAATTGGCGAATCCGAAAACCTTCATTTTAGCCATTGGATAGATTTTGTGCACCTTTTCGGTTCGCATTCCACCACTTTGATCATCCAAATATCCGGATGTTGTGAAGATTGGAAAATCGGTTTGATTTTGAATCCAAACATCGCCGTTTTCTTTGATTGAGAAGCGAACGCCTTTTCCGATTAGGCGTCTGGAAAAATGCATTTTTAGAGCTAGAACTCACATTTTCTAGGTTATAGAATTGACTGGAATTTTTCAGAGCTTGAGATTCTGAATTTCAAATTTCCTAGATTCAGAATTTACTGAAATTATTCTAGACTTGGATTTCCTAGATTCAGAGTTGACTAGAATTTTTTAGAGCTTGAGATTTTGAATTTCAAATTTCCTGGATTCAAATTTTGCAAAGAATTCTCGAGGTTGAAAATTTCATGCTTTGATTTCCTAGTTTCAGAATTGACTAGAACTTTTAGAGCTTGAATTTTTAAAGCTCACATTTTCATGGCTTGAAAATTGGGTAGAATTTTTTGAAACTCAGATTTTCAGACTACAAATTTTGCAGAGAATTCTCGAGCTTGAAAATTTTGAGCCTAATTTCCTAGATTTAGAATTAACTGGAATTTTTCAGAGCTTGAAATTTTCGAGCATTAATTTTCTAGTTTCAGAATTGACTAGAATTTTTCAGAGCTGGAGATTTTGATTCTTAAATTTTTTAGATTCAAAATTGGCTGGAATTTTTTGAAGCTTAAATTTGAGAAGCTCACATTTTCAGACTCCAAACTTTGCAGAGAATTCTCGAGCTTAAAATTTTGAATCTAGAATTAATTAGGCTTGAAAATTTACTGAAATTTTCTAGACCTGAACTTCTGGAGCTCAATTTGTTTAGGTTTCAAATCTGATCGATTTTTTAGGCTCGGATCTGTTTTTTTCAGAATTGACTGAAATTTTCTAGATCTTGAATTTTAGAAGATCAAATTTCCGAGATTCAGAATTGCCTGGAATTTTTTAGAGCTTGAAAAATTTCAGCTCAGAAAGTTCAAGCTCCAAAAATTAAAGCCAAGTTTCAAGATTCGAAAAAACTATTGAAAATTAAAGCCCAAACTCTCTCTCTCTCTCAAACTAACCGAACTTTAAAAGATTGTTTGGTCCTCTCAGGATTCGGTTCAAGTCCCAGACAATATCTTGCACCAGTCGCTTCAAATCCACCATCAATCAATAAATCATTTGAAGTAACTTCACGGTCATTCAATTTTTTCGTATATTCGTAATATACAATTGTTGCCCAATTTCCAGGATCTGAAAATTACAGAAATATTGATTTTTGAGATTCAGAAAATTCAAAACCCACTTCTTTTTGAAGGCGGCTCCACATTATTCACATAAATTTTTTTGACTCCAAGTTTTGCCATATTCGTATTCATATCCGAATATGGTCCATTTTTTGGCATCTCCTCTCGTTTTTCAAAATCATCAGTTGAAGTAAGTCGCCTTCTAACATGAGTGACACCAAGAAATGGCGAATATTGATAAGTTCCTTTGGGATACGGTGGTTTTTGAACTTCGGCACGACTGTTTGGACCGAAGAAGCGTTTTCCGAAACTCTGGAACTTGAAGTATCTGTAGGAGATTCTGGTGGTAGGGATGTTAGATGCAACCAGAGAGGGATGTGCAGAGAAGTTTTTAAGCTGATTTTGTGCAAAAAAATTTCAGAATTAAAATTCGAAACCTGGAAGTTCAGAATTCGAATTTCATTTGTGAAAATCTCGGAACTGGATTTATAGATTTGAACTTCAGGTGTACATCTTCAGAAAAAAGTTCCAAAATTTCAGAATTTCAAAATTTGTATTCGGATTTTCCAGCTTCAAACTTCCTGATTAGAAATTTCAAATTTTCGGTCTCGAAAATCAATTTTAAAACTTCCGAATCCAATTTTACAATCTGAAATTTCTGAAAACCGGCTCTGAAATTTGAATTTTTATTTTTATCGAAATAGAACTTCAAGATTCGATTTGTCAACTTTTGAAAATCCGAAAATTCTCGACCGAACTTTCAGATTTCAAGTTCCGAAATTTCGATTTCCTGAACATCCCAGACCCCAAGCATCCCAAAAAAACAGTGTGCAAAAAAACCAGAGCCCAGCAAATTTATTGGTTAACTTTTAGCAAGAAGTACATACGACAAAACACAAGACGACACATTCACGAGATTAATAATTTTCAAAGAGAGAAAAAACAACTAAAATGTGAATAAATGTGGGAAGGGATGTGAATAAGGATGAAATTGAATTAGAAAATTGGAAAAACAGTGCTAGAAAACGAGTAAGTAAGAGGTAAGTAAGGTTTTTGGCACTAAAACAACGAGTTTTTTCTTACCTCTTTGCATAGATGCCGAAAATGATTCAAAGGAACATATTCGTCCACTCGATGCCGAGGATCTTTAAAAAATTTTGAAATTTTTCAATTGTGTGAAAAATGTAAGTGAAATATGATAATGTTAAAAAATGGGGCGGGTTGTAATTAGATGCGGCGTCCAAAAATATATAAATTTGAGAGTTGGAGCATTCAGGACGATTTAGAAGCCTCCAGAAGCCCTTAGAAGTTTTCAGAAGCTTCCAGAAGCCTTATGAAGGCTTCTAGAGGCTCCTGAAGGTTTCAGAAGCCGTTCAGAAGACTTCAGGAAATTTAAGAAGACTTCAAAAGCCTTCAGGAGCTTTTTGAAGCCTTCTGAAGGTTTCCAAAGTCTCCAGAAACCTTCAGAAGCCTTCAGGAGCTTTAAGAAGCCTCCAGGAGCGTCTAGAAGCTTTCAGAAATCTCCAGAATCTTTTATAAGCTTCCAAAAGCCTTCTGAAGCCTCCAGAAGCCTCCAGAAGCCTTCAGAAGCCTCCAGAAGATTCTACAAGTCTCCTGAAATCTTTAGAAGACTTCTGAAGCCTCCAGAAGCCTCCTAAAATCTTCGAGAGCATCCAGAAGCCTTCTGAATCTGCCAGAAGACTTCAAGAGCTTTCTGAAGGCTCCTGAAGGCTTCTAGAGGCTCCTGGAGGTTCCAAAAATCTCTAGAAGCCTACTAAAAGACTTCAGAAGTCTCCAGAAGCCTCCTGAATGCTTCAAAAGCCTTATGAAGCCACCAGGAGCTTTTAGAAGCTTCATAAAGCCTCCAGAAGCCCCCTGAAGGGTTCTGAAGCCTCAAGAAGTCCCCACAAGCCTCCAGAAGGCTTCACGAGTCTCTGAACAATGAACTAGATGTTTTTGGACGCCGCAAAATTCAAAAAATCAGAAAAATTCGAAAAAAAAACAATTAGATATTCTAGAAGTTGATATCATGAGCAAAAAAAATCGGGGAAAAAGTTGTCTAATTCCAACCTCTTTGGTTAGATCCCGGATTATTTGGATCGTGTTGATGTTGATAATGATATTGATCCATTTGTTGATGTTGTTGTGGATGTGGTGCCTGATATGGTCCAGGATGCATCTCATATTCTTGTCGATGTTGTTGTTGTTGTGGATGTGGCTGATGTTGACGGTGATTATTGTTGATGTGATTAGCATGATACTGATTCGGCTGATGTTGATTCGGATAGTGTTGATGATGATTGTGATTCGGATTCGGATACTGGTTCTGATTCTGATATTGTGCAGGTGGATGGGGAGGATATTGTTGATGATGCGGCGAATATTGTTGATGTTGAGGGGAGAATTGTGGAGTTTGAGGTGGCGGTGGTGCGTGTCTCGGTGAGACCATCGGATGCATTTGTTGGGTTGGAGGTGGCGCATGTCTTGGTGAGACCATCGGATGGATTTGTTGAGGTGGCGGTGGTTGTTGTGGGGGAATTTGAGGTGCCGGGATTTGGGTAGCTGGGAGAGCTTGCTGTTGTTGAGTGGCTTGAACTAGTCTGAAATTAGAACACGGTTATGGTGATACAGTAATCTTGGTAAAAATTTCAGTATTAGCTCCAGAATACAAGTTCAAGAATCAGTAGATCAAATTTTGGCCTTAAAATTAATAAGTGTACTGTAGCTCTTTTGCTGTTCAAAATTAGATTATCTATTTTTAAAAGTATTAAAATATTGATCTACAGTAATCCTACAGTACTCAAGATTTAGTGATAGAATTTTTAGCCCGTTCCAAACTCACTTCTCCCTCTCCCTCTCATTTTCTCGATGTCCAATAATCATCGCACCGGCCACAATTTCATAATGAAATGGATTGACACAAACCTGAAAGAATCACGGATTGATAATTTTTCATTATTTTTGATAAATTCGTCCCCCTTACTGGTTTGGGATCCGGATTTGGAATTAGTGGATCAGGATCTGGTTCGGGTTGGGATTTCACCTGATCGGTTTTCGATTCGAATGGGTGTTTGCACGATTCGATGTTGCGTGTCTCGTTTTTTGACATGTCCGCGAAACGCCATAGTCGGCCGTAGACCACGTGGGGAAAGCCCTTTTTTCCGTGAACCTGGAAAATTATTTGATGGAATTTTGAAATTTTCGAAGGCTTTTAAAGACTTCTAAAGGCTTCTGAAGGCTTTTTAAGACTTCTGAATACTTTTTTAGGCTCTTAAAGGCCTTTTAAAGGCTTCTAAAGGCTCTTAAAGGCTTCTGAAGGCCCCTGAAGCCTCTCTAGCCTCTCTAGCCTCTCTCAACTCTCTAACCCCATAATTATCAAGCAAAAAAAAAACTTTTTTTTTTTGGAAAGGTCATTTTTTTTTCTGACTAGCTAACTATGATTCATCAGTCTGTCTACGAAAAGTTCATGGGAAAATCAGAGAAATTTTTTTAAAAAGCCTAAGAAGCCTTAGAGGCCTAAGGAAGCCTTCAGAAGCCTGAAGAAGCCTTCAGAAGCCTTCATAGGCCTTCAGAAGCCTTCAGAAGCCCTTAGAAGCCTTCAGAAGCTTCTAGAAGCCCTTAGAAGCCTTCAGAAGCCTTCAGAAGCCTTCAGAAGCCCTTAGAAGCCTTCAGAAACCTTGGAAGCCCCTAGAGGCCTTCAGAAGCCTTCAGGAGCCTTCAGTTGCCTTAGAAGCCTAAAAATATGTCTCTAAAAATTACCTGCAAACGTCCATCAAGAGTTCTTGGAATCGTAATACAATCCCTAAACTTCTGTCCTTTTGTGACCACAACATCAATCAAATTTTGCAAATCCGATTTTTTGTCCTTCAACTTTTTGACCAACGATTCGCAAGCCTTCTGATCGAATTCACGATCCGGATTTTGTCGAATCAAATTCAATGACAATTGATTTCGTCGAGTTCGATACGAGTTTAATTGATTGATTTCGTTCTCTTTCAGAATTCGAAATGACATTAGATATTCGACGATTTTGTTTGGTGTCGAATTGGCGTCTGGCACATCATCGGGAAATCGTGTTTTTCCGGTTTTCATTACTTCGAGCTCATTTTCAGTGAGGTGAAGCGTTTTGGCGTCGACTGAAAATATTGATTCAAATTTCGAGATTAAAAATGTAGCCCGGAAAAAAGTTTGGGCCTTCAGAAGCGTTCAGAAGCTGCCAGAAGACCTCAGAAGCCTTCTGAAATCTTCTGAAGCTTCCAGTAGCTTCCAGAAGCCTTCTGAAATCTTCTGAAGCCTTCTGAAGCTTTCTGACGCTTCTTGAAGCTCCCAGTAGCCTCCAGAAGAGCTCAGAAGACTTCAGAAGCCTTCAGAAACCTTCAGAAGACCTCAGAAGTCTTCTGAAATCTTCCGAATTCTCCAGAAGCCTTTAGAAGCGTTCAGAAGCATCCAGAATCCTTCAGAAACCTTCAGCTATTTAAAATCTTCTGAAGCCTTCTGACGCCTCTTGAAGCTTCCAATAGCCTCTAGAAGACCTCAGAAGCCTTCTGAAGCATCCAAGATCTTTCAGAAGACCTCAGAACCCTTCTGAAATCTTCCGAAATCTTCTGAAGACTTCTGATGCCTCTTGAAGCTTCCAGCAACCTCCAGAAGATCTCAGAAGCCTTCTGAAATCTTCTGAAGCCTTTAGAAGCCTTCTGACGCTTTTTGAAGCTTCCAGTAGCCTCCAGAAGATCTCAGAAGTTTTTTGAAATCTGAACTTCAAGACAAGATAATTCAAGATCGCAAAATTTCAGCAAAATCTTATGTTAGCTGGATTTTTGTAGCTCAAGATTTCTAGGCATTTCTTAAAATTTTTGCAAGTTCGAAATTATTCCGAAATTTTCAGAAAAAAATTTCTTTCTGCAAAGTAACTCACGAAGTTGTGGCTCGGGATAAATCTTGCCAGGTTCCGGATCTTCCCCAGGGTGATCCGCATCATAGACCACACTCAACTCCACCGGCTTGTAGTTCCGTCTTCTTGGCGAATTCTTCATTGGCACCGCCGGTGACTGTAGAGGTGTATGCTCCTCGTTTTTGATCACAACAACACTATCGTCAAAACTTTGGTTGGGTGGAGTTCGGAAGGGTGGAAGTGTTGGGCGAGAAGTTTCAGCTGATGTGTCTGAAAATGAAAAAAAAAATTTTTGAATGTGAAGAGAAATGAAAAATTTGTGCGGGATTAATTTTTTTGGTTGGTTGGAAAAAAAGTACATTTTAAACTGAAAATGAAAATCGATAAAAACTACTACACGAAATCTGAATTTTAAAAAAATTTGAAAAATGTTTTTGTAATCATTTTTGGATTTGTTGGAGAATGATTACTTGAAAATTTTAGGATAGAAAAAAAATTCCGGGAAAAAAAATTAATTAAAAATTGGGATTTGATTTTTTTTTGAAATTTGAAAAAAAAATTTTTCTTGAAAAACCTAAGCCTATGGTTCAGCTTAAGTCTAAAGCCTAAATCTTTAGCCTAGAGCTTAAGAGTGAAGCTTAAGTCTAAATTTTGAGCTTAAATTCTAAGCTTAAATTATCAACCTAAAGCTCAAGACTAAACCCTAATTCTAAACTCTAAGCCTATGGTTCAGCTTAAGCCTATAGCTTAAGGCTCAAGCTTAAGCCTAAACCCTCAGCCTAAAGCCTTAGCCTAAAGCCTTTGTCTAACGCTTAATCCTAAAGCTCAAGCCTCAAGCTTAAGCCTCAAGCTTAAGCCTCAAGCTTAAGCCTCAAGCTTAAGCCTCAAGCTCAAATCCAAATCCTTAACCTAAACCTCAAGCCTTAAGTTTAATTACAAATACTCATCCTAAAATCTAAGCCTAAATCTTTAGCCTAAGGCGCAAGCCTCAAGCTTAAGCCTAAATTTCAAGCCTAGAGCTTAAGCCTGAAGCTCAAGCCTAAAGCTCAAGCCCAAATCCTAAGTCTAGACCCTCAATCTAAATGTCTAAGCCTAAATCCTAAGCCTAAACCCTCAGCCTTATCCATAGTCTAAATCCTAAGCCTAAATCTCAAGCCTAATCCTCATCCCCCGGGAAAAAACTCACTTGGACTCTGATGCGAATTCACAGCAAGATCCTGAAGTCGTTGCTCATTGTGTTGTTGCTCATTTTGCTGTTGCTCCATAGCCCTTTGCTGCTGCTCCATAGCTCTTTGCTGCTCCACGGCTCTTTGATGCTCCATAGCTCTTTGCTGCTCCACGGCTCTTTGATGCTCCATAGCCCTCTGCTGCTCCATAGCTCTATGTCGCTCATGAACTCTCTGTTGCTCCAAAGCGAAAGCTCGTTGCTGCTCCAGATGTTGTTGCTGAGCAAGATAGTTCGGATCTTGCTGATGATATGGAGGTGGATAGTTCGGATTATGTTGAGGTGGATACTGATGATATTGTTGAGGATGTTGTTGATGAAAATCTTGATAATGATGTGGTGCTCCAAAATTGCCCTCAGTCTTCACCAATTCCGGATGGTATTCAGGAGGAGTTGCGCGAAGTTGCGCTTGCGCCGCTTGCAGTCGCCGCTGCTCCGCCTCAAACGTTTCCGGATCATAGACATCGGCTAGCGGATCTTCTTGCTGATTCGAATTGGCACTGGTGCTTGCTCGAACACCGTATTGATCGAGGAGATGTTGATGTTGTTGTTGATGGCGAGAGGTGGTGGATCCTGCAACATTTTTGCCGGGTTTTTTAGGACCACACGGTTTGCCGGATGCTTTTCTTGCCTGTGGGGGATTCTTTTGGTCCCTGTCCATAATCACCCATCAAATCTGCAAATTGGTTGAAATTTGAAAATGTTGAGACGAGAAGAGAGCAAAATAAAAACGCACAGAAAAATGATCTTTTGATTCCTCAAACGTTTATAGAAGCCTAGGAAAGCCTATGGAGCCTAGTTAAGCCTTTTATAGCCTTCAGAAGCCTCTAGAAGCCTTCAGAAGCCTCAAAAAGCCTTCAGAAGCCCAATAAGCCTAAAATAAGCCTAAATTGAAGCCTAAATCTAGAAATCCGCATGAGAAGCCTTTATAAGCCTCTGGAAGCCTTCAGAAGCCTCTGGAAGCCTTTATAAGCCTTCAGAATGCTCTGGAAGCCTCTAGAAGCCTTTAGAAGCCTTTAGAAGCCTCTGGAAGCCTTCAGAAGTCTTTGGGAGTCTTCAAAAACCTCTAGAAGCCTTCAGAACCCCTCAGGAGCCTAATAAGCCTAAATCAAGGCCTAACCCCAAAGAGCCCAAACTTTAGAACACAAGAAATCCCAAAACCCAACAGAAAGTTTCAAAAAAAAGTGCTAAACCACTTTGCGCGCGCGAAAAAATGTACATAAATCACTAGTGTTGTTTTTGTCCAGCAGAAAAAAAAACAACAGCGAGAGAGAGCGAGAGAGAGAGGAGACGCAGACGACAAAACATTTTATGCACTAAAATAGAACTGTCTACCGAAAGAGATAACTATATAATAATTTTTCTTATGGTCTTTGAAGAAGGGGGAAAATGGGAAAATGGGAAGAAGATAAGACAGCACGCCAAAACACACCCAAGAATGATGTACGAATAAAATACGAATGATATTGCACCCGTTGCCAACACAAAATTTGGCTCCGCCCACTTTTCCTTCCCCTTTTTCTTTTGGGCAATAATTGGGAAGGAAAGAACAATATGTAAATACCAGCCAAAAAGTCATATTAATGTGGAGAAAATTATGGTTTTTTAGGTGTTAAAAGGTGTAAAATGTAAATTTTTATGGGGGAAATGGGAGAAGCTGCACTTTTTGGCTCGTGAATGGTTTTGGAGAGTTGACGGGGGTTTTGAAGGGTTTCAAAAGGGCTCTGGAGCAATTTAGAGAGTTCTAAAGGCTTCAAATATTTTTCCAATGCTCCCAAAGCTTTCTCAGCTTCTTAAAAAACTTCTCAAGGCTTTAGAATCTTTTTCAAAGTTTTCTGAAAATTCTGAAAGGTTTTCAAAAATTCTGGAAATCTCCTGAAGGTTTTTAAACCAGTTTCAAAGATTCTAAAAGTTTTCTAAAAGTTCTGAAAGATTTTTATAGGTTCTAAAAATGTCCTAAAAGCTTTAAAAGATTTTCAGAGATTCTAAAAGTTTTCTGAAAGGGTTTTAAAGGTTCTACAAATGTCCTAAAGGCTTTTAAACAAGTTTCAGAGATTCCAAAAATTTTCTGAAAAGTTTTAAAAAATTCTAGAAATCTCCTAAAGATTTCAAACAAGTTTCAGAGATTCTTAAAACCTACTCAAATTTCTGAAAGGTTTTTTAAAAATTCTAGAAATCTCTTAAAGGCTTTAAAAGATTTTCAGAGATTCTAAAAGTTTTCTGAAAGATTTTTAAAAATTTTGGAAATCTCATAAAGATTTCAAACAAGTTTCAGAGATTCTGAAAGTTTCCTAGAGCTAGAATACAAAACTCCTACTCTAAAAACCTACAGTAACCTTAAGAGTCAAAAAATCAAGCAGAAAGGGGAAGAATAGGTGTTATAAAAAATTACACTACAGTATCTGCCGTTAGGTAACTTAATATACCCAAAAACAAAGTAACAGTCACCCTCAATTAACTTATTTTGCCTAAGTGAGGAATCAAAAGATCAATTTTACCTGCTGCACGTTTTTGCTTCTCGATTTCTTCTTGAGTCCTGAAAGAATAGCTGAAAAATTATATAATAGAGGCAGGTGGTAATTATTTTTCAAGAAAACAATATTGAAATTGACATTGAGTAATTTGTTTGCAGGTGTCAATAAGAAAGGATTAAATGAACAAGAAACATGGAAAAATGGGGGAAGTGTGATAAATCATCTTTAATAGATTTAGTGGGGGCTAGAAAAATTGGGGGAACGGTTGCAGCAGCAAGAAAAACATGGCAAAGAAAACGAGATGAAGATAAGATTAAGCGAAAAATGTTGCGATGTTCAAAAAAATTTTTCTTAAAAAAAAGATTTCTTGATTTTATGGGATGATCGAGATGTTATGGGATTTATCACAGTTTCTAGAATGTTAAAAAATTTGATTTTTATTGAGTTATGAGAAAAGGTTCATGAAATTATTATACAAAAATGTGGAGTTCAGAAAAATTTGAATAATATTTTAAAAATTAATTTTGAAATTATACCAAGCTCAGAAATTAGTTTAAAAGCCTTTAGAAGCTTTTTGAAGGCCCTTAGAAAGCCTTGAGAAGCCCTTAGAAGTCTTCTGAAGCTCTCAGAAGCCTTTAACCAATTAAAATACAGTAGGAAAATCAATATTAAAGTTGGATAAGTTTTTTTCAAATTTCAAATTTAAAAACGAATTATTTATAATTTTCGTGAGAAAAAAAATACAAAAATCAATATTTAAGTTGGAAAAGAAGAATTTCAATTTCTTTGTTTTTCAAATTTTAAATTGAAAAACAAATTATTTTATAATTTTTGTGAGAAAAATTGAGAAAAGAAAATAATTTTTCAAAAAAAAATGAAGAAAATGTTTAGGGAAATAAATATACAATGATATCGAATGTTAAAAAATTAAATTTTTGTAGAGTTATGAGGAGAAAGTGTATGAAATTATTTTACAAAAATGTGAAGTTCAGAAAAATCATAATAAGATTTTTGAAAATTAATTTTTGAATCTGGCAAGCCCGAAAATTAGTATAAGAGCCTTTAGAAGTCTTCAGAAGCTCTCAGAAGCCTTTAAAGAATTGAGATACAGTAGGAAAATCATAATTGAAGTTGGAAAAATTTTTTTTTTTTTTTGAAATTTTAAATTGAAATTCGAATTATTTATAATTTTCGTGAGAAAAAAATACGAAAATCAATATTAAAGTTGGAAAAGTAAAATTTAAAATTCTTTGTTTTTCAAATTTTAAATTGAAAAACAAATTATTTTATAATTTTCGTGAGAAAAATTGAGAAAAGAAAATAATTTTTCAAAAAAAAAAAGTGAAGAAAATGTTTAGGGAAATAAATATATAATTATCTAGAATGTTAAAAAATTTAATTTTTATATAGTTATAAGAAAATCTGAGAAACAGGTTAATGAAATTCTTTTACAAAAATGTGGTGATCAAAAAAATTGAATATTAGCTTAAAAATTAATTTTTAAATTATGCCAAGCCCGAAAATTAGTTTAAAACCCCTCAGAAGCCTTTAGAAGCCTTTAGATGTTTTCAGAAACCTTCAAAAGCCTTATGAAGCCTTAGAAGCCTTCAAAGAATTGAGATACAGTACGAAAATCAATATTGAAGTTGGAAAAATTTTTTTTTTGAAATTTCAAATTGAAAAACGAATTATTTATAATTTTCGTGAGAAAAAAAATACGAAAATCAATTATGAAGTTGGAAAAGAAAAATTTCAATTTCTTTGTTTTTCAAATATAAAATTGAAAAACAAATTATTTTATAATTTTTGTGAGAAAAATTGAAATAAGAAAATAATTTTTCAAAACAAGATATGAAAATTTTTAGGGAAATAAATATACAATGATCTAGAATGTTAAAAAAATAAATTTTTATAGAGTTTTGAGAAAAAGATTTATGAAATTATTTTACAAAAATGTGGAGATCAGAATAATTATAATAAGATTTTTTGAAATTAGATTTTAAATTTGGCAAGCTCAAAAATTAGTATAAGAGCTTTTAGAAGTCTTAAGAAGCTCTCAGAAGCCTTTAAAGAATTGAGATACAGTAGGAAAATCATAATTGAAGTTGGAAAAGTTTTTTTTTTTTGAAATTTCAAATTGAAATTCGAATTATTTATAATTTTCGTGAGAAAAAAATACGAAAATCAATACTGAATTCCAAATTTTCTTTGTTTTTCAAATATAAAATTGAAAAACAAATTATTTATAATTTTTGTGGGAAAAATTGAGTAATGAAAATCATTTTTCAAAAAAAAAGAAAATATACAATTTTACAGGGAAAAGAAGAAAATCAGATTTTCAAATTCTTTGTTTTTCAAATTTCAAATTGAAAAACGAATTATTTATAATTTTTGTGAGAAAAATTGAAAAAAGAAAATAATTTTACGGAAACAAGAGAAGAGTGAGTACATTTAATTTTTCAGGGACAAGAAAAAAATCTGGAAAATATGAAAAATTGGATTTTTTAACAGAAAAAAAAGAACTCTTGAAATCAAGTTTTTGAGAATTAGATTTTTTCAGCGTTTGGAAGCCTTCAGAATACTTTTGAAGCCCTTGGAAGCCCTTAGAAGCTTTTACAAGCCGTTAAAAGTATTCTGAAGCCCTTAGAAGCCTTTTAAAAGCTTTAGAATCTTCTACAAAAATTGAAATACAGTACGAAAATCAATATTTAAGTTGGAAAAGAAGAATTTCAAATTCTTTGTTTTTCAAATTTTAAATTGAAAAACGAATTATTTATAATTTTTGTGGGAAAAATTGGAAAAAGAAAATCATTTTTCAAAAACAAGAAAATATACAATTTTTCAGGGAAAAGAAGAAAATCTGGAAAAAATCGAAAAAAATCATAAAAAATTGAAACATGAAACTGATGAAAAAGAAAATATATAGAATTATTCATCTCAAAAAATTCTACATTATTTTTTTCAATAGAAAATTCTAAAGCATAGAAAATTGCAAAAAAAAGGGGGGAAATTTTGGACAAAAATAATTCTTTGTTTCAGAAAATCCAAGAAATATTGGACTTCTCAGGCTTATAAAGGCTTCTGAAGGCTTTAAAAGGCTTTAAACGACAAAAATATTTGGAGAAAATTGAAAAAAATTTCAAGAAATAATTGCATGTTCAAAGAATAGACAAAATTTGGAGCGAAAAAATTTGCAAAGGGCATTTTTGAATGTCGAAAATTAGGCCTATTTCATTTTTTTTCTACACATAAACAACAAAAAAAATTGTTTTGGGGTTTCTAAGAAACCATGTTTTTTACGAAAAAAAAAATATTGTTTGGAAAATGGGAAAAAAATTAATTAAAATGTCAAAAAGTACAATTTGATGACACATTTTTCAACAAAAAATAGATAGACAAAAATGGTAGACAAAATTTCGGGAAACAATTTTGTTTCGATAAAAAAAATTCGTGCTCAAATGACCATTTGATAAGGGTTTTTTGGAAAAAATAAATATTTTTGGGGATTTTTTTTAGGCTTGGGCTTTTCCTTAAAGCTTTAAGTTTGACCTTAAGATCATGATACTATCGTAAAAATAAAATTAGAGATAATGTTAAATGAAGAGAGCGCAGACAGAAGATTGTCTTTAAATTTAGGCTTTTTTCATAGATTTTCAGCTTGAAAAAGAAGATCAGGATTTGCAAGTTCAAAAATTGAAATTTTTTGAAAATCCAAAAGATTTTTCCCCCTAGGGATAATGTGAAATGAATAGTGCAGACAACAAAATTTGTTCAAAAAAATTTCAGAAATCAAATTTTCGCTATAAATTTTAAGCTCTTTTAAGTAGATAGATTTTCAGATTAAGAAGTACAAAGTTTGAAATTCAAAAAAAATCCAGAAAGAAAAATGACCTAAACTTTTTTTCTCAACTTTTAAATACAATATTGAAGAACAATTTTAGCATTACAAATAAGTCAAAAGTCAAAAGTTCAAAAAATCTCAAAATCATCAAAAAAAAAACGCGAAACCCCCTGGAGAAAACAAATTTGATGACGTAAAACCAACCTATCAACTAACCCAATTTTAAATTTTCAAAAACAATATTGATCAAAAAAATAGAAGGAGAAACACACAAACGCGAAAGATGGAGAGAAATCCTTTTTCACTCTGCGCTCTCTTCACTCTCCCACACTATTTCGTCTCATGTCATTTTTAGTGTGTGTGTGTGTGAGAAAATACGTTTCTCCTTCTACAAGTATCTGTTTTTCTCCGCGTTTTTGACATAAAAGGAAATGACGTGGCAAGAAAAAATGCTTTTTAAAATAAAATTGGATTTTCTAATTTTATTTTGTAGAATAGAAACAAAAAAAAATTTGGAGTGGATTAACGAATTTTTTTTTTTACAAACGAAAAATGGAAGAAGAAAAACGGGATAAAACAAACAATTCAAACTACATACGTTTTTTTGATCGTCGAGAAATTGAGTGTAGTTTGATCTTTTGGAGCAAATTAACTAGGAAACTAGAGTATAGTTTGAATAAAGAAAAAAAGGGAAAATTTAGAAACAAAAAAATGTTCAAAACTTTTGCTTGGTAAACTTGAGTCTAGTTTGATCTTGTCAAACTAGAAAACTAACAAGACAGGTGTTTCAAACTATATGAATTTTGATTTTTTTTTGAATTTTAATGAACTAGAGTCTAGTTTCCTATTGTCAAACTACAAACTAAAGTCTAGTTTGATCTTGTCAAACTAGGGAATTAGAAAACTAATGTAAAGTCTAATTATGATTTGTTAAACTAGAATCTAGGTGAATTCAAAGAGATAAACCAAATATGTAAATAAACTAGAATCTAGTTTGTGTGTGTATTGCCAAAATAGAGTCTAGTTTGACATCATGCAAGGGTGAATGAGAGAAAGAAGAATATATTATTTATTCACCTTTGACTGAGGTCATGCGCGGCCGAAAATTTGGGAATTTTTGATAAAAGTACAAAAAACCAGACGTTTTTTGTTGAAAAAAAAATCATGTAGTGAAGATTTTTTTGGTCGATATTTGATAAGACAAATTTTTCGCAATTTTATCGTTATTCACAGATGTCTGGGAACCAAATGAAGAAATTTTCAATCTATTTTTTTTGGAAAAAAAAACAAATTTGAAATAAATATTTGCAGGAAATTGAAAAATAAATTATGTTATACATAGAAAATTGTGGATTTTTTCTAGCTTTTTTTCGAGAAAAAAAAAATATGGAATTTGATTTATTCATATTCAAAATGTACAATTTTTCGAAAAAAAAATGAAAAATTTTCTAATGTCGACAATCGCGTTTCTCATTTCCAAAAGTGATTTGTAAATTGACAGTTCCCAAATCAAAAATCGGAATATCGTCCATATCACTTGTCACATATTCCGTCGGCAAAATCCAATACAATCTTTTCTGACACTCTCTTTCACCGTCATTACAATCATGGTAGATTTTTAGGGCTGGTTCTAGAGTTGTATATTCATAAGCTCCACCGGTTAAGGAAAATGTTCCATTTGCATCTGTTCGAACTTCGTCCATTAAATCATCTGGATCACCGTCTGCAAAAATTATTGATTTTTTAGGATTCTGAAGGCTTCTGAAGGCTTTTGAAGGCTTCTGAAGGCTTCTACAGGCTTCTTAGGGCTTTTGGAAGCTTCTGAGGGCTTTTGAAGCCCTTTAAAGGCTTCTAAAGGCTTTCAAAGGCTTCCCAAGGCTTCTAAAGGCTTCTAAAGGCTTCCCAAGGCTTCCAAAGGCTTCAAAAACCAAAAAATCGATAAATTTTGAGTTACAGCGAAAAGTGCACTAAATAATTTTTTTCATTGACGTCACTGATTTTTTTGAAAAATTAATTTTTATAGATAAAATTGATTGGCATCAAAAATTAACAATTTTTTTTCAAATTTTGAAAAAAAACTTTGAAAATTTATTTTTATAAGCGGATTTTTCTAAAATTCAAAGTTCATTTTGATATCAAAAATAAAAATAAAAAAATTTTGTGCCAAAAATAGAAGAAAAATTGATATTTGTGATTATTTTTATTTGTGAAGTTTGATGTATGAAAATTGATTTTTTAGGGCTACTGTAGATCAAAAAATATAGAATTTTCCCGCCAAAATTTTCATGAGTACTGTACCTCAGAATTCATAGAAAAACCCACCATGATCTCTATCAATAAGTTTAACAGTAATCCCAACCACCGGTTCCTTGCCACACAAAAAAGTGCCTTTCACCGAAACCGCTTGAAGTGGCGGCCGATTTTCAGTAGGCTGTGAATATAGAAAACCGAATAATAGAAATAGAATATGAAAAAGTTTTGTTTTTGAGCAGCAAGTCAAATGCATCATATTTGTGCTTCAAAATGGTAGATAAGAAAAAGAAGAAGAACTGAAATATATAAATAAGAAAATTTTTCAACGGGCGAAAAATGTTTTTGTCAGAGACATTGCTCACATTTGCGTTGTTGCCTCTTTTTATCAATGATATTTTTTTTTGGTTCGATTCTATTTTGTGATTGAGTTGGAGAGAGACTAGAGAGCCTAGAGAGGCTAGAGAGCCTAGAGAGCCTAGAGAGCCTAGAGAGCCTAGAGAGCCTAGAGAAGCTAGAGAGCCTAGAGATTTTCTTCAAAAACATGAGATGTTACAAATTTTGAACTTCAGAATAAAAATATAGCTAAAATTTTTCAGATTTTCTTTTTTTTCAGAATCAGATCAGGCTTAGCTTTCTAAATTTTATGAATTTTAGAGCGGTTATTTTTTAAAAATAAGCATTTTCTGATTCTCAAAAAAATTCTCTCTAGGAAAATTTTCAATCAAATTTTTCAAAAAAAAATTATTTTGCTAAAAAAATTCCGGAATTCCCCAAATATTTCAGTGAAAAAAATTATCACTTGAAACTTTTTTGCTTTCATTCTTTTTTTTGTTTTTTTTTTGCTTCATGTCATTGCTTTTATCAGTATTTTCATAGACAAAAATTCCAGAAAAAAATTATTTAAAAAAAACACATTTTTTAGTATTAATTCATTTATTTTCAAAAACCAACAAAACAAAAACAATTTTTTCGAACGAATTATGAAAAAAAAAAGAAATTTCTTAAAAACCGCTAGATTTCGAGAGAGGAGAAACATCACGAATTCCAGCTTGCAAAAATTTCAGAAATCTCTTAAAATCCGCCAAATGTTGAGCAGTTTCCAGAACATCTTTGTGCAATATCAGCTTGGCGATTGTCTGAAGGGATTCTTGATTCTCAATCGCTTTTTGAAGTTTGACATCAATTTGATCTTTGAGTCCACGAAGAAGACGAGCATCGGGCTCGTAGAATGCCAGGAGAATTTGAACGCGGGCATGTTTGCTGAGGCTCAATGGTGGGGGAGGAGTTTCTCTGGAAATTTAGAGGGGTTAGAGAAGCTAGAGAGGCTAGAGAGCTCACCTTGCTGCTTCAGCTTGACAAATCAATTTGATATCTGGATTCTCCAAAATATAAATCGCAGTATTTTCGAGCAAAACTTCATAATGTGAATTTGTTCGCTGCTCCAAACCCTTTTTCAAATCTTGAATTATTGAAGTTATTTCTTTCTCAGCAAGTTCATCTCGAAATGCGAATCTGAAAATGAAAATTTATTGATTGATTTTGGGTTACAATAAAAATCCCAACTTACATTTGAGTAAAGAAACAAGAGACCAGCAGAATTACAGTAGTTTTGAAGAGCATTTTTATTGTGAGAGCAACAAAAAAATGTTATGATTTTTGTGATTTGAACCTGCTCTTTTATACCAAAAAATTTTTAAACAAGCCACGCCCCTTTTTTGCCTTTGGGAAAATTTAGGTGCCAAGTTTCACAGATTTTTTCTGGGAAAGAAAAAGACGCCAACAGGTGGTGTTATGGGAATTTTTTGGAAAATCAAATGAACATGTTTTTGGGAAAAATAGTTTGATTTTTGGGCTATGGATTACTGTAGCTATGGATTTTCCAGGGTTACTGTGGGTCAAAATCGATTAGATTTTTGAGATTGTGTTCAGGATTACTGTAGTTTAGAATCAAAAAGATGACTGTAAATTTTTCAGGACTACTGTAGCTCAAAAATTAAAATTTCTGGTACTGTAGCTTGAAGTTTCAAGTTCAAACATTTTTTCAAAAATTCAAAACCTACATTTCATCTGAATTCAGATCAGGTACTGTAGCTCAAAAATTCTGGTACTGTAGCTTGAAATTTCAAGTTCAAACATTTTTCAAAAATTCAAAATCTATATTCCATCTGAATTCAGATTGAGTACTGTAGCTCAAAAAATATTTAAAATATGTTCAAAAAGTCTAGCCACAATAAACTTCGAGAAAAATATTCCCAGTCTTAAAAAACGCACCTTCCAAATTCAGAATTTCAAAATCCAAAAAAATGTTTTTCAAAAACATATTACTCCCTTTAATTCTCATCTCAACATGCACCGCATTCTCCGCCAAATCCGACGCGGAAAATCTCCGCAAAGCAATGAAACCCTGGTTTTCAAACGATGAAGACACAATAATTCAAATACTGTGCAGAAGAACTCATCAACAACGCCGTGAAATTTTCAACTATTACCGTCAACATTTCGGAATCGATTTGATTTCTAAACTGAAAAATGAGTTGAGTGGAGGTCTTGAAACTCTTCTAACCGGTTTGCTGGAAATTCCAGCAAAATATGATGCAAAGTTACTGTATGATGCGATGTTTGGGAAAGGGACGGATGATCAATTATTGATTGAAATCATGGTTTCAAGATCGAATAAGGAATTGGAAGAGATCAGAAATTATTTTGAAGAAGTTTACCCGCATAGTTTGGAATATTCTTTGAATGGTGATACTTCGGGTGATTTTAGAACTATTATTATGTCCTTAGCTGCTGGGAATCGGGATGAATCTACAGTAACCGGTGAGTGAGTTTTGGGGTTCAAGAGGATCATTGTGATACCAGTACTGTAGATCTCTTTGAAACCTGGAGAAGAGCATTTTGATATCAAACAAGCTAAGGATGTCTTAAATATCTTGCTACAGTATCCCATGTCCCTTTAAAAAGTACGGTATCTATTTTCAGATTCAAATCAAGCACGAGAAGATGCTATAAGACTCTACAATTATGGAGGACTAGAATACGACAAAATCCTATCCAGCCGAAGCCACGCCCAACTTCGTCTAATTTTCGAAGAGTTCCAAAAACTCGCCAACAAACCGCTTGAAGATACGCTAACTTCAACATTCAATAATCACGATTCAACCCTTCAACAATTGATTCAATGTGTGAAAAGTAGATCAAAATATTTCCGGCAGCAACTTGAGCAAAGTGCAAGTGGATTTTTTGAGGAAAACCGGTTTATTCGCATTTTTGTTAGCCAGGAGCAACATTTACGTGAAATTGGAGAGAAATTTGGCGGGAAAATGGCTTTTGAATATTGGATTGGCAAACAAGTTAGCGGAAATTTGCATAAGGCTTTGATAACTCTTGTGAGATTTTGGTGGGATTTGTAATTTAATAAAGAATATTATTTCATGTTCCTTTAAAGTACTGTAGATGAGGATCAATATGATACCAAATACTTACAATTAGAAAGAAAATGCATCACAGGGACTAGAGCAATTGCGCTCTAATGATAAAATTTTCAAAAAAATAAAACATCTCTGACAAAGGTACATTCATTTCTATAGCAACGGCTCAACAAAAGCTAATCTCATATCAATTTTCCATTATTTAAGAGGCTCTTTTGTTTATTGTCCCTTTAAATCTCGCTACCTCTACAGTACCCAATGCACCTTTAAAGTACTGAAGATCGCTTTGGGACCCAGAGAGGATTATTTTGATATCAAACACTATAGGATTACTGTACTGATAGTTCAGAAGCGCAAATAGATCAAATTTTTTATTCGAAAAAAGCGAGTCTTTGGCTCTTTAAAACTACAGTACCCCATGTTCCTTTAAGTAGAGCACTGCCAATCGATATTCTTAATCTCCTGCATGTTTTTTTTTCATAAACAAAGCTCTGATAAAAGTATATTTCTATAGCAACGGCTCAACAAAAAGATAATCTCATATCAAACAAATTTTTTTCACACTTTTATTTATTTTTTTTTTTCTGAGTATGAGTTTTTGTGCTGTTGTAGTACTCCTTTAAAGTACTGTATATTCATGTGTGTGCTCCATTTTAATTTGAAAATATTTAAAGGAGCTACAGTAATTTTTTCAGAATGCCTCAAAAACCCAAATTCTCCCGCAGAACGTTGTTTTTGAGTTTGACCGAAAAAATGGGCCGAGTTCAAAAATTTTCTCATGAAGATTTTCAAAAAGCAGCAGCAAAAACCACAGGATTTGGAAAAAGCTGCAGAAATTCATGAACTTCAAATTGAAGTTCCAGAAAAGATCGCAGAACCATCTTTAAAAATCGAGATCAGTCCCGATCCAAAGTTCGAACCTTCGAAAAATATCAAAGTTCGCGAGTTTTCGCATAACGATTCAATGGCGATGCACACTGAAGATTGGCTCACTGCGGAGCAATTTTTGAGTTACACTGCTCATTATGTTTCGATGCCGATGGGTTTTATGACAGAGGAAAATATTGCGGACATTTTGAAGTCGTATCAAGATGGAACTCTTGGAAAATCGATTATTCATTGGACTTTTAAAATTGAACCTCACAATAATTTTGATCCGAAAAAACTTTGGCAACTTCTTGGATCCGATGAAACTGAGGATTTGTGAGTTAGAAGCCTTCTGAAGCCTTCTGAAGCTTTTTGGAATCCACCAAGAGCTTTTGAAGCCTTCTGAAGCCTTCTGAAGCCTCTTGAAGCCTGGTAAAGCCTTCTGAAGCCTTGGGTAGCTTTCTGAAGCCTTCTGAAGCTTTCTGAAGCCTCCTGAAGCCTCCTGAAGCCCTTTGAAGCCTTCTGAAGCCTGCTGAAGCCTCTTGAAGCCTGGTAAAGCCTTCTTGAGCCTTCAGAAGCCTTCCAGAAACCCCCAGATGTTTCTGAAGCCCCCAGATGCCTCCAAAAGCATCTGGAAGCCTCTAGAAGTCCTCGTAACCCCCAGGAATTTTTCTAAAGCCATTTGAAGCTTTCTAAAGCCCCCTGAAGCCTAATTATCGATTTTTCAGCGACAAAATGTTGCCGGTCCGTCACAACTCCTTGAAAGGAAGAATGGTACTTGTCAATATCAGAGACAATTTTTTGGGCATCAGAGGATTCTACAAATAATTGATTTTTTTTATTTTACATACATATAATAATCTTTCGTTTTTTAATATTTATTCTATTTATTTATTTGGGATTTTTTTTATAATAATAATAAATATTTTGATATCCAAAATGAAGAAGAATTTTCAGAAGCTCGGAAAAATTCTAGAAAACCTAGAAGGCTTTCGGGAATTTTTCAGAATATTGAACAGGGATTTTAGGAAGCCTAAAAATCTTCCAGAATTTTTTCAAAAAGCCCGGAGAAAATTCAAGAAAGCCTAGAAGGCTTTCAGGAATTTTGATCTTGAACTTGGAAGCCTGAAAATATTCCCAGGATTTTTCAAAAACCCCGGAGAAAATTCTGAAAAGCCTAGAAGGCTTTCAGAATTTCCTTTTATTTCCTATTCTCCAATATATACCAAAATGGACGAGAGAGTGTGGCTCAAGAAGAGACGCAGAGAAACAAAGAGTCTTCTGTCCCTTTCGCACAAATCCAGGCATAGAACAAAAATGACAGAGGAGGAAGAAGAGCAGGTGGAGAATAAATTTGAAAAAAATTTATTGATTTTTAAATCTGGGCTTTTTGCGAATCCAAAGATGGATCTGGGCTTTTTGGGAATCTTGAGATACATCTAGGCTTTCTTGAATGTGAAATGGGTTTTTAGAAAAATCCTGGAGTCCACCTAGACCTTCTGAGATGAGCTCTGAGCTTCTGAAGAACTTTGAGTTCCACAGAAGTTTCTGAAATTTTTCCCTGGCTTCTGAAGGGGTGTAAAATCTGTCTGGACCTTCTGAAATCACATCTTGGCTTCTGAAAATTCTTAAATTTCATCTAGACCTTCTGAAATCAAATCTTGGCTTCTAGCACACCCTGAGATCTGAAATTTCGCCGAAAAATGTAATCTGATCAAACTATATACAAAAAAACAACAGATTTATCGATTATTTCCGAAGAATTCGGCGGTAATATTTCTCAACACCAAAAATCTACTAGAAAATTTCAAATGCAACATCTTTTTGCGATCGGCTCTTGTTCGAATTGCAAGGTATTTGTAGCTGAAAATGAAAAAAATATTTGAATTTGAAAAAAAAACAGAATTTCAAAAGAAACTTACAGATCTCTCTCTCTGGATCCAAGAAGTCTCCACAATTTGTGACAATCAAAAGTTTTGTTATCGACTTCCATAATATAGTTGCGTACAGTATGATGCCATTCTCCATTTCGATACAATTCTAACCAGTTTGCGATATTTTCCTCGGTCATTTTTCCGATTTTAAATTCACAATAACTTGCTTTGAGTTTGATGAGTTGCTCATATTTCAAATAAAAATCTTTGATATAAAGTTTTCCTCGAGTTTCATAGATCTGAAATTGAGATAAAATTAGTTAGTTAGAGAGAGAGAGCCCAGAGAAAATTCTAACCTGATCAATTTCCAAGATACCCTCAATAGCCGCCTTTTTCAGATGTTCCCTTATAAATGTAGAGAGTTTTCAAAGGCTTTTGAAGTTGTCCAAAAAAAGTTCGATAATCGAAACCTTTTAGAATTGTGATTTGAAGGTATTCCAATTTTTCGAGCTTTTGCAAATTATTGGCAAATTCGAAATTTCGCGCATTTTCCGGATAAATATGAATAACTCGAATGGTTTTGTGATATTGCTGAAGCATTTTTGCAAAATGTTCGCAAGCTTGTTGAATTTCTGATTTGGTGGTGGCCAGTGTTTCCCGCCATAATTCAATTCCACGTTTTTCGCTGAAAATTTTACATTTTTTTAAAGAGTTATCGATTTTTTGTTGTGCTCACCAAATAATCTCATTTTCCCCAAAAAGCAGCACATAATCTCTACCTTCACGTGAATGTGAAACAATAATTCTCGGTTTTTTACCAATAATTATGAATTTCAGACTTTGTAGAAAGTATGGTGACATTTTGCAAAGGGCTTCGGATAATTTTGAGACTCGCGACATATTTGATCTACCTGCAGCGCCAAGCATGTTGATGATTTCCATTTTTATCTCGGTTGGAAGATCGTCGTAGGTCTGGAAGAGAAATTGGAAAATTCGAGATTGGTGAAAGAGTTCAGGGACATTCTAGATCTTCTGGAGTTTAGCGTAAACTTCTACTGAATCATGGGAATTTTCTAGATAGATCCAGATAGTTTTGGCTTTTCAGGACTATGCCAGGAATTGGAGAATTTCTGGGAGGTTTTTGAGATTTCTAGAGCTCTGTCTGGGCCTTCTAGAAATTCGTCTGGACTTCTATAGAATCTTATAAGCTATTAAAAGGAATTTCAGAACTTCTTGGTGGCTTTTGGGATCTTTAAAAATATTTCTGAACTTCTAAAAACTTGGTCCAAGCTTTTAGAAAATTCAGAAAGGTTTTTAGGATTTCAAAATTTGTGTATGAAGTTCTACAAAGCTCAGGGAGGCCTCCCAGTCTTCTCGGCCCAAAAAGGTCCAGGCTTCGGTCCAAAAGGTCCAGGCTTCGGTCCAAAAGGTCCAGGCTTCGGTCCAAAAGGTCCAGGCTTCGGTCCAAAAGGTCCAGGCTTCGGTCCAAAAGGTCCAGGCTTCGGTCCAAAAGGTCCAGGCTTCGGTCCAAAAGGTCCAGGCTTCGGTCCAAAAGGTCCAGGCTTCGGTCCAAAAGGTCCAGGCTTCGGTCCAAAAGGTCCAGGCTTCGGTCCAAAAGGTCCAGGCTTCGGTCCAAAAGGTCCAGGCTTCGGTCCAGGCTTCTCGACCCAAAAATTAACTCACTGCTTCCTTCTCCTCTTCATCTTCCACCAGCTCTTCTTTCTTCTTTTTAGCCACAACTATGTTGCTCACAATTTTTCTTTTTCCCATTTTCCAAGTTTGGAAATTGATTCCTGAAAAAACAAACTGAATTTTGAAATACGTGAACAAAAAAAGAGAGAAAAAATCAATAAAATACGAAAATCTATTTGGTTGATATGAGAAATGTTTTGAAAGTTAATATGAGCAATGTTTCTATGGGAATATAAAGGAGATTTCCTGGTTAATATGAGCAATGTTTCTGGGTCAATATAAATAATCAATGCCACGTTTTTATGTCCCGCAGATGTTCATTTGTGCTTCAGAAAATGAAATAAATCATCAAAGGCGCGAAAATTTTTTTAAGTAGTGCTCCAAAAATTTGAAAGACAAAAACATTGTAAAATATGAGAGCTAAAGAAAAAATGAACCAACAAGAGGCAAAAAACTGTTGTAAATGAGAAAAAGAATGTGAGGAAAAAAAAAGATTGTGGCGCGAAAAAAGGGGCAAAAAACAATGAGTCATCAGTTTTTATGTTTTTTTTTTGGGAAAAGATTTTTTGTGGGAGTAAAGAAATTCTGGCCATTTTTTTGCTAGCTAAGTTTCAAAAGGTTTAGGTGGATCTCAAAGATGTCAGAAGATCAATATGGATTCCAGAATTTTCAGAAACTCGAATTCTAGAAGACCTAGGTTCTCAGGATTTCCAGAAGCCCGGGGTGAATTCTAAACAGCTAAGAAGGCTCCCATGATTTTTCAGAAGCCCGAGACGAATTTCAGAAGACCTAGAAGCTCCTCAAACTTTAGAAACTCAAGAAAAAAACCAAACCCCATTTAATGTTATTCTAATTTTTCTCCACCTGTTTCTCTGCGTCTCCTCTCTCTCCCTACTATGTCCAGATTTATTCGAAAGGGACAAAAAACTCTCTGTTTCTCTGCGTCTCTTCGCAAGACACACTCTCTCCTACAGGTCTTCTGAAGAAAAGAGTGTGCCATGCGAAGAGACGCAGATAAGCAGAGAGTATTCTGTCCCTTTCGCACAAATTTAGGCATAGAATATAAATTAGAGAGAGGGGGAAGAGAATCAGAGAAAAATTTGAATAGAATAACAGGGCATTAATTTTGTCTTTGGCTTTTTAGAGATTTCTAGGTTTTCTGAAATTTTGGGAGCTTCTTGAAAATTTCTGGAAAATCTTGAGTTTTTTTTAGAATCTCTGAGGTTCTGGTGAATCCGGAGAAGGTTTCTGAAAATTCTGGAATTCATATTGATGTTCTGGAACTAATGTTACCCAGCGCTTCTGAAAATCCAAATTGGCCAAATTTTTTTTGCCCTCACCAAAAAACCTCTCCTAAAAACAGAAAAACATATATGACTCAATGTTTTTCGCACTTTTTTCGCCAAAATCTTTTTTTCTCATTTACAACTGTTTTTTTGCCTTTTATTGATTTGGGTTTTTTTCTGCTTTAGCTCTCATATTTTACAATGTTTTTGTCTTCAAATTTCAAACTTGCAGAGCACTAATTGTAAATTTTTTGCGCGCCTTTTGTGATTTATTATGTTTAATGAACATCTGCGCGTCGTAAAAATATGCGCTACCAACTTTCTGAATATTTATATTAACCCAAAACCATTGCTCATATTAACCAAATATAATTTCGTATTGGTTTTTTTCAAAATTCAATTTGTTTTTTCAGGAATCAATTTCCACAAAATGGGAAAACGAAAAATTGTGCGCAAAAAAGTTGTGGCAAAGAAGAAGAAGGAAGAGCTGGTGGAAGATGAGGAGACAGAGGAAGCAGTGAGTTGATTTTTGGGCCGGGAAGAAATCTAGAAAGCCTGGAAGGCCTTGAAGATTTTCTAGAAGTTTGAACAGCATTTTAGAAGGTCTAGAAGAGCCTATGATGTTTTCAGAAGCATCTGAAAGATCTGAAAATCTCCCTGGACTTTATGGAACTTCAGACAGAAATTTTGAAATTCTAAAAAGTTTTCTGAATTTTTTAAAAGCTTGGAAAATTTTCCAGAAATTCAGAAAGATTTTCAGAAATTCCAAGTGCCTCCCAGAAGTTCTGAAATCCCAGGCAAAGTTCTAAAAGCACATTAGATTCTGTAGAAGTCCAGACAAAAGTTCTAGAAGGGTTCCAGAGTTTTCAATGAGCTCTAGAAATCTCAGAAGCCTCCCAGAAATTCTCAAATTCCTGGGGAAGTTCTGAAAAGCCAAAACTTTTTGGATCTATCTAGAAGATGATTCTGTAGAACTCCAGAACATCTAGAATGCTCCTGAACTCTTTCAAGAATCTCAAATTTTCCATTTTCTCTTCCAGACCTACAGCAGTCTTCCAACCGAGATAAAAATGGTAATCATCAACATGCTTGGCGCTGATGGTAGATCAAATATGTCGCGAGTCTCAAAATTATCCGAAGCCCTTTGCAAAATGTCACCTTACTTTCTACAAAGTCTACATTTCAGAATTCACAAAAAACAGCCGAAAATCTGTGTTGCACATGAAATGGGCCGCAAAGATTATGAGCTGATTTTCAGGAATAAGACTATGACGTGGTGAGCTTGAGAAAAAAAATGGATTTTGGCTAACTCAATGATTTTCAGCAAGAAATTCATCGATGAATTATGGCGGGAAAAAGTGGGCGACACTGGAAAAACAACAATTGAAAATGCTTGTGAGCATTTCGCAAAAATGGTGCATCAACATCAGAAAACGATTCGTGAACTTCATATTCATCCGGAAAATTCGCGAAGCTTGTCATTCCCAACTGATACAAAACTCGAAAGATTGGAAAATCTAAAAATCACGATTGAAGATGGTTTTGATTATCGACCAGTTTTTGAGATTCTTGAGAAGCCTTTGAAAAATCTGACGATTTGTGAAGGAAATGGTTCAGAGGAGAGTCGGAATCGTTTTATGGAAATTGAACAGGTTCGAATAAGCTCTGAGCTCTGATTCTATTTTTATTTCAGATCTATCAAGCTCATGAAAAACTAGATGTTCGAGATTTAGCCTTGAATTATGAGGAGCTCATAAAAATCAAAGCAACTAACTGTGAATTCAGAATTGGACTATTATCCGAAGAGAATATCGCCGACTGGCTAAAAATGTATCAAAATGGAGAATGGCAACATACAGTACTCAACTACTGTATTGATGTGAATTTTTGGGCGTTTGATTGTCACAAATTGTGGAGACTTCTTGGATCGTCAGAGAAGGATCTGTGAGTTAATTCTGAAATCCCGTTTGTTTTAAGTCAAAAATTTTTCAGCAATAAATACCTTGCAATTCGAACCAGAGCAAATCGCAGGAAAATGTTGCATTTGAAATTTTCGCAAGGATTTTTGCAGTTGAGAAATCTTACCGCCGAATTTTTCGGAAATAATCGATAAATCTGTTGCTTTTTTGTATATGTAGTTTGATCAGAGGTATACATTTTCCAGGGAAATTTTAGATTCAAATTCTTCAGAAGGTTTTGGTGGATCTCGGGATTCTCAAAAAGCCTGGATGAAATTTCAGGAAGTCTAGGTGAATTTCAAGATTTTAAAATATGAAAGTTAACCTTCGGAACCTTGATCGGGCTTCTGAAGAATCCTGAGAGCTTTCTAGACATTCTAGAATTATTTTAGAGCTTCTGAAAAATCCTCAGAGCCTTCTAGACTTTCTAGAATTATTTCCAAGTTTCTGAAAAATCCATAGAAACTCCTAGACCTTCTGGAATTCTGTCCAAGCTTCTAAAGAAATCTGAGATCCTCTAGACCTTCTAGAATCATTCCCGTGCTTCTGAAGAATCCTGAGACCTTTCTAGACTTTCTAGAATTATTTCCAAGCTTCCAAAGAATTCTGAAAACCTCCTAAACTTTCTAGAATTCTACTCAAGTTTCTGAAGAATCCTTAAAACCTCCTAGACTTCTAGAAATTCTGGAATTGTATTCATGATTCACACATTCAAATAATGCACACCTTATGCGCATCATGATAAAATAGCATTATAATTAGAGATACGCAGACAACAAAAACCTGGCGTTTGGGAAGCGTCATTAGAGAGCATTTTTTGGGGAAGAAATCGATTTAGCTCATTATTTTTATAATTTAGCCTATGTTTTGTATATTAATTTTTGAAATCTAAAAATTAATTTTCATTGCTCATATTATTTATTTTCTTCAAATTCCAAATATTATTTAAATTTTTTTTTCCAGAATTCAGCTCAAAAATGGGAAGAATCAGAAAAGTGCTCAACAAAATTGGCAAAGGGTTTAAAAAGGTCAAAAAGCCGCCGCCACCAGTGAGTTTTGAGGAGTCCCAGGGGTCTAGAAGCTCACAGGATTCTATAGAAGTTCACACTGAACTCCAGAATATCTAAAGTGCCCTTGAACTCTTCTCTTCCAGACCTACGACAATCTTCCAATGGAGATAAAAATGGAAATCATCAACATGCTTGGCTCGGAAGGTAGATCAAATATGTCGCAAGTCTCAAGATTATCCGAAACCCTCTGCAAAACATCACCTTACTTCCTACAATATCTGAATTTCCGAAGTTCCACTAGTATTCCAGCAATTTTTGTTGGACATTCGATGAATCACACCGATTATCGATTGAATTTTGAGAAAAATGAGATGATTTGGTGAGCATAGAGCATAGAAAGTTAGAGAAAATCATGTTTTTTGTGTTTTTGCAGCTCAAAATCCGACGAGGGAAAAGAACTCTGGAGAGAAAAAGTTGGAAACTCCAGGAAAGAAGCAAATTTGAATTGTTGCAGGCAATTCGAAAAGTTGCTCCACGAGCATCAGAATTCGATCAGATCTCTTCATATTCGTCCGTATGCTGCAGAGACTTTTGACATTGATGTTGAGAAATTGCCAAGATTGGAAAGACTTCAAATCACAACTGATAATGGTATTAGTTATGGCAAGATTTTTTGGAAGCTCACGAAACCTTTGGACACTCTTATTATCAATCAGGGTTATAATTCAAGAGTTGATTATCGGGTTTTGCAATATGAACAGGTAAATTATTTTTCTCTGGGCTCTCTAGCCTCTCTAGCCTCTCTAACTCTCTCTCCCTTATTTTCAGATCTACCATGCTCACAATAGAATCGTGTTCAATAAACTGCGATTGAAATATGAGAATCTCATCAAACTGACAGCTAAAAACGTGGAAATGGAACTTGGAAGATTGACGGAAAAAAACATTGCAGATTGGTTGAAATTATATCAAAATGGAGAATGGAAACACAGCATTATTTATTACATGATTTTTGTCGGAGAGCGAGACTTTGATTGCGAAAAATTGTGGAAACTTCTTGGAAGTTCGGAAAAGAATTTGTGAGTTAGCAAAACTTTTTTTTATGTAAATCCAATTTTCTCACATTCAGTGAAAAACTTCTTGCCATTCGAAACAGCACTAATCGCAGAAAATTGATGTATTTGCAGTTTGAAGGGGGATATTTGAGATTGAAAAATCTTACGGGATAAGTTTTCTTGTTATTTTGTGGTTGAATAAATTTTCTGAATATTCTAAAAATTTTTGGCGAGTTTCTGGAAATTTCAGCAAATTTTCCAGGCAATCTATAAGCTTTTGAAGTATCTGACAGATTTTTGAGGTGCCACAAGGCTCGGCTGCTTGACATATTGATTGACAAGGCTCGGCTGCTTGACAGCGAGGTTTATAAGGCGCGGCTACTTGGCTGGAGTTTCCACAAGGCGCAACTGCTTGACAGTGAGGTTCAGAAGGCTCGGCTGCTTGACACATTGGTCGGCAAGCCACGAATGCTTCACATCTTGATCGACAAGGCACGAATGCTTGACATTTGAGTTTACAAAGCTCGGCTGCTTGATATATTGATTGACAAGACTCGGCTGCTTGACAGCGTGATTCATAAGGCTCGGCTGCTTAACAGAGAGGTTTGAAAGGCATGAATGCTTGACAGCGAAGTTTACAATACATCGCTCCTTGAAATTAACGTTCATAAGGCATGGGTACTCAAAATTGAGGTTCAGAAGGCTCGGCTGCTTGACAGATACGTTCAGAAGGCATTGCTGCTTGTCAGGAACGTTCAGAAGCCTCGGCTGCTTGACAGCAAGGTTCAGAAGACTCGGCTGCTTGACATATAAGTTCACAAGGCTCAGCTGCTTGACATATTGATCGACAAGGCTCGGCTACTTGACATGAAGATCCACAAGAACTTCTAGAATCCGTTTTAGATTCTTCAGAAAAATTTTCAGGTCATATTTTTCCCATGCTGAAAATATTTTGTATTTTTGTCAACCCCTCAAAAGGTTTTATCAAGTTTTATTTGCTCCTCAATTACATCATCATAGACAAGCTTATCACAAGCCACAAATCTTGAAAGCATTTTTCAAATGTTGATGTTTGCTTCTGACCAACAAGTGCTCTAAATTTTCAGCTGCTCTTCTCGCAGATAAAAAGTGACTTAGCCTAAGTATATTTCTCTATCACACACACACACACTATTTTCATTAAAATCCTACTCAAAATGCTCAAAATCAGGGCCAGCAAGATCTCTTCGTCTCTGCGTATCCTCATGTGCCAGGCACCGCTCATTTTCAGAGCACAATGAAATCATGCTGAAAATGAGCGGTGCCTGGCACCTGAAGAGACGAAGAGATAAAGAGATCTTGCTGGCCCTGATTTTGAGCAGCAGCAGCTGAAATTAGAGCAAAATTATATTGAAAATAGTGTGGAATAGAGAAATATACATATGCACAATCCCTTTTGAGCCGCAGAAGAGCATTTTGAGCACAAAATCAACGTTGAGCAGCTGAAAATAGTGCTGCAGAGTCAAACATCACCGCAAAAAAGTGATTTCAAGATTTGTGACGCTGGAAAGAATCTGGAAGATCTGGAAAATTCATCTAGAGTTATTAGAAGTCTGGAAAAGATTCAGAAGGTTTGGGAAGAATCTGGAAAGTTTCAGAAGATCTGAAAAAATCTAATATATGTATATCGAAAAGTTTCTGGAAGCTTGGAAAAAATTTTCTGAATTGTCTAAATGCCTGGAGAAAACGTGAAAGACTTGACATTGCGAAAATGAACTTCAAAAGCTGAAAAATGAACCTGATTTTAATTTTAGGTTCTCCAAATGAATTTAGCCTTGTAGAGCATCTCAAGACCTTCAAAATGATTTTTTGATCATTGAAAACCATACACTGGAAGTTGAGTTATGAATTTTTGAAAAACAGTTTGCCCCCTTCGGGGTTCGATCCCCCGACCTTTAGATCAGCAGGCTTAACTACTAACCACTAGATCGTCGTATTGATTTTCTGCAGATATCAGGTTCCTACTGTAGAATTTCCTGTAAGTTTCCTGGAATCTGAAAATTTGCGTGAAAACTTTCGAAAAAATTTCAAATCCCTCAATTTTTTCGTATAAAATTTGTTTTCCCCTTACAAATTTGTCACCTATTTTGGAATCTGTAATTAATTACAGTAACCCAGTTTAACCCTGTTATCATATTTTTTCTCAAATTCAGAATAAACTTTACAAACAGAATAAAATTATAGGTTTGATGTGAGTAAGAAGTTCTAGAAAGAAAGAAAATGCTCAAAAATGCTTCGACAAGGAGCTGAGCCTAGAGAACAATTGTGACAAGCAGCGGGTTCTTGAGAGCGCCTATGAGAAGTAGCCGATCCTTAAGAGCGCTTATGAAAAGTAGCGGCGCCTAGAAAACAATTGTGACAAGCAGCGGCGCCTTGAGAGCGCCTATGAGAAGCAGCCGCGCTTAGAGAAACTTTCAGGTCCCTAAAAATTTCAAAATCTACTATTATTCCTAAAAATACACATGAATTATGTGCTTTATGCGTTTGACTACAAAAAATGCGATTTTCTGAGAATGCTTAATTAATGCACATTGAAAAAGAGCAAACTCCAAACTTTTTGCAGAAATTTCAGATGTTGTTTGATCATAGGAAACCTAAGAATTCTAAGTGCAGATTTTTTTGGATAAAATATTTATTGCGATTAAATAATTGGATAAATATAATTAGTTGATTAGATAATTAGTTAAAATATGGGAAAAATTATGGATAAATATAATTGATTGGTTAATTAAAATTAGGAGATTAATATAATAATTGGTTGATTATATAATTAATCAAAATATAGGAAAAATCATGGATAAATATATTTGTTGATTAATTAATTAGGTATAATTGTTTAATAGAAGAATGAAGTCAAATATGAGAAGAAAGTTTGATCCTCTTCTTTTTCTTGCGAAGTTTCAGCAGCATCATTTTCAGCAACAATTTCATCCTCCACGATATCTTCATCCTGATTTTCCTCTGTTTCCAAATCTTCAGGCCCGTCATATTCAACAGGTTCTTGGCCCCACGTGTCAGGCTGGCGTTCAGCAATTCCCCCTTGATTTTCAGTTTGGTCTAGATCTTCCTCATCGATGTCATATTGAACCGCATTTTTTCCAACGCCCCAATTGTCCTCCGATCTGTCATCATCGTCAGAATGTTCATTGTTCAATGTCTGATTTTCCTCATCGCTCAAAAGTTCAGACGGATCATATTGAACAGGTTCTTGGCCCCAAGTGTCATGCTGGATTTTTTGATTTTGAGCTTCTCCCAGCTCCTCATCATCATCCGAACTTTCATCTTCGTCTTCTACCGAACTTTCATCTTCGTCCGAACTGTCATCCTGATTTTCAACTATATTCTCCAATCCCAACCAATTTTTTTCCAGAGCACAGTTTTCAAATTTCTTCTGGATGTTTTCAAATTCTTCGGAGGTCAAGACGTAGGAGTTGTGAAGATTTGTGGCAGCACACATCGTTCCATGTGGCAAGAGCATTTTGAGGTACTGTAAAAAATGAATATTTGGATTTTTGGCGCCAAGGTTACTGTAATTACTGTAGAAGAAGGCTTGGGAAGCCTCCGAAAGCCCTGAAAGCTTATTGAAGCCTCTAGGAGGCTCTAGGAGCTCCCAGAAGCCCCCGGAAGTTTCCAGAAGCCCCCACAATCCCTGAGAAGCCCCGAGAAGCCTCTTAAAGAATTTTTCGAAACATACTTTATCAATAAGTTCTTTCTCCATCATTTTCGATGTCTTATCATCACCCCGCATTTTATGTGCTGTCTGAATCAATTCATCTCCGAACATCTTAAGGTCAGCAACACTAATCTCATTATATACAATACCATAATAAGCAATATCGAAAAAATCCACCAAATCCGAATTAAACATGAAAAAGCGAAATTTTGGCTTATCCATGTGTGTCTTGAACATTTTTGTCAAAACTTCGAAAGCATACTCTTTTTCATATTCGATAATATCGGATTTCGAGAAAGTCACACAAAACATCTCCAATATTTGACACTCGATTTCCTCCCTGTTATAAGCATCATAAATCCAACGTCTCTGAATTGTTGTGAAAAGATGATCGAACAATTGTTCGCCTGATGTTTGTTTCAAATATCCCAGAATATTGTGACGTAGATAAGCTTTGAAACGATATTTTTGGTCGAAAATTTGAGAAATTATGAATTCGAAAAAATCGTATTGCTTTTCGATGCAAAGCTTCTGGATAAGTTCCAAACTAGCTTCGAGTTTTGCCGAATCACAACATTTTTCAGACATTGATTCGAACAATTTATGAAAGATTGTTTCATAATCGTCAAATTGGAATTCGGAAATTTGTTGTTGGAGATATTTGATTGAGTTGATTGCAATATCCAGATTTTCATTCTCGATTTCATCGATTGCGTTTTGGATGGATTCAGGTGAACAAGAATCGACCATTCTGAAAGTAAATAAAGTTTAGAAGCCTTGGGAGTTTTTGGGAAGCTTTTAGAAGCGTAAAAAGCTTTAGGGAGTGTTTAGAAGCGCTCAGAAGCCTTCTGAAGAGTTCTGAAGTCTTCTGAAGCCTTCAAAAGCCTTCTGAAGCTTTCAAAAGCCTTCTGAGGGCTTCTGAAGCCTTCAAAAGCCTTCTGAGGTTTACTGAAGCCATCAAAAGCCTTCTGAGGACTTCTGAAGTCTTCCAAAGCCTTTTTAGGACTTCTGAAGCCTTCAAAAACCTTCTGTGGACATCTGAAGCTCTCTAAAGCCTTCTGAAGCTCTAGAAGCCTTCAAAAGCCTTCTGAAGCTTCAGAACCCTAGTCACCCCAGAAATCCCGGAAAAAAATTGAGTTCACCAAACTCCGCACCAGAAAACGAGCACAAATGATATGGCCAAAAATTGGTGGAGGTGAATTTCTTCTTGGTGCAGGCTCCGCCCATCAGGTGGTGTGGTTTCTAATTTGATCTCCTCTTTGCCGCGAGCACCACATGCTCATAAGCTCATAATTGCTCAGATTAGCCAGGTGCTGGTCGGGGTTTCTGGTGAAAGGTAGGCGAATAACAAAATGTGTGAGACCTGCCATTATTTTAATTAAAAATCGCATTTAAAATGGAATACGGTAGGCTTAAGCTTATCGATTTTTGGCTCAGGTGAAATCCTCGGACTTACAGTAACCCGCTTTATTTTTCGATTATCCAAATTATTTCGATTCAAAAAGATTTTGAAAATCCTTCAAATCCGTGCACTTCGAGAAAATTGCTTTTTAAATCTTCTTAGGATTTTCAGATTATGAGTTTTTGCGTGAAAAAAATTGGTGTCTTAAATTTTCTGTAAACAAAAGGATAATACAGATTACAGTAGGCTACAGTAACCCAGATATTCAAAAACCCTTGAAAACAGCCCTGACAAGGAGCTGCGCCTTGAAACCATCTTTGACAAGGAGCTGCTCCTTGAAAACAGCCCTGACAAAGAGCTGCGCCTTGAAAACATCTCTGACAAAGAGCTGCGCCTTGAAAACATCTCTGACAAAGAGCTGCGCTTTGAAAACATATTTGACAAGGAGCTGCGCTTTGAAAACATATTTGACAAGGAGCTGCGCCTTGAAAACAGCCCTGACAAGGAGCTGCGCCTTGAAACCATCTTTGACAAGGAGCTGCACCTTGAAAACAGCCCTGACAAAGAGCTGCGCCTTGAAAACATCTCTGACAAAGAGCTGCGCCTTGAAAACATCTCTGACAAAGAGCTGCGCTTTGAAAACATATTTGACAAGGAGCTGCGCCTTGAAAAGAGCCCTGAAAAGGAGCTGCGCCTTGAGAGCAATTTCTAACTTCAGATTTATTGATTTTTTCTGGGATTGCTCATTTTAAACCTCTACTTCATTTGTCTGAAAATGTTATTTTCGATCCACTATTTCCAAATGAATTAATGGTCCCTGTCACAAGTTTCTCTAACCGCCTGCACTCTCTCAGTTTACTGTACTCTCTCATACTTTGCTCCCTGTGAGAGTTATCTTGGTCTGTTTTTCCTGGAAATAATCTGAAACTTGAAAATTTTTTTCTAAAATTTTCCACCTGCAAAAAACAGCTGAAAAATTCGTTTTTCGAAATTTCCGAGAAGAAGTTGTGCTAAATTTGGAAATTCGTGATTTTTGAATAATTAATTTGTTATTGAAAAATGCAGCCACTGAAAATTTTCAGATGAATGAATTTTTGAAATTTGAATGTTTGATCTGATGAATCATGAAGATTTCGCTAGGATTACTGTAGTTTTTTGTTTCTTTAGAAAATTGTTTATCTGAAAAAGGATTGAAAATTGTTTAGAAAACTAATAATCTTATTGGATTACTGTAATCTGATTGGACTACTGTAATCCAAGATTTGATTCTCTAAATTTAGAAGTTCTGAAGATCAATTCCACTGTATTCAGTTATCAAAGTGCATTGCTCATATTATTTGTAGATCATAAGAAAATCAGTTCTAACATGAGCAACGCCTGATTTAGATTTTTTGATTTTAAAATGAGCAATAAAAATTGGCACCTTTAACTCCTAAAAATTGATTTATTGCAACAAATTTCAACAAAAATCCAAAAAAATCAATAAAAATCAAACATCATACAATGGTTGCATCTTCTTCTTCTTCACAATCATCGCAAATCTCTTTTTGTAGGAAACTTTCAAAACATGAAAAGTTTGTGCCAAACAAATGTAAAAATAGGAAATGTAAAAAGCATGCAAGGCGAGGAAAAAAACAAAAGGTTGAGTCAAAAAAGGAATGAAAATAGTTTGAAACACACTTGGATTTAATTGGACGTAATACCGTAATTGTAACAACACAAATATTGCCATGATTTCGCCAATGTTGAAGATGACTGGAATTTAAGAAGTTTTGAATAATCTAGATCTACAGTATCCCATCGAAAAAAAATTGTGCCAAAATCCCCTACAGTAACCCAAACTCACCTGAAAGAGTGGTAACAGAATTCCAAATCAGCGGCAATGCGCGCTCCTGAGTCCACCCAAATTTATAGATCTGACCAATCCAATATAAGACTTGTGGTAACATGAAGATGATGAAGATTGTTTTGAGAGACATGTTCAAACGTGGAGGCTTCTGAAGCAAAAAATCAATAAATTTTCAGCTTTAAAAAAATCAAAAAACTCACAGTTTCAGCCACATCCTCGTGTTTTTCATCGATTTTCTTGTTTCCCGAAAAATTGCCAACTTTGATAGTCATTCTGACAGAAATCGATAGATCTCACGAAAAAATGAGAGAAAAAAAAATATGGGTGGTCTTTTCTTCTGTTAGGTTAGGTCACACACACACACACAAAAAAATGTTGCGATTATTATCGATTTTTTTTCTGGGCACACAACTGCTGCTCTTGGCAGAGAGAAGAGAGAGAAGAGACGCAGAGAGGCTAGAGAATTTGTGTTTTAATTTCACACAGTAATCCAAATTTTATGGTCCCTTTTTGAAAAGGAATTTTCAGTCCTAGCACTTTCAGAAAATTGTTTTTTAAATCTTCTTAGGATTTTCAGATTATTATTTTTCTTGTGACAAAATTGATGTCTTAAAATTTTAAGCAGATAACACAGATTACAGTAGGTTACAGTAACCCAGAAATTTAAAAACCCTTTAAAACACATTTGACAAGGAAAAGAGCCTTGAATGCACTTTGACAAGGAGCGGCGTCTTGAAAACAGCTCTGACAAGGAGCTGCTCTTTGAAAACAGCTTCGACAAGGGGTGTCGTCTTGAAAACATCTTTGACAAAGAGTTGCGCCTTGAAAACAACTCTGACAAGGAGCTGCGCCTTAAAAACATCTCTGACAAGGAGACGAGCCTTGAAAACAGCTCTGACAAGGAGCTGCGCCTTGAGAGCTTATATGAGAAGTAGCGGCGCCTTGAAAACAGCTTCGACAATGGGTGGCGTCTTGAACACAGCTCTGACAAGGAGACGAGCCTTGAGAGCAAAAATATCAAAACCCCTGTCACAATTCTCTCTAACCGTCTGCCGTCTCTCATCATACAGTACTCTCTCGAATCTTGGCTTCCCAAAGGGGAAAACTAGCAGATGTTGTGTGGGTGCACAGAAAAATCAATAATAATTTTTGGGCGGGCGGGCGAGCTGTTGTTGACCCGACCCACCCACACATTTTTTTTCATTCACCACAAAAATATTGTACACAGCGTTTGTTTTTTTGGTGAGCGCTATCGATTTTTTTTGCGAAATGAAGATTATGATGATTGAAGATTCGGCTCGAAAAAATGCAGAGCAAAACGAAGGTGAAACTGCTGAAAATGCTGCTGAAATTGTGAGTTTTATTGATTTTTTGAGCCTAAAAAAGCCTAGATTTCCAGGCTGAAATCTGGATTTTTAGAGTCTAAATAAGCCTAGGTTCAATCCTGAATTTCTGAATTTTTTTGAGCCTATGAAAGCCCAGATTTTTGGGGTGATAGGTCTAGCATTTCAGCTTGAAAATCTGATATTTTTGAGCCTAAATAAGCCCAGATTTTAAATCTAAAAACCCCGATTTTCAGAGTTACCGTACCTAAAAATTTATCGATTTTTCCAGGACCCAAAAATCAACAGAATCCGAAAATTAAGAAAAAAATTCCTCATCTTCTTCATGCTTCTTCACATCGTCTTCTCAGCTACAGTAATCTACAAAGATGGCGCCAGCGATTATAACATTTATTGTTTGATCTTCCAAATTGTCAGCTTTCTCGCAGTGATTTTCGATTTTTGGGGGATAATGATGCTTTTTTGCGTCAAACAAGCTGTTTGTATTTTCTTGGAACTTCATTTAATCTTCAAAACACATCTTCCAATCGATCCCAAACATATTATATGCACAAATTTTTGGCTGAGATGTCTTATTCAAGTGTTGTTCGCAGTGTACTTTGACACGTTGCTCAAACAAACGATTTATGTATATCACATGTGGTATAAGAATAATATTTGGAGAAAAAAATCTGGAGAGGATTTGAGTGTTGTTTGATATGTTTTTTTCATGAATAAATGGTCCCTTTTTAATTTTGCAAGATTACTGTAGCTTGGATTTTCGCGCGAAAAATGTCATTATTGTTTTGTTACGAGGATTAACCTTATCAACAGAAAATTGTTTATTAAAAAAAGATTAGAAAAACTGATAATCTTATTGGGTTACTGTAATCCGATGTTTGTTTCAAAATGTTCTATTTTTAATTTCAAAAAAGTCAATTCTACAGTAATCCAATTGTTTAGATTGCTCATATTAGTTGTAGATCATTAAAAACACTTTAACATGAGCAACGCATAGAACTTTGAAATCCCAGATGATTTTCTTGAAATTTCTAAATTTAGAAACTTTTTTTCATAGCTTCGAAATTACAAAATTGCAATTTTTTAAATTATTTCAGAAGCTAAGGAATTCAAAAATCAATAATTCATTGCTTAAAAAATTCTGGAAACTTTAAAAAAAACTTGTTTTCTCCTGAAAATTTCAAAACAGCTGAAATTATTCGATTTGAGGTCCAAATACTACTGTAGAAAAGCTATAATTAATTTATTTCAGGCTTAATTACAGTACTTTTTGTCATTTGACAAATTTTATATAATTATAGATAATGCTGGAATAATCATGAGCAAACTACGGTAGATTTCAGATAAGCGTAAATTTTCCAAGCTGAAAATTTTTGAAAAAAGTTCTGCTAACTTCTTCTGATAATTTATATATAGTTTACATGATTTTCTGAAAAAAAAATCCAAATTTGTTATTGCAAAATTCAGTCACTGGAAACAAACTTCTGAAAATTTCCAGTTGAATGAAATTTCGAAATTTGAATGTTTGGATTTTGATCGAATGAATCATGGCTAAAAAATCTGAAAAAAAACTGAAATTTTGAAGATTTTCAAAATTTCGGCTTAACGTGAATACCTGAAAACCCTCGAAAATTCAAGATTTTCAGGCGTCCAAGGCTTTTCAAGACTGGATTACAGTAATCCAAAGTTTTTCTAATCCTTTTTTGAATAAACAATTTTCTAAAGAAAAATTGATAAGGTTAATCCTTCAACAAAACAAAAAATGACATTTTTCGCGCCAAAATTCAAGATACAGTAATTGCTCATATTAAGATGCAAAATGGGAAACTTTGTAAAATGTCTGACATTGCTCATATTAGGATAAAAGTTCTATAAAAAATAATTTTTGCAGAAACATTTGAATAGCTGTCTGCCGTCTCTCATAACACTGTACTCTCTCATATGTATAATGGTCCCTGTGAGATAAACATCTAGAAAAGCAACAGATGTGGTGCACAAAAAAAATCGATAATATTTTTAAAAAGGGGCGGTTGACCTGACCTTAGACCACGCCATTTTTTCTCATTCATTCACCGAAAAAATCTACAAATCTGTATATTTTTTCCAAGATGACTGTCAAACTTGGAAATTCTTCTGGAATCAAAAAAATCGAGAGGACAGACGAGACAGTTTTCCAAGCTCGATTTGGATTTGTAAGTTTTTTTTGGATTTTGTGGAAACTACTGTAGCTTTTTTTGATATACTGTAGCTTTTAATTTATCGATTTTTTTTTGCAGTTCAAGAGCTTTCTAAAAAATTCCCTCATACTCTGCATGCTTCTTCACACTCTCGTTATGGTTAACATAATCAACATGGAGGATCTCGACAACTATAAACTTTTCAATCTACTCTTCCAAATTGTCAGCCTTGTCGCAGTGCTTCTCGATTTTTGGCCGATTATGATTGTATTTTTTGCAAAATTATTTTATTTTCTTTGTTTTGGGCTTCCCGCTTTTCTTGAATACTATACTCCATTGGAACTCGAAGATCTCAAAGGAAGTTATTCGCTGATTTCTACTGTCATCATAATGTACATATATTACATGCAGATCTGTTCTTTACACATTTATGAAGTTGTTTGGGAATGGTATGAAAAAACTTGGCCGAAATCAACTGCTGTGGAATTGAAACAACCTCAACTAAATATTGTTTGATTTTTTTTCATAAATCTTTTTTTTCAATTTTATTATTTTAGGAAACCTCAAGGTTTTCGAGATATCTAGGAACTGTATAAGAATGTGGGTTACTGTAGAATGTGAAATAAAGCTTTGATTTTCAGGAAAATCTGGAGATTTGGAGCATTTTGATACCCAACACGGGGAATATTGAAATTTCGAAGGCTGAGCTTAACATGAGCAATGCATCAAAATTCTTTAAAAATCCAAAATTTCAGCATAACATGAGCAATGCTAAAATGTTTGTTTTTATAAACCTTGTCGTAACAAGAATTTTCATCAGGAAAAAACATCATTGCTCATGTTAGGCACAAATTTTTTCAAATTTTGAGTTGTTTTCAATGCTTCCAAGATTTTTCATACAGAAAATTATCGATTTTTGAGCTCCTCAGAATCTGGAATAATTGAAAAAATTTCAATTTCAAAATTCCAAACTTATGAAAAAAAGTTTCTAAATTTAGAATTCCAGAAAAACTTTGTCATCAGCTTAACAACAAATATGAAAAGATTAGTTGAGAACTACTGTAATATCAGATTAGATTAGAAAAGCACTTAGGCTAAGTGTGATATTTTTAGACAAATCTGAAATCAATGCTAATCTTTTCACATTTTTTGTTCAAAACATATTTTGATGACGAATTTTCTTCAGAACTCTAAATTTAGAAACTTTTTTTTATAGGTCCGAAATTTCGAAATTGCAATTTTTTCAATTATTTCAGATTCTGAGGAGCTCAAAAATCAATAATTTTTTGCTAAAAAAATCCTGGAAACTATAGAAAAAACTTTTTTTCTCAAAAAAAAATTGAAAATTTGAAAACAGCTGAAATTTATCGATTTTTTGTTTGGTGAAGATGTTTGAGGTCACAAATATTACTGTAGAAAAGCTATAATTAATTTTGTTTTTAATTTCAGGTTTGTTCTGAGTTCTAGAAACAGAAATAACTTTAATTACAGTATTTTTGACATATGACAAATTTTTATATAATTATAGATAGAGCTGGAGCAAACTACGGTAGATTTCAGGGTAAAAAAATCATTTGATGATTCAAAAAACCAAATTTCAAAAATTCATTCATCTGAAAATTTTCAGATTTTTGTTTCCAGTGAATGACTTTTTTTCAAAAAATCATGTAAACTATACGAATTATCAGAAGAAGATTTAGGAAGTGAGCAGAACTTTTTTCAAGAATTTTCAGCTTCAAAAACATCTCTCTAAAAATTTGAGCTTCTCTGAAATCTACCGTAGTTTGCTTATAATTATTCCAGCTCTATCTATAATTATATAAACTTTGTCAAATATCAAAAAGTACTGTAATTGAACCTGAAAAAACCTGATTAATTATAGCGTTTCTACAGTAATATTTGTGACATCAAACATCTCTACCAAACAAAAAATCAATAAATTTCAGCTGTTTTGAAATTTTCAGAACAAAAAGTTTTTTCTATAGTTTCCACGATTTTTTGGGCGAAAAATTATTTATTTTTGAGCTCCTTAGAATCTGAAATAATTGAAAAAATTGTGATTTCGAAATTTCGGACCTAGGAAAAATGAGTTCTAAATTTAGAATTCTGAAGAAAATTCGTCATCAGAATATGTTTTGAACAAAAAAATATGAAAAGATTAGTATTTTGTTTGTCTAAAAATATCCGATTTAGCCTAAGTGCTTTTCTAATCTAATCTGGAATTACAGTAGGTCTCAACTAATCTTCTCATATTTGTTGTTCTGAAAAATCTAAATTTTTTCTGGAATTCTAAATTTAGAAACTTTTTTTCATAAGTCTCGAATTTCAAAATTGCAATTTTTTCAATTATTTCAGAATGTGAGGAGCTGAAAAATCAATAATTTTCTGTATAAAAAATCTTGGAAACTTTGAAAATAACTCATTTTTCTTAAAAAATTTAAAAATTAGTGCCTAACATGAGCAATGACGTTTTTTCCTGGAAACCTTGAAGTTCCCAAAAATAATTGTCACTCCATATTATATCATTGCTCATATTACGCTGAAAATTTTTGGATTTTTCAAAAGAAATTAATGCGTTGCTCATGTTAAGCTCAGCGTTTGAAATTTCAATACTATCATTTGGTATCAAAATGCTCTAAATCTCCAGATTTTCCTGAAAATCAAAGCTTCAAAGCATTCTACAGTAACCCCCATTCTCATACAGTTTCTAGATATCTCTCGCAACAGGCGGGCTCAAATTAAAGTTTTTGGGGGCGGAGCCATGTAAAAACACTAGAACTCTTCACAATTTTCATTTAGAAAAAAATTATCGCTCAAAAACTTTGAGCTCACAATCAGAAACTCTTGCCTCTCTAGCCTCTCTAACTTTCAGAAATGCTCTTGAAATTGGCTGTTTTGGTGATGCTCTTCACCACGGCTGAACTCAGCAGATACAAATGCCCATTCAGAAATGAGCTCAGCAGAAGTGGCAAAGGATACTGTGAAAGAAAAATGGACTACATCAAATATCTCGATGATCATCCCGAACAACACTTCAGTCGCCCTGATGTTGAACTTGAAAGACAACTCGAGATTTCGGAATATGATAAAGTGAGTCAAGCCTAAAAAGTTCAAGCCTAGCCGCATTATTTTTCAGTATCATTTTTGCTGCTACGAACAACTATGCCTTGAACAATGCGGTATAGATATCACAGAAGTTTTTACGAGCAAAGTTGGAGCCATGTTTCCAGGATATGTTGGAAAAATTGTTGAAAGTTATCCTAAGTTCTTCGCGGTGAGTTAAAAGAGAGCCCAGAAAACCTAAAGAAATTATATATTTTCAGCACATCAATGCTTCTGAAATCGATGTTTTGGAAAGTGGAAAAGCTTCAAGTTTACTCATCGAAAAATGGCTTGTGTACTTGACTCATTTGAACAAAAATCTCGCCAAGAGCTCCAAAAACAAGGATTCTGATTCATATTTTTTCTGAGAAAAACCTCTTCTGAATTTTCCCCTCAAAAATATGTACCTTTTTTCTTGATTTCCTCTAACTTCTTTTTGATATACTTCAATTGTTCCTAGGAACCCTTTTCTTTGTTCGTTGAAAATGTGTTTTTTTTCGAATAAATCTGTTAACAAAAAAATGTCTTCAGAAGTTTTAAAGAAAAATTTTCAGATTGGATTTTCAGAGCTTTAGAACTTCATCTCACAAATTTCAGAAGATTAAAAAACATTTGGAAAAATTTTTTTCAGCTTTTTAAAAAATTTTCTGGGAAAAATCGTCATTTTTTTTTTAAATTTTAGATAAAATCTAGGAATTTTTAAAATTTCACTAAAAATAATTTTTGCCGATTTTCAGAATCTTTTCCAGCCTTAAATCTAGGCTCACAGGAATTTACGGTGCAATTTTTTTTGGCAAAAATTGGAAGATTCAAATATGATTTTCAAAATTTTGTTGAATTTCTGAGATCCAGAATTTTATATTTTTAGGCTTCCTATCAAAAATTCTGAATTTCAGCACAAAACCAAGGAAAAATCAATAAATCTTCAAAAACCCCCTTTGTTTGGTATCAAAATGGTCCAAATCCCCTGATTTTTCTGAAAATCAAAGCTTCATTTCACATTCTATGTACAGTAACCCAAATTCTCCTACAGTTCTTGAATATCTCAAAAATTGCACTCTATTATCCATATTTTTCTAGGCGGAGCTTGGGTTATTTTTTGTGGGCGGAGTCATATAAAAACCCCGAGCTCTTCACAATTTTTATTTTTTTTTCTCAAAAAAAAAATTCTCCTGCATCTCTAGCCTCTCTAGCATCTTTAACTCTCTAACTTTTAGGTAATGATTTCGAAATTGGGAATTTGTGTGTTTGTCTTGGTCTTCTTCGGAGCCGGAGCTGAAATCTGGTGCCCCTTCAAAAGTGCCTTCAACAGATGGAACTGTGAGAGATCGTCGGAAGACCTCAGATATTTTGCTGAACATCCAGAACAACGCGTCTGTAGGCCCGATGTTGATAATTATTCCGATCCTCATTATGATAAAAACGCGACAGCTGAGGAGATAGACAGAGCATTGTCTTACGGCAGTTTGGTGAGTTTTCAGAAAGCCCAGGAAGCCTTAAGAGCTCTAATAATATCATTTTTTAGTGCTGGGGTTGTTGCTACGAAATGATGTGCCTTAAAGAATGCGGTATAAATTTACAAGAGGAAGTTGACAAGAGCAAATTCTCAGAACTTTTCCCTGCCCATGTTGGAATTATCGTTGAAAATCATCCCAAATTTTTTGTCGTGAGTTAGAGAGCTCCTAAAAAGACCCAAAGAAATTGTATATTTTCAGTACATCAATTCCTCTGAAATCGCAGTTTTGGAAAGTGGAAATGCCTCAGATGTTCTGCTCGAAAAATGGTCCGTGTATATTGCACATTTGAACAAGGAACTCGCCACAAACACCAGTAAACAAGGATTCTAATTCATAATTTTTTGAGAAAAATACAACATGAGCCTCTTCTGAATTGTCCCCTCAAAAAATATGTACCTTTTTCTTTTTGATATACTTCAATTGTTCCTAGGAACTATTTTTTTGTTCGTTGAAATTGTGTTTTTTTTCGAATAAATCTGTTAACAAAAAAGTTTCTTCAGAAGTTTTTATGAAAAATTTCAGATGGAGTTTCAGAGCTTTAGAACTTCATCTCACAATTTTCAGAATTCTGAAAAAAATGGAAAATGTTTTTTCAGATCCAAAAAGCTTTTGATTTTAAAAAATGTCCTCAGAAATTAAAAAAAAATTTTTCAGAAGAGTTTCTGAAGGCGAAAAATTTGAGATTTTTGAGAGATGCAAAATTTTTCATTGTGAAATCCGGATATTCTGAATTTCAGCTCAAAGTTAGCCTAAGTTGGAGGCAATTCAAATTTCTTGAGCTTTTTAGGCTTCTGACTTCAAAAAATTCTTCTAGGCTTCCTAGGCTTCCTAGGCTTCCCAGGCTTCTCAGGCTTTTCAGCCAAAATTCCAACACAAAATCAACCCCACTTTCTAGAAAATAGAAAAAAATCAATAAATTTCCGAAAAATCAATACCCCCCTTATTTACTATCAAAATGATCCAAATCACCTGATTTTCCCAAAAATCAACGTCACTTCCACAGTAACCCACATTGTCCTACAGTTCCCGAACTCTCCCAAAATTCTTCCCTCATTTCCCATTGGAACTCTGCGTCTCTACAAATCCCATTATATCTCTAAATTCAAGAGAGGCGGAGCCGAAACCGAGCAAAATCGTAGTATAAAAAGCGATAGTTCAGCTGTAGTTCTTCATTTATTTCAATTTTTTGAAATCGAGCTAACTAACTATCAAAAATGCTCAAAAACCTTACTGCACTTGTTCTGTTGGCCTTGTGCTTTGAGGCGGAATGCCGAAGATTCCTTTGCCCTTTTAAGAATGAGACTGATCCACACAGGCCGCACCATTTCAAAGGAAATTGCGAGCGGACTGATAAATTCCGCAAATGGTTGGACGAGAATCCCGAGGAGAAATTTCATCGATCCGATGAAATTGTCGATCCAGATGATTCTGATAGCTATTGGTATGCATTGGAAGGAGTAAGCGATTTTTGAATGATTTTGAATTGACATCGTTGATATCTCATTTTTCAGGCCGAGTACTGTTGTTTCGAGCAGATATGTTTGACTCAATGCGGAATCAATGTCCACAAAATTGTAAAAAAGAAATATGGCCCACTTTTCCCGCGATACGTCTCTTATGTATATGAGCGTTTTCCTCATTTTTTCAGAGTAAGTCGAATTTTTTAAGAGTTACTGTAGCTCAAATTTTCTTTCAATATCCTCCTGAAGCTTTCAAAGCCTCTAAAAACCCCCGGAAGCGTCCGGAAGTCTAGAAAATTATTGATTTTTCAGTACGCCAATGCAACTGAAGTCAAGGAGCTGGAAGAGGGAACAGCGTCTTCTCAAACAATAGAAAAATGGACCCTATATTTGGGTCACCTTGCTTATGATTGGGATCGACAAGTTCGAAGAAAACAGAGATTTGCAAGAAGTAAATGTTAAATTCTCTTCGTCCTCTAAATATTTTTCCTCTTGATTCAATAATCTTCTATAAAATTTCAAAAAATCCAAAAAAATTTGAAAAATCCTCCAAAAAATCCCCCCAAAAAAATTGAAAAATCTCAAATAACCTCCAAAAAAAATGCTCTATTACCTGCCCAAGATATGTACCCTGAAGTTATTTTTTCAAAATATTCCTCCAATTAATTTTTTTATTTTTTTATTCAACAAAAATTTCAAAAAATCCAAAAAAAATTGGAAAAATCCCCCAAAAAATCCTCCCCAAAAAAATTGAAAAATCTCAAATAACCTCCAAAAAAATACTATATTACCTGCCCAAAATATGTACCCTGAAGTTATTTTTTCAAAATATTCCTCCAATTAATTTTCCCCTCGAAATATTTTCCTCCAATTTTTCCCCTCATGTGCTTTTGAGCCATTTTTTTGTTCGTTGAAATTCATTTTTTTATCGAATAAATCTGTTAACAAGAAAATTTGTTTTTTTTTAAATTTATATTGAAATTTTCAGATTTTCAGGAAGCTCTGGAACTTGACTCACAATTATTTCGAGTAGAATTTCTGAAACATGATTCAGAAAACTTCAAGAATTTTCAGAAGACTTCGGGAAGTTCCAGAAGTAATATTCAGAATGTAAAAGTTGAGAACCAGAATTTGAATACTTCAAATGAAAACTTGGGAATTCAGAATTCAAATACTTGAATTTAACAATCAAAAAATTGAACACTAGAATTCAGAAGTTCAGAAACCAGAAAAAATCGCATTTGCTGTATTTGGAGCATTTTTTCGGCATTCTGGAGCTCTTGAACTTACATTAGCTCATAAAAAAATTTTGAGATATTCTCCAGATTTTTGAAATTTCAGGAGCAATTTTTTCGAATTTCTTGGAACTCTGAAAGGAGCTTTTCAAAACATATTCCAGATTTTTGAAATTTTCTAGAATCTTGCCTTTAGAAGCCTTCAGAAGCCTCTAGAAACCTAAAAATCCTTCAAAATTCCCAAATCTCGAGAATTAATACCATCTGACAGACAAATGTGTTTTGTTTCTCATTTTCCTTTCGAAATGAAACAAATTCGAATTCCCCATTTTCCTTCGTGGGTGGTCTTTTTTCACAAGAACAACAGCTGTCATTTTTTGCTTGCACCGCCTTCAGCTCTAGCTCTAGCTCTAGTTCTCTAATTAACAACGAAAATGTTGCGAAAGCTGACCCTTCTTGTTATTTTGGCCTACGCGGTCAAATCAGAGCTCCTTTCAACATTCTGTCTTCCTAATGAGTATCGACCAGGATGTCCCGTAGAGGAGATTCGAACACCATGTCCCTTTAAGGACGATACGATACTAAGGACGGTTCTCAACAAAACCAAAATCAGGAGACCAGATTGTGAGCGAAGCGAGGAGTTTCGCAAATGGCTGGCTAAAAATCCGGAACAGGAATTTCATCGATCTGATGACACTATTGTGAGTAATTTTTGATTTAAAAATTCAATATAAATATATGATTTTTAGCCAACCTTCTGCTGTTTCGAAGTCGCTTGTCTTGTCAAATGTGATATCGATATTGACGACCTTGTCGACAAAAAATTCGGTCCACTTTTCCCGCAATATCTATCTTATATATATGAGCGTTTCCCTTTTTTCTTCCAAGTGAGTTGAATTTTTTCCAGAGCTACAGTAGCTCAAAAGTTGTAAGATTTTGATCCTTATTTTGAATGAATTTTCAAATCAAAATTGACAGAAATTTGCAAAATATTGCGAAAGCTTCTGAAGCCTCCAGAAGCCTTTAGAAGCTTCCGGAGCCTCTGCAAACCATCAGAAATCTCCGAGCCTCCTTGTCAACCTTTCAAAATTCTTCTGAAGCCTTCAAAGCCTTAAAAGCCCCTGAAAGCGTCCGGAAGTCAAGAAAATTATTGATTTTTCAGTACGCCAATGCAACTGAAGTCAAAGAAGTGGAAGAGGGAACAGCGTCTTCTCAAACAACACAAAAGTGGACCTTATACTTGGGCCATTTGGCTTATGATTGGGATCGACAAATGAGAAGAAAAGAGCGATTTGCAAGAAGTAAATGTTAAATTCTTTTCGTCCTCCAACTATTTTTTTCCTACTGACTTCAATAATCTTTCATAAATCAAAATAAAAAAAATCGAAAAATCTCAAAAAATCAAAAAAAAAATTTTCCTCGAATCATTCTTCTTACTATAATTCAATAACCTTCCGAAATTCAGCAAAAATCCAAAAATTCCAAAAAAATTCGAAAAAATCTCAAAACTTCCTCAAAAGTTTTGTTTATCAAAATATTCTTCGAATCATTTTTCTTATGATAGTTCAATAATCTTCCGAAATTCAACAAAAATTCCAAAAAAATTCGAAAAATTCAAAAAATCCCCCAAAAAAATTGAAAAATCTCAAATAACCTCCAAAAAAACATACCATATTACCTGCCCAAATTATGTACCCTGAAGTTTTTTTTTTCAAAATATTCCTCCAATTCATTTTTTCCTCCCCTGAAATACTGTGCTTCAAAAGAAGAATTTTTTTGTTCGTTGAAATTAATTTTTTTATCGAATAAATCTGTTAACAAGAAAATTGGTTTTTTTTTTGATTTTCAGGAAGCTCCAGAAAAAATCAAGAAATTTAACACTAGAATTCAGAATTTCAGAAACCAGAAAAAATTGCAGTTGCTGTATGTGGAGCATTTTTTCGGCATTCTGGAGCTCTTGAACTTGGCTCATAAAATTTATTAAAATTATTTCCAGAAACCTTCAGAAGCCTTCAGAAGCCTTTAGAAACCTAACAATCCCCAAAAATCCCCAAATCTCGAAAATTAATACCATCTGACAGACAAATGTGTTTTGTTTCTCATTTTCCTTTCGAAATGAAACAAATTCGAATTCACCATTTTCCTTCGTGGGTGGTCTTTTTTCACAACAGCTGTCATTTTTTGTTTGCACCGCCTTTTAAAAAATGGAATAAAATTAACACACGCAAAAAGAAACATTAAGTGAACAAAGAAATCGTGTCCATAAATTAGCAAAAGACAGTTTGGCAACCAAAAAAAGTGGATCAGGAAAAAATGACGATTTTTTGTGGAATGAGGGATCGGATTTTGACTTCAGAAGGCTTCGAAAGGTATCTGGAGGCTTCAGGAATCTTCGGAAGATTTTTGAATGCATCAGAAGCCTATAGAAGGCTATAGGATGCTTCGGAAGAAATATTCAGAATATAAAAGTTGAAAATCAGAATTTGAATAATTCAAATTAAAAATTGGAAGTTTAGAATGAATTCACCAATCAAGAATTTGAACACTAGAATTCAAAAATTCAGAAACCAGAAAAAAAAATCTCTAGAAGGTTCCAGGAGGCTCCAGAAGGCTTCAGAAGGATTCAGAGGTCTCTAGGAAGAATTTGAAATAAATTTTTCAAAGGTAGAAATAATTTTTCACAAAAATTCAGAAGCCGAAATTCAAGTGAAAAATCAGAATTCGATGATTGGAAAAACCAGAAAGATTTCTGATGTTTTCAGCCAAAAAAAAAAATTTCTTTAAAAAAAGAATCTGCTACGCTTGGTAATAGAATTAGTGAAGTTTAATGAGACATAGATTATAAAACAAAAAAAAATAAATAGAAAACTGGAAATCTGGAAAATGCGTGCCTATATTTCACACCTTTTATTTCACAACATTTGTTTCTCAAACAATTCATTAAAATCTGGAAGCGTATCTGATCTACAGGAAAAATATACTTTTAAATTAGAAAATCCTATACCATCAAGTGTAATTCAAACCTTCATGCTTTAAACATAGTAATTTATAAGCAACGTAATTATGAATAAAAAACTTAACACAATATTTTCCAATCTCACCTGTTAGCTCCCACACCCCCCCCCCCCAAAAACCTCAAAATAAACTAACTTGACTGTCCCGTTCCCGTTCCGTGAGAAGTTGTTGTTGATCTCCTGCCTAAACGAAACATCTCGGAAGCCTGAAACTTCTACGTTATTTTTTTTTCTTAAAATTTTGGCCAAAACTCACTTCCGAAAATGTGGACACGTGGATTATTTGATGGGACCCTTGCATTTTGTGACGGGTGTCTCTGAAAAAATAAGAAAATTAAAAAATGTACCAAATTCAATTTTAAAAATTTGGAAAAGATTTTTTCAACACAAGCAAAAATAAAAATTAAATTTTTAAATCTTTCCTAGAATTCAAAGCCTAGTGAAGTTCCGAGGACCTACGTTCTTACAGGGAACACTTCGCTGCTAGGCTATGAGCTCAATTTCAGAGCCCTTGTTTTTGTGTCTGAAATTCTTCCAAACATTCTAACCTTCCCAAAATTCAGCGTCGTTTTTTCAACAAAAAAATCCCAGATTTTTTTGTGCACATTAGTTTCCCAACGGCGAAAAAAGCATTTTTTTGTGGGGCGTTCCCGGTTTTTGGGAAAACAATGTGTACTATAAAAGGTGAGCAGGTCCAGCAGAAAATATTACAAAACAAAAAATGTTCTTCTCGTTGAAAGCTGTTGCGCACTTTTTTGGTATTCTGATGGCGAATCCAATGTGAGTTTTTCTAAAACGATTTCAGACTTCAGAGTTACCCGAACTATTTTTCAGGATCGATTATGGAAATGCTACAATTGCGGTGACTGAGCAAATGAGCCAAATTAAGAGTGGTTTGGAAAATCGAACCGGCTCGACTTATCCAATCTTGCTCGAGAAAACTGCTTCTTTCATTTTGGATTCGCCAGAATATGTCATTGAAAATGAAATTGCTAGGTTAGTTAGGCTTCAGAAATTTTCAGAGGGATTCTAGGGGGTTCTAGAGGGTTTCAGAAGACTATAGAAGGCTTTTAGAGACTTCAGAAGGCTCCCTCAACTTTCCCTAGCTCCAAAAATCATATTTTTTGCAGAAACAAAACCTTGATCCCTAACAAACAAAATCGAATTCAATTATTCTTGGATTTCTATCGAACCGAGCCAGATTATTATCTTACTCTCGATTTACAAGTTCGCCTAAGACTTCTAAATGCGACCGATTTGACAAAAGTCCAAATGTATCAATTGAAAATGCACGAATCGGTTTTGGAAACGGCAATGCAAGTCTCGTATTTGCAAGTGGTTTTGGACACCGGTGCGCGTCAAAAGAATATTTTAAATTGATTTTTGGAACTGTTTCACATCGTTTTCTGATTTTTTTCTAAATATTGTACTTCACACGTTTTTTAATTAATAAAAATTACATTGAAAAAACTTGTTATTGAATTTTTTTTATAAAATTTCAGAAAAATTGAGCTCTAAAAATATCAATTTATGAATGAGGTTCTGGAATTTTCGGCTCATATTTTTTAAAGAAGGTTTGCGGAGCTTTAGAAGGTTTTATAGAGTTTCAGAAGGTTTTGTGAAGCTTCAGAAGGCTTTTCGGAGCTTTAGTAGGCTTTGTGAAGCTTCAGGAGTTATTGTTAATCTTCAGAAGGCTTTGCGGAGCTTCAGAAGGCTTTGGGAAGCTTCAGAAGGCAGATTTTACTCAAAATACTCAAACAGGATGAAAAATATTAACAGACTTATCTAGATTCAAAGAGAAGTACACAAAAAAAAAGCTAAGTTTTTCTAAAACAAGAAAATCCTATTAAATCTCAGAAGAAAACCAACTTTTTCTATAAAAAACAGAGAAAACACAAAAAAAAATACAAAAAGTATAGATTTCTAATAAAAAACACTAATAACTTCCCAAAACAACAGTTCCCTTCTTCCTCCTTTCTTCCCGCACACAACAAAAAACAACTAGCGAGAGAGTGTGTATTCTGAGGAGAGTGTGCAGAGATGCAGAGATATCCTGCGGGACAAAAAAGGGGGACACCTTATTTATTTGTGTGTTGTGTTTTTTTTTTGCAAATTTCTTGATGGTGCGTTATATTTTTCTGGTGTTTCTATTGATTTTTAATGTTTTTGGTGAGTTTTTTGTCGGGATTTTGAATTGGGACAGGGTTTTTGAGCTTCTTGGGGCTCCGCTAGCTTGCGGAAAGATTCCGGAAGTTTCCGTGAGCTTTTTACGCTTCCGCAAGCTTCCTAAAGCCTAAAATCAATGGTTTTTTTCCAGCCTCCACTGCAAACCTCACAATCCTTGCCAAAAACTCCACCGGCTTGCTGAAAATCACCTTAAACCCGGAAACATTGGTCGAAAAAGCGGAAAATATCAATTTTTGGATTGGCGAGAATTCAAATTTGCTGCTGGCGAAAAATTCACGCGATTCAATCACATATTTTTTGAAAGATGCCACGATTTTTGAGGTGGATTTGAAAAAAGAAAAAGTGGAGATTCGAGAGATTGGAAAAGTTGAGGAGGATGATGTGATCAGTATGGATTTCGATTTTGAGATGGATTTGGTGAGTTAGCCCAAGTCTTCTTAACCTGAGAAATGCTAAACCTAAAAATTCTGAATGTGATAGCCTTAACCTGAGCAATGATAAATATCCTATTAAGCTAACTCTAGGCTTTCTGGATTCTCAGCTTGAATTAGAACTTTAACCTGAGCAATACATATAAGCGAAAAGTTCTAACATGAGCAACAAATTAGCTCTGATCTAACGTAATACCAGATTTTCAAAAGGTTTTGGCTTGAGTTAAGTTAAGTCTGTTTTATTGTTTAGAATTTGAGCCTGAATTAGAACTTTAACCTGAGCAATGCTAAACTTCACATTCAGCTCTAATCGAAGTGTGAGAAATTCCTGATTTTTGAAGATTTCAGAAAGGTTTTGACTCAAGTTAGGCTAAGTCTGTGTTTTTTTTTGAATTTTTTAAAGCCTGAATTAATCTGAGCAATGATAAATCTCACATTCATCTCAAAATTTATCAATTTTTTTTTCAGATCTACCTCTCCAAAACCTCTCGCCTTCACAATCACGGCCATTTGGATGCTTGCCAACTCAAAAATATCAGCTACTGTACAACAGTGATTATCGACAGAGTTGAGCATGTTTTTTTGAATCCAAATTTTGGGTGCGTTGCGGTTGCGTCGCGGTTCTCTAACTCATTTTCGATTTTTCCAGAACTATGATTTGGCAAAATTCCACCTCAAATCTCATATTTTCAACAATGTCTGGAGAAGATCAAAGATCAATCAAGATCCAGGAAAAATCAATAATCCACAGTATGATTCTAGATGGTGAAAAATCGATATTTTATCTGGAAACATCGGAAACTTCGAGACAAGTTTGGAAATTGGAAAATCCTGAAGATTCCCCCAAGGAAATCCTGAATTCATTTGAAATATCGAAATTTCAAATTTCCGGAGAATTTATGATATATTTATCTGGATTTCAAGACGATTTGTGGATTTGTAAGATCGAGAGATGCGCTGAAACTTCCTGGAGAACTGGATTCAGAAATCTGGAAGACTTCACAGTGATTCAAGAAGATGCCAGCGAAGTTAGAGGAACTCCAGAGTGCTCAGATTTCCAGCTGAAATCTGGAAAATCTGCAATTTCCTGTCGATGTCAAACTGGTCACTCAAAAATTTCCGACAAATCTTGCGCCAAAACCATCCAGACAATTTTATACCTCTCAAGCGTTGACGGGATTCTTTGGACCTCCCTGGACACTTCTGAACTTATCCTAAGTCCCCTGAAGTTCACTGGAAATAAGACTGAAGTGATAGATCTCAACCCAGTGACAGGAAATCTCTACTGGCTGGAAAACGATGCGATGTCAATTGCGAAGAACTTGAGATCAATCAATACTACACTTTTCACACTACCGTATGCCGTTTCAAAATTCAGATATGATTCCAAAACACACAGTGTTTTTTGGCTAGAAGATGGGGCTCGAATCGGTGTGTCTAGTTTGATCACAGGATTTTCAAAATCGATTATTTTTCCCCTCGAAAATGCACAGTCTTTTGTGATTGATGAAAATGATCGGACGATTTTGGTTTTGATGCGGAAAAATGAGATTTGGAAATTTTCAATGTTTGGAGAGGAGAAACGCAGGGTTTATAAATCTGAAGATGAAAATGTTGAGATTTCGGATTTGGTTATTAAAGGAGATCGGATTGTTTGGCTGGAAGATCAAGTTATGGTAAGTAAAGCCTTCTGAAGCTTTGTGGGGGCATTCTGAAGCTTTGTAATGTTTTCTAAAACTTCTAAAGCCTTCTGGAGCTCCTTGAATTTACGTGAAGCCTTCTGAAGTTTTCTGAACACTTGAGAATTCTTCTGAAGCCTTCAAAACCGTTCTGAAGCCTCCTGAAGCCTTTCAAAGCCTTTTGAAGACTTCTGAAGTCTCCTGAAGCCTTCTGAAGCCTTTCAAAGCCTTTTGAAAAACTTCTGAAGTGATCTGCAGCTTTGTAAAGCCTTCTGAAACCTTCTAAATCCTTCTGAAGCTTTGCAAATCCTTCTGAATATTTCTAAAACCTTTCTGAAGTCTTCTGAATATCTCTGAATCCACGTGAAGCCTTCAAAAGATTTCTGAAGGCTTCAGAAGGCTCTTCAAAGCTTCAGAAAGCCTTGGAAGGCTTCAGAATTTCCAGCCTCAATTTTCCTTACAGTAATCCAAAATTATTCCAGGTTATGGACATGAGAACTCACAAAATCACCAAATTCAAAATCAACCTACCTCCAAATTTCTCCCAACCCTCATCAATCGATATTTCAAGCAACAATGAGATTTTCATGAGTTTTCTCGTGGTAAAAACGATTGTCAAATTTTCGCTGGACAATTTGGAGATTCAGAATATTGAAGCGCCGAGTTTCGGATCGATTGGAATCAAAATTTGGGAATCTGAAGCTGAGTCGAATTTGAGATTCGATGAAAATTGCAAAAAATGCGAACATGTTTGTCTTTCGGTGAATTCAGTGTGAGTTGGGGGAACTTCAGGGGGATTCAGAGGGCTTCTGAAAGCTTCGGGAGACTTCTGGAGGCTTCAGAAGTTTCCAGAAGCTCCAGTAGGCTTCCCAAGGCTTCCAGCTTCCAAAAAATCCCAATTTTCAGCCGTGTCACCTGCGACTGCACTGACGGATTTTTCATGGATCCAAAATCTCAAAAATGCATCGAAAAATCAGATTTGGTGTATTTTCTGGACTCAAAAAATCGGATTTTCTACAAAAGTTTGGATTTTATCGAAGTTGGGAGCCATCAAATGCACATTTCGAATTATTTCAAAATTTTTGAAAAAATTGAAACCTTTGATGTCACCGACAAATTTCTGGTTTTGGCGGGAAAATCGAGAGCGAAACCTGGAATTGGAATCCTGGCGAAAATCGATATTTCACAAAATCACCAGAAAAATCGATTTTTTGTGAATTCGATCCCAAAACTCGAAATTATTCTGGAAGATTCGTCGATTTTTGGAATTTCAGATCTGAAAATTCATTTCGGAAATGTTTTTTGGACAAATATTTTGACGAATCAAATGGAAATTGTGGATTTGGAGGGGAAATTTCGAAAAATTTTGATTTGGGAAGAATTTCAGCCAAGGAATTTTGTGATCGATGAGGAGAATGTGATTTTTTATGAGCGAGATATAATTCAGGTTGGTAAAAAGCTACAGTACTCTACAGTACTCTCAGAATCTCTAATTTTTCAGACACTCTCCCTTGAAACAATGCAAGTTATCCCAACTCACTATGACATTCGAAATCTCACTGACATCTCAATTTCCACGTCTCAAAAATCGATAATTTGGCTTCGAAACCCTCAAGAGTATACGGTAATTACAGTAGGATCAATCGATGGTTTTAGCCAGGAAATCTTGTATTCCGGAAACGACTGGCGACCAATTTCAGCCATTTTTGGTGCTGAAATTTTTGGTGAAGATGAAATTTTCATCTTTGAAACTTCTGGAAGAGCTGGCAAATATGATGGTTCATATTTTCAAGAATTTTCAACTGGACTAAAAGATCTCAAGTTAGCCAAACTCCAGAAATCCCAAAAGACAGCTGCGAAATACGGTAGATGCGATCAACTTCGCCTAACTCCCATAATTTGCGCTTGCCAAAATCACGACATTTTGGAGAGGAGAAATGGGAGATGTTTGGATGGTCCGAATCGAATTGTGGCCGCTGGAACATCTGGATTCTATGAGACAAGGATTCTGGAAGATCAGGAGAGGGATCAGGATCAAGAGCAGAAGCTGGATGTGATTCTGAAAATTTTGGATTTCGAATCTGGAGAATCAAGAGGTTCAGGTAAGTCAGCTTGATCTCGAGCTTGAGCTTGATCTTAAGATCAAGCCCAGCTCAAGCTCCAGCTCCAACTTCAATTTCAGATTTTCAAATCCAAGACTTTGCTGTCAACTTCTATCCACATCAAAAATTAATATTTTGGATCGAAAAAAACCACCTGGGGACCATCAAAAGCGTACAATACCCCGGAGCTCCTCAAATCCACGAGACTTCCGCTAAATCCACTTCCCTTTGCGATAAATTCCACTCCTTGGCCCTGGATCCAATTGGAAATCAATTATTTGTGACTTGCTATCGAGATCAAATTGGATATTTGATTTTGTATCGCATCAATTGGGCGAGTTATGCCAAGTTGAAATTTGTGGCGATTTTGGTGAGCGGCGGAGCTTTTGAAACTGTCACTGGCATGCCACTTCAACCTATGGATCTTGTTGTGATGCCCAAGTTTGGGTAAGTCAAGGGAAAACTGAGAAATTTCTGGAGAAGCTGGAGATTAAGAACCTTAATCTGAGCAATGCTAAATCTTTAAATTTGATCTTAACCTGAGCAATTCAGCTTTAATCTGGCAAATTTTAAGCCTACTTTTAATGTGAGGAATACTAATTTTGGTTTGAGTTAAGCTAAGTCTGGGTTTGTTAGAATTAGAGCCCGAATTAGAAACATAACCTGAGCAATGATAAAAATTTCGGAAGTCTGGAGAATCTGGATATTTAGATCCCATAAAAATTGATCTAAGCTGAGCAATACTAGATTTTTTAAAATCTAATCTGAGCAATACTAGAGGTTTAAAAAATCGGTTTGAGTTAAGTTAAATCTAACATAAGTTAAGTTTACTCCAACTTAAATTTAGCTAACTCTAACTTAGGTTGAGCTAACTTTAACTTAAGTTAAGCTAACTCTGACTTAAGTTAAGCTAATTCTAACCGTATTTTTCTGAATTTCTAGAAAAATTCATTAGGAATTTCACATTTTCTAAAAAAATGATCCCAAAAAATCTGAAAATCTTTCCAGCCTCCTCTTCTACGTCGACGGAAATTCACACATCATCAAATGCACATACGACTGTAAAAAATGCTCAATCTGGTCCAATATTTATTCAGAAACTAAAATTCAAGCTCACCAGAACAATATTTTTGTTACAGTAAGTTTATCTGAAAAAAATTAGATTTCGAAAAAAATCTTTTTCAGAACTCTTCTGGAACTTGGGCCAGAAACTTTGAAACTGGAAAAATTGAGAATTTTTGGAATTTCGAAGGAATTTCGGATATTGCTCCGATAAATGAGCAAATAATTTTGGCGTCGGATGGAAATCGAACTTTTTTCCTGCCTGGAAATGAGACTGTTGAGAAACTTGAAAATGTTGGAGGATTTTTTAGACAAGGTTGGTTTTAAGCCTAAAATTCCAGAAAAACAAAAAAAATTGTTTCAGATAACTATGAGATTCCAAATTTGTGCCACAATTTGCAATGTAGTCATATTTGCACAGTTTCAAATGGAAAACCGAAATGTTTGTGTCCGATTGGAAAAGAATTGAGCTCGTTCAGGTTGGTTAGGGGGCTTTTAGGGCTTTAGCCGGCTTCAGAGGGCTTTTGAGGGCTTTAAGGGGCTTCAGAAATCTTTAAAAAGTTTCAGAAGTATTTAGAAAGCTTCTGGAAGCTTCAGAGGGCTCCAGAAGGCTTCAGAAGGCTTTAGAAGGCTGGAGAAGGTTTGAGAAGACTTGAAGCAACTGTGAGAAGCTTCTGTAGGCTCTAGGAGGCTTCAGAAGATTTCAAGAAAATTCTGAAACCTGTTGAAGCCTTCTAAAGACTTCTGGAGTTTTCTGAAGCCTTCTGAAGCCTGCTGAAGGCTCCTGAAATCTTCAGAAGCTCTGCGAAGCCTTCTAAAGACTTCTGAGGTCTTCAGAAGGCTTCCCAAAGATTCTCAACACTTCTTAAGGTTTCAGAAGCCTCCTGGAGTCCTTCTGAAGCCCTATAAAGCCTCCCCAAGCTTTCCAAAGCTTTCCAGAATTTCAGATTTCCAAAAAATCAATATTTTCAGTGACTCCCAATGTCTTCCCACAATAATCTGTGAACCCTGGCAATTCACATGCACCAATGGAAAACAATGCATTCACTCGGCAAAAAAATGCGACAAAATCAATGATTGCTCAGATCATAGTGATGAATCCTTTGATCTCTGCCCAAAAATCGACAATTCAATCGATAATTGGCCATGCGATGATTTATCGGGTTTTGTGAGCCGCAAAAATCTTTGCGATGGAATTTCGAATTGTCCTGATTCATCTGATGAACTACACTGTAGATGTGAAAGACCTCATGAATTTTTCGACTGCGCCGCGAGTTATCGAAATTTGAATGCGCAACTTTTGGCGCCAAATTTTAAATGTATCCATCGATCGAAGATTTGTGACTCGAAAAATGATTGTGGGAATTATGAAGATGAATTTGCCTGCGGCGAACATCAAAAGAAACCCGCCGAAATCAAATGGCTCTATGTGATTCTTGCCGCATTGCTCATATTTATCCTGATCCTCCTGGCTTTGGCTATTTGCGTCGCTGTCAAAGAAAACCAGAGCTCTAAAGCTAGAGCTCCAGAATTTTCGACACAGCAGACTACGGTGTTCCCGCAAGAGTTTTATTATGCGAAAATTGAACGACAACCGATGCCTTGTCAAATTTCGAGAAGTGATCGGATTCGGAGACGACAAAGTTTTGCTATGGTTAGTTTGGGAAACCCTCTAAAGCCTTTTGAGATCTCCTGAATCTTTCCGGAGCCTCCTGAATCCTCCTGAAGCCTTTTGAAATTTTCTGAAGCCTCCGGGAGCTTTCTGAAGCCTTCTGAAGCTTTCTGAAGCCTTCCGAAGTCTTCTGATATATTCTGAAGCCTTGTGAAATTTTCTGAAGGTTCCTGAAGCTTTCTGAATTCTTCTTGAGTCTTGGTAAGCCTCTTGTGGCCTTCTGAAATATTCTGAATCCTTGGAATGTCTTCCAAAGCCTTCTGAAGCCTCCGGAAGCTTTGCGAAGTCTTCTGAAATTTTCTGATGCTTCCTGAAATCTTCTGTAGCCTCCTGAAGCCTTGGAAAACCTTGTGAGGTTTTCTGAAGTTTTCTGAAGCTTTCTGAATTCTTCTGAAGCTTTCTGAAGCCTTGGGAAACCCTCTAAAGCCCCCTGAAGCCCAGAACCAATTCCCAAACTTTTCCAGAGCGAAATGAGTGATCCACCTCGATCTTCAACACCTTTTCAAGAAGACTTCAAACGACCACCTTCAATTTCATTAACACCAATCTTTAAGGATATTTAATTATTGATTTTTTTTTGTGAATATTTTTTTATCTTACTATAATTATTGATTTTTTGTCGGGTATTTTTGTGAATATGTACAAAATGAAAATTAAATTTAAAATTGAACAGTTCTATTTTCCAGTTGTTTTCAAGCAGGTTTTGAATATTTTGTTCATTTATTTTTGAAGGCTTTTCAATGTGATTTTCAGGGTTTTTCATCATTTTCATCGATTGTCATGGAATTCCAGTCGTCTGATAAACAGAAGCGGGAGATGAAGACAATAATCGAAATATTCATCGAAAACGGATGGTCCATCAATCAAGTTATCAGTTATTTCTCTTCATTTGTTGAGGAATCGATTGTTAATGCTCTGATGGTTGAAAAATACGCGGATATCATTGTGGATTTATATGATAATAAAAACGTAGAATCGCACGACATGGGTCTCTATATCCTCATCAACATCATTGAAAATGTTCATCGAATTGTGGCGACGAATAAGGATGAAAATCCACAAAAATACAAGAACTCGACAATTTTCCTATTGTTTGTGGAAACAATTGTGCAAATTTGTGATGAGCGATCCGAGTAACTGAATTTTGAACAGCATTTATTGATTCATTTTGTCCATATATTGTGTGATACATGAAGATTTTTTTATTTTATACTGCGTTCGAGTTTTTTCTTCCTCATATTGTTTTTGAACAATTTTTGAATATCATCTTTATTTATTTTTTGGGGTTTTTTTTAATCTGATTCTTTCAGTTTTACATGTGCGACTACAAGTTTTCCAAAATCATCAAGAATTCAGCAAACTTCTGGAGGTTAGTTTTTTTTTCAGGTTTTTTCAGTTTTTTTTTCATTTTTTTTTCATTTTTTTTTTCTTTAATAAAGCTTCAACAAGGTTAGGAAGAATTTTAGAAGACTTCGGTAGACTTCAGAAGGCTTCAGAAGGCTTAAAAAAAAAATTTTTTTCGAAAAAAAATTTTTCAAAAAAAAATCATAAGGGTCCCCCCTTATCTTCGAAATAAAAATTTTCGATTTTCAGAAAAATGACTATCACCACGTTGTTCAGCACCCTCAAAAACCCCAAAAACAAATTTTCAGCAAAAACTATGCAGTAGTTTCAATTTTCCAAAAATCCACGTGGCAAAAGTACGTGAAAAACACGTTTTCACGTGAAATGAATATGCTCACGTGATTCGCCATACCCGATAACCTATGAGTCCATATATTTATTATAACTCAACTCCACTTTTAAAAATGTCGAAAAAAATATTTTCAATTTTAAAGGGGCATCGATTTATCAAGCAGGTCTCGTTATGCGCAACGAATTGTCAGCATTTCCACGCAAAAATTTTTTTTTCCTAAATTTTTTCTTTTTTTTTCTTTTTTTTACCCATTCTATTTCGGCTTAAACTTAACCTTTTTTCACTCAAAAATATACCATTTTGTAGCTCTCTTCGAGATCTTTAAGCTATCCTAACTTTCAGCTAACCTAAGTTCCTCTAAGTTGCTCAAAAATGAGCACAAAGCCATACCCTCAAAAAATTCCTATTTTTGGCCTAAAACCGTGTTTTTTTCGTTCTAAAATTATCGTTCGAGTTCGGAAAACTTCTGGGCTTTTAGTTTATGCCTAATCCGGTGGAATTCAGAGGAAATTAGAGTAACTTGAAGTTACAGTAACTCTGAAAGCTCAAAAAACATTGTGAAATTATGTATTTTTTAAGTTTTTTTTTTTAATTTTTCCTTTTCATCTTAAATTTATCATTTTTTCACTCAAAAATATACCATTTTGTAGCTCTCTTCGAGATCTTTAAGCTATCCTAACTTTCAGCTAACCTAAGTTCCTCTAAGTTGCTCAAAAATGAGCACAAAGCCATACCCTCAAAAAATTCCTATTTTTGGCGTGTTTTTTTCGTTCTAAAATTATCTTTCGAGTTCGGAAAACTTCAGGGCTTTTAGTTTATGCCTAATCCGGTGGAATTCAGAGGAAATTAGAGTAACTTGAAGTTACAATAACTCTAGAAGCTCAAAAAACATTGTGAAATTATGTATTTTTGAAGTTTTTTTTTAAATTTTTCCTTTTCATCTAAAATTTATCCGTTTTTCTATCACAAATATACCATTTTGTAGCTTTTTTGAAGCTCTTCAAGCTACTGTGACTTTGAGTTAACCTAAGTTCATCTCACTTGCTCAAAATTGAGCCCAAAGTAATATTGATATATTTTCGAATAACCGTTTTTTTTAATTGATTTTCGTCTTGAATTTTATAAAAGTCATCTTAATTTTCCAGCCGAAATTCACTTGGTTGCTCTCAGTTCTCAAAATGGAAGCTCCTTCAGCCACTTCTCAAATCAAACGAACTTTCGCTCGATTTTTCACACAAAACTTGAAAGCTGGAAAAACATTCAGAGAGATTTGCCTTGGACAAATGAAAGGGGTACAGAAGGCGGTTGGAAATTATTTTATTGAAAGAGGACATCTCGAAAGACTGGTATATCTGTTTGAAAACAACCGCAGTTGGGATGCACAAAGCTCGATTCGCCGCCAGGAATATTTGATTGATCTCAACAAATTTCTTGCAAGATTTCGACCACAATTCTACTCGCGATTTCCCGACCGTTCCCATTCAATTTTTGTGGCGACGATGAGACTGTTCGATATGGTCGAAACCGTTGTCTTTTCTATGGATGTCCGATTCGCGGGGAATTTGATTCAACAGTTAGAGAAGCTGGAAAAATCCGTAAGTTTTTTTGGGTTTTGATAGGGTTTGGATAACTTAGGAAGGATGGGGAGAATCAGGGAAAGTTAAGGAGACTTTAGAAAATTTACAGAGGCTATAGAAAGCTTTAGAAAACTTCAGAAGATTTTTTGAGGCTTCTGGAGACTTCAGGAAACTTTTGAAAGTTTTAAAAAATTTTTAGTGGCTTCTGGAGTCTTCAGGAAACTTTTGAAAGTTTTAAAAAATTTTTAGAGGCTTCTGGAGTCTTCAGGAAACTTTTGAAAGTTAAAAAAAAATTTTAGAGGCTTCTGGAGTCTTCAGGAAACTTTTGAAAGTTTTAAAAATTTTTAGAGACTTCTGGAGTCTTCAGGAAACTTTTGAAAGTTAAAAAAAATTTTAGAGGCTTCTGGAGTCTTCAGGAAACTTTTGAAAGTTTTAAAAAATTTTTAGTGGCTTCTGGAGTCTTCAGGAAACTTTTGAAAGTTTTAAAAAATTTTTAGAGGCTTCTGGAGGCTTCAGGAAACTTTTGAAAGTTTTAAAAAAATTTTAGAGGCTTCTGGAGTCTTCAGGAAACTTTTTAAAGTTTTAAAAAAAATTTTAGAGGCTTCTGGAGTCTTCAGGAAACTTTTGAAAGTTTTAAAAAAATTTTAGTGGCTTCTGGAGTCTTCAGGAAACTTTTGAAAGTTAAAAAAAAATTTTAGAGGCTTCTGGAGTCTTCAGGAAACTTTTGAAAGTTTTAAAAAATTTTTAGAGACTTCTGGAGTCTTCAGGAAACTTTTGAAAGTTAAAAAAAAATTTTAGAGGCTTCTGGAGTCTTCAGGAAACTTTTGAAAGTTTTAAAAAATTTTTAGTGGCTTCTGGAGTCTTCAGGAAACTTTTGAAAGTTTTAAAAAATTTTTAGAGGCTTCTGGAGGCTTCAGGAAACTTTTGAAAGTTTTAAAAAAATTTTAGAGGCTTCTGGAGTCTTCAGGAAACTTTTTAAAGTTTTAAAAAAAATTTTAGAGGCTTCTGGAGTCTTCAGGAAACTTTTGAAAGTTTTAAAAAATTTTAGTGGCTTCTGGAGTCTTCAGGAAACTTTTGAAATCTTAAAAAAAATTTAGTGGCTTCTGGAGTCTTCAGGAAACTTTAGTGAGCTTCAGAAAGATTACTTAAGCTCTAGAATGCTTCACGAAGATTTGGGAGGCTTCTAGTGGCATTAGGAGAATTTGGATGGCTTTAGAGAGTTTTAAAAGGTTTCAAAAGACTTAGAAAACTTCAGAAACTTTATGAGGCTTGTGGACACCCTAGAAAAATCAGAATTTTGTTTAAAGTTGATTTTTTTTCAGAGCAAGAGGGTCGCTTCGCAACTCGGTGGTGATCATCCGTTAAAATTCAAGCGATTGTCGGTGAAAATGGATGGAGCTGGAACTTCGGGAGTCAATGTCGCCATCAAGAAGACGAAAAAGTGATTCAGTTTTCACTCGCCGCGATTTTCTTCTTCTTCACCTTTGTCTCCAGTTTTGTTCGCATTTTCATTTTATAAGGGTTGAGATCACTCCCCTGTATTGTTCCCATGATTTTTTCTCGCGTTTTACTGTATTTTTTAGATTCTGGCAGAATCTGAAGTTTTCGGGAGTTTCTCCCATTTTTTTCTGTCATTTTTTGACTTTTATTTTGTTTATCGTGTTAAATTTGGAAAGTGAATTTGTTGTTGTTCTTTGATTTTTTGTATTTTTTCTCATATTGAAATCAGTTTTTTTTTCTGATTTATTATACCTACATATTTTCCGGGAGAGTTAGAGAAAGTCTGGAAAAATCCTGGAAGGTCTAGAGTCAAAGAGGAAAATCTAGACATACATCTGAAGTTCAGTAACGTCAAGATCAAAAAAATGCATCTAATTCTGGTTTGAAAATTATGTTTGTAAATTTAAAGCTGAAAAAATAAGCGTTTTGTTGAAAATCCAACTTCAGGAGGCTTCGGGGAGATTCAGAAGCCTTCAGAAGGTTTCAAGATGTTTCAGAGAACTCTTGAAAGCTTCAGAAGCCTCCAGGGCATTTTTTAAACCCGAAAAACATTTTTTCAGAAAAAAATATGCAGTAGTTTTAATTTTTTAAAAATCCACGTACGTGAAAAACACGTTTTCACGTAAAATGAATATGCTCACGTGATTAGCGATACTCGAAAACCTATGAGTCCATGTATTTATTATAACTCAACTCCACTTTGAAAAATGTCGAAAAAATATTTTCAATTTGACATAAACAACACTCCGCATGCCCGTTGTTTATCGTAAATACACATCCCCCTTTTTTGTTTTTGTTTCTTGTCATTGTTTCTTTTCTTCTTTTTAGACAAGGTTGGTTGGATTTCCAGAAAAACAAAAAAAAACATGATTTCAGATAACTATGAGATTCCGAATTCGTGCCACAATTTGCCATGCAGTCATATTTGCACAGTTTCAAATGGAAAAGCAAAATGTTTGTGTCCGATTGGAAAAGAATTGAGCTCGTTTAGGTTGGTTAGGGGCCTATGGGGCTTTAGGGGGCTTTAGGGGGCTTCAGAAGTCTTTAAAAAGCTTTTGGAGACTTCAGAGGGCTCCAGAAAGCTCTAGGATGCTTCAGAATATTTCAAATGGATTCTGAATCCTTAATAATCCTTGTGAAGTTTTCTGAAACCTGCTGAAACCTTCCAAAGCCTTATGAAGCCATCTGAAGTTTTCCCAAGCTTTCCAGAATTCCAGAAGTCCAAAAAATCAATATTTTCAGTGACTCTCAATGTCTTCCCACAATAATCTGTGAACCCTGGCAATTCACATGCACCAATGGAAAACAATGTATCCACTCGGCGAAAAAATGCGACAAAATCAATGATTGCTCAGATCATAGTGATGAATCCTTCGATCTCTGCCCAAAAATCGAAAATTCAATCGATAATTGGCCATGCGATGATTTATCTGGTTTTGTGAGCCGCAAACATCTTTGCGATGGAATTTCGAATTGTCCAGATTCATCAGATGAACTACACTGTAGATGTGAAAGACCTCATGAATTTTTCGACTGCGCCGCAAGTTATCGAAATTTGAATGCGCAACTTTTGGCGCCAAATTTTAAATGTATCCATCGATCGAAGATTTGTGACTCGAAAAATGACTGCGGGAACTATGAAGATGAATTTGGCTGCGGCGAACATCAAAAGAAACCCGCAGAAATCAAATGGCTCTATGTGATTCTTGCCGCATTGCTCATATTTATCCTGATCCTCCTGGCTTTGGCTTATTTGCGTCGCTGTCAAAGAAAATCAAAGCTCTAAAGCTAGAGCTCCGGAATTTTCAACACAACAGACGACGGTTTTTCCGCAAGAGTTTTATTATGCGAAAATTGAACGACAACCGATGCCTTGTCAAATTTCGAGAAGTGATCGGATTCGGAGACGACAAAGTTTTGCTATGGTTAGTTTGGGAAGCCTTGGAAAGCCTTCGGAAGCCCTCTAAAGCCTTCTGAAGCTTTCTGAAGCTTCCTGAAGCCTCCTGAAGTCTTTTGAAATTTTATGAAGCCTCCGGGAGCTTTCTGAAGCCTTCCGAAGTCTTCTGATATATTCTGAAGCCTTCCGAAGTCTTCTGATATATTCTGAAGTCTTTTGAAATCTTGCAAAGCCCACTGAAGCCTCGTGAAGCCTTCTGAAGCCTCCGGAAGCCTTCTGAAATTTTCTGAAGGCTTCTGATGCTTCCTAAAATCTTCTGTAGCCTTCTGAAGCCTCCTGAAGCCTTCTGAAGCCTTTTGAAGCCCTCTGAAGCCTCTTGAAATCTTCTAAAGGCTCTAGAAGCTTTCTGAAGCCTTGGAAAGCCCTCTAAAGCCCCCTGAAGCCCAGAACCAATTTCCAAATTTTTTCAGAGCGAAATGAGTGATCCACCTCGATCTTCAACACCTTTCCAAGAAGACTTCAAACGACCACCTTCAATTTCTTTAACACCAATCTTTAAGGATATTTGATTATTGATTTTTTTTTTTGTGAATATTCTTTTATCTCACTATAATTATTGATTTTTTGTCGGGTATTTTTGTGAATATTTACAAAATGAAAATTAAATTTAAAATTGAACAATTATATTTCCCAGTTGTTTTCAGGCATGTTTTGAATATTTTATTTATTTATTTTTGAAGGCTTTTCAATGTGATTTTCAGGTTTTTCCTCATTTTCATCGATTGTCATGGAATTCCAGTCGTCTGATAAGAAGAAGAGAGAAATGACAGAAATCATCAAATGTTTTATAACACACGGATGGTCCATCAATGATGTTATCACTTATTTCTCATCATTTGTTGACGACTCGATTTTTAATGCTCTGATGGTTGAGAAATTCGATGATATTATTGTGGATTTGTACAAAAACAAAAACGTAGAATCGCACGACATGGGTCTCTATATCCTTATCAACATAATAGAAAATGTGTTTCGAATTGTGGCGACGAATAAGGATGAAAATCCTCAAAAATACAAGAACGCAACAATTTTCTTGTTGTTTGTGGAAACTATTGTGCAAATTTGTGATGAGCGATCCGACTGAATTTTGAACAGCATTTATTGATTGATTTTATCCATATATTGTGTGATACATGAAGATTTATATACTTTACACTGCGTTCGAATTTTTCTTCCTCATATTGTTTTTGAACAATTTTTGAATATCATCTTTATTTATTTTTTGGGGGTTTTTTAAATCTGATTCTTTCAGTTTTACATGTGCAACTACAAGTTTTCCAAAATCATCAAGAATTCAGCAAACTTCTGGAGGTTGGTTTTTTGCAGGGGTTTCAAGGGGTTTTGAACACTTTAGAAGGTTATTTTAAAGTTTAGGAGACTTTAGAAAGCTTTAGGAGTTTCTAGAAGGCTTAATAAAGCTTCAACAAGGTTAGGAAGAATTTAGAAGACTTCGGTAGGCTTAAGAACAAAATTTTCCAAAAAAAAAATTTTCAAAAAAAAAATCATAAGGGTCCCCCCTTATCTCCAAAATAAAAATTTTCGATTTTCAGAAAAATGACTATCACCACGTTGTCCAGGACCTTCGAAAACCCCAAAAACAAATTTTCAGCAAAAAACATGCAGTAGTTTCAATTTTCCAAAAATCCACGTGGCAAAAGTACGTGAAAAACACGTTTTCACGTGAAATGAATATGCTCACGTGATTCGCCATACCCGATAACCTATGAGTCCATATATTTATTATAACTCAACTCCACTTTGAAAAATGTCGAAAAAAATATTTTCAATTTTAAAGGGACATCGATTTATCAAGCAGGTCTCGTTATGCGCAACGAATTGTCAGCATTTCCACGCAAAAATTTTTTTTCCTAAATTTTTTCTTTTTTTTTTCTTTTTTTTACCCTTTCTATTTCATCTTAAACTTAACCTTTTTTCACTCAAAAATATACCATTTTGTAGCTCTCTTCGAGATCTTTAAGCTATCCTAACTTTCAGCTAACCTAAGTTGCTCTAAGTTGCTCAAAAATGAGCACAAAGTCATACCCTCGAAAAATCCTATTTTTGGCCTAAAACTGTGTTTTTTTCGTTATAAAATTATCGTTCGAGTTCGGAAAACTTCTGGGCTTTTAGTTTACGCTAAATCCTGTGGAATTGGAACGAAATTAGGGTAAATTGAAGTTACAATAACTCTGGTAGCTCATAAAAAATTGTAAAATTATGCAATTTGGGAGTTTTTTTTTCACTTTTTCCTTTTCATCTTAAATTTATCATTTTTTCACTCAGAAATATATCAATTTGTAGCTCTTCTCGAGATCTTTAAGCTATCCTAACTTTCAGCTAACCTAAGTTCCTCTAATTTGCTCAAAATTGAGCTCAAAGTCATACCCTCAAAAAATCCTATTTTTGGCCTAAAACCGTGTTTTTTTCGTTATAAAATTATCGTTCGAGTTCGGAAAACTTCTGGGCTTTTAGTTTATGCCTAATCCGGTGGAATTCAGAGGAAATTAGAGTAACTTGAAGTTACAGTAACTCTGAGAGCTCAAAAAACATTGTGAAATTATGTATTTTTGAATTTTTTTTTACTTTTTCCTTTTCATCTTAAATTCATCCGTTTTTCTATCACAAATATACCATTTTGTAGCTCTTTTGAAGCTCTTCAGGATACTGTGACTTTGAGTTAACCTAAGTTCATCTCACTTGCTCAAAATTGAGCCCAAAGTAATATTGATATATTTTCGAATAATCGTTTTTTTAATTGATTTTCGTTTTGAATTTTATAATAGTCATCTTAATTTTCCAGCCGAAATTCACTTGGTTGCTCTCAGTTCTCATAATGGAAGCTCCTTCAGCCACTTCTCAAATCAAACGAACTTTCGCTCGATTTTTCACACAACACTTGAAGGCTGGAAAAACATTCAGAGAGATTTGCCTTGGACAAATGAAGGGGGTACAGAAGGCGGTTGGAAATTATTTCATTGAAAGAGGTCATCTTGAAAGACTGGTATATCTGTTTGAAAACAACCGCAGTTGGGATGCACAAAGCTCGATTCGCCGCCAGGAATATTTGATTGAACTCAACAAATTTCTTGCCACATTTCGACCACAATTCTTTTCGAGATTTCCCGATCATTCACATCCAATTTTTGTGGCGACGATGAGACTGTTCGATATGGTCGAAACCGTTGTCTTTTCTATGGATGTCCGATTTGCGGGAAATTTGATTCAACAATTGGAGAAGCTGGAAAAATCCGTAAGTTTTTTTGGGTTTTGATAGGGAGGGCTTTTAGAATAACTTAGGAAGGATGGGGAGAATCAGGGAAAGTTAAGGAGACTTTAGAAAGTTTATAGAGGCTATAGAAAGCTTTAAAAAGCTTCAGAAGATTTTGGAGTCTCCTGAAGTTCTTTAGAGATTTTTTTTTAATTTATGGGGCTTCAAAAGGCTTCAGGAAACTTTTGAAAGTTTTAAATAATTTTTAGTGGCTTCTGGAGTCTTCAGGAAACTTTTGAAAGATTTAAAAATTTTTCAGTGGCTTCTGGAGTCTTCAGGAAACTTTTGAAAGTTTTAAAAAATTTTTAGTGGCTTCTGGAGGCTTCAGGAAACTATTGAAAGTTTTAAAAAAAATTTTAAGAGGCTTCTGGAGTCTTTCAGGAAACTTTTGAAAGTTTTAAAAATTTTATAGGCTTCTGGAGTCTTCAGGAAACTTTGAAAGTTTTAAAAAATTCTTATAGGCTTGGAGTCTTCAGAAAACTTTTTGAAAGTTTTAAAAATTCTTAGTGGCTTCTGGAGGCTTCAGAAAACTTTTGAAAGTTTTAAAAATTTTTATAGGCTTCTGGAGTCTTCCCAGGAAACTTTTGAAAGTTTTAAAAAAATTTTAAGAGGCTTCTGGAGTCTTCAGGAAACTTTTGAAAGTTTTAAAAAATTTTTATAGGCTTCTGGAGTCTTCAGGAAACTTTTGAAAGTTTTAAAAAATTTTTATAGGCTTCTGGAGTCTTCAGAAAACTTTTGAAAGTTTTAAAAAAATTTTAGTGGCTTCTGGAGGCTTCAGAAAACTTTTGAAAGTTTTAAAAAATTTTTATAGGCTTCTGGAGTCTTCAGGAAACTTTTGAAAGTTTTAAAAAATTTTTATAGGCTTCTGGAGTCTTCAGGAAACTTTTGAAAGTTTTAAAAAAATTTTAGTGGCTTCTGGAGTCTTCAGAAAACTTTTGAAAGTTTTAAAAAATTTTTGAAGGCTTCTGGAGTCTTCAGGAAACTTTTGAAATCTTTAAAAAAAATTTTAGTGGCTTTTGGAGTCTTCAGGAAAATTTTGAAAGTTTTAAAAAAAATTTTAGAGGCTTCTGGAGTCTTCAGGAAACTTTTGAAATCTTTAAAAAAAATTTTTAGTGGCTTCTGGAGACTTCAGAAAACTTTTGAAAGTTTTAAACATTTTTCAGTGGCTTCTGGAGTCTTCAGGAAACTTTTGAAAGTTTTTAAAAAATTTTAGTGGCTTCTGGAGACTTCAGGAAACTTTTGAAAGTTTTTAAAAATTTTAGTGGCTTCTGGAGACTTCAGGAAACTTTTGAAAGTTTTTAAAAAATTTTAGTGGCTTCTGGAGACTTCAGGAAACTTTTGAAAGTTTTTAAAAATTTTTAGTGGCTTCTGGAGTCTTCAGAAAACTTTTGAAAGTTTTTAAAAATTTTTAGAGGCTTCTGGAGTCTTCAGGAAACTTTTGAATGTTTTAATAAATTTTTTAGAGGCTTCTGGAGTCTTCAGGAAACTTTTGAAAGTTTTAAAAAATTTTTAGTGGCTTCTGGAAGCTTCAGGAAACTTTTGAAAGTTTTAAAAAATTTTTAGAGGCTTCTGGAGTCTTCAGGAAACTTTTGAAAGTTTTTAAAAAATTTTAGTGGCTTCTGGAGACTTCAGGAAACTTTTTGAAAGTTTTTAAAAATTTTTAGTGGCTTCTGGAGTCTTCAGAAAACTTTTGAAAGTTTTTAAAAATTTTTAGAGGCTTCTGGAGTCTTCAGGAAACTTTTGAATGTTTTAATAAATTTTTTAGAGGCTTCTGGAGTCTTCAGGAAACTTTTGAAAGTTTTAAAAAAAATTTTTAGTGGCTTCTGGAAGCTTCAGGAAACTTTTGAAAGTTTTAAAAAATTTTTAGAGGCTTCTGGAGTCTTCAGGAAACTTTTGAAAGTTTTAAAAAATTTTAGTGGCTTCTGGAAGCTTCAGGAAACTTTTGAAAGTTTTAAAAAATTTTTAGAGGCTTCTGGAGTCTTCAGGAAACTTTTGAAAGTTTAAAAAAAAATTTTAGAGTCTTCTGGAGACTTCAGGAAACTTTTGAAAGTTTTAAAAAAATTTTAGTGGCTTCTGGAGTCTTCAGAAAACTTTTGAAAGTTTTAAAAAATTTTTATAGGCTTCTGGAGTCTTCAGGAAACTTTTGAAAGTTTTAAAAAATTTTTATAGGCTTCTGGAGTCTTCAGAAAACTTTTGAAAGTTTTAAAAAAATTTTAGTGGCTTCTGGAGGCTTCAGAAAACTTTTGAAAGTTTTAAAAAATTTTTATAGGCTTCTGGAGTCTTCAGGAAACTTTTTGAAAGTTTTAAAAAATTTTTATAGGCTTCTGGAGTCTTCAGGAAACTTTTGAAAGTTTTAAAAAAATTTTAGTGGCTTCTGGAGTCTTCAGAAAACTTTTGAAAGTTTTAAAAAATTTTTGAAGGCTTCTGGAGTCTTCAGGAAACTTTTGAAATCTTTAAAAAAATTTTAGTGGCTTTTGGAGTCTTCAGGAAAATTTTGAAAGTTTTAAAAAAATTTTAGAGGCTTTTGGAGTCTTCAGGAAACTTTTGAAATCTTTAAAAAAAATTTTTAGTGGCTTCTGGAGACTTCAGAAAACTTTTGAAAGTTTTAAACATTTTTCAGTGGCTTCTGGAGTCTTCAGGAAACTTTTGAAAGTTTTTAAAAAATTTTAGTGGCTTCTGGAGACTTCAGGAAACTTTTGAAAGTTTTTAAAAATTTTAGTGGCTTCTGGAGACTTCAGGAAACTTTTGAAAGTTTTTAAAAAATTTTAGTGGCTTCTGGAGACTTCAGGAAACTTTTGAAAGTTTTTAAAAATTTTTAGTGGCTTCTGGAGTCTTCAGGAAACTTTTGAAAGTTTAAAAAAATTTTAGAGGCTTCTGGAGTCTTCAGGAAACTTTTGAAAACTTTAAAAAATTTTTAGAGGCTTCTGGAGTCTTCAGGAAACTTTTGAAAGTTTTAAAAAATTTTTAGTGGCTTCTGGAGTCTTCAGGAAACTTTAGTGGGCTTCAGAAAGATTACCTAGGCTTTAGAGTGCATCACGGAGCTTTGGGAGGCTTCTGGTGGCATTAGGAGAATTCGGATGGCTTTAGAGAGTTTTAAAAGGTTTCAAAAGACTTAGAAAACTTCAGAAACTTTATGAGGCTTGTGGACACCCTAGAAAAATCAGAATTTTGTTTAAAGTTGGGTTTTTTTTTCAGAGCAAGAGGGTCGCTTCGCAACTCGGTGGTGATCATCCGTTAAAATTCAAGCGATTGTCGGTGAAAATGGATGGAGCTGGAACTTCGGGAGTCAATGTCGCCATCAAGAAGACGAAAAAGTGATTCAGTTTTCACTCGCCGCGATTTTCTTCTTCTTCACCTTGGTCTCCAGTTTTGTTCGCATTTTCATTTTATAAGGGTTGAGATCACTCCCCTGTATTTTTCTCATTATATTTTCTCGCGTTTTACTGTATTCTTAGATTCTAGTAGAATCTCAAGTTTTCGGGAGTTTCTCCCATTTTTTTCTGTCATTTTTTGACTCTTTATCGTGTTAAATTTGGAAAGTGAATTTGTTGTTGTTCTTTAATTTTTTGTACTTTTTTCTCATATTGAAATCAGTTTTTTTCTGATTTATTATATCTGAATATTTTTTGGGAGAGTTAGAGAAAGTCTGGAATCCTGGAAGGTTTAGAGTCGAAAGAGGAAGATCTAGAACATCTGAAGTTCAGTAACGTCAAGATCAAAAAAATGCATCTAATTTTGGTTTGAAAATTATGTTTGTAAATTTAAAGCTGAAAAAATAAGCGTTTTGTTGAAAATCCAACTTTAGCGGGCTTCAGGGATATTCAGAAGCCTACAGGAGGTTTCAAGATGTTTCAGAGAACTCTTGAAAGCTTCAGAAGCCTCCAGGGCATTTTTTAAACCCGAAAAACAATTTTTCAGAAAAAAATATGCAGTAGTTTTAATTTTTTAAAAATCCACGTACGTGAAAAACACGTTTTCACGTAAAATGAATATGCTCACGTGATTCGCCATACCCGATAACCTATGAGTCCATATATTTATTATAACTCAACTCCACTTTGAAAAATGTCGAAAGAAATATTTTCAATTTGACATAAACAACACTCCGCATGCCCGTTGTTTATCGTAAATACACATCCCCCTTTTTTTGTTGTCTTCCAGTTTCTTTTCTTCTTTATCTTATTTTTCTCCTTTTTTAACACAGTATTTCCATTTTTCAGCTGTTCGTGTCTCATTCTTGGTTATCGATTTTTGAATAACTCACAATATTGATTGAGAATAGAGTAAGTTTAATTTTCAATCAATAAATAATTTATTGAATCTATTGTTTTTTTTGCAGATAGCCCTTGCGCAGCTCACTGAAACCTTGGAATTTTACAACGAGGTCATCAAAGTTCGCAGAACTCAGAGCAGATTTGCCTCAAGAAGTATGTTATCAGTGATCCAGTGAAGTTAGTTTATTTTTTTCAAATTGTTTTTTCTAACATTTTCAAGTAGTGAGGGTGTATTGATTGGCGCATTTTCTAAAGTTGCTGACGTATATTTTGTAGCTTCTGGATTCACTGATTCATTTTCTGTATATTCTAGATTCACTGACGCATTCTCTATAGTTTCTGAAGTTGCTGACGCATGTTCTGAAGCTTCTGATTCACTGACGCATTTTCTGTAGCTTCTGAAGTTGCTGACGTATTTTCTGAAGCTCCTGAAGTTGCTGACACATTCGTTGTAGCTTTTCTATTCACTGACGTATTTATTGTAGCTTTTAAAGTTATTGACGTATTTTTCGTAGCTTCTGAAGTTTTTGACGTATTTTTGGTAGCTTCTATATTCACTGGAGCCTTTTCTGTAGCTTCTAGATTCACTGACGCATTTTCTGTAGCTTCTAGATTTGCTGACGTATTTTTGGTAGCTTTTTTTTTTTGGTATTTTTCAAAATTTATTCCAATAAATCAAATCAATAAAGAAAAATATGTACGAATTGATATGTGAACAAAAAAATCAATAAAAAATCAATACTAGAATATAGTTTGAAAAAATTATACATTTTGGGGATTGACTAGACGAATTCAGCATAGTTTGGGGGGAGAACATTTTTTTTTTGGAATTTTTCGGAACTTTTTTTTTCATAATAGAATAGAATAGGATAAAATAGTATAGAATAAAAGTGAAAGTTGGCAGTATTATATTTGGAGCAAAAATATTTGTGCTCAAAAAAAAAGAGGAAAAGATTTTGCTGAATTTGTGACTTCAGCGTAAGACATTTAGCGAATCATATCATCTCAAAAACTGCAGATTATTGATTTTTTTAGTCATCCAAATCCGAGTCGAAATCTGGATCTCGGTATTCAGTAAAACGTGTTGGAACTGGACGATTTCTGAAAATATCGATTTTGTTTGAAAAATTCGTGGGTGGTCTCATGCTTTTTTGTTATCTTCGTGGGTGGTCTTAGTTTGATGTAGTTTCATAGGTTTAATAAAGAAGTAGATTTTTTCTTCGTGGGTGGTCTCATGCTCTAGAAGTATCCCATATGTATGTTTTCAAGAAACATGCTTTCAGTTTTTAATTTTGAATTTTTGAGAAGTGGATTTTTTAAATAATTTTCTTACGCTCTAATCTCGGCCAAATCATGTATCCGTCTAAAATCCGAAAAAAAATTTCTCAACTTTAAAAAAAATTTTGCAAACCTGTTAATAGATTCCAAACTAATGGGATTCGAGTCGCGAACGTGTTTTCCGATGCTCTCAAATCTTTGCTCCCAGAATTTTGGAGTTCTCAAAGCGGCACTCAAATATGATGTATTGTTGTTACGCCAATCAGCTTCGTTCTGCGAAAAAATCGGATTTTTCTGGGTGGTTTTTGAGGCTTCCGGAGCCTTCAAAAGCCTTCTGGGACCCTCCAAAGGCTTACTAGGCTTCCTAGGCTTTCAATGATCCCTTGTGCTCTCGGAGCAAAGAATAAAATGTTTATTTGATTGACAACAGTGTTCAGATTAACATGAGAGGGCTAACAGGTGTCTCGGAGCAAACTTTTGCTCAAAAATATTGATCGGAAATTTTTATATTATATAGAAAAAGATCCAAGAGATTCTAAAAGTTCAAAAATTTTTCTGGATTTTCAGAGAAGATTTTCTAGACTTTGAAAATCTCCCAAACTCACTCTAGTAAACATATGTCCCGAAAGTGGAGCGGCTCCTTTCGACGAGCTCTCACTGATCAGCTTATTCTCCCACTCCTGTGGTCTCCGTGGTGTATACTTGCCTTCTGGACGTTTGAAAAGATCGACAGAGTGTTGAAGATCGAAATCGAAATAGTCTGGATCATCGCGATTTGGACGAGAATAGTAGGGACGAGCTGTGGTGTAGAGCTGGAAACAAATCAATTGAATTATCGATTGATTTTCAGCTCTGAGTTCTTTTGTTGCTTCTAGATTCACTGACACATTTTTTGTAGCTTCTAGATTCACTCACGCATTTCTGGTAGCTTCTAGATTCACTGACACATTTTGTGTAGCTTCTAGATTTGCTGACGTATTTTTTGTAGCTTCTAGATTCACTGACACATTTTGTGTAGCTTCTAGATTTGCTGACGTATTTTTTGTAGCTTCTAGATTCACTGACACATTTTTTGTAGCTTCTAGATTCACTGACGCAAGTTTTATAGCTTCTAGATTTGCTAGCGCATTTTTTGTAGCTTCCAGATTTGCTGACACATTTTATACATAGCTTCTAGATTTGCTGACGCATTTTAGGTAGCTTCTAGACTAGCTGACCCATTTTCTGTAGCTTCTAGATTTGCTGACGCATTTTCTGTAGCTTCTAGATTTGCTGGCGCATTTTGAGTAGCTTCTAGATTCACTGACACATTTTCTCTAGCTTCTAAATTTGCTGACGCATTTTCTGAAGCTTCTAGATTCACTGACTTTTTTTTCCAGACTACACATTTTTTTTCTAGTCTGTTTTCAGAATTTTTATTTATTTTTTCTCTGATACCCATGTAAACTATAATTATAGCATGATTTCATAGAAAAATAACTCAATTTTTTGATATTTTTTTAAAGTTAAAAGTGCATAACATCATTTTATAGCCTCCAACTCCAAATGTTGACTAGAATTTTGAAATTTGAAAATCATATTTTTCTCATGAATCACCGTGACATTTTCAAAACCACCCCCACTCACCGAAAAATCATAGTCATCTTTTTCCGAATAATTGTCAGGTTCTGGAGCTTTTCGAAACTCTTTTCGAGTTTTGTAGGATTGTGGGAGTGGAGCAGTTCTTAGGAGCATCGATTCAACGTTGCTGGCTCTTTGCTCATAACGTGACTCGATTCCTTGAGAAATTCCGACCGCTGGAGCTGCGTAGGGTCCACTTCCGGCTGAAAATTGGATTTTGAGAAGCCTCCAAAGGGCCCAAGATTCCCCTGGAAGCCTTAAGTACCCTAAGAAGTAAAAACATTGCTCAGATTAGTCAAATGTAACAAAATAAAAGTTGTAAAAAACATGGTCCCTTCCTGTCTTACAGTTGAACATATTATTGATTGATGTCGACGAGGCGAGATGTGATCTATCAGCGAGAGACGGAGAGAAAAGACTGCTTCTTGATCTGGAAAATATGTAGAGATGAGATCAAGATTGGAAAGAGAGAGAGAGAGAGTTAGAGAAAAAGAGTGTGCCGCCAGAATTCTAGATTTTGAATCTGGAATTTCAGAATTTTTAAAGGTTTATTGAAAAAATTTTTTCAGAATCAAAAGAAATTCGCCAAATTCTAAAAAAAATAAAATTAGATAATTTTTTGAGCTACAGTAGGGCTGAAAAAATTGCACAAAAATTGAATGAATTTTGAGCTACAGTAGTCCCAAAATCCTCTACAGTAATTCTGAGAAAAAAAGCAAAACTCCAATGAATTTTGAGCTACAGTAGTCCCGAAAAATTTGCACAAAAATTGGATAAATTTCGAGCTACAGTACTCTCAAAATCCTCTACAGTAATTTTGTAATAATTCAAGAAAAAATCTAATAAATTTTGAGCTACAGTAGTCCAGAAAAATTGGTTCGAAATTTCTGATTTTTCAAAAAAAATTTTCTAGGGATCAGATTTCCAGTGAAGATTTTCAAAAAGAGCAGATGCTCAAAAATTCAAAAAATTTGATTAGAGACAACGTGAAATTAAGAGAGTCTAGAGAAAAACAACCAACCTAACACTGGGAACAAATCCAGTTTCAGAGCTCAATCTTTTGTAAGCGGGTTCATCATTAGAAAAAGACCCATGTCTAGCCGACACCAAATTCCCATAAAATTCATTTTCATCTTTTTTGGTCTCCACATTCTTCTTGGCTTTGTAATACGAGTCTTTGACATTTTCTTGCCATGATTTCCATGCTGGTTTTTTGTCATTCAATTCTTCGAGACGATCATCGAAATCGATTCGCTTGAAGCGTGGAGTTTGGATTCTGGCGACACTGGAAAATGGGATTTTTCTGGGGAAAAGTTCTGAGGATTTTTCAATCTGATTTTGAGATTTTTCAATTTCTAAATTCTTCTGGTTCAAATCAATTTATTGATTTTTTATGGCTCTTGAATCTGATATTCTCTGGTTCCTAAAATTTTTCGATTAAAGATTTTTCTAAAAATTTTTTATTGGAACTTAATTTTTTTTGAAAAACATCTAAAGCAAAATAAGTTTGCCTAACTCTAACACTTCGATTTTCAACTCGAAAATAATATAGTTTTAAATTTTCACAAATATTCCAAGAACCTGAATACATATAAATATTTTTTACTGAAAAATGTGTCCAAAAATTATCTTTTTTCATTTTTTTTAAAATTTGATTTGGTGAAAGAAATTCGGAATTTCACAACTCTCTATGCTCTCTAGGCTCTCTAGGCTCTCTCGGCTTTCTAGGCTCTCTAGGCTCTCTAGCTTCTCTAACCTCTCTAACCTCTCTAGCCTCTCTAGCCTCTCTAACCTCTCTACTCTCTCTAGCCTCTCTAGCCTCTCTAGCTTCTCTAGCCTCTCTAGCCTCTCGCTTCTTGAAACTTGCTCTTTTATCGGAGCACACTTGATGTATGTTTATATCGTGATCTTTTTCGTTTTTTTCCATATTTTTGCCTGCCTGCCTAGCTGTCACACTGTTTTATTTACCCCCTCACAATTTTTTTTTGCGACACAAGAAGTACTTGAAAGACATTTTTGTGTGTGTGTGTGTGTGTATTCCAAGAGTTTAGCTAACTCCCCTTGGAATCTTTTTTTTGATTAATTATGAATTATGAAAAAAATTAGAGATTGTTTTGAGAGACAAAAGTACACAAATTGAGTGGGTCCGCTGTCATTTTCACACATCAACAACAAAATATGAAAATTGCGAAAGTTCGCGGAATTTTTTTCGCGTCATGAAATTTATTTTTAGAAAATACATAATAATTCAGATTTGAAAAAAAGATCAGAGATCAAAGATCAAACTAGAAATGTCAATTTTTTAATTGGAGTGTTTACTTTTTGAACAGAAAAAGTAAAATTTAGTCAGAAAATCAAAAATCTTGAAATGTTTACTTTGAGAGCAAAAAATGACAGGTTATCGTAAGTCAGAAAGCGAAATTTGGAAGCTCAAAAATTTTGAAAAGCCTTCGGAAGCCTTGAGAAGACTCCAGAAGCCTTCGGAAGTCTGGGAAAGCTTTGAAGCCTTATGAAGCCTGATTTAGCCTGAAGTCTTCTGGAGCCTCCTGAAGTCTCCTGAAGCTTCCTGAAGTCTTCTGAACCCTGAAAAGCTTTTCGAAAGTCATCGCAAGCCTTCTAAAGCCTCTGGAAGCGCACTGAAGCCTTGAAAAGCATTCAGAAGCCTCCAGAAGCCCAGGAAAGCCTTTCTGAGAATTCAGAAGTCTGCAGAAGCCTCCAGAAGCCCCCAGAAGCCCAAGAAAGCCCCCAAGCCTAAAATGCTCCAAAATCATCCAGAAGAAAAACAACCCACGCATGAGAATCAAGCCCATAATTCGGACTAGCCGATCGATCCAACAAATCCGGGCTAACCGGCCGAACATTCGGACTAATCGATGACTTCATATTGAGCAAATCCAAACTCTCCTCAATCAAAAAACTCGACGGTTCCGACATTTTTTTCACCGCCGCCGCCACCGGCTCAATTTCAGATTCCATGGCTGGTTTTTCTTACCCTTGAAATATAGAAAAAAAAAATTTTTTTGAGTAAATTCAAAGAAAAAATTATATGATATGATATCATGACTACATATAATTAAAATCAAAAATTAATTATATATAATTAACGAAAAAAAAGCGAAGAAAAAAATTTGGAGAGTAAAAACTGTCGGTGAAGTTTTTGAGAGTCGAGAAAAAGTGTATTGTGTGTAAAGAGAAGCGCACAAAATCCGAGGAGGCGATATGTCTGCGTCTCTTCGCCATCCCATACTATCTCGCAGGTGAATCGCCGCAAAGACATGTGCTCTCCAGATTCTTATTGAACCAACCAAGCAAGAGAGAGAGATAGGGATTTTATTTTTTTTACAAAAAAAATTTCGGCTCACGGGCTCCTGAGAGCTCAAACTCAAACTCAAACTCACAAGTTTTTCTACTCCCTCCCACTCAGAAAAAAAAAACTTCTGTTTATCTTCAATTTTTGTTTGGTCACACATAGTTAACCTTTGGAGGGGGAAGGATAAAAAGATTTCGAAATGGAAAAATTTGGTTTTTGATTTTTAAAATTTCAAAAAGACTGGCAGGATTTTGAACTTCTTTAAAAGTTTTAGATAAAGCTGTCTGAAATTTAGATTAAAATTTTATTTTTATTTTTGAAAAGGCTAGAGTGCCTAGGGAGGCTAGAGAGCCTAGAGCGCCTAGAGAGCCTAGAGAGCCTAGAGAGCCTAGAGAGCCTAGAGAGCCTAGAGAATCAGACATTTATCTGGAATTTTAGAAGCTTCAAAGAATTTCAGAATTCTGTAAATTTTTCTGAAAATTTCCCTCTCTACATATTTTTTTCTCTGGTCAAAAATCAGGAAACATCTAATTCAGATCATGCCAAATCGAATTTCCGGAATCTGAAAATGTTTCATTTTTTCTCTCATCAGCATCACAGATCACAGTTTTATTTTATTTTTCGAAAAAACATGTGAAACCATATTTTGAAATTTGAAATTTTAAAAGAATCCTGAATTTGTTTTTTTTTGTTTTCAAATCATATTCCAGATCAAAACAGATATATTTTTTAATGAAAATGAAAAATATAAAGTCAAAAGTCGCTGGAATCTGGATTAAATTAATTATTTGTACACATTACTACGAAAAGAACAACAACAACAAAAAGAACCCGCAGAAAAAAATGTGTAAACAAGAAATTTTACATTTTTTTTGATGGGATGACCAGGAGAAGGGCTCAGAAGCTTCTGGAAGCCTGGGAAAGCCTGTTAGAGCCTTTCAAGCCTTTCGGAACCTTTTAGAGGCTGAAAAATATGAAAATTTGTCTGAAAATCAATTGGAAATCAAAAATTCCGAATTATTTTTTCTCAAAAAATTTCTTGGGCTTCTTAGGCTTCTTATGCTTGTCTTTAAATCTCCCTATATTTTTTCTAGTCCAAAAAAAATTATATCTAAAAAAAATATCTGACTCTGACATGTACAATTACGAAAAAAAAATGACGTAATTAGTCTAGAAAATTTTTTTTGAACTTGATGTCGGCTATTTTTATCAAAAATCAAAAATCATTTTGTCACTTTTTCATCACTTTTTCGTCATTTTAAAATCTGAATTTTGAACTTTTTTTCATGACGATTTTCATGATGAAAATTCATAAATAAATGTTTTGTTGATTCATCAATAAATATTTAGAAAAAAAACAGAGAGAAAAAACACCGAGACTAGCAAAAAAACAAATCGGGAAGACAAAAACCGTAATCTGGGAGAAACATTTTTGGGGGCTCGAAAAAATTGGCTAGAAATATGATTGGCATGTGGAATTGTTTTGGCACATTGTTCCTAACGGGCATCGACAAGTTGAGCTGAAAAACGAGTGGTAAATTTTGGGTTACTGTAGGGTTTTCTAGGCTCTCTAGCCTCTCTAGGCTCTCTGGCTGTCTAACCCTTACCCATCTCCACAATTCTCCCCAAATCCACATATTGATTTCTCGCGACAAATATATAAATCTTCACTGAGCTTCTCCGTATACATAAACTCGTCAGAACATTCACAAAATATTGAAGTTTGAATCAGCGACAACTTTGCCACAATACTTCCAGGCTCACAAATCTCCAGCTTGTCTCGACGATTACAAAACTGCAAGATTTTATTGATTGATTTTCTCCGAGACCAGAAAAATCAAAAAATCCTACCTGATAATCTAGTTTCTGGAACTTTAATCGAAAATCTGGCGATTTTGGACATGGCGAAAAATCTGGACAATAGCAAAATTCGAATTGAATATTGTTCATTTCATAAAAGCACGCTTGATTTAACTGACATTCTGGCATTTCGTATAAACCTTCACGTTTATCTTGGAATTTTAGCTGGAAATTTTTTTGATCTACTAGATTTTCATCTAAATTTTGATCTACATTTAAAATTTTATAGATGTTTTTCATCGAAAATGGAGCGATAAAATTTATATCTTCAGAAATTTCTACTTAAAAAATTATAGAATAATATGACTTAGCCTAACTCACCCTGACAAAAGCCTCTGAAATAAGTGTTAACAGAAAAAGGTAGAGAATTAATGGAATACTCATTACACACGAAATTTTTGAATGAAATATGAAAATGTGAAGCTATCTATGCTTTGAAAAGGGCGGAGCTTAGCGAGCCAAAAAAAAAGAAGAAGAAGAATTCTCGATGAATAATTGAGAAAAATGGAGGCGGAGCTGTGGGAAAAGAATTTCATATGAACTAAATGGGCGATGATTAATTTTTGAGGAGAAACAACAAAACATGCGATGATGAGAATATGGAGTTTGAGGTTGGAATTTCCAATTTGAATTTCAAATTTAAATAACGTCATACCACAGAGAGACTAGAGAGCCTTGAGAAGCCTTGAGAAGCCTTGGGAAGCCTTGAGAGGCCTTGAGAATCCTAGAGAAGCCTAGAGAAGCCTAGAGAAGCCTATAGAGCCTATAGAGAAGCCTCGAGAGGCCTTGAGAAGCCTAGAGAGCCTAGAGAAGCCTAGCGGGCCTATAGAGAAGCTTTGGGAAGGTTTGGAAAGCCTTGGGAAGCCTTCAGAAGCCTTCAGAAGCCTTGAGAAGTCTTGAGAAGCCTTGAGAGGCCTTGGGAAGATTTGGGAAGCCTTGAGAAGCCTTGAGAAGTTTTAGTTTTTTTTCAAAAAATATATTTTTTAAAATGTTGAGCAAATCGTCCAGATTTTTATAAAATTCCACTGAAACCATTTTCTAAATCGCTTCTAGAATTCCAGGCAAAATATTTCAGCCGATTCCGAAAATTCCTTCACGTCATAAAAACCCACTCATTCTCCCTCACAATTTCATTGTAAGAATTAAAGCTAAAAATTAAATTGTGCCATTTTCGAAAAACAACAGTTCCTCCTTTGTTCCTTTCCCAAAATGAGAGAAAAAATGCTTTCAGAAATCACATTTGTTGTTTTCATGAAAAAAATAGATAGAAAATTATATGTATCAGTGACAAAATCAATGTACTCTTCCTTACTACGTAACGTAGAAAAAAAAGAGCCCAAACAAGTTTTTTTCTGTTGAATTTTGATATTCTCAAATAATACTTTGTTGATTTGATATGGTTATTTTTAGATTCGAAAAAAAAAATTTATATTATTTTCAGGATTTGATAGAATATAGAATAAAACATGATGTCAAAAACAACATCGAAATCTTTTTTAAAAAATAATCTCAACTGTTCTCCGACCAAATATCGGAAGTGATGAGATTTTCGGAGATTTTTGGAAATAATTCCTGATTATGATAGGGAAAATGTGATTTTTTTTTGAATTTAGACATTGATACTGATCTTTTTCTCAGAGATCTTTGGGATATTAAGCATCCGAGGGCTTCTGGAGCCTTCTGGGGCCTTCTGGAGGCTTCTAGAGGCTTCTCTAGGCTTCTATAGGCTTCTCAAGGCCAAACTAGAGTCTATGAACAACAAAACTCAAAAAATCAAGTACAGTACCCCTTTCACAATGCGTGACACACAATAAAAATGATGCCACGAAAATTAATTTGTTTCAAAACCTTCAAAAAAAAATAAAAAATTCGTGACATTTTTTGAATTTTACTCTTTCTTTGTTTTTCCGCCTTTTTCTTTTTTTCTTGGGGTCCAAAAAAATACGTCAACCTTTTTTTCTTTCAAAAGAAGAAAACCTTTTCATTTTCACAAAAAACATAATAAATGATTCAAGTTTGACACTTATGATATATACATGTTGAAAAAAAAATTCCAAAAATAAATAAAAAATTAGACAAAAGTACACCAAAAAAATTGTGGGCGGAAAACTTTATTGATCAGGTAAAGCTAGGGTACGGTATTTGAGCAACCGACAAATTTCGAGCCGATGCTCCGTTTGGCATTTCATCTTCGTCTTCACCGTCTTTTCGAACGCGGCGCCATTTTGCGCGACGATTTTGGAACCATGTTTTAACCTGGAAAATTTTGAATTTTTTCTAGGCTCTCTGGGCTCTCTGGGCTCTTTAAAATTCCCTCTGCGTCTCTGACTTTTTTTTCTCAAAATATATCTAGTTTGACCAAAATTTGACTTCTCTGAACTGATGTTACATTATTTCTCTCTCTCGAAAAATGGCGTAAAACTATTTTGTCGCGCGCTCTAATTACAGCCACCTACGTAGACAAAATTCGAAGAAAAGAAACTCGACATTTTCGTTTGAAACAATGCGAAGAAAACACAAAAAACGTGTGAAAATCGGAGAAAAAAAGGGGAAATTTGTGTAGTTCTCTTGGACTATAATTAATCGTTGATCGAAGAGGACAGAAATAGGATTTTTTTTTGAATTGTTCAGATTTGGGTGACCAGGTTTTTTTTGGCTGAAAATTTACGAGGATCTAGAGAAGTTAGAGAAGCTAGAATTGTCAGAGACGCAGAGGAAATTAACAAAACGGAGAAGCATAAACAACATCTGCCAAATATCAGAAAACATGGCTAGAGAGCCTAGAGAGCCTAGAGAGCCTAGAGAGCCTAGAGAGGCTAGAGAGGCTAGAGAGGCTAGAGAGCCTAGAGAACCTGGAGACGCAGAGTCTTCTTCTTCCTCGCAATTATTTATTAGAGAAACTAGAGCAAGTAGAAAAAATAGTGTTAGAGACGCAGAGGATTCAAAGAAGCTGAAAAATGTTTCCCATGCTAAAAACTAGATTTTAAAAATATGCTCATAGGAAACTAGAGATTTAGAGAAGCAAAGTCAGTTTTCTCATGATGGAAAACAGTGTTTCAATATGTTAGAGACGCAGAGGAAGAATAAAAAAAAACTACGGTATTTTTCATCGCTTCTCCAATTTCCCATAACACATTGTTATACAATGCTTTGTTTACTCAAGCCCAGCCAATCGGAAGAATTTGAAATTCTTTTTCCCGCTATTTTTCGCCCCCTTCCCCAATTAATTACCTGTCTCTCTGTTAAGCTCAACGATTTTGCGAGTTTTTTGCGCTCCTGTGGACTCAGGTATTTGTGCGAATCGAATTTGTGCTCCAACGCGTCGGTTTGCTCATTGGTGAATCTAAAAATTGATTTGTTGAACTCTCGGCGCGGGTTCAAATGTACCTGATTTGTCCGCCTTTTCGTTTTTGCGGTGATTTACTCATGTATGGGTAGAGCCACGATATTCGAGGATCCATGTATTGTGGACTCACTGGAAAAAAAAACATTGAATTTCAGGGATTCAGAAGGATTTCTAGGCCAGAATTCTAGAATTTTCAGAATTTTTTTTCGAAATCTGGATGCTTTTGAAGGCTTCTGAAACCTTCTAAAGTCTTTTTAAACCATCTGAAGGCTTCTGAAGTATTCTTAAAAATTCCTATGGGTTCCCAAAGGTTCTCCAGGCTTCTTAGGCTAACTAGGCTTGGGCCTCTCAGGCTTCCCATATATTTCAAATTTTCACAAAAAAAGATTAACCTCTCTAATCTTCTTGTTGTCTTTTGTCACTAATCTAATCTAATTATACGCTTTTGTGTATAATTAGAGGTAAAAACGATGAGAAAACTAAATATTTGTGTACATTACATAAAACAAGTAGCTATACAAATACTAGATTTAGCCTAATTAGGGGTTAGAACTGTGTGTGTGATATAAGTAATTTGTGTTTATTTACGTGAAAATTATTAATATGTATTTTTTTGCGTTGAGGAAGAGAATTTTTTAGTGTGGGAAAATTAGTGGATTTAATGAATAGTTGAATTTTTTGAAAAAATTGAAGTTCGGAATCTTTGGGAAGCCTTCAGAAGCCTTCAGAAGCCTTCAGAAGCCTTCAGACGCCATCGGAAACCTTCGGAAGCTAGATCTCAAGGTAGCCCAAGCCTGAGCTTGATTTTTTTAAAGCTGGAATTTTTTTCAGATCGATTTTTATGATTTTCTGGATCTCAGAGTTCATATATATATTTTTTTCTTAAAATATCTGATGTCAGAACACTTCTGACTTTGTTAGTCATGACTAGAAAAACTTTATATACATATGTATGAATAATATCATATGAATTAAAAATATAATCTCAAAAAATGTTATTTCTGGATTCATTCTGACAGATTTAGATTCATGACGTTGATCCGCCTTTGGATTTAGACGAAGAAGTTCAATTTTTTTTTCGTTCTCGAGATTTAAAAAGCACTTTGCCAAATTGAAATTTTCGATAAATTCCAAAATTCCTAATCTGAGATCAAATCAAAGCAATGTGCTCTCTTGAGAAAAAATGAAACCTTGAAAAGGTCATTTTTAAAATTTTAATCCGATTTGTTTTGAGAAATGTTCCGGAAACGTTTTTACGTAAGAAGGGAGAATTCATAGACTAATTTTTATTTTTGAGAAAAAATTAATGGATTTCAGGGATTCAGGGGGCTTCAGAAGGCTTCAAAAGGCTTAAGGGGGCTTCAGAAAGCTTCAGAAGAATCCAGAAGGCTTCAGAAAGCTTCAAAGTGATCTACAAAAAAGAAGATCAGGAAAATGCCTAGGTTAATCTGATCATACGAGAAATATTATCGTAAGCAATCTTACTATAAGAAAAAGCCCGGATAATCACGAAATTAATTCTCTGGAAAATACAAATGTGTACACATTTTTCGCCTGAATCATTTTTTATCCTGTTTTTTTCAGTTCTGGAAATAATGTCATAGGAATTTTGGGGAATTTCGAAATTCAGATTTTCGAAAATCGGGAAAAATCAATTATTTTGATCTACAGTATCTTTGACGAAAAATTTAATGAATATAATACTTCTAGAGGCTCCTCAACTTCCAAAATCAATAATCTACAGTACCCCTACAGTACTACTCACCATTCAACATTGGAATCTGAGGCATCGTATTCTTATTATTATGATTCAAATTCACAATCTGATGTGTCAGCTCCACATAAGGCCATTGAAATTTTGAACCGGATTGCAATAAATTCTTGAACTTCTCCTCCGAACTTGAGATCTCACTGCCTGTCGGCGATTCTTCTCTCGATGCTTTTTCAGGTTCCGAAGTTGATTGTTCGAGAAGACTTGATATTGAAAATGGATTGGCTGGGGTTTTTAGGTTTAGGTCCATTTTTTTGTTGCTGCTGAAAATTTTGAGGCTTTGAAAAGGCTGGAAATCAGGGGCTCAAGAATGTAAATTTTCAGGCTTACCTAGTGAAAACTAGGCTTCTTTAGGCTAGAAAATCTAGGCTTTTCAGGCTTATATACTAGACTTATTTGGGATCAGAAAATATCGGTTTTCAAGATGAAAACTAGGCTTCTTTAGGCTAGAAAATTTTGGGTTTTTCAGGCTTCAAATAGGCTTGTTTAGACTGAAATTCTAAGCTCATTTGGGCTGGGATTTCAGCTAAAAACTAGGCTTTCCAGGCTTCTAAAAATCTACAGTAATCTTGTAAAATAAGCTACAGTAATCCTGAAAAATAGGCGCGAAAATCTTATCAATTTCGAACTACAGTAATCTTATTGGCAAGAAAATGCGATGAAATTTGAGCAACCGTAGTCAGTCGAAGCCTGAAAATCCGGATTTTCAGGCTCATGAACTAGGCTTTGTGAAGCTGAAAATCTAGGGCTCTAAAATCAGGCAAGGATCAAATTTAGGCTTCTCCAGGCTTGGGAAAATTCCAATTTGCAACCCTGAAAGCTGTATTTTCAGACACCCTAAATCCAAAAATAATCAAAATAATAATGGTAAGTGATACACTAAAAATGAGCCAAATAAAAAAGAAGAGCAACAAGAAAAAGGGCGGGGATTACTGTAGAAAGAGCGCGACAAATGAATGAGTGAGGAGCCAAGGAATTGAGAGAGCAAATACAACAACGAATAGGAGGCAAAATATATCTATCTATTAAATAGATAGATATTATTTTTCAATTAAAATGGTGCTTGTGTGTGTAGAGAAATGCTCCGAGTGGAGCTACTGCTACTGCTGCTGCTCCATTTCGTGTTTCCTTCCGCCATGATCGAATTTCTTCAACAAATTTCGATGCTCAAATGCTCAATTACTGGAACCAGATTGCAACTGAGAGTTTTGGCTAGGTTCTGGGAGCTTCTGGGAGCTTCAGAAGTCTTCAGGGGGCTTCAGAAGCCTTCAGCCGCATTCCAGAAGCTTTCTGAAGGCTCCAGAAGTACGGTACACTGTGTTTTGATCATTTTTAATATCATGAGGGGGTTAAATTTTTTATACAAACATAAAAACATGTGTTTAATCGAAAAGCGAAATACATATTGGCCTGCTACAGTAATCTGGTGTTTGAGGTTTTGAAAATAAAGTATCGAGGAGTGAGTTACTGTAGATCAAAAAATCAGATGAGCAAATTGGACTACAGTAATTCTGCCAGCAAAATACCGTACTTCAGAGATTTTGACAGTAACCCAGAAGCATTTGATCCAGGTAGAAAAGTGTTGACTACAGTACCTTTCGAACTACAGTATGCCTGAAAAATTATGCCTGATTTTTTTTCACTTTCAAAATTCCCATGACTCATATTATATTCTACAGTAATCCTTGGTTTCTTCTCCTTCTGTTTTCCTCAATGTTTACAACTATCCTATGGCTTCTAATAAGTCCAAAAAAATTGTTTTTTTTCAGAGAGATAAACTAAATCATAATAGGATTAGTGTGAAAATGTTAAGCGAGGGTGTTTATCTCTCAAACAAAAATTGAGAAGAAAATTAATTTGATTCGATTTGGGAGAGATTAAACAGAGATTAGAAAATCTTGAAAATGTATCTTTGGGGGGAAAGGGACAAAACTCTCAACAAGCTGCTGCACTTCAAAAAATAATGTATTATAACACAGTTTTTTTTTGATACGAGGGGATCAATTTTTAGGGATTTTTTAGCTCCCAAGCCCAATTTCTCGCTTTCTTTTCAATAAAAGTCATTAAAGGTCAATCAAGGGTATCATCATTCATAATATGTAATGGAATATACACATGTTTGCTCATATTAAACTTCGTGGGTGGTAATCTGAGCAGGGTGAATATTGCATAATAGTTTATTGACTTTTAATAGCACTGTATTGGCTTTTTGTGAATTTTTTTTAATGATCTACAGTAATTTTGAATTTTAGAAAAGTTACCGTAACTCTTTGGGCTCGAGGCTTCCTTCAAAACAACCCACGAATTGCTTTGTTTTATTGATCAATCTACAGTACTCACCGCTGTTCCTCTGATACTTTGTACCCACTTTTTTCACCCGTTCATTTTTTCATTGCTATTTATTTGTCAGAAGATTAATTCACCACAAAAACAATTCAAAAAAGAGTTTTTCTTGAAATCAAAACAATGCTGTCCAAGAATGAACTTTTTAAAGGGACATGAAGCCTTGGGAAGCCTTGGGAAGCCTTGGGAAGCCTTGGGAAGCCTTGAGAAGCCCCGAAAGCCTAAAAAAGCCTGAGAAAGCCTCAAAAAAGCCTATTCTGTTTTTAGACAGGAACATTTCTATTTTCGGAAAAATTATTACGTAACAAAACATTTTTGACGTAGAAAATTAGACAAATGTTCATAAAAGGATTAACCTTATCTTATTTTTTTTCCCTATGTTTTGAGATAGGCTAAGTGTATTGTTAATAATATGTATCGGCAAAACAACAAGGGGGATCTGTATGTGTAATTTGATCTACCCACAGTACTTCTTGTTTTTACTCAAGAGATTATCACTCTCATCTCATCAATTTATATATATTAGTAGTGTATTTGATATGTGTATTTGTGTACACGGTATTTTGCCGCACACACATACAAAAGAGTCTCGAGGCGGCTGCTTGTAATCTGTCGGTTTATTATTTGTTCACTTCACAAAAGCATCCTACACATTTTTCACAAAACATTTCTTTTCTTGTTAGAAGAAATTGATAGGGGGTGCGCAGAGAAGTTTTTAAAGTGCTTAGGGAGCTCTGGAGGAGTTTAGGGGGCTTTAGAACGCTCTAAAGTGCTTCAGAAGGCTTCAGAATCCTTTAGAAAACTCTAAGGGCTTTAAGGAGCCTGGGGTATTTTCAAAATAAACAATTTGAGATTATTATTATTGTTATTGATGAGGATACTTAATGTCATCTTCAACATTGATGCGATAAATCCGGTAGATCAATTATTAATTGTGATTTTTAGCAAGGAGAGTAAATAAACTTGATGGGTTAAGTGGAAATCTGTTGGATACGGTGTCGAAAAATTGGAAAATGAGAGAATCTTTAAAGGATTTTTTTTTTAGATTTTCGAAAAAATTCCTGAATTGTCTAGAAGCCTCGGGAGAGTCTGAAAGGCCAGAAATGTTTTCTGAAACTTTTTTTTTCGTGTCCGGATTATTTATTGATTAGAAAAAGAAAAAAATGTGGATTTTTGATAAGTTGGAAAATGGCCTACATAATAAAGCAAACAGAGAGATTGTATGGAAAAATAGGAAGATCAAACAGGAAATTTTGGAAACTAAAAATTTGAATTATAATTAAAAATTCGAGAAAAAACTGGGAAAAATGGTGCCATAAGTAAAACAAAAAAAAAAACAAAATCAATTCTATCAACGAAAAAAAGTTGATCAAAAATATAAATTAAGAAAAAAATAAAAATAGAAAAAATGAAAAAAAACATTGAAAAAATGGGGGAAAATCTTTTCTGGAGAGCTCTAATGGGCTCCAGGGAGCTTTAGGGGACTTCAAGGGACTTTTGGATCTTTGGGAAGCTCTAACGGGCTTTAGGAGACTACGAGGGGCTTCAGCAGCTCTAGCGGGCTTTAGGAATCTTCAGAGGGCTTTAGGGGGCTCTAACGGGCTTCAGGGGACTACAAAGGGCTTTAGGGAGCTTCGAGGGGCTTTAGCAAGCTTTAGGACGCTCTAGCGGGCTTAAGGGGACTACAAAGGGCTTTAGGGGCTTCGAGGGGGTTTAAAGGGCTTTAGGAAGATCTAACGGGCTTTAAGAAGCTCTAGCGGGCTTCAGGGGACTACAAAGGGCTTTAGGGGGCTTTAGAAGCTTAAGAGAGATTTAAAGGGCTTCAGGAGCTTGATTAATTTTCTGGCCAATCGTACGGATTTCTGTAAACAAAAATTCATTTTTGAAATATTTTTTCACTTGAAAATATACCTATCATTCTTGGAATTTTGCTTGTTTCCTCTAGTTCGGCTAACTTTTTTCGAACAAGTACAAGTTCTGCAATGCCGATTTTGATTGTCCATATTGAACGGATCATATCGATATGGACTGAAAAAGCTCAGGAATCATTTCTGGAGTTTTCAAAAAAAAGGTTTCAAAATTTACCTTTGCGGAGGGATGCTATTGACAAAATTTTGGACTCGTTGGAAATGTTGCGAAGCTTGTCTATAAATAGATTTTTTCTGGAATTCTCAAACTGAAATTCTGGATTTCTCACATTTGAACATCAGAAATTTGGAATCCATGATGATTTTCAAAATGATTTCCCAAAACTACTTGCTGATGTGGAAAGCCAGAATTCTGCTGGTGAGCCAATTGATTTGGAGCTGGATAGATTCTGCAACAAAAAAATGAGAGTTAGAGCAACTTCTTTTTTTTTGAAAAACTAACGTTCCAGGATGTATAGGTCGTTGGTGCAATGGAATGTTTGGAATTGCTGGAACCTCTCTGTAGAGTTCTGGATATTGAGCTCGTGTATTTGGAGAAGCTCTGAAATTTTTTTATTTAATCTGGAATTTTTGAATCTGAAATTGAAATAAAAAAACATACATGATTCCAGGCAATGCCCTTGCTTGTTGATATTGATTTGGATGAACGCTGAAAAAAATTTTGAAATTTTTGATTAAAAAAATTTTCGAAACATACTGTGGATCAGGAAAATGCATTCCTTCATACGGATTTTCTGGAAGTCTGAAAAAAAATTTTTTTTTTTTGGGAAGCCTGAAATTCAAGATAACCTTTGACGTCTTGCGTTGGATCCGATTGGAGCATATCTGGAAAAAATTAAATAGAGTTAGGGGAAGTCACAGATTAGAGAGTTAGAAAGGTTAGAGAGCACAGAGAGCTTAGGGAGCCCAGAAAGCCTGTAGAGCTTGAAAAGCCTAGAAAGCCTGAAGAATTTCACAAATTTTCAAATTCACCGTTCTGGATGATTCAACTGATGCATTTGTTGAGCACGTTGGAAGTCTCTGAAAAAAATTCAAGAATTTTTGGCAAACTAAAATTTTTTTCAAACAAAAAAACAAACCTATATGGGTCAGTGATTCTTCCCGTTATTGGATTTGGAGTTGGAACATGTCTGAAAAAATTTCAGTTTTTGAAGAGCCTAAAAATGAGCCAAAAGTTCAGAATTTGTGAAAACTAGTGCTTTTGAGAGCCCAAAAAACTGTACAGAAACAATTTATTTTTTTCTGAAACTTACCTTTGTGGATTATGGGCAGAATTATTTTGAACATATGGATTTTGATTCGCTTGATTTGCTTGATTCGCTTGAGCTCTGCTGAAATTTAATTAAATTAATGTTAATATCTCAGAGTTAAGCTAAAATTTTAAAAAAATACTTTTCCGAATGTCTCAAATGATACAATGGTCTTTCAACTTGAACTGGAGGATTTCTGGAAAATTTCAAATTTTTTAAAAATATTTTTTTTTAATTTTACCTTGGCCGAACACCAAAAACTTGATATGCAACATTTCTGGAGAAAATTTGAATTTTAAAATTTTTTTTAGAAAATCAAAAATAAGAACTCACTTTGAATTTGGTGAAAATTGAGCGATATAATTTTCCATTCTTGGAGAAGCTATTGGTCTTTGTTCGTATTCAAGATGTGTGTTGGGATTTGGAGTTGGAATTGGGTTCGGGTTTGGTGGATTCAAGTTTGATCTGGAAAAAATCAATTGAACTTGTGACGCCAAATCCCTCTACAGTATCCCTAAGGTAATACTCTCGGCTACGGTTTTTTTTGACACCAAACAAGCCTAGGTTTACTGTGGGTATTAGGTCTTGAAGAGAACCTACAGTAACCTAGGCTTGTGGGGTGTCAAAAAATCCAGAAAAATCAGGAGATCAAAAATTACTTTCAAAAAAACCTACTGGTTTACTGTAGTCCCATTTTCTTGGAGTGTAACACGGTGTGCTCCAGATGAACCTTCTCTGAAGAAGTTTGAGATAAGATAACTTGAGCTAGAGAATTTAGAACCTACCCTGAAGGATTTGGAAATGGCATTCCTGGATTTGGATTTGACATAACGCTGAAAAAAATTATAAAAATTTTAATCATGAAATTTCGAAACATACAATGGATCAGCAAAATGTATTCCTTCATAGTACTGATGATTTTGTCTGAAAAAATTTTTTAAAATATTTTTTGGAAACCTGAAATTCAAGCTAGGATTATGTCTGTAAAAATTTGAAATGAGTTAGGGGAAGTCAAAAGAAAAAAAAATAGAAAAAAATTTACCGATCATCAGGAAGAGGCATTGGACGAAATTGTCTGTCGAAACTTCTGAATTTTTTTTTCGAAAAAAAATTTCAGGATTCTAAAATTTCAAAAAAACTCACGAGTTATCATTATTTGGAGGGTTTTGAAGAAGATTTTCAGCTCTTTGACGGTTCCTGAAAATTTTTTTTCAAATTTTTTTTCTAGAAAACAAACTTACTCATTTTCCAAATATTCTGAATACGTTGGTGGCAACTCGTGTTCAACTTCAACTTCAGGAGCTTCTCTGAAAATATAGAAGTTTTAGCATCATTTTTTTTTCTGAAACAAATCTGAAACTCACGCAACATCTTCAACATCTTCCTGTTGAACTGGAATTTCAGCTTCATTGTCAGTGCTGAAAAAAACTTGAATTTTTGTGCCGAAAAAAAACGCGGGAACTTACGAATTAGTTGGGCTAAATGGTCCGTCAAGAGAATTTTCAACATTTTCTTCGACTTCCATTGGAGCTTCTGGTCTGAAATTGGAAATTTTCAGTTTGAAATCTGAAATTCAAAAAAGTTCAGCTGAAACTTACTCATTATTTTGGACTTCAGAAACATTGTCTGTGACAAATGGAGCTCTAAAAATTAAAAAAAAATGTTTGGGGTACTGTAGTTAGCTTCAACTCACACAACAGCTAAATTTTGCAAATTTTTGCTTTTCGCAATCGCATCCGGTGAATTTAGAGGAACTTTTGGTTCTTCTCCTTTTTCAGCACTTGCACTTCTGAAAAATTTGATTTTTTGGAGCCCAGAACTTCTGAAACTCACTGATTTTCAGTCGGATTTACAGCTTCTTCTTTTTCTTCTTCACGATTTTCTGGAACTGCTTCTGGATTTTCGGGTTCGGGAGCATTTTTGCTTTCATTTTCAGCTTTTTCAGCGTCGTTTGACATTTTTCTGAAAAAATAATTTAGTTTGAGACTATAGAGATTATAGAGAGGACAGAGAAGCTAGAGAGTATAGAGAGCGCAGAGAAGCCAGAGAGCATAGAGAGCATAGAGAGCGCAGAGAAGCTAGATAAAATCCAGTAGAAGACAAAATACGGTTATCTTAAGATACAGTATATACAGTAACCTAGAATCTTGGCTACAAAAAGCTTGAATTCCAAGCTTGTCATCTAAATTTTGATCTACAGTAGCCCAGTCTAGACAGCTTCTAGAAAAAAGAGCGGGACCATAAAAATTTGGGTGGTCCCTATTTTTACAAGGCTCATATATCAAAAGTCTCTTTGTTTGTTGGTTTATTCTAAAAATATGACCCTTTCTTCTTTTTTTTGTCACCAACAAAAATATCTGGATGGTCCCCAACAAATTTCAAAACTCTGAAGGGATTTTCCTAAAAAAAATTCACAAAAAAAATATTTTTGAACAGAAAATTTTCATAGTAGAAAAAAAATAATCGGATTATCTTATTATGAATATCAAAAAATATAGTGATAAGAAAAAATGAGGAGAAAAAAGTTCAATTTTTGGAACACCCAGCTTTTTTTTGGAAAAATTAAATATCGATTTTTTTTTGAGAAAAAATAAAGAATTTCGCAATACCCCTTTTTTTCTTCTTGGGTGGTCTTGAGAGCCATAAAGGGAAAACTAGAGATATTTTAAAAGCTTCGTGGGTGGTCCTAAGAAGCTATCAGGGTTTTTGGGTTTTTTAGGCTTAGGCTAAGGCTTTTTGGGCTTCTGAAGGCTTCTGAAGGCTTCTAAAGGCTTCTGAAGGCTTCTCAGGTTTAGGCTAAGGCTTTTTGGGCTTCTAAAGACCTTTAAGGCGTCTTAGGCTTACTTAGCTCCAAAACAAAAAGTATGAAATTCTAGCAAGTTAGCATAAGTCTCGAAAAAAAACCAAATTTCAATTTTTCCCTTTTTTTCAGTGACAAAATGTATTATTTCATGTTTCCAAGGTAACAATGAATTTCGAAATTTATATTAACATTTGAAATAAAAATTATTTTTTTCTATTTTCTAAAGTAAAGTTATTTAATGGGTTTTGGGTTCAGTAGTCGCATCGTGGTGTATTATCAATATTTTAATTCAATTATAAACCAGTAAAAAACGAAAACGACGGTAAATTTGGATAATAGTTTTATTGTTCCAACGTTTCGATGTATTCACATCATCATCAGGGTGTTAAATACCTGGAAATATACAACTGAGAAATATACACAAACATTGAGAAATCACATAAATAGATAAGATTGGAATTTTTAAAAAATGTGAGAAGTTATAGTACAACTAGTTAGTAGAAATTGTAATGGTAAAGTTATTTACAAATATGGAAACTTTTAAGGTGTAAAGCTATGAAAAATTCGTTGAAAAATAAAGACAAAACAAAAAAACAGAAAATGATATTTATGCTAAACAACAGGCATGGCGGGGTGTCGTTGTAAGTTGTTTGTGATGTTGTTTTGTTTTGTTTTATTTTTGAAAATTATAAGGAATTTTATGGATTTTTTGAATGAAGTTAAACAGCCAATTCCAGAGTTCCAAGCTTTGCAATCATCTCACTAAGCTCCTCTTTTGTGTTTAAAGTAGGATTGGCATGTTTTATCGCAACTCCCTCCAGAATCTTACGCCTAGTCGTGTTTCTTTCAACCTCTAGTATTTTAAGATCTAAAGTCAGAGCTGTTCCACCATGTTTTTCCACAGCATGTTTTGACCACGTTGTATTGAGATATGACTTGGTCAAAGGATTTTTGGCTGCTCTCTGGTGTTCAGCAAACCTTTCAAATAAAGGTCTACCTGTTTCGCCGATGTAAATTTCACCACAGTCACAAGTAATTTTATATACAACGCCTTTCACGTTGCATTTACCAATACCCAATTTCCTACAAATGAAGCAATCACGGTGGTGGCAAACATTATCGAAACATCTGTTCTTCGTCAGAATATCACCCAGAGATCGACCTTTAAGTTCGATCACCTGGGCTTCCAAACTGGGCTTCCAAAAGTCAACCGCTGGTATCGAAAACCGAGCAATATGAATTTGCTAGTACGAATGGACTCATTCCATCCCATCAAACAAAAATCAAACATTGTTTGTAATACCATTCGTACAGCGAAATTATGTTCGTCTCCGGAATATATATCCCACTCAACAAATATGGCGAAAAAAGTGTTGGAGAAGAATGGTTATTATTTTTCAAACGAAAAAACAAAAAGATCTTTCCACAAAAAACGAATAACTGTTCCATCCAATATGGATCGTTGCATAATGCCAATCCCATTCTTAGGTGATGCGATCACCAAACAAATTCGTAATCTTCTTAATTCGCTCAGTTTGGAAGCCCAGGTGATCGAACTTAAAGGTCGATCTCTGGGTGATATTCTGACGAAGAACAGATGTTTCGATAATGTTTGCCACCACCGTGATTGCTTCATTTGTAGGAAATTGGGTATTGGTAAATGCAACGTGAAAGGCGTTGTATATAAAATTACTTGTGACTGTGGTGAAATTTACATCGGCGAAACAGGTAGACCTTTATTTGAAAGGTTTGCTGAACACCAGAGAGCAGCCAAAAATCCTTTGACCAAGTCATATCTCAATACAACGTGGTCAAAACATGCTGTGGAAAAACATGGTGGAACAGCTCTGACTTTAGATCTTAAAATACTAGAGGTTGAAAGAAACACGACTAGGCGTAAGATTCTGGAGGGAGTTGCGATAAAACATGCCAATCCTACTTTAAACACAAAAGAGGAGCTTAGTGAGATGATTGCAAAGCTTGGAACTCTGGAATTGGCTGTTTAACTTCATTCAAAAAATCCATAAAATTCCTTATAATTTTCAAAAATAAAACAAAACAAAACAACATCACAAACAACTTACAACGACACCCCGCCATGCCTGTTGTTTAGCATAAATATCATTTTCTGTTTTTTTGTTTTGTCTTTATTTTTCAACGAATTTTTCATAGCTTTACACCTTAAAAGTTTCCATATTTGTAAATAACTTTACCATTACAATTTCTACTAACTAGTTGTACTATAACTTCTCACATTTTTTAAAAATTCCAATCTTATCTATTTATGTGATTTCTCAATGTTTGTGTATATTTCTCAGTTGTATATTTCCAGGTATTTAACACCCTGATGATGATGTGAATACATCGAAACGTTGGAACAATAAAACTATTATCCAAATTTACCGTCGTTTTCGTTTTTTACTGGTTTATAATTGAATTAAAATATTGATAAAGTAACGTTATCCTAACTTAAAAATAATACAAACCTGAATGTGAGAAAGCCTTGAAAAAAAAACGTTAAAAATAAAATTCTGGCCTAAAAAGTTTCCCACCAAAAAAAAAATACATAAAAAATTGCGCAATGTGAGAAAAAGACGAGAGAGAGACAAAAGAAAAAGCTCCCGCGCGCGCCAAAAAATTGTTCGCGGGCTTTTTTTTTTTTCAAAAAAAATATATAGCAATATTTTTTTCACGGGTTTTTTTGAATAAAAAGGAAAGAGAGAAAGTAAAATTTTTTGGTTGAAATGACAATTTTGGGAAAAAAAATTAATGGGATTATTATTTTTTGTGGGTAACCTAGGTAACCTGATATTTTCGAAAAGATAAACAATTTATTGATATGTGTGGCAAATTTCGATAGAGTTATAGAGCAAGTCTGGAAAAGCCTAAGAAGCCTGGAAAGCCTTGGGGAACCTTGAGAAGCCTGAAAAGCCTTGGGAGGCCTTGGGAGGCCTTTGGAACCCCTGGAAAGCCTTGGGAAGCCTTGGTAAGCCTTGAGAAGCCTTGGGAAGCCTTGGGAAGCCTTGGGAAGCCTTGGGAAGCCTTGGGAAGCCTTGGGAAGCCTTGGGAAGCCTTAGGAAGCCTTGGGAAGCCTTGGGAACCCCTGGGAACCCCTGGGAACCCCTGGGAACCCCTGGGAACCCTGAAAAGCCTCGAGAACTTGTAGCTCAAGATTCTCAAAGTTTAGAAAAATAAATTAATTCGCAAAAAATGAATCCATTTTCTCTGCGTCTCTTCACAAACAAAAAAAAGTAAGCAAAAAAAGGGGGAATGTGTTAGGAAAATGTTCTTTTTCATAAATAATATGAGGGCACAATTATTTTATTGATTATTTTAATTGGGAATTTTTTAAAACACTTTTTGAGGAACAAGCCTGAATATGAGAAGCCTAATAAGCCTAAAAAGCCTGAGTCTAAAAAAAATGGGAAAATCTGTAATTAATGATTGAAAATGTGAAATTACTCGAATTTTCAGCCAGGGGTAGATCAATTAATTTAGAGGAATATCTGAAAATTTCGAAATCTGAAAAATCATTCAAACAACAAAAAAGAACTCTTCTCTATTTCTCTGCGTCTCTTCAAAGAAATATATGTTCTCTCGAGAACACAAGGAATTTTTTTTTTGGAAAAGGGGAAAAGTGCGGACAGAAAAAAAATGAGAAAAGGGGAATATGTTTTTTTTTCTCATCATTCAAGAAGAGACCAAAATAAGAGTGATGGATTGAAGAAAAAAAAATTTTTTTGAGAGCCTAATTAAAATTTGGAAAGCTCTTTCGAGGCTGAAAAGCTTTTTTGTCAGCTAATCCGGGTTTAGAACTACAAATAATGGGCAAAATCTCGTTTTTTTTCATTTTTTTTTCCATTAGCTAGCTCTTTTTTACTTACATTAAAAGGGAATTTTTGAATTTTTCATGAGCAAAAAACTTCGGGGGATGAAGAATTTTATCTGAAATTTTCTAGAAGCCTCGAGGATAAATCTAGTGAAGCAAGAAACTTATCTGAAATTTCAGGAATCCTGGAGCAAATATAGAAAATATCACTCAAGATTCTGAAAATCTGAAAAAATCCAGAAAGCTTGGAAACAATTTGTGATATTTTCAGAAACTTGGAGAATATCTGGAGATTTTTTTTTCTGCAATTTATTCCTCAAATTATTTCTGAAAGTCTAGCTCTCTGACTTTCATCTAACTCTAGTTGTCTAGCTGTCTAGCCTCTCTGACTCTCTAACCCGTTTCCTGAAAATTTAGAATCCTGAAAAAAGTAAAACAAAACCAAAGTATTATAAAAATTTTCATTGTAAAACATAAAGAAAAAAATAGAAATATATAAAAATCTCTGTCTCATAAAAAAGCATGACGAAAAAATCAAAAAATCTCACCTGGGCCTGGTTCGATTATCGATTACTTACAATCATATCATATAAAAATCTTGAATCACAATGAAATTTGAAAAGGCATCATAAAATATCACAAAAAAATAGGTTTTTGGGGGGGACATTTCAAACTATTGTTATCCGAGGAGCAAATGCAAATTTGTTATCGATTTTTTGGGCGGAAAAATCGAGGGGTTGGGCTAAAATGAGCAATGCACAATTGTTTGGATGAGATCTTATCAATTCTCGAATAACAATAGAGGGAAACGAGGGGGAAATCGATTAAAAAAAAAGAAAAATGAAAACCAGTTTGAGCAATTCAAAAAATCAACCAAACCAAAGAAAGTTTTCAAAAAGATGGGCGGTCTAATGGAAAAAAACTACGGTAGGTGATTTTTTGGCTTGTTGGCACGAAAAAAAATTTGAAAAAAAAAAATGAAAATGAAAATTTGGATGACCTGGGGCACGAGAAAAAAGGAAAAAAGACACCTAACTAAACAGAAATGGCTAAAGTCGAAGAAAAAATGACGGCGCTTGCGCCCGAGATTCTGAATTCGTAAGTAATGTGTGTGGGGCGAAGTTGCGGGGGAAGTGAGTCTCAATGTTGTGTTGAAGCCGGGAAGAAGAGCATTTTTTTTACAAGAAAGATCATTAAAAGACAAGGCGGGTGGGGGATTAGAACTAGGAAAATTGGAAAAAAAAATTATTATGGAGTGGGGGATGTTATTATGAAAAAAAAAATTATTAAAGGGACAGGGGGGTGACTAATTCAAAATCAGCTCATTGATGATGCTCACTGTCTTGGCTGAGCTCTTTCCTTGCACAAATGTGTCATGGTCTCCTTCAACAACGAATACCTGGAAGAAATATTTGGTTAACGGGGCTTAGAGCTCTTGGGTCCAGAGCCCTGGGCTCCTAGAGCACAGAAACCTGGGTCAAAACTAACCTTCGAGTCTTCCGAAACTTGGCTGATACCGTAGTCTTGTCCGACGTCTTCTTCACGAGCGGCTCCTTGTTCGGCACGGATCAGGGTGATGTGTCCGTCGAATTTGCGACCTGGCTTGTATCTGGAAAAAATTTGGATATTGATTTTTTCGAGAAGGCTTCAGAAGTATTTAGAAAGCTTCAGAAAGCTTCAGAAGACTTCAGAAGGCTTTAGAAAGCTTCAGAAGGCTTCTAAAAGCTTCATGAAGATTCAAAAGATCCCAAACTCACTTGTCAGCCATCAAGAATTTGGCATGCATAGCTTCACAAGCAAAAGCAACAGTATCCGGCGATTTGAACAATCCAGTCGTCATAACAGTATCCACGACCTTTTGAACACGAGCCTTGAATCCAGGTTGTTGCAAAAGTTCAACACGGAACTTCTTATAATCAACATTAGCAAAACGAAGTGTCATAGCGCACATAATTTCCGATTCGAACAATGGATTGTTGACCAATGTATCACCAGTAACACCGAATGCCATACGATAAACATTACGGTAGGTTTGCATGTACAAATGACTTCCATCAAGAAGAATCAGCTTCTCAATAGCCTTTTCACCGTCGGATTTTTGAAGCATTGTTGCCATCTCGAATCCAATGCAAGCACCATATGAATATCCAACAATTCTCCATGGTCCAGTTGGTTGCACCTTCTTCATCTCACGGATATAGCATTTTGCGACATCTTCGATTGAAGTTTGTGGAACATTTTTGGTCGATTGGAAGCAATATGTTGGGAAGTTACATTTTGACATAACCTTTTTCAATGGAGTTGCGATTCCTTCAATTGAATGGACGAAGAAGACAGTTGGACCATCTTCAACTTTGTTTGTCTTGACGACGATGTCTTGAGGGTCCAAATCGTTGACATCAACACGCATCTTGAACAATTGGTTCATTTGTTTCTCCAACATCTCAACAGTATTCAATTCAGCGTCGCGTTCACCTTCCTTCTTCATTTCCAATTCATTGGATTGCAAGGCAGTTCCACCGGTTCCACCATTCTCAGCCAATTGTTGAAGTTTGTTTAATGTAAGGGTTCGGATATCCTTCATTGAGAGAACAATATCATAATCTCTTTCCAATGCTTGTTTGATTTCAACTCCCATCAAAGAATCGAGTCCCAAATCTCCTAAATTGGCGTCTGGATTGAGTTGAGTGATGTCATTGACTCCCAAAATATGAGCAATTGTTTGCATCAGATTTCCACCACCGGCACTTTTCTTGGCTCCCATATCAGCTTTGATGTAGGACGAGACGATTGGATGATTCCAGGAGAGGAAGGCGTCGAGGGATGAGAGACAGGATGGCATTCTTTGGGGAAGGGTTCCACCGACAACTGTATTATTGTCTCCCATGTTTTCCAGAATGACTCCGACATCTCCGATGGCTCCCCATTGGATGGCGATTCCTGGATAGCCGTCGGCGCGACGATGATCGATCATTCGTTCCATGGTCGAGTTGGACCAACCGTAGTTGGTTTGACCGGCGTTTCCTCTTCCGGATGTGATTGAGGAGAACACGACGAACCTGGAAAATTTGAAGAGTTTGAGGGGGCTTGGGAGGCTTTAGGGGGCTTTAGGGGGCTTAAAAATCCTTCTGGAAATTTTAGAGAGGGTTTGAGGGGCTTTAGGGGGCTTCAGGGGGCTTCTTGAGAAGGCTCCAGATATTTTTAGAATGCTTCAGAAAGCTTTAAGGGGCTTCGGAAGGCTTCCAGGGGCATTAAAAGGATTCAAAAGGCTTCTAGGGGCTTTAGGGGGCTTCTGAAGGATTCATGGGGCTTCAGAAAGCTTTAAGGGGCTCTAGAAGGCTCTAGTAGGCTTCAGAAGGCTTAAGAGCGATTCATAAAAGTTCTGTAGGCTTCAAAAGGCTTCAAAAGGCTTCAGAAGGCTCTAATAGGCTTCAAAAGGCTTCAAAAGGCTTCAGAAGGCTTCTAGAGGCTCTAGAAGGCTTCAGAAGGCTTCTAGGCGCTTTGAAGCCCTAGAAATTCTCAAAATCCTTACCATTTCAAAGCATCACGATCACAATGAGCTCTAGTAGCATTATCCAAATTAATAGTTCCATAATATTTCGCTTCAGCAGCATCCTTGAAGTTTTGCACATTTTGATTCTCAAACAAACAATCTCTCAAAACCATTGCCAAATGGAAAACTCCTCCAACTGGTCCCAAACTTTGACATTGTTTGATCAATTCAATCGAATCCGATGGTTTGGTGATGTTCAAAGTGGAAACCAAAACCGAAACACCAGTTCGTCTCCAGAAATGAACACATCTCGCTTGATAACCGGTACGAATTCCAGTTCTTGAAGTGAGCACAAGTTTGCGAGCTCCACGATTAATCAGCCATTGAGCCAATTCCAAACCGAAACCTCCGAGTCCACCGGTAATTAAGTAAGTGTGATTTGGATGGCAGAGTGAACGGCAAATTGCGCGAACTGAGATTTTGGATGGGAGTGAGGTGCGGCTCGATTCTTCTTGACGGATTTCCATGATAACTTTTCCGATGTGTTTTCCGGCTGACATGAAACGGAATGCTTCTTCGGCTTTTTCGGATGTGAAACTGTGGAAGTGGAGTGGTTGAACGATTCCGCTCTTGATTCCTTGTTCGAGAAGTTTCGCGACTTCTTTCCATTCTTCCTGGAATGATTTTTGGGGTTGGTTTATTGATTTTTGAAGAGGGATTGGGTTAGGAGAAAACTCGAAATTTAAAGAGCTTTGAGATTTTTAAAACAAATTTTCATTTCTAGAAAAATCTGGAATTTAAAGCTGAAAATCCGGAGAAAATAATTTTGAGTTCAAAGCCTGAAATGTGGATTTTTTCAGCTTAAAAAACCTAGATTTCAGGTCTAGATTAAAATTTCAGCCTTCAGAATCTAGGCATGTTCAGGCTCAAAAAGTCCGGATTTTCAGCCTTATAAAATTGGGCTTGTTTAGGCTCAAAAATCCAGAAATCTAGCCTAGGGCTCAAAAAATCCGGATTTTCAGCTTTTAAATTCTAGGCTTTTTTAAGCTCAAAAAATCCAGAATTCCAGCCCGATAAATTTAGGCTTATTTGGGCTCAAAACGTGCAGAATTTCAGCCTTCAAAAGCTAGGCTTATTTAGGCTCAAAAAAAACCAGAATTTCAGCCCTATAAATCTAGGCTTTTCTAGGCTCAAAACGTGGAGAATTTCAGCCTTATCTAGGCTTGTTTAGGCTCAAAAAGTCCAGATTTCCAGCCTTATAAATCTAGGCTTTTCTAGGCTCAAAAACCCAGAATTTCAGCCTTATCTAGGCTTATTTAGGCTCAAAAACCCCAGAATTCCAGCCCGATAAATCTAAACTTACAATATCTCCAACAGTAGGATCCATAATCGAATCCAACAAAATTCCATGAACCGAAACATTATCCAACAATTTCGACATTCCCAACGACGAATTTTGCGACAAATCAACTTTTCCAATCTCCAAAAATCTTCCATGTCTTGCCAAACATCTCAACGAAGCTTGGAGCATCTCATTAGCCAATGAATTGAGCACAATATTCACTCCTCTTCCCTTGGTATGTTGTCGAATGTGAAGTTCGAAATCAGCAGATCTTGAATTCGCGAAATGATGCTCTTGAAGTTGTGGGAACTTCTTCTTCAAATATTCTCTCTTATCCTTCGATCCAACTGTAGTGAACACTTCACATCCAGCAGCCAAAGCGATAGCAATCGCAGCTTGTCCAACACCACCAGCTCCACCATGAATCAGAACCTTGTCACCCTTCTTCATCTGTCCACGTCTGACCAAAGCGTAGTAAGCGGTGGTGTAGACAACTGGAACAGTTGCGGCTTCAGCAAGAGTCCAAGTTGCTGGAACTTCCCAAGCATAATCACGATCGACCATAACTGAAGTAGCCAAAGCTTGCGCTGGTAGAATTCCCATCAATCTCGTTCCATCCTTGAGTCTTCCGGAGAATTCCATACCGAGGAGACATTCGCGATCGGCAAAGTTGCCTGGAATGGCGTCTGGTGGGAGGCGACCGTAGGCGAGCATAATGTCACGGAAATTGATTGGAGCGTAGTAGACGTAGCAGAGTTCGTGCGTGGATTTTTTGTTGGCGATCGCGTCGAAGTATTGGTTGGGTGATTCGAACCAGGTGAGCGAGGAGACGTCTCCGCGGGTCAGGGTGTTGATGAAGGCGTGTTCGCAATCTTTGTAGACGTGCGAGTCTTCTGCAAAATGATTTTGGAATTATGGGGGCTTGGGGGGCCTCGGAAGACTTTAGGGAACTTCCGGAAGTTTTAGAAAGCTTGAGAAGGCTCTGGGAAGCTTCAGAGGGCTTTAAAAGGCTTCAGAGATTTTCAAGAGGCTTCAAGAAGCTTCAGAGACTTTCAGAAGGCATTTGAATGCTTCAGAAGGCTTTAAAAGGTTTCAGAGAATTTGAAAAAGCTTCAAAAGACATTAAAGAGCTACGGACATCATAAGGAGGCCCAACAAAATTTCAGAGAGTTTCAGAAAGCTTTCCGAAGCTTCAAAATACACCCAAAACCGTTAGGAAGTTTCAGAAAGTTTCAAAAGAACTTTCAGAGCCCTTTGAATTTAGGCCAACTCACCATCCTTGACAACAATATGTCTCATCGATCCCCAAACTCCATCCTTATAATTATTAGCATGAAGATCCAATTTGATAATCTCCTGAATCTCCTTATCATTCACACTCCAAACTGGTGGTCCTTCACGAATCTTCTTCACTGTCGACATATCGAAAGCACTTCGGAAACGATTTGCTTTCAAATTCTCCTCATTGAAGCACAATGACAAACCGACCAATCCATTGTTTCGAACCTTGTTGGAAACGAGCCAAATTGTCTTGGAATCTGGCTCATTGAGCCGATCTTCAACAATTTTCTGAAGTGGTTCAACCCAAGTGAAATCCTTGATATCATCAAGATCAACAAATGTTGGATCTCTTGGTGCAATCGCTTCACCACGAATCGCATAAGTTGTTGTCATTGTTGATGGATCACTTTGATATGAGCAAAGTTTGTAGCCAGATTCCTTGAAGATCTTCAAAAGTTGCTCATGGCTGAAGAATCGTTTGTAGTGTCGATCTTCTTCGTGGCTAACAGCAACATCAACTCCCAACAATGCTTCGATTGCCAAAGCGACTTCGAATTGAGAAGTGACTTCGGTGATGATAATGAATCCATCGTCGCGAATCAAGTTTCTTGCAGCTTGAAGGTAAGCAACCGGGTTGACTTTTTGATTCAAAATTTTGTCCAAATAAATGTAATCGAGGTTTTTGAGTTCGCCATTTCCACTGAAATTCTCATCCAAAGCCAATTTTTGTTTTTTGGCACCAAGAATTTCCATGGTGTTATCATCAAGACGATCAATATTTGCACCAGCAGCTGTGTAATCGACTTCCAAAAGTGGGTGAGAAGCATTGGCTTCGATACAATGACGCAATTGATCAGTGGACACCAAATCGATGGCAGCCATTTTGACGTTGTGACCAGCTGAATTTTCGATGCAGATGTCTTGGACAACTTTCAAGATGCGGTCGCAGGTTGCGGAAGCTGCCCAAAGGCGGTCGAGTTCGAAGATTCCGCGAACGCTCTTGATGCGGCTGATGACTTGTTCTTCGAAGTCTTCGCCACCGTCGAGTTTGAAAAGCTGGAAAATATGGAGTTCTAGATTCGAATTTCAGAATTTTAATTTCGATTTTTTGGGTTCTCTAGGCACAGCTCCTTGTCAATGTGGTCTCAAGACGTGGCTGCTTGTCGTAGAAATTTTCTAGGCGCGGCTGCTTGTCGTGAAGATTCTCAAGACCTGGCTGCTTGTTGTAGAAGTTCTCAAGGGTTAGCTACTTATCATAGTCATTCTCTAGGCGCGACTGCTTCTCATAGACCGTTCTCTAGGCGTGGCTGCTTGTCAAGGTGACTCTTAAGGCACGGATACTTATCATATGAGATCTCAAGGCGCGGCTACTTATCATATGAGATCTCTAGGCGAAGCTGCTTGTTATAGATATTCTCTAGGCGCGACTACTTGTCACAGAGATTGCTAAGGCTAAGCTGCTTCCCGGGGTCGTCTCGAGATGCGGAATTTGAGATTTCTAGGCGCGGCTGCTTCTCGTAGAAATTCTCTAGACGCGGCTGCTTGTCGAGGTGACTCTCTAAGCGAATCTACTACTCATGAATGATTTATAGGCGCATCTCAAGGCTAAAATTCTGCAGAAAAACCAACTCACCTCAACAAAATGATGAAGAACAGTGCATTTTCCATCGTTCAAGAAATGTTGAATCATCTCCTCAGTAATCTCATCATAATTATGCGCTTCCAAAGCGGCCAACGCGGTTTCCAACAAACTTCCATTTCTCAATTTCTTCAACAAGCCCAATTTCTCCCATTTCTCGAATCCATTCTTCAATTCTCTTCGAACAACCTTCGAATATTGAATCAATTTGTCAGCAACATTTTGATGCTCTTTCAAACAATTATCATCAAAATGTGGAACAAAGAAGATCTTCTCTTGATAAAGTTGACCTGAGCAATGGATGCGTCGAGCAACGCTGTGAGCAGTGAGATCGCAGCATTCAACACCTCCAGCGATGCAACCATTGGTCGCGTGGTCGTTGCGAAGTTCAACGACTTGAATTCCGTCTTTTTCCAAAACATGTTCCAAATGTTTGGTTGGATCAATTCTCAAATGTCGAACTCTTGTAGGCAATCTCAAAGTATCAGCTCTTTCAGCCAACAAGGCGGTTTGCAGGAGTGAATCCAAGAATGTGACCCAATTTCCAGTCCAGTAAAGATAACCGCGCTCGCCGGAATTGCAAGTTTTGTAGATGCCGCGGAACGCTTGTCCGTATTCGTAGCCACGGAGGAGGAACTCTTTGTAGGCGTCTTCGGTGTCCAATTCGATGCGATCGGCGATTTCGGAGGTGCGGATGTCTTCGAGTTTACCGTAGTAGAATGGTTGGTTTTCGTCGGGGATGTAGATTTTTCCGGACGCGGCGACTTGTTCGTCTGAGATGATTTCGAAGTAGCCGTTTCCAGGGGTGAGAATGACATCGAGTTTGACTGGAAATTATTGATTTTTTAATGGGAAGATGAGGGTGGGGAGGTTTTTGAAATTTTAAAGGCTTCATAGTGCTTGCCATAGTGGTTTTCTAAGCGCGGATACTTGTCAGAGTGGCTTTAAAGGCGCGGCTACTACTTGAGAGTGATCTCTAGGCGCGGCTGCTTGTCAGAGGAATTTTCTAGACGCGGATGCTTCTCCTTCGGCATCTCAAGGCTTGGATGCTTCTCGAAAAAGCTCTCAAGGCGCATCTCCTTGTCAGTGAGGCTCTCAAGGCTCAGTTTCGTGTCAGAAAAGCTCTAAAGGCGCGGCTACTACTCGAGAGTGATCTCCAGGCGCGGCTGCTTGTCAGAGGAATTTTCTAGACGCGGATGCTTCTCCTTCGGCATCTCAAGGCTTGGATGCTTCTCGAAAAAGCTCTCAAGGCGCATCTCCTTGTCATTGAGGCTCTAAAGGCTCAGTTTCGTGTCAGAAAAGCTCTAAAGGCGCGGCTACTACTCGAGAGTGATCTCTAGGCGCGGATGCTTCTCATAAAATCTCTCAAGGCTCGGATCCTTGTCGTAGATGCTCTAAAGGCGCGGCTACTACTCGAGAGTGATTTCTAGGCGCGACTGCTTCTAATAAAATCTCTCAAGGCGCGACTGCTTGTCACAGATGACCTCAAGGCGCGGCTCCTTTTCATCTCAAAAATATTTTAAAAATCTGGAAACAATTCTAGAAATTCCGAAAAATCTAGAAAAGATTCTAAACTTGTGAAATTTTTCAAATAAATTTTCAGAAAATTTTGATGATTTTTTTTGAAAAAAAAGAACTCACTTGGCTTGGTAACAATAGTGGCCGAATAAACATTAATATTCTCAAAAACAACCGGTGTTTTCTGGAAATCAACACCCTTCAATTTGCACAACGTCTTCCACGCCAAAACCATATGCCCGGTAAACGGATACAAAACACGTCCATCGATACAATGATCCAACAAATATGCTTCTTTCGAGTCAGCCGCAAATGGATCAATATTATAAGTGGCTGATGCACCAATACCTCCACCACCTCCAGCAATCATTTGTCGCCCATCGATGGTTGGCCAATCAATACTATGATCCCATTTCCACATTGGACCAATCATTGGTGTTCCTTTTGGAACAACACCCTTGTATTGACCGCCTGGATACAATTCGCTGATTTGAATATTCACTCCAGCTTGGTAGATCTTTCCGAGGGATCCCAAGAAGCTCTCAAGTTCATCGTCATTTTCCGATTTTGGTCTGTTCATGAGTCCAACATTTGTCACAGTTTTCTGCAAAGATCTGCGAAGAATCGCTTGCATCAATGAATGTGGAGCCATTTCAATGGTCACTGCGTTGGCTGGAATTTTCTGAAGAGCTTCGTAGAAGAGCACCGGTGAGCATGCGTTGTGCACGTGATAATCTGCAGAGCAAGTTGCGGCGAGATCCGATTCCCAATCTTCTTCTGGCACTGATGTCGAGATCCAGCGAGAAGATCTTGGCTTCGGTTCAGGAACCGCTTGCTTCATCGACTCCAACATCTCATCCTTGACAGCAAGCATGGCTGGCGAGTGGAATGGGATGCCGCTGGAGTCAACGACCTTGGCGAAAATCTCTTTTTCTTGAAGTTCCGCGCAGAATTTTGCGACACCATCAGCATCTCCAGAAATGGTCACCGAATCCGCGCCATTGTGACAGGCAGCAACAACACCTTCCGGAGCTTGCTCTTTGACTTGCTCCCAAGTTAGCCCAACTGCAGCCATAGCTCCCTTGATCTCGGTGTGCTTCATGATAGTTGTACCACGATGATAAGCGAGTCGCATGGTTTGTTCGCGGGTGATTCCACCGTCCGCATAACCACATCCCATTTCACCAGTCGAATGTCCGATGATACCATCTGGAGTGACGCCGAGGGCGAAGAGAGTGTCGGTGAGAGCGATTTGGATCGCAGTGATTGCCAACATACAGTTCAAAGTGTTGCCTTGATATTGAGCTGGATCTGGATTATTCAACATCGCATGAACATCCAAACCATATTCTTCAAGAGTTTTGCTGGAGGCTCTGATGGATTCATCGAAAAGTGGAATCTTCATCAATTTCATCGCCATTCCTGGCCATTGTGATCCCATTCCAGAGTAGACGAAATAAATCGGCCGTGGTTCGGTGATTGGAACTTTGGTGATGTTCTTCAAGGCGACTTGATTGTTTTCGCGATTGATCAACATGTAACCACGGAAGGGGAGATCTTTGGCTGGAAGGTTGGATTGATTGGCGAGAAGAGCTTGGAGATATTGATCGTCTTTGTTGTTTTCGATGTTTTCGAAGATGCTTTCGACGGCGTCTTGGGTACGACCAGGGTAGCTGAAAGATTTTTGGAATTTTTTTTGGAAATGGCTTATGATTTGGAGCATTTTGAGCCCAAACAGTATTATATTTATGCTTAAAACTTTCAGAAAACTTGGCAGAGTATTTTGAGCCCAAACACCCCTGTATTTAGGCTCGAAATTTTCAGAAAATTTGGCTGAAATTGGAAATTTCAAAATCTACTTGATATTTGGAGCATTTTTAGCCCAAACACTAGTATATTTAGGCTTGAAATTTTCAGAAAACTCGGCTGAAATTGGAAATTTCAAAATCTACTTGATATTTGGAGTGTTTTGAGCCCAAACACTACTATATTTAGGCTTGAAATTTTCAGAAAACTTGGCTGAAATTGGAAATTTTAAAATCTAGGTGAAATTTGGAGCATTTTGAGCTCAAACATCACTATATTCGGGCTCGAAATTTTCAGAAAACTTGACTGAAATTTGAAATTTCAAAATCTACTTGATATTTGGAGCATTTTTAGCCCAAACACTAGTATATTTAGGCTTAAAATTTTCAGAAAACTTGGCTGAAACTGGAAATTTTAAAATCTACGTGAAATAGGGAGGCATTTTGAGCCCAAAAACCACTATATTTAGGCTCTAAATTTTCAGTAACTTTGCGGAAACTTGGAAAATTCAAAATCTAGGGAGCATTTTGAGCCCAAACATAACTATATTTAGGCTTAAAATTTTCAGAAAAAACTCACGTAACAATTTTGGGGAAGCTTGGTGCAGTCAAAGCAGGTGCAACATGATCAGCAGCTCTCAAAATGACGTGAGTATTCGATCCACCAAAACCAAAAGAGTTGACACCAATAATACCACCCGGTAATGGAGTTGGCTCAGTGACAACCTTCAAACGCCCATCAACTAATCCCGGAATATATTGATTTGGTGTATTGTAGTGAAGATTTGGTGGAAGAGTTTGTCGTTCGATGGACATCAAGATTTTGGCCAATGAACAAACTCCAGATGCTGGTTCAGCATGTCCCATGTTCGATTTCACTGATCCGATGAGCAGTGGATTTGTTCGGTTGGAACAGAAGACTTGGCAAATCGCATTGGCTTCTTGTGGATCACCGACTTTAGTTCCAGTTCCGTGAGTCTCCACGTAGTACACGGAATTTGGATCGACACCAGCTTCGGAGTAGACTTCTTCGAGAAGTTGAGCTTGTCGCTCGCCAGACGGGAATGTGATACCTTGCTCTTTATAACCATCGGTGTTGGATTTGGCGTGGAGAACGGTGGCGTAGATGCGTTGCGCTTTTTCTTTGCGTTGGATGAAGATGGCGGCAACACCTTCGGTACGACAGTAGCCGTCGCCGGAATCGTCGAATGACCGACAACTTCCTTTGTCTGTGAGCATGCCCAATCTCAAGAATTGGAGAGCTGCGGTCGGGGTGAGGGTGAGGTGAGCACCGGCGACGATTGCCGCGTCACATTGTCTCTGCAAATATGTTATTTGAGATTTTTTTTCAGATTTGGATTTTTTTCACATCTGAAAATTTTGATTCAACTGATCTACAGTATCTCAGAATACCCCCAAATTTTGGATCCAAAACTTGATCTACAGTAACCTAGAAGCCTTCAGATTTTGAAGCTAAATTTAGATCTACAGTAACCTGGACACCTTCAGAATTTGAAGTTAAAATTTGATCTACAGTATCTCAGAATACCACTATATTTTTCCGTCAGAACATGATCCACAGTAACCCACAGCCCCCAGAGTTTAGAGCCAAAATTTGATCTACAGTAACCTAGAAGCCTTCAGATTTTGGAGCCAAAACTAGATCTACAGTATCCCACACCCCCTTAGATTCAAACATTTACAAAAAACACAAAAATTTAGACATTGCTCATATTAATTCTTACTGTAGGTTAAAATCGTTTAAAAAAATCGTATGATTTTTTTTTGAGAAATTGAACTTTGATCTTGTGATTTTCTCAAGATTTAAAAAATTCTGGTTTTTGTGCTTTTGAACTTTGCTCTGCTCAAGGAGTACTGTAGAAAAATAGGATATGTTTAAAGGAGCACGATGAAATTGGCTATGTTTTTAGAGAATGTTCCTTTAAACTTGTGTTTTTGGACAGAAAAATGTGTTTTTTATCAAATTTTCATCAAAAAAAGCGGCACAAACCTGTCTAATAGCATCAATAGCCAATTGAAGTGCCAAAAGTGAAGAAGAGCAAGCGGTATCCACCGAAAATGATGGTCCTTGCAAATCAAAAGTGTAACTAATACGATTGGAGAACATTGAGCGAACGCATCCTGTCAAAGTGTAGCCCGTCACTGTTTCAGGATCTTGTGTCAATGCTCCAGATGTTTCGGATGCCGAGCATCCGACGAACACTCCGGTTCGTGAACCTCGCAAATCGATTGGGTTGATTCCTGGAAAAAAGAAACATTTTTGTACCGTACCCCCAAAAAATTATTGATCGTTTTTTTTTCAAAAAAAAAAACATTCTGGATGACTCACAGAGAATTTTCTCCACTTTTTTTTATCCAGAAGCTTAGAGGGTTACTGTAGCTTGTAGATTTCCAGGAACATTTTGAAATTTTCTGGATTTATCATTCATAGAAGCTTTGTTACTGTAGCTCTGCAGCCACAGTAACCCTTAAAAATTGTGCCAAAAGGTTTTTGAATATTGGTAGATCAACATTGCTCAGGTTTAAGATTGCTCTACAGTAACCTATCAAAAATTGTGCCAAAAGTTCCAGAAAAAGTGTAGATCACAATTTTCAAGTTCTCAGAATTTTGTAGATCAACAATTTCGCCAAATTTTTCTAGTAAGATGTGCAAGTACAGTACCAAACCCTAAAAATGACGTCATTTTTCTCAATTTTTCTCAAAAAATCCCCGATGATTCACACATTTTTCTTGATCCGGGCCAAAAAAAACCACCATCCCACTTTTTTCTCGTCATGAACATTGTGAAATACTGTGTAAAACATGGAGATATTGGTCAGCAGTTAGTGAGAAAAAAAGAAGGGGGAGAAGAACAAGAAGATGACATGTCACACAGTATTTCAAGGTTACACGGCGGTAGGTACAACAGGGTACATTTATTTGTTTCTCTAATATCTCCTCGAGATCTGTATCCGCCAGAAAAAAATGAATGAATGACAAGGACATCTAGAAAATTCTGGAAGATCTAGAAAATTCTGGAAAAAATCCCAAAATTCCTGTCTTTTTTTTATCTGTAGATCAACATTCTCAAGGCATAAAAATTCTCTACAGTAACCCAGAGAGCTTCTACAGTAACCCTTCAAAAATTGTGCCAAAAAGTTCAAAAATGTGTAGATCAATATTATCAAGAATCCTCTACAGTAACCTAGAGAGCTTTTACAGTAACCCATCAAAAATTGTGCCAAAATATTCTAAAAATGTGTAGATCAATATTCTCAAGATTTTATGATCCTCTACAGTAACCCTCTAAAAATTGTGCCAAAAAATTCCAAAAAATCTGTAGATCAGCATTTTTTATTTTTTTCATTTTTTAGATCGGCTTTAACTTAGCCTAAGTCTATCCAAGCCGCAAAAAAAAAAACTAACCAGCGTCAACCATCGCCTCCCACGAAGCTTCTAATAAAATGCGGACTTGTGGGTCCATGAAATTCGCCTGTTTTGGCGTGACTGAGAAGAATTGTGCGTCGAACTTTTTCAAATCCTTCAGTTTTCCGTGACGTTTTGGAAGATCGTAGAAGCCTGGCGGCCATCGGAGATCGTCTTCTGTGACGAGATCTTCACCGGCCAGCAACATGTCTCCGAATTCTTTGACGTTTTCGCATCTGGAAATGAGATTTTGGGGTTTTGGAGAGTTTTGGGGGGCTTCAGGAGATTTCAGGGGGCTTCAGAAGGCTCCAGAAGGCCTTAAAAAGACTGATAAGGCTTCTGAAATCTTGAGAAAGCTCCAAAAGACTTCAGAAGGCTTTTGAAGGATTCAGAAGGCGTCAGAAGGCATAAAAAGGCTTCAGAAGGCTCTAGAAGGTTTCCGAAGACTTTAGGAGGCTTCAGAATGTTCTCGAAGACTTTAAAAAGATCCAGAAGACTTCTGAGAAGGACATTGAAGCCTGAGCCAAGATTCTAGAATTAAAAATTTTGCTTCTATAATTTTCAGAAGCCTAATAAATGTTCCCAAGCCTACATCTAAGCCTAATAATCTGTAAAAATCTAGAGCTCAAATTTTTTAGCTCCCCACTTCCCAAATTCCCCTCTCTCACCTTGGGAATCGGCCCGAGACTCCCGAAATGACGATATCGTCTTGATTCTTCCACCACGATGTTGCTTCAGAGCTCATGCTCTCACCAGACTGTAAAAATTTTTCGATTTATTTTTGGAAAATTATTAAAAATTATTGAGTTATCATAAGTTGAAGGTTTTTTTTTACAAAAATCAAAAGGTTTAGATCGAAACTAAATGTAAGACTGAAACTGAAACTGAAACTGAAACTGAAATCCAAAAAGCGCTTTATATGAGGTCGGGGGCAGAGAGAGAATAGCGCAACAAACACAAAAAAATTTGGGGTGGCCGGAGGCCGGCCGAGAAAATAAGATGGGGAAAAGAAAGGCAAAAAAAAATCGTATGTGAGAGGTGGGCGGGGCCTCGGGATCGGTCTCCTCAAATCGTCTTATCTATCGTCGAGAAAAATCTCTCGGATCTTTTTCTTTCTTTTCTACCTCCCAAATGGGAAGGGAATGGGGGGAGAAGAAGACCGCCTTAGAGAGAGTGAAGAATTAAAAGGTGGCTGGACATGGATGGGGTAGCGAAAAACGGTTGGGGGAAAAGAGAAAAGTAGAAGGTCGATGAAGACGGATAGATAAAACGACGTGTCTTGGAGACAAGACAAAAAAAGGTCGGTGGACTCGGAATTTAGGATTTTTTGGGGAGCCAGAAATTATTCCGCTTGTGGTGAAGCTCGAAAATATTTTGAGCAATGCTCAGGAAGCTTGAAAATGTCGGCGAGCATTCATTCAAAGAATCCTAGTTTTCCGAAGTACGCGGAACGCGGAAAACTAATATATTTTTCAAGACAATTCCAAGGTTCAAAGTAATAAAATAGGGCAAAAGATTGTATTTTATGATATCTAAAGACTTCTTTTATAAGGCCCTTTTAGAAGGTCGTTTACACTTAACGTAACTTCGATTTTTCTGTTGCTGCTGAGGAAAACGGTTTTCGGATAGATGTTTATCTCTGGAAATGGAAAGCCACCCGTGTTTTAATTTCTTCTAAAGCAAACCAGTTGGTTAGGAATTCTTGGCGGGGCAAAAAAAACTTATCTACACAACCAGACCAGTTTTTTTTTGTTTCAAAAAGAAAAAAAAATTTCCAGCCAAGAAACCAGAAAAAAACAGTGGGCGTTTTGCACAAAAAATTTTTCATTTTAAAAATCGCCCACAGAAAGAATTTTTTGATTAAAAATGCACAGCCACAAAACCGTCCTTTGTTACACCGTGAGAAGGAATTTTTTTATAAAACAAAAATTTTTTGGTTGCACAGAAAAATATGGATCAAATTTTTGGAAGCTAAGGTAAGGGAACATTTTTGTACAAAATCAGGGAGATTAAAGGAACATGAGTACTGTAGAATAAACTGGATAAAAAATAATGATCTTTAAAGTTGGAGCTCCCTAAAGTACAGTAACCCCCTCTCTAAAGTACTGTTCCAAATTATCGATATTTTCTAGATTTATAAATCCTCTACAGTAACCTAATGAAAATTGTGCCAATAATGGTTAGATAAATATTTTGAAGGTTCAAAAATCCTCTACAGTACCCAACAAAAATTGTGCCGGAAAATTCCAAAAATTACTAGATCAATTAGAAAATGAACAGCTTTAAAGGGTGAGAAGTACTGTAGAAAATAACCTGCAGATCAAACTCAAGAATTCAAAAAAAAGAGTACAGTACCTGCGAATTGTCGGAGACGCGTTCCCAACCAGCTGACATATCAGATGACCCGGCTCTTCCTCCTTTTTCCATCGTTTTTCGTCTCGCGCACTTGCGTCCTCTGAACAAAATTGGGTCATTTTTTGATTGGATTTGAGATTGGAGACAAAAATATGGGGAGATTTGAACTTTTAAAATGAATTTCAGAGGGATTTTTTGGGCTTCTAGAGGCTTTTGGAGGCTTCAGAAGACTTCCGAAAAATAAATAAACACAAGTAACAAAATGAAAAATGCAACAAAAATCAGTGTGAACGAAGAAAGTCTCGGGAAAAAGGTGCGCAAAAGTAGGTTGAGGTCATTTAGTAGGGGGCGCCGGCGGCGAATGATAGCGCGCGTGCGCGAAAAAAAGTGCAAAAGCCGCCGCGTGTGTAACTGGTACTGACTTAAACCAACTTAACCTAACTTATGATATTTTATTATATATATATAGATATATTTTTTTTTCATGATAAAAAAAATTTTTGGGGGATGGAAAATGAACAAAAAAAATTTTTGAACATATGAAAATCGATGGGATTATATGCAACACAAAAATCCAAGGTCAACCTATTTTTTGTTTTTTTGTGCTGACCCGTTACTCCCCAAAAAACAGGTGAAATTGAACTGGGTGGTCTCAAGTTTTGCTAACTAGAAAAATGTGATTTTGAAAATTTCTGGAATAAAAAACTGGGAGGTCTTAGGTCCTTGCTAATTAAAGGCCTCTAATAATTAATTTAAAAAAAGTATGGGTGGTCCCCAGGATCCCAAGAAACTCTCAGAACTCCAAAATTAGCTAGCTAGGAGGTCCTCAGCTAATATAATCCACAAATAAAAAAAATATGGGTGGTCCACCATAGAGGCGTGGCTAAAAAGGTCAAAACGAAAAAATCCTAAACCAGAAAAATGACCTTGGCATTAATAACTGGTACTTGTGTCTTGTTTGTGTTGTTGCTGTAAAATTCCTCTTCTTGTTCTTGATGAGGGTCATTTCAACAATTATCGATTTTTTCGTGGAAAACAACATGAATTTTGGGAAGTTAGGGGGAAGTACGTGGGTGGAAAATGAGTGAAAAAAAAAGAAAAACATTTTTTTTTGCTGAAAAAAATGGGTGGAGCTAATTTTTTTTGCAACAAGTTTCTTTTTGTGTAATTTTTTTTCGAATTGAAAAAATCCGGAAATCCGATTCATACGGTTTTTATCAATCAGAAGAAAAATTTCTGGAAAATTGGATTTTTAAAATATTTTTTGAGGGATTTGGGAAGAAACATAGGCTTCCGAAGGCTTCTAGAGGTTTCTGAAAGCTTCCCAAGGCTTCAGAAGGCTTCAGAAGGCTTCACAAGGCTTCCCAAGGCTTCCCAAGGCTTCCCAAGGCTTCCCAAGGCTTCCCAAGGCTTCCCAAGGCTTCCCAAAGCTTCCCAAGGCTTCCCAAGGCTTCAGAAGGCTTCCCAAGGCTTCTCAAGGTCTCCCAAGGCTTTCTAAGGTTCCCCAGAAAAAATAAATTATGAAAAATAATCGCAAAGAGACATCTGACAAGAATTTTCTGAAAGACTAGACTATTCTGTCCACTTTCATGCCCCGAAATAAAATTAAAACAGGTTTTTTGAAACTTCAAATATCACTTCAAATTTTTCTCCGCGAATACGGCATCATTGGAACAGAAATGAGGAAGGTTTTGAGAAAAAACAGCATTGCAAAAATCGAATTTTTGGGATAATTTTTTAAAAATCAGTTTTAAAATGTTAATTGGAACTTGAATTTTTTGAGATTTTTGGAAGGAAAAAATTGAGAAATCTGGGAATTTTTCAGATTTTTTGGATTAAAAGCACCCAGAACCTTTGGAAGAACCCAATTTTCTAGAAAAAATCTTGGGGTTCTTGAAGTTTTTAGGCTTCCCAAGGCTTCCCAAGGCTTCCCAAGGCTTCCCAAGGCTTCCCAAGGCTTCTCAAGGCTTCCCAGAAGGTCCCAAGGTTTCTAGAGGCTTCAAAGGCTTTTCAAGGCTTCCCAAGGCTTCCCAAGGCTTTCATAAACCTTCTAGACTTCACAATTTCCCAATTTTCCCATTTGCAAAACGTTTTCCTATCAATTCTCAATCTCCAAAAGTTTGTAAATACATTAAAAAAAACCGTCTCACAACCAACCAACCCGAAAAATGTTTCAAATTCAATTCTCTTATCTCTTTCTCGAAAATTTGCTGATGTCGTCACCAGCCAGCCAAAAAAAAAGAAAGGGGTCGGGAGGAGTAAAAACGCAGTGAGATGAAAGGTTCGGATAGTAGTAGGCGGTGTAGATAGATCAGCTCCTCAATAAGTGCATAGATAAAAAACAAAAACGACACACACACACACACGCAAAAATTGAGGAGAAAAACGAGAGAAGGTCGATCAAGATATCTATCATCAAGGCCATTTTTGTGTCCAACTTTTTGTGAAAAGGATATCGCTCTTTTTTTACCACTCTAAAAGGGGGGAAAGATTGCGTGGCCAGCTAATCATTTTGACCTATCTGTGGGATGATTTTGTGCAAGATATCGGGGCTTTGATGGATTTATAGCTGCACGAGATTTGATCGATCATGTGATGACTAAAAAACCATAAAAATACAAAGCAACATTTTTTTGGGGGGGTACTGTAGGGGGACTTGAAAACCGTACTATTTTTGATGGGTTACTGTAGAGGATTCTAAAACTTGAAAATACTGATCTACAGGAATTTTGGCACATTTTTTGATGGGTTACTGTAGAAACTTTCCAGATTCTTGTAGAGGAATCTGAAACTCTTAATCTACCCTATTGTTGATAGGGTACTGTAGAAGCTCTCTCAATTACTGTAGTATTAAAATTCCGAAAATACGGTAGGATCTAGATTACTGTAGACTTTTTTTTCCAAAAAATCAAAACTACGTCATCAAATTTGCGATATCTTCTATCATCTTTTTAAAAATCCGCCAAACTTTGTTCAAAACCGTATTTTTTGATAAAAAAAACGGGGTACAAAGTTCAATTTTTCTCTGCGCTCTCTAGAAAAAATTCCAGAAAAATTCCACTATCTTGATTTTTTTTGGCGATCAAACCAAAACTGACTGCTATACAATTTTTGTAAAACGAGACAGTAAAACCAGTTTTTTTGTTGCAATCGTTTCAAAGATCAGAAAATTACAGAAGAGTTCAGGGAACTGGGAAAAAAATTGTATCACAATATTTTTATTCATCACAAAAATTTCTGAAAAAAAAAAAAACACAACTTTTAATAACCCGTAAATCACCCTTAAGTTACGGTAATTTGTAAATAAAAAATCTCTAAAAAATGCATAAACAAAATTTTTAAGAATTTTCAGATTTCGCCGTTAGGGAAAGCGCCTGTTCCTTTAAAATTGCTCTCAAATCATCATTATCGATTCGAAGTTCGTCTAACTCTTCGATTTTTTCGCCATGCATTAAAAGAACTTCGTCTAATTGTCGTCGAGTTTCCTGGAAAAACATTGGGGGATTTTTTTGGACCACCCAAGTAGGACCACCCACATACCTTTAATTCCAAATCGATTCTTCGTTTTGTGGTTTCCAATTGATCCCTTTGAAATGTGACTTCATCTAGAATTTTTAGAACATCAGCCATGCTTGAAAATTGTTGGAGATTCTGAAAAATGTTGCGATTTTTGTTTTTGGGCGAGGAAAACTGGATCACTTGAGATAATTGAAAGAATTGTTGATTAGAGATTGAAATTAAAAAAAATATTTGAGATTTTTTTGAAATTTGTGGGGAATTTTGAATCAGATTCAGATTTAGAAAATAAATAATTTAAAGTAAAAAAAAATTGAATTTAAAATTAACAAAATTAAAAAAAAAATTAAATTTAAAATCTGAAATTCAGATTTTTTTCTAGTTTAATCTGAGCAATGAAAAATTAAGATTGCTCATGTCAGGTTATACATTTTTTCCAAGTTTTAATAATAAGTTTAGTATGAGCAATTCACGATTCAAATTGCTCACATTTTATACTAATATGAGCAATGATTGCTCAGGTTAATCATTTTTAATATTTTTTTCATGCCCGAAATCCGATTCTCAATTTTCCCACCACAAAAACTTTTCCCAAAATTCCCAACCTTTTGATTTTTGCAGCAACACGGTTCCTCAAATCGCACACTAATTTTTCGCTCGCCAATTTTCTCGGGCTCCTCAATTTTCTCCTCATTTTTCTCCTGATCTTCTTCAGTTTGCACTGCGCTTTCCTTGAACTTGGGTTTCAGATTTCGCTGCTTCTCAAAATCCATCTCAATAATCCGGCGAATCTCGGAATTCAATCGATAATTGTCATTTTTCAGGTGTTCCATCATTTCAGCCACCGATCTTTTCACATTTTCCAGTTCTTTTTTTGAAATTTCCATAGATCTTCTAGATTTTTCCAGCATTTTTTGGTTTCTTTCATCTTTCAAATCTAATAGATGTTTCTGATTCAGCAAAACATCATAATCATTTTTCATCATAGCCAAATCGGTTTCGAAATTCTGATGTGTTGAGCTAACAGCATTGCTCAGTTTTTCCTCATATTCTTCTTGTTTTTCTTGAATTTCTCGCTCTTTTTTTCTCAAATCTTCCTGGAGGGCTGAATTGGTTTTTCGATATTCTTCGATTTCTTCTCGGAGTCCATGAATTGTTTGTTCGATCATGTCATCAAGGTACATCGCACCGGTTTCCTGGAAAAAATTTATTTGAAATCTAGGCGCTCTTATTTTTTTTTAGAAAATCGATAATATCTAGAATTCTTTACTGTTAGCTCTATATTTTTCGAAAAAAAATTTCCTTGGCTTCTGGAGGCTTCGGAAAGCTTTCAGAGGGGTTTTAAGGCTTGTGGAGGCTTTCCAAGGCTTCTGAAGGCTTCCCAAGGTTTCTGAAAGATTCTGAAGGCTTCCCAAGGTTTCTGAAAGATTCTGAAGGCTTCTGAAGGCTTCCCAAGGCTCAAAAATGCTCCCGAAAGCTCACTAGCCTCTCTAGGCTCTCTAACTCTTTCTCTTCCAGACTCTCCAAAAAGGTTCCAAATCTCAAATGATTTTTGATTGTTGCTGCAAAATTTCTCGGTTTCACTTCTACTTTTTCTTGTCTAGAAAAAATCTTATCATTTTCGCCCAGCAAAAAAGCAAAAAATAATATGGGAGGTCGTCTCGGAACGGATTTTTTTCTAGATGACCTTGTATTTTTCAGTGATATTTTGCAGTTCGATCATAGAATAGTAGTTTTGATAAGTTGAAAATTCAGAAAAGGGATCGAATTTGATTTTCTACCTACAGTACTTTCAAAAAAACGTAGAGCTACCGTACTCCAGAAAGAAATATTTGTATCTAGAGATACTATTAGAGTACAATTTTTGTTTTGCGAAAATCTACCGTACTATTGAAAATTTGTATTCTTGGTTTGAGTCAGAAAACGTAAAGCTACCGTAATCCCAAAAAAAAACACAAATTTGTATCTAAAAATACAAATAAAATACAATTTCTAGGTTAGGAAAAAATCTACAGTACTCTAAATCACATAGCTTCTCTAACTCTCTAATCCTCTAGCTCTCTAACTCTCTCACTAACCTCTTTATGCCGTTGATTTTCAAAATTAGCCACATTCGCTTCCAATTCCTGAATCCTCCTCGATTTCTCAACAATCTCCTCATTCAACTTCGAAATATTTGTAGCTTGCGAGTTATTCGAACTCGTATACTTCTTCACAATCGCCAAATTATCCTCCATCGCATTTTTCATGCCGCGAATTTTCGTCTCTTTCGCATTCAATTTCTCCTCCATGGTTTCGAGCTCTTTTTGGAGCTCGGCGATTTTTGCTCGCGAATTTTTCGCGTCTTGTCGCGCGCGAAATGCTTCTTGCGAGAATTGTGAAGCTTCGGATTTGAAGGCGTCGAAATTCTTCTCGATTGTATTGGATTTTTGGGAGAGTTTGTTGATCTGGTCTTTGAGCTCTTGCACTTTTTGTTGCTCGGCGAGCAATTTTTCCTTGAGCATTTTATTGGCTTTGAAATTGGGATGTGAATTTGAATTTGAGCTTGAAGTTGTGGTGATTTGAATTTCTTCCAGAGGTTCTGGTGAGATATCCGGAGTCACATTTTCACCAATTATTTCGATGTCGGATGAAACTATTGTTTGAATATCATCTCCAGTTAGATGGCCGTATGAAGAAGCTGAAAAATATGATTAACATGAGCAATCTACAAAAATTAAGATATTTTTTCGTAAAATTTGGGCTAATATATGATTAACATGAGCAATCAATTGAGTTTTTGGTTTGTTTTGAAACATTTTAGTTTATATAAGATTAACATGAGCAATTCACAGAAATTTAATTTTTTTTAAAGATTTTGACTAACATGACACATTTTTGGTTTTTTGGCCCCAGAATCTACAGTAACCTGTGGAATTTTTAAAACAGTTATCCTTTGATCTACAAAATATTTTTCAAAAACATTTTTTTAGAGAAAAAACAACACCAAAAACTTATCAAGATGATCAAAACTCAAAAAACCTGGGGTTTTTTTGTCGATAAAAAAATTGGGTGAGATTTTTGAAGATTCTGGAATTCTGAATTTCAGGCCAAGAAAAAATATAATCATAAAGGAATTTTCAGGTTTAAATTATTGATTTTCTGAGCCCAAAGGACCCTAGATTTAAGGCCTGAAATTCAGGATTTTTCAAGCCCAAATGAGCCTAGATTCTTAGGCCTGAAATTCTGGATTTTCAAGCTTAATTGAGCCTAGATTTTAAGCCTAAATTTATCTATTTTTTGAGCCCAAATAAGCCTAGAATTTAGTGCAGATCTGGCCTTTTCTCAAAATTAGGACACTTCTAGAACTAAAGCAATTTCAGAATTTAAAAAATTTTCAAAACCAGAAGAAAAAACTCACGTGGCAAAACAGGCTCCCTCAAAACCACTTCACAATCACTTTTTGGTGAAATCGAGCTCGGCGAATTTTCGGTGCTCTCATAGTCCACCACTTTTTGCTCACTGCTCGTCCCAACTTCTTCCTCATTTTCTTCTTCGGCTCGAATATCCAGAACTTTATCGATTTTTTGTTGAGCTTGTTTGATTGCTTCACGCCAATTTAGCATCTGGAAATTAAAGATTTCTTTTAGATTTTAATTAAAACGATTTTTTCAGTAAAAATTGATTTTCAGTGTGAAAAATTATAAGAAAATCAATAAGGAAGCGTAAATTTCCACTAAAAAACCAAAGAAATCAAAGAAAAACCAAAAATTTTCACTAAAACACCGTGAAAATCGGTCAAAAATGAGATAAAATCGAAATAAATATAAAAGCCACGTTCATATTTGTGTTGTTTTGACAGGGACACACAATGGTGAGAGATGCAGAGAGAGTGTGTGTGTATGGGAAAAGAAAGAGAGAGAGAGAGACGGGCTAGTGCGCTCTAGCGAACAAGGCAAGACTTGTTTGTTTTATTTTTTTTTTTGGGAAGAAGAAGAGAAATGGGGAAAACTTATGGGAAAACGGGTTTTTTTTTTGGGGAGATTTTAAATTTAGATTAGGCAAAAGTTTCAGTGGGAAATTAAACGGTTTCGGTGAAATTTTTGAGGAAAAATTTGGGAAAAATAGTATTATGAATCTTTTTTTGGGAACAAAAAAAATAATGGATTTTTTTGAAAAATTTTTTAGGTTTTCTCAGGCTTCCAAGGCTCCCGAAGGCTTTTCTGGGCTTTCTAAGGCTTCCTCAAGCTTTTGAAGGCTTGTCCGGGCTTCCCAAGGCTTCCCAAGGTTCCCGGAAGCTTCTGAAGGCTTCTCATTCTATTTCAAACTTTAATTAATCAAATTCAATCTTGAAACCCCCGAATGTTTTTTTTTGAACAAACAAAACAAAATCCCGTGATTTTATAATGAAAAAGTTGTACATATGACATCATCTGAACTTTTTTTTTTCTCAACAAAAAAAAAACAAACGAAGCCAATTTTTTTCTTTACTTTGATGTAACTATTTTTTTTTTAGAAGTTCGTATAGTATTTTTTCTTTAATCCTGAATGTGAGAAATCTCTTCTACAGTACCCATGGAAAATTTCAAGAATTTTGAGCTACAGTAAACCATTATATTTACAGCATGAAAGTCAAAGCTACAGTAGTTTTAATGAGGGCGAAAGCAAGATAAATTTTGAGTTACAGTAATTCAACAGAAAGCCATATGTTTTGAGCTACCGTAATTCAACAATCTAGCACCAAAGTTCAAGCTACAGTACTCCCAATTGACACGAATTTCCAATGAATTTCTGAGCTACAGTAACCCCTAAAGTTATGCTCAAAAATCCCAGCTACAGTACCCCTCCCAACATTGACTCATTCCTTCATGTTTTTCGTGTCGAAAAAAAGGGCACTCATTTTTTTTGCCGTTCCTCTTTTTCTCTAATTTTCATTTTCTCCAATGTCTAATTTTTGTCTGCGAGCCGAGAGATTCGATTTTTGCGAAGAGACGCAGAGAAATCGTGTGTGGAAGAGGGCGAAAATATTTTTGTTGCTCATAGAGAAACAAAGTTCCTTCTGTCCCTGCCCGCTGCTGGCTGTGCAGCCATTCTCATTTTAGTCATTTTTTTTTTTCTGAAATTTTTTCTTGGCTGAAAATTTTTTGTTTTTAGGTTTGAAAATCTAAGCCTAAAAAAGCCGAGTTTTTGGCCTAAAATCCTGATTCCTTGAGTCTAATTAGGCCTAGACAGGCATTTTCAGCAGTCTAAAAATCTTTAAAAATCGATAAGCTACAGTACCCATTGAATTTTCGCGCAAAAATCACAAATTTTCAAAAAATCGAAAAATCGATATTTTAAGAGCTACCGTATCCTTATCTGAAAGTTTTTTCACCTTATTTTTTTTGCTGAAAAAAATTTTGCTGACATGTTTCCTAGGTAACAGAAAATGTGTTCTTTCTAATCCATTTTTCTCTCCAATAAAACATTTTTTTTTCAAATTCGAAAAAAAGGCGCGAAAATTCTCGCTCGCGCCAGCTTTTCCCCTATCTCTCTCATTTTTTCATTTATTCTTTTCTCGTCTGGCGCGTTCGGCATTTTTTTGGACCACCCAGGTTTTTTTGTCTTTTAGGGAAAAAATATGGCCTTAGGGCTTTGTAGTAAGAGTTCCTTGTTATTAAAAAGCACTTAAGACACGGCTCCTTGTCATACATGTTCTTTAGGCACTTTTTTCGTCATAGGGCTCTCTAAGCGCAGTTCCTTGTCATATATGTTCTGTAGGCGTTGCTCATTGCCAGTCTTGTTTTTCAAGCCGCAGCTCCTTGTCATATATATTCTCAAGGCGCTGCTCCTTGTCATAAATGTTCTCAAAGTGCTGCTCCTTTCAACAACCGCTCTCTAGAAGCAGCTCCTCGTCATGTATGTTCTGAAGGCGTTGCTCCTTGCCAGCTTTGTTTTCTATGTGCAGCCACTTCTCGTATATGTTCTCAAGCCGCAGCTCCTTGTCATATATGTTCTCTACGCTCTGCTCCTTGCCAGTCTTGTTTTCAAGCCGCAGCTCCTTGTCATATATGTTCTCTAGGCGCGGCTCCTTCTCACGGAGGCTCTTAAGGCGCAGCTCCTTGTCATAAGTTCTTGAATTTTCTAAAACTAGACTCTAGTTCCAGTTTTCTCTTTCATTTTTTCCTCTAATCCAGCACATCATTTTTTTCCTGTTACCTAGGAGACCAAAAAACATCTCAAAAAGTATTTTTTTTCAGATTTTTTTCCCATTTTGCCTGCTAATCCGGGTTTAGAACTACAAAAAATGGGCGAAATCTTCTCTTTTTTTCTTCTTTTTCACATTTTCCATTAGCTCGCTCCTCTTTTTTACTTAAGAAAGTCATTTCTAAAATTTTATGAGCCGAAAAATCCATTTTAGAGAGGAGAGCTTCTGAAAAATTATGTAGAATTTTTTTGGGAACTTACCGTATCTCATATTTCATATGGGAATATTTACTGGTTCTTCGAATTTAAAAATTAGATTTGAAATCTTTTAGGGAGCTTCAGAGGGCTTCATAAGGATTCAGAATACTTTAGGAATCTTCAGAAAAGTTGGGAGGCTACAGAAGACCTCAGGAAGCTTCAGAAGACTTTAGAAAGCTTCAGAAGGCTCTAGAAAACTATAGAAAGCTTCAGAAAACTTCAAAAAACTTTAGAAAACTACAGAAGGCTTCAGAAAGTTTCATGAAGCTTTAGAAGGATTCATAAGGCGTTAGGAAGTTTTAGGGAGCTTCAGAAGCATTCAGAAGGCTTAAAGAAGCTTCAGAAAGTTTAAGGGAGCTTCGGAAGGCTTTTGAATGCTCCGGGAAGCTTTAGAACCCTCCAGAAGGCTTTTCGAAGCTTCAGAATACTTTAGGAAGCTTTTTTGTACCATAAATTGAAAATTTCTTTGTTAGTCTTGAAAAATTACCCTTTCTCATTCTTCCAAATCAATTTTTAGAAAAATATTTTCTAAAAAAAAACTGGGTGGTCATTTTTTGTCTCATTTTCTTCTTATCTCTATATTTCTCCACATATTGATTTTTATTGTAACAACATTTTTGTTTCTTTCTCGATTTCGATTTTTCTCTAATTAGAATTTTTTAATTAATTTTAATTGCTTTCAGATGTTTCCACCAAATCCGTACAACCAACATCGTCAACCCAAGGAATATTGGTTACATGAACAGTACTGTGTTTTTTTTTTGGAAATTTTTTTTTGCTGAAAAAAAATCAAAAATTTTTTTTTTTCAGAATGAAGTATGATCCAACTCTAGCAAGTCGATTAGAAAACGCCTCTCAGTCCACCGATTCAGTGAGTTTGGGCCTGAAAATATAGGCTAACTCAAACTCAAAAAATCAATTTTTTTCAGTGACGATTCAAGCCGGCCTACTAGTCCAAATTATTCTAACAATCTGTGAGTTACTGACTATTTTTAGGCTTTAAAAAAAATCAATAATTTTTTCAGATATCAAAGCCCGACACCTGAGCCCATGGGCGACTGTAGATCTCCAAGTCCAGTTCGAAGAGGACCGTAAGTTTTGAAAATAGTATTTCGGGCTTTCAAGAAACTTTTTTTCAGACGCACTCCTCCAGAGCCAGATGATGATGAGTAAGTTTTTTTGCAGATAGAATTTCTCTGAAGCTTTCTAGAGCCTTCTGAAAATTTCTAGAGCCTTCTGAAGCTTTCAAAATACATTGGGTGTCTTCTGAAGTCTTTGGAAGCCTTCTGAAGCCTTCTAGAGCCTTCTGAAGTTTTCTGAATTCTTCTGAAGCCTCCTGAAGCCTTCTTAAGCCTTCTGAAACCTTCTAAAGCTTTAAAATTCTTCCTGATGTCTTCTGAAGCCTTCTGAAGCCTTCTGAAGCCTTCTGAAGCCTTCTTGAGCCTTCTGAGGCCCTTCATAAATCTTAATTTCAGACCGACTTCTTCCAATGCAGTTCTCAGGGAATCGTGAGTTTCAGAATTTTTTTTCTCAAATTCTGAAAATCATTTTTTGCAGAAGTAGTTCGAAGCGGTATTCTTATGACCTTTTTTTGAATTTACAACACCTTTGGGTATATACGCAGTACGTTTTTCTACAACAAATCGATAATTTTGAAATTATTGATTTTTTAGAGTTGATCGATTGATTTTTGGAGTGAATCATGATTTATATTCGCCTAGAAGTCCAAATTCAGAAATTAAAACAGAAAGGTGAGCTTTAGAAATTTTTTGAGCTTGAATCAGGCTCAAAAACTCCGCGAATTTATTTTCAAAATCTGAAAATCAATTTTTTCAGCAATGGTCCGAAGAAGTATCTTTATACCCTATTTTTAAATGCAGAAGAACTTGATCAATATCGGCGGTAAGTTTCCGCGTCCGCGGATACTATGACGTCATGATGATTTTTCAGAGCTCTTCCCTGGATTAGAGGAGTGAATGATTCTTTATTTGAGCCTAGAAGTCCGGATGATGAAGTCAAAATCGAAATCGAAGAAAAACAGTGAGTTTCAGAGATTTTTTCAAGTCTTCTACATAGTTTTTCAGCCTGAAAATCCCCAAAAAATATTTTTTTTTCAGAGAAGAGCAAATGGCTGAAGAACACAAGTACACTCCGGCTAGCCCAAAACGCAAAGGACCGTGAGTTTCAGAAATTATTTTTTCAAAATCTGAAAATCACTTTTTTCAGACATACTCCTACGGAAGCGTATCCTTTTGATGATGATCAGTGAGTTTGTTAGAGAGTGCAGAGAGTGCAGAGAGCGCAGAGTTTTTAGGCTTTTTAGGATTTTAAGAAAATCATTTTTTCCAGACCACCGACCCCGCAACATTACTATGGAAATCAGTGAGTTTCTCAGAAAATCTGGATTTTTTGAGCCTAAACAAGCCTGAATTTCTAGACCTGATATTCAAAAAAATCTAGGCTTATTTAGGCTTCAAAAATCCAGATTTTTTCCAGCTACTATGACAATTGGAAAATGAATACATGGTGTCCACAGTCCACCAGTGAACAGTATACCGTGGAATATTATCTGTGAGTTTAGAGAGTTAGAGAGTTAGAGAGCTAGAGAGATTTATTGATTTTTTTGCAGCCAATATTTCCGTCAAATGTACAATCAACAACCAGAAAGTTTTCCGTAAGTTTATTGATTTTTTTTTCAGAAAGCAAAAAAGAAAATCGCAAAATTTTCAGACAAACTTCAACTGCTGTTCAAAATGATACTGAGGGAGTTTATGTTTTTGGCAATAACTACAAAGGACCGTGAGTTTCAAAAATTTATTTTCAGGATTTTTCAAAAATCTTAAATTTTTCAGACATACGCCAAGTCCGATTCCAGAAAGTTCCTCTCAAAATCCAGAGGAACTTGAGAGCGGTGAAATTCCATCTTCTTCAAGTGGGAGGTAAGTCTCTGAAGTTTTCTGAAGCCTTTTGGGGACTTCTGAAGTTTTCTGAAGCCTTCTGAAGTTTCAGAAGAATTCTGGAAGCTTCAGAAGGCTTCAGAAAACTTCAGAAGTCCCCAAAAGGCTTCAGAAAACTTCAGAAGCTTCCAGAATTCTTCTGAAACTATATGAACTCTTCTGAAGCCTTCTGAAGCGTCTTGAAGCTTCCAGAATTCTTCTAAAGCTCCCTGAATCCTTCTGAAGCCTTCTGAAGCTTCTAAAACTCTTCAGAAGCTTCCTAAAGCCTTCTGAAGCTTCCAGAATTTTTCTGAAGCCTTCCAAATTTTTTTGAAGCCTCCAAAAGCCTTCTGAAGTTTTCTAGAGCTTCCTAAAGCCTTCTGAAGCCTTAAAAATTCTTCTGAAGCTTTCTGAAATTTCCTGAAGCGTTCTGATGCTTTCTGAAGCTTCTAAAACTTTTCTGAAACTTCCTGAAACCTTCTTAAGCTCCTTGAGGCCTTCTAAAGCCCCCAAAGCCTTCTGAAATTAAAATTTTCAAATTTCAGTCAACATCATCAAGACTCAACTTCCCGTGTTCCTTATCAGATGCAGTAAGTTGCAAAATTCTGAAAACATCTAAAAAATTTCAATTTTTCAGAGGAACCTTGGCTGATCTTAAAATGTTGCAATTAACCGAGGAAACATATGTTTTCGGTGATCAATACGGGTAATTTTTGGTCCCAATTATTGTGGCCTGAAACTACCGTATCTAAAATTTTCAGACAACATCGAGATGATCAATCAGATGTTTCTGAAGAATCCACAAGATCCAGTTACAAATTGCCGAAACAATATCGCAAGAAAGCTTCGTAAGCTTCTTTAACTCTCTGCGTCTCTAACTATCTCGTGTATTTTTTCAGATCAAAGAAATCTAAATCTAAAGGACATCGAAGATCATCAGAAAGATCGAATGAAAAACGGTAGGAGGAATTCAGATTGATGTGAGAAGTTATCGATTTTTCTAGGATCCCAAGAAGACATCGTTCAAGAAGTGCTGAAATTCGACGCAGACGAGAAAGTCCAAGACGCCGTGAAACTTTGAGAAGAAATGAAAGTTCGAGACACAGAAGAGATTCTGGAGAAGTTCCAAGAACTTCTAAAAATGACTCTAGAACTCGTAGAGATGATTCTCGAGGTGGACAACATCGGAGAAGAGTTGAACCTTCAAGACATTCTGGAGAGACTTCTAGACCTTCTGGACAAACTTCTAGACATTCTGGACAAACTTCGAGACCTTCTGGACAAACTTCGAGACATTCTGGACAAACTTCGAGACCTTCTGGAGAGACTTCTAGACATTCTGGACAAACATCAAGACATTCTGGACAAAGTTCACGGCATTCTGGACAAACATCGAGACATACTGGACAAACATCAAGACATTCCGGTGGAAATTCAAGACATTCCGGTGGAACATCAAGACATTCAGGCGGAACTTCAAGACATTCTGGAGAAGCTCACAGAAATTCCAGAGATGATTACAGAAGACGTGGTGCAGTTTCAGATAGACATTCCAGAGATGAATCGCGAATCGCGCGAAATGATGTGAGACATGGCAGGCCTTATGAAGTTCATGCTCGTGATACACGGTGAGTTGAAGCTCCCGGAGCATTTTTGGAATCTTCTGATGCCTTCTGAAGCTTCTGAGGCCTTTTCAAGCCTTCTGAAGTCTTCTGAAACCTTCTGAAGCCTTTTAAATCTCATTTTTAGACATAATCATCATCACGACCGACGCCGTTCTCCACCAAATTACCGTATCAGAAACGAGCAGAGATATTCACGGTGAGTTGATTTTTTCAGTCATAATGTTAGCTGAAAATCTGAAATTCTAAAAATTTTCAGTGAGGATTCAAGAGAAATGAGAGATGGCAGATATTCACCAAGATATGACAGACGTGATAGACCGTATCGTCATCATTTTCCACGGTAAGTTACAGTAACTTTTGGCGCGAAAATCTGAAAGAGTTACAGTAAATCTGGAAGACAACAATACAATCGTGACCTCGCTCTACTTGCTCCTGGATCAATTGCTCAGCCACCAGGTCACAGGTGAGATGCTGAAGCCTTCTGAAGCCCCCAGAAGCCCCAAGAAGCCCCAAAAATCTATAATTTTTTCAGATATCCAAGATTTGACCCAGCTTTGGAAGCTGGTTGGATAAGAGCATTGAAGATTTATATGAAAGAACTAGGATGCCAAAATTTTTCTTTTTAAATTCCAAATTCAAAGCTTTCTGAAGCTTTTTTGTCTGTTTTTATATGTTTCTAAAACGAATTTATTTTTTTCTTTTTTTTCACATTTTTTACATTCCAAAAAAATTTAAAATCCAAAAAAACATTCCATTTTTCTTTTTTTACGGTCCCAATTTTTTTCCTACTTATGTATGTTAACTTTAATTTTTTCTAGAAAAAAATTCTTCTGTGTTTTTCTTTACATATGATTTTTTGCTTCTCATATCTTTTTTTATTACTTAATTCATCGACTATTTTATTAATTACTGTACTTGATTAATTAATTCATTAATTAATCATATTGATTCATTTATCTATAATTATATGTTCGATTATATGTTCGATTTTTGAGAAAAAAATAAATAAAAGTGGCAACAAAACTTCGTGTTTTTCTGAAAATGTGAACTTTATTGCTCTTGAAGCATTCTGAAGCCTTGTGAAGTCTCCTGGTATCTTCCGAATCTTCATAGAGCCAAAAATGCGTCAGCTAATCTAGAAGCTACAGAAAATCAATCTACAACCGGAGAAAATTTCCAAGTCAAAACAAATTTGCAAAATCATCAAGAAAGAAAAAACCATTTTTGAGAAAACAAAAAAAAACCATTTTTGAGAAAACCATCATTTATTTTCTCACAAAAAAACAAAGTTGAATACAATAAATGAAAATGGAAAAGAAAAAATAATCAAACATGGCACCGGGATATCAGAATAAATCAACTCAAATATTAATGGAGATGGGTTTTGGGGGAAGAGAAGAAAGAAAATATGAAAGGTATTGGGATAATGCTTTCTTTTGATGGAATTACGGAATCTCAGGTCTTCAGTGTTGCTTGTTGGAAGGTGCTGGTTTCACTTCGACTTTTTCAAGTTTCACTTCGACTTTTTCGACGGATTCTCTACGCTGACCCACCATTTGATATCCTTTATCCATCAATTCTTCCATGACTTTGATAACATTTTCGACTGTCTGTAATTTATACAATTTTTAATGAACAATGGTTCAAATTCAACTTCTGAATCATCAAAATTCATAAATTTTTGATGAATCACTATGATTTGTTGAAAATAATAAACTCACTTCATGTGAATCATTCGCTTTCGGATCCCAAGTGACAAACTCGATTGCAGCCATTTGCGTTTTCAGCTCTTTTTTTGGGAATTTCGCTTTTCGAACGAGTTTTGCGTGTTTGGGGGCATTGATGACCTTATTGAAGGCTTTCAACGATACACTGCGAGTTTAGCAAGAGCGACCTGCAAAAAAACAATACATTTGATGAATTATTGATTCGAAATTTTAGAACTCACTCTGTCATCAACCAACATTGTGAAGATAACAACAATTTGACAACCAAGAATGAGTGAGAGCTGAAAAATGGAAATACTGATTTGAAAAAGGGCGAAAAGTGAGATAAAAAACAAAAGAAACGGGAAGACAACAAAAGATGACAAAAAAACAAACAAAAAAGGGGGAATGTGTATTTACGCTAAACAACGGGCATAACGGAGTGTTGTGTGCACTCCACACTCCTCTCTTGTTTTCTCTCTATCTCTAATCGGTCTCTTCAGCTAAACGCACTCTCTCATCGTTTTGTTTCGCTTCAATTTTTTGCTAAAAAATGCTGGAAACGGAATTTTTGTAACTAAATCGAATATGGAGAAGACATACAAAGCAAAATTGAAGTTATTCCAAGTTGTTTCATGAAAAATGGTTCAGAATGAAATGAGCAAGAGCTCTTCAAAAAATAGCTTGTTGAAAAACATCCCAGAAAAAACTGATAAAAATCAGTTGTATGTTTCTAAAACATTGAAATAGGACTTCTCAAGTATAATAATTCTAAATTATTTCGTTTTTGTTATTTTTTCTATCGAAATTTGCTCCAACGTCAACTTTAGAAGTTACAGAGAATGTGCCAAGAAATCTACAACCGGAGAAAATTTCCAAGGCAAAACAAATTGTGCGAAGATGTTGAAAATCATCATGAAAAAATCATTTTTGAGAAAACAAACATTTATTTTTGTCATAAAAACAAAGTTGAATACGATATATAAAAATGGAAAAGGAGAAATCAAACATGGCACCGGGATATCAGATAAAAAATAAACCCAAATATTAATGGGGATGAGTTTTGGGGAAGAGAAGGATGAAAACATACAAATTATTGGAACAAGGCATGCTTTCTTTTGATGATATTACGCCATCTCAGGTTTCTCTTCTCCTTTTTTCGGGTTTCACTTCGTTTTTCGACGGATTCTCCACGTTCACCCACCAATTGATATCCTTTTTCCATTGTTTCTTCCATGAATTTGATAACATTCACGACTGTCTGTAATTTGTACGTTTTTTTTATGGACAATGGTTCAAATTCAACTTCTGAATCATCAAAATTCAGAAATTTTCGATGAATCACTATAATTTGTTGAAAATAATAAACTCACTTCATGGGAATAATTAGCCTTTGGATCCCAAGTAACAAATTCTATCTCAGCCATTTTCGTCTCCAGCGCTTTCATTGGGAATTTCGCTTTTCGAACGATTTTTGTGAATTGGGGGGCATCGATGACCTTCTTGAAGTCTTTTAACGCAACACTGAGCTTAGCAAGCGCGACCTGCAAAAAAACAATACATTTGATGAATTATTGATTCGAAATTTTAAAACTCACTCTGTCATCAACCAACATTGTGATGTAAACAACAATTGACCACCAAGAATGAGTGAGAGCTGAAAAAATGGAAATACTATATCGAAAAAGGAAGAAAAATGAGATAAAAAACGAAAGAAACTAGAAGACAACAAAAGATGACAAAAAAGAAAAACAAAAAAGGGGGGATGTGTATTCACGCTAAAAAAAGGGCAGACGGAGTGTTGTTTATGTCAGTTGTTTTGGTGTGCACTCCACACTCCTCTCTTGTTTTCTCTCTATCTCTAATCGGTCTCTTCAGCTAAACGCACTCTCTCATCGTTTTTTTTCGCTTCTATTTTTTGCTGAAAAATGCTGGAAACCGAATTTTTGTAACTAAATCGAATATGGAGAAGATAGAGCAAGCAAAATTGAAGGTACTCCAAGTTGTTTCATGAAAAATGGTTGAGAATACGTTCTTAACACCAAGTTTTTTCTTGAAACGCTTGTTCATAAATGCAGTTATACTTGAATGAGAATTTTCAAACGTCGATATATGTTCTGGAGAATAATGAGAGGGACGTTTTGATATAAAACATGTGACATTTGGATTCAAAATGAGTTAATCGGGGAAAAAGTGTGTTTAACATTCAAATTTTACAAACGAACAGTGTGATTCGGCACTTGTTTTATATAATGAAGATTTGAATTACAATACTTTTAAGGTGTTTGAAAAATTATTTGATCAAAATAAACATCTAGTTTTTAGTCATTTTTGAAAAAAACTATTTTTTAAGAGCTCTTTCTCTTTTCATTCTCAACCATTTTTCATGAAACAACTTGGAATACTTTCAATTTTGCTTGCTCTGTCTTCTCCATATTCGATTTAGATACAAAAATTTCGTTTCGTTTTATTTTCATTTTTGTGAGAAAATAAACGATTGCTTTCTCAAAATGGTTTTTTCTTGATGATTTTCAACATCTTCGCACAATTTTGCAATTTTTTTTGCAGCGGTTGATTTTTTTGTAACTTTTCTCCGGTTGTAGATTGATTGGCGCATTTTCTGCAGTTTCTAGATTTATTGGCTCCTTTTCTGTAGTTTCTGAAGTTGCTGACGCATTTTCTGTAGCTTCTAGATTCACTGACGAATTTTTGGTAACCAAATGCGAATTCTGACTCTCCAAAGTCCCGAAATTTTTCAACTTTGACACGTCATAAACCCAAAATGATAAATAATTTTTTATTGATTAATTAAAACAAAACGATGTATTTAGGGTAACTTTTTGAATTATTGAATATCAAATTTTCTGGCAAGAAAATCCAAAATTGTGTTGTTTCTCTCGCAGATTGAGTTGAATGAGTAGGAGCATGGATAATAGTAGAGATAAGAAGAGTTCCAGCTTTCGATGGATGTAAAATGAGCAACGCAATTGGCAAGACGGCTCCAGCCATTGATGACAGGCTCGTAAGGTTCGACAAGCCAGTTCCTGGAAAAATTTGGACTCAGAAATATTTTCTGGAGACTTCTAGAAAACTGAAAACATTCAGACCACCCAGAATTCTTCTTGGGTGGTCTTTTAGTAATCCAAACTTACATTTGCGCTGGATGAACAGCTCCTTCGGTCTGCCAGACTGGAAATTCGCCATCCGGTTGTAAATGGTTCAAACGGACCAAACCGATCCAATAAAATACGATATTTGGGTGATGTTTACGGACTGTAGTCTGCAAAAAAAGGTATTTACAACACAAAAAAATATATTTTTGAGAGCTGAGAGCTGTCTGTTCAAATATACAAATTGTTGGCATTTTTTTACTTTTTCTAATTTTTTTTTGTTTTCATTTTTGTTTTTGAGGGCCTAAGAAAATTAGGAAGCCTAAGAAGCCTAAGAATCTAGGCCTTTCTATGCTTGAAATCCTGAATTTCAGGCCTAAACTTCTAGGCTTATTTAGGCTTGAAAAATCTGGGATTTGAAGCCTGAAATATAGGTTTATTTAGGCTTGAAAAATCCGGGATTTTGAGCTTGAAAATCTAAGATTGTTTGGGCTTATAGAAATTCAGGTTTTCAGGCCTAAATTTCTAGGCTTATTAAGGCTCATAGAAAACCAGATTATCAGGCTCAATTTTCTAGGCTTGTTTGGGCTCAAAAAATACGGAGCCTTAAGCCTGAAATCTAGGGCTATTTAGAATCAAAAAATGCGGAATTTTAAGCCTGAAATTTCTAGGCTTATTTAGGCTCATATAAATCCAGATTTTCAGACCTAAAATCTGAGCTTTTTAGGCTGAAAAATCTGGGATTTCAAGCCTGAAAATCTAAGCCTATCTAGACCTCAAAAAAACTGTGTTTTAAAGCTTGAATTTCTAGGCTCTAATAGGCTCTAAAAATTCTACAATATTCAGCCTAAAAACCCTACTATTCAAGCCTGAAAATCGGGCCCAAACAAGCCTAGAGTATTTTTTTCTGGTAAACCATGCAACCCTATGATTATATTTTCCTGCTTCCCAGCGCAAAAAAAAAACCCTATCGTGATGCGTTTTCAATATCTTGCTTGACATGTCATAAAATCAAAAATGCATACCCATTCATCTTGCGAATTCACCACCATTAATGTCGCATTTTTCGCATAACACTCTTTTTCAGCGTCGGCGAATGACAATTTGGATTTTTCGATCCAGTAGCATGAATCCGAGTAGCGTACCCAGCCGTCTTCGCACGAGTTTGTCTGCAAAAAATTTTTTTTTGAATTTTGTAGAAGTCTGGGGAAAATTTCAGGAAGTTCAGAAGGTTTTTTGAATTTTTCAGAATCTCTGGAAGAATTCAGAAGGTTTAGATGAACCCTCGAACTTTCTAGAAGATCTGGGTAGATCTTGGGATGTTTCAGAAATCTGATCAGAGTTCCAAAAGGCTCGAAAACATTTAAAAAATTTTAAGAAGTCCAAATAAAGTTCCAGAAGATCTGGAAAGTTTTCTGAATTTTTCAAAATCCCAGACAGAATTCCAGAAAAGGCCCAGAAGACTTTCTGAATATTCTAGAAATCCAAAAAAACTCTTCAGAATATTTATAGTTTGTTTATGTTGCAATGTGGTGTAAAGTTACACTAACTTCTGTTTGTTTTATGGTTTTTTGGGATGACCTGCTGCTTGGTGAAAAGCTTTGTCGGTAACCTGGGTGGTCTTTAGTTTCTGGGTGGTCTTCAGAAGCTTAATATGAGCAATATTATTTTTTCTTCCACCCCCATTCATGAAAGACAGCACCCAAAAACTCATACATATCAAAAATGTCTCCAGACCAAAAAAAAACTTTTTATATTTTCCCCATATTATTTTCTACAGTATTACTCACCGGAGCATCAGCAAAAGGTTGTCTGGTGTCTTTTTGTTTTCCGTGTTCGAATTTGTTCAAATCCGAATAATTCCAGTTGAAGAGTTTCACTGCAAAAAAAATATATCGATTTGTTTTTTTGGAAAATTTAATTAGATTTTAATTTCAAATAAAAAGAGTCTGGGTTTTGATTGAAATAAAAATTTGGCGCGAAAATTTCTCAGAATTTTGAGATACCGTGACCCGGAAAATGGGATCGAAAAATTTACTGTACTTTTGAAGATTTGGTTCAAAATTTCAAAAATTTTGAGTTACAGTAACTCAATAATCTCTCGGGAATTTTGAGTTACAGTACCCCTGAAAATATGCACGAAAATTCGATGATCTTTATACTTTGAGTTACAGTAACCCTGGGAAATCAATTTACTTTGAGTTACGATAACTTGTAAAAAATCCAATCTACAGTACTCCAAAAACCTGGCCCAAAAAGTGTTTAATTAAAACCAACCTCTTTTGTAATTAGCGCCACAGTAAGCCAAAGTCAATAAGACGAAGATGAGAGAAATTCTGCAAAAAATAAAATTTAATTAAATTCCTTAAATTTCATTAGACTTTATTTGACTTTTTTTTATATAAAGATGAGAGAAGATTTCAAAAATCTCTTTTTTTTTTCCGCGACAAAATTTCAAGTGTTGTTTTGTGTGCTTTGCACTTGATGATAATCTCTTTTTAACTCTGAACCTCTCAATATTTTCCATAAATTTTCTTCCATCATATATTTATAATATTTCTATTGTTATCATATATCTCGAGCTACCCCCTTTTTTCCGCGCGCGCGCTTTTATTATACTTTTTTATGGCTTCATAGCTTCAAGAGAGAGAAAATCGGAAATTAATTTTTTTTTCAGTTTGCAATAATTTTTAGTGTACTTTTACTAACTTATAATTATTTTTTTTCAGATTTTTTGGGCTGAAAATATAGATTTTTTAGGGCCAAATTAGCCTAACTTCTTTAGCTCAAAATTCTGGATTTTAAGGCTTGAATTAGCCTAGATTTGGGGCCTAGATAAGTCTAGTTTTTAAGCCTAAATTGGCCTAACTTCTTCAGCTTGAAATTCTAGATTTTAAAGCCCGAATTAGCCTAACTTCTTCGGCCTGAAATTTTGGATTTTTTAAGCCAAAAATCCTAACTTCTTCATCTTGAAATTCTGGATTTTCAAGCCTAAATTAGCCTAACTTCTTCAGTCAGATTTTTTATTTTTTTAATTTTTTTTTGCATTATTTTTCTCTTTACTTTTACTAACTTGCTTCTTCTAGCCTATAATTAATTTCCAAATTTCAACTAATTTTTTGTGACCTTCTCATAAAATATAATTTCAGAAATCACAAAAATTGTCTGAAATTTTTTTCAGCTTTTTCGAAAATGTTGAGCCCAGTGATGACACCAGATGATGATTCACCTTCAACACCAGATGGTATGATTTTTGCTCAAATGCCGTGGCATCCGGGATTAAATTCGGCGGCTCGAAGTGCGAGTTGTCTGGTTTTGAATGAGGTGAGTTAGGGTAACTTCTTGGGTGGTCTTAGAATTAGAAGCCTCCTACAGTCTTCAGAAGCCTCAAGAAGCCGTTAGAAGCCTCCTATGGCCTTCTGAAGTCTCCAGAAGCTTCCAAAAGTCTTCAGAAGTTTTCAGAAGCCTTCAGAAGTCTTTAAAAGCCTCAAGAAGCCTTCTGAAGCCTTCAGAATCCTCAAAAATCCTTTTTGAAATTTCCAAAAGCCTATAAAAATCTTCAGAATCCACCTCTGATATCAAAAAAAAATTCAGATTTCATCCTAGAGAAAAAAATTGGTTCCTAGAAAATCTCATAAAAATAATCACAGAAAAAATTGTTTCCAGGAATTTTTGGATAAAAAAATATGAAAAAATATAATTTTTGATGACATCATAAATTTCCAAAAAAAAAATCCGAAATTTAATTATAGGTTACTTTTTGGGTGGTCTAAAAATCTAGGCTTGAGATTTTTAGGTTTTTAGGCTTCCGGAGGATTCTGCAAGCTTCCAAAGACTCTAGAAGGCTTCTTATTTTTCAACCTGAATTTCTAGAATTCTTCTTGGGTGGTCCCATATTCTGAAACCATAAATTTTTGTCTTAAAATCGCACCTAAAGCTCATTCAAACGTATTTAAGTTCACTATGGCAACGTGCTCTAAAAAAACTTGATAATGTCTCGTTTTCCCCAATTTTTTCAAATCTTTTTTACCCAAAAAAAAATATCTATAGAGCCGCAAAAATCGTAAAAAATCCATATTTCCCTTACACACTACAAATTTCTATTTTTTTCCGCTGCTGCTCAATTTTTCTTGTCGGCTGCGCCCTAAGCTCCTCCTCTCTTGTGAAGCACAAAAAAACGGATTTCAGACATTTTCAGACGGTGATTTTTCATTTATTCATGGGTTTGAGATGGTGAGTTAATATGAGCAGTCTTTATAACATGAGTAATAAAAATGTTTAATTTTAGAATAGTATAATTCTTATTATTATGATAAAGGATAATCCGAAAACGCCTACAAAAATAATAATAATTTTTTTTTTTGAGAAAGATTAGTCTAAGCCGTGTCAAAATCTTGTTCCCCCCAAAAAAATATTTTTTTGTTCATTTTCATTTTCCTCTTCCCTAAAAACTTTTTAGTGAAATTTGAGCATTGCTCATATTAGGTTACTCAAAAATGTTACACACAAATTTTTGCAGAGCGATAGAAGTGGTGGTGGTTGTGATGAGCAACAAGTTGGCTCGGGGGGCTCAGGAGATCAGAGGAAAACTGTCAATTTTCGGGAACCTGGTGAGTTTACTTCGTGGGTGGTCTAGGGAAAGTACACTAGGCTCCGCCTCCCGATAAATTTTTTTTTTTTGAATAAAAATGGGCGGAGCTTATTACTATCAGAAAATTTTCAGAGTAAAAATTCATTTCTTTTTCAAAAAGTGCACAGGCTCCTCCAAAATGGGCGGAGCCTATTACTTATTCATTTTCAGAGTATTTTTTTTTTCTTGAAATTTTTTTTAATTTCCTTCGGTTTAAAGGCTGTAGAAAGTTTTCTAAAAGTTTTTTTTGAAAGTTTTTAGCTTACCTTCAAAAAAAAAGTTCTCACAAACGTCACCAGAAAAAAAATGAAAAAAATAGAAAAAATATATATAATTTTTGTGGATAAGAAAATTGTAAACAAGATATATATTTCTTTTTTTTGGCTGATATTATTATGATTAGTGGGGATTTATTTGGCGCCAAATAAAAAAAATATGTTTTTTGTTGTTGTTGTTATGGAGAGGAAAATTTTGAATTTGAATTTGGAATTTAATAAAAGTTCTAAGCTTAAGCTTTAGTCCTAAAATTTAAGTTTAAGCTCCAAAGTTTCAGACTTAGCCTAACTTTTCAAAAAAATCCAATCAAAAATCAATAATTCTTGCAGAACTCGGCGCTTCCAATGAAAATCAACAACTAAATCACGATTTCGAGGTAAATTGAAGCCACATGTTTTCGTTCTTGTTTCAAAAAAAAAAAGATTTTTCCGAAATTTTTCATTTTTCTCATTGATTTTTTGTGTTGCAGGAGCAGACTCGTAAAATGTCATTAGTTGGAAAACCATTGACTTATAAGAATTACAGTACTGATCAGAAGTTTCGAAGAATGCAGACTAGGATGCACAATTTTTTGGAGCGGCCAAGGGGTTGGCAGGCCGCTTCTTATCATTTGGCTGTGTGAGTTTTTTGGGCGGGCTTTTTAGGCTTTTCTGGGCTTCTGGGGGCTTCTGGAGGCTTCTGTAGACATTTAGAGGCTTCAGAAGGCTTCCCAAGGCTTCCAAAGCCTTCCATAGGCTTTCCAAAATAATATTCCAAAAAATTTGAACTTCTAGCCTACGTCAAAGAAAAAGTAAAGCTACCGTAATCCAAAAAACCCCTTTTTTGTATCCCAAAAAAATACTAATAAAGTACAAAAGTGTTTCCATAGCTACAGTACTCTGCACCTGTTTTTCTGAACTCTCAGCCTACGTCAGCAAAAAAGTAAAGCTACCGTACTCCCAGAAAAATATATTTTTTGTATCCAAAAAAAAAGTACATTTTTGTTTGAGCAGAAAAAATGCTACCGTAATCTAATAATCCTCTGGAAAACTAATAAAGTACATCACATCAGGAAAAAAGAAGCTACAGTACCCCCCGAAAAACTACAGTACTCTAAAAAAAAGGAGATTTTCAGGTTGCTAATGGTCCTAATGTGTTTGGGGCTTTCTGTTTTTTCAACAATGCCAGATTTTGAAGAGCAAGCTACATGGATTCTTTATCATTTGGTGAGTTTAGAAAAAAACTTCTTGGGTGGTCCGGGACCACCCAAGAAGTTATAACTAAAACCTAATTTTTTAGGAATTCATATTCGTAATCTGGTTAGCAACCGAATATTTTTGCCGCGTTTGGTCGGCAGGTTGCCGCTCGCGGTATCGCGGGATCTCAGGTCGCATCAGATTTGCGACAAGTGCCTATTGTGTGATTGATATCATCGTGATTCTCGCCTCAATTACAGTACTATGTATCGGAGCCACCGGTCAAGTTTTTGCGGCGTCTGCGATTCGCGGCTTGCGATTTTTTCAAATTTTGCGAATGTTGAGAATTGATCGCAGAGCTGGGACTTGGAAATTGCTTGGAAGTGTTGTTTGGGCTCATAGACAGGTAAATTTGGAGATTTTTTCAGACCGGATTTTCAGACTGAAGAAGTATCCTTATTTAGACTCAAAAAAATCTAGATTTTCAGGCTGAAAATTCAAGGCTTTTCAAATTTAAACAGCAGCTCAGAAAAGCTCAAAAAATCTGGAATTCCAGATTCAAAATATAGGCTTATTTGGACTCAAAAAATCTAGAATTTCAGATCTAAAAAATAGACTTATCTGAACTCAGAAAATCTCTAGCTTTGTAGAAAAACCAGAAGGGCTCCGCCGGCTATCGCCGGCTCCTCCTTCTGGGCTGTCGTGGCTTCGCGTTCAGTATTCTTTTGAAAAACAGTTCGTTTCTCTGAAGTCCTGTTAGGAAATTGAGATTTTGTCCAATTTGTTGAGAAACCGAAAATATGTATCAACAATATGCGATATGTTCACTTTTTTTGAACCTATCTAAGCTTTTAATAAAATCACGAACAGTGTTATTTGAGCTACTTTTTCTGACACGCCGCCCTAATCTTTCTCAAAAGCTGGTGAAAAATCACGTGAATGCCAAACACAACCTTAAGCCTAACAAAAACAAAATTTTCAAAAAACTATCCCAATCCCAAATAGCCGCAGTCTGGAAGCCTGCGCCTAATCTCTCTCGCAGCTTGAAAAATTTTTGACCCAGGAATGTCTGCTAAGTCGGTTGAAATTTTGAGAATTTTAATCGTTTTGAAGACCCATTTCGCAAGAATAAAAAAATCTCGGGCCGATTTTTTTCGATGACAAAAAATCTCGGGTTGATTTTTTTCGATGACAAAAAATCTCGGGTTGATTTTTTTCGATGACAAAAAATCTCGGGCCGATTTTTTTCGATGACAAAAAATCTCGGGTTGATTTTTTTCGATGACAAAAAATCTCGGGCCGATTTTTTTCGATGACAAAAAATCTCGGGCCGATTTTTTTCGATGACAAAAAATCTCGGGCCGATTTTTTTCGATGACAAAAAATCTCGGGCCGATTTTTTTCGATGACAAAAAATCTCGGGCCGATTTTTTTCGATAATCATAAACTCGTGCCGATTTTTTTCGATGACAAAAAATCTCGGGTTGATTTTTTTCGATAACAAAAAACTCGGGCCGATTTTTTTCGATAACAAAAAACTCGGGCCGATTTTTTTCGATGACAAAAAATCTCGGGCCGATTTTTTTCGATAATCATAAACTCGGGCCGATTTTTTTCGATGACAAAAAATCTCGGGTTGATTTTTTTCGATAACAAAAAACTCGGGCCGATTTTTTTCGATGACTAAAAATCTCGGGCCGATTTTTTTCGATGACAAAAAATCTCGGGCCGATTTTTTTCGATGACAAAAAATCTCGGGTTGATTTTTTTCGATGACAAAAAATCTCGGGCCGATTTTTTCCGATGACAAAAAATCTCGGGCCGATTTTTTTCGATAATCATAAACTCGGGCCGATTTTTTTCGATGACAAAAAATCTCGGGTTGATTTTTTTCGATAACAAAAAACTCGGGCCGATTTTTTTCGATGACAAAAAATCTCGGGCCGATTTTTTTCGATGACAAAAAATCTCGGGCCGATTTTTTCGATGACAAAAAATCTCGGGCCGATTTTTTTCGATGACAAAAAATCTCGGGTTGATTTTTTTCGATAACAAAAAACTCGGGCCGATTTTTTTCGATGACAAAAAATCTCGGGCCGATTTTTTTCGATGACAAAAAATCTCGGGTTGATTTTTTTCGATGACAAAAAATCTCGGGCCGATTTTTTTCGATGACAAAAAATCTCGGGTTGATTTTTTTCGATAACAAAAAACTCGGGCCGATTTTTTTCGATAACAAAAAACTCGGGCCGATTTTTTTCGATGACAAAAAATCTCGGGCCGATTTTTTTCGATAATCATAAACTCGGGCCGATTTTTTTCGATGACAAAAAATCTCGGGTTGATTTTTTCGATAACAAAAAACTCGGGCCGATTTTTTTCGATGACTAAAAATCTCGGGCCGATTTTTTTCGATGACAAAAAATCTCGGGCCGATTTTTTTCGATGACAAAAAATCTCGGGCCGATTTTTTTCGATGACAAAAAATCTCGGGCCGATTTTTTCGATAATCATAAACTCGGGCCGATTTTTTTCGATGACAAAAAATCTCGGGTTGATTTTTTCGATAACAAAAAACTCGGGCCGATTTTTTTCGATGACAAAAAATCTCGGGCCGATTTTTTTCGATGACAAAAAATCTCGGGCCGATTTTTTCGATGACAAAAAATCTCGGGCCGATTTTTTTCGATGACAAAAAATCTCGGGTTGATTTTTTCGATAACAAAAAACTCGGGCCGATTTTTTTCGATGACAAAAAATCTCGGGCCGATTTTTTTCGATGACAAAAAATCTCGGGCCGATTTTTCGGAAGAAAGAGGGTATTCTCAAACTCAAGCTTCAAAAATCAAAACCTCTAAAGTTTTGAAAACCACACTTTTTTTCATAACTTATCTTTCTTCCAAGAATTCATTTCTTTTTTCGAAAGCCTTTCCATTTCTAATCCTCTCCTCTCCTGTTCAGAGCCTCAATTTCCGAGCTTGAAAAGAGAACCTAACACAAATCATAACTCACAATCATCGATATAAACAATAATCTCTTCTTCTAGTCAAATAAATTATTCCACATCTGGAAATTTGAGGAAGTTATCACTTCATCATCTATAGTAGTTTGACTTACTTTTTGATGATTATTTTATTCCCTAGTTAGGCAAAGGGAAACATCGAGAAATGACCAAAAATATTTGACTATTTCTCAGTAATAGAAAGATCAGATAAGAAACGTGTTCTGATATTTTTTACGAATAAAAACGTGATCATTCTTTTTTTCATGAAAAAAGTTTTGAATTTTCACGTAAAAACTCGCGCACTTTTTGAACAAATCAATATTAGCGCATCGATGGGATAGAATTTGGGATAGAATGGTGGAGGTCCCATGAAAAATGGCCTTCTGGAAGTTGAGTTATCGCGATGGACAGGTTTTATTTTCAAAAAATACATTGAGTTTTTCAAACTTTTACCGCTCCGCGCACCCCTGAGAGAGTCAAATTAAAAAGATTAGCTAGCCCACCAAGGTGCCAAAATTTGCAAACTTTTCATTTTTTGATCATCAATTTTCGTGATCGTTGAAGGTATGAACGGGGCCTGGACAAACTATTCAGTTTCCAATTAGTATATAGTAGATCAGACTGTGAATCTCAAGATCTTAGTCTATTTAGGCTAACAAAAATCAGAATTTTCAGGCATCCTCAATTTCAGTCAAATTTATCTAAACTTTAAAAAAATCTAGAAATCCAGAGAAAAATTCACAAGAATACAGGATAAACTAAATGAATTACTCCGATCATTTTTAAAATTCTCCGATTTTCCTCTCTCAAATTTGACTTCTCAAAAACAATTTCCCACCAAAAAAAAACGCAACTAACCTGCTCATTTTTGTCGTTGTCGCTAGCCAAGCCAAAAAATACAAGAATGACAATAGAAACATTGTGCAACACACACACACATGTAAATTATACAATCTAGGTCAAAAAACCACGCCCCTTTTGGATGCCTTCCCAAAAAACATGTGTGTGTTTGTGTGTTGCATAAGAAAAGGGGGAAGACCAAAAGACTAAAGTGTAGTCAAGGTGTTTTTTGTTTTTTTTATTTTTTTGTGGGAATTTTGGGCTCTGTGGGTTTTTTAAGGAACAAATCTAATTTTTTCTTTAGTAAAAATAATTCTTATTCTATTTTTTTTCTTTATTTTAATTTAATTTGAATTTCAAAGATAAGGACTATAACTAAATTTTTTTGTGTCTAGATTTTTAAAATTAAAAATTTACAAGCTTTGAAATCTTACCGTACTCTCAAAAACCTTTCCAAATTCCCCCTTTTTCCAGGAACTTCTCACAACTGTCTACATTGGTTTTCTTGGTTTGATCTTTTCATCTTTCTTGGTGTATTTGTGCGAGAAGAACACCAATGACAAATATTCGACATTTGCTGATGCTTTATGGTGGGGTGTGGTGAGTTTTTTGGGGGATTTTGGTGTCCAAAAATCTAGAAAATTTTTTGATGACGTCATAATGAGTTTTGTGTGTGTTAAAAATGATTATGAGTGGATTCTTGTGCATTTTCAGTGTCTGAAACCTTGTATTTATGACGTCACATATAATTTTAGGTGATTTTTGATGTATGAAAATAATTCATGACGTCATAGATTTTTTTCAAAAAAAAAAATGACATAATAAGAAAATATGTAGTATCCGAAAAATGAGAAAGAAAATTTTGTTCTGAAATTTTGATAATGAAATTTTCCAGATAATCTTTCTGAAAAAAAATTTCCAGAAAACCTTTTTCACAATAATTTTAAAAATATAAAAACCTAGGCTTATTTAGCCTCGAAAAATTCACATTTTCAGACCTGAAAATTTCAAGCTCCAGAATCCCAATATTTCAGACGGAAAACTAGAATAATTCAAATCTGCAAAACCTAGATTTCCAGCCAAAAACCCAGGCTTTATCATGCTCAAAATCAGGGCTTAAACAATTTTCAGCACAAAAACCTTCCAGCCCAAAAATGTTTATTTTCAGATCACCCTTTCAACCGTCGGCTACGGTGACAAGACGCCCGAAACGTGGCCGGGAAAAATCATCGCCGCCTTCTGCGCTCTTCTCGGAATCTCATTTTTCGCCCTCCCAGCCGGAATTTTAGGATCAGGATTCGCTTTGAAGGTTCAACAACATCAGCGACAAAAACATTTGATCAGGAGAAGAGTTCCGGCTGCTAGATTAATCCAATGTTTGTGGAGACATTATTCAGCGGCTCCCGAATCGGTATCTCTTGCCACGTGGAAAATTCATTTGGCTCATGAGATGGCACCGATTGTCAAGTTTACACCGAATGGAAGTAATAATGCGACTGGTTTGATTAATCGACTTAGGCAAAGTACTAAAAGTGAGTTGGGATAAGTCTGAGAAGCCTTGGGAAGCCTTGAGAAGCCTTGGAAAGCCTTGGGAAGCCTTGGGAAAGCCTAAAAAGCCTTAGGAATCCACAAGAAGCCTTAGGAATCCTTAGAAATCCTTAGAAAGCTCTGAAAAGCCTTGGGAAAGCCTAACAAGCCTTCAGAAGCCTTAGGAAAGCCTGAAAAAGCCTTACCTTCAGCCTAAGCTTGTTTTTTCCGAATTCAAAAAACTTTCGAACAATAAAAAATAAAAAAAATTTGCACTTTTTTCTGAAAACGTCACACATAACATTTCAATTTTCTGAAATTAATTATAGATTTCATGAAATTTTTTCATGGCTGACAGAAATAAATTGTTTCAGACTTTGAAATTTTCAGAAAAAAATGGGGATCTCAAAAACTATTTTTTGAAAATTTTTATTTTGAAATTTCAAAATTTGCTTATTAACATGAGCAATCCTTAGGCTCTAGGTTGTCTAGACTCTCTAGGCTCTCTAGGCTCTCTAAATTTCTAACTCTGATCTCTGAAATTTCCAGGAAGTCCACATCAACCATCAACATCAACAATCCAAAACATCCCAATGACAACAAGAAATCTAATGGTGCCCCGAACACACGACAACATCTCGCTGGTCTCCACATCCGACATCTCGGAAATCGAGCAACTCGGTGCTCTCGGCTTCTCACTTGGTAGGTTTCGAGTCAGTTAAGACGCTATAGGTATGTTTGAAGGAGGCTGGAAATCGAAGCGCGACAACAAGTACGGTCAGAGTAGTAGTAGCACGGCGAATCGACGTGTCATGGATGATTCGATGATTCGAGGTGGAAGTTCGAGTGGTGGAGGTGGGAATAATGGACAATCGAGCAGTGGAAATGGCGGCAATAATAATTTTGATGGTGAGTTTTGGTTTAGATGGGAACCTTTTTTTACTCAACTTTTTGAAGGCTTTTGAAATTGTGCTAGAGAGCGAGAGAGTTAGAGAACCTAGAGAGGCTAGAGAGCATAGAGAGCTTAGATTAAGATAATGTTAGCTATCAAATTTCGAAGCATTGCTCATGTTAAAATACAATTTTAGCGAAAATTTTTGAAAATTGTAATCATAAAAAAATTATAGCTATGTATATTACTCTCAGGAGAACGACCGCGAAATCTGCGCGAAAAGCGGGGTCTCTGCGATTCGCTCAACCTTCGCGGGAGAATCACGCGTTTCGCACAAACCTCGCGCAATCTGAGCCTCGGTCGACTGGACGTCGCGAAATTTGCGCGAACTGCGGGGAACTTCGCGTTTCGCGGAAATTTCGCGGGCTTCCTCGACCGAATTGGAGCGTTTCGCGACATTTTTGCGCAGTAGCATGGCATATAAAAAACATTTTCGCTATTCGCGTCACGTGCGCGCATGGTCAAGTGGGTAAAACAAATGTATTCGAGGTGAGAGGTTGTGGGTTCGAGGTTGGGTGAGTGTGATAAATACAAATGATGATCACCTGAATGTGAGGATCGATCATGATGACATTTTGTTTTGAAATTGAGAGGACACCGCGAAATTTACGCGAAACGCGATAATGAAACCGCGAAATTTACGCGAAACGCTGTAACAACACCGCTAAACCGCGGCGGATGCGCGGCGTTTTAGCGGACTTCTGGGGTTCGCGTTTCGCGCGGATCTCGCGGTCGTTCTCCTGAGCTCATATTAAAAATTCTTACCCAAAATCTGGGGTTTCTCAGGCATTGCTCATGTTAGTAATCAAAAATCAAAGGATTAGGAACAAACATTTTTTTTTGAATTTTTGAGGAGGGCTTAAGAGTCAGAGGGTTAGAGTATTAGAAATCATTGCTCATGTTAGTTATTGAATTCAAAATCATTGCTCATTTTAAGAATTATTACCCGAAATCTAAGGACTGTTCACAGCATTTTTTTCTTTCTGAACAGCCATTGCTCATATTAGTTATCAATAGTGAGCAAAACATTTTCTGGAATTTTTCGGGAGAGTTAGAGATGCAGAGTTTTAGAAGGCTAGAGAGGTTAGAGAGGCTAGAGAGGCTAGAGAGCTCCGACATTTCATTGACACTTCAAAATTTTAGTAAAAAAGGTTCAGTGTTCAAAGTTTTTGTGTATTTGTGTACGATTTTTGCATGATTTAACAAAATTGAAAAAAAACCTTACTAACTAAAATGTCCCAAAATTTGTCTGTAAAAAAATCTTAAAAAACCTCAATGAAGATGTTCGCCGCCGTTCACGCCGTTCAGTTTCACTTTGTCGTGGCGATTGCTCTCACCTTGCACCCATCTCACACCAATCAACATCATCGGCCGCCTCCACACCAAACGCCTTGATCGACGGTGACGTCATCGGCGACTACTCGCTAATGATGGCACCAATCTACTCATGGTGTGAACAAATGGTGAAACGCAACAATACACCGGTGGATGATGGTGTGTGGAGCCAATTGACGACTTGTGCAAGGCCTAGAGCTGCTCCAGAAGAGGATTTAATGGATGGTAAGAGTTTGGACTTGGACTTGGAGTTGAGATTTTCTTAAAGGCGCATGAGAATTTATCCCTCCCGGAAACCCACTAGAATTTTCGAATTAAAAAAGCATGTGGATTTTTTTTCTTGGTTTGCGTCTCTAACTCTTCTGGATTAAAAAATGTAGGTCAGAGGTTACTGTAATTTTGAATTCCTGGAAATTTTTCAAGGTTACTGTAGATCAAAATTCACTATTTTGGTTAGAACTTTTCAAGGTTACTGTAGCTCAAGATTTATAGATTTGAACCAAAATTTTTCAGGTTACTGTAGATCAAAACTCACTAGATTTTTATGTAATTTTTTGTAAGTCCTTGAAGCTTGTCAGGGTTACTGTAGAATTACTGTAACTCAAAATTATCCTTTTTGTGCACAGAATTTTTAAAAAAGATTACTGTAACTTTGAATTTATTAGTTTTGTACAGTTACTGTAGCTTCAAAAAATAATACGGTATCTAGTAAAATATTCCAAAAATAGAAAAAAAATGTTTCAAAATGAAGATTTTTCGCGCCGAATTTTCATGGGTACTGTATTTTAAATCAAAGTTTCAAAAGTTTTCCCAATTTTTTTGCTTCATATCAGTTTTTTTAAGTTTCAGTGTGATTTTTTTTTTCGGTTAAGCCCTGGGTTCTGGAATTTTCTACCCTCTGAAAATCCAATTTTTTGCAGAAGAAGAAAACATTGGTTATCAACCTCAATCAATCGATGATTTTACACCAGCCTTGCGAAATGCCGTGCGAGCAATTCGTCGCATTCAACTTCTGGTAGCCCGAAAAAAATTCAAAGAAGCTCTGAAACCCTATGACGTCAAAGATGTGATTGAACAATATTCAGCTGGTCATGTCGATTTGCAAAGTCGTGTAAAGACTGTGCAAACAAAGTTGGATATTATTTGTGGAAAAAATATTGAGAAATTGGAACCCAAGACTTCAATGTACAGTAGATTGATGACTTTGGAATCGACTGTTGAAAAAATGGATAAAAAATTGGATTTGATGGTTGAGATGATGATGGGAAGAAGGATTAGTAGACAACCAACGGCTTGTCAGCCGAGCTCATCGAGACATGAGTGAGTTTGGGGATTTGGGCTTAAAAATCCAGAGGTTTTGAGCCCAGATAAGCCTAGACTTCAAGTTTGAGAATCCGGATTTTTTGAGCCTAAATAAGCCTAGACTTCAAGTTTAAGAATCCGGATTTTTTGAGCCTAGATAAGCCTAGACTTCAAGTTTAAGAATCCGGATTTTTTGAGCCTAGATAAGCCTAGACTTCAAGCATGGAAATCCGGATTTTTTGAGCCTAAATAAGCCTAGACTTCAAGTTTAAGAATCCGGATTTTTTAAGCCTAGATAAGCCTAGACTTCAAGTTTGCAAATCCGGACTCTTTGAGCCTAGATAAGCCTAGTTTTGGCCCAGAAAATATGAATTTTTTCAAAGTTTCAGACTGATTAATGGACTTAAAATAACCAAGTTTTCAAGCTCAAAAAGTCAATATTTTCAGGCTTGATAACTAGGCCTATTTATACTCAAAAATCCAGATTTTTAAGCCTGAAAATCTAGGCCTTTTCAAACTCAAAAGTCAATATTTTCAGGCTTTGAAATCAAGGCTTTTCAAGCCTGAAAAGCTAGGCTTCCGTGCCTGAAAATATCTGAAACTAACCAAATTTTTTCCAGCGAACTCGACCGTGAAAATAGCAGATCCCGTCGATCTGTAGCCTCGTGTGAAATGGAAATGTTCACCGCCCGATCACATTCACCTTCAGCTATAACTTCAGAACCTCGAACCGAAATCGAAATCGATGAGAGAGAAACTTTTGAAGATATTGATGAAACTACTCCACTTGATTCCTGAATTTGCTATTTTGTTCTTTCAAATTTTGAATTTATCGTGATTTGTGATTTTGATTGTTGTGTTGTGAACCCCACAAAAAAATTAGAAAAATTTTAAAAATCCAAAAAAAAACGTATTTTTTATTTTATTTATGTAACAATTCATTATAAGTATTATTTTTTTGAAGAAATGTGTATTGAATAAAAATTGAAATTTGTAAAAAAATTATTGATTTTTTTTGAAAATTCCCCAAATTTCTGGCCCTCTACAAAACACCAAAACAATTATTTCGCAAAAAATGTTGTGCATCTTCTCTTTACATATTTTTGCTCTTCCAAAATGGCTCAAATTATGGAATTATATGAAAATGACACCCTTCTTTTCTTGAGCACAAAAGAAGAAGAAAAAGAAGACGAAAAAATTGGCCTCTATCAAAAATTGTTCGACACTCTTCTCATTTTTATTTTTATTTTTATTCATCCTCATATTTCGTTTTGCATTTTTTTCTTGAAATTAGATAAGTCTAGATTTTTCAGGCTTTTCAGGCTTAACCTAGTTGTTAGACATTCTGAAATTTGGATAAGCCTAGATTTTTAAATTCATGTTGCCAAGGCTCAAATGAGCCTAGATTTCAAGCTCTGAAAATTTTGCCTTAAGACTGAAAATCTGAAATTTGTGAGTTTTTTATCATAATTCCTTGACCATCCAAAAATATCTTTTCAAATAAAAAAAAAGTATATCAAATTACAGAGCAAAATCAAAGCACAAGAGAAAAAATAAACAAAATGGATGAAAATTATACAACATCATATGAAACACCGGCGTTTTTGGAGACCTCTACAACTTTGGAAACCAGCATGGTTCCAATAACCCTCGACTCCACCACTATGGAATCGATGAGCCCTGAGTCAACGCTGGCGACTACAACTTCTGATGTTATGAGCTCCACACTCGCTAGCACCACTACGCAAATCGCAACAACAACAACAGTTGCGACGACACTTGCGACGTTTTCCACGCAAGCAGCGACGACGACGACGCAACTTGCGACAGCCACAACTGCGATTTTCAACGCGACGACACAAATCGCTACAACCGCGATGTCTAATTATTCGGAGACGACTGGGATTTTTACCTCGAGTACCGCTACTTCGCAACTACCTACAACTACTGAATGCTATAATGATCCGATGTTTATTATTTTTACTTATACGGTGGGCTTTTGGGGATTTTCGGGCTCTGATAAATCCAGATTTTTAGGCCCAAAAAAGCCTGGTTCTCAGCTTGAAATTCAGGATTTTTTGAGTCCAAATAAGCCTAGTTCTTGAACCAGAAATCTAGGCTTGTTTGATCTCAAAAAAATAAGAATTTTCAGCTCAAAAACTGCAATTTCAGCTCTGAAATCTAGGCTTATTTAGACTCTAAAAACCCAAAATTTCAGCCCAAAAAAAATCAATAATCATTTTGCAGGTCGACGACATGCTTTTGGCAGCAAGTATGGCAGCTACAGTATTCAATGTGATGGTCATTTTTTGTGCCATCAAATTGTTCAAAAGATCCGGCGACACTATGCATCTTTTTATTCTGAATATGACTGTTGGCGATTTGGTTTTGACTAGTAAGTAAGGCTTTCAGGCCGGAAAATTTCGAACATTTTGAGTCTAAACAAGCCTAGGTTTTGGCCCAGGCTTTTTTAGGCTCAAAATGATCCAAATTTTAGGCCCAAAACGCTCCAAAAAAAATCAATAATTTTCCAGTTTTCTGTCATCCAAACGAACTCCTCATTCGAAAACACGATTTCCTCCAACAACAACATCTTTGTGCAGTTGTTCATTATTTCAATTGGATCGGTTTAGCCGTCTCTGGACTTAGCCTAACTCTTCTGAACGTGGATAAATTGATATATTTTCGTTGGCCGCTGAACTACGATCGATCAATGTCAAAACGTCGTGCTGCTTTTTTCTGCCTAGCTATTTGGACTGTTTCGATCGGGTGGGTAGAAAGGCATACAGTACTCCTGAAATTATTGATTTTTTTTTTGTAGATTTGTCTCCTATTGCTGGATGTTTGATATTGTTTATATTTTTCCACAAGATTGCTCATTGCAGGTAATTTTTTCTTTGAATTTCAGACCTAGTTTTTGGCCTCAAAAAATCCAAATTTTCTGGATATAATTCAGCTAAATGCTACGAATTTTGTGTTAACAATTGATGATTATATTGTGGAGAAGGTAACAAAAAAATTCACGATGTTTTTTTTTAAATCACAAAGTTTTTTGCATGTTTTTTTCTGGCTAAAAATTCTGGATATTCAAGAAATTCTGAGCACAAAACCTAGATTTTCAGACTGAAACTATTGAATTTCTGGAGTTTTGAAGCTTAAAATATCTCCTCACAGCTCAGCATACCCCACACATTTTCCCAAACACCTTCATTTACCTCCACACCCAAAAAATTGTTCCAGATGACTCCGACCAAAAAATTCTACTACGAAATCTTCACCATTCTCTTCTGCGTTCTCCCCGTCACCTCCTCCCTCATCGTCTCAATCTACCTATTTAACCTAACTCGAAAAAAACGCAACACTGGAAATCCGGGAGATTCGTCGGCTTTCAAGAATAAGGTCAAGAGTTTGGCGTTTATTTTTGCCACCACAACTTGGACTTCTTGCTCATTGTTACCGTATCGAATTGTGAATTTGGCACGGATTCATCTTTTTACGTGGTCTAGTTTGACTTGTGAGGGAAAACAGAATATGAATTGGGTGGCGTGGATTTTGGTGTATTTGTTGACTCTGAATCCGGTAAGTTGGGAAGCCTTTTATGGCCCGCTAAGGTTTCTGAAGCCTTCTGAAGCCCTTTAAAGCCCCCTGAAGCTCCCTGAAGCCTTTTTACGCCTCAAGAAGCTCTCTAAAGCCCCTTAACCTCAACAATAAAAATTTTCCAGATCGTGAACCCTCTAATAACCTCCCTGATCTACGCTCCATATCGATTAACCATAAAAAAATTCCTAGTCAACATCCCAGTCGGAAATCGTCCATTATACTCTTACCAACCCGATGGTCTTCAATCAGACAGCAGTTTCGTATCAGTTCGACGAACTCGAAATCGTCGAAGTTCTTGCACTGAACTTGCCAGCTTGAGACAATCCACTGAAGTTCGAATCTCGATGAGCGAACCGCCACAAACTCCGAGCATTTTGAAAAATGAAGAGGGTTTTAATTTTGATGTCGAGAAAAAGGTTTCGACCAAAGTGTGAAATTTATTGATTTTTTTTGGGAGCTTTTTTTTTTTGGTTGTGTAATTTTTTTGATTAATTAATTTAAATTCTAATGATTTTTTGTAATAAATTAATAAATAATATTGAAAAAACTTTTTATTAATTATTAAATTTCAAGAATCTGGGAAAAAAATTAAAAAAAATAAAATATGCGTTATAAATATTGTGTGAGATCTGGGAGAAGTTTTGGGTAACAAATATTGATTTTTGAAAAAAAAAACGGATTTTAAAGAAAAAAAATATTCCGAAAACATGGTTATTCCATCTCTTCTGGTTTTTTGAGATAAATATCGATTCCAAGTTTTGCCACATCAAATTGCATCAAGCGGAGAAGCTGAAAATTTGAGGCTCAAAAAATCCCGGGTTTCCCAACCTACCGTTATATATTCCCGTCTCTTCTCCCCATAAGTAACAAAAGTCGAAATAGCGAGCAAAATTTCGGAAAATCTACGATAACCAGTGTTATATCCCATTTCAGCAATCAAATATTTCCTCAATAATCCCATTAATCTTTCTCGCTCCCTTCTTACAGTAATCTGCCCTTCAAGGGACATTTCAAGACTGTTTGGTGAAAAAAGTGCGATCGATTTGAAAAAGGAATATTCTGTCAGATTCATGTTGAGGTTGAGAAATTCGAAAAATTGGCAGATTGTACATTTCAGCATAGTAATTGATGAATACACTTCTGAAAATTTCTAGAAAAGTTTTTCAGCCTAGACTTTTGGTCTGAAGAATGCTTCTGAACTTTTTAATTATCCGAAAATATTCCAGAATCCTTTTTTTCCCGGACTGCAAAGCCTACGGTTACTCACCGTTTCGCATCAATTTTCACCGCATCCATTTTATTTTGAAACGCATTTGTACCATCCGGAAACATCAAAGTGTCAGATTTGGCTTCGAAAAATGAATAAAATGATTGGGTGGCGACGTGCAGAAGTCCACCAATGTGAGAAATTAGGGATTTCTGAAAATGGAATCAGATTTGGCTGAAAATTCGGAGTTTTTTGAGTGTAAATAAGCCTAGGGTTTAAAGCTAGAACTTTAAAAAAATTAGGCTTGTTCAGGCTCAAAAATTCCAGAGTTTTTAGCCTGAAATCTAGGCTTATTTAGCCTCAAACTTTCCCGATTTTCAAGCCCGGAATATAGGCTTATGTAGGCTCAAAAAGTCCAGAATTTCTAGCCTGAAATCTAGGCTTATTTAGACTCGAAAATTCCAGAATTTTGAGCCTGAAATCTAGGCTTATGTAGGCTCAAAAGACTCCAAATTTTCGCGCCCAAAAACATACCTGATCAATTTCCCTCAACTCTCGAAAAACATCAAAAGTCTTTGCAAATTCAACATTCAAATACAAATCAAAAACCATCCAATATCTGACTCGATCATTTTGATACAATTTTCCGGGCACCGTAATTTGTGTGTTTTTTCCAAGAACCGGCGTTTTTCGCAAAACCTGAGTTAGGCTAAAATCCATTTCGACTGGCAGGTTTTCAGGGCTACGACGAATGGCGAGCACGGCATCTTCACGGCGCGACTGGAAATGTTTTCAGATTTTTTGAAGGGTTTTGAGATTTTCAGAAAAATTGTTCAGGTTCTTTAGTTTTCCAAAAAAAAAGATCAAAAATTGGTTAATCCTAAAAAAAAAACTTCCAAACTCCAACTAAAAATAGAACAGATCTATGAGATTATCCGTTTTCTCTGCGTCTCTAACGCTCTCTCCGTCTGGTTCTAACCTGTCCAATGAGCCTAAGAACCCTAGGAACCCTAAGAACTCCCCTTTATAAACCGGAATTCCAAATCCTGCCAAATTAAAATTTTTATCTCATGTTTTCGGTGGAAACAAAATCATCCAACACAATTTATACACTTTTTCTTTCTCTGCGTCTCTTAATTACACAGTTTCGTGGTTTCTGCCTTTGCAATTACACACATTTTACTCTAGTCGCTGTGTTTTTAATCCAAAAATAAACTTCTTTCTTTTTTTCGAGTCATGTCATCTTGGGGTTTACTCATTTTTCAGAGATCAAGAAATTCGGGGAAAAATTCACTGAGTTTTAAAATTTTCATAGAAAATTGAAAAATTTTCAGAAACTTCCAGATGAAAAAATTTACTGAAAATTCTAGTTTGAAAAGTCTAGTTTCAGAAGTCTAGTTTTAAAAAGTCTAGCATAAAGCTTTCTAGAGTTCAGAAGGCTTCAGGAGGATTCTAGAAGCTTCAGAAGCTTCATAAAGCTTCAGGAAGCATCAGAGGGCTTCCGAAAGCTTCAGGAGGCTTCTGAAGGCTTTCTGAGGGTTCAGAGGGCTTCAGGAGGCTTCAGAGGGCTTCACAGAGCTTTAGAGGTCTTCCGGAGGCTTTTAAAGGCCCAAAAGGCTTCAGGCCTTTTCCTAGGCTATTCTATTCCCAAAACTCACAATTTCGTCAACAAGTTGATAAGTCTGAAAAGTCTCATCCACCAAAATCTCCTTCTCAAACTTGCAAATCGACATTTTTTTCACATCCTCCTCACTTTCAAAATCATCCTGATGAGCATCTTCCTCATATTTGGCTGGAAATTGAATTGCAGACGGATTCATGCCGACCAACACGCATTTGTTGAAACGACACGCACGGCATGCACATCGGAAGTCTGGAGAAAAAATGGTTTTTGGGGGATTTTTGGGCAGAAAACCTAGGATTATCTAGACTCAAAAAATCCCGATTTTCAAGCCTGAAAATCTGGGCCTATTCAGATTTTCCAGCCTAAATCTAGGCTTTCTCAAACTCACCTTTAGTAAATTCACATTGTCCACCTTTTGTGCATTTGAAATTCCGTTTATTTATAATTGTTCTTCGGAAAAATGTTTTACATCCATTGCAGGACAAAACATCGTAATGATATCCAGTTGGCTGAAAATTTCAGAATTTCAGAGAAAAATATTTCCAGCCTTTATATATTAAAAAAAGTTACCCGATCTCCACAAATCGAGCAATGATGTTTATCAGATTTTCGAACATTTCGAATTTTCTTGAGCTGAACTACGGTGTTTTGATGTTGATCATCTGATGATTGTGAAGATCCGGATCCAGAAGACATTGGTGACAGATTTTCTTCTGGCTGAAATATTTTTATAGTTTTGGAAAATTTCAAAATGTTGTGTAATTTGGAATAAAATTTGAATATTAAAAAAAAATTATTTTCAGAAAAAAAAATATTTTGGCTGAGAATGAAAATAAAAAAAATGAAATACAAATCCCAAAAGATTTATAAAGTCTGGCTAAACTCTTTTTTAGCTGATCAAAAAATGTGAAAATAAATTTGTCTGAAAATTTCAGCTAAACAAAAAAACTCACCCAATTTTCAGGTTGCTGACAAATCCAAATTGGTGCTGATTTTAGATAAGTTGCCATATCTGAAAAAAAATGATTTTATGAAAAAAAATTTTTTTTTGTTAAATAAAAAAAAATTGCGAGAAGCACTACAATATTTGCTTTTCCTGTGGAAAATCAATATTTTTTCGGAGAAAGAGAAAAAAATGTTTTTTGGACAGAAGGAAGCTCAGAAAAGTTGAGGTAAGTCTAAAAAGACCTGGGGAGCCTTCAAAAGCCTTCTGAAGCTTTCTGAAGCCTTGGGAAGCCTTCTGAAGGCCTGGAAAGCCTTGGGAAGCCTATAAAAGCCTGAGAAGCCTAATTTATCAGGAAAAAAATCCCAAAATTAAAAAAAAGTCTCAAAAAAAATTTTCAAACACACTGTTTCATTTCCCTTCACCTCAATGTAGCGAAAAAAACCGAGAGACGAGAGAGAGTGCGGGAAAAAGCGAGAGAGCGCAGACACGACGAGAAATTGTGACCCGGCTTGTGTCTTCATCGCCTAGAAAAGGCACGTGTTTTGTGTGTCGCAGAAAAATTTTTGCTGGTAGAAAAAAAACTATATTTTTTTTTGATTTTGATGATGATGGTGATGATGACAAAAAAGCAAAGATTGTACAAAAAGTGAAACACACACAACATTTACACGGTGTTTTGTTTTGTTTTTTGATAAATCAATATATATGGTTTTTTGGAGGGCAAAAATATGACATTGTTTTGTTGAACAATAAATTTGGAACTGGTTTTTGGGGGAGGGAGATTTGAGAATTGGGCCTGGGAGGTCTACAAAAGCCTTCAGCAGGCTTCAGAAGCCATCAGAAGCCTTCAGAAGCTTTCAGAAGCCTCCAAAAGCCTTTAGAAGCCTAGAAAAATCTGAAAAATATAGATCTCCGAATTTATCTATGTATATAGAAGCCACAAATTGCTCTGAAGTCATCGGGAAAAGTTGGGAATTTTTAATCCGGAAAAAAATGTGTTCAGATTTTTGATCTTCAAGATTTATTCTGAAAAATTTTAGATTTTGAGTAATTTCATTTGAAGATAAAAATTTTGAAAATTAAAATCAGAATTATATTTTTGAGTTGTGGTTTTTCAAAAATTCAAACTTTTAATTCGAATTCCGGAAAAATATTTTTAAAAATATTCCGTGAAAATTCTCGGAAAAAGTTCTAGAAAACTTCCGGAAACATCCAGAAGCCTCAAGATGCCTCCAGAAGTCTCCAGAAGCTCTCAAACTTTTTCAGAAGCCTTCAGAAGCTTTCAGAACCCTCCCAGTCCAAAAAAACAACAAACTGTAATCAAAAAATAGACCAATTTTCGAAAATAAGTATACTCGCCGAAAAAATGGGCGGAGCCTCATTTTTCTATCTTTCAAAGACTTCATGAGAACAGTTGGGTTCATTGTTTTTTGATCTTCAAACACGCAAAAAAAATTATTATGATTGTGATGCAATTTTAGCGCTTTCTAGTTGTTTCCGGGTCAAAGTTCAACGAAAATCAGATATAATTTGAGCTACAGTAATCTAGAGAAGAAAAAAACGCGATTCTCTTTGAAACGAACAAAAAATAGAAGCAAATTTGACCTTTTTCGTGTAAAAAAAAGAAACATTTTCGGTCAAAAGATACTAGAGAATGTGATAAAATGCAGTGTGTTGATTAGATTTTTTGGTACAAATTTTGAGACAGAAATGCTTTTTGACTAGACATTTTCAATCAGAAATAGTGCGTGCAGGTGAAAAAAAGTCCAAGAAAAAAACTTGGGAACTTGAATTTTTAATTGTCTGGAGTCAAATCAAATCAAAATCTGAATTTTTAGGTCTAAATAAGCCTAGTTTTCAAGTTGAAGATCTGGATTTCTAGAGCCTAAAAAGCCTAGAAGTTGTGCCTGAAAATCTGGTTTTTTTTGAGCCTAGAAAAGCCTTTTTTTTAATTTTCAGTCCTGTATCATTTTTGAACCTTTCCTTTTCCATTCATTCCACGGTGTCCGAAAAAAATCCAAAAAATTTCCCCGAAAAATTTAGTCAACCGGAAAAAAATGTTTCACTAAAGCCTAGCTAGCAACAATTTCTTGGCAACAAGAAAAATTATTTTTGATTTTCATTTATCCTACTTTTTTCAAAAATATATATTTTTTGAGAGAAGAAAAAACCTCGAAAATGTCGGCGACTGTGAAAAAAGCTCGGGTAACTTCAAAAATCGCGCAAGCTGAGAATTTCAATTTGCCAACTTCTTCTGAATCTACGAAGAATTTGTTGAGACAGGTAAGTCTAGGCTTATTTAGATTCGAAAAATCCAGAATTTCAGCCTTAAAAATACCCTAAACATCAGTTTCAGTTTCAGACCAAGTTTCAGCTCAAAAAATTGATTTTCAGATAATTATTTTCACTTTCAAAAAATCATGAATATGATTCATTTTAGTCTAATTTTTATCATCAACAAAACAAATATGAAAAAAGGAAGAAAAAGGGGGAGAGAGAGAAAGAGTGTGTGATTAGAGAGAGGGTAGAGATGCAGAGAAAAATGCGTCCCTGTGATGTGGAGAGAAAAATGATGAGAAAATTAATAATCGGGGGATTTTTTTTTGTAGCTTGCGACGTTTAGGGATTTTTTTTTGAGGATTATTGATTTTCAGGCTTCCAGGCTTATCTAGGCTTAAAAATTCCCAATTTTCAGACCGAAGAAAAGCGTCAAATCCTCGACGAAAAATGTGAAGAATACGAAAAACTGTGTCGCTCGGAAAGAAAATGGAAAAATTCCAAACTCGAATTTGAATCCACCAACAACGTGTTCAATTTTCAAAATCAAGAAATCGATCAAAAATTGGCGGGAATTTTGCAAAATTCTGAATCGCTGTTTTTAAGCGAACAACAAAAATTGAATGAAGCCTTGAAATTTATCAAAAAATATGAGGATTTGGTGGGGAAAAATGAAAAAATTGAGAGGAATTTGGAGAAGGAGATAGATGTCAACGAGCAAATGGAGAGTTCGTGTAAGTCTGAATTTTCAGGGGAAAATCTGGGCGGCTCTTAAGAAGAATCCTAATTTTCAGTCTGAAAATACCAAAAAAAAAAATCCAAAAACAATTAGCATCAAATCCCTGGTGAAAACCTCAAAATTAGCAAAAATTATTTTTCATTTCCCAAAAAAAGTACATTGGCTGCAATTTTCCAGGTCTAAAAAATCGCGAAATGTTTTCGAAAATATCCAAGAAGATCGAGGAGCATGGAAAAGAGATCAAAAAATTGGAGATGGGTTTGGAGGCTGATGAAAAAACCAAAGTGGTGGGTGTTTTGGGGGAAACTAGAGTGTAGTTTGTGAATTATAAGAAGAAAGAGTGTAGTTTGAGCTTATGAGGAGCTAGAATGTAGTTTGAACTTGAAAGAAACCTAGAGTGTAGTTTGAACTTACAAAGAACCTAGATTGTAGTTTGAACTTACAAGAAAATATATTATGATTTGAACATACAATGAAACTAGAGTATAGTTTAGAAATTACAAGCAACTAGAGTGTAGTTCATATTTATAGATTTTCATCCGAAAAATAAGGATTTTCAGAAAAAAATCCAAGCTTACATTTAAAATTATAACAATATAATCATATCTGATATATTTTTGGAGATCACATTTTTCAGAAAATTTTCAAAAAAGTTTTCGTAATGAAAATCTATTTTAAAAAATTTTCAGAAAATGATGATTTCATGATTGGGTTAGGCTAAAATTTTTTTTGAAAAAAAAAATTTGTTAGAAATTTTCTTGGGAAATTTTTTTTCAAAAAAAAATGAAATTTGATATCAAAAAATTTCAAGTACACTACTTCTCAAAAAAAAGGCCCAGAAGGTCCAAAAAATCAATAAAAAAATATTTTCAGACGTTGGAAAAATATTTTTCCCGGCTGGTCGAAGATGTTTTTCTAATTCAAAGACGCCTGGAAGATATAATGTTAGGAACCTCAAAAAATCGCTCAAATTTACGACAAGATGAAAAATTACTGCGAGCTCAAAAACAACGTCACCAACATTTTGCCAAAATTCTAGGTTTATCGAAAAATCTGAAAATCTCTTCTGAAAATCTTCAAGACTTGAATTATTTAAGAAATCTTGAAGAAGAATGGCTGGAATTACAGATGGAAGTGGAGAAAGTTGAGAAAAAAATGATGGAAAAATTGGAGGTTTTAAAAAATTCGAAACAAGTTATGCAAACTTCAAAACTTGCAGAGAAGCTGGAAATGAAGAGATTTGAGAAGGAAAAAATTGCGCAAAATTATTTTGAAATGGAGAAAAATACACCAATGTATGCAGCTTATACGGCTAGAAGGTCGAAAAATTTGAATTTTGAACAAAATTTGGAATCTGAAAATCAATCTGAAACTGGGAAATCTGAAGATTCTGAAAAATATGGAGCGAAATCAGTGCGTTTCAAATACGATTCTGGGAGGATTCAGGAATATTACGATTTGTTGGATTATCGCAAAAAGGTGAGAGGTTAGAGAGGCTAGAGAAGCTAGAGAGGCTAGAGAGGTTAGAGAACCTAGAGAACCTAGAGAGCCTAGAGAAAAAAAAACAAAAAAACATGAGCAAATTTTTTAAAGCTAAATTCCCACCCAAAAAAAACTCACACAAAAAAAAACTTTTTTTCTCAGATCCTCCGAACTTCCGAAATCGAAGCCATCCAAAATCTATCCAAAGAATTAACGATACTCCGCAATTCCGTCAGCTCACAACGACAAGAAACACTATTTTTGGACAAAGAAATTGAATGGCTACATGAGAATATTTTGGTGGGTTTTTGCTTGCTTTTTTTATGGTGGTCCCACACACAGATTTATGGTCCGATAAATTTTGTGTACTTTGTTTTTTTGGACTTTTTTATGAGTGTGCTACATGGATTTATTGACTAGGTGGTCTAGAATTTACTAATTTCTTCTTGGGTGGTCCTTCTAACTACACAAGATAACATGATCAATACATATTTGTTGAATTGGTGGTATTTTTGGCAAGCTTTTCTTCCTGGGTGGTCCTAGGAAAGCTTGAAGATCTGAAAATCTTCGTGAGTGGTCCCTCAAAAATAATATTTTTTTCAGAATCGTCAAAACGACATTCAAACCTGGCTGAAAAAAACCGACGATTTTCTAGAAAACGCTGAAAAAGAGCGGCTGAAAATCGAAAAACGTGAAGATTTCTCACACATTTCTTCTCAAATGGATTCAGAACATCTACCAGATTTGAATTCAGAAGATCTAGATGAAAAATTCAGATATCTGGAAAGAGAGCGTAATTTTTTGAAAGACACTCATCGAAATCTGAAAATTTCCCTGAACAAATTGGAGCAGCAGTGGAATCTGGAGAAGAGCATGAATTTCAATATTGAAAATGATTTTCAAAATTCTCCTGATGTTTCTGAGTGGATTGCAAAGATTGAGCAAATCGAGGATCAGATCAAGAAGATTCAGATGATGGAGAATCATGCATTTTCAGCGAATGGAGTGCTGAAATCGGATTTGACGCTGTTAAAACCTTACCGTAAGATTTTCCAAGGCTTTTTAGGCTTCCCAAGGCTTACCAAGGCTTACCAAGGCTTCCCAAGGCTTCTCAAGGCTTCTCAGACTTTATTTTTTCAGAAGAAGAATACCAAGAATTCGAAAAACTGGTAGATCAAAACAATCAACTGAATCTAAACCTGGCAAAACATGTGAGTAGTTTTTCAAAAAATTTAAATTATCAATTTTTGTAGAACTTGCAAATGGGAAGTCAGGAATTGCAAGACAGTGGAGATATTAAAATTTTTTAGGATTTTTTCAATTTTTTTTGTACGTCAATACATAAATTTCATTTTTTCAAGGGCAAAAATATCAAATTTCTAAACAGAATTTTTTTTTGATACGTTGTGTATAGAAAAATATTTCGTTATCAATGGGAAAAATATTGTTTACGAACTTTTTTTTAGGGAAAACTGATTTCAGAAATTTCAGTTTTTTACCGCAGTTTTTTCAGATCATTTTTTCAGCTTCTGAGATTTCTAGATCATTTTGTTCCAATTTCAGGTCGGGCTTTTTTCTCTAGAGAATTTGGATTTTTGAACCTAGAATCTAGACTTATCATGTCATTTTTAAGCCTGAAAATCTAGGCTCATTCAGGCTCAAAAATCTAGGCTTTCCGGGCTTAAAAGGTTTTTCGAAATCCAAGTTTTCTAATTCACGATCCACAGTAGCCCCAGGCTTATCTAGACTCAGAAAATCTAGGCTTTCAGGCCCAACAACCAAGCGTATCTAAACTTTTAAAAAATCAGGCTTTCCGAGCTCAAACTTAGGCTTGTCTAGGCTCACAAAAATCCAGATTTCGAACCCAGTCTCCACAGTAACACAAGACCTATTTGGTCTCAAAAATTCAGAATTTTCGAGCTAAAAACCAGGCTAATCTAGTCAGAAATGTCAGGCTTCCAGGCCTAAAATCTAAGTTTTTCTAGGCCGAAAACCAATATAATATTCTTCCGAATTTTCTTGATTTCCGAAAAAAAATATTTTTTTCGTATTGCCCTGATTACATTTCGTCTTCATCTTCATCAAAATCAAATGATAAAACACAAATTTTTTTTCGTATTTGTCCCCATTTCTAATTGATAGTATTGATAGGTTTTTCCCGTTTTTTTTGTCTCTATTTTTACATACATTGACAAAAAAGAAGGAGAAGAAGAATGATAGATTGATCAAAAATAGGCAGGCAAAATGGGGGCGGAGCCTAAAAGGTATAGGGGGAGTACAAGGACATTTTTGCCCCCTTTTATTTTTCTATCTTCTTCATTTTCATTCTCATTGTCTTTGCCTATTTTTCCTATTATTTTCCCCTAATTTCTATTAATTATCAATTATTTTCTACTGTTTCTGAAAAAAATATTTTTTTCGAAAAAAAATATTATTCCTGTGATGTTAACAATACGCGAAGTATTGGCTATAATCCGAGTTTCACTAAGTCGAAATGATTAAAGCTCATGCTTCGTGTTATGTTTTCAAATCACCCATTTTTTAAAGCCGATTATTAGATCTACAGTACTATTGGGTACTGTAGAGTACTGTTGATGGGGAAAATATAAACAAAGTGTTATCAAAAAAAATTTTTTTTTGGAAGAAAATTTGATAAGGGGAAATTTGAAATATTGATTTTTTTTGAGTAAAGTATACAAAACCTCAGAAAAATGGTGCTGTAGAGCATTATAGTACTGAATTTGGCTCCAGAATCACTGTAGCTACCTGAAATTGTGATAAAATTCAGAAGAATGTTTTTGCTCTTCAGCAAATTTGATCTACAGTGATTCAGAACCTAAAAAATTCAAATTTTAGGATCAAAATTGAGTTACAGTACTCCAATCCCTTTTTAGTACCAATAGATTTGAATTTTCAACAAAGAAAAATCTACAGTACCCCTCAAAGTTCCCCCAGCACAGTTTCCCATAAAAAATTCCCATTTTCCCAGCTTTAGGGCCCCCAAAAAATCCCATTACATAGTAGTACTGTAGATAATGATTTGTTTATGATAGGTGGTTTTTTCACAAGCAATAAAACAAAGGAAAAAACCAATTTTTTTGCTTGCTTGATGTGAGAGATAAGAGAAATAGTGTGTGGAATTGAGAGACGCAGAGTTCTTTTTTTTTGGGCAAAAATTTGTACTTTTACAATACTTGTATAAACATAATGGTTTTTATTGCGTGGGAAACCCCAAAGCTTTTGGGAACGTTTTTTTGAGGACTGAAAATGTTGGTTGAAAATAATTTCAGGTTTTCAGAAGCAATTCAGGCTTCCAGAAGATCACAAGAGCTGATTTTTTGATCTTTGAAAAATGTGCATGGGATGTTGAGTTATGATTTTTTGAAAGAATCCAAAACAGTTTTATGTCCAAAACTACTGTACATTTTGGCGCCACAATATTTTCTGTTTATAAAACAAAAACAACAAATTTTACGGGTTGCATGTGACAAAAATAAGATAAAAGAGAGAGAAATAGTATGGGAATTGGAGAGACGCAGAGAAACATATTTCATTTTCTTTGTGGTGTCTGTCACCAAATTTTTCCAAACACATATGGTTTTTATGGCCCGCGCGCGCGCGGGAAAAATGTTTTCGAAAAGTTTGCGAAATTATTTTGTTCCTGGGAAGTTTGGGTTATTTTAGAAGACTTCAAAAGGCTTCTGAAATCTTTAAAATCCTTCTGGAATCTCCTGAAGTCTTCTGAAGCCTCCTGAAGCCTTCTGGAGCCTTTTGAAGTCTTCTGAAGCCTCCTAAAGTCTTCTGAATCCCTCAGAACCCTCTCAACATCACAAAAACAAATTTTTTATTCAAAAAAAAATCACAAAAAATCAATAATACTGCAAACGATTAGAATTATTATAAACCGAAGTTGGGTAAACTTTATCCACTCTTGGAAGTCGTTTCAAAGTTGAAGTTTGAGAATAATGATCAAAATACGGTGCAATTGTTTCCTGAAAATTAGAGAGTTAGAGAATTAGAGAGGTTAGAGAATCAGAGAAATTACATGTTGAATAGGAGTTTCAATAACTGTCACATGATTATCGATCGAATGTTGTCTGACGAATTTTGGAGCACGATATTTTGTGGCGGCAAATTCGAAACTGAAGGATAGCACGCCGATGAGGATTATTATTGCGACAATCCATTCCGAGAGAGCTGCTGCTATGTGATTTGTGTAGTACTGGAAAAAATTGAATTTTTAAGATGATTGAAAGCCTCCTGGAATCTCCTGAAGCCCCCTGAAGCCCCCTGAAGCCCCCTAAAGCCCTCTGAAGCCTTTAACTCACCGCATCTCCTGGTTTTGGTCTTTCAATATGATTTGGCCAATCTGGACGCGGTGGAAGTTTTCCATTAACTCTTTGAACAAATGGCTGAGCTGTCAAGCAGATAATGTCTGAAATTTTACAGATTTTCAGACTTTTAGAGCATCTTAAGAGCTTTAAAACGTATTTTTGTGCACGGGAAAGTTGAGTTATGAGTTTTTTTTTGAAAAAAATCCCTTACTTTATTTTGAATTTTTTGTGATAAATTCTTTAACATGAGTCATTGTTTTTTTTCTTGTGTTCAAAAAAAAATTGTTTCCTGGTTTATCTATGACTCACATTCAGAATTTTCAACCCACACAAAATGTGTATCTGAAAATTTTTTGAAACTCACGGAAAATCAGGAGAAGTGATAAGGTTATTGTGAGTAACAGTCGGAAATTTGTCAAGTGAATTGGAACAAGTTTTGGTCTGTAAAAATTATTGATTTTTTAAAGGTACTAGGATTACTGTATCTAGATTTAAAGTGTCACAATTTTTAATTTTTTGATTTACACTTGAGCTTGCTTACAGTAACCCTATCATGTTTAGTGTCTAAATAATCCTCTTGAAGCGATCTACAGTACTCTCGAGAAAAATGGATTACTGTATCTCGACTAGAACCTGCATATCTAACTCATGTGATCCTTGAAACTTTTTTCGATCCCCCAATTTTTTCAAATATCATAAATCAAAACCAAAAATTTTTGAACTCACAGCAAACATTTTCCGATAACAAAAAAATGTTTCATATCAAACCTAAGCCTATAGTCTACACATAAGCCTTATTTGTAGCCTAAGCCTAAGCCTGACTCACTTCAAAGAGTAGGAAATGAACAGCAGTCCCCAAAAATAAAAAGTGATTCCAACGAAAAACGTGAAAGCTCCAATAGTATGCACAATAATTTGAGCACTTTCCGGGAAATTGGCAACAATTGTTGCTCCGATTGCTGCAAGCCATCCGAGTCCCAAAATGAATTTCGAAAATCCGGCCCATTTTCCAATATCAACATGTTGCTCTTCGTAGAAGGAGATGATGTTTCGATGAATGAAATACATTGTGACAGCAAGGCAGAAGGCGGAGAGGGTTAGCAGTTCACCGAACACCATTTTTTCGGGAGATTCTGCGGCACAGTCGGAGATGAAAGGAATCCAAGCATCGACATGGTCATTTGCCACTGCGATACCGTAGCTGGAAAAATTCTAGAGCTTGAAAAATCTGGAATTTTGGATTTTTGTGTGAAAAAAGCCTTCAGAATCTTTCAAATGCCTTCTCAAGCTTAAAGCCTTTTGAAGGCCTCCAGAAGCCTTCAAAAGCAAAATTTTTCAAATTTTTCTCATAATTTCAGATAATTTTCTGCCCCCTTCTAGAATTTCTGAGAAAAAATAACGAAATCAGAACTTTCAAATATCCACCCTAATTATCAGGTTCGAAAATTTCGAAATGTCAAATCTGAGCCCTATAATTTTCATGAATCATGTCAAAATTTAAAAATAGGTTTCAGAAAATTTGAGAATTCTGAATTTCAGCACTGGAATTTCAGCCCGAAAAATCCTCCAAAAACTCACCCTGAAAACATGGCACATAATGTCAAAACCACAGTTAGAAACGGAAAAATTCCGCTTGAATTAAAAAGCATTTTTTCAAATTTCAATTTTGAAAAAAAAATCCAAAAAATGTTACTTTTCGGAAAAAGTAACAAATGTGTGGCGTTTCTGTTTGCAAAAATAAAAAATGCCAAAAAAAATTTTGTTGATAAGAAATAGGAAAGTTTTACTCTTTTTTTTCACTCACAAAAATTTCAATTTTATTTTTTTTTTTGAAAAAAAATAAACTTTTTCGCTATTTTTCAGCCGCGGGAAAAAAAACAACATTAAACTGATAAGATTTTTTGTTGGTAAGAAAAAATGTGAAAATGAAAATATTTGCTCTTGTATTTTTTGAAAAATTAAAAATAGTACGATTTTTTGGAACTTAGGGTAAATATTTATAGAATTTCAAAATTCTTAGGCTGTTAAGGCTTTTAAGGCTTCTAGAGGCTTCCGAAGGCTTCCGAAGGCTTCTGAAAGCTACTGAAGGCTTCCAAAAGCTTCCGAAGGCTTTTCGAGGCTTCTGAAGGCTTTTGGAGGCTTCCCAATGTTTCTGAAGGCTTCCAAAGGCTTCTGAAAGCTACTGAAGGCTTCCGAAAGCTCCCGAAGGCTTTCCGAGGCTTCTGAAGGCTTCCCAAGGCTTCCCAAGGCTTATGAAGGCTTCCCAAGGCTTCCCAAGGCTTCCCAAGGCTTCCCAATGCTTCCGAAGGCTTCCCAAGGCTTCCGAAAGCTGGGTTTTTCTGCGTGGGCAAAAATGTTCTTCAAAAAATCTCATAAAATAAATTTTTTGCAAATCGAATTAAAATGAGTGCTATAAAACCAAAGAGAAAAATCATTTGAAAAATGAAAATTTCCCAAGTTTTCCTATTATTTTTCCTGTGCCACGTGGCAAGTTCAAATCTCGACGCAAATTTGGAAGCCAAGAATTTCTCGAAGATTTTCAACGAACATTTGAAAGCGAAAAATTATACGATAATCGATCCGGAATTTGTGGGAATTCTGAAGAATGGAACAATTGTGCCGCGCGATTTTTATGTGAAAAATGTGGTTTATAAAGAGGGTTTGGATAAGAATGCAAAGTATTCGGGGAGATTTGATGAGCAAGGATTTTTGCAAATCCGGGAGGCGAGTCGACCAGGTGCGATTGCTTTTGCGAAGAGAAATTCGAATATTCGAGGAGGATACACGTTGTATAAGATTGCTTTGAATGCTGGAAATTGATTTTTTTATTTGAATAAATTTTTAATTGATTTTGTCCAGAAAATTTTGAGTGTTTTGAAGCTAGATGAGCTCAAAATTCGGGATTTTTTGAGCCTAAATAACCCCAGATCTTTGATTTTCTAGCTAAAAAAAAACTTATTTTTAGCATTTTTTGAATAAAGTTTTATTATGAATAGAATTTTCTGAAACATATTTTTTTCTCACATTTTTCAAAAATCCGTATTTTCTGTAGTCTGCTCTATTATTAGTGAAAAACAAAAACAAAAACAAGAATTTGTACTTGAAAATGTATCCATTTTTCCAGGAAATCTGATTTTTTGGAATTTTTTCTATTTTAGAAGCTTCTAGAAGCTTCTAGAAGCTTCTGGAAGCTTCTGAAGACTTCTGAAAACTTCTGAAGAAATCTGGATACTTTTGAGAGCTTATCGAGACTTCCTTAAGCTTTTTCTAAGCCTTTTTATCAATGAATTTTCCTTTTCCTTTCGAAATTCCTCATTTTGTCTTCCAACAAGCTTGAATTGGAGGAAAAGGAAGAAAATGAGAGAGATAGTTGAAAAGAGGAGAGTGCAGAGAAAAAGGCAAACAAAAAAAGGTGTAGACAGACAGAAAATTGTGTGTTTTTTTTTTCATTTTTTTTCATTTTGCAGTTTTTTTCTAGAACATTTTTTTATTGGTTTCGAAATTTGAAAAATGAAGACAACCTTTTTTCTAGCCTGAAAAATTTCAGAGATCTGAAAAAATATTTTTCCAGAATTTCCTAAAAAATCTGAAAATTTTCTAGATCTTGCTCACAAACTCCCAGAAGCTCTGTTTTTCAAAGGTCATTCGGCCAGCTGTAACAAAATCAATTTTTTTTTCGAAAAAAAAAACAATTTTGTCTATTTGTTCTATCTGCGTCTCTTAAAAAACTAGCACTTTTTTCAGCGTTTTCCCAAAAAACATCAATAAATTAATTTATAAATGGTGTCAAAACAGATGGTGTGACAAAAAATAAGAACAATAACGATTAATTTGTGGCTTGGTGGCATTCCTTTGGTGGCGTTTTTCCAAAAAAAAAAAAACAAAAAAAATGGATGAATTTCAAGTTTGGTTGAATTGTTTGGTGATTTTTTGTGTGATTTGGGCATGTCTTTGGCTTCAGCAACAATATGTCAAATATCAACGTGAACAAGAATTTAAAAAATATACTTATTATCCGATAAACGGACAATATCGTCATTATTTTCCGAAGAAAAAAGGACAACGTAAAAATGCTAAACAATCACCGCAAAAACAACAGAAATGTGAGTTTTTGGGGGAAAATTTTGGGTTTTTTGAGTCTACATAAGCCTATAGTTTGAAAATTAGGTTTTTTTTGAGTCTAGATAAGCCTATAGCCTAAAAATTAGGCTGTTTTTGAGCCTAGATAAGCCTATAGCCTGAAAATTAGGCTTTTTTTGAGTCTAGATGAGCTTATGTTCTGAAATTTCGGGATTTTGTGATCCTAGCCTTAATGAAAAAAAATCTTATAATCTGATTTTTTTTTGGATTTTCTGAAATTTTCAAAAAAAAAATAAATGGTTTTTGATTTTCAAATTTTTCCAGAGAAAATTGGTTTCAGGAATTTTTGAGGTGAAGTTCAGAAATCTGGAAATTTTCAAATTAGAAACGATTCTAGTTTAGAGTCTAGTTTGAAAAAGTCTAGTCTAGCCTAAGAAATTAAGAAAACAATTTTCAGACTTCTAAAGCCTTCTGAAGCTTTCTGAAGCCTCCTGAAGTCTTCTGAAGCTTTCTGAAATCTCCTGAAGCCTTCTCAAGCCTCACGAATCCTGATATATTGATTTTTTCAGGTTATCCACAATCCAAAACTGAATCTCCAAAAAAGAATGAACCAGAACTAAAATTGGATTTTCAAGAATACATCAAAATCCACGAGTATGTCTCCAAAAATCTTCTCATCTCCAAAAAAAATCTCCAAAAATTGGGATTCCCATATTATGAAAGGAAAAATCTGAAAAGTGTCAAGATAAATCCGACGAAGTATAATCGAGCCAAAAAAATGTGGGTTGCGGAAGGCGAAAAGAAACGAATCTGTTGTAGATGTCAAATGAAATTCCGAGTTGATTGGAATGGAAAAAATGCGAATGAAAAATGTGTTCATCATCCTTTGCGCAAAGTTTTTGATGAAGGTTAGTTCTGGCTAAAAATCTAAAAATCTCATCTCAAATTAATTTCCAGCAACTTTCCAAGACAAACATCCATGCTGCAATCGAAACATCGGAAAACCCGGTTGCATCACCAACAATCTCCACGTTTTCGATCAATTATGCGTAAGTGTGCTCAAAGATTTCACAGTGGCTCCAGAAGTTGCGGACATTTTCGAGCTAAAAAGTGTGGCCATTTTTGCGTTTGATTGTGAGATGGTTTATACGGATCAGGGGCCGGCACTGGCCCGGCTTAGTGTTGTTGACTGGTTCGGGAAGTTGTTTTTGGATGTGAGAGTTAGGCCAAGTGGAATTTTGTTGGATCCGAATACTAGATTTTCTGGGTTGACTGCAAGAGATGTGGAGAATGCTCAGGATACTTCTGAAACGGTTAGTTGGATTTTTGGTTTTTAGGGTTGGGCTTAGGCTTCTTGGGCTTATGGTTAGGCTTAGGCTTCTCAGGCTTCGTTTTTCGATCCTCAGATGTTTTCTAGAAAAAAGGTTCTTTCCGGAAAATATTTTTCTGAAATTCTGAATTTTAGAATTTCCCGAATTTTTTGAAATTCTTGAATTTCAACAAGAAAAATTTAGTTTCAAGAAATTTTGATTCAGATAAAGTCTAGTTCAATAAGTCTAGTTTAGAAAGTCTAGTTTGTGAAAGTTTAGGCTTCTGAAGGCTTCTGAAAACTTCGAGAGGCTACTGGGGGCTTCTGGAGGCTTCTAAACCTCCTATGCTCGGAAAAATTCATTTTTTTCCAGTGTCGCGAAAAACTCTTCGAAATTATCAATCAAGACTCAATTCTAGTCGGACATTCCCTCGAATGTGATTTAAAGGCGCTTCGACTTTCGCACAATCGAATTGTCGACACTTCCCTACTCTTCCAAACCGGAAGAAATAAACCGTCACTACGATATTTAGCGCAATCAATTCTTGGCAAATCGATTCAAGAAGATCGCAAAAATAAATTCGGACATGATTCGGAAGAAGATGCAAGAACTTGCATTGAACTTCTGCGATATTATATTGAGAATAATTCTTGATTTTTTTCCTCTTAAATTCCACGTGTAACTAAAAATAATATCATTGTTTTTTCAAATTTCCTCACATTTTCTGTATAAATATTTTTGATTGAAATTGTTTTCTGAACTGTTTTTTCAATTTCAGCCAGAGAAAAAGCTAAACTAGACTCCAAATTCGCATTTTCAGCTTCAGGAGTTTTTTCAAAAATCAATAATGTCAACCCAAAACTTCTGCAAAGATTTAAAAACAAAAATATTTATTTCAAATATAAATTTTGAATTCGGGGCATTGAACAGGAATGGTAAAAGAAACACAGGTAAATCATTTGAGAATCACGGGGAAAAAGTACAAAAATGTATTGGGGTAGTAGACTTGAATAAGAAAGGGGAAACTGTTGATTGATAATAATTCTTTGGCTCTAATTTTTCAGGGAATTTAAATATAAACCACAAATTCTTAACATCTTCAAAGGGGGCATAAACTTGGAAAAAAATTAGAAAAAATGCGCGCTGTCAATCTCCAATTTGCGCATTTCCCGACGGGCTCTGGAACTGGGCATTGCTGCCGGCTCGTGTTCCTGATCAGGGATAATTGTACGATTCCGACGTTGAATTCGCAAAGAGCGGCGAAGCGGCTCATTTGGATTCTGAAAATATATTTACTTCAAAACAAATAATATAAATATAATAACTTACAATAACTCTTTGGCGTCTAGTTCGAACAACTCGATTACGTTGAGCATTTTCAGGTTCTTCATTTTTCGGAGTTTTTGCAGCATCATCACAAGCTTGCGGTGCTTCTTCCGGCTCTTCCTTTTTAACTTCTCTTAATTTCACAATCGGTCTTGGAGCTGGTTTTTTATCAGATGCAGAAGTGGCGGAGGTTTCAGATTGACGATTCTTGGTGGTCGACGAGCTCGGTTGATCTTCTGTCTGAAAATCAAATTTTTATATTATTGTGTTGCAGAAAAATGGGTTAAATTATCCTAAATTTTGAAAATTTTAATTTAGGATTACAAAATGAAATTCACAATTTCCGTTTGCTCAAAATAAGAATTTTCAATTTTCTGTTGTCTTTTTGTGGTAAATATTAAAACTCACAACTTCTTCTTTGACAACAGCCAACATAGAAACTTTGGCATTTGGACTTGATTTTTTGGCAGTTGTGGCGGAAGATGAGTGAGATGGACCAGGCATCTGAAAATCAATGTTCTATCATGTTTTTATTTTGAAAAATCTAGACATGGCCTAGAAATATCGCCAACTCGGCCAAGACTCTTCACATCCTCAAAACAATAGCGCGTGTTTGTTGTCTTGGCCGAGTTTTCCCGACATTTCTAGGCCTTTGGCCAAAAATCGATTTTTCGGACAACTATTTAGATTTGTATCTTGCAACTCACTTGATGATTTTGTTCATATCCGTCATCCTCTACTTCTGGTTTTGGTTTTTTGAAACCATTCTGGTTTGATTGTGAAGTGCTGGCTCCATTGTTGTTGGTGGATCGATTCGGCATTATTTTAGCTGTTGGAGATCTGCAAATTGAAGAAATTAATTGAAAATCGGATAAAAAATCAACGTAAAAATCGAATTATCACATAAGAATGGGTCTTTTCAATGGTTAAATTTAAAATTTTTCGAAAATCGCTGGAAACCCCTTTCTAAATAAACCTAAAACACAAATCTAGGAACCTTGAAGTTACCCTAACTCAAAGAAAAACCCCTTAAGTTACCTTAACTCAAAGAAACAAAAACAAAAACAAAAAAAATATGATACCCCGACATACTTGTCAATAAAATAATCATCCTCCCGCCAAAAAAAAGAAAAAACACACACAAGATAAAAAAAGAAACGTAAGTGAGTCCAAAAAAAGGAACAGGAAGAAAAAAGGGGGAAGAGTGGCGAGAGATAATAGGATATGGAGAGAGTGCAGACAGACATTTACCGCATTTTTTGGGAAGTCATCGTTTTTTGAGGAAAATTGATATGAATAGGGTGTTTTTTGGCATGGGAAAGGTTTTTGAATTGAAATTTTCACGTTTGAGTATTTTTACACGTTTTTTACGTGATATTATTCTATTTTTTCTAAAATTTCTAAATTTTTCCCCTCATCACAACTTCATATTTAGAAGTTTTTCCGGAATCTTATAATATTCTGAAAAAATTCAGAGCTTCAGAAAGCTTCCGAAGGCTGCAGATGGCTTCAGAAGAAATCAGAATACTTCAGAAATCTTCTAATATTTTTCATTGATCTGAAACTCAAAAACTAAAGCAAAAATATTCATTTCAAAATGCACAGAAATTCAAAATTCAAAAGACAAAAAAACATTTTTCTCAATAACCTGGCGCAGTTCTTGGAGGTGGACAATGATCACAGCCACCTGCAAAAAAAATCAATAAATATTTGAAAATTTCAGATCTTCTCACCTGGAGCTCCAAGATGTCCATCAGGTCCAGGGAATCCGCGAATTCCCATTTTCCCCGGCGAGCCCGGAATGCCATCATTTCCAGGCTCGCCATTCTCACCATCCTTGCCTGGGAATCCAGAAAGCCCGGGCTTTCCGGGTAGGCCTGGTGGGCCTGGTTGACCCGGAGGTCCTGGAGGGCCTTCAACACCTCCAGCATCGGTGATTTTTCCGGGGAGCCCTGGAGCTCCTGAAAGACCTGGTGATCCTGTGGGGCCTGGTGGCCCCATTAGTCCCATTGATCCAGGTTGGCCTGGAGTTCCTTTATCTCCTGGGAAGCCGTTGGTGCCTGGTTGACCGGGTGATCCTTTTCGGCCTGGTAAACCGGGCCGACCTGATTCGGCTGGTGGACATTCGAAACACCAATCCTGGAAAAATATTGATTTTTTTCAATTACTGTAAGGCAAAATTAACAAATTTTCAGAAAAACCCACAAAATTAGGAGAAGGTGTAGGTTTTGGTGCATCGGGTCCATCTCTCCCAGGCATCCCAGGTTCCCCATCATATCCAGGAGGCCCGTCAGGCCCAGGATGACCAGGTGGGCCTTGAGGCGATTGTCCACACCCACAACATCCAGAAGAAGTTGGCGCATAATAGGTTGGTGTGATGACAGGAGCCGGCGTGTTGTATTCAGAAGACCATCCGGCAGTTTCTGGTGGTGGATATGGATTACTGTAGTAGGCTGAAGCATGTTGCTCATATTGAGAATAGTGTCGTTTTTCGGCTTTTCTTGCTGTTCGAGAATGGTGGTTTTGGAGAGACTGGAAAAATTGGATCTTAAAGGAACATGGGTTACTGTATCCTGAATTAATGGAACATAGATCTTCGGATGAAAATTATTTTCAGATAAATTACAGACCTCAAGAAAAAATTTTCTGAACGAACTATTTTCTTAACCAGAACATAATTTCAAAAAATCTTGGATTTTTTCGATAAAAAATAGTGACGTCACTGTATCAAACAATTCTGGAATTCATAAAAATTTCAGATAAGTTACAGGGCCTATTTTTTCAGAAAGCTTGAGAAGATTTGAGAAGGCTTCAGAAAGCTTCAGAAGGCTTCAGAAAGGTTCGGAAGATTTCAAATAGCTTCAGAAAGCTTGAGAAGACTTAAGAAGCCCTTAGAAGCCTTCAAAAAGCTTCAGAAGGTTTCAGAAGGCTTCAGAAGGCTTCAGAAGGCCTTAGAAGCCTTCAAAAAGCTTCAGAAGCCCTTAGAAGCCTTCAGAAAGCTTCAGAAGGCTTCAGAAGGCTTCTATGTACAAACTCACCTCAGTTTTCCGCAATTCTTTCCAAAACATAGTTGACTGCATCTTACAAAAATTCGTATTTTCCAACAATCCACTTTGAATTCGTTGAATTTTATTATAACCAAAAGGAATACAAATCAAACAGGTAAAAATGGCGGCGAAAGAGAATGTGATTCCAAAAAATGCGAAATTCCGCAATTTCTGCGCTTCTTTTTCTTGATCCTCAATTTTCATTTTCATTCTGAAACTGGAAAAAATGAAAACTTTTTTCACGAAAATTCTTTTAAATATGACGATTTACACAGTTGGATATCTTATATAATCTAATCCCATTTGAAAATTTCCGAAAAAAACACAAATTTTTAATAGGATTGAGAATTGACAAGAAAATGAACAGTTTTTTTTTCAGATCAAAAGTCTAGCTTGAGGTACTGTAGTTTTTTGGCGGGAAAGTTTTGAGTTGGTTAGGATAGGTTACTGTAGATTTTTGGCGGGAAAATACACAATTTTTTGGAAACCTATCATGTTTGGTATCAAAATGGTCCTCTCAAGATCTCAAAAGAATCTACAGTACCTTAAAGGAACATGGATTACTGTATTTATATTTAAAGAAACCTTATCATGTGTGGTATCAAAATGGTCTTCTCAAGATTTCAAAGGAATCTACAGTACTTTAAAAGAACACAAAGAAAATATTCAAAAAAAAAAACCGAAATTCCAAAGAATTCCCGAGAAAAATGAACAGTTTTTATAGGCGACTTTCATTTTTTGAAAATAATTATTTATTACGTAAAAATCGAAAGGATTTTGTTTTCATTTTCCATTTTTCCATTAGTTAGTTACTTTTGTCATTAGATGAGGGAAGGACAAAAGAACAACACGTTTTTGTGTGTGTTTATTTTTTTTGGAAATAAAATTTCGAGGTTATTTTATGTATATGGCTTAATTATTATTGCTAATTGTTAGGGAAGGGAATTTTTTTTTTGAAATACAGTAGTAAAATTTAAAGGGACTTACAGTAACCCTATCATATTTGGTATCAAAATAATCCTCTTCTCGAACCAAATTACATTACTTTAAAGGAACATGGGTTATTGTTTGAAGGATACTGTAGCTCTAAATTTATCGATTTTTGAGCAATTCTGAGCACATCTGAACAAACGTTCCTCGCTCGTTGTTTTCTTCCTCGTTTTACTGTCAAAAAATCTACAGTACTATTTATTATTTTTTCCCCCGAAAAAATGTATATAAATTGTAAATAAAAACGCGCTTTTTTGGGCTCGAGATGAGCACATTCTTGTGTGCTCAAAAATTGTGTGCTCAAAAACAATAGTTTTTTTTTTCTGTGTTGTGTAAGTAGTGAGTGACCAGCACGCTTCCTTCCTTTTTTTCTGTGTGGTTTTCGATACTTTTTTTGTGAACTTTTGGTATTTATTTGTGTTCGGCTCTTTTTTTGCTCGTGTTTTTCTGAGCTCCTGAAAAATTTCTTAATTCCAATTTTTCTGGGGCTCAAATCTTGATCTTTGTTGCGAATTTTTGCTCTAACATACATAAATTTGATACCCGAAAAACAACCAAACCGGTTTTTTCTGTCTGAGCTGAGCTCTAAAAAGCTGAGCTCAAGAAAAAAAGTGGAGCAAATCAAAGTTTTCTTGGAGCTCGCGAGCGCGCTGCTCGACAAGCTTTTTTTTTGGCCGGGGCCAAAAAAGCTCTTCAAATAAAAACGACCACTTGAATCATGCTTCTTCTTCAAAACAAGTGTGATTTTTGTATGTTTTTGGGGCTGGGTGGTCATGCTTTTGACTCATTTTGTTTTTCTTGACATCATATTTTTGTTCTAGGCATTTTTTTTGAGCTACAGTACTCTTGACCCAAAATCCTGTGAATTTTAATCTACATGATCTAGGTAAAAAAGTTCCTTTAAATCTGAATACAATAACCCATGTTCCTTTGAAGTACTGTAGATTTAGACTCCAAAAAATTGATATCTTTTGTTTGTTCGGATTCTCCGATTTCAAAATTTCCGAAAAAAATTTTTTTGACAGCAAAATCACGCAATTTTTCCTTCATTATTTATTATTCAAATGCAAAATAAACAAAAAAAAATCGTTCCAAAATGAAACTATCCAAATAAATCTTCTTCTCATTCATTCTTCATCTCTTTTTTTGTTTTGTTTTTGTTTGTTTTTCGCTCTCCGCACTCGTTTCATTTATTATCTATAGGACTATCTTTTTTGGAATTTTCTGTGTTTTTTTTTTGGTCAAAATTTTTGATTTTTTCATCAAATTTCATTTAAGATGTTATTTTCCGCTGAAATCCCATAAAAATTTTTCAAAAATCTGTTCTGAACTTATAACAACTTCATTTTGTGAAAGATCAAAAATTGTTTTTTTTTCTAAAAATTTCAAGTTCTGAACCTTTTTGATATTCAAAAATAATTGTTCATCGTTAGAAATCTGATCAAAATTTCAAATTGTTTTCAGGATTTTTTTAGATTAAATTTTGAGCTACAGTACTTTTGAATTTTTGGCGCGAGAATTTGGTGCATTTTGAGCTACAGTACTTCTAAATTATCTGGAATTTTATTATCAATTTTTCAGAATTACTGTAGCTCAAAATTGACAGAATTTTAGCGTTAAATTTCAAGTTGTACTGTAGCTCAAAATTCACAGGTTTTTAGCGTCAATTTTTCAGAAATACTGTAGCTTTGAAAATATAAAATTTTCGTATGAACTTCAAGAGATACTGTAGCTCAAAATTCACAGAATTTTAGCGTAAAATTTCAAATTGTACTGTATGTAGATCAAATCATCTTTTTTTTTTTGCCCACATATTTTTGTACGCGTGTCAAGTCCACTTATCCTATCTCATCTTCTTCCCTCAACCTCCCCAAAATGTGTACATACATACATATTTTGTGCCAGTTTCCTTATCTTCAAAATGCTCATGTTTTGTTTGTGTCGAGAGCCTATGTCCGTTTAAGCGCCGCCTATTTTTTCGCGTTGTTTTGAATGCAGCAAATTGTTGCTGGCTATGTATTTGACATGTTTGCTTCTCGGCTTCGTGATTGTGACAGATTTGCTTTATCTCTTTTCCATTTTCTCCTCATTTTCATTTTGAAATTGAAATTCTTACAGAAATTTAAAAATTCAATTTTTCAGTTCTCACATTCAGTTCTTAGCTTTCAGCCTTCATTTTTCATCTGAAATCATTTTTATCTGAAAATCTCAAATTTTTCAGCTCCAAAATGTCCCGCTGGGAAAGTTTTCCGATCAGTGAACAAGAACAAGCTTATCTAGCTGCTACTACAACTACTACCACGTAAGTTTTTTTTCCTAGAATTTCAGAATTTCCGGCTGAAAATTTGGAATTTTGAGTGGATTTATGATTTTCAGAGCGGAATTTTAGCCTAGGAAGACTTTCAGTGCGAAAATGTCAGCCTTAATATTTTTCAGGTTGGGAGAAGCCTAAGATAAGCCTAAGATGAGCCTAAACTTTTGGACAAGCCTAAGATGAGCCTAGATTTTTGAACAAGCTTAAAACTAAGCCTAAGGCTTTGGACAAGCCTAAGATGAACCAGTTTACCAATTTCCAATCAAAAAAATTTCAGTAATAATTTGCAGCCTGAAAATTTGAAGCCTAAAATTATTGTCTGAAAATAATAAACTCGAAATTTCAGCTTAACATTTTTTAGCATGAAAATTTCAGCCAAAAACTTTGCAACTTCATTGCTCATTTTAGAATTGAGCTAACTCATTTTCAAAAACAGAATCGTGTTCAACACCCCAAAATCTACTAAAAAAAGATTTTCTATAAAAAAGTCTGAAAATATTTTCAGATCCGACAACACTGCCGCCGCTACAGTAGTCAACACATTTCGAAAAAAGTCTTGGCGGATTCATCCGCCAAGAAATTTCAGAAACTGGCCAAACCATCTGTTTTTATCGATATAATACAGCTGACACAGCTGTACCGTACTTATGCGAACTTGGATGTTGTGGACATGGATGTTGTACGATTTCGGATATTGCTGCGTAAGTTCTTACGATACCTACAGTAGCCCTGAAACATTTTTCGATGAATTTTGAGCTACAGTATCTGGTCCAGAAGTGTAAATATTTAATGAACTTTCAACTTTTCTATAATGTTTATCTTTGTTTCAAAAAATCTAGATTTTTTGCGTTTAGGGGTACTGTAGCTCAAAATTTAGAGAATTTTTGAGCCAATATTTCAGGGATACAGTAGTTTTTTGGAATTTCTGAAAAATCAATCTAAAACATGAAAATTGTCCGGAAAAACCATACAAAACCAAAATTTTTCCAGAAAATCCACATCCTTCGGCTGGGCTTTGGCACTTCTTGTGATTGTTCTGATCACAATAGTTTTCGCAGTTCTCGCTTTGATCTCAGTCTGGCTTATGAATCGCCATAAAGATCGAATCCACAAGCAACATCTAGCTGAATCATCAATCGATAGCACTTCTGGAAGTCAAATCAGTGGTCCTACTGTATTTTATCCGGATTCTTCTGCTTCCAAAACTTCCTATTTTCATAGCAATAATGCGTTCAGCCCTTATTGATTTTTTTTGAATCTGAAAATTTTTCAGAAAAATATTCACATTTTCTTGCCTTTGACGATATACACAACACATTTACTTAACTTTTTTTTTGAAAATTTTATTTTTTTACACATGTACCTATGATTATTCTGGAATAAATACTGTCATATCATGTTTTTTCAATTTTTAAATCTAAAAAAACAGAAAAAAATTTCGATTTCGGTTTCAAACCAAAAAAAAATCACAAGACTTATCGTAAATTGGCGGCGGCGGCGCCAGTCATCAATCAAAAAAAATCTCTCAATTCACGTGGTTATCATGAGCGATGGGTTTTGTATGTGATTTTGTCAGCGCGGAAAGGTCAAACGGTTAGCTTTGACCTTTTACGGTGTGTTTTTAGCCAGGAGAAAATTGAGACAAGATTGGGTTTGGCTGAAGTTTGTAGGTTGTAGTTTCCAAAAATTTTGAAATTTTTTTTTTCATTTTTCACATAAGGGTCTCCCCCTTTTGATTTTTTTTTGAAAAATTGGATTTTGTCAAATTTCAGATTTTTTTGAACAGAATTCAATTTCAGGTTTTAAGATAAGAGAGAATACCGCCATGAATTTCATTTCACAAAAATTTTGAAAAATTTTCGAAAATGTTTTTTTTTTTGAAAAATTGGTTTTTTTTTAATTTCAGATTTTTTCCAATAGAATTCAATTTCAGGTTTTCAGATAGAAGAATACCGTCGTGAACTTCATTTCACAAAAATTAAGAAAAAAATTTGAATTTTTTTCATTTTTGACATAAGGGCACAATTTTGACCCCTTATGATTTTTTTTTGAAAAAAAACTTGAGATTTGTTTTTCAATAATTTTCTTTACATATACATTTATTATACAAAATTCGAAAAAACACACAAAATTAACTTAAAAATTTAGATGACAATTAAATTAATCAACAATTTTTCCAAATTTTTCGAGTGGATCATCTTCAGAATCTTTGGATTGAACTTCATCTTTTAGAATGTCTGAATTTCCGTGGATTATTGCAACGACAGGAGAACCTGGAACATATTTCTGTGTCAAGGAACGGCGCCTAGAGAGCTTCTGTGTCAAGCAGCAGCTCCTTTAGAGCCCTAATGGCAAACGTTAGTGCCTAGAGATTCCATAAATGTAGGAGATAGCAAAAAAGGGTCCCTTCAAGTTTAGGAAACATTTTCAAGGGTTCAGAACTTACCGTGAATGACTCCTAATGAAGGAGAAGCTTGAGGAATTGGAGAAGCTCGGCAGAAAATGAGGAAAATTGAAAATAAATAGAAAAATAAGCAGAAGTTCATTTTTTCTTTCTGTTTTCTCGCAAAAAACCCAAAACCCAAACTCGAAATCAAAATGATTCAAATAAAATTTTGATCATATCGCAAAAAGTGGGAGGCGCGGCGGCGGCAAAAAAATGAAAAAGGCGCCATAAATACGGGCGCCGTTTTTACTACAAATAGAAATTTGGGAGAAATAGAAATACAAGCCAAACCGTATCATCATCAATTTTCGTCACTTTTTTTGAGATTTGGGAAGATTGATGAGAAAAATTGTGTGATATGATTTGTTTATGGCGTTTTTTCATGCGGTTTCTTGGTTTTTTGTCGCGGACAATTTTATGGAAACAAAAAAGCAGGAGTTCATTGTAGAATACCAAACAAATTAATGAAAAAAAAGCAGAATAAAAAAAATTTTAAAAAAAATTTTTTGGCAAAAGGGTCCCCCCTTATGATTTTTTTCTGAATTTTTTTTTTTGAGTAAAAAATTAATAGAGTATTTTTTTCTGAATTTTTTTTCCAAGGTGTTAAACGTTTCAAAAATTCAGGAAAAGAAATAAAATATATTTTTTTTTCATTTTTCACATAAGGGTCCCCCCTTTTGATTTTTTTTTTTTGAAAAATTGGATTTTTTCAAGTTTCAGATTTTTTTGAACAGAATTTAATTTCAGATTTTCAGATAAAAAATCACTGTCGTGAATTTCAGTTCACTAGAAATTTTTAAAAAAATTCGGAATTTAAAAAAAAAATTTTGGCATAAGGGTCCCCCCCTAATGATTTTTTTTTTCGAACAAAATTTTTCAATTAAAAACCGATGAAGTTTTTTTCAAATTGCTGTTTTCAGCTGTTAAAGGTCGTGAATTTCATTTTTCCAAAAAATTCAGAAAAAAATTTCAAAATTTTTAAAAAATTTTGATATAAGGGTCCCCCCTTATGATTTTTTTTTTTGAAAAATTGGATTTTTTCAAGTTTCAGATTTTTTAACCGAGTTAAGTTTCAGGTTTTTAGATAAGGGAATGTAGTCGTGAATTTCATTTTTCCGAAAATTCAGAAAAAAATTTTGACATAAGGGTCCCCCCTTATGATTTTTTTCTCCAAACTCACAAAAAACATTTTTCTTTTTCAAAAAAAAATTTTTTTATATAAAAACGGTCGCTTAGCAAGTAACCATGAGCAAATTTCGGAATTTTATTTTTCCACGAAAAATTTTTTGAAACAAAACAGAGCTACTGAAAACTGAAAATGAACATTGTTTTCAGTTTTCTCAAGGCAATATTTTTTGCAATTTTTGTTGCAATTATCTATGCAATTTTTCTGCTTTGTTATCCAAAGTGAGTCTAAAAAACTACTGTAGATCCTTTAAAAATCTCTTAAAATAATTTCAGCTGGCTTCATTCCAACGAATATTCTCGAGAGCAAAATGCTTTTGAAACGGCGTGTATAAATGTTGGATTGGTAAACAAAAACTTCTCTTGTTTTTTTTGGAATTTGAATTTTTTCAGGAGAAAACTCGAATTTCAGCGGCTGTTGCGAAATTTCAGATTCTGGAGGCTAAATATACACTTTCAGCGGATGAGTTGACTGGAATTTATGGAGCATTTGTGAATAAGACCACCCTGAATTCTACGTTTTTTAATTTTTACTGGAAGAAAAATGCATGGTGATTTTTCTCTGGCCTCTCTAGCCTGAAATATCGATTTTTCCAGCAATCTTCGGATGTTCCAATCGGCCTTCATGTTGATAGAAGATTCCAACACGGTCTATTACACTATAAGTTCAAGAGTTGCTGTCATAATAATCCGAACAATTCTACCAATCATGACAGTATTTATTCTGGGATCTGGAGCTTCAGCAATTCACACAATCCTCGCGAAAATTCTCACTTTTATAATGAGAATTCGAAATATACCCGCAATGACCACGAAACGGAATAATTTGACAAAAGCTCGTGATGTTTTTTGCACTGTATTATCGTTTTTATACCTGCTTTTTTGCTTGTTGAGCACTTCTTATGCGATTTCGAAATGGCAAAATTGTGGATTTCATAATGGGATTAAGAAAAGCTTTCAACTTATGTCAACTATTCCACCAACTTTGACTACGGTAGGCTTCAGAAGGCTTTACAAAGCTTCAGAAGGCTTCATGAAACTTCAGGAGGTTACATAAAGCTTCAGAAGGCATCATTTTTGTAGATCACAATCCTCGATGCCTACAAACTCGCCGGCTGTTTCCTCCATCTCAACACAGGAATGGCACTCTTCATCTTCTCGATCATGCGTCTTTTCAGAACTTGGAAATACTGCAAGTTCGACATTCCAGTCATGTCCCAAATTATTGACGCGCACAACATTGACAAAGATGTTCAACTCAAAAAATTGATGAAAAAATATTCAAATTGATTTGATTTTTGTTGGTGGAATACTAATAAACATGTTAATATAAAAAATTTTATGGCTGAAAATGTGTCTGGAAAAAATTTCGAAGGTTTTACTAGACTCTAGTTCGATTTTTTTTTAAATTTTCAACATCATTTCGTATTTCAATCGTTAAACTAGACTCTAGTTTACTTTTCACAAATAAGAATTTATAATTCATGTTAAATTTCTCCTTAATTTGAATCCTTGAGAATTTAACTAGACTCTAGTTTAATGTTCACAGAAAGAGAAGGATTTTTAGTTTGAAAAAAACTGCGTGAAAATTCAATTTTCTAGAAAAATTTAAAAGTTTTTTTTTGAAAATCTTCAAAACCTTTTCCAAAAATATCATTTGTTCAATGAACTTTTACAAAAAAAAAACAACAACACACAGATAGTCTTATCTCTCACTGTCTGCGCTCTCTCCTTCCCCCTCTCTCTCGTCACACACACACACACACACACACACACTGTGCATACCTATATTTTTTAGTGCATATTATACTTATTCATTTTTTTTGTGTGTTACTTTTTTTACTATCATTTGGAGAGGGGCGGCTCTTATCACCTTTTTTGATTGCTTTTTTCGTGAATGCAACAAAAAAGTTTCTTTTTTGTGTGTTCTTCTTATCAACCTACTGTGCAGCGTTTTTTTCTTTCAGAAATCTCGAGATTCTTGAGAACATGGTGACTTTCAGGTTGGTTTTTTCAAAAAAGCGCCAAAAATTCATTCCCCAAATCTATTTCTTTTCAGATATTTTCTGTCAGTGATCACAGTTGTTTTGGGTGGAAGTGCACAATTTTATAGTTATGGTGTGGTGAATCCGGCGCAAGTTATCATAACTTCTTGGATCAATCAAACATATACGGAGAGATATGGAACACCGTTGACTTTGACATTGTCGAATGTGATTTGGTCATTTGTGGTGTCGAGTATTGCGATTGGTGCGATTGTTGGTGCAAGTCTTACTAGGTTGGTGCTTGGGGGAACATTTGAGGATTTAAGTGGGTTCGGAAGATTTTTGAAGTTTCCCAAGGGTCTTTAAAAATTGCTAAAGATTCTTCAAAAGGTTTCTAGAAATTTAAGAAGATTAATAAAAATCTTTTAAAGTCCTAAGATGTTTTAAGGTTTTTAAAACTCCCTGAAAATGCTTTAGAATTCTTAAAATTCTTATAGATCCTTAAAGGTATATAAGAACTTTAAAAAATTTTTTGGATTTTCAAAAATTCCTAACAAGGGAACCTTTTTTACTCAACACTTCAAATCATGATGAAATTTCGTCCAGAGACAGCTTTTGGGACCATAAGAACACCCTAAAAATTTTAGTCTCCCAATGGACCTCTGAGCCAAGTTCTGGGCTCTCAAAAGTTCAAAAAAGGCCTAAAAATGGTCATAAAAGTCATCATAGCTCCATTTCAAATTTTTTTTGGGAGAAATAAAGTTTCAGTTATTGATCAGCATGGTCGATTACCTAAAAGTACATCAATAAAAAATATTTTTTCGAAAAATTTTGAAGTTTTTTATTTTTGGGCTGAAAATTCATGAAAATTCATATGTGCCCCTGCTCATTCTTTTTTCTCAAAATCAACAATTTTTCTGAAAATTCGATTTATTGATGCTTTTTGGGTAAATCGACGACGCTGATCATCATCTGCTATTCAGTTTTTCATAAATTTGATTGAGAATTGAGTTATGACGTGTTTTATGAGCCAATTTTGGCAATTTTTGAACTTTTGAGAGCCCAGAACTTGGCTCAGAGGTCCATTGGGAGACTAAAATTTTTAGGGTGTTCTTATGGCCCCAAAAGCTGTCTCTGGACGAAATTTTATCATGATTTGAAGTGTTGAGTAAAAAAGGTTCCCTTGTAAAAATTTATTTTTTTTTGAAGGACTTTTGTTAGATTCTGTGAGGTCATTGAAAAATTCTCGAAAAAAATTTATTTCCAAAAAAAAAGCAATTCAATTTTTATATCATCATTAAAAAATTCGGTGATATAATTTTTCATCATTTTTTCCCTGAAACCATAAAATAAAAGTTTTTTAATTTTATGGCTCTCTAGCTTCTCTAGGCTCTCTAGGCTCTCTAGGCTCTCTAGACTCTCTAGGCTCTCTAGTTTCTAGGCTCTCTAGCTTCTATAGCCTCTCTAGCCTCTCTAGGCTCTCTAGGCTCTCTAGCCTCTCTAGCCTCTCTAGCCTCTCTAGCCTCTCTAGGATGCTCTTAAAGCTTATCAAAATCAATTTAAAAAATAATTTTTCAGAATAATCGGTGAGCGTTACGGTCGTCGCAATGGTCTCATCATGAACGGCGTCGCCAATGTTTTTGCCGCATTTTTCGAATTGGCTGCAAAACCCTTAAGGTCAGTAGTGCTCATTTCAACGTTTTTAGTTATCATTTGTGCACTTTTAGATCACCTGAAATGCTCATTTTCGGACGATTCATTTTTGGTATAAATATGGGATTGACTAGTGGATTGGTTCCGATGTATTTGATGGAAATCACGCCTGGAAGATATCGCGGACCGGCTGGAACTTTGCATCAGGTTTGTGAGATTTTTGAGATGGTCTGAGAGTGGTTGAAGTCTGGAAATCATTCTAGAAGATCTAGGAGACTTCAAAACCCTTGGAAAAATCCCGGAACCCTAGGCGATTTCTAGAAGTTTGAGAAAATTCAGGAAATTTTCCTGGAAATTCAAAAAAGCTTTTCAAAGTCTAGATTCTAGAAAATCAGAACTGCGAAATATAACTTCTAGAAGATCTGAAAAAATCAGAAAATCCTGATGAAGCTTCTAAAATATCAGAAAATCCAGCTAGAACTTCTAGAAAATCAATAAATCCAGCGTACACTTTTAGAAGATCAGAGAATTCAGCTAGAACTTCTAGAATATGAGAAAATCTAGCTAGAACTTCTGGAGCTTCAGAAATTCCAAAACCTCATTCAAATTTTTCAGGTAGCTGTCGCATTTTCGGATTGGTTCTCACTTCTCATCGGACTCCCAGAAGTTCTCGGCTCAGAAACCCTTTGGCCTTTGGCTTTCGCATTCCCAGGCTTAGCTGCTCTCGGTCTAGTCATAATTCTTCCCTTCTGCCCCGAATCCCCAAAATACACATTGGGCAAAAAAGGAGATCGAGAACAATGTTTGAAAGATGTCGAAATATTGATTGGTCCCGTCGAAGCGCCCCATATGTTTGAGACAATTGTGAGAGAAGTTGCGTTGGATCGTGGAACTGGAAGCTTTTATGAGTTATTCACTAGAAAAGATTTGCGAATTCCGGTGACTGTTTCGATTTTGGTTATGATTGCTCAACAATTTACTGGATGTACTGCTGTTTTTGCATATTCTACTGATATGTTTTTGAATGCCAAACTTGAACCGTGAGTTTTTTTAGAAGTCCTAGCCTGAATTTCTGATTTTCAAAAAAATTCAGCTGGATTTGTTGATTTTCTAGAAGTTCTAGCTTAAATTTTGGATTCACTAGGAGGCTAGAAGATACAAAAATGCATCTAGAACTTTCAGAAGATCTACTCGGATTTCTAGAAAACCAAAAACTTCCAGCTGAAACTTCTAGAATATCCCAAAATCCAGCCAGAACTTCTACAAGATCCGAAAACTCAGCTGGAACTTCTAGAATATTTCAAAATACAGCTACAACTTCTAGAATATCCCAAAATCCAACTAGAACTTCTAGAAGATCAGAAAACCCGGCTAAACCTTCCAGAAGTTCAGAAGATCCAACTAGAACTTTCACAAGATCTGAACAATGAGCGGAACCTTCTGAAAGATCAGAAATTCAAGCTAGAACATCTCGAATATCCCAAAATTCAGCCAGAACTTCTACGAAATCTGAAAATCCACTTGAAACTTCTAGTAGATCAAAAAATTCAGCGGGAATTTCTGGAAAACCATAAAATCCAGCTAGAACTTTTAGAAGATCAGAAAATTCCCCCTGAAAATTCTACACTATCAAGCATTTTCGCTTGAATTTCTAGAAAACCAAGAAATTTCCGCTGAAGCTTCTAGAATATTCGAACTTCAAGCTAGAAATTCTAGAAAATCAACAAATTCAGTTAGAACTGCTAGCAAATCCCCATCTCCAATTTCACTCATTTTTTCCAGATCAATCGCTCGCTACAGTACTCTCGGAATCGGAATCGTCTATTTCCTCTTTGCTTGCACGTCCCCCTACCTAATCGAAAAATATGGTAGACGTCCACTCTCGATTTTCCAACTCGGAAGTTGTATGATCGCATTGATTCTATTATCAATCTTCACATATCTTCAAAATTATCAAGGCCAAGATTGGGCGAGTTATGGCACAATTTTCGCGCTCGTTTTATACATGTGTGTTTACGGAGTGGGCTCACCAATCCCTTGGATAATTGCCAGCGAATTGTTTAGTCAACAATTTCGAGCTACAGCGGTTACGGTTTCGGTTTTTGTTGCGTGGACTTTTGCATTTGTTATTAGCACAATTTATTTGCCATTTCAACAATTGGTTGGAGTCTCGTTTAGTTATTTGCCGTTTATTGTTGTTATTGCAATTAGTTTGGTCTTTATTTATATTTTACTTCCTGGTGAGTTTTTTGAGGGGAATAAGGGATTCCAAGTTCCTCTAAAAATCTAGGCATGTCTTCAGGCTTGTCCAAGTTTTAGGCATTGTTAAATGTTAGGCTCGTCGTAAAATCTAGACATTTCTTAGGCTTGTCTGAAATTCTAGGCTAATCTTCAGGCTTTTCTGAAAATATGGGTTCAGTTAGAGATTGTCCAAAAAACTAGGTTTTATTCTATCATTAGGTTTGTCTGAAAATTTAGGCCTAGGTTTAAGCTTTTTCAAAAATATAGGAATTTCTTTAGGCTTGTCCAAATCTTCAGGATTTGTCTAATTTTAGGCTTGTTAAAAATTTAGGCCTGTTCCTAGGCTTTTTCAAAAATCTGCATCTAATTTTAGGCTTGTCGATAAATCTAGGCATTGCCAAATTTTAGGTTAATCCAAAAATCTAGGCTTGTTTTAGGCTCGTTCAAAAATCTAGGCTTGTTTAGGCTCGTTCAAAAATCTAGGCTTGTTTTAGGCTCGTCTAAAAGTCTAGGCATATATTTAGGCTTGTCTAAAATTATAGGCCTAAGCTTAGGCTTGTCCAAAATTTTAGGCTCATAGCTGAAGCTTATCCTAAATAATAGGCCTAGCCTCAGGCTTGTACAAAGTTTCAGGCGTATCTTTAGGCTTGTCAAAATTTTCAGGAATTGCTAAATATGAGGACTGTTAAAAGTTATAGACCTAAGCTCAGGCTTTTTCAGAAAAATATAGCTTAATATGAGACTTATCTAAAAATCTAGGCATTTCTCAGGCTTGACAAAAAATCATGCATTGCTTAGGCTTGTCAAGAAATCCTGACCTAGGCTTAGGCTTTTTTTTTTAAATCTAGGCATATCTTTAGGCTTGTCTAAAATTCTAGGTTTATCCTTGGGCTTGTCCAAATTTTCCAAAACGAAACACAGTTTTTGAAAGGTACATGCTTCAAATATTTCTCTGACTTCTTATAAAGTTAGATCTACAGGCCTGTCTACCGTACTCCTGTCCAAAAATCTTCAAAAAAAAGCAATTTCCAGAAACGCGTGATCGTCCAATCTGCGACATTGTCACCGAAGTACATCACCGTACAGCTTCCTTGTCAGCCGGTCGACCTTGGGACGCAAGTCGTCCACCAAGTCGACAAGAAGTTCAACGACTTCTCGATTCGATCGAAGTTCCAACATATGCTTCAAATGACACACTTTTTGATGAAAACTAAGATGCGAAAAGTCGACTTTTTGTATATATTGCATTTTTTTGCTCATTTTTATTCACTTTTTTAGTTCGCCAATTGTCTTATTAAATTTTTTGTTGATTTTTGAGAGGTTTTTTGTTGAAGGAAATTTTGCAGAAATGAAATTTGGAGCTGAAATTATGCATTGCTCATGTTAGACTTGAGAAGAAATTTAGGATCGTTATATTTTTGCTTCTTGAAACCCTAGGCTTGGCCAAAAATATAGGCTTGCTTTAGGCTTTTTCGAAAATGTAGGCATTGCTCATGTTAATCTTGTTAAAATATTTAGATCTTTTCAATTTTTGTTTTTCTCAAAATTTAGGCTTTTCCGAAAATCTAGGCTTTTTTGGCATTGCTCATGTTAGGCTTGTTAATTCAAAAAAGCTTGTTCTAGTTTTCTTCAAAAATCTGAGCTTTTCAAAAAATCTAGGCATATTTCAGGCTTGTCTAAAATCCAAAAATGTGGGCGTTGCTCATGTTAACAAGACTTTTTTTGTTATAATTTTTCAATATTAAAATATTTTGTTGCATTTTCAAAGAATTACTGTAATTTTTGATCAAATTTGATTATTAAAAAATCTCCAACTGTTCAAAAATAGATGCTTTTGGCATCAAAAAATCAAAACAAGATTATTGTAGATAGAGCATAAAGCATTTATAATTAACAACAAAAAAAAGAGTTCGTTGAGAGAAAAAAATTGTGATATCCCGAAACTATTTGCAATTTTTGTGAATTTTTGAGATCTTTTGAGAGAAAAAGAAGAAGAAGCAAAAATGTACATACAAAAAAATAACGAATAAAATCAAATAAATAAGCTAGAAAACAATACTACAGTATCTTGCGCGGATTACTGTAGTTTTCGATTTATCTCATCGATAATGTGATGCATTTTTTCGGGTCCTTCGAATGGCCAATCCCATTTATTGATTAGTTTCCCTTCCGAAACATCCGATTCGAACCAGTAACATATCCAGAACCACCTGCAAGCAAAAATTACTGTACTGTAAGGTGTACTGTACAAAATCTGGAGGATTTACTGAATTTAAGAAGATTACTGTAGCTGCTAAGAGATACTGTAACTCAACGTTTTTAAAATTTAATGGAAAATGTACCAAAAAATTAGAACTTTTGATATCTTTTTCCTCAAAATCCCCTCTATTTATCATACAATTTTTTCTGGAGAAAAAATCAAGATCAAAACTCAGATAATCTCTCTTACCATAATCGGCTAAGCGGCGCTTGTGGTCGATCCTCTTTTTTCATCTCAAAAATCTGATGATATGACCAAAAAACGTGACTCGTCAACCAGTAGGCAATCAACACGTCCATTGTATAATGTCCACCCGAAACGACTAGTGCTGAGATGCCCAAAAATGTGACGGGCGCTGCGAAATATCTGCAAAAAAATAATTTTTTTTGAAGTTTTGGAAGATCTGGGAAAGTTTTAGGGAGTTCAGGAAAGATTGATCTAAAATAGATCTAGGAGGGTTTGTGAAGTTCAGGAAGAGATTCAAGAAGATTCAGGTGGTTTTCGAAGCCCGGAAAAAAATTCCGAAGGTTCAGGAGGCTTTCAGAAGTTCTGGAAGACTTCTAGAAGGGTTATATGGGATTCAGGATTTCTGAAAAGCCCAAGGAAGATTTTAGAAGGTCTAGAAAGTCTTCAAGAGTTCGGAAAAAATTTGTAAATTTTCTAAAAGTTTGAGAAAAGCTAGAGAACGTCTAGGTGGATTTTCAGAATTTTTCTGAAGGTCTAGAAGTCCTTCTCGATTTTCTAGAAAACTTGGAAAACATCAAAAACAATTCAGAAGTCCATAAAACATCTAGAAATTTTTCTAGAAGGTCTAGGAGATTCTATGAATTTTCTAGAAGCTCGGAGGAATCCGGAAATTTTTTGAAAAGCCTAGAAACTCCCAGAAGCCCCAGAAAACTATCTTCAAAAAATCTCACCTCAATAAAACGAGCCCCCTTGGCGTATACTGTAATTGCACAAAATACATAATCGTCAAAACAACAGTATGTCCAGAGAACATCAAATCACCGCAAAGAATCTTCTCCTGTCCCGAAGTTAGGCCAAGTGTAATAACATATGTCAAAAATCGCGTAGCAATTTCCATTCCATACATTGCAGTTCGATTGACTTGCGGTTGACAAATCTCATCGCGATTATGAAAAGATGGCGGGAGAAAAGTTACGCCAAGTATCACAGCTCGTAGACCATACATAATTGCGCCGAGGAGAAATGTGCGACGGAGAACTACCCAACGTTTGTGGTGTAGGAAGATTATTGTGAATGCGATGACCGAACTGGAAATTTTATTGATTTTTTTTTGAGTTTTCAGAAAATCTGGAAAATATTCTAGAAGCTCTGATTTTTTCGGAAGCCCGGAGGGAACTTAAAAATAGGATAAATCTGGAATTCAGGATCATTTTGAGTCCAAATAAGCCCGGGCCAAAATCAAGTATATTTTTAGCCTAAATAGGCCTAGATTTATGCTGAAAATTAGGATAACTTCGAGTTTACATAACCCCAGAATTGGTAGCCTGAAGTTAGTCTAACTTTAGGCCTAAATAAGCCTAGACATTCCGGGCCGAAATCAGATATATTTTGAGCCGAAGTAATCCTAATTTTTTGCTGAAAATTAGCATAACTTTGAGCCAAAATAAGCTCACAGATTGGTAGCCGGAAGTTGGGTTTACTTTAAGCCTAAATAAGCCCTGACTTTCCGGGCCAAAATCAGGTATATTTTGAGTCTAAATAGTCCTATATTTGTGCTGAAAATTAGGATAACTTTGAGCTTACATAACCCCAGAATTGGTAGCTTGAACTTAGGCTAACTTCGATACTAATTAATGTAGTCTAGACTTTCTGGATTGAATATTTGGATAATTGTGAGCCTACAAATTTTGGCCAAAAACAATAACACGAAAATTGCTCACCTCAAAGTCGACAAAACATCTCCAACACTCCACGCCCATCGTTGTTGTGGAATAATCATAAAAGTGAGATCGGGTAGCGGTTCTTTGGGCACAAAATCGTGAATTACGGTGAGTAGGAAGAAGTTGAGAAATGCTGACAACATTAAGCATAGAAATGCGACAACTGTTTTGAGTCCTTCCGAACTTTCGGGTCTTGGAATGTGAAGATGGTGGTGATGGTGGAGATGATTTGGATAGATTTCATCAGTGTTTGGCTGGAATGAAAAATATTTTGGTACAAAAAAGTCAGCTAGAGCTTTTTGGAGCCTTGAGAAGCATTGAGAAGCCTTGGGAAGCTCTCAGAAGCTTTCAGAAGCCTTCAGAAGCCTTCAGAAGCTTTCGGTAGTCTTCAGAGGCCTCGGGAAACCTTGAAAAGTCTTGAGAATTCTTCAGAAGCCTTCAGAAGCCTCCAGCATTGTTCTGAAACTTTCAGAATTGTTCAGAAGCCTTCTGAAGATTTCCAAAGTCTCCTATTGCCTTCAGAAGATCTCAGAATTCAACTTCCCTCGAAAAAACTCACATCTTTTTCACTCCTAGTCGGCTCCGGATCAATTGGATCAATATTAATTGAAATACCATTACAAGTTCCACTCAAAACTACTGAATTCATCGATTGATTTGGCGTCATCTGAAAATACTGTAGTTTAGAATTTTTATTAATTTTATTGCTCAAGACTACGATAAAATATAAATCTGATGTTTTACGTTGTATTTTCTGTAGTGTTTATTTATTATTAGTACTACACAAAATAAAAGACGAAAGTAAGTAAGTAATAATAACAAATTTGAGTCAATATTGACAGAGTTTTTCGAGTTTTTGTGGTAGCTTTGAAAAGTTGTTCATGCATTTAGTCAACAATTGCGAGAAAAAACGATAGTTTTGAGAGTTTTTTGATCTTTTGGGCGCGAAAAATCGTGATTTTTCTAGTTTGAACTAGAAAATATAGGGTTTTAGAGAAATTAGAGGGTTTATTTAAAAAAAATAAGAGTTTTTCAAGAATTTTCTTTAAAAAAAGGTTTTTTTTTAGAAACTAGAGGGTTTTTGAGAAAATTCAAATTTTTCTTAAAATATAGTTTTCAAGAAAATAGAAATTTCTAAGTTCAGATCTTCGAAGTTAGCTTAACTCAAGGCTTAGATTCAAACCTAAATCGATTTTTTGGATTTTATATTCTAGAAACCCTCAAAAATCTAGTTCATCCCAAAAAAACCAATTTTTTCAAGCTACAAAAAAGGCTCTTGACATTTCTCAAAAATCATTTTTTTCTCCATTTTTTTCCAAAAAATCATTGAAGCGTTCAAAAAATCGCAAAAAATGTTTCAAGATTTTTTTCTATCCCCTCAGAAAAAACTTGATTAGAAATTCTTTGGTACCAGAAGCTTAGCAAGCTCTTGAAAATTTTCGAAAAAAAAGAGACTTACCTCAAATTCGGAAATGGGTCGAAGTGGAACATTGCTATCACTTTGATCTCTACGGTGTCCACCCATCTGAAAAAAATATTTTTTGAAAAATTTAGAATTTCAGGTTGAAAAAAAGTTATTCAAGAAAAAATTAGAAATTGGAACAAAAAAGCGTCTTGGAGCTTTCAGAAACTTTTTTAAAGTCTTCTGGAGCATCTTGGAGCTTTCTGAAGCTTTTAAAAGCCTTCTGGAGCTTTCTAAAGTCTTCTGGAGCATTCCGAAGCTTTCAGAAGCCACCTGAACCTTCAAAATAAATTTCTAAAGTCTACAGTAGCTCAAAAAAGGAAATTATTAGTTTTAAAAATAGGCAAGCAAAAAAGTGTTCCAAAAAATAGCAAATAATAATAATAATCAAAAAAAGCAGCAGCACAGGGACACAGCGAGCGAGAAAAATAACAATGCGACACAACACAAAAAAAAACTGAACGCATGTCTGAACGAAGAGTGAGAGAGTGCGAGAGAGTGTGGATTAATGAGAGAGAGGCGAGAGAAAGGAGAGAGAGAGAAGCGCGCGCGAAACGAAGGAGAGAGTAATACTCTCTCTCTAACCAACTGGTACCACTTCTTCTTCGATTTTTCTACGCCGCGTCGCTTTGACTTTTTCTCTTCCTGTCTTCTTCTTCTTCGTTTTTCTTGACATCTGGATGGATAAGTTTTTTTTTTCTAGGAAAAATTGGAAAATGTTTGGTTTTAATTAAAAATGTTTAATTAAAAAATGAAATGTAAACAATTGGAAAAAATTGGGGGAGAAAATTTAATAAATTTTGAGTTACAGTAAGTCTGGAAAAATGAATTTCAAATTTGAAATTCTCGATCTACAGTACTCCGGATGAAATGAATGAATTTCAAGGTACAGTACTTCGGAAAAGTAGCGCAAAAATTCAATAAATTTTGAGATACAGTAACTTTAAAAATCACGCAAAAATCTGATTAGTTTCAAGCTACAGTACCTCTAAATAATTGGCGCGAAAATCCAATGGATTCTGAGCTACAGTAACCTTGTAAAGTTGAAACCAAAATTCGAAATTCATAAATTTTCAAATAAAAAATAAAATAATAGTTTTCAGCAAAAAACGTATAAATAAAAAAAAACCAATTTTCCCCGACCAAAAAAATATATATTTTTCAGTTAGCTCTTGGAGCATTTTCAGAGCTCACAAGCCTACTTTTTGGGCCTGAAACAGCGAAAAATAAATAAAACTTTAATTAAAAACAAAATTAAATTATTGAGATTAATATGATTCAAACAGTATTTGAAAAATCAATTCGAACTTTGTGTCCATCAATAACAAAATTGGCCAATGAGCGAATAGCCTGGAAAAAAACAAATAAATAAGAAAACTGGATAATGAAAATGAAAATGAGATGGAAAAACAAAAAAACAACAACAACACCAACATTTTGCGCCTCCTCTTTCGTCCTCAAATAAACAAAACCGAATCCTCGACTTCGTTGATTGTATCTGTCCCGGATTATGTTGATCTAAATCAGGAGAAAAATTATTGGGGGGGAAACTTTTTAAAGAAAGCTTGGGAATATTCTAGAGGGTTTTGGGGAGGTTTTTGAAAACCTGTAAAAAGTTCTAGAGTCTTCTGAAAATTTTCTAGAAATTCTCAAAAGTTTTTCTGAAATTTTAGATAACCCAGAAGCTTTTCCGAGCATCCAGGAGAATTTTTTGAATTTTCAGAAGTTAGGATAAATTCTAGAAAGCTTGAAAAGTTTTTTCGGAATTTTTAGAAAACCCAGAAGCTTTTCAGAACGTCCTGAAGGATTTTTGGAAACTTCTGAAGCCCGGGGAAACTTCTGGAAAGCCTTAAAGGTTTTTCTGAATTTCAGAAGTCCCAGGGACATTCTAGAAAACCTGGGAGAATTTCTTGAATTTTTCAGAAGCTATGGAAAAATTATAGAAGTCCTGAAAGGTTTCAAAAAACTTAGAAGACTTCTAGAAGAAAATTTCAGAAATTTTTTAATTTCTGAAAATTTAATTTATTTTTCAGTTTTCATGAAAACAAGTTCAATTCAATTTGAAATGAAAAAATTAAATTATCATGGGTAAAAAAATCGTATGAGATTTTTTTTCACTCATATGATTTTCTATAGAACTTTTTCCAATTAATATTTTCCCTTTTTTTTGTTCGCCACTAAAAATGTCACATTAAGAATTCAAAAAATGTGACAGTTTCCCAGGAAAATTCTTCATTTCAAGTTATTTTCTGAAAAAAAAAAACTCAATGACGTTAAAAGTACGTATTTTGATTATGAAAACACCTGTTTTTCAGAAAAACAAATTTTTTCAAACCTTTTCGGATATTTTAGCTTCCCGTGAATGTTTTTTAATATTTAAAAAAAATGGTTTTGAAGCTTGAGAAGCTCAAAATCTGATTTTTCAGCCCTCAAATGATTTTATGATGTTCCTATAGAAATTTCCATAAAATTTACCTTCTCAACTTTTCCAAACTCTTGAAAAATGTTCAGCAAATCTTTCTCATCCGTAAATTGTCCCAAACCAAAAACACCAACCACCCTGCAAACATAATTAATTATTTATTTATTTATTCATTTCCTAATTAAATTCAGGAAGGAAAATGTTGCCGGAAATTCCTGGGGAAAGGGTAAAAAGGGACCTTCTCAGGATAGGAAATGCTCCAATTTATTTTTATTTTCATGGAGATGAGGAGATGTCTAATTAGTTTGAGAATTTTGGATTCTTGCCAAGTTTTTCAGGATTACTGTGGCTTGAATTTGAGTGATTTTGAGGTTCTGAAGCTTTCTAAACCCTTCTGAAGCCTTTGGAGGTCTTCTGAAGCCCTCTAAAGCCTTCGAAAGCCCTCTGAAGCCTCCAAACTCCCCGAAAACTACAAAAAATCTTTAAAAAATGTAGGAGTCCAGCAAAACACCAAATTTTTCCCGTTTTTTCTCACCTGCTCGGTTTTGTAGTCAATTTGAACCTTGATCGAGTTGCGCTAGAAAAAAACTCAATTTCCCCCATATATTTTTTCTTGTCGTGTGAAAAAGAAAAAATAATCAAATTCTTCTTCTTCTTTTCGTCTCCCAAACCCCACTTTTTAACTTACTTTTGGTTCATTCGAAGTTTGCCGCCGCCGCACTTTTTTGTGTCAATTTTGTTGTTGTTCTCGTTTCTCGAATTTTCTTTTTCGAGCGCATCGAAAAATGATAAAATTCCGGCCTTGTTTTGGATGAGGAAATCTTGAATTCCTAGAAAAAATATAAATTTTTAGAATTTTTTTCAAAAATTTAAAAAATTGGTTCAATTTTTTTTAGACAGGGAGTTTGTGTGTCAAGGCGCAACGACTTGAGACCTTTTGTGACAAGAGCTCGCGCCTAGAGAACCAGTCTAGCAAGGGGTCAAGCCTATAGAGCTCATATGTCAAATAGCCGCGCCTTCGGAGTTTTTATGATAAGGAGCAGCGCCTACAGAGCCCCTCTGACAAGGAGTGAAGCCTATAGAGCTTCGATGTCAAGTAGTCGCGCCTAGAGAGCCCCTCTGACAAGGAGTCAGGCCTTGAGAGCTTCTATGACAAGCACCCGCGCCTTCGGAGCTTCTATGACAAGCACCCGCGCCTAGAAAACCTAGAAATCTTCTGTGCCAGCACCTTGAGAGCTCAAGCTCAAAAAATTGAGCATGTTTAAAAATTCCGAAATGTTTACAAACCTTTAGAATAAACCTCCATCAGGATAAAAATGTGAAAAAAAAAAGAATTTTCTTCACTTTACAACTGGCCAGCAACAAAAAAATGGACACAAAACATTTTTTTTTCTGAACACCTATATCTCTCTCAAAATTTTCCAATTTTTCCTAGAAAAACAGACAGATATATATTTTTGTTCTCAACCCACTGAATTTCCAGATGTATTTTCGTTTTTAAATAATTAATAGAGGATTTCGAAATTTCCGGAATTTGCTCAAATTAAAAATGTTTTCAAATTTTCATGTATTCCGGAAAGACTTATTCATGCGTATCCAATTTTTGTTGCTCTTTTTCTTGTGAATACTAATTATTTTTGTGTGTGTGTTGCACTAATCCGTTTCAATCGATAAATTTGCCATCTTTTTTAATCCTTTAAGGATTATTCTTTTTTTTTACACTTTTTTTTCTTTGAATAATTTTTGCTGTTTCAAAATTGCCTTCAATTTTATTTGTTTGATCGATTTTCTCCCAAAAAAAAAAAGAAAAAAGTTTTATTTTCAGAAAAGAGAAAAGCAAGGCTATAATTATTTGTACGAAAAAATGAAAAACCTAATCAAAATAATTTTTTCTCAATTTTCTTTGATCTTCTGATTTTCTAGGCTCTCTAGGCTCTCTAGGCTCTCTAGGCTCTCTAGCCTCTCTAGCCTCTCTAGCCTCTCTAGCCTCTCTAGCCTCTCTAGCAGGCATGTTCATTTTGCCGGCTACGCCGCCGTTTTGCCGTTTCAAAAACGGCGACAGCAGCCGCTGCCGTTTTGAAAAGAATCAACAAAACAGCATGCCGCAGCTGCCGTGCCGAAACGCCGGCATTGCCGCTCCCATTTTGAAGAAATGTCTCGAAATCATCAAAAAATTTCTCCAAAAACACTATGAAATAATGAAAAAGATAGCTAGATTTACGCGCACGCGAGACTACTTAAATAAATTGTGTGTGCGACGGTTTTCGGGTTGCGCGCTGTTGTGTCTGTTGTGTGCAGGGGGCGGAGCGACGACCTTCTCCTTCCCATTTTGAAAAACGGCAGCCGGCCGGCATGCCGCGGCTGCTGTTTCTCTGCTGTTTCTTCTTTGCTGCTCGGCCAGCGAAACGGCGAAGCCACGCCCACACGGCTGCCGTGCCGTCCGGCCGGCGGATGAGATGCACATGCCTGCTCTCTAGCCCCTCCCTCAAATCGTTATCAAACCAATTTTCTCGATTATTTTTTGACTCAAAAAATATTGTTATTGCATTTTTTGCTTGTTTGTTTGTCAAAGGTGTGTGTTTTTTTCGGAACAGACAAAAAACAATCGATTTTTTCTCTCTCTCTCATCCCTCTCATCCCATTTTGTTGTGTGTTTTTGAAAATTGAAAATAGAAAATAAATATAATTTTTATTTACAATTTGAATATGTTCAGAATTTTAATGAGGTGTTCATTTCATTTCCCAATAAAAAATCTTTGAGAAATCCCATAGAAAATCTTTTTATCTCAACAGCAAAAAAAGAAAAAGTGTCGTCAAATAAAATGTTTGCGTACACACTTTGCGCAGTGTTCGGAATCCTTTGGGAGTTTAATTACGTTTTTAGTGGAGCACATTGATTTTCTCCCCCCTTTTTTTCCTATAAGAAGATGATGCCCTATTTTTTTTTGCTCTTTCTTTTCTCTACATATATTCAAAAAAAAAACCAAAAATCGCCAGTCACAATAAGAAAAAAAAGAGTAATTGCAGTTTCCGGTGCCATTTTTCCTCCTTTTGAACGTTTGTTTTATTTTAGATCGCTTTTTTCCTCCTTTTCTACATTTATTGGACTATTTTTGTTCTTTTGAACCTTATTTTTTGTTGGATTTTGAGTCTGACAAGCTTGAATGGTCCCTTGAAAAAGCTCTTTATATTAAAGGTGTCTATATTTTTACCTAGAAAGCTTAATACTAATTTTTCAGCTCCTGAACTCGATTTTCAGAACTTCTAAACGCTCTTAAAATGTTCCTTGTCTAATTTTGAGTTGGAATCATTTTTTAAAATGAAATTTTGAATAATTTTTCAAAAATTCATAATTCAACTCCCCGTGCATATTTTCCAATGATCAAAAAAACATTTTGAAGATCTTCTGATGCTCTTGAAGCCTGAAATCAATTTTTCAACCCTCGAACTTAATTTTCAGAATTTCTAGATGTTTTTAAAATGTTCCTTGTCTAATTTTGAGTTGGAATCATTTTTTAAAATTAAATTTTGGTTAATTTTTCCAAAAATGCATAATTCAACTCCCTGTGCATATTTTTTATTGTTCAAAAAAGTATTTTGAAGATCTTCTGGTGCTCTTGAAGCTTGAAATCCATTTTTCAGAATTTCTAGATGATCAAAAAAGGTTCCTTGTGCAATTTTGAAGTGTTTTTTGAATAAAATTTGAAGAATCTCTTGAAAATGATCCCCTTTTTGTCTTCAAGTTACAGGAACTCATAGGAAATTTCTAAACTTTTTCGGAATTTCTAAATCTCCCCCTCTTCTCCTCAAAAAAATTCTCTTAAAAGCTGAAAAACTCTGAAATATAATTAGAAATATTTTATTCGGGATGAGTGAGTGATAGGCTTTGACACTAATTGAGAAAAAAAAGCTTTTTGAGTTCTTTTTTTTGTGCGTCCTAAACTAACATAAGTAAAAATGATCCTTTTAAGCTTGTGTAGGTTTTTTCCGCCGACGAACAGATGTGTTCTTTTTCAAGCTCAAGATTACTCATATTTTCTTCTTCGTTAGACAAATGTTTTCTGCATTTTCAGTGAGAAAAATGAGAGTTCCTAATAATATATAATTAGTTTTGTTAGTTTTTGAGCAGTTGAAAAAAATGGGAAAATATGTATGTACATTATTTTATTTTTTCAGAACCAAAAAATCACAAGGCATTTTAGTTCTGAAAATTGTGGGGTTCTGAATAGAACAAAGGTTAAATTTTGGCATTTAAAAATCGAAGGCTGAAATTTTTAATTTGAAAATTGTTCTGAAAATTTTGAAATTCAAAAAAAAATTATTTCGAAATTCACATCTCAAATTTCACACATCAACGGTTCTCAAAAATATTTTCAAATTCAGTTTTGAACTTCAAAAATCAATAAAATTCTACACTTCAAAATAACCTTGAAACCTGTATAAAAATCTGAAATTTCTGAATTTCCACATTTTTCTCCTCTGGCAAAATTTCAAAAATCAATAAATTTCAACCTTGAAAACCCATGTACCTTTAACATTTTCCAAAAAAAAAAACCAAAAAACCTTGCCAAAACACTGTGCAAAAACAAAACCACCTATTGTGTCTCTCTCTCTATATCTCTGCGTCTCTCCGACAATACACTCTCTCCTCGCTCACTATACAAGTGTACTTATATGCATAGCGACGCTCTTTTTTTTGGTTGGTCTCATCTCATTTTTTTTGTCTGTGTTGGTTATTTTATTTTATTCTATTTTTCCTTCACTTTGCCGATTACTCCTATGGGATTTTCGAAGTTAGCTTAACTCTTTTCAGAATTTGATGGTTATGTTAGATGAGGATCGAAAAACGGGCACGAGAGTGTTCAAGAAGACAAGTCCGAATGGCAAAATCACAACGTATTTGGGGAAGCGCGATTTTATTGATCGAGGCGATTATGTGGATTTGATTGATGGAATGGTTCTAGTTGATGATGAATATATTAAAGATGGGAAGAAGGTGAGTTAGAGGAACTTAGAGTTGAGTTGGAGAGATTCAGATGAATCTAGAAGGCTTCTCAAAGCTTATGGAGCTTTCAGAGGGTTCTAGGAAGCTTCTGAAGGCTCTAGAAGGCGTCAGAAGACTTCAGGAGGATTCAGAACGCTTCAGAGAGCTTCTGACAGTTTTTATCCAAAATTTTGCAGATCACCGCTCATCTCCTGGCAGCTTTCCGATACGGTCGCGAAGATCTCGATGTTCTCGGCCTAACCTTCCGCAAAGATCTAATATCCCAACAATATCAAGTCTACCCGCCAGATCCAAAAAATCAAGAGCGACCGCTGACAAGACTTCAGGAAAGATTGAAACGAAAATTAGGAGCCAACGCTTTTCCATTCTGGTTTGAAGTTTTGCCAAGAAGTGCCAGCAGTGTTACACTTCAACCAGCTCCCGGAGATACTGGGAAGCCTTGTGGGGTGGATTATGAGCTTAAGACTTTGGTTGGTGGAGTGGAACCGGTTAATGATAAACCCAAGAAACAGTGAGTTTTTTTTCAAGCTTGGGAGAGGTTCTAGAAGATCTAGGTGACTTAGAAGAACTTTCAGAAGCTCGGAGAAAATCCTAAAAGATTCAAAATAACCCTACAATCCTACTTTTTCAGCTCAAGTAACAGTGTTCGCCTGGCGATCCGAAAATTGACCTATGCACCCTGGGAACCTCGCCCACAACCAATGATTGATGTCACCAAAGATTTTATGATGTCCTCTGGATTATTGCACATGGAAGCATCGTTAGATAAGGAAATGTATTATCATGGAGAATCGATTGCTGTTAATATACATTTACAAAATAATAGTAATAAAACTGTCAAAAAATTGAAAGTGAGTTGACCTTTTGAAACCGTTTTTTATTTTTATAGCCGGAAGATTGATAATGATTTTTATGAGGGGGGAAATTCTAGAAAGCCCTGGAAGATCTTTGTAGTTTCGATAAGTCCGGAAATCATTTTTGAGATCCTGGAATTTTTTAAAATCCTGAAAATCTTCTAGAAAGCTTGGAGAAATTAAAGAGTTTTTTTTAGAACCCGGGAAATAATTCTGAAAAATCTGGAAGATTTTTAGAAACTTCTAGGAGTTCGGGAAAAGATCTAAAATATCAGGGAGATTTATCAGAAGTCTGGAAACTTTCAGAAGTCTTTGAAGATTTTCGAAAAATTTCTAAAAATCCTAGGTACCTTCTAGAAGCCTGGAAACTTTTAAAAGGCTCAGGATATTTTTTGAATTTTTCCAGAAGCCCAGAAAAATTGTAGAAAATCTAGAATCCATATAGAACTCCCATAACTTCCCACTGACATCTAGAAATCCCAACTTTCTTCCAGATAAGTGTCATACAAGTAGCGGATATTTGCCTCTTCACCACCGCCTCCTACACATGTGAAGTTGCAAAAATTGAGAGCAAGTAAGTTCAATTGATCAAAGAGCACATTTTTCTTATCATAAATTCCACTTTTTTTCAGTGAGGGTTTCCCAGTTGGACCTGGCGCCACATTATCAAAAGTGTTCTCCGTTTGCCCGTTGCTTCGAAATAATAAAGATAAACGAGGGTTGGCACTTGATGGACAATTGAAACACGAAGATACTAATTTGGCTTCTAGCACTATGTAAGTGCAAATCATAAAACACTCTAGCCTCTCTAACTCTCTCAATTTTTCTAGATTGGACGGCAAAACATCAAAAGAAAATTTGGGAATTGTAGTGCAATACCGCGTCAAAATTCGAGCTGCAATCGGTGGACCATTATGGGGAGAACTCTCCGCGGAACTACCGTTTACTTTGACGCACGCAAAACCCGCGGAAAGTCCGGAGCGTAAAGATCGCATTATTGAAAAGGCCAACGAGTCGAATATCATGGAAGTTGATTTGATTCAATTGAATGATGAATTGTGAGTTTTCTAGAACACGATTTAGCCTAAGTTTACAATTCAAAATTATTGATTTTTTGCAGAATACGAAACGATGATGACGATTTGATATTCGAGGATTTTGCGCGAATGAGAATGCACGGAAACGACAGCGAAGATCATCCATCGCCAAGCACACATTTGCCACCGCAAAGCTTGATTTAAGATTGAAATTTTCTCCGGAAAATTCAAATTTGTAAAATAAAAAACACTCGAATTCTTCTCGTTCTTTCACTCACGGTTCCCCCAATAATTTTTATTTTTTTGTATTTTTTCCGTGCTCTCAATAGTGCCATCTAGCTAAACAAAAAACGCCCCAAAAACGCATAATTTATGAGCCCAAAAATATTGATTTTTTATTTGTTTGTGTGTTTTTTTGTCACATATCAATGAATAAATTTATTATTTTGCTAAAATATTGCTCTATCTTTATCTTATCCGAGAAAATACACAATATATATGGAGAGACGTAGAGAAACAGAGAAAACACTCTTGTTTGCGTCCCTGACAACGACGCTCCGCTAAATGACACTGCACGCAGTTTAATTAGCCAATATTTGTTGTTGTGTTTTTATTCATTCATCAATTTTTTCGTGGATTTATTATTTTTTTCGTTGGAAAATGCTGAATAGTTTGTTTATTGTGAATACTTCTGGGTGAGTTTTTTTGGGTTTTTTTGTGAAATGTGGGTATTCTAATGCTAAAAAAAGGAATTTTGAAAGCTCAACATAAATTTCAGAATTTCTAGGTGTTTTTAAAATTAAATTTTACATATTCAAGATGGAGAGAGTGTTTTCAGACTTTAAAGGAACATAAATGCTTTGCACAGGGAATTTTATAGGTTTTCAATATCGCCAGAACATTCTTCTTGAGATTTTACAAGAGAAAATAGCTTGAAAAATACGTGAGAAGATTTTGAGACTTTAAAGGCTCATAGCTGTTTTCACGAGGAATTTCCTAGATTCTAAATAAATCTAGAACATTTTTTGGGCAATAGGAATTTTTATAGTGAATTTCAAAATTTTACATTGGAAAAATGAGCAGACCTTAAAGGCGCATAGCGAATTTAAACCAAAATCTCATTTTTTTCAGCGATGTAATTCTCGAAAAACACTGGAAAAGTGTAATCCACCGCTCAATATGTGATTATTTCTTCGACCTCCAAAAGAAAGCCGCCTCACCCGAAGATGTCCCACCAATCATCTCAACACCCCATCATTATCTAATCAACGTCTACCACAATCAATTATTCCTCCTAGCTGTTATCACAAGTGAAGTGCCTCCTTTAATGGTCATCGAATTTCTTCATCGAGTTATCCAAACTCTCACTCAATATTTCGACGATTTTTCGGATAGCACTATGAAAGAGAATTGTGTGCTCGTGTTCGAATTGTTGGATGAAATGTTGGATAATGGATTTCCGCTGGTTACCGAGATGAATATTTTGCAAGATTTGATAAAGCCACCGAATTTCTTGCGGAATATTGCGAATCAAGTTACTGGTCGCACAAATTTGTCGGAAACTTTGCCGACTGGACAATTATCCAATATTCCTTGGCGAAGACAGGGTGTCAAATACACCAATAATGAGGCATATTTTGATGTGATTGAAGAGATTGATGTCATTGTTGATAAGCAAGGTTCCACGGTTTTTGCGGAGATTCAGGGATATGTAAGTTGGATTTTTGGGGAACTTTGAGGAAGTATAGAAAGCCTGTAAAACCTCTAGGAGCTTTTTCTGGTTTTTCTGAACCCTGGAAAGCCTGGGAAACTTCTAGGAAGTTTAGGAAGCTCGGAAAACCTTCAGGAGCTTTTTCTGGATTCTCCGAAGCCTGGAAATTGTTTTTGAAAGCCAGGGAAGCCTTAAAACCTTCAGAAGATATTTTTGAAGTCTAGACTTGTTTTTTTAAAGCCTAGACTTGGGATTATTTTGAGAAGCGTAGAACAATTTTCTGAAAGGTTGAAAAATCTCTGGAAAAATTTTCTGAACTTTCAAAAATTTCGAAAGCTTCCAGAAAATATATCAGATCCTTTAGATGCCTGAAACCCCTTCAATCATATTTTATGGGATTCAGAAGCCTTCAGAAAATCTAGAACGTATTCTGAACTATTTAGAATCCCCAAAAGCACAGGCCAATTTTTTAAAAGCTTGAAAAACCCATCGGAATTTTTTTTGAATTTTAAAAAATCTGAAAAGCTTCTAAAAATATATCAGAATCTTTCAAAGCTTGAGAAACCCTCAAATATATTTTCTGGATTTTCAGAAGCTTTTCGAAATCTATATAAATGTTTTCCAAATTATCTAGAAGCCCGAAAAGAACAGGCTAATTTTTTGAACCATCTGAAATTTTTCTGAATTATCAAAAATCTGGAAAGCTTCTAAAAATATATCTGAATTTTTCGAAGCCTGTAAAAATCTATGAAAAATATTTCCAATTTTTGCAGGTCGATGTTTGTTGCAAATTATCCGGAATGCCAGATTTGACAATGACTTTGGTGAATCCTCGTCTTCTAGATGATGTCTCATTTCATCCATGTGTTCGATACAAACGTTGGGAAAATGAGAAAGTTTTGTCGTTTGTTCCACCAGATGGCAATTTTAGACTTATTTCTTATCATATTGCTTCTCAAAAGTGAGTTTTCGAGATTTTTTTGAATCTGAAAATCGTGCTTAAAGAGAATTAAAGATCTAGAGAGCCTAGAAAGATAGAATTCTTCAATTTTCAGCATGGTAGCAATCCCAATCTATGTCCGTCACACAATCCAACTAAAACCAGTCGGCGGAAAAATCGAGCTCACTGTCGGACCAAAACAAAGCATGGGAAAAGTTCTCGAAGACGTTGTCCTCGAAATCAACATGCCAAAATGTGTTCAAAATTGCAATTTGATACCAACAAGCGGAAAAGTCAGCTTCGACCCCACAACAAAACTTCTCCAATGGAACATCGGAAAAATCGAGGTTGGCAAACCGCCAACTTTAAAGGGAGGTGTATCGATTAGCAGTGGATCTGGTGGAACTACAGAAAATCCGCCGATTTCCATGAAATTCAAGATTAATCAATTGGTGGTTTCTGGATTGAAAGTGAATCGTTTGGATATGTATGGAGAGAAATATAAACCGTTCAAGGGTGTGAAATATATTACAAAAGCTGGGAAATTCACTATTAGAACCTGATTTTTCTATTTTTTTATTTTGGGTATTTAATTTATTTTTTACTTAACTTATCCTAACTTAACTTCATTCCATTTTTGATCTCCCATAAATTATTGATTCTGAATTGTACTTTTTTATTTTATATTTCAAACTTGGTTTTAGAACCCTTTTATCGATTTTTTGGCACCATTTCCAACCCAGCACCAAAATTTTCAGATGCTCTTTCTCTTTTTTTTCATCGGGTTTGTCTATTCTCAAGTCACACCGGATGAGCTCATTTCGATGCTCAAAAACACGCCAAAAACCATCAATAAAAGGTCGATTTTGGAGAATCATGATAAATTGTCGGACGAATTTCATAATCCGAATTTGCCGGATGGAAGTATTGTGCAGTTAGCCTATGTTACACCGGTGAGGACTTTTGGGGGATATTATTGAGCTCTTTCAAGGAGCCGAGTCTAGACGTAAGGTCAAGAAAGGGAGCCTACAGGTTAGATCCCTGAAGAATCCGCGCCTAGACGTAAGCTCGCGGTCAAGGAAGGGAGCCTACAGGTTAGATCACCATAGAAGCCGAGTCTAGGAATAAGCTCTGTCAAGCAGCGGGCCCTACATCTGAATTATGCTAAGGAGCCGCTCCTATAGCTTTTAAACAAAATTATCAACTCTGAATCCCCCTATAAAAAATCAATAATTTTTTTGCAGTGGAACAACCGCGGCTACGATTTGGCCAAACAAACCGCTCACAAACTCTCTCACATCTCACCAGTTTGGCTGCAAGCCAAACCCGACTGCAAAATCGAAGGAACCCACGATATTGATCGAAATTGGATCAGCGATTTACGAGCGAAAAATGAGAAGCTCAAAATTGTGCCAAGAATAATTTTCGAAGGCTGGTCTCGTGAACAAATGGAACAATTATTGATCTCCCCGCAAAATGCTAGAAATTGCGCCAAAAATATTGCCGATTTCTACAGTAGGAATGAGTTTGATGGAGCTGTTGTTGAGATTTATATGCAAGCTTTAATGACGATGCAAAGTCTTCAAGCAAAAGTTTATATCATTGAAACTATGGAGCAGATTGCCAAGGTTTTCAAAAAATCCGCGCTGGAAGTCATTTACACGGTTCCTGCACCACTGGATCATAAAAATCAGCCAAATCAACTAATTGAGCCAAAAGAATTTGAGAAAATGATTGGATTCTCGAATTATGTACAAATTATGACGTATGATTATCGATCGGAGCAAATTTCGGGAGTTGCACCGTATGATTGGGTCGAGAACAATTTGTATTACTTGGGGAACGGGAGAATGCCCAGGATTTTGTTGGGCATCAATTTTTATGGATATGAATTTACACAGGGAAATGTGGAGCCGATGAAAGGAGACAGGTTTGTGCCTTATATTTTTAGGGTGGAATTTCTAGAGTTACTGAATCTCTGGAACTACCGTAGTTAAAAAAAATTCACACTTTTGCGTTAAACCTAGGCTGCCTACTGTGGCACTGAAAAAATCCACTCTTGCGTTACTGTAGTTCTAATAATCCAGAATATTATTTCCAATAATCCAAAAGTTACTGTAACTCGAAAATTTCTACTTTTAGCACTGAAATGCTAAAGTTACTGTAACTCAAAAAATCCCAATTTTCATGTACAAAATATGGAGTTACTGTAACTCAAAAATTTTCAGATTTTTGCTTTAAAACCTAGGCTTCCGACTGTGGCTCTAGAAAATCCATTATTGGGTTACTGTAGTTTAAAAAAATTCTGGGGTTTTCCACGAAAAGTCTAGGCTACTGTATCTCAAAAAATCAATATTTTTGCTCTAAAAATTTAGAATTACTGTAACTCGAGTATTACTACCTTTAGCACTATAAATTTAATTTTTTGTGCTAAAAATTCAGGATTACTGTAGCTCAAAAAATCAGGAATTTTGCAAAAAATCCTAGAGTTACAATAACTCTTCAGGCCCCCCAAAAAAATTAGTATTTTTTTCCAGATTCCTCGAAGCTCTCCGCCCAGAATCCAGCCAATACACTTTCGACAATTCAGTAATGGAGCACAAACTCGTCACACCAAAATCCACCATCTACTATCCATCTCTATCCTCTCTAGAACTTCGCATCAATCTAGCGCATCGTATGGAAGCCGGTATCGCAATTTGGGATTATGGACAAGGTCTTGATTATTTTACCAATCTATTGATCTGATTCATATTTATCGATTTATTTATTTCCAAAAAAATTCAAAATTATTATTTCAATTATTATTATGGGTTAAAAAATGAAAAAAAAAATGATTTTTTTGTTTATTTTTGTTAAAACTAGAAATGTTGGGAAGAAAATGGGAGCAAAATAATTGAAGATTTTGGGGTTTTATGTGGAAAGTCCTTCGTAGAGTGAAAGGGCGTGTACAATTGATGGATCCGCTTTGGCGCCCTCTTTGAATTCATCCAATGTTAATTGAGCATCGTTGTTCTGCAAAAAGTTACTGTAAATTAGAAACTGTGAGGTATACTGTATCAGAAGGTTACTGTAGGTTGGGAACTACAAGGATTACTGTTACTGTTTTTCAGACTGGACAGGGTGTGTATCTTTGAGTTACAGTAACTTGCAAAGATTAGTGTATTTCAAATATTCCAAACTGCAAAGGTTACTGTATCTAAATAATTTTGAACTGCAAAGGGTTATTACTGTATCTTTGAGTTACTATAGCTTTCAAACACATGGATTACTGTAGTACAAAATTACTAAACAAGGATTATTGTGGTCCGTGTAACTGTAGATCAAAAACTGCAAGATATACTGTATCTAAGTTAACTCAAACTGCAAGGGTTACTGTAGCTTGAAAAAGTTTTTTCAATTTAGAATTAGCATATTCAACTGCGATACATTTTTCTAAAAGGGGCGTGGCTTTTTGAATGTCAAAAAACTATCTGCTCCTTTAAAAAAGTCTACAAACCTTATCCATCATTCGAAATATTCGATCTACACGTTTCTCGGGCGTATTCTCATCATCCGGCAATTTCACACTACTCCCAACCATTTTATAAATTGAGTCTACAATCGATAACATCTCATTCCTGGTAATATAACCATCCTGATCCAAATCGTACAATTTGAAAGCCCAATGCAATTTCTCATCCAAATTACCGCGTGAAGTTATCGAAAGTGCTCGAATGAATTCGTGAAATTCGATGGCGCCGTCTTTATTTTCGTCAAAGACTTTGAAGACGAATGAAGCGAAATCTGAGGGATCACCTTGTGGGAAGAATTGTTTGTAGATTTTTTGGAAGCCGGCTTCGGTGAGCATTCCGTTCGGGCAGTCGCGAACAAAGCCTTTGTACCATTGTTTGATCTCTTTTTCGGTAACTGGAAAAATAGAGAGGTTAGAGAGGTTAGAGAGCCTAGAGAGCCTAGAGAGCCTAGAGTGCCTAGAGAGCCTAGAGAGCCTAGAGAGCCTAGAGAGCCTAGAGAGCCTAGAGAGGCTAGAGAGCCTAGAGAGCCAAAAAAGTTTCTGGAAGCTTACAAAACCAATCAATAATTTTTTCTGAAAAAAATTGATTTTTTTGGTAATTCAGAAAATTGTTTCAGCATTGTCAAGACAGTTTAAGAATCTTCAAAATGTGAAAATCAATTAAAAAATATCTAATTTCATTTTGAGACTTCAGAAACTCTAAAAAATTTCTGTTTTTCTGAAAATTCGAAAAAAAACTCGAAAGATTTCTCATAAAATCAAATTCCTACAAAAAAAAATCCAAAAAAAACTTACAATAAGTCTGTTCGGCAAGATCGCGAATCTGTGTAGTTTTCAATTTGCTACCACCTTTGCCCATGTTTATATCAGTCGAAACATCCACTTTCTGAAAAAAAATGAGATGAAATCTAGAAAAGAGTTTTTATTGAATATACACTAATTGAATAGGCGAATCAAAAAAAAATAACAAAAAAAAAGAGAAATGAAGTGAAGTGATATGTCGACATAGCAACGAAAAAGAGAAGCGAAAAAAAACATAGGGGGAAAAGCTGGGGGCTCGGCGAGCGCCTCACATGGATTATCTTTTTTTTTCTCCTGCTTCTTCTCCCCTTCTGATAAAACGCCGTGAATTAAATCTGGACATATGTGTATATACATTTTGTGATAGCATTGATATGAAAAGTAGAGATGTGTCATGAGCAGTGGCACAAAAAAATGATGATGATGAAAAGAGCTTGTTAGGAGCAACACGGGGTTTCTTTTGATAAATATTATGAATAATAGGAATAATTTTGTGAATAGTGGAGTTTGAGAGCCTTGTGAGAAGAGAAAAATTCGTTACAGGATCATCAGGATTTCAAAAAATCTGAGAAAACAGCTCTGGAACTTTTAGCAGTTCAGAAATTGGCTTCAGAAATATCAAGAGCTCAACAATCAGCTCCATAATGTTCGAGAGCTCGAAAACTAGCTCTGAAGCGGACTAGGGGTCAACAATCACCTCTAGAATCTTTCAAGTCTAGAAAACTCAGTTTCAGAATTTTTAGGTGCTCGAAAATCAGCTCCGGATGTCGAGAAATCTAAAAATTGTGATATGGAATCCAGAATATATGAAAAATCTACTTTAGAATCTCCAGAAGCTCGAAAATTAGATTCAGAAGCGATAATTTTATCGGAAAAACTAGAAAATTGCCCCAGAAGCTCAAAATCCAAGAAAAAAATTTGAAACTTTTTTTCAGAAAATTCAAAATCATTTTTTAAGCTAGTGGTTTTTTCTGAAAAAAATATTGCTAGAAAACGGAACAATTACCAGCCAACAAATTAAAGATGTACATATTTTGAAAATGAACAATGAGAGAAAAATTTGGAAAAAAATCCGATTTTTATTACTAAATTTTGGATTTTGGAATCTCAAAAAAAAACCAGATTAATACGATAATTTTGCACTTTATTAGAGATTTATTGTGAGGATTTAGGAACTGAAAAAATCATGACTCATGTTATGAAGAGAAATTTTTGGCGGGAATATATTTATTTACTAGTAGATTTTGCGCCAAAAAAAAACAGAAAATTAGAAATTTGATATTTTTAAGGTTGTTATTGAGTTCCAAAAAAACTTTTTTTGGCGTTAAAAAATAAAATTGAAAAATTTTGAATGGAAAAAAGTTCAAAGTTGTCAAGTTGTTTTGAAAACAAAAAATTATGCCAAGATGTACTCTGGCTCTCTAACCTCTCTAACTTCTCTAGCCTCTCTAAATGAACATTTTTGAAAAAAAAGTGCAGGTATCCAAAAAAATTGAATTTTTTTTTACAATAAAATATTTGCAATCAAAATTCTGCCAATGTTTTTGTTCGCGGAGAAAAGTCGCGGCGAAAAATCAATGTGTGACGAAAAAAAATGGCGAAAAAAAAATAAATAGGAAAAAATAAATTAAATGAATGCAGTTATAATATTAAAAAAAAATAATATAGATTGGCACAAAAAAATTCTCTCATTTTCATATACATAATCTGAGGAAAGAAGAAGAAGAAGAAGAAAAAATGGAGAAAGACTACATTTTTCTCATGAAAGCAAAAAGAAAATAACTGAAAATGAATAATTCTTTGAAAAGTAGTATACAACTACAATTCTTGTACTACACATGGGAGAACTACGGTAGCAGGGACCTTAAGAGCCTTCATTTAGCTTCAGTGAACCATTGAGAACTTCTGAATTACTTTTAACTCTTGTTGAAGCTATCGCTGAAAATTTGGAATCTGAAAATGAAAACTCGTGGAGACCCCTACGTCATTAATCGGATTACAAAAATTTTTGTATCAGATTTCATTCTCCCCCGTAAAAAATACCTATGAGAATTTTAACTCAATTATTTTTTCAGGGATTGAAAAAGTAAAAAAGAAGCTCAGAACTCAGCTCTACAGTAATCTGAAGCTCAAAAATCATCAAATACTCCATCAGAAATTGTGACTTGGAATCTGAAAATCCCAAAATATCTTGAAAAGTCCACGTTAGAATTTCAGAGACTCTAGAGAGCTCAGTGCGAAAAAAAACATAAGAAAACTAATTTTTGCCCACGCTTCCTCGCAAAACGAACTCGACTGAATCAAAAATCTCAAATTACCCATAAAAGAGCAGCAGCACAAAAAAAACGAGAAAATGTTTTAAAGGGTGTCTTTTCCTCTAATTTGTTATGCCATTCATCTCATCTCATCTCATATTTTTGCTCTTTTTCTTTCTCCACGGGTTTTTTCCAGCGGCAACAAAAAATAAAATAAATAAATAAATAAATTTTTTCTTTTCTCATCATCATTTTCTTTCAACTCTTCAAAGAAAAAGGCCACATCTGCTCAGAAACAAAAGAATTCCTTTAGAGAATTGAATATTCTGATTCTCTAAAAAGTCAGAAAAAATTGGAGATTTTCCTCATTAAAGGGACAGAGTGGTAGATTAATAGAGAAAAAATGAAGATAGATCAAGCCCTCTTTTTTTTTCATTTTTCTATTTGAAAAGTCTACATAAAGGGTATCAAATTGCAGTATCTTTCCTAATGTAAGTAGATATTTATATTTATTGGTTTTCCGCCTTTTTTTTGGCTCTATGTTTTTTCGAAAGATTTCTGAACCCTTTTTTTCTCTACTATGTACTCTCAGAAATGTGAATATGAATATGAACCAGAAAAAAAGGCTTTTGAGAGCTAAAACCATTTGGAAGCTCTGGTGAGAAAAATTCTGACAAGAGCTCTCAGATTTTGGGTAGAAAAAAAAACAAAACAGATGAACTCATAAAAAAGAAGCCTTTTAGAAGAAATGGCTTCTTTCAACCAAATTCAAAAAAAAGGAAGAGGAAAAATGGATTTTTAATTGGTAGCAAAGGAGAAGCGAGGCAAAAACCAACCAGGAAAAAATAAGGCACGCAAAAGGCAGGCAAAATAAAAAAAAACACACGAAAAAACACGAGAAGGCTCATCACACCCCGACAATTTAATCACTTTTTTGGTGACTTTTTGCTGTGTTGAAAAAGGGATGCGATGAAAAAAAAATTGAAAAAGGCGATTGAAGTGAAATTAAAAATGAAGCTTGTGAAGCTCAAAATTCGAAAAGAGTTTTTTTTGTTGAAAAAAACGAGTTAAAAATGCATTGCACTTTTTATTTTGAAAACCTTGAAAATCAAACTTATTTTTCAGAAAATTGAATTGTTTTCTGACATAAATTATTCACAGAAAACGGAACATTTTTTGTGCAATTATAAACAAAAGTGCTTGAGAAAAAATCACATTACCTACTTTCAAAAAATATTTTAATTTTGGAAAAAAACCTCGCTTGAAAATTTTCATCAAAAAAATCATAAGGGTCCCCCCTTATCCCAAAAATAAAACATTTCGAATTCCCAAAAAATGATCATCACCACGTTCTCCGGAACCCTTAAAAACCCCAACACCAACTTTTTAGCAACTAACATTACCTATTTTTGGAAAAAAATTTTGCTTGAAAATTTTCATCAAAAAATCATAAGGGTCCCCCCTTATCTCAAAAAAAAAACTTTCAAAATTTCTGAAAAATGAACGTCACCACGTCATACGGAACCCTTAAAAACCCTAACACTAACTTTTTAGCAACTAACATTACCTATTTTTGGAAAAAAAATTTGCTTGAAAATTTTCATTAAAAAATCATAAGGGTCCCCCCTTATCTCAAAAATAAAATTTTTCGATTTTCAGAAAAATGATTATCACACGAAATCAAGGCCTAAAATAATTTTTCTCCTAAATTTTTCATTTTTCCCTTTTTTAACCTATTCTATTTCATCTTAAACTCAACCTTTTTTCACTCAAAAATATACCATTTTGTAGCTCTTTTCGAGATCTTTAAGCTCTTCTAACTCTCATTTAACCTATCTCTTTCTGAAATGCTCAAAATTGAGCTCAAAGTCAGACGCTTAAAATGACCTAATTTTAGCCTAAAATTAATTTTTTTTAATCGAAAAAATGTCTAGTAAGTTGTGTTTGAGTTTTTCATAGCTTTTCTTCTTGTTTCCAATTTATTTCTGACACTTTTTGTTTGATTTCTGCCGTTTTTTATCGTTTTCACTTCAAAAAATTGTGTTTTTCAGCCCGATATTTGGTCAATATGTTTAGTAAAATGTTGAAGATGTTTGGTTGCTGTCGCAACAAGAATAAGGAAGCTGCGAAAACTAAATTGACTGGTCTGAAACTCAAGCAACAACAACAACAATCGACCAAACCAGCCAAACCATCACCTGAGAATCCATCTTTCACTGGACAAAGCACAGAGTCAATTGGTGCATGGTTGTATGAGTCAGATCGAGTGAGTTTGAGTTTGTCTAGAGTTACTGTAGATATTAGCGCTAAAAATTGCCTAATTTTGAGATTAAAATGCCTAGAATTACTGTAGAAAGCTAAAAACCAACAATATTTTTCCAGGCTGGCTCCCCCCAAGAAGTCACCGCTCGAGCTGTTTTTGCCATTGATGATGAAGATCTCGAAGTCCAGCCAACTCAACGCGACTAGGATTCTCAATTCATTTTTGTGTGGTATTGGTATTTTCTTTTTCTGCTATTTTATTTCCTTTTTTTGTAGATGTATTATTCATTTTGAATAAATTATTCGGATTCTGAAATTGAAGCTTTTCATCTTACCATTTTTACATAAGATTTTTGAGTTGTTCAAGATGCTCAAGTTTCACACCAGAACATTCACCAATTACTATGGCGCGAGGTAAAATCCAACTTTGCATCAAATCTCCACGTGGTCGACACAACCCCCAAACACCTTTTAAACACGTTTTCAACAGAATAATCAAATATTATTTGAAAAAATTTTGATTGAAAATTTTCATAAAAAATCATAAGGGTCCCCCCTTATCTCAAAAATAAAAATTTTCGAATTCTCAAAAAATGATCATCACCACGTTGTCCAGGACCCTCGAAAACCTTAAAAACAAATTTTCAGCAAAAAATATGCAGTAGTTTCGATTTTCCAAAATTCCACGTGGCAAAAGTACGTGAAAAACACGTTTTTACGTGAAATGAATATGCTCACGTGATTCGCCATACCCGATAACCTATGAGTCCATATATTTATTATAACTCAACTCCACTTTGAAAAATATCGAAAAAAATATTTTCAATTTCAAAGGGACATCGATTTATCAAGCAGGTCTCGTTATGTACAGTATGATTCGCAGGCAATTGTCACGAAATCAAGGCCTAAAATAATTTTTCTCCTAAATTTTTCATTTTTTCCTTTTTTTAACCTATTCTATTTCATCTTAAACTTAACCTTTTTTCACTCAAAAATATACCATTTTGTAGCTCTCTTCGAGATCTTTAAGCTCTTTTTACTCTCATTTAACCTATCTCTATCTGAAATGCTCAAAATTGAGCTCAAAGTCAGACGCTTAAAATTACCTAATTTTAGCCTAAAATTAATTTTTTTCGATCTAAAAAATGTCTAGTAAGTTGTGTATGAGTTTTTCATAGCTTTTCTTGTTGTTTCTACTTAATTTCTGACACTTTTTGTTTGATTTTCGCCGTTTTTTATCGTTTTCACTTCAAAAAATTGTGTTTTTCAGCTTATTCTCGGTAATTATGTTTGTGAAATTGTTGAAGATGTTCAATTGTTGTTCCGGCAAGAAAAAACAAGCTCCGAAACCGCAATTGTCTGGCTTGAAACTCAACAAGCAACAAGTCAAACCAACGATTCCGGATCAATCATTCACCGGACAAACCACGGAGTCAATTGGTTGTTGGCTTTATGAGTCTGAGCGGGTGAGTTGAGAATTTGTCTAGAGTTACTGTAGATTTTAGCGCTAAAAATTGCCCAATTTTGAGATTAAAATGCCTAGAATTACTGTAGAAAGCTAAAAACCAACCATATTTTTCCAGGCTGGCTCCCCTCAAGAAGTCACCCCTCTTGCTGTGGAAGCTCAACGCGACTAGGATTTACATTGATTGATTTTTTCTTTTCTGGTATTTTCATTCTCTGCTTTTTTATTTTTCTCTTGTAAATGTCGTATTCGTTTTGAATAAATGAATGAGTTTCTGAAATTGAAGTTTTTCATCTTACCGTTTTTTACATAAGATTTTTTGAGTTGTTCAAGATGCTCAAATTTCACACCAAAACATCCACCAATTACTGTGGCGCTAGCTAAATTCCAACTTTGCATCAAATCTCCACGTGGTCGACACAACCTCCAAACACCTTTTAAACACGTTTTCAACAGAATAATCAAACCTATTTTTGGAAAAAATTTTGATTGAAAATTTTCATCAAAAAATCATAAGGGTCCCCCCTTATCTCAAAAATAAAATTTTTCGATTTCTCAAAAAATGATCATCACCACGTTGTCCAGGACCCTCGAAAACCTTAAAAACAAATTTTCAGCAAAAAATATGCAGTAGTTTCGATTTTCCAAAAATCCACGTGGCAAAAGTACGTGAAAAACACGTTTTCACGTGAAATGAATATGCTCACGTGATTCGCCATACCCAATAACCTATGAGTCCATATATTTATTATAACTCAACTCCACTTTGAAAAATGTCGAAAAAAATATTTTCAATTTTAAAGGGACATCGATTTATCAAGCAGGTCTCGTTATGTACAGTATGATTCGCAGGCAATTGTCACGAAATCAAGGCCTAAAATTATTTTTCTCCTAAATTTTTCATTTTTTCCTTTTTTTAACCTATTCTATTTCATCTTAAACTTAACCTTTTTTCACTCAAAAATATACCATTTTGTAGCTCTCTTCGAGATCTTTAAGCTCTTTTTAATCTCATTTAACCTATCTCTATCTGAAATGCTCAAAATTGAGCTCAAAGTCAGACGCTTAAAATTACCTAATTTCAGCCTAAAATTAATTTTTTTCGATCTAAAAAATGTCTAGTAAGTTGTGTTTGAGTTTTTCATAGCTTTTCTTGTTGTTTCTACTTCATTTCTGATACTTTTCGATTGATTTTCATCGTATTTTATCGATTTAATTCATAAAAAATGTATTTTTCAGTTCGTTTTTGACAAAATGTTCGGGCAAATTGCGAAAATTTTTGGATGTTGCAAAAACAAGAAGAAGGAAGTTGCAAAACCTCAACTGGCTGGCTTGAAAATCAACAAGCAACCATTGGTCAAACCAGCCAAACCAACGATTCCGGATCAATCATTCACCGGACAAACTACAGAGTCAATTGGTTGTTGGCTTTATGAGTCTGAGCGGGTGAGTTGAGAATTTGTCTAGAGTTACTGTAGATTTTAGCGCTAAAAATTGCCCAATTTTGAGATTAAAATGCCTAGAATTACTGTAGAAAGCGAAAAACCAACAATATTTTTCCAGGCTGGCTCCCCTCAAGAAGTCACCCCTCTTGCTGTTGTAGCTATTGAGGATGAGGAACTTGCAGTCGAAGCAACTCAACGCGACTAGGATTTTGATTCATTTTTTTCTGGTATTGGTATTTTCATCTATTGCTTTTTTATTCTCCTTTTTTCTGTAAAATTCTTATTCCTTTTGAATAAATGATTGTGGTTCAATTGGAGCTTTTCATCCTAAGATTTTTGAGTTGTTCAAGATGCTCAAATTTCACACCAAAACATCCACCAATTAATGTGGCGCTAGCTAAATTCCAACTTTGCATCAAATCTCCACGTGGTCGACACAACCCCCAAACACCTTTTAAACACGTTTTCAACAGAATAATCAAACCTATTTTTGGAAAAAAACAATCTCGCTTAAAAGTTTTCATCAAAACAATCATAAGTTTCAGGGGCTTATATCCTATGTGCACTTTTTTATAGGAAATTGAATAAAGATTTGTTTTTTGGTTGGGTTTTTGAAATTTGGATTTTCGCGCCAAAAATTAACGAAGTTTGAATATTATTCCAACTCATCGAATCTATTGATTTTCCATATTTTTTTTGACACTTCTACTTTTTATGTGTCCTGAATGTGAGAATGAGAAAACTGACATATCACATTTAAAAACATTCGGCATTCTAATTTTGTCCATTTATGAGAAAAATGTTGATTTTATTAGCATTTGCTCTCGGTGTCTTTGATATTTCAGAATCCACCACAGTTGAATTCTTGACCTATCCTTCTTGTCGTCTTGATACCAATTGGTGTTTTGTTTTTTTTATTACTGGAATATGACGCAGGGTGAGTGACAAGTCAAATATCAAACAATAAAAATAAGAATTTTCAGATTGCCCCCTAACTATGATAATGTTTACATATCAAATAGAGTTTGTTCACCGTATAAAAAAACAAGGAGTCTAATGAATATAGTTGAGATGCCTTCTGATGGATTGCCATTATCATTCACGCATCATGAATTAGTTCTAGGTTTTCGACATAATTGTACAGAGACTGGAAAAATTCATGATTTTGTTGCCTATGAGAAAAATGTGCCAATTAGCGTAAAAAAGTTCAATTTTTCAGTTCATCCAGATTTTACCGGACAAGGAATGCATTATGAGGATGATAAGGAACGAGCTTGGAAAAGAACAGTGTTTCAGAATATACAAATTGAAGATTTAGAGGGGGCCGTCTTTGAGTATAAGAATATTAAGTTAGGAGCATGGAAATAATTTTCGCGTGATTTTTAAAAATACATTTCATGACAAGAGAATAAAAATGAAATAGCAAATTTATGTGTTTTTACAGTAGTCACATTGATTTTGATGCTGAATTTTATGCTCGAAGTGGTCAGAAATACGTTTGACAAACAATTTCATCGTTGGTCCCAACAAAACTGCATTTTTTTAAAGAAAACCAAATTTGAGGAATTTTCTAAATTTCAGCGAGAAAATTTCATATTATCTTTCTGATCTTTCAAAAAACGCATTGTTCATCCATAGAAGAACAATTTTTTGGAAAACAAATTCGCTTGAAAATTTTCATCAAAAAATCATAAGGGTCCCCCCTTATCTCAAAAATAAAAATTTTCAAATTTCTGAAAAATGAACGTCACCACGTCATCCGGAACCCTTAAAAACCCTAACACCAACTTTTTAGCAACTAATATAACCTATTTTTGGAAAAAATTTTTCTTGAAAATTTTCATCAAAAAATCATAAGGGTCCCCCCTTATCTCAAAAAATAAAAATTTTCGAATTCCCAAAAAATGATCATCACCACGTTCTCCAGGACCCTCGAAAACCTTAAAAACAAATTTTCAGCAAAAAATATGCAGTAGTTTCGATTTTCCAAAAATCCACGTGGCAAAAGTACGTGAAAAACACGTTTTCACGTGAAATGAATATGCTCACGTGATTCGCCATACCCGATAACCTATGAGTCCATATATTTATTATAACTCAACTCCACTTTGAAAAATGTCGAAAAAAATATTTTCAATTTTAAAGGGACATCGATTTATCAAGCAGGTCTCGTTATGTACAGTATGATTCGCAGGCAATTGTCACGAAATCAAGGCCTAAAATAATTTTTCTCCTAAATTTTTCATTTTTCCCTTTTTTTAACCTATTCTATTTCATCTTAAACTCAACCTTTTTTCACTCAAAAATATACCATTTTGTAGCTCTTTTCGAGATCTTTAAGCTCTTTTTACTCTCATTTAACCTATCTCTTTCTGAAATGCTCAAAATTGAGCTCAAAGTCAGACGCTTAAAATTACCTAATTTTAGCCTAAAATTAATTTTTTTCGATCTAAAAAATGTCTAGTAAGTTGTGTTTGAGTTTTTCATAGCTTTTCTTGTTGTTTCTACTTTATTTCTGACACTTTTTGTTTGATTTTTGCCGTTTTTTATCGTTTTCACTTCAAAAAATTGTGTTTTTCAGCCTGATATTTGGTCAATATGTTTGGTAAATTGTTGAAGGTATTTGGTTGTTGTTGCGCCAAGAAAACTGAAGCTCCGAAACCGCAACTGTCTGGCTTGAAACTCAACAAGCAACAAGTCAAACCATCACTTGAGAGTCCATCTTTCACTGGACAAACCACGGAGTCAATTGGGTGTTGGCTTTATGCTTCTGAAAGGGTGAGTTGAGAATTTGTCTAGATTTACTGTAGATTTTAGCGCTAAAAATTGCCTAATTTTGAGATTAAAATGCCTAGAATTACTGTAGAAAGCTAAAAACCAACAATATTTTTCCAGGCTGGCTCCCCTCAAGAAGTCACCCCTCTTGCTGTCGAAGCTTTTGATGATGAGGAACTTGGAGTTCAGCCAACTCAACGCGACGATTAGGAATTTTAATTGATTGTCGTCTTGTATTGGTATTGATTTCTGGTATTTTATTTTTCTCTGTAAAATTCTTATTCCTTTTGAATAAATGATTGTGGTTCAATTGGAGCTTTTCATCTTAAGATTTTTGAGTTGTTCAAGATGCTCAAATTTCACACCACAACATCCACCAATTAATGTGGCGCTAGCTGAATTCCAACTTTGCATCAAATCTCCACGTGGTCGACACAACCCCAAACACCTTTAAAACACGTTTTCAACAGAATAATCAAACCTATTTTTGGAAAAAAAATCTTGCTTCACAAAAATCATAAGTTTTAGGTCACTTGTTAATGAATAGTTTTTCAAATTTCGAGTTGATGGAATTCTCCTGAATTTTCTGGAATTTTCGAAGGCTTTTCAATATAAGGCTCGAAGTTTTATGAGTCCACAGGAGAAATGTGCACTTTTTGATAGGAAATTGAATGAAGATTTTTTTGTTTGGGATTTTGAAATTTGGATTTTCGAGCCAAAAATTAACGAAGTTTGAATATTATTCCAACTCATCGAATCTATTGATTTTCCATATTTTTTTTTGACACGTCTACTTTTTATGTGTCCTGAATGTGAGAATGAGAAAACTGACATATTACAATTAAAAACATTCGGCATCCTGATTTTGTCCATTTATGAGAAAAATGTTGATTTTATTAGCATTTGCTCTCGGTGTCTTTGATATTTCAGAATCCACCACAGTTGAATTCTTGACCTATCCTTCTTGTCGTCTTAATACCAATTGGTGTTTTGTTTTTTTCTTACTGGAATATGACGCAGGGTGAGTGATGAGTCAAATATCAAACAATAAAAATAAGAATTTTCAGATTGCCCCCTAACTATGATAATGTTTACATATCAAATAGAATTTGTTCACCGTATAAAAAAACAAGGAGTCTAAACAATAAAGTTGAGATGCCTTCTGATGGATTGCCATTATCATTCACGCATCATGAATTAGTTCTAGGTTTTCGACATAATTGTACAGAGACTGGAAAAATTCATGATTTTGTTGCCTATGAGAAAAATGTGCCAATTAGCGTAAAAAAGTTCAATTTTTCAGTTCATCCAGATTTTACCGGACAAGGAATGCATTATGAGGATGATAAGGAACGAGCTTGGGAAAGAACAGAGTTTCAGAATATACAAATTGAAGATTTTGAGGGGGGCGTCTTTCAGTATGAGAATATTAAGTTAGAAGCATGGAAATAATTTTCGCGTGAATTTTAAAAATACATTTCATGACAAGAGAATAAAAATGAAATTGCAAATTTATGTGTTTTTACAGTAGTCACATTGATTTTGATGCTGAATTTTATGCTCGAAGTGGTCAGAAATACGTTTGACAAACAATTTCATCGTTGGTCCCAACAAAACTGCATTTTTTTAAAGAAAACCAAATTTGAGGAATTTTCTAAATTTCAGCGAGAAAATTTCATATTATCTTTCTGATCTTTCAAAAACGCATTGTTTATCCATAGAAGAACAATTTTTTGGAAAACAAATTCGCTTGAAAATTTTCATCAAAAAATCATTAGGGTCCCCTCTTATCTCAAAAATAAAAATTTTCAAATTTCTGAAAAATGAACATCACCACGTCATCCGGAACCCTTAAAAACCCTAACACCAACTTTTTAGCAACTAATATAACCTATTTTTGGAAAAAATTTTTCTTGAAAATTTTCATCAAAAAATCATAAGGGTCCCTCCTTATCTCAAAAATAAAAATTTTCGAATTCCCAAAAAATGATCATCACCACGTTGTCCAGGACCCTCGAAAACCTTAAAAACAAATTTTCAGCAAAAAATATGCAGTAGTTTCGATTTTCCAAAATTCCACGTGGCAAAAGTACGTGAAAAACACGTTTTCACGTAAAATGAATATGCTCACGTGATTCGCCATACCCGATAACCTATGAGTCCATATCTACTATATACTAATTGGGAAAATTTTTTTGGCAAGAGTCTGTCCGCGGTCCGTTCTCAAAACTGTGCGCATAAAAATTGATGATCAAAAAAAGAAAAAGTTTCTAAATGGTGGCACAATGATGCGCATTTCAAAAATTCTCCCTCTAAATGTATGTGAGTGCGCGGAGAGTGAAAAGTTTGAAAATCTCAATGTATTTTTCGATTTTAAAATGTGTCGCTCGACTTTTCTCAATTTCCAGAAGACCATTTTTGATGAGACCTTCACTATTCTATCCTAAATTCTTTCCCATCGATGCGCTAATATTCAATTTTTCAAAAAATGCGCGAGTTTTCACGTGAAAAATCAAAACTTTTTTCATGTAAAAAAGAATGATCACGTTTTTATTTGAAAAAAATATTAGGACACGTTTCTTATCTGATCGTTCTATTCTCTGAAAAAGTCAACAGTTTTTGGGCATTTCTCAATGTTTCTCTTTCCCTAACCGGAAAATTAATCAGAAAAAGTAAGCCAAACTACTGTAGATGGCGTTAGCCAGCGAAGCCCTTCTAGTATTTATTATAACTCAACTCCACTTTGAAAAATGTCGAAAAAAATATTTTCAATTTTAAAGGGACATCGATTTATCAAGCAGGTCTCGTTATGTACAGTATGATTCGCAGGCAATTGTCACGAAATCAAGGCCTAAAATAATTTTTCTCCTAAATTTTTCATTTTTCCCTTTTTTTAACCTATTCTATTTCATCTTAAACTCAACCTTTTTTCACTCAAAAATATACCATTTTGTAGCTCTTTTCGAGATCTTTAAGCTCTTTTTACTCTCATTTAACCTATCTCTTTCTGAAATGCTCAAAATTGAGCTCAAAGTCAGACGCTTAAAATTACCTAATTTTAGCCTAAAATTATTTTTTTTCGATCAAAAAAATGTCTAGTAAGTTGTGTATGAGTTTTTCATAGCTTTTTTTGTTGTTTCTAATTACTTTCTGACACTTTTTTGTTTGATTTTCGCCATTTTTTATCGTTTTCACTTCAAAAAATTGTGTTTTTCAGCTTTCTTCCGTCGGAATGTTTGTGAAATTGGCGAAGCTGTTTTCTTGTTGTTGCGGAAAGAAGAAAGAAGCACCAACACCTCAATTGACTGCTCTGAAGCTCAAAAAACAATCGGTCAAACCAGTCAAACCATCAAATGCTAATGTTTCTTATACTGGTCAATCAACCGAATCAATTGGGTGTTGGCTTCATGGATCTGATAGGGTGAGTTGAGAATTTGTCTAGATTTACTGTAGATTTTAGCGCTAAAAATTGCCCAATTTTGAAATTAAAATGCCTAGAATTACTGTAGAAAGCTAAAAACCAACAATATTTTTCCAGGCCGGCTCCCCTCAAGAAGTCACCCCTCTTGCTGTTGTCGCCATTGAGGATGCGGAACTTGCAGTCGAGGCAACTCAACGCGACTAGGATTTTGATTCATTTTTTTCTGGTATTGGTATTTTCATCTATTGCTATTTTATTCTCCTTTTTTCTGTAAAATTCTTATTCCTTTTGAATAAATGATTGTGGTTCAATTGGAGCTTTTCATCTTAAGATTTTTGAATTGTTCAAGATGCTCAAATTTCACACTACAACATCCACCAATTAATGTGGCGCTAGTTAAATTCCAACTTTGCATCAAATCTCCACATGGTCGGCACAACCCCCAAACACCTTTAAGACACGTTTTCAGCAGAATAATCAAACCTATTTTTCGAAAAAAATCTCGCTTAAAAGTTTCCATCAAAAAAATCACAAGAGGCTTATATTCCAAGTCACTAGGTCACTTGTTAATGAATAGTTTTTCAAATTTCGAGTTGATGGAATTCTCCTGAATTTTCCGGAGTTTTCGAAGGCTTTTCAATATAAGGCTCGAAGTTTTATGAGTCCACAGGAGAAATGTGCACTTTTTGATAGGAAATTGAATGATGATTTTTTTTGTTTGGGATTTTGAAATTTGGATTTTCGCGCCAAAAATTAACGAAGTTTGAATATTATTCCAACTCATCGAATCTATTGATTTTCCATATTTTTTTTGACACGTCTACTTTTTATGTGTCCTGAATGTGAGAATGAGAAAACTGACATATCACATTTAAAAACATTCGGCATTCTAATTTTGTCCATTTAAGAGAAAAATGTTGATTTTATTAGCATTTGCTCTCTGTGTCTTTGATATTTCAGAATCCACCACAGTTGAATTCTTGACCTATCCTTCTTGTCGTCTTAATACCAATTGGTGTTTTGTTTTTTTCTTACTGGAATATGACGCAGGGTGAGTGACAAGTCAAATATCAAACAATAAAAATAAGAATTTTCAGATTGCCCCCTAACTATGATAATGTTTTCGTATCAAATAGAATTTGTTCACCGTATAAAAAAACAAGTAGTGTAATACAAAAAGTTGAGATGCCTTCTGATGGATTGCCATTATCATTCACGCATCATGAATTAGTTCTAGGTTTTCGACATAATTGTACAGAGACTGGAAAAATTCATGATTTTGTTGCCTATGAGAAAAATGTGCCAATTAGCGAAAAAAAGTTCAATTTTTCAGTTCATCCAGATTTTACCGGACAAGGAATGCATTATGAGGATGATAAGGAACGAGCTTGGAAAAGAACAGTGTTTCAGAATATACAAATTGAAGATTTAGAGGAGGGCATCTTTCAGTATGAGAATATTAAGTTAGGAGCATGGAAATAATTTTCGCGTGATTTTTAAAAATACATTTCATGACAAGAGAATAAAAATGAAATTGCAAATTTATGTGTTTTTACAGTAGTCACATTGATTTTGATGCTGAATTTTATGCTCGAAGTGGTCAGAAATACGTTTGACAAACAATTTCATCGTTGGTCCCAACAAAACTGCATTTTTTTAAAGAAAACCAAATTTGAGGAATTTTCTAAATTTCAGCGAGAAAATTTCATATTATCTTTCTGATCTTTCAAAAAACGCATTGTTCATCCATAGAAGAACAATTTTTTGGAAAACAAATTCGCTTGAAAATTTTCATCAAAAAATCATAAGGGTCCCCCCTTATCTCAAAAATAAAAAATTTCCGAATTCCCAAAAAATGATCATCACCACGTCATCCGGAACCCTTAAAAACCCTAACACTAACTTTTTAGCAACTAATATTACCTATTTTTGGAAAAAATTTTGATTTAAAATTTTCATCAAAAAATCATAAGGGTCCCCCCTTATCTCAAAAATAAAATTTTTCGAATTCTCAAAAAATGATTATCACCACGTTCTCCAGGACCCTCGAAAACCTTAAAAACAAATTTTCAGCAAAAAATATGCAGTAGTTTCGATTTTCCAAAATTCCACGTGGCAAAAGTACGTGAAAAACACGTTTTCACGTAAAATGAATATGCTCACGTGATTCGCCATACCCGATAACCTATGAGTCCATATATTTATTATAACTCAACTCCACTTTGAAAAATGTCGAAAAAAATATTTTCAATTTTAAAGGGACATTGATTTATCAAGCAGGTCTCGTTATGTACAGTATGATTCGCAGGCAAATGTCACGAAATCAAGGCCTAAAATAATTTTTCTCCTAAATTTTTCATTTTTCCCTTTTTTTAACCTATTCTATTTCATCTTAAACTCAACCTTTTTTCACTCAAAAATATACCATTTTGTAGCTCTTTTCGAGATCTTTAAGCTCTTTTTACTCTCATTTAACCTATCTCTTTCTGAAATGCTCAAAATTGAGCTCAAAGTCAGACGCTTAAAATTACCTAATTTCAGCCTAAAATTAATTTTTTTCGATCTAAAAAATGTCTAGTAAGTTGTGTTTGAGTTTTTCATAGCTTTTTTTGTTGTTTCTACTTTATTTCTGACACTTTTTTGTTTGATTTTCGCCGTTTTTTATCGTTTTCACTTCAAAAAATTGTGTTTTTCAGCTTTTTTCTGTCGGAATGTTTGTGAAAATGTTGAAGATGTTTGGTTGCTGTCGCAACAAGAAAAAAGAAGCACCAAAGCCGCAATTGAATGCTCTGAATCTCAAGCAACAGCAACAACAACCGGTGAAACCAGCCAAACCAACGAATGCTGATGCATCATTCACTGGCCAATCTACCGAATCAATTGGGTGTTGGCTTCATGGATCTGATAGGGTGAGTTGAGAATTTGTCTAGAGTTACTGTAGATTTTAGCGCATAAAATTGCCCAATTTTGAGATTAAAATGCCTAGATTTACTGTAGAAACCTAAAAATCAACAATATTTTTCCAGGCTGGCTCCCCTCAAGAAGTCACCCCTCTTGCTGTTGTAGCTATTGAGGATGAGGAACTTGGTGTTGAGCCAACTCAACGCGACGAATAGATTTTAATTTGATTGATTTTTTTTCTGGTAGTATCATGTTTTGCTATTTGATTCTCCTTTTTCTGTAGATGTATCAGTTTATTTTTCAATAAATGATTCGGATTCTGAAATTGAAGCTTTTCATCTTACCATTTTTCTCATAAGACTTTTGAGTTGTTCAAGATGCTCAAATTTCACTTTCCACCAATTACTGTGGAGCTAAAACCTAGCTGAAATCCAACTTTGCACCAAAAAATGAGGCTGAAATAAATTTTCATTATATTTTCTTTTTCAAAAAGAAAAATATCGATTTTGTTTCACTGATCTTTCAAAAAACGCATTGTTCATCCATAGAAGAACAATTATGTGATACAAAATGCATGAAACAATTCATTCGTCTTCTTTCTACCAACATTTCTGCTCATTTCTCCTCATTTTTCTAGTATTTTTCTACATTTTCATATATATATTTCAAAAAATAGTATAAAAATGTGTAAGTTTTCAAATTATTTCTTTTCAATAATTTTTGGTCGCCACCCCTTCAACCGGTAGAAAAACTGGTCATATACATATAATTTTTATTGAGTGCGGAAAAAAATGAAAGTTTTTTCTCATTCGCGCAAATAATTTTGTTCTTTTTTTTATTTTTCCGAATTTTTTTTGATTTCAAAGATCTATTTATGAATTTGCAGAAATTTAGAGATTAGAGAGTTATATTGTTCTCTAGATTTTTCAATATGAAATTCAGTTTTTCTAGAAAAAAAAAACATTTTCCAGAAATTTTTCTCATTCTCAGTTCCCCCTCAAAAATTTTGTTAGAAAAACGACATAACTATCTATCTATCCATCCATTTTTGGTGTGCTCTTCTTTTTTTTGTTGTGCTCTGTTCTGCTCTCACATGTCTCCCCCCCCCCCTTTTCGCCTTCGTTTCAAATTATTGATTTTCGGAGCCCCCGACAGCTTCAAAAAGATGTTAGTTGAGCACTTTTTCTTTTTCTCACCACAAATGGCTTTTGTCTTTTTGTTTTCTCGATTTTTTGTTTTGTTATGTTTGCATTTGTATTTAGCATTGTTTTGAAGTTCGGAATTTTCTGTCTGCTTTTTAAACTCATTAGCTATAGAATTTTCAGCTTTCGGGTTCAAAAATTTTGTAAATTTTCCAATTTCTTCCGCTTTCCAGTAGATTGAACACGTGCAACAATTTATCAAAAAAAGGCAACATTTTTTTGCAAAAAAAAAATGTATGCCCACATTTCCGGTTCAAATTTTCTTGTACTTTTTTAGTTTTTGAGAATTTTCTGAAGATATTCAGAATTTTTCTAGGTTCTAGGCTTGATGATAATTTTTTGATCATCAAAAATTATGCACGGGATGTTGAGTTATGATATTTTGAAGTTAGAGAGGCTAGAAAGCATTGAAAGCCTATAAAGCCTGGATAGCCTAGAGATTTAGTTTCTAAGTGTTTGAAAAATCCACATGCTCTCAAATTTTTCTCAAAGTTTCGCAGCAAAAGTATGTTAAAAATTAATTTGAAATTTTCAAGCAATTTTTGAGTTTAACATGAGCAACGTTGAGTTCTTTTTCTGATAAATAGGATTTTTTGTTCTCATATTTTCCCGCCAAAAATTGTAATTCACCCCGAAATGTTCCAATATGCACATGAATAAAAATGCATGCGCGAACAACGAGAAAAAAATCAATTATGTTGCTGCCGCCTGGTTGCCATTGTAATTATGAGATTAGTGACAGCCTGCGACAATTCTACGTTCTTTTGAGGAGAGCAGGCGAAAAATTATTTCATTCTATGTATTTCACAATTTAATGGAATTGCTTTGAAAACCCGCAAAATTTTAATTACATTAATTTTCACATGAGCTCTAATTTGTGTTTCCAAAATCCCCAAAAAATCAATAATTAATCCTGTCACCTACCGCTCTCCTTTCTACCAGTCTTTTCACAAAAGGCATCAAATTTCCTCCGTTTTTTTTGCTGGTGAACAAATAATAAGGGAAATATCCTATTTGTTCACAAATTATTACATATTTTTATACATTTTCTACACGTTCATTATTATATCATTCAGAATTACTATACGGCTTTTTTCTTTGAAAAAACTGGAATTTTTTTGAGTCTAGGGAATACTGAATGTGAGCTTCACATGAGCAATACTGAAATATTTAGCTCTCTAGGCTCTCTAGGCTCTCTAGGCTCTCTAAGCTCTCTAGGCTCTCTAGCTTCTCTAGCATCTCTAGCCTCTCTAACTTCTCTGCACATTTTCAGACTTTAAAGGCACATATAAATTTTCAAACTACATTCCAAAAATTCCAGAAATGTTCCTCTTGAAAATCTACTTTAGAGATGTTCGCTTAAAATGAGCAATCCTCTGAAATACTTTGTATACTATAAAAAAAACCAAGTTTGAAATACTATAAAAAAAACCAAGTTTCAGATGAAATGTTGAACATTGTTGTTGAATATGCGATCCGCAATTGCATGGGAGCAATATTGTTCAGCGCGTGAGCAACTCCAAACTCGTTTAGCTGAAAAAATTCGTCGACAAATGAGCACATTGGTTGGCGACATGTCATCAGCTGATTTGTTATTAGTAGCCGCCGACGGCAAAAAACTCGCTGCACACGAGTGTATTTTAAGACACCGTGCACCCGGTTTCTATCAACGACACATTGAAGCAACTATTTCTGCGATGGGGCCTAGACAGGAGGGGAAGATGCGCGAAGTTGCGATTGGTGATATTGATTCGGTTGGCTTGGAATTCTTTATACATTCTGTTTATACAGAAGAGGAATTCTCACAGATTCCAAATCCAAATTCTGATGATCGACGTGAGTTTTTCAAAAAATTTCTTTAGGGAAACTAAAATTACCTTCCAGTCTGTGAAAATTGTCGGAGTCTTATGATCTCCAAAAAATCGGGTAATCACTGAATGTTTTTTTTTTACTTCACAAGATTTGTGTGATCTTACGAAATTGAGATTCCTCAGAAAAATTGAGCTATTTCAGAAGATTCTAGAGCGTCAAATCGATCATATGCGATGGAAGAATCGACAACTGAACTGGATTTTCAGATGAGCGGGGCAAATGAGAAGTAAGCCATCCTAGAATTTCAGCAATCCAGAACTATTCCTAAAATCATCGCAATTTTCCAGCAGCGTTGAGGATGAAACCCCAACATTGTCAACAACCGGACGATTGCCCCACGCTCCTCCATTCTTCACCTCACCGTCCGCCGCCAATCAACCGCCGCCCTGCTCCTCGCCAGTCAAAAAAATCATTGCGGCTACAGGGCCATATCCTTTGCTGCAAAACAATTATGCCACCCAATCTGCGCCAACAGTTCCAGTGATGACGTCATTTCGAGATTTGGCGTCTGGAAGTTCGATGAATAGTTCGATTTATTCGTTGGGTGGACGGAGTGAAGTTGCTGATATTCCAGAAGAAGATGAAACTAATCCTGATCATCCAACTTCTACTACACCACTGGATAATCGTGAGTTATGGGAACTTTATTTTGATTTCTGGGCTCTCGGCTTTCTAAATTTAAATTTTAAAAAAAAATCAATAATTTTTTAGGACCGATGAGCAAATTCATTCGATTTGACAGTCTCACAAACGGAAATGATATTCACAAAGAACAATTAGAAAGAAAAAGATCATCCGGCGGAATGCGACAAATGTTCCCAATGTTCATAGGATTAACAGAAGGCGAAGTGATGCCAGAAAATAAAATCATGTCAGATTCCTGGAAAGGAAGTAATCGTCTAAGTTTATCCAAACGATTATCAATGACAAGTTTAACAAGTCTAACAAGTATTGATATAACTCCCGGACAAGACAATCAACCGCCAGTTGGAGATTTAACAGCGTGCAGTAAACTGGCTGCAGATCTAATGCAAATGTATGTTAAGAATGAGGATACCGATTGTATAATTCGAACTGAAGATGGTGATATTCATGCGCATAAATGTATTTTGTCAGCGACATGTCCGTTTTTCCGACAGCAATTAGCGAAATCTAAAAGAGTTGAGATGAAAGGCTTTTCAAAAACATCTATCAACTTTCTGCTATTATATTTGTATGGAGGAGTTACGTCAATTCCAGAAGATGTTGATGTTTGGGAGATTATTTCACTGGCGACCCATTTGAATCATAAAGATTTGGCGCAAGTTGTTGTTCTCCATATGAAAGCGTTGAAGTGCCATTGGTTTCATAGGGTTGGTTTGAGTTAGAGTAACTCCCAGGATCTTTGCAAAATAAAAAAATTCAAAATTTCAAAATTTTTCAGCCTTGCGCAGCTTGTGTCTCTGCAGTTTTCGATTGCCTTCCACAATTGGCTCAAATTCGATGTATGCGAACACTTTATGATGAGGCAATGATGTGGCAAGCGAAACATTTTGCTCGCATTTGGAAAGGACGTGTATTTTTATATTTGAATGAGAGATGGCAAAAAGAGTGTTATGAAGCTGTTATTCAATATATGGATGATGAAACGGTTATTGAGATTATTTTAAGTTGTGAAAGATTACAGGTGAGTTTTTTCTTTGTTCACTACATAGCTATTTATCCTTTCTGAAATATGTTCAGGTTGCACTTTCCCGTTCAAAATCCGATTCTGCAATTAGTGTGCTCCAATTAGTCGATGATATTTTAGATGTTGCTATGCAATTTTTAGTTCAAACTTTTCATCTAGTCATTTCTAGTAAATCATTTCAAATGCAAGGAAAAGTGAGTCCTTTTAATTTACATATTTCGAAAAATCAATAATATTCCAGGGTCTCGCTTTAAATCTAGGTCTTCTGGAAGACCTGCTCCCCTCAGTTATTCATTCTCTCACTCCTGATGTTGCTATCAAAACCTACAAATCTTTAAGTCAACTTCTGACACAGATTCAGCAAACTCCACCATCACCTAAAAGATCGTTGAACATTGCTGGAGAATCTTGGAGCCCTAGATTCAGCTCGTTGATCAGAAGAATGGTTGAATTGTCGGATCGACATCTTTTACATTATGCTGCAAGTGTTGTGAATGCTGAAGCTTATGATTTATTATCTCCTGATCAGAAGCAGAGGATTGAAGAGAGTTAGTTTTTATGATTTTTTTTTCCAAATCTCAAAAATATTTTTCAGCCGGAATATTTGTGGAACTCCGCCAACCTACAGCTCCTCCTCCTCGACTCTCAAGCAATTCTCGAAGTTACAAACGCAGTGCAAGTGTGGGGGTTCAAAATACCGGGCAGTTTGCGCAACCTCGCGCAAAGAGTGCGGAACGAACAAAAACACCGCAGAAGCCTAAATCGCCTGAGCCGAAAGAAATTGCTCCGGAAATTGAGAAGAAACCTGTGCCAGAAGAGCAGAAAAAATCTACACAATCTGGCTCAACATCTTCTCCACAGAAAACTGCGAAACCTGTTGAGAACGCGGCGATGAAACCATCGAGGTCTAGAGAAACTGTCAGAAAATCGCCGGTGAAGAAGAAATCTGCTGTTGATGAGGTTGGTTAGAGAGGCTAGAGAGGCTAGAGAAAGTTTTATGATCCTCTAAAAATTTCAGATTCAAATGGAACGCCAAACAACACACACAATAATCTCAGCCGACAAAATCCGGGCTGCACAACTCCCCGGCCCAGATTCTTCCCCAATCAAAACATCCATAGAAAAACCAAAAAGTGTTGTAAAACCAATGGTAAAAGACAGTCCTCTAGCATCAAGTGCAAATCGAACAGTAGTTCGAGATCGTGTCTCTGCCAAAAAAGTTGCACCACCACCTTCTCGAACATCTGCACCAGCTGCGCCTACAAAATCAGCCATTCCAACCTCAACAAAACCTCGTTCAACAATTCCAAAAAGAAATCCATCAAATTCAGTTCAAAAAACTCGCGGAGCAGTGAAAACGGAGTCGAATTCTATTGAGAAATAATAATAATTCATTTTTTCAAAAATGTTTTGCTGTTTTCTAATTAAAAATATAAATAATTGCAGAGTAATAGAGCAAATACAATGAGAATTGAGTTGCTCATTGAGCTACCATGGGGACCATCGACGTTTGGATCGTATCCTGAAAATTTGACGAATTTATGTTTTGATACAGGAAAAATGGTTCACAAGGATTACTGTATGGCCAATTATTTTGATCTTCAAAGGTTACTGCAAAACTGCAAAGCATACTGTAACTTAAAACTACAAAAATTACTGTATTTCTAGGGTAACTGTATCTTGAACTCCAAGGTTTACTGTATTTCAATTATCCCGAACTGCAAAGGGTACTGTAAGTTGAAGAAATTCAGAATTACTAGAGGTTCCTCAGAAGAGCCCAGAGCCAGTTTAGCTATAATTTCACTCACTGATAAATTGTTTAACATTCATTTTAATAAAAGCCCTCGCTGCAACCAAAGATTCCGGTTCACCGTCATATTCTGGATACATATCTGAGCAATGAGCAGTTCCATTGATCAAATACGGAAGTTTCGAATAATTCTGATTCTCGTGATAAGTTCCCAAAGCGTGCCATGGATCGAGAGAACCGTTTGGAAGGACAACATTTGAAGCCTGGAGCAGAATTTTTTTACTTTTTTTAATGAGAAATGAGAAATGAACCTACATTATAGAAATCAGCGCCACCGTAGTAGTTTTGAGCTTGTAAATTTCTTGAGTAGATGTAGTCCATGTTTATACTTGAGTCGAACATATCAGTGCACATATCGATGAATAAACTGCAAAAAATGAGCTAGAGAGGCTAGAGAAGCTAGAGAGCCTAGAAACCTATAGCACATCCTAAAACCTACTTCAAAGGAACAGTAGATCCGAAAACATTTCTTCCCTGATCAGTAGTTTGTAAAAATCCAATTTCATTACAACACAACCACATCCAACCTCTAGCAGCTGCACCATCTTCCCCAAGAACTTTCAAATCAGAACTTCCAATCTGAGCAATGATATCCCAATAACTATTCTGCATCACAGTCAAATCATCAGAAGATGGTTCGAATGTATTATACCACAACACAAGATTGTGAACTCTTTTAACTGGATCTGATTCGGATGAGTTTGTCATGATGTTGCACATTTTTCTGAGAGTCATGTTGAAATGTGTGCGATCACTCTGAAAAATATAATTTGGAAAAAATTTAAATTTCAAAAATGTTTACCTGGCCATCGTAGGTGTATTGAGTCATTCCTTGGAAGACGTTGAAAATGTTGCCGAAGAAATTGTTGATGTCAAGTTTGGTTGTGTTTTTGTCGAATTTTGGAACCAGGCTGGAATTATTCTGGGCTTGAAATAGATTAGGGAAAATCTTCCGGGCTTCTAGAATTCAAAAAGATTCTGAGAATTTTTTCAGACCTTCTAGAGATTTTCTAGACTTTTCAGAATGTTCTATTAATTTCTAGAAGCTTCCCAGACTTTTTCGAATTGCTCCAAGCTTCTGAAAAATTTTCAAGCTATTCTAGAATTTACTGTGAGCTTCAAGACGTTCTAGAGCCTTCTAGAAAAATTTCTAATAACTTCTGGAATTTTTCAGAGTCTTCTAAGATTTTAGGGTTTCTGGAATTTATCCAGGGATTCTAAAAAAAATCTGACAATGAGAAATTTTCAAGCTTATAGAAAATTTTGAAAAATCCCCTGATCCTTTGAGAATTCTCTCTGGATCTCTAGAAAACTTTGGGATGTTTTTAGCTTTCTAATCCACAAAAAATAACCCCCCCCCACACTTAAAAATTCCCCACTCAAAAAAGCTCACTTGAAAACATTATTCAAAGTTTCTCTTCCAGTTTCTGTCAATGACAATTGTTGCATTTGCGTAATTCCTTGTCTCACAGCTTCCGGACAATTTGGATCAGTAATTCTCAAACCATCTTCCACCACCATCGCATATTCGAAGAAATCGAGTTTCAAATTGACTGGAGCACTACTAGCAACTGAACCAACAGTGAGTTCCGGATATTTTTGGCGGAACCAAGCACTCAATGATCCTGGATAACTTCCACCGAATGTTACCCATCTTGGATTATTGAAGCCGTGAAGTTGATTCATTGATTGGATAAAATATGCGAGATCGGCTAAGGCTTGTTCAGTTGTGAGATATTTTAATGAAGCAACCGACATGTCACTGGAATTTTTATGTTTATTCTGATTCTATACTTTGAGCCACCTGAACCCACCCAATAGGCCAACTATCTCCAAAAAATCGATGCTCCAAATCAAAAACATCAGCTCCAAACTCATCAGCCCACTTCAAATACTGTACTTCTGGATAAGCGGCCCAATGACCTGATTCGGGACCTTCTCCACCAATCATCAGGAAAATTATTGAATTATTTCGAGAATATTTTGGATTGTAGAAATACTTTTGATTCCAGGTTTTCTTGTTATAAGGGTCGAAGTGATCCAATTTTTGGGTGAAATTCAGAGTTTGAAGCCATGGATATTCGGAATTTGCGAGGTTTTTGGATTTCAAATGTCTTTTGAGATAATTGCTGGAAAATCCAATGTTTTGGAACCTTCTGAAGTTTCTAAAAACTCTCTAAACTTCTTTGAAACTATTCACAGTATTTTGAAACCTCGAAACATTTTTCAGAACAATCTGAAACTTTAAAACTTACTTTCTAGCATTTCCAATTTCTTTACCATGAAAAAAATTGGGAAGTTTTCCCAAAACCACCACAATTATTGAGAATAGTAATAATATTGAAAATAAATTAGACATTTCTCTTTTTTTCACGTGTAAAATGATTGGGTTTATCAAATTTTTTTGCACATTTTATTCTTATCTTATCTTTTTCGTGACATTTACATGAAAGCAAGGCAAGAACATGATGATTTAAAAATGTTAAGTACGTTGGCAATTGTTTTAAGCTGGGGGAAACATTTACTATTTTTCAAGAGCCACGGCTCCTTGACACAAAGATTTTTTTTACAAGGCACGGCTCCTTGGCGGGTTTATTGATTAGTTTCAGTTTTTAATTTCCCGTGTTCCTCCCACAAAAATGTTCTTTCCAGAAAAATTGCTCCCAAAATCATCCGATTTCTAAAATTAATGACAAAAAAACCACAACAAGATCTAACATAAATCGTTTATTCATGAAAAATGAAGCGAGATGAGAGAAGAAGTTGGTTCAAGACGAGGAGACGAATTACAAGGACTGCAAAAAAGATTATTTGATAATTTTCGGAATTCTTTTAAGATTCAGCGCTGAAGCCTCAAAGCTCACCCTTTTGTACAAGAATCTTGGTGTGTCAACAAATCCAGGCATCCATCCACGTCCTGACACCATTGCTCCACCACGTGGAATCGCCAATTGTTGGTGTTGGTTAAAGGCGCGTTTGTTCATCTCATCAAGCTGAAAATTTCAGATTTTTTAAGATTTCAGATCTCAGAGAATTGTTCTTACCACAGATCTTCTGACCATCCTTCTTTCGAGCCCAGTTAAAGGAACGTAGAATGTGTTCTGTAAAAAAATTTGATTTTCTGGGCCCTCTAGGCTTTCTAGATCTTTTAGCTCCAGTGATGTAAAATTTAGTCTAGAAAAATATTTTTAGAAAAAAAATTGTTGAAATTTTCCAGGGCTTCTATATAATTTTAATCCAATCTAATCCAATTTTTTTCGGAAATTCTCAAATTCAAATTTTAATCCGCAAAACAAGAATCCTTACTTCATTGTCCTCGAAAACTGGCAGACCTACAGTAAGCAATACAAGAGCCGCCAAAATGCATGCAGACAAAGATTGCATTTTCTTTTATACCTGAAATAAAAAATATTATGGAAAAATCTGGAGCTAGAAGATAATGATCATGTGAAAAGTTGGCTCAGGAAATTTGGATAGACAAGGAACTCGGAGCACCAATTTTTATTTGGGCTCGGAGCCGGAGCAACATGAAAAAGTTGACGAATACAAATGAGGTGGGGTTCAAGTTCAAAATGAAAGAAAAACTGGGAGAAGAATAAATTTGACCAAAATTTTCCGGAATATTTATACAAAGAAAAATGGAAGGAGAAGAAGAAGAAGTCCTAAAATGCGTGGTAACCAACAGAGAAAAGGGGCGGGGCTTTTCGAAGAATTTGCCTGCTCTTTTTGGTGCGCGGGTGTTGAACAATGACAATTTTTATCAACATTGCGTGATTATTTTGTGGAAAATATGATGATTGGGTGTTTTTTTGCGACGTGGGTGGTCTTTCTGGAAAAAAATATGACGTGGTGTTTTTTAAGGCTCTCTAGGCTCTCTAGGCTCTCTAGGCTCTCTAGGCTCTCTAGGCTCTCTAGGCTTTCTGCAGAAGTTGCTAGATGACGTGGAATTTTTTTAATTTATGAATTCTTTGTTCAAATATGCCCCATAAATTTTTTTCGATCCTGCAGCTCGAAAAATTCAGGAACTATACAAATTTTCCCAGAAAAAGGAGAAAAATATTTGCTCGCGTGATAAATTTCATTCTGAGGTGTGCTTGGATAATTGGAACCCATAAAATTCTCACATTTTTTATTTTTTCACAAAAAAATTGTTTTCCAAGAATTTTGATATCATTTTTGTTCTTAACTGGAAGAAATTTTTGAAAATGCAAATTGCACATCGAAAAAGCTGTAGGCGTTAATTTGTTTCAAATGTCATTTTCAGGTTTTTGCAAAAAAAATGACAAGCAAAAGAAAATTTATGTGAAACATATATTATTTTTTTTCTTTAGGAAGGAAATAAAAGTAGATTGAATAAAATATAAAAAATTAATAAACTCCATCTTAAGTAAATAAAAAAAGAGCCCAAAAAATGAGAGCTCAAAAAAAATATCCAAGGTGATTTTGAGTAGATAAATGAGCCATGCTTTTATTCAAATGAGAAAAACCGTAAAAAATATTTAAATTTGTTTTTTTCCAGAAATAATTCGATTTCACAATGAAGATCATTGAAAACAGATTTTTTCTTTTCAAAAATATTTTTTTTGAGGAGACAAAGCCTGGAAACATACACCGACACACATTTTTATGTAGAAATAATTTATTCACAAAAAAATTTATAATTATTTATGAGGAAGCGAAATTTAATGAATTGAATCGGGAAAAAAAACGTCATGCCTACCTGCTTTTTTGAAAAAATTTTCCAGACCGCCGAGATTTTCAAATTGGTTTGAAAAAAATTTAAAAATTCTGGAAAAATTGGATTTTTAAAGGAACATAATACAGTATCAAGTTGGATTCAGTAAAAAAAATTGCAAGAACAAAAATCATTGAAAATCGACCGGACATAATTGAACCTGGAAAAAACTCTAATTTTTTGATGAAATTTTTTTGCAGGATTATTGTCTGCTCAAATGTCTTGCTCCTAGCCATGGTGGCTCTCTAGTCGCGGCTGCTTGACAAATATCATCTATAGGCGCTGCTCCTTGACATCACATCTCTCTAGGAGCGACTCGTTGACAGAGAAGCTCTCAAGGAACGGTTGCTTGACAAAGTAGCTCTCAAGGTGCGGCTCCTTGCCACTGAAGTTCTCTAGGATTGGCTACTTCTCACAGAAGCTAACAAGAATCGGCTCCTTGCCACGTTATAAAAATCATTTCCTTTCTTCCCGAAAAAATCAATAATATTCAAATTTGCTTCCATTCAAATGATTCGATTATTTATTATAAATGAGAGTTTCGTGAGAATTTTTCGTTTTTTTTTCCTGCGATGATTCAACAATTTGTTTTTTTTATGTTAGATTTAGAAAAGAAAAAGGGAAAAAAATGGTTTTTGGTTTGGTTGTAAAAATGAATCATTTAATGTTTTTGATATGGCTCTTGTCAGATATTTTTCATTTTCATTTTCATTTTTATCATTTTTGAAAATTCATGGATATTTTTTTCTAGATAATTTTTAAAAGAGCATACAGTATGTTAAAGTAGTCCCTCTTCTAATTAACATCCCCTAAAGGAACATACAGTACCCCTAGTATCATTTTTCCAGATTCAAATGGTTGAACCTCAAAACCTGGAGCCTGACCCAATTTTCCAAGTTCTGAACAATGATCTACTCGTCAAAGAAATTCTATCAAACATCACGGTGTTTCGCGAGAGAAAAAACATGGAACTCATATCCAACATTTTCTACACGGCATCAAAAAAAGCACCATGGCGTACCAAACCTGAGCAATATCAGATTTTGAAAATTGGAGAGGATACTGTGAATTTCGGCAAGCAATTCTTTCGCTGTAAATCGAAATCAATCGATATTTTGAAACATTTTTTGGTGGTTAAAAATGATGTCGAAATTGTGCATTTGAAAGCGATTGAGGTTTCTGAGAAGCTTTTGGAGTTCTTGAAAAATTTTCCGAATTTTCGAAATCTTATTTTGGAAGAAACGAGATTCAAAACTGGATTTCATCATAATTTTGGGCTCACAAGTCTTGCTCTTCGTGGAACAAAAATTTCAGAAGTCCAGAACTTTCTTCACAGTCATCTTCAGCACCTTGAAATCTCCCCGCTTGACCTCAATGACACCCCAAAGATTCTGCAAATCTTCCAAAAGAACTCAATTTTTCTCCAAAGTTTTGCAATCGAGCTGAAATACTGTGAACATATGGAACCTTCAAAGGAATGCATTTCAAATCTCGCAAGAAAAACCAGATTTTTGGACCTGTCTTTCAAAATGGTGGATTGTTCGCAAAACGACAATCAACTGTGGTTTCTAGCAAGGCAAATAGATTCATGGAGAAATATTCGGAGTCTGAAAATATACACGAATAATCTACGATGTGCTAGAACAATTATCGATTGGTCGGCGATTTTGGATAATATGAGATACTTGGAAAATTTGGAGATGCTTTCAATCAGCGGAATCTATGAGCCATCATTATTCTTCTATTTGATAAAAGGAGTGCGCGATTTGAAGAATCTCAAAACATTGGAAATTTCTATGCGGGAGATTAGTCAAGTTCTAATCACCATTGAAAACATCAAAAATTTGTTTGATGTTTTGCCATTATCAATTGAAAATCTGAAACTTGACAGAATTGTTTGGAATATTGAAACACTTCAGGCAATTCGTAGAAGATTTTCGGGAACTTTGAAGAGTCTTCAAATTTCGAACCCACACTTAGCTTTTATCCAGTTCTTGCCGGGACATTTATTTGATTTCATCATCAAAAACTTTGAAAATCTGAAACAATTTCATTTTGACACTCCAATCGCTGCGATTCACACCAAATTTATTTTTGCTGATGGAAATTCGAAACTGGAACATCTGTCTTTCTCGATTTCTCATGGATATTTTCAAAAATATGAGTCCCGTTTGCAAAATATTTTCGACAAAGTCAACGTCGAATGTGTGGATGTTAATATTATGAAGATCAGCGTCACTGGCAGAAAAATCTAATTTTTTTGGTAATTTTCAATCTTTTGTGCCTTTTCTATGTCTAAATAAATAGATTTTTTACTCTCTGAAGAGACGCAGACAAAATGAGAAAAAAGTGACAGGGACGAAAGCGAGAGAGATGAAACGCGTCAGTTTTTGACACAGCTGGCGCGTTTTGGGTGAGTGAGAGAGTGTGCTTGGAGGAGAGAGTACAGAGAAAGAGAGAAATTGTTTTTTTTTTTGTTTTTGACAGAAAATGGTGTTTTAGATAGGATTTTCTGGAGTCTAGGGTGTGTTCTGAAGATCGGGAAAAATCTGGAAGATTTTCTGAATTTATTAGGAGCTCGGGAGAATTTCAGAAAAAGCTGAAAAGGTTTTCAGAATTTATCAGAAGTTTGGAAGGAAGCTGAAAATGAACTGGGAGGTTTTCTGAAATTTTGAAAGGCGGATAACTAAATTCTGGAAATTTCAGATGAATTTCAGAATTTCTAGAAGCTTGCTACATAATTCCAGATGATTTTTAGGAATTTTTTAGAAGATCAATCAAGTCTCGATCTCTGTAAAATCCAAATTTTTCTCGTTTTTCAATAAATGTTGCCACGTCACAATTTTAAAGCAAATAAACTTGTAAAAATGAATGACTTTATGAATAAAATAAAAATATCACAAAATATATGAATGTATTTTTGGTATACGGTAATCACTTATGTATATTAACTATGTATTAAAAATAGATATCACAAAAACTTTGGCCTAGAATTTCATAGGCCTAACATTTTTCGGGCCTAAAATGAATTAAACCTGAGGTTGAATAGGTTGTTCAGCTGCAGCTGGAAGTGGTGCTTGCAATTTTTTTATTTTGTACATTGAGATGGCGGTTTGATCATAGCTGGCAACTGCCACTGAACTTCCACGACCGTTGGTGAATTGTGCACCAACGATTAATTTGTCAGGGAGATGCATTCCGAAGCGATGTTCAGCCTGGAAAAATTGAAAAAATCTAGATTTCTAGATCTCTCTAACCTGAAAGGGATGTGGTTTCCTGGTGTGAAGTTTGTAAATGAAGAATTGACTGTCTTCAGAAGCTGATAAAATGTAGGCACTTTCTGGAGCCACCGAAATTGAAGAAATCGGACGAGCATGCGCGTGAATCTATAAATTTGAATCTGGTATCTTAAAAAAAATGCTCTGAAATTATGTACCTGGCACGCCAAATCGCCAGTCAGAACGCTATAAAATTGAATAATTCCACGCAAAGTTCCGACAATCACATGTTTTCGCAAAACATTAACAATGTTTATGGGGTGTCTGGAAAAAATTGGATTTTTTTCGAAGGTCCGAGATTCGCAGAGCAGAAATCCAACTCACTTGGTCAAAATCCGAATCGACACCGCTTTCACGGGCTTTTGCCACACAATAATTTCACCATCACCCGAAGCACTGCATGTTATTTCATCGTAGCGACACGTGGCAATATCAGCCACCGGGGTTTTGTGCTCTTTTAATGTTTTTCGCGAGGAGAAGTTGGATTCACCGTTGCACATGAGCATCATGATTTCGCCACTGTGTGTTCCTGAAGTTAGGGAAAGTCAGAGACTAGAGAATCAGACGAAAACGCTCACCAACTAGCACTGTATTGTCATTACAACTGATTCCTTTACAATAAGCGCCAACATCTTTGTTAACACTATACTCCTTCAAAATACTCTCCAAAGAAATCTGAAACATGACACGTGTCACATTCTTCTTCACATCATAGATCTGCACCGATGTTGTTGATCCGACAATGACGACTGGGAAATTGCGAGCATTCGGATGGACCAAACCGACAGCTGTGATTTCGACCGGACGATCGGTGACCTCGTCGACGATGTTGATGGTTTCCCAGTTGATTTCGGAATCTGTTTTGTTGTCCCAGTTGGCAATGTGGACCTGGAGGTTTTCTTTCTTAGGGTTAGGCTTAGGATTCTTAGGGTTCTTAGGCTTCAAATGGTTAGAATTGAGCATTTCGGTATTCAAAAGCTTAGGCTTAAGCTTCTTAGGCAATTTAGACTTAGGCTTGAGGTTGTTAGGCTTCAAAGAGTTAAGCTGAAGCTTAGGCTTCTCAGGCTTGAAAGGGTTAGGCTTAAGTTTCTTGGGCTTCAAAGGGTTAGGCTTAAGCTTTTTAGGCTTCAAGGGGTTAGGCTTAAGCTTTTTAGGTTTTTTAGGTTTAGGCTTGAGCTTTTTAGGCTTCAAAGGGTTAGGCTTAGGGTTGTTAGGCTTCAAAGGGTTATGGTTAAGCTTTTTAGGCTTCAAAGGGTTAGGCTTAAGCTTTTTAGGCTTCAAAGAGTTAGAATGGAACTTTTTAGGCTTCAGAGAGGTAGGCTTAAGCTTCTTAGGCTTCAAAAGGTTAATCTCAAGCTTTTTGGGCTTCAGAGAGTTAGGCTTAAGCTTTTTGGGTTTCAAAGGGTTGGGCTCATGCTTTTTGAGCTTCTTAGACTTAGGCTTCAAAGGGTTAGGCTTAGGCTTATTAGGCTTCTCAAGCTTCTCAATTTTTTTCATGATCTCAAGGATCTCTAAGCTTCGCAAAAATGTTTCAAAACGTCACCCTATTCATAACAAATTACCCTCCTCCCTCTAATCTTAATAATCCCCCCCCCCCTAACCAAAGTACACACAAAACACTCTAAAAAGGATTATAGTAGTCTAGTCTAGCGAAAAAATGTAGACCTTATGTACATTTATCGGATTAGGAAGAGTACAAATTTGTTTTTTTTTTAATTTTGAACCTACATTCGAGTGTTGAGACAACGCCGCATATGTGATATTTCGTGTGTCCAACCAGCACACTGACAAATTGCCCGAGAATGGTGCTATCACACCGATTGGCAGTGCCACGTCACGAATATGCTCGAACATTTCCAGCTTGGCCAGGTTGCTTTTTTTGTTGTTGATTTGGTCTATATAGATTTGACTATATAGATATGTGTGTGAGAAAATTTGGGGGAAAATTTGCCGGCGAGCGCGCTGTGTTGCTATGACAACTTAACCCGCTTTTTAGTTTTTCTTTTGGAAAAATTATAATGACAGGTGATATAATTATAATTTGTGTTTTACTAGTTAGTATAACTCAATTGCTGAGTCACCTTAGGGAAAAGCTGATAAATTTATGAGCCTTTCTGAAGCCTTCTGAAGTCTTTTAAAGCCTCTTGAGTCTTCTGAAGCCTCCTAAAGCCTTCTCAAACCTATCTAGCTTCTCTAGCCACAAAATTTTCAGATTTTTCCAGAATATTATTATAATTATGCTTTATTATCACAATTTTTCAAAAAAAGTTCAAAAAACCAAGAAAAAAATCAATGTAACTGTGAATCTTTAGCCATTGAATAAAACAGACTATTCGAATTGGCTAGCAGATTTTTCGGCGAATCAAATTCGGCCACCTTTCCTTTATCCAACACTAACAATCGATCACTATCCATTACAGTATTCAATCGATGAGCAATCGTTAAAACTGTGCATTCTTTGAATTGTTCACGAATCGTTTTTTGGAGAAGACTATCAGTTTCGACGTCTACAGCAGCCGCGGCTTCGTCCAAAATGAGCACTTTGGTTTTTCGGAGTAATGCACGGGCTAGGCAAATGAGTTGACGTTGACCAACGCTGGAAAAATGGGTTTTTTTCTGGATTGGGTCTAAAAATTTGCAAATTTTTGAGTCCAAATAAGGTTAGTCTAGGCCTAATTTGGCTTCCAAAACTTACCTCAAATTTTCTCCACCTTCCGAAATCATGTGTGACAATCCATCGTGTAAACTTCTGACAAATGATTCCAAATGAGCGTTTCTCAAGGCTTCCCAGATTTGATCATCGTCTGAAAAAAATTCTAAGTGTCTAGCCTCTCTCTCCAACTTACTGAAAGCAAAAAATGGATCCAAATTCATTCTCAAAGTTCCAGAGAACAAAACGGGATCTTGTGGCACAATAGTCAATCTCGATCTAAGTTGTTCTAACTGCAAATCAGCAATATTCGTCCCATCAATCTCAATACAACCCCCATCAGCCTCAATAATTCTAAAAAGTGCCAGCGTCAACGATGATTTTCCAGCTCCAGTTCTTCCAACAATTCCAATCTTCTCAGTCGGATCAATATGCGCGGTGACGTCACTCAAAACAAGATCCAAACCTGGACGATATCTGACACTGTAGTTTTTGATGGCAATTTTGCCGTATTGTGGCCAAGTTGTTGGCGCGAGTTTGGTGTTGGCGAGACCTTCGGTTGGGGTGATACTGTATTCTTTGATTCTCTCAACGGCTACGATGTTTGTCTCAAGTTCACTGGTCATTCGAACCGCCCAGTTGAGTGTTTGTGTGATCTGGAAACATTTTTTCTCTGCGCTCTTTTTGCAGGTTGTGACGTCACAAAATTTAATTAAATTTGGGTAAACATTGCAGGTGCATAATTTTCTATCTAGTTCTATCTACGCGCTGGACATTTAAGCTCCCTAGGCGTGGCTGCTTGACATAGAAGCTCTCAAGGCGCGGCTCCTTGTCATTTAGAAAACGGAACTCACATTCAACGCATACGAAACCGATAATCCAACAAGACCAGCTGATAATCCAGGCGAATCTCTAAACAGCACAGCAAAAAGTGCCGAAGACAATACAATAAGATTTCCGACAAGTTCAAGTCGCACAGCCAACCATCGATTCGCAACAATACTTGGATAATAAGTCGCCAGATTCTCATCAACACGATTTTGTGATTCTCGAATGAATCGATCGGTTACACCGTAGGCTCGAATTGAAGAAACTCCTTGAATTGATTCTTGGAAGTGCGAATAGATTGGAGATCTTGAAGCGGATTCGAGTCTTTTTAATTGTCGAGATGTGCTTACGTAGAATCTCTGAAAATTTCAGATTTTTTTTTAAAAAATGTAGAAGTAAAGCATGTGAGGCAAACAACCACAAAGTTAGCAGAAAATCACAATCAGGTGTCCAAAAATAGAAAATTTTGTCTCCTGTCTCCTGTTTCTGGACAAGTTTAAAGGAACATAAGGTGCTCCGTTTTTGGACACCATATACACGACATACCAAAACAACAAGATACAATAGTAAAAGTGGTAGTAGAGCAGCGGCAGAAGTCGGAGTCGCCCACATCACAACAGCTAGAATTTCCACAGACGCCACAAATGTACGAATGAACATTGATATTGAGCGTGGGATTTCCACGTCCAAACCTTCCACATCCTAAGACATTAAACGAGATTTAAAGGGACATACAGTACGGATTTTTTCCATATAAGTTTGAATGAGATACATTTAAAGGGACACAGTACTTCTTGAAAAACAATTTTCAAAGGAGCACACTACAGTACTCAATTTAAAGGATCATTTTCCATATTCCCCCCATATTTTGTAAAGGACATTAAGGACAACATAAAAAGCATAAGCACAAAAAATCAATCAATAAAATGCATGCTAACCAGCAAAAAAGAGTAGGCAATCAAAACGGGTGCAATAATGCTCAACGCAGCTGGAGCGATATAAATCGGCACCGCCAAAATCATCACAGCCTGAATCACGGCGCCAACCGCAGTCATAATAGCATTCGGCAGACGCGAGTCAATCATATCAATTTCCTGAATTCACCAGAGTTACATCAAGTCAGCATTCTCACTACCACACATCAAAAATCACACCATTTTCACACCACAACATGATTTTTCACCCCCCTACCAGAACTATGATATAAAATAGGCTTAAAATGATAAAAGCAATAATGGCGTATGGTGTCGCCCAAACAATGACATATAGTGTCGAAAAGACACCAAATACAGTCATCACCATGGCGCGGAATGAGTGTGGTAGTGTGGTGTCAACTGCTTCAATGTCCTGTGTTTGAGAGGCGTTTTTTTTGAGAAGGGGTTGGGATTGAAGGTTAGTGGGATGGGGATTTTTTGATCTACTGGAAAATTTTGCTGAATTTTTTGAGCTTACAGATGTTATAGATGAAATTTCTGAGGTCTCCCTGGGTTTTCTAATCTTTAAGAACCTCTAGCAGACATTCTAGATGTTATCCATGGATTTTCTGATCTTCCAGAAGATCTAAATGGGTTTTATAATCCTCTAGAACCTCTAGCGGGGTTTTCTGGTCTTCTAGAAGTTTAAGCTGGGTTTTCTGATCTCTTGAAGCTTCTAGCTGAATTTACTTATTTTCTAGAAGTTATAGATGAGTTTCCTGATCATTTAGAAGTTCTGACTAAATTTTTTGATTTTCTAGAAGATTTTACTGGGTTTTCTGATTTTCGGGTTCCACATTTTTTCAAAATCGATTTTTCAAACCTTTCCAAATCGATTCAAAATTCTGCCCAATGGGGTAACATCGAAGAAAGCCATTGGGGATCTCATGATATTTGCGAGAAGATTTGAGTGAAGCAAACGACTGGCTCGAACCATTCCAAGAGCCATGATTATTGAAGCTGTGCACACGGAGAGGGCTGGAAATATTATTGGTTATTTTTGAGTTCTGGAAGTCTTGACCAACCTTGTCCCATTCCAAGCAACGCATAAACCCCCAATCGAACATGTGTCTCCGAACTAGTTCCATTCGAACTTGCAGCAATCTTCTTCGCATCATCAGACCATCTTGCCAAATATAAATTACTAAAAACTCCCAAAATACTACTTGCAATATAGACAAAAATAAACAATCCAGCAATCGGAAGACCAATCGACTTGAAATAAGTCATATAAATTTCCATCTTAACATTTCCAGTCTCAACCATCTCTTTATCAATCAATTGATTTTTGGGTTTTGGTGGAACTGGAGCCATTTCATTTTTCTTTTCTCCAAGAAGCGCCGTTTTCTCCTCATTTTGAATTGGGTTTGGAGCATTTTTGTCTTCTGACTCAATCTCCTGACTCATTTGACTTTGAATCCTCGCCCGAATCGCTGGACTAACTTGATCCAAATCTTTCAAAATTTCATCAACTTCTTTTGAGTCTTCTCCAAAACTAACACTTCTTCCACGATGCTTTGATTCTTCCAGCAAAAATTCTTCCAAAAATTCGGAAAATGCTCCATTGCTGCTCATTAATTCGGAATAAGTTCCAGATTCACTGATGGTTCCGTCTTTGACAACGATTACTTGATCACAGTGTTTTAGATAGGTTAAACCGTGAGTGACAAGGATTCGGGTTTTGGTGCCCAAGATTCCAGTGGCAGAAGCTGTAAAAATACAATTTTTTGAATTTTACATAAATTTTGGCCATTCAAACTCACAAATCACATTTTCAAAAATATGTTTTCCAACATGAGCATCAACCGCACTTAGTGGATCATCCAAAAGCACAACTTCAGTATTTGAATAAACCGCGCGAGCCAGCGAGACTCGTTGTTTTTGCCCTCCCGATAAATTAATACCCTTCTCTCCAATTTCAGTCAAATCTTCAGCTGGTAAACTCGATAAATCTTGATTCAAGGCGCATGCACTGATAACTTGATCATAGTATGTTTTATCGAAGGGTTTTGAGAAGAGGATGTTTTTTCGTAAAGTCATATTTTGAATCCATGCTTGTTGGGGGACATAGGCCAAAGATCCATTGATGTCTACACTTCCGGATGCTTTGTGCATTTCTCCTGGAAAATTTTGGAATTTTTTAAAGGTTCTCTGGACTCTCTGGGCTCTCTCGTTTTCAAAAAATCATAATTCACAAAAAAAGCTCCCCGAAAGTTTTTGTGGATCAACCCATTTCTTTAAAATTTTGCAAATTCTATGAAAACTTTTTGAGTATCTACCTTTATGAACGCTATTTGAGGCTAAGTCTAAGCTTAAACCTGAGCTTAAAAATCCAAGTTCCCTAAAAACTCACCCAACAACGCATGGAGCAAACTAGATTTTCCGGACCCAACTCTTCCAACAATCGCCACCAATTGTCCACGTTTAATATCCAAATTAATATCATGCAAAGTCTTATCCTCATCCTTCGAACCCCAACTGAATACACCATTTTTCACCTTCACAGCACTATCCGTTCCACCATAACCAATCGATATTTGTGGTGAATTCTCCTCCGATGCAAAAAATTCTTTGAGTCTTGTGTTACTTGCTGCGCACTGTACTGCTTGACTGAAAACCATCGCAAAAACTGCGAGAGGGAATCGCAGAATGTTGAAGAGCGCCAGGGCGACGAAGGTGATTTGTGGTGTTAGAATATTGTTCTCCGGGTCCCAGAGAACATACAATCCGAAGGTTAGCACAGCCACCAAGAATGGTGCACACGCCCAAGAGAATGTGGTGGCTGCGTTGAGATAGGCTAATCGTTTCAACACTCGAATCTCTTTCTCTCGAATTTCCAGCACAATTTTTTCCATAGATTTTTCCCATGCGTACAATTTCAGCACTTTCATCCCATTCAAAATTTCAGACATCATTTTGATCCTTTCATCTTTATACTTCATTTGTTCCATTTGACAATTCCTCATTTTAATCGAGATGAAAGAATTGAATGGGATCATCAAGAGTAAGATCAAGAAACCAGCGAGAACTGAGACACCAAGAAGTTTCCATAAAAAGTATAAACTGAGCAATATTTGAAGGGGAGCTGACCAGAAAAGCATGATGAAAGTTGTCATATCTTGAATTCTTTGAATATCAACGGACATCAGATTCACAATTGCTCCGGTTGTTTTTCCTTTTCGAGCTTCATTTGATAAATTCATGGTTTTTGTGTAGACTGCTGATGTGAGAACACTTCGAATATTCATTCCAAGTCTGAACATTTCGTGGAAATATTGATGTAAGATCATTGATTGGAATAGGGCTGATAGGAACATCAGAGATGCGATTGCAATTCCGATCCATAGTGGTTGATTTTTATCCTGGAAAAATCATAGTTTTTTGGGCTTCTGAAGGCTTTTCAGAAGTTCTTAAGGGTTCCAAGGCTTCCCAAGACATTAAAACCTTTCTAAAGGTTTCTACAGTATACCTTCTAGTTCAGGCTACAGCATACTTTGTAGTTCACAACAAAAAAATCAAAAAAAAAATGCAAAAAGACTAGGGGGCACCCGGATTTGAACCGGGGACCTCTTGATCTGCAATCAAATGCTCTGCCACTGAGCTATACCCCCACACACTTCTACACACTCACATTTCATATAAGAGAAACCTCGCTTCCCTTTTCCTCCCTGCGCTCTCTCTCTCTCTCTCCCAATGTTGTTTCTCTGCGCTCTCTCCTCTCTCTATAAACTTCCTGGTGTTGTTTCTCAGCGTGTCTGCGTCTCTTTTGCAAAAAAACTCTCACCTCAATGAAATTGATTAATTGTCGTAAAAGTTCGGGGGCGACAAATTGAAGTAAATCGAAAAGGAGTTTATAAGCGGCGCCGGCGAAAAATGTGAACTTGTAGGTTTTGAAGATTGGGTAGAGAATTGAGGGATGCGATTTTGGATCGGAGAGCAATTGAGGGTTTTGACGAGTTTTTCGTTGATAGTCTGGAAAATTGAAGGATTTGAGCTCACGGCGAGAATTTTTTTTGAAAAACCTCCCCCCTCCCTTGAAAAAAAAAATCAGAGATAGCGGGAAAAAAAAGTACAGACGAAAAAAAATGACTGCAGAAAATTGAAAAAATTTCCTCTCGCATGCATTATCATTAGAGCGCACATTCTCTACTCCTCTCGGGAGGGGGAAGAAAAACAAAAAATTTTATTTTTAGAATTTTTTCTCCTTTTTTGAACTTACAGAAAGTCCCTGTAGAGTTTGTATAAAATCTCAGATATTAAAAAAAAATTTTATTTTCGTTTATAAAAGTAAATTTTCAGATATAGTTTTTTTTTTTGAAAAGTTCCTGAACTTTCTTTTTGACATTTCTGTGCCTGAAATTTTTATAAAAAGTTTCACAAAGTTTCTAAATATTCCAAAAATTCAAGAGCCCCTCATTTTTATTTTTTATTGAAAAAAATTCATTATTTCTTCGCACATTAATTAGTCGAGCGTACTAATAAATTGAGCTAATCAAAATTCTCAATGTCAGAAAAAAAAAACTCACTTTCAATTTCAGGTTTCATAAATTGCATAAACCTCGGAATCAACTGATGCGCTTTATCTCTCTCATTCAAATCCCACAAATCCTCGCGTTCCAAACTTTTCTTATTTCCCAAAACCGCCAATCCAGTGAACCACTCGAAAGTGAGTTGATTCAAGAAAGACACAGTGAATTCAGGACTCGAATTTTTGCCCAAAAATCCGCCAGTTGGTGTATCAGCAAAGCAGGCAAAGAATAATTGAAGAATTGAAAGAGCATATGAAACTAGGTAGAGATATGATTGAAGTTTGTTGAGATTTGGAAGTTCGGAGAAGAATTGATCATTTAGAATGAATCTAGCTTCTGGCAGGCCACATAATACTACCAAAACCCAATAGATGAAAATGACACCTGATGTAATTATACCACGATTTCGACAAGCAATTGTTAATGTTAATGCGAAACAGAATCCTGGAATTTCGGATTTATTGATTGATTTTTATTGATTTGTGCTAACTCACCAATATACTGCACCAAATCACCATATAAAATAATTTGTCTAAAATCTTCCGAATTTATATATTTCAAGTAGAAATTATAGCCAATTGCAATTGTGAGATCAAAAACAAGGAAGCAACATAAAATCTGGAAGAAAAACTCTGATTCTCTACCCTCTCTAGTGGTCTAGATCTCTAACTCAGCTCCTCAAAGGTCTTCAAATGATCTACAAGCCTAGAAAAACTCACAATCCTTAGACAAATCGGAGAACAACTTCGAAGATGAGATTGTCGACTTTGATGAAGTTGATAAAACAAAATCGGACTAAAAACAACAAGAAACAACGTTGGAATCGTCGAAAAATCGATATGTTGCGCACATTCCGTGATATGTGGAATACCTGTTGAATTACGCCAACCACTGTTGAGGATCTGGAGAAATATGGGTGGTCCCTATAGAGCGATATGGGTGGTCCACTTACCGATTTGCTGCCAGCTTCTTCGCAAAATAATTCGCGAACTGTTTGCAACATTTTTTTTTCGTATATTTTTTTGTTGTGTTAAAAAAACATCGATCTGAAAAGGGAAAAATTGTATATATATATTGAAATTTGATATGCGAAAAAATGGGGGGCAACGAGAAAATTTTTAATTGTTAATGTGATTTTTTATTTTATTTTATTAGAAAAAATAATGGGAAGCATTTTTGTGGGGGAAGTTTTTTGGAAGCGTGGAAACTCTAGAAAGCCCAGAAGAAGCCTGAGAATCCTAGAAGGCCTAAAAACGTGTCCGAAACTTCATGAAGCCTGGAAGAATCTAGAAAATCTGGAAAATTTTCAGAAGCTGGGAGAGGTCTAGGAACATTTCCTGAAAAAAATTCGCTACAAATTTTCAAAAAAAAATTGTGACTACTTTTAATCCTTTCTGATAAAATTGCAATTTCACGATAAAAATTTTGAAACTAAAATTTTCAAAAAGATTAAATTTTTTTTCAATTTTTATTTATTTTTTCATGACATCATCATCAAAAAAAAGTGAGTCACGAAAATAAAAATAAAAAATAATTGGAAACTGAAAAAAAGTTGTTGAACTTGTTAAAAAAAGGAAGTTGGTTAGAGAGTGACAGGGGTTAGAGAGGTTAGAGAAGCTAGAAAAGCTAGAGCCTAGAGGGCCTTGAAAGCCTGGACAACTTAAAGAAAAACCCCACGATAAAATTATTTCAAATTGAAAAAAATTGAAAATTTGAAAATGGAGAAAAATGTTGAACTTATAGAAAAAGAAAAAATTCGAAAAATAAACATTGAAATTTTTTTTCAAAAAAAAAGTATGATGATTTCGAGTTGCTAGTCTACTTGACAATGTTTCGACGACAATTTTTTCTTTTTTTTTAGTGTGTGTGTTGCCCTTCGCATTTTTATTTGCTTTGAGACGGAAAAAACGCGAAGCGAAAAGAAAAGAGCACATATATATTTTTGTGTGTGTGTGTGTGTGTGTGCCAAAAAAATATTATTTGAAAGAAAAAGTGAGAAGATATATATATGTAGGATATATCCTCCCTTTAATCCTTACTGAAACTGATTATCTCTACATTTTTCTATTATTAAAAAAATCTCCTATTGAAACAAGGTTTCCAAGGTGACCATTATTTATTCAGATGACTGAAGAAACATTTTCTTCTTACCCCAGAAAAAAATGTGGTCTGTGCTCATGAGCTCAGATGCTGACAAATAAACTTTTTTTTTATTTTTTCACACCAAAAAATTTTATCGCGCAGAAACAACGAAAAAAAGTGGCTTTTTAGAGCTGGCTTAGGGGGGTGAGAGAGTAGGAAAAGGAGAGACGCAGAGAAGCAGAAACAATTAGAGGATGAGTGACGATTAATCTCTTAATTCTCACTACACTATTTTTTATTCACATTTTTATTTTGAATATTCATGAAAAATTGAAGGGAGGGGGGAATTCTGGGGAATTTGGGATAGAAATTTGAATTTGAACTGATCTGTAGAATTTTCAGAGTTTCCAGAATCTCAGGAAAACATCTAGGAAACTCTGAAAGTGTCTGAAAAAAAATTTGATCTAGAGAAGATTCAAGAAGCTTTTTCAGGGCCTAGAAGGTTTCCAGAAGCCTGCGAGAGTATCTGAAAGCCTAGAAAGTTATCGTAACTTTTTGGAATCCTGAGAAAAATTTAGAAGATCCTGAAAAACTTCCAGAATTTTTTTGGAAACCAAAAATTCAAGAATTTTTCCAATTAAAATTCGACCTTCATGCAAATAAAGTAAAAAAAAACTTTCAGAAAAATGCAGATTTTTCCTCTCAAAAACCACACCCTCCTAATTACGTCACAAAACAAAACAAGTTCTCCAAAAATAAAAAAAGTAAAATTTATTTTCATGATAAAAATTGCAAAAAAATGTTGCGAAAAGTAAAGGTTTTCGATCTACAGTAGGCCAAGAATTGGCGCCAAAATCTTCAAGAAATACAAAAATAAAATATAAATGAGATATAAATAATTATGTATATAGAATAAGTGTACAGAAAACAAAACAGAAAAAAAATAAATAAAATCAGTGTTGACCATTTTGTACGACACATTCATTCACTTTGTTTTGACCTTGAAACCGTACTGTTTTGGATTTTTCGCAACTTTTACGATGTCTTGCGGCCAAATGGAAACATTGCTTGATTGTGGACGTGAATTGCGAGCGTAAATTGTTGATCCAACAATTTTTTCCAGATATTATCAGCCTTTGCGTCGTAGTTCTGCTTCACATCTCTGCAAAATTTTTTGATCTACTTTTGAGCTACAGTATCCCCCCAACTTACACAATTTTGATAGCAGTCTTCCTCTTCATTGTCTCAAAAACAAAATACGGTTTTGCAACTTGATAGGCGACTACAGTATACCTCGGATTGACAGTATGAATAAACGCATTTTCTTTGCTGAATTTGTGAGTTTCAGTTTTCATGTGAAATGTGACGTTTTTCTGGAATTAGGGGGATTTACTCTAACTCTATGACTCTCTAAATCTACCGTATTATCATAGGTGCATAAATCGGTGTTACAATTGTCCAAAACTTGAAGTGGCGCATCGGAAAGTTCTTCGGAAATTGCCTCAATTGCTGTGTTTACGTGACCGGGAGAGGTTAGGAAGAAACGGGTTTTTACCTGCAAATTTTTTTTTTTGAAATATAGGAAATTTTTGATAAGCTTGATCCGAAATTATATGCCAAAATCAATATAGAAATTTTGATCTATCTACAGTACCCACCCCAATAGCCATAGTGCTAAAAGTATGTCCACGACTCTCGGACATTTTCGAATGTTTTCTCAATCTTCCATACATCACAGTCAACTCATCAAAAGTCTCCATATTGATCGAAAGTGGATTTTCTTCCAATTTTTTTCCGTGTCGAAATTGCCCATGTTTCTTTAATTCCTCCTCAATTTTGTCATTAACAAATTCTGAAAACCGAATCGTAAAAATCTCTGTAATTTTCTGAACATCTCTAGTTATCAGACTTCTTCCAGAAGTGGCCCAATATTTATTTTGTCTTCGAAGATAAACTTGATTTAGACGAAATCGGGTTCGAGCAAAAGCCATTGCGAAAATCATCACTTTATCGCTTAGAAAAGTGCAGGAGAACTTCATGATATTCATCCAACCGTACATTCCTTTATCATATTTGAAATCGTGTTCAGAAAATGAGCCGAATTTGAAAAGTGCACAATTTGCAAATTCTTCACGGAGCTCTTTGATTGGCATCCAGGGTTTATTTTTTAGTGAGCCTAGTTGATCTTCCATTCGGATTTTTGTGTAGTTTTCGAGCTGGGAACGATGGAGCCTGAAAGATTTGAGGCTTACAGAGCTTCTGGAATGTTTTCAAAGTTTCCAGAAACCTTCTAGATCTTCTCGACCATTTTAGAGCTTTTCGAAAACTTCCAGGCTCTCTAGGAGTTTTCCCAGATTCCCCCAAAACTCACAATCCAACTCGAAAAAAAGTATCATTACTGGTATCTTGAAAAGGCACATATTTCTCAGCAGTCATATCAGCTTGCGCCAAAAAAGATGAATAATTGAATTCGGCATTTAAAAAATTGGCAAATTGAATATCTTTATACACAGTATCTATGTTCAATTTTTTGCCAAAAATCAGGAAATATTGAAAAATCGAGGAGAAAATGAGCAATTTGATCATAATTATGCCAAAAAATGAGCAAAAGCTGATTCTTTATTCAAAAATATTTATATCACACACTTTTTCTTTTTTGACATTTTGGTATGTAAATAGAGATTTTCTGACATGCCTTTTTCTTTGTCTCGGAGAATTTTTGGACAAAGAATTAGGATAAGATAAATAATTTAGGGAACGGGACATTTTCAGAACTTTAATTCGAGAGGGTAAAGACCTAAAGAAAATTGGGCCACTTTTGATTCTAAAATCCAGAAAAAATTGAGCCCCCTCAGTTTTTTCAAAATTTCAAAAACAGCTGCGAAACCAATAAAAAATGATGATTTTTTTTCCAAAAAAAATTTAATAAATCATATGCGATTTTCTCGAAACCTATAATAGTAATCAAAAAAAATTGTAACCATAAAAAATTTTTGAGAAATTATTATTTCTTGGAAAAAATTATTTTTTCAGTGTTCTTTGAACTTTTTTGTCAATGCGACTTCTTTTCCAGGTTTATTGAACCAGAAAAAAGGTTTTTTCAAAAGAAAAAAAAAGAGGAAATGATTTTTGAGTTCTGAAAAGTCTACTGGGTCTTCTAGATAATTTCACGGATTTCGAAAATTCTAGAATACCTCCAAGGCTTCTAGAAGTCTTTCAGACTTGAAAAAATTCAGAAAATTCTTTCTGAGCCTTCCAGAATCTTCCCAATTTTCCGTTCCAGAAAAAAATTCGAAAATATTTGTTCAGGTGTTCCAAAAAAAATACTCCCATTTATTTTGCCCTTTGTGTTTTTCTTCCACTTTTTTTCTATTTGTCGCAAAAATATTTGTTTTTCTCTATTTTTTACTTCGATTTTCCTGTTTTATTTCATTTCTCATCACAACATTCGATTTCTCAATTTTTTTCAGATTTTTTTCCCAAAAACTTTTTCAAGTTTCGCAATTTCCTATCATCCGAACTGCGAAAAAAAAGCAAAAAAAAAGTAGTTGGAAAATTCTGGAGCAAAAAAGCAAGAGAGAGCCAAAAAAGAAGGAGAGGGTGAGAGAGTGAGAGAGCGCAGAGAAAAAAGAGCTCCGCCTCTTCTTTCTCTTCTGTTTTTTTTTGCTGTTTTTCAGTCTGCTTTTCCATTTCTCTTCTATTTTTCCTTTCCTTCTGAATTTCATAATTTTTTTTCTGGATTTAATTTTTTTGAAATACATTTTTTCAAGAATGCTCGCACCAATTGTTACCAAAGACATGAAGCTGTTTCCGATCCAAAAAATTCCGCAAATCAAAAATGTTCGAAGTCGTGCGCAGAGTTTGGAGCATTTTCAGCAGCTTCAGAATAGCTCCAATACAATTGATCGTTTGGTGCCGATAAAATCCAGGAATTCACAAAGCACTGGAAATATTTCAAGAAGTTCGGTGAAGTCTGCAAGTGGAGCAAGGAGCCCGCCAAAATCTTCAAATCGGAAATCTACGTTAAGTGCGATTCAGGAAGGTGTTGAAGTTTCCGATCATCATGCGATTCCACATAGTCAGAGGTAAATTCTGGGCTCTTTAGGCTCTCTAACCTCTTTGATTGCTCCAAAACACCTCCCCACATTCTGAGGGCTCACAAAAAAGTCAGTTTTTGGTCAAAGCACGTAAGGGTCCTTCTCCCAATGTTTTCTCTAACCATCTCTGCGTCTCCAATATTTCTCACTCTCTCTGCCCCCTCTTGCTTCCTTTTTTGAGCAGCTTGCTCACTTTTTTTTATGTGCAAGCCCGGAAAAAAGCTGTTTTTTTTGCAGCGAAACATGCAGTGTTCAAAATGGCCGCAAAGTATTTGGGACCACCACAGCAAAAATCGAGATTTCTGAAGAAGAGGATACGGATTCTGGTGGCAGAAATAACAATAATAATAAAAAGAAGCGAGGAGTTCTGAAGTGGATCACAAATTCATTTTTAAAGTCGGGCGGAAAATCGGTGGAGAAGAATTTTGAGACGAACAGTACGAATTCAAATTAGGTAGGCTTGGGAGGCTTCAGAAGGCTTTAGAAGACTTCAGGAAACTTTTGAAAGATTCAGGAGAATTCAAAAGGCTTCAGAAGGATTCAGAAAATATCTTGAAAATTTTCCAGCATCGGCTCAAGCTGCTCTTCACAAGATCTCCAAAAAAACGGGTGCCAAAATTGTTACGCTCATTTCTATTTGCCCTGTGATTAATTTTATTTCATTTTTTTTCGAAAATATAAATAAACGTCATCATTTTTATCACTATTTTATTATCAATGAAAAAAAAACACTAAAAAAGGTACAAAGTGAAAAATAAGGAAACAATTAGGCTTTTTGAAGATCATCGGTATATTCATCACTTCGGTTAAAAACTTTAAGAACTCCCATCACGAAAAAGACACCGAAGATGATTCCAAGTCCTACGGCTTTGACGATAAGTTCTATGTTGCTTGGCTCGAATTCGATGTCGACAAGTTCATCGACCTGAAAATGAAATTTTGGAATCTTTTTTGAATTTGAAAAATCGTTTTTGAAAAATTTTTTTTCGAAAAAACCTACTTTTCCCGCCTGCTTCCTGGCTTCAAAAACTTATGTTTTATTTTTTTTCGAAAAAATACTTTACATCTATCTGTCTTTCTTTAAAGATATCATGTGACTGGAACATTTTTTTTAGTTTTGTTTTTCTGTTTTTTTTTCATTCTCTTCTTACCTCACCTCTAAAAAATAAAAATTGGGGGACTGGTTTTTTTCTGGAGAAAAAAAATTGTTACTTACGTATTCGATTGTTGTGACTCTAAGATTGGCGATTTCAGTGAGATGTCCCATTGATTTCATTCGGGTGGCTAGAGTTCCGGCGGATACGAAATCTTCGACTTGGAATGGGTAATCTGTGAGGTTGGCTTCCTGGAAAATTGAAAATTGAGGTCGCTTGGTTTCTTGGAGCTTTTTGGGTGGTCCCTATGCTTCTTTAAAGGTTATTAGGCTTTCTAGAGCTTCTTGGGTGGTCTCTGAAGTTTCAAAAGCTTCTTGGGTGATCGCTAGGCTTCTTAGGTGGTTCCAAAGGTTTTCAGAAGCTTATTGGGTGGTCTCTGAACTTATAAAAGCTTATTGGGTGGTCCATAGGCTTCCAGAAGCTTCTTGGATTATTTATAGGTTCTCTAGGCTCTCTAGCCTCTTACCTTCTTCAAAACTCCAAACTGAACAGTCAACTCATCATCAGTTCCCAAACAACTAGCTCTCAAAATCAAAATATTCTCCTCATCAACTCGAAGCGAACTCGAAAGTTTCTCGCGGAAAGCCGCCTCTGGCCACTCTTCCAAACCCTCTGTCGATTTGTCCAATTTGAAATCGATCGAAACCGCCGGGAAATTCAGAGTCTCCTCTTCGCGTTGAATGAAAGAATTGCATGAAATAAGGGGCACTGGATTCTCCTGGAAAACAATCGGATTTGCCTGGGTGGTCTAGATTTTCCTTTAAAAAATAACTAGGTGGTCTCTTACATCAGCTTGCGCCACACTACAAACACAGGCGAGGTTTCCTTGGTTACAGACTTGATGATTTTCCATGGGACAAATTTCAGCCAGGGCTAAAATTGGCAAGCAAAATGCGATCGTTAAAATGATAGATTTCATGTCGAGATTCGCTGGAAACCGGGGTTTTGAACACAAAAAAAAGAAAAGAGTTCTGATAAGTTAAGAAAAAAAACTCAAACATACAAAAATGAGGTAAAGTAAAGTAATTTGGGGCGCGAGTACTTGTGCTTCTTTTTCTTCTTCTTCTCCTCCCACCACTCGCTGTGAACAGTTTGAAGAGCTTTTACCTCCTATCCTCTTGCTCATTTCTCAAGCACACATCGAAAAGATAAAAGATGAACTTAGAAGTTGAGAGAGTACTTTAGCAAAAAAATGTCCCTCGTTAAAAAAGTTTTTTTTGGGTTTACTATTGTTTGGAGTTCAATTTTTGAGATTGCAAAGATCTTCAGAAAAATCCGAATTATCAAAATGTACTAAAAAAAGAGAAATGTGAAAAATCCCCCAGAAAAAGTGTAACACTAATCTGATTGCAAATCCAGAAAAAAGAAAAAAATCCGATTTTCATGTCCATGTACAACAAAACAGGTCAAAGATGACGTCATCAATGAAAACAAAAAAATTGGACAATTATTGCGGGACTCTTTTGAGAACTTCTAATTGTGACGTATTTCCGCGTGCAAATAGCTCAAACATCCCTGGAGCAATTATTTTTCAGAGCAAAAATAATAATTAAAATTTATATGATAATAAATATTTTTAGGGACGGGCTGGACATGGCTTTTTTGAAAGAAAACTTTCAGAATTTCCAAAATATTCCATAACTGTTTATAATAAATTGAAACAAAAAAAAATCAATAAAAATGACCAGTATATATATTCAAATACCTAAGTAGAATTAAAAATGGCAACGCAACGTAACAAAACAATACAATTTGAGCAACAAAACACATGGCAAGTTAGGCAAACTCAATTATATTTGGCGACTTCAATGTCTAATTTTTGGCGATGTTTTTGCATAAGATCACGACAATGTTGTGATAATTCATCGATTGATTCGAATTTTGATGGATCGACTTCGGGAAGAATATCAATGATACTGTAGCCGGATGTTAGACGTTTTTCAGCCTGCAAAAAAATCAATGAGAACTTTTTTTCAAAAAAAACCCTAGTCAACTTACAAAATTGTAGAAAAAATTGGCAGATGAAAAAACGCATGGTACAATTGGGATATTGGCCTGTTTTGCCAGCAAAAATGCGCCTTTTTTGAATGGCAATAATTCGGGTTCAGCGTTTCGTGTTCCTTCTGGATAAATCCAAACTTTTCGTTTTTTGGAGACAATTTCTTGGAGAGTTGCGTCAACTGTTTGATGAGCTTTGACCTGGAAAAAAGGATTTTGAGATACATATGGTTTTTATTCGGAAGATCTAGGGCCTTCTAAAAGTTTTCCCGGGTTTTACAGAGTCTGATGAACCTTCTAGATCTTCTAGATTTTTCTTCAGACCTTCGAGATGATTCAGAAGGATCTCCAGAGCTTCTAGAAAAGTTAGAAAAATCTCCAGGCCTTCCAGAAAACTCAAAAGATTTTCCAAAGCTTCTAGGTAGTTCAGAAAAATCTGCAGATCTTCTAGATCATTCAGAAGCATCTCCAGGTTTTCTAGATGTTTTTTCATAGGTTCTGACGAATTCAAAGACTTCTGTGAATAATTTTGGGCTTCCGAAAAACTTTCAGAGCTTCTAGATGTCTTCTGAAGCTTTCTAGATAGTTCCGAAGATTTTCTAGATGTTTTTTCCAGGCTTCTAAAGAATCCCCAGAGCTTCTAGAATCATTTTTCAAGTTTATAAAATATCTTAGAGCTTCTAAATTTTTTCCGAACCTTCCCCAAACTCGTAGAATAACTCACCTTACTAAATCTCTCAATATAAACCGATTCACACAAAAAAGCACACAAATTGAAACCAGGCAAATATTTCAAACTCGCTTTCAACATAACAATACAATTGACTGGCCAAGCATATGACATTCCAAGAACATCCAAAGCACTTTGATGATTTGCAATTATGATATACGGTTTTTCATCCGACAAGATTTTCTCGTTTCGAAGTTCATAAGTTAGACCAAGTGGACGTGTCATGAATTGGAAGATTTTGAACATTCGGCTGGAAAAATGCGGGTTTTTGAAGATGCATTTAATTGGGTTAAGAATATTTGAATTGTTTTCTGACGCCTTAAGAGCTTTATCCACACCTAGAGGTGTATTTTTGGTGTATAAGCCAAAATATCTCAGATGTTTCAAAATTTCAAAAAATCCTCCCAAAACTCATCACTCACAAATGATTATTAGTCGATTTTCCAAACGGAATACTCGCCAAACCTCCAGCAAGTCCTCCAAAAATCAACGCAAGTCCATAATAAATTGCTCGCATATAGAAATTTGTGACTTGAAATTTCGATAAAACCAAAACCGACAGAACACCAATTATAAAATACTGTACAAGTTCCAACATTTTACCTGAAAATTTGAAATTTTTTAATATTTTCATTGAATATTTGAAGAAAAAACGCGAAAGATGAGAAAAAACGTGCGAGAAAATAATGGAGAAACAAAAAAAACATTTTTTCAAGCGTGTGCGCTGGGGCGCATTTACCACACTCAATAAAATGCTGTTGTTTTTTTCTTTTTTTTTTCTTTACAACAACTTTTTTTTCTTTTTTCTTTTAAATTGATAAGTGTTTATGTGTTTTTGATAAACTTTTAGGGTTTTGAAGGAATTCTGAAGCTTCAGAAAAATTCAAAAAACTTTAGGGGGCTTCAGAGAACTCTAGGAGGATATATAAGGTCTTTAGAGGTTTTAGAAGGCTTCAGGGAAGTTTAAAGGGTTTCAGAACACTTCAGAATGCTTTAGAAGGCTACTGGAGACTTCAGAAAGTTTCAGACCGCTTCAGGGAACCTTAGAGAGCTTCAGAAGGCTCTAGAAGTCTTCAGGAGGTTTTATAAATATTCTGGAGACTTCTAGACACTTCAGAAGACTTCAGGAGACTTCAACCAAGAAAAAAATCAATAAATCAAAAGATATTTGATATCTTTTCATTTTTAATATTGAATTTAGAAATAAAATGAAAAAAAATGATTTTTTGGCAACAAAAATTGATAGTAAGCATGTGATGTGTACTTTTTTTGTAGTTAACCTATTGATTTTTGATATTTTTCTTATCGCATTTTTCATCTCGTGTAGCGAAAAAATAGGGAAAAAATTGGATGATGAGTCATAGTTTAAAACGTTTTTTTTTCTCGAGAAAAAACGCTTTCAAAATACTTAGTCTAACTATTTTCCAGCTATCAAAAATCACATATGGAAACAAAATGGTATTGTTTCCTATTCTGGTTTAGCTACCGTTTCACCCTCGCCTGCTTAGCCCACTTCAATTGGTGCATGTCAATCTACACCAACTGTGCCTATTTCACTCTCTGGAAATCCTACGATCTCATCTGGTTCTGGTCGCATTTTCTATTATGCAGTTGTTTTCCGCAACTTCGACCCGAAAATTATCTGATTGTTTGGTCGAATTTGGTATGGAAAAAATGCACAAAATATCCGGATTACTCTTTTAAACAATTGTATTATGCACTTTATACAACGACTAGATCTACACATTTTACGAAAAGATTAATGTCGAGGAAGGAGAAACGAGGAGTTATTAATATTAATTCGGATAGTGATGAGGATGATGAACCGATAACTGGAAGAAGGTTTGAATTTTTGGGGTTTGGAACCCTTTAGAAGGATTTTAGAAAGTTCTAGGGGACTTAAGGAGGCTTCAGTCGTTTTTTTCACTAAAAAACATCAATCAAATTTCCAGCGAAAACCGAGGACAGCCAAAAATAATTGAAGAACAACCGATTATTGTTGAAGAAGGTAGGTTTCTTATCAATTTTTTCACACGGCATTTCAAAGACATTTCATTCATTTCCAGTTAGCGACGAAGAACCGGCAATCGGTGAAACAAATGAAAGCACACCGCTGCGACCAGCGCGACCATCTAGAGCACCAAAGGAAAATCAAGAAGAGGATGAGATTTTGGAAGTTGTGGAGGATCAAGATCAGGAACAGGATAAGGATCAGGAGAAGAAATGGAAATATGTGCCGGATCGAGTGTTGAAGTTTCTTCCCCGACAAAATTCATCGACACCTTCGGAATCGCCTAGCACTTTCAGCAAGATTTATGATCGCTTCCGACCGAATCGCAATAATTCGAATCCTAGTGTTCAGCAGAAAGATGGTGAGGGCTTTCTTGAATTCTAGAAATTTATAGAAGTTTCCCAGCCGTTTTAGAATCTCTCCAGACTCCCAAGAATGTTTTTTTTTGCAGAAATCGAAATTCTCCGTCCAGACTATTCGAATCGTTACGACATCCACGACAAATCCAAACGAGAAGCCCGCGAAAAACGCGACAAAAAAGCGTTGCGAGCTCGAATTCGTCGCGAACTCCGGCAACAAATGCAAATCGACGCAGCCACCGAAAGACAACGCAAAAAAGTGACTGACGCAATCGAGCTTCTCCTTCAACTTCTACGAATGATGTCATCTTTTGCAATGTTAATCGGGACCATTCGAAAAACTTTTATCCCAGCTCAATTCAAATATTTGAAACCTGGCCAACATGCTTATGATAATTATGAATTGATTATTTTGTTCAGGTGAGAGTTGGAGAGCATAGAGAGCTTCTTTTCTATGTAAATCCCAAATTTCCAGATGCACAGCATTTTTCGAAATCGCCATGTTCTGGATGAATGTTTCGTACGCGTATTGTCTCCAATGGCAACTTTGTTGTCGACTCGGATGTTTTAAATTTATTTTCTGGGCAACGATTCTTGGTCTAGTAAGTTCTGAAGCTCCCCTGAATCTCCAAAAACTAAAAAAAAATTTTTTCAGATTGCTGTTGGTGGAATGATGGTCCCAATGACTTATGTGATGAATGATTTGGATTTGAGCTGGTGTCGATTTGTTCCCGAATCACCCTTTGCAAAATATCAACCTGGATGGTGATTTTTTCCTTTCTGTATATTTTTTTTGCTTTTAATAAACTAATTTAGGCTCTATGGATTTTTTCAGGCTTCTGAAACGCTGAAAAAAAAGATTTCTAGAATTTTTAGGCTTCAGAAGTTCATCCAGACCTTCAGAATCCAGAGCCAGGCTTTAGAAATTCTTCAAGGCCTTCAGAATCCAGAGCCAGCTTTCAGAAAAAATTTTCAGGCTTTCTGGATAATTTTTCATTGTTTTAAAAAATTCAAAAAATGTTTCAGGGTGTCCAGAAGCCTTTCTATACCCAAAATCCAAAAAAATACCGTTTTTATAAATAGAATTTTTATTGTTTTCAAAAACAAAAGTGTGTTGGGGGGAAATGAAATGCATTTTCTAGCGAGAGAGAGAGAAATAGAGGAAGAGGGTGGATCACATGCAAAAAATCTACAAAAAAAGATTTGTTTTTCGACCAGTATGAAGAATATTTATATTTGAAGATGAATTTGAACAACACGGTATTTTACCATCCCATTTTGACGTAGCGAATGATTTCGAAGATTGCTGAGCCGCAGACGACGAATACGAAAAGTCCGATCAACCATGGAGCTGTTGGGTATTTGTCTTCAGCTGGTTTCTGGAAAAAATTAGGGGTTAGGGGGATTCAGAAGGCTTTGGAGGGCTTCAAGAAGCTCTAGATGACTTTAAAAAGCTTCAGAAGATTTCAGAATACTTAAGAGAGCTACAGTAGGCTTTATGAGGCTCTGGGAAGCTTCAGAAGCATTCAGAAAGTTTCAAAAGGCTTCAGAACTTTTCCGAAAGTTTTCTATAAATTTTCAAAACTCACCAAAGTTTTAGCGACATTTCCTCGTTGTGAAACATTTTTGGAGAATTGCTTGTTAGCAATAGCCATACGTTGTTTTGGAGCCATTTTTGTGTCAAATAAAGTTAGTGTCGGCGCACTCACGAGAAAATATGAAGCGAAAACTGACAGGCTTTGGACGCCGCCCACTAAAATATCTATGTGTGTGTTCTATTTCGGAATACGGTAATAGCGTGCTGCGGCGTCGAACTGCAAACACGCTGCTGTTTCGAGCGACAGGGACGATGGGTGAGAGAGTGGGGGAAGGTGAGAGAGCGTAGAGAAAGGGAGAAAGAGAAATTTTGTTTTTTTTTTCGAGAGAAAGAGGAAATGATGTTTATTGTTTGCTTTTCGGTGAGATGAGATGAAATAAACAAGGAACTTGGATTTTGGAAATCGATATTTGAGTTCAAAGGATCAGAAAACTCGAGATCCTGGAGATTTTGTAGGATTTTCAGAAATTTCTAGAAAATTTTTCAGAATCCTGGAAAAATATCTGGAAGACTTGGGGATTTTTCTAGAATCCTGGGAAAGTTTCTGGAGTTTCAAAAAAACAATCTGAAGAGCCTTGAAGACTTTTGAAATGTCTGGAAGGTCTAGAATCTTATCTAGAAATTCTGAAGAATTTTCTGAATTTTTTGGAATCCTGGAAAAAATCTAGACAGACTAGAAAACATATAGAAAGTTCAGAAAGAAGTAACAAAATTTTTTTTGGAAATTTTAGAAACTCGGATATTTTTTCAGAAGTTCCAGAAGTTTTCTAAATTATTTGGAATCACGGCGATTAATCTAAAAACCATTCTGAATTTTTCAAAATTCTCAGAATATTTTTTTTGCATTGAAAACTTTTAGGAATTATTTTGAAACCTTGAAAGTTTTCAGAGCCTTAGAAATTCCTGGAAAAACATTTAGAAAAATTCCTGAATTTTTTAATATTTTTGAAAATTTAAAACAACCTCCAAGGACTTTAAAAACTGATTCTAGAAATCTTCCAGATTTAAAAACCATTTCTAATCCTTAAAATGAATAGTACAAATTAAAAAACCCAAAAAAACATATTTTTTCAATTTTGCCACGTTTTTTTGTGTTGTTCAAGAAAAAAGTGCAAAAAAACAACAAAATGATAAACCTTCCCAAAAACATGTGTGTGTGACCAAAAAAAGAAGGAGAAAAACAAGTTTTTATCGATTGATTCTGTGTTAAAAGATGCATGTATTTGTGTAGTATAGTATATTTTTTGTTTTATGTTTTTATCACTGATTTTTCCTCCCCAACAAATTTATTTTTTGTTATCATAGTCCATTGTAGTCGTGCTCTATTTATTTTCATTATTTTTTTCATTTATTCATAAATTTTTCTTTTATTTCCTAGGGAGCCGAAAAAAGGCTTGAAAAGCCTTTTAAAGCCCAACGATCCTCTTGAAGCCTTCAGAAGCCTCTCAAAGCTTTCTGAAGTCATTTACATTCTCCAAAAGCCTTGTAAAATCTTCAGAGCCCTTCTGAAGCCTGACAAAGCCTTTGAAGTCTCCTGAAGCCTCCTAAAGCCTTTTGAAGCCTTTCAAAGCTTTGAAACCCCTAGAAATCTTGTTTTTTCTAGATTTTCTGAAAAATGAGTCGCTGGATTCAAAACGGAGACAATGTGGACATCACAAAAGAGCGAAAAAATGCAACATTCAACACTGAAAGAATGTCAGCCTGGATTCACGGCGGAGACGAAGTTCTGAAAAGACGTCGTGAAATTTTGGACTATGTAAAATCAAATCCCGATTTCAAAGATCCAATTCCAGTCGAATTTTTGTCGCGTGAAGAGAGGGTTTCAAATGGAACTCGGAAGATTGTCAAAATGACTGATAATACTGATCAAATTGATGGAGCTGACTTTTTTGGAGAAGGAATGTATTTTCAATCGTGAGTTTGGAAATTTGTTTTAGAGGAGTACTGTAGCTAAAAAATAAGCTTTCAAATTCAAGAAATTCCAAAAATCCACATTTTTCTAGCTTGGTAATGGGTCGTGACCTTCACCCACTCTCACTTCATTACATCATGTTTTTGCCAACTCTTCAAGGTCAAACCGATGACGAACAATTGGATGAATGGCTCCCAAAAGCAATCGCAAGATCAATCGTCGGAACTTATGCTCAAACTGAATTGGGACATGGAACTAATTTATCGAAACTTGAAACTACAGCTACTTATGATCCAAGTACTCAAGAATTTGTTTTACATTCTCCAACTATCACTGCTGCTAAGTGAGTTACAAATTTTATCAATCAAAATTTTTCCTAGTCTAGTCTAGTATAGTGTATGTATGATAACAGAAAAAGGGCAATTTTGAAATGATAAACAGAAAATTCTGAATTACAAAAAATCAAAGGACTTTTTCAAAGTTCAATTTTGACCACGAGTTCATCTAACCTATTTTTTGCAGATGGTGGCCAGGAGGTCTTGGAAAATCGTCAAACCACGCCATTGTCGTTGCTCAACTCTACACAAAAGGCCAATGTAAAGGACCACATCCGTTTATCGTGCAATTGAGAGATTTGGAAACTCATAAACCAATGAAAGGAGTTCGATTAGGTGATATTGGACCAAAGCTTGGAATTAATGGAAGTGATAATGGATTTTTGCTTTTTGATAAATATCGAATTCCGAGAAAAGCTATGTTGATGAGATATTCGAAGGTGAGCATTCTGAAGTTTTCTGAAGCCCCATGAAGCCTTTGAAATATTCCAGGTTCAACCAGATGGCACATACATCGCCCCAGCTCATTCAAAACTCGGCTACGGTACAATGGTCTTCGTCCGAAGTATCATGATCAAAGATCAAGCAACTCAACTCGGCGCTGCTGCCACAATTGCAACAAGATATTCCGCAGTTCGTCGACAAGGTGAACCAGTTGTGGGAAATGGCGAAATTCAAATTCTTGATTATCAAACTCAACAATATCGTGTTTTCCCCCAACTTGCCAGAGCTTTCGCTTTCCTTTTCGCCGCCTATGAAATTCGTGATTTATATCTTCGCCTAACTGAAGAACTTACCCATGGAAACACTGAACTTCTCCCTGAAATCCATGCATTGTCTTCTGGTTTGAAAAGTGTAGTCTCATGGGATACAGCTCAAGGAATTGAGCAATGTCGATTGTCATGCGGAGGACATGGATATTCACAAGCTTCAGCTTTTCCTGAAATCTATGGATATGCTGTTGGAGGTTGCACATATGAAGGAGAAAATTTGGTAATGTTATTGCAAGTTGCACGATATCTTGTAAAAGCGGCTGAAGAAACACGAAAAGGAACTTCAAATTTGGCGGAAATTTGTGGATATATTTCGAAAACTGGGCGAAGAACTAGCTCACTAACTTCTATTGCAAATTATACAACTGATCAGATTATTGAAGATTTGGAGCATGTTGCGAGAAAACAAGTGTTCCATGCTTATGACAAGTTGAAGAAAGCGCAACAACATGTAAAGCCGGAAGATGCATGGAATCAATCTTCTGTTGAACTTGCCAAAGCTTCAAGAGTGGGTTTTTTTTTTTGAAAAATTTGGATTCTCAGGAATTGTGCCAAAATCTAGTGAATTTTGAAATTTTTTCCAGTGGCACGTTCGCCTGTACCTCGTCAAAACGTTCCTCAAAAAAGTCGACAAAGCTCCAGAAGATTTGAAAAAAGTGATGATCCACGTGGCTCGCCTCTACGCATTCGACATAATTTCCTCATCAAGCGGAAATTTCTTGGAAGAAGGATATATGAGACCAGATCAAATAACTGAAATTAAAGAAGGTGTCTATGAATGTTTGGCTAAAATTCGTCCAGTTGCTGTAAGTCTTGTTGATAGTTGGGATTATGATGATTTGGAATTGAAATCGGTTCTTGGAAAACGTGATGGAAATGTTTATGAAGCGCTGCTCCAATGGGCTCAAAATTCTCAATTGAATAAATCTGATGTTATTCCGACTTTTGAGAAATACCTTGGTCCAATGATGAAAGATGCCAGATCGAAATTATAATTTTTTTTAAATTTTTCCTCCTCCTTAATTTCTGAACAAATATAAATATTCTTTATGAAATAAACTCATTACTTATGATAGAAAATATCAAATTACAAGTAACCTAATATATATTTTTTGCTATTGTTATTTCTCAAAAGCATGAGCTTCTTCTTGTTTTTTGCTTTTTTTCTCAAAATTGTGCACGGTAAGCATAAAGATGCTGAAATTTATTTTGACTCTAATTCTGCTAATAATAATCATAGTATTAAAACACTTAATGAAATTTTGGAGTCGATTAATCAAAGTGAGTTAGAGCCTAAAGAGCCTGAGAAGCCTTCTAAAGCCAATTTTTTTTCAGAAGTTAGCACACCTACAAATATTGTATTTGATAATGCATATGGAGATACAGCATTTATGGTAACTATTTAAAGAATTTTTTGGACTCTCCTCATCTCTGAAAATAATTCCAGCACAGCACTGAAAAACATTTTTCCTATGATAAAATGCGCAGCAAAACATTGCGCATTATTGTGCCAGGAATTGAACCGCCCTACGTGAATTACGTGAATTTTTCGGATGCTGCAGTTGTTGAGAAGGGATATGGTCCAGGAGTTGTGATGGAGATTCTGAAGGAGATCGGAAGACGGCTGAATTTGACATATGAAGTGATTGATAACCCGGAAACTACTTGGGGTGAATTAATGAATGGCTCATGGACTGGAGCTTTTGGGAGGCTCATCAGAGGAGACGCTGATTTGCTAGCTGGTGGTGCGATTATGGAATATGATCGAAGTTTAGTTTCGGATCTCACTTATCCATTTCAATTTGAACCAACTGGAATAATGATTAGATCTCCGGAAAAATATGAAGATGACACACTTCTAATTGTCACTGAACCGTTTTCCTGGCAAGTTTGGGTGATAACAGCGATTAGTATTGGTGTATCGGGTGTCATTTTCTTGGTGATGACAAATGTTTTGAGTCAAGTATACAGGGAGATGTCGGTGACACTTTTCGAATCGACTTGGGTGTTTTTCTCGATTTTTGTTCAGCAAGGACTTCCGGAACAACCGAGAAGTTGGAGTTGTCGAGTTTTGATTGCGTTGTGGTGGTTGGCAAGTATTACATTGTCTGCGACGTTTACTGGAAGTCTTGTCGCTCTTTTTGCGGTGGATAAAACTAATTTACCGTTTCAAAGTGAGTTTTTTCTAATTACTCAACTTCCCGTGAATATTTTCTAATTATCAAAGAAGCTTGATGTGCTCCTTAAGCTTTTAATGTTAAAAATAACATTTTCAGACATAGAACAACTTGTCAAAGCAGTGAAACAAGGAAGATTTGAAATTGTGATGGATGAGAATTCTTTCACCAGAACTGAAATGATTGCAGTATGTTTTTAGAAAAAATTTCCCCCCAAAAAAATCAATAATTTATCCAGCGCTCAAAACTTCCAGTCTACAAAGATCTATGGCACGAGATGAACGTGAATCACCGTGTAAAATATGTGAACGGAATTGCAAAAGGTGTCGCATTTGTTCGAACAAATCCTGGATACGCATTACTTGGCCCCATGGAAACTCTGAATTTCTACGCGTATTCAGATTGTAAAGTGATTCTTTTGAGCGATGGAATATTGCCAGTTTATTTGAGTATTCCTTTGGCAAAGGATTCGTTGTACACGGCGTATTTTTCGACGAAAATTCGAGAAATGGTTGAGAGAGGATTTACGCAGAAATGGATTTCGGATTATAAATCGTATGTTGCGACACAGAAAATTAATGAGTGTAATTCGACTACAACTGGACCCAAGAGTTAGTCAAGACTTCAGGGGGCTTTAAAAGGCTTCTAGGCTTTGAATAATTTAAATTTTTTCAGGTTACCTTGATTTGAAGCGAGCTCAAGGTGCATTTTGGGTGCTTATCGGTGGAATCGGAATAGGAAGTCTTATTTTTATTATCGAATTCATTGTGCTATTTGCCCGAAGGAATATGAAAGCTGAAATTAAAACTGCTCAAGTTGCGATAACTCAACAAGAACAAGTTGCTGTTCCATCTCAAAATCTGTCCGGAAATGTATCAGAAAATCAAAAACCAGAAACGCTGCTTCGTCGTCGGAATGTTTTGAATCTCACATTGAATATCTCTGAATCGTAGGCATAATAAATCTTGTCCTACCACCAACTGTTCTTTTTGTGAGATGTGGAGAAAATAAATATATGTATCACCTGACCAGCTCCCCCCAGATTGACTCATTTTTATTGTGTTTTTACTTTTATCATCATCAAATGTTCGCTTTTATTTTATTTTTCACGTTTTTGAGGTCTACAGGGTGCGCCATAAATACCCGGACAGCTATAATTCAATATATTTTTCCAAAATAGAACAGTTTTTTGTGTATGGTTTTAAAAATACTTAATTAGGTCCCTAACGAGTAAATTAAAATCAAACTCTCTTAACTTGGTCAATTCTACGAGTCGGGAGAACATGTAGAACTTCAGGGAAAATTTCATCACGGCACGCAGAACAATGAAAAAGTGGTCTCGCTATTTTTGGATGGAATTATTTTTATTGCGAAGGCTTCATTTGAGTTGTAAAATGTTTGAGGGGTTGTCAGAGAGTCCCAAGAAGCCAAGAAAAAATATAACATTGTCCACCATGTCTCACACCAAGTTTGGGTGGAGATTTTTGGAACAGTCTGCTTCATTGGGAGAAATCATTGATTTCCATTGATTTTGGGGTCAACATCGGGAGTAAAGTTGAAATAAATGTATTTTTGGACTAACATATGTAACTAAGAATAAAACTCAACCTCGATAACAAACATCAAGTACTCCAGCCAATCACAGTACACAATAAAAGATAAAATCAGCACCAACCGCTGTTGAGAAACAGTTTTTTCGATTTGAGCAACGTTTTTAAATTGATGTTATTTTTGTCAGAAACGAACCCATTGCATTATTCCTTTCAAATTAGTTATCGGAAAGGTTCTAGGTAAACCTCCAATCATGTATTTAGACTATACAGAACCTAGTTTTCAAGTATTGGGACAATATGTCCGACAAATGGCAGCGTGCCAAGATGAAATTTTCCCCAAAGTTCTACAAGATTTCCCAACTCGTAGAATCGACCAAATTAAGAGAGAATGATTTTAATTTACTCGTTAGGGGCCTAATTAAGTATTTTTAAAACCATACACAAAAAACTGTTCTATTTTGGAAAAATATATTGAATAAATAGCTGTCCGGGTATTTATGGCGCACCCTGTAAAGTATTGTGAATCTTGTGGGTTTCCGGAATTTCAGTGAAAAAATTTAGAATATTTTTTTTCTAAAATTTTTATTCAGAGATTTTATATTTAGAGTTTCAGAAAGCTTCTGAAGCTCTTGAATTTCCAGATTTCGATTGAAAAAAATTAAAATTTCAGAATGATCCTCAAATTTTTCCTATTCTCCTTGCTTTTCCTTAACTCAGCTCTTGCTTTCCGAACCCAATCAGCCGGTGTAAAAGGCAGACTTGTTTGTGGTGACAAACCAGTTGTTGGTGCACATTTGAAATTATTCGATGAAGATAATGGTCCCGATCCAGATGATATGTTGGACCAACATATTTTGGAAGAAGAAGAGAATGGATTGTTTCAATTGTCTGGATCTTCAAGAGAATTGACTCCAATTGATCCTGAACTTCGAATTTATCATGATTGTAATGATCATGGCTCGGTGAGATTTAGGAGGCTTTGGGGGATTCTAGAATCCTGGGAACTTCTAGAGAACATTCTAACAAATTTTGGGAAGGGGATTCATTTTTTTCAGGAGCCTTTTTATGTTAAATCTTGGGATCCTTCAAAACTCTAGGAATTTTTAATTGTACTTTTTGAAAAATTTCAGTTTAGATCTTTGAACATCCAAGTTCCTGGATATTCAAAAAAAATTCAATAATAATTTTACAGCCCTGCCAACGCGAATGGGTCATCCGGATACCAAACAAATATATCACGTCTGGTGAACAAGCCGAAAAATACATGGATATCGGAACTCTCAATCTGGAAATTGAACTTGACAGTGAATCCAGAAGCTGTATTCATTAATAAATTTTATTGATTTTTTTTTTTGATAATCTGAAATATTTTTTTTTCGAAAAGAGTCCAAATACTCTTATATATCTGAAATTTGAAGGGAGAACTAAACAAAATTTTTTTTAGCAAAAATGAGAATTTTGGTGTTTTTGGCGGTGTTTTTGATGGAAGTGACTTCGATCGAAATTCCTGAACAACACACTGGAGTTCAGTATTATAGAGTAAGTTATTAGAACTTTTGGGAACCTTTTTTTAAAATATATTTACATTTTCCAGGTGAAAGGAGTTTTGTTGTGCGGAGACAAGCCAGAGAAAAACGTGATTGTGAAATTGGTGGATGATGATTTCGGGCCGGATCCAGATGATGATTTGGCAAAAGGTTATACAAATGAGAATGGAGAATTTGAATTGATTGGATTCACTACTGAACTTACTACTATTGATCCACATTTGAAGATTTATCATGATTGTAATGATGGAATTTTGGTGAGGAATTTTTCTCGTGTTTCTCCTTAAAAGATTTTTTTTTGAAAATTTGATTTTCAGCCTTGCCAACGCCGCTGGAAATTCGAACTTCCAAATAAATATATCTATGCGAAAAATGAGACGCCAAAAACTTTGGACATTGGAACCTGGAATTTGGAAAGTCTATTAAGCGGTGAAAGTCGAGATTGTCTTCATTGATCCTATAAATTTGATTTTGTTTTTGATTTTAATTAAAAATTTAAATTCATATTCAAATAAAAAATTGCATAAATCTATCAAACTTTTTTGACCTACTTTTTCAAGTGAAAAACATATACACATTTGCAACACAACACACACACATAACAAAAACAGGACAAATTCTTGAATGAGGAAGAAAAAAACAGAAAGGAGAAGAAAGAATTAGACACCTTCACTTTTTTAATCGAAAGTTTTTGGGATTAGACAGCAGCATTTTTTGAATTGAATTGAATTTGTCAATGTTTTGGCGGGAAAACATCGAGATTTTTGAAGTTAGGGTAACTTTTGGCAGAATATTGGAACATGGGAAATTAGGCGAAAAATTTTCATGAAATTTGAGCCACAGTAATCTAGAAAATTTGGCAGTCACATTCTATAGATTTTTAGCTACAGTAATATAGAAAATCCTCTGAAAATAAAGCTACAGAAATCTAGAAAATTTAGCGCTTTACATTAGAGCTACAGTATATAGAAAAATGGCGTTAACATCTTTCGAATTTCATTACTTACAGTAACTTAAAAAATGACTAATCTGTGGACAAAATTTAAAATTATCGAATTTTTTTTTAGTGTCATCAATATTTTTTGGAAACTAGGATCATATATTCCAGAAAGCTTCACAGGTTCCCCTGGATTCCCAGGTCTTGCGCTATCCCAAGAAAAACATTACAGGTCGCTGAGAAAAAAAGTGAAATCCTCAAATCGCAAAAATCGAAAGTGTTACTACTATACAGTATGCTGGTCAGACATGTGAAAAAAAAACAACACAAGAAATCTTGAGGATCAGCGAGAGAGAGAGAAAATGCAGCTTGCGCGATTCCCCGACCCGATATCGTATTCATCTTATTCCTTTTTTTTGCTGGTCAGATTTCTAATACTTTTCTAATACACGGCTTCTCTCTTCTTCTTCTTCTTCTTCTTCTTCTTCTTCTTCTTTTTCGATTTTCTTCTTTCCAATCGGATGACCTGGATCCACATTGGTTCTTTTCGGCTTTCACCCTCATTTCACTTTTTCTCGAATGTTTTCTGTGTTGTCATGTTTTCGTACAGATTTCTTCTCACTCTCATTTTCCTCCTCAGAAGTTTTTTTTTCAACTCGATTTTTAGTTTATACCTGAAACCTCTACTGATTAAAACACAATCATTTCAGTTTTCATTCCTTATCTGTGATGTAATTTTTTTTTGCACAAACATTTTTGCCTTACATACAAGTATGCGGAAAATACGTATTAATCATGTTGTAATATGATGCGATTACAATATTCTTTTGATTTTTGAAAAAAAAGTTACGGAACTGTGTTTATTTTTGATTAGGAAAGATTGTGATTGACATTTTTAGGGTTCAGAAACGATTTTTGAGAGAAAAACTGCTCCTATCCGAAAATGATTTCGAAATTTCAAAATTTTTGTGCACATTTCAAGACTCATTTCCAACTAGTCTTTAAGACTTTAAAAATCTTCTAAAGTCTTCTGAAGCCGTCTGAAGCCTTCTGAAGCCTTCTGAAGCCTAAGAAACATTTTCACAAAAAAACTCTGCCAAAATCCCTTAGGCAACACAAATTTTCCTCATTCTCCCGCGCGGGCACAAAAAAATGATGGAGCAAATTGTTTGTTTTTGTCGCCATTTCGACATGAAGTATCGGTCAAACAGTGTGTGTGAAAATATCTCATGCTATTTGGAGTGCGCAAGAAAAAAGAGCAGAAGGATGGAGCACACACACAAAACATCAGAAAAAAAACACACACACAACAAAACAAAGTGCTCTTTCTGCTTTTTGTTGACTGATGCCATGGTCAGTTTCGGCTCGCGGCGGAGGGAGGGAGGGGAAAAACGGTAGCTGACCGGCTGGTTGCTCACATAGGCGAAAAACCGGATTGCTTGTGGCTCCAGGCCTCTTTCATTCTCTACACAAATGTTTGCAATTGCTTTCTTGCCCTTCGATTATTTTTTTGCTTAAACAACATTTTTTTTTGGATTTTTGAGATTTTGAGCAGAATAAATGTATCTAATTTTAAGGAATTTTGAAAATTTAGCTGAAATTAGGAATCTTTGAAAATGAAACTTTAAAAATGGACTCGAAACTGAGAATTTTTAAATATAACTCTTAAGTTGAGAAGCTTTGAAATTTAACCTAAACCTAGGTACCTTTAAAAATAATTCTTAGTTCGAGAAGCCTTAAAAAATAACCCTAAATTAAAGGATCTTCAAAAAATCCCCTCCTTTAAATTTTGAGATCTTCCACTACTTTTTGAGCAAAATTTTCTGAATTTTCCCTATCTTCTGATTAAAAAAACAACATTATTTCTCCTTTTTGAGCTGTATAGAGACCGACCGGCACAATCAAACAAAAAAGTTCGAAATCATGACGTGTCTTTTCTTCACCCCATGTATTTCAATTGAAAAATCCATGACTAAGGGAGCGCTGGGAGGTGGGGGGACCCCATCTTATTGTTCCTATTCAAGTTGCGCACAGGTACTAACAGACACTTTTACTATCTAACCATGATTCATTCGGTCTTTAACATTATTAAAAATTTCTTTTTTATTTCATTTTTTTTTCTTTTGCTGCTTTTTCTTTGAACAATTTTTGGCCAATTAAACGAAATTTTTTATATGATTCACTAGCTGCTTCTTTTTCTTCATTTTTTTGTCCAAAAAAAGGGAAAATTGATAAATTTTTGATTTACGTCACTTATCAGAAAATTTTCTCCCCAATTTTTCGCGTGACAACCAACTTTGAGCCATACTGATAAACTTCTTTCTTTCATTCTATTATTCGTGACGATGACCTGTATGTTTCACTTTTTATTTTGATCTACTAATTAATAAGCTCAATTATTTGCAGGTTTACAAAATCCAATAATTTTTCATGACTTCAATTATCCGATTGACTATTCAATGAATAATTCGAATCAGCGATGGAATTCGCTGAGTCCGGAGCCGCATTCTGGAACCGAGTCGACTGCTTCAACACCTTTTGTCAAATCAGAATTTCCATTTGATGATGAGTTATTCGGAATAGATCAAATCAATAAACCACTTCAGTATAATCGAAGGTTCTCCAAAGGATCTACTGATCTCGTGAAAAATGAGATTGAGGAGAATATCTTGAACTTCAATGTGACTTCTTCGGAATATCATCAACATCAAGATGGTCCTCAAGAACATCAGCAAATTGACATCTATAGAGATCTAATTCTTCGCCATCTTATTCAAGATATCAGCACAACTTGTGCTAAACTCGGACTCCCAACTGATCCTTATATTTGGACTGAAGAACATGGAGCTAGATGGATATCTGAAATGTGTCAGCAATTCAATCTGAAACTCCCCAGACATTATTTCGCGTCTGGAAGAATGTTGTTGGGTATGAATCAAAAAGATTTCGAATGTTTTTTGCCGGAAGGTGGAGATACTTTGTATGCGCAGTTGCAAGTTTGGAAAACTGCTTTTGAATCGTATCATCCGCCGGCAACATCGCAAAGTTCGACGACTATGACTGCGGCGATTATTGGGGGAGGGGAGAAGCAATGGGTGAGTTGCGAGAACTTGAGAATTTGGAGTTTTCGGCTCAAGAAGCTTCTAGGATGAACATTTTTGGAATTTTTGGTTCAGGAAGCGCTTTTGGGACGATTTTTAAATCCCGAAAGTTTAAGTTACAATCCAGACTACTGTGAAAAATGCTTCCAAAATTGATATATGAAGAATTTCGCCAGAATTTGAGATACAGTAACCCTTGAAATTTCTTCAAAATCCAATTTATTTTAAGCTCAAAAATTGGCACTAAAACTCTGAATCTTAAGCTTTAGTGGATCTTAAATTGGTTAAAACCATTTTATTTTAAGCTCAAAAGTTGACACCAAATTTTCTTAATGTTGAACTACTGTAACTCTTAAAGTGACCCGAAAATCCATGCTACAGTAACCCTAGAAATAGCGCCATGGTCTTATATTTTTCCAGATTTCCTCATAGATAATTTCAGAAGTACTGTCCAAAAACCGTACTTTCATATAAAAAAATACCGCATTGTTTCCCTTACATACATAATAATCAAGAGTTATTTTTAGGCCTCAAGTCAAACAAACAACATGGCAGCAGCGACAGTAGCCGATATTCCTCCTCCATTCAACGGTCAGTTTTTTTGCCTATTCATAGAGAAAAAGAGAATTAGAGAAACAACGCATATGTACATAGAAATGGATCTATTTTTAGGTGCCGGAAGTCGATTCAGTCATCATCATCAAGCCTCGTTTTTTCCTGGAAATACCGTACTACCGTCGCCGAGTAATAGTGATACGAGTAGTAATGGAAGTCATGATAGTGAGTTTGCAGAACACAAGGGATTTTAAAGGGACATGCTTCAAAACACTGTGATTTTCTGTCGCAATATTTGTTTTTCTGTAAGTTTCAGAAGGCTTCAGAAGGTTTATAAGCTCTCTAAACTCTCTATACTTCTTAGGTTTGTGCAAAAAAAAAAATACAGTAATAAAGAGCAAAAGCCAAGTTTCTTATCAAATACATCACAGACCACAAGTTTCTCATTATCTTTCTTTTCCAAAAAAAAAATCAAACAACCTCTTCTCACAAAAAAAAACAAAACCAAAAGTGCATAATTTCTAGTCAACGACGATGACGTATGCGGATTATCATCCTACTTCCAACATCCCAATTTCTCCTCCTCATCCTCTCCACCTTGCACCAATTCTTCGGAAGTTGATGATGATGATCGAGTCTATTCGCGACATCAAGGAACTGTTCATCTTTGGCAATTTATTCGCGAACTTTTGGATCAACCAAAACAATATAGTGCTTGTGTGAGATGGGTTGATCGGAATGAAGGCACTTTTAAAATTGAATCTTCGCTGTTGTTGGCTAGATATTGGGGACAGCGGAAGAATCGCTCGCAGATGAATTATGATAAACTTTCGAGAAGTTTGAGACAGTATTACAAGAAAGGTACTTACCCTTAAGCTTCTTGAGGCTTCCCAAGGATTCCTCAATTCCAATTTTTTTCAGGAATCATCCAAAAACCCGAGAAAAAACAGCGACTAGTCTACAAATTCCTGCCACCTTACAACATGTGAAGTTCGAACCTTCACTCAAAAATCAAGCACCCAAAAATGTATATACATCGTGTGTCTGATCAGTGTTGATCATCCGTTCCCTATATCCTTTATACAAAAAATCGATATATTCAAAATGTACTGTTCGTTATAGAACAACTCTTTTTCTTATTATTAATTATGTAACTAATTAATTAATTAAAGTGGTAAATTACTATGTATCCCCCCAAAAACAATCCCTGTGTTAAAATGTTTTCAGTCATTTTTCTGAAAAGTATTTTTTTTTTAATATATTTAAAATGTTTTACCGTGCAATCAAATTTGAATTTTAATTTATCTCAAAAAATGAACTTTAAATCCCGGCTCTTTTCATTTTCTCCTTTTACACCACATGTTTTATGAAAACTCATTACCAGTGACATTTTTCTTAATTAATGTACTTTACTTTTTTTAATTACCGTGTTGTTAAAATTTATTTTTGTGATACACATTCCAAATAATCAACAACTAAATAATTTAACCAAAAAAATGTGATTTTATATTTTATTTAATTTTTTTATATTTATTTGTGAATAAAGTTTTTTGATATTTTCCAGGATTTTCAGATTTACTAGAGGCTTCAGAAGGCTTCAGATTTCTCCTTCAAAAATCTTGGAAATTTCTCAGGTTTTATTCCAGATTTCTGAAAAATTCTTTTCCCTTGAATATTTTTCACATTTTTTCCCTCATCTCTTTGAACTTTGCCGACAAAATAAACTTTTTTTTGTGAAACAAATCAGAAAAGTATGTTGTTTTGTGTAGAGACTTAGACAAACAGAGAAATAGTTTTTCGAAGATATAAGAAAAATGAAACTTTTTGTGACATGTGACTATGTAGTACGACCAGTACACAATTTGAGCAAAAATCAAGGAGAAATGTCTGGAGAAAGGCTCAGGCTCAGAATTTCTAGACTTCCTAGGCTTTAGAAGACTTTTATAGGATTCCAAAGCTTCCAGATGTTTTTGGTCCCTAACATAAATTTAGTGTTCTGGATCTTTGAATTTGTTAAATTTCAAATTAGACCTCAAATTGGAAAATTGTTTGTTCGTTAAAAATAGCAATTTTTGAGGGAACTAAAAAATGACACGCACTTTTTGGTCTCGCCATTTTTTAATTCTTTTTTTTCTGGAACATGCAACTACAGTCTAGTTTTTTAAAAGTCTACTTCGAGATTATAATCACTTCAGAAGGGTTTTAAAAGGCTTCCAAAAATACGTGATGAAAAATGATACTTCCAAAATGTGTGGGATATGACGACTCAAATACTCTGAACAACTTTTTTCCCAAACCAAACCTATTTTTGAACTTTATATAGTTCAACAATTGCTCTCTTTCAAAAAATGCGACAATTGGCACATCGTGAGTTGTGAGGCAAAAGGCTCAATTTTTGATCCCTGAAAAAATGCTCAATTTTATTCATTCATTCATTCTGAAAAAAAAATTGGTCGACTTTTCGAAAATAATCTTCTTTTTGGCGCAAGGATCAAACACTTATGAAAAATTGAAAAAAAATGTTTTTATTTATGTAGTATTAGAGAGAAGGACTTAAAGGAAATCTGAATCACAAGACTTTTTCAGACATCACAGTATTAGAATTGATTGTTGGAAGAGGATTGTGGAGCTTGTGGAAGATAATTTGGATCATATTCGTACGGTGGATAATAAAGCTGCAAAAATTTTTATCATTTTATGAAGCATTTTGAAATCTTATGAAGCTATATAAAGCCTTATGATGCTTTCTGAAGCTCCCTAATGCTTTCTGAAACCTTCCAATGTCTTTTGAAACCTTCTAAAGCCGTCTTTCCCTTAAAAAATTTATCAACTAAATATTGAAAAATTCAAAAATCATTGAACAGTTCTGCGGCTACATTGTACATAATTTTTTTGTATTCGAACGAATTTTGAAACGATGTATCTGCACGTAAATTAGATAGATAAAACATCAAAATTCAGTTTTGAGAGCAAAAGAGTTCAGAATAACAATGAGCAAAAAAGAGCAAAAATTAGGAAATATGTTTTGAGTTTTGGGTCCAGGCTTCAGAAGACAAAGGCTTACCTGAGGTGGTGCAAAGTTAGTGAATGGATTCGCATAAACTGTCAAATCTGAATTAGAAGTTGAAGGTTCATCCTTCTTATGCTGATTCTTTGTCCGAATTCGTTGATTGCCAAACCAATTATTCACCTGGGAAAAAAGAGTCTAGTTATCAAATCTCAATGTACTCTATTCTCTAACATCATATTAGCCGATTTTTGTTTTTTGGCTACTTATGCATTTTCAATAACAACAAAATAATATATAATTTCTAGTTTGATAATAATCATCTGTTATTAGAGAAAGAGTAGCTTTTTGAACAACACCGCAAAATAAAAAAGGTCATGACATTTTTGAGGTATAATTGCTATGCACTTTTTTTGAAATTTTCCAAAATTTCACGTTTTTTTTCATTCATTAGCTAGCTTACTTGCGATAATTTGATTCCGCATTGTTTTGCCAAATCTTCTTTTTCTTTGTCTGTTGGATATGGGTGTGAGATGTGTTCGTTGAACCATCTTTGGAGAATTTCAGTCGTTTGTTTGTCGAAATTTTTGCGCTTTCGGCTGAAAATATTTGGTTTGAGGCAGTCTAGTCAGTGAAGCTGTCAAGCAGCCATTCCTAGAGAGCCTAATCGTCAAGCACCCGCTCCTTGATGTCAAGTAGCCGCGCCTAAAGAGCTTCTAAACCCATATTCATACCACATTTGCTCAATATCTCGTCTAAGCATCAAAATCTTCGTCGCAGCTTCACCCCTAACAGTTTGTCTCGTTTTCTCAAACCGTCGATTTATCCCATCTTGAGCATTAATCATATCCTGAAATCAGAGCAAAATTGTCAAAGATCTTTTGAAGTTCAATCCCCGGAATTTCATACTACAAATGTTAAACTGGGATAATCTATTTTGAAAATGGTGAATATTGTTATTTTTGGAACGATGAGTCTTCCTCTTCTTCTTCTTTTCCTTGGAAAAGTTCATCATCATCTTTTGAGCTGACTTTTTTGAGTGGGCTAAATTATAGTAATGTCAAAATAAATGATAATGATGATGTTGTGTTATGATTACAATCAATTAGCCCAGCTGAGTCAAGGTTACATCATTGAAATGCACTTTAGTAGATTTTCATTTTTTTTTCTGAAACATGAAAAAAAAATGGAAAAGTGCTTTTTTTATGTGATTTTTATGTAGTTCTGAAAAGGTTACTACATTTTTATGCTCTTTTGAATCACCTGGTTCCAAGAAAAATGAAATAAGAAATAACCATTAGATTTTACGATTATGTATTTTTCGTAGGGTTTTGGAGAGCTTCAGAAGGCTTCAGAAAGCTTCACGAGATTTAAGAAAGATTTTTGAACTTCTCAGCTACCCAGGCTTCACACTCAACTACATACTTCTAAAATTCCATTTCAAATCACCTGCTGAAACAGATGAGAAATAGGTTCCAAGAAAAAATAAAAGAAAAAGCCCATAAGATTTAACGATAATGTATTTTTTATTAGTTTTCCAAGGTACACCTACTCTTTCATCAATCGGCCTATAGTTCTTCTGCCCTTGTAAAACCAAATGTATTTGCGCCAAAGCTCGCTGATGATCCTTTAAAATTATAGATATATTTTTGTGTATAGCTTGATTTTCAGCTGCTTTTTTTTGAGCCGAATATGAGCTGAGCTGATTTGCAGCTGAATCTGAAATGTTTCAAAACCAACTTGTCTCAAGCCGCATTCTTTGTTTTCCAACTCTGTTTTTATTTTCGCTATATCCTCATAATATTGTCTCTCTAAATCTCCATCATTTTCGTGTTGCTGTTCGTTAATTACGGCCACTGGGAATTTGGGAAATGTGAGTTGTCTCTGGGAAAAATCAAATTAGCCGAAATTTGAATATCATCACATGATATCACTTTTTTTCTCTAGTTGTAATCCTGAACCCACTCATTTTTTGCTACACAGCGTAACTCACCAGAATTCGCTCTATTTCTGCAGATCCTTCTTCCATTTCTAGATGATTTGCTCCAATGTTCAGTTGTCTTCCTGAATTTTGAATTTATTTTTTGTTTTTTTTTATTTCTGAATGTTTAGGGTACCCTCTGGAAGGTTCTAGAAAGATAATTTACTTTCTAAAAATTCAAGATTCCTTCGGACTTACGCGAAATATTTTTTCTTTCATTCAAAATATCATCTAGCAATGGTCGTAAAGGATTCGAAGAATATTCTTGACAAATTTGATTTCCATCCACATCTCCATTTTCAATCATATTTTTCAATTGTTCGATCACATTGCTCATGTTAGCTAGAAAAAGCGAGGTGTACGCTAAGCGGAAACTAGGAAAATGTCAAAAAACAATACACTTTTTGATATAAATGCCCAATATTAGTTAGGTAAATAAACCGAAAATACCTGTCAAAAAATATTGACATTTATTACGTGGCATCAAAGGTGATAAATGTTTGCTTAGGTAGCTGCTTAGGTAGCCTTTTGAAGAAGTATAGTATACTTATAAAATATCTACAGTAAGACAAGAAGAGTTGCGAGAGTATAATATTTATTAGTCAAAAGAGCACAAGAGCACTAGAATTATGAGCATCCACAGCAGCTGTGAACTCCATTCCAGTAAGCGAGAGTTCCAGAGTGTTTGCATCCTTGTGGTCCACCGTTGTGGTTACGGGCCATGACTTCGCAAGCTCCTTGTCCAGTTCCGGAGCATTGACTCTTGTAGCGGTTGTAGTAGGCTTCAACGCATGATGTGGCACAGTTGTAGTCGTCGGCGCATCGTTTCCAGGCGGTTTCGGTGGATTCTCCGGATTTCTTTCCTGGTTGACCGCAATCCTCGTAGTAGCCGATTTTGATCTGAAAAATGTTTGGGTTTGGATTGCTAAACTAGGCTTGCAGAGCTCTAGGAGCCTAGATCTCACTTGGTAGTATCCACAGGAGAGTGATCCAACATCCATGTGACATCCGATTGGTTTACAACCAGATTCACGTTGACAGATGCAACTCAAGCATGAAGCAGCAGCGTAGCTGACTGAAAATGAGCTCAATTTATTTTATGCTCACATTTAATTCAAGTCAAAAACTCACCGAGAGCAAAGAAGATCAAAGCCTTGAACATTTTTCGAAAAAGAAAAGAATGATAGCGAAAATGCACGAGTGTTGGCCTTTTATAGGTCTGACTTTCCGTTTGCAGGCCGAAAATGTGAAGAAATCAAAAATTGATAAACACTGATAACACAGACCACGTCAAACACCTCTTATTCTTGAGCTGAACGATCTTTCCCTCTTCGTGTTGTACTGTATCAGGAAATCAAATTTGACGGGAAAATATTGTTGCGGAGTACTGTAGTTGATCTAATTTTTGGAATGATTGGCAGAATTTTTTCAGAATTACTGTAGAGGGATACTGATCCAATTTTTCGGAATTACTGGCAACCATTTTCCAGGATTACTGTAGAAGTATGTTGGTCTAATTTTTCGGAATAACTGGCCCCATTTTTCCAGGATTACTGTAGAGGAATGTTGATATAATTTTTTGGAATTACTGAAACAAAATTTCCAGGATTACTGTAGAGAAATTCTCAGAAAAAGACACTACAGTATACTCCAAATTTCCGGTTCATTTTTGCTTTTGCCCAAAAACGATCTCGATCATAAACAGTTTTCTTTCCTTTTCGTCTTCTCCTCCTCTTGTCACGTGCCCAAATTTTCGTTGAAAAAGCACGATAAGCCTAGACAAAAAATGTATCGGAAATTTTTGTGTATGTAGGTTTGTATCAGCGAGAAAGACTACAAGGAAATGGCTGTGCAACATGACAAAAGGGGGGATTTTTGATATCTGCCAACACAACATGAAAAGTGTTTTTTCAGCCAACTCTAGCTCGAATGTCGTCATTTTCATTTCGCGCGCTTTTTGCTTTTTCAAAACAAAACAAAACATTGATGAGGTGTTTTGTCTTTTTTTAGATCTGTTTTTATCTAGAGACAAAAAATAATTACATATTTTTGCGCTGGATAAATTATATGTGTTCTTTTTTTCGAAATGACCTTTTAAGTAGTGGAAAACATATTATTTTACTAGCTAGTTTGGGAGCTAGAGCTTCTGATAAGGTTCCTCAAGGTATCTGAAAGCTCTTGAATGCTCGTTGAGGCTTCTGAATTCTTCTGAAGTTTCCAGACAGCTCTTGAAGATTCCTGAAGCTTCCTGAAAGCTTCTGAATGCTCTCAAAAGCTTCTGAAAGCTATCTAGGTAATTATAAGTGTTCCTTATTCTTGCCCTTTAAAATAGTGAAAAACAAAACCAAATTTTAATTATATGATAGCATTTCGTATTTTTTTTTTTCTAGAGATAGAAAAATACTACAATTTGTGAAGAAATACAATTTGAATGTAAATATTTTTCATCTTGTTTTATTTTCGCTGAAATGGAAGTTAGTCGAAATCAAAAATTTTTGCTACGTCACTAATCTCTTTGACCTGCCTGGCCAGGCAATTTTCAGAAATTAGATATTAATAATAAGGAAAAATAAGTGGGATGCGATGTTTCTGCGGCTAAAAATAGATCTACTATGTATTATCTATTTACCCTAAACACGTCATTCAATTATTCATTATTTTCACATGAAACATTTATGTGTTTCGTTTTTTCAACCAAACTCAATTTAATATTTTCTATGGCCGGAAGTAGAAGAATGAACAAAATCGCAACATTTCTTGTCCTCTCCATTTTTTTTAACACAAAAGAAGAATAAGCCCACCCTCTCAAAATATCCTTTGGCATTTTTTCAGAGCTCCGCCCCAGGGCTCCTTCACAAAGAAAAAACAGAAATATCCTATCTTCTGAACTCTTCCTTTCACATTTTTCATGTTGCGTTATTGTGGGTAATTTGATACCTATACGAACTTTTTAATATTTTTTTGTTGTTCTTCACTTTTTGCTTCTTTTGCACTAGAAACCTTAGTAGATTGTAAATCATAATAAATATATTTGAATAATAATAATATATTGCCAGAGGCACGTGTTGGGCGTGGTTTCAGAAATAATATAAATGTATGTTTCGATAAATGTTGCGATTTGTTTTTTTCTTGCTCTTGCTATTTTTTTTTCTATGAGTGAGCATTAATTTTTTCAGAATGTCAGTCCGGCTCATTTTGCTTCTTATTACCTTAGAATTATTATGCCAGGTTTCTGGAAAAAGTGTGGCCAAGCCAGAGCATCAAAAGAGACACAAAAGACACATCAAATTGCCATTTGTTGGTAAGCCTTGTACCTCTCAACCTTAAAGCCCTCAAAAATATCCAAAATTTCAGCCGAAGATTTGTCAAACAATCCAGAAGTTCGTCGAGTTCTTCTAAGTTGTCCAAAAACCAATGAGAATGAGCCGAAAAGATATTTGGAGTTTGAAGAGCTTTGCGATGATATTCGAGATTGTCCAAATGGCGAGGATGAGGAGGAGCATTTTTGCATGTTTAAGAAATTAGTAGGTTTTGGACTTGGGCTAAGTGCACTAGGGGTTCTCCTCTCTCTCTTCAGAAGCTCATAAATGTTTTCCAGGAAGACGCGGAGATCCAGCGCCTCAAGAGTAACATCCGAGCAGTAATTCGTGCTAGAAGTCGTAAACAACGTCCAATCAACCAATTCGTCACCTCCCATCAAACCCACAAACTCGAACAAGACGTAGAAGATGAGCAAGAAGCAAAAACTGAAGAAAAAATTAACAAATTTGTGATGAACAAACTCTGGGACGAAAACGAACATCACGATTATGATGATTCTTATGAATCAGAAGAAGAAGAAGAAAAAGAATCGGAAGAGCAAGCCAAAGAATCGGCAAAAAATGCGAATAAATCGAGAATCTCTGAAGCATTCCGTGTCACATCATAAATCATTGATAACTATCAAAGATTTTCGACCACCCCACCCTAGGAATGTTTTGGTTATTGTTCACTTTTTATGATCTCACATATCCCCACAGCCCCTTTTTATTATTTTTGCACCCAGGATATTTCCAAAATTCCCGCGCCCACAAAAATTTCATTCAAAATACCTTGAATTACTGTAGATCCTTCTTTCTGTTGCGACCAACTGACTAAAACATAGTTTTTTTTTGATTTTTGATTTATTTTATTTTTATATGTACTTTATATGCTATCTATTGAATAAAACATATTTATTTTGAAAACAAAGTGAAACCATATTTTACTACGATATGGATAAGTGCTTTCGGGATTAGATTAAAAAATACTACGATCGGAAGTTAATCTAAATCTGAATCTAGGGGGATTTGAATGTTGCGATTTTGCTATGAATATTGTATTACTCATCAGCTAAATTTTCTGCTCTAAGATCAGATGCACTTTTTATGATCTGGAAAAGGATTTCGAGGAAACCTGCATGCTCTCTAAGATGCTGAAGTCTACTAAAGTCTTCTGAAGCCTTTTAGAACCTTTTCTAGCCTTCTAGATATTTTTGATTACTCATATCACGTTGATCTTTTTTCCCAGCCAAAGTTGAATGTAAGATCATTTGCACTTTAGATTTTTAAGAAGATTTAAATGAAATCCGAAATTTCGGAAGTCATGAGTCAGGAGAAACGTGAAATACATGAATTTTGATTCAAAAAAATGGTGGGATTTAGTGAAATTTAGAGATAATCCATCCAATCTTTGCACAAAAAATGTAACCTTTCGCACAATTTTGTTGTTTATTCAGAATTGGCTAATCGCATCAAATGTTTTCCTTTTTGAATTAGTTTTTTTCGGAATTCAGCTTGAATTTTGGGATTTTAGCTAAAATCGGAGAGGAAGGGAAACCGAGATCTTTGAACATTTTCAAAATAACCCAGACACTGTTGTTCTTGTTCTGACATGATACTCATTAATGACGAAAAAAATATGTTTTTTTGCAGATTTTGTTTTTCAGAGAGAGTGATGTTGCATCTTGAAATGAGATAGATTGCAGTTCATTCTGACATGCCGTGATGTAATACAATAACAATAATAATCTCTCTTGTTATCATTTTTTCATTATCCATTATTAGATTAGAATAATCAGAAAAAAAACGAATTATTGAACATTGGAATAGAGAAAAATATCATGAAACTAGAGATTTTGGGAAGAAGCGGAAGGCGGAAACGATCTGAGTCTTCAGGACTTCCTCAGAACCTCAAAAATGCTTTCCGCGCCCGCGGAAACTCTGCGCACCTCGCTAAAGTACTCGCGCACTTTCTAAGAAATCAACAAAAAAAAATTGTAGGATGGCTATTTTTGTAGACTATGCTACAATTTTCGGATTACGTAGCGCGCTGTCATATGATTCTTGATGTTTTTTGGGAAGTTGAGGGGACTGTGAAATAAAGCAATAATGAATTTCAAAATCTAGTCTGATTTTTTGAACTCATGTTAATCAGCTGGAAAGATTTGAGATTGAGGCCTAAACTTATAAGTTTTTTAAATTTTAAGGCCATAAAATGTGAAGCCGGAAGATTCTAGGTCTTCTATAAGGCCATAAAGTTTGAAGCCTAGACTTTATGACCCCAAATCCCTAGGGATTCTTGAGGCTGAATAACAACCCCAAAAATTTCAGAAATTTTTAAGACGAAATTAACTAACCAGAAGGTTTCACATCAAATTTCTAGGTACCTGAAAATGATTCATAATTCTTCAAATTAGTCACATTTTCACCCACCCCAAAAACCTTCCGCTTATCATCTCAAAAACTACGTAGTGGTCTCTCGAATTCAAATTGATGCTGCCGCTGCTGCCCCAAACATTTTATTTTATGTAGAAAAATGTTCATTTCGAATTTAATAGTTGAATAAAACTAACTGATAAGTATTTTTTCCACTTTTTTCCCAAAAAACTAAATTTTTTTCCCCAAATTTCGCAAGAATTTCGCAACGTTTTTTCAATTTCCAGTTTTTTTCAACGCAAAAAAATTGTCTTGTTTTTTTTCGAAACAAAAAAAAGAGAAAGGATATGTCAGTTAGTCTATCCATCTATCTAACATAAATGATCGTGGCGATAAAAAATCGATAAATGTTTTTTCCAATGTGTTTGTGTGACTAAACATAAGACCCCCTCACATTTCTCTTTCTTCTCTCAATTTCTCTGTGTCCTCTCACAATTTTCTCTATTTCTCCCTTTTTGAACCTTTTTTTCTCGTTTTTTTGGCCCTTGGACCAATTTAATCTCATTTCATTGTTTTCAGATGCTGTATGAGAAATATTAGGAAAATGTGGATTTTTTGCTTTATTCCGGTGATTTTGGCGGTTTTTTGTTGATCGAAATGATTTGGAAAATAAAGAAGCGCTAGCTGTAACAACTGATTTTGGATATGTTGCGATTGCTACACAAACCAAAATTCATATATTTAATAATGATGTCAATCGTGAGTTTTTAAAAATCCCAAGAATTCTGGAGCCTTATGAATCCTCCTGAAGGCTCATAAAACCTTCTAAAGTCTTCTGAATCCTTTTATGAATTGCAGGTCGAACAGCAGGAATCATTCAACTTGACTACAGAGCTCGTCAAAAATTTCTAGAATTTAAAATGTTTTCAAAATCCGAAATTTTCTATTGTGACGAAGCACAATGTGGACTTTGTACATATTCGGAAAATAAATCATCATGCTCAAAAATTCAAATATATGGCGAAGAAATTCTGGACCTTCAAAGTGCTTCGGTCATCAAAATCGATGGTTCCGAGCAAATGCTGTTGAGCCTGACGTTTTTGGATTCGGAAAGTAATGTGGTTCGACTAGCGTTTTTCAAATATCCCGCACAAGATAATGGGTTAGTTTTTGAGATCTATCTAGAAATCTGAAACCTTTTTCTGCAGAAGTTTGCAAGCTATTGCTCAAGCCTGGGAGCCACCAAATATGCGAAATCCATCAGCAATTCAAAGTTTCCAAAAATCCGGATTTGTTTATTTTATCGTATCAACTACCCAGTCTTTTGAGCCAGATCATGTGCTTTCAACTGTTCGAACTGATTTCGAGGTGACTGTCACAAAAGTGGTTCGAATTTGTGCCAATGACAAGACAGATGATTTAGCATCTAAGATTGCTGTGCTTGTTGGATGTGATCAAGAATGTACGGTAGTTTTTCTAGGCTCTCTATCTCTGATCGCAATTTTTTCCAGATCGAAACATCTATAGCCAAGGTGAAGCTGCATTTTTCGACACAAAATCGGAAAATTTGGACATTATAATGCATTCAGAACATGTCAAAAATCACACAATGTGCAGATTCAAATTGTCAAATATTTCCAAAAGAATGGAAAAGACTTGGGAAATTTGCCAAAAAACTGATTTTAAGTCTATTTATGTAGGTTTTTAATATTTTTTGCTGAAAAATTTCAGATAAATCAACAATTTTTCTGTAGGACGTGAAAAAAAGCTTGCAAATTTCATAAAACTTTCGAGAAAATGCGAGAAGATGAGAGATGTATGATTTTTACAAGAATGGTCGACACATTTTACGATACAACACTTTGCTCGAAATTTGGGGTAAGCTCAGAGAGCCTTGAGTTATCCCAACTCATTATTTTTTTCAGAGAGAAGAGAAGGTGTTAGAAAACTGTAAATTGGATGAAACTCAGAGTAGTACATATCGAAATGGTTGGCTTGAAAATTATGATGTTTTACAAGGCGAACTTATGATGCAGTAGGTTTTTTTTGATAGAGAAGCGTGAGTGAGGCTAGAGACGCAGAGAAGTTGCAAAAAAGCGATCCAACCTTCGAAACCTCAATCAACAAATTTTCAGAATCCCTGCAACAGAAAACATCGATCTTATAACTGATCTCTACATCGATGGAAAATCCAATTTCATGACATCTGGCGAAAAAATGCTCAAATTCTTAGCCTCAAATTCATCAACCTATCAAAAACTCTACCAAAATCCAATTTCAAGTCCCAACAAATTCAGTCTCGCCATTCTACCCAACTCCAATCAACTCCTCTTTCCAAATTCTCAAGGCATCGAAAAACTCAATGCGACTTGTGCCAACTTGTATAAATCATGCAAAGAATTGAAGAACGGCGGTTTCAAGGATCCGCAAAAATGTGCGTGGTGCGCTAAAAACTATCAATTCTACACAATATCTCAAGTGGAAGAGAAGTGTACTACAATTTTCACGGATCAATGCCCGCCGCTTGTTCAGGATGTTGGTTTTTCTTTTTGGGGAGTTAGCATAACTTTATGGGTTTTTCAGGTATCAAGATTTGCAAATCGAACTGGAATTATGATTCGAGGAGATGATTTGAAAAATATCAACAATCTGGTTGTTAAATATTGTGAAACACCGTGCAAAGTTTCATCGCATGATGATAGAACGTAAGGTTTTGGGGATGGAGGCTTCATAAGCTTTTCCAATTTTCAGAATTCTATGCGAGACTGAAAATTCGAACAAAGATATTCTGAATGATTGTGAAGATATCGAAATGACTGGAAATATTGGTTCAAAACAATATAGTCTTCCATATCGAATTGAAAAATCTGACGGATCAGTTCAAACTGAAGAAATCACTGGAGATCATAATAAAGGAGCAAGTCCAACATGGAAAATCACTCTAACAATTATAGCCGTTCTTTTGTTATGCTTTGTGGTAGTTATTCTGGTATACTGTATGCGAAATCGTCTACAACACATCAAACCAGCAATTCGTCCGCCACTTCGAAATGATCGAGTTGAAAATGATTATCATATGGATTATATAACAAGTGCTCCGCGATTATCAAGCTTGTCAAATCTTGGTGATCAATATGTGAAAATTTTCCGTGATCTACCAATTGGTTTGAAAATTGATTATAATAGTTTAAGAATTGATGCATTTAATGTTCTTGGAGAAGGACAATATGGAATGGTTTATTTGGCTGAATATACCGATGAAGAACATCATGATGTTGAAACTGTGGTTTGTAAAAAAATGAAAGAGGGAAGAATTTCGGAATTTTATGAAGAGGCTAGAACAATGGCCAGTTTTGATCATCCAAATGTTGTAAGACTTATCGGAGTCGCTTTGGAAGATGTGACACATGTTCCACTTTTAATTATGGAATATATGCCACGTGGCGATTTGTTAAGTCTTTTGAAAGATAAAGATGCGAATATAACGATGAGAGATATTTTTCAATTTGCGATTGGAATTGCTGAAGGAATGGCGCATATTCATTCGAAACGATTTGTTCATAGAGATTTGGCGGCTAGGAATGTTATGTGAGTTTTCACCTAGGCGTGACTGCTTGAGATAAAAATTCTGAAGGCGCGTTCACTTGACATAACATCCAGCTAGGCGTGGCTGCTTGAGATAAAAGTTTTCAAGTCACGATTCCTTGCCAAAATGAAAGCCCATTTTTGCAGGCTTGATCGTGATATGAAAGCAAAAATCGCCGACTTTGGACTTTGTCGAAAAGTCAACGAGCAAACTCAAACTTACGCAGGAATCCAGGATCGAAAATTGCCAATCTCTTATTATCCACCTGAAGTTTTTGAAAATATTGTGAGTATTCCTGAAGTTCTTTTTTTGAAAAAAATTAACCTTTTTTCCAGCAATTTACACTATCTTCTGATGTTTGGTCATTTGGAATAGTGATTTGGGAATTGTTTACAAGAGGATGGGTCCCGTATGGAAATGTGGATTTACAAGTATTACGCAGACTATTAATGGAAAATGAGAATAATCGATTGCCGAAACCAGTACATTGTCCGCAGAAAGTGTGAGTTTTCAGGAGAAATTTGGGTACATTGCTCATATTATATATTATTTTGTTTTTAAGGATTCTTTGAGCCCCCGATTTTTGCAGATACGATGAAATCATGTTACCATGCTGGAGAGCCGATCCAAATCGTCGTCCAATCTTCAACGAACTCGTCATAACCCTCGGAAATGTTTTGGACTATATGGAACGCTCGGAAAAATCAGCATTACACGCCGGTTACGAGCGAGTAAGTCCTAGGTGCTGTTGCTTTTTCCTTGGTTTGATTTTGTTTTTTTAATTCATTTTGCGTTATGCTAACTAACATCTATAATATTTTTTCGAATTTCAAATCAAATTTCAAATTTCCATTCTTCCAGATCTCAATCCCTGGTCGGTCAGAAAACTCCACTTCTAGCTCCGACATATGTGAATGAAACATCTTGTTGACAAAAGAATTTTGAAGAAGAATCGGGTCAAATGTTCCAGTTTTTGTGTTATTTTCAAGAAACGGGTGCTTTTTTGTATCAAACTCATTTAATAAATTAATTACAAATTTTTTTTCTGTTTGGTTTTTGAAACTAGCAAAAACCCGGAAGCTTTCTAAAGTCCTCTGAAGTCTCAAAAAACAAGATCAAAAATGTTTTATCAGAGTCATAAAATAAATAAGTTACAAAACGAAACAAAAAATCAATAAATAAATCATTGCTCAGGTTGAATTCGATCAATTTCCTGTCGAATTCTCGGTATAAATTCGGGCGAAACCTTAATAATAGTTGGCGCAACTGCATCAATAATTGTTCGCCACGGATCATTTTGTTCCATCTGATTTTTTGTCTCTGAAATCGCATTCAACGCGGCTGAAAAATAATTGTTGGCATGGTTTCCGATCTCTGTCAAATTCAACGGTGGCGACGCTTTCAGATGGTCTAGAATCGGATTCACTGATTTGAATGGTGATGGTGATGGAGTTGATCGAATATACCAAGGTGAGGTTTTTGTCTGAAAAACAATCGATAATCAATCGATAATATATCTCGAGCTAACCGTCATTTCAGTAGTGGTTTTTGGAATATCATCCATCCAATTTATCTCAACTTTGAAAGGCTGTGTAGATGTTTGCTCCTTGGGAAGATTGAACATAAATTGGAGAGGTGGAGGGCTAACTTGCTCTGGCTGGAAAAGAATTCAGAAGGATTTGGGAGGCTTCAGAAGACTTCCCATACTTACCTCGCTATTTTTAACGTTCCAAACATTATCCATAGTTGTCCTAGTAGTTCTGCCACTAAAAGGATTCGGCAAAAATTTTGATCGCAACAAATTTTGCGTCGACGTCTCCATAGTCATGCCCTTTTTCAATTCATGAAAAACAGGTCGAAGGTCATATTGACATTGCATTGGATATTCACGATTTGTTAGCACCCGCTGAAGTTGTCCGAAAAACTCGGCAGCTTCTTCCGAACATCTATTCTCGATTTGTATATATTTACATGTTGCATTTTCAGACATTTCAATCTTGTTCTCACAATCGGTACGGTTTTTACAGTAGTCTCTTAAAGCGGTAGGTAAGTTTGAAATTAAAAAATAGATAAAAAAAAATTAAGGTTACCTGCAAGAAGCTAATTTTTCCTCATAAAGTGTTCCCTTTCTATCACAGCTTCTAGTTTCAGGCTCTTTCAGAATTTTTTGAAGACACGAGCTATTTCTGATCAAAGTTTTTTGCCTGGGTAGCGAAAACGGAGCACATAAATAACTATGAACACGCTTGCCCCTTTCCAATTGTAATTTCTGCTCAGAGGTTCCACATTGACTCAATTTCTGTTCGAAACATGGAAAAACTCTAGAATATGTTCGGCAGGCATGCATAAGCTTGGCTTCGGATGATAGATTTAGGATAACTTCTAGGGGATTGATTTTGAAGTCGACTTTTTGGGAATTGAGTTGCATTACGCAGGGCACAAAGTCGCGGATCTCACATGCTTCAGATTCTGAATATTTCGAATTAATTTGACACAGAAAGCATCAGAAGGCTTCAGAAGTCTTCAGAAAGTTTCAAAAGGCTTCAAGAGGCTTCAGGAGGCTTCATAAGGCTTTAGGAGATAGCTAGAGGTTTCTAGAGTGTCTAGATCAAGAAGATCTTCAAACAACTTACCAAAAATCCAAAAAACCGTGAAAAATAGAAGCCAAGTAATAGATACCATACCACCAAACAATATTTGATGGTAGAACAATATTTTATTTCAAAATCGCGAGTTGACAATAGAAGAAAATGAGAGGGGTGTCAATTGCACACCGTGCACCGCCCTCTTTTTCTCGCCTCCTCGTGGCGGGAGGCAAGGAAAATGAGCTCCCATATAGGATTTCTAGTTTTATTGCTGCGTGTTGGGTAAATATTGTCTTTTTACCTATAGAGAAGAGACACATATTCATTACGTCTCTGATTTTTGATTGGAGAACGGCTGGCGGCGGGATGAAACCTCACCAAAAAAAAAGCTCCTGTTTCCGGGAGCGTTTTTGGTTTAGTAGAACTTTTTTTTGATCTACCATTTTCTTAGTAGGTAGATCAAAATACCTTACATGTTGTTGTGTTATATTATTTATATATACATACATAAAAGGTTCCGGTAGCCGGACAGGAATAAACAAATAATAAATAGTGAGAGAGAGAGTAAGTACATAACACATTTTATGATGAAAAATGAGAGAATAAATTATGACACATTTTTGGAACAAGACAAAAATTTCAGTGTTTTTTCACTAAACCGCATGATAGGATATTTCGGAACGCATTTCGAAAACGTTGATCGAAGACTGTGTAGATCAAGGGGTTTAGAGAGGAGTTGATGCTGGAAATTTGGATTTTTTAGTATTCGAGGGCTTTGGGAGGCTTCTGAAGATTCCACGAGGCTTCAGAAGGCTTCAGAAGACTTCAGAAGGCTTTAGAAGGATATCACTCACTATCCCAACCAAGTGGCCAAATATAAAGGTAACATTCCAACACATCCACCATCCGAACTATCCCGAATCAAACAAATCGAATTAGTCAAATGAAGAATAAAAAATGGTAGCCAACATATCAGAAAAACAGCCAAAACAACTGCAAGGGTTACTGTAGCCTTGTGCTCTCTTCTCATTTGTTTCGTAGCCTTTTTAACCATATGCCGAGTTGGTCGCGGTTTTGACCATCCACTTGTTGCTCGGCTCAGACTTTTGAATAATCGATTTTTGTAAACTCGAACCGAATCGCTGAATGAATGAAAATCTTCAATTTCTTGCCCACTTTTTTGCTTCGATGTCTGATTGGAAGAGCATGTTATTGGCAAGCTTGTCAAGGTTTTGAGATCTTCTTTATTGCTCAGATTATTGTTGTTGTTATTTTCTAGATATCCGTTGGTTTTGAGCAATGTTGTTGATTTACTTTTGGTTAGAATTCCGAAATTTGGAGCTGGAGTTGGAGCCTGAAACATTCTTTTTTTTTTGAAAAAAAGTTCTAGACCTTCTGGGCTTTCAAAATGCTCTTGGGATTGAATAAAAAATCCCTAGAGCTCACAGAACTTTCAGGATATTTCCCGGGCTTTCTAGAATTTTTCATTGAGAATTTGAAAATCCCCCGGATTTTTTGAAAGAATTTTCAGAAACTTACTAATTTGATATTTCCATTTGGAATTTGCGCTAATTTTTTCTCATCCTGAACACTTGGCACACTAATACTTCGAATTTCCGGCTTCGCATCCAATAATTTTGTAGTGCTAGTTGTTGACCTACAAAACTTTAGGCTTAGGCTCAAACCAAGATTTTATTAGGCTCACCTAGTTAGATGTAATTGCTCTCTAGAATGTTTTACACTATTTGATCCATCAATAAAAGGTAGAACTTCTTCTAACTCTTCTCCAAAAGATCGAAAACTTGTCATAACTTGTGAATCTAATAGTTCAATCGTTCCTTGAAGATCTAAATCAGCCAATGATATTTTTCGAATCTCTTCTTCTTTGTCTTCCGCTTCTTCTCGAATCACATCATCTTTCTGATCAATTATAGCCAAATTTGGCATACTCCCACATTCCGGGATATTTGAAAGTGGATTTGCAACATGCTTTTTGGTATTATTTGCTGTGAAATTGTTAAATGACGCGATTAATGGTGAAATTGTAGATCCATCATCAGAACTTTCAGACATTGTAGGAAAGCTTGAAGTCTGAAACGAGATCTCTAGCAGAATCTGATCTGTTCGATTTTTGAAATGTTTTCCCATTTGCCGAGCAATATGAGCGCCTCCCAGAAGAGCAGATGATATCTAAACATTTAGTTAATTAATTAATTATTTTTTAGATAAAAACCTTATCATTATCACATTTTTGAGCCTGCCTCAAACTCCGTGCTCTTTCTCGCTGCCTGAGTCTTCGAAATATAATTGTGTATAAAATTATCATTGCTATACATGGGATAAAAAATGAGAAGATTGATGAGATTAGGTTGAAGTAGGGGTTGGCAAGTTCGCATACCTGGAAAATTTATTGATTGGTGGATCAGGGGACCCTTCGATTCAGAAATTTTGAAAAAAAAGTTGAATCCCGTATTCGTCTAAAAATAAACTTCCCAAAGAAAATCAAAGTTCAGTTACAGTAGCACACACTATTGTTTCAAATACTTTTCTTCTTCTCTTTTTTTCTCGAGGTGAAAATTGGTCCCCCAAAAAACGAGCAATTATATCGCGCTGAGGCTCAAAGTGCTGCTCTTTTTGTGTGTGGACCAGAAAAGTGACATGTTATTATTACACACACACCACACATACAAAACCTTGAATTATTCATCGTCTTTTTTTAGGGGAGTGATGTGAGAAACCTAATAGAAAAAATCACCCAACTTACCTCATTTTCCATCGGATTCACACCAAACAACAATGGTAACGCTACAGCACATGAGACGCCCCAAACAATTGTGATCGAAATCATAGCACGGCCTCCTCTTGCACCATATTGAGCATATGAAATTGGATGACCTATAGCAATATATCGATCAAGTGAAATTGCAAGAAGATTTAAAATCGATGCTGTTGAACAAGCAACATCTAATGATTGATATAATCGACAGAAAAAAGGTGCCAAGTTCCCATTTAAAATTATTATATTCATAATATACACCAAATGACATTACACCAATTGCAACCTGCAAAAAAACCAAATTGGATTTTCCAAATCTTCCCAGACAGTTGAAAAGTGCCTACATAGATATATTTTTCGTTCTCAAAAACCCGGAAATTCAATAAGTCGTCACCCACAGAATAAAGAATGCACAGAAGAAAAAGCGACACACGAAAAAAAAACAAGTCTGAGCTGAGCGCTCTCTAGTTTGAATCCCAAGAGCCTAATGTGGGTTTCCAGAAATTGAGTGAAAATGAAAATATGTTTTATTTTTTCATTATTAATTTTTTATTCTAGTAGACGATTTTAAGCAAGAAATTTGGGTCAAGCATTCTGAAACTTTTTGAAGCTCCCAAAATCCTCCAGAAGCCTCCCAAAGCCTTCTGAATCTTCCAAAAGCCTTCTGAAGCCTCCAGAAACTTTCTGAAGCCATGGAAAGTCTCCAGAAGCGCTCTGAAGTCTCCGGAAGTCTTCTGAAGCTTTTGAAAGCCTTCAGAAGCCTCTAGTAGCCTTCTGAAGGCTCCTAAAACTTTTTGAAGTCTTCTGAACTTTTCTGAATCCTATTGAACCCTTCTGAACCCTTCAAAAGCGCTCCCCGTCCACCCTCTAAACTCACCATAAAATCTGAAACCGCCAAACTAACAATCAACATATTTGTGACAGTCTGAAGTGATCTCTCCCGAAAAACCGCAATAATAACTAGAGCATTTCCAAAAACAGCCAGCGTTGGAATCAGCGGCAAAAATATACCAGCCGCAACTCGCCATAATATAACCATCAGTTTTGAAGATGACGATGTCAAACCTAAAGCATTTTGTCCAGGAAATAGCATCTTTCAGGTATTTAGGTAGGTACAAAATCGGGAGGAATGGATTTTTAGACAAGAAAATTGAGGCGAAAAGTGGGCGTGGCTATCTTTTTCTTTTCGTTTTTTTTTTGGGTGCTCCTTCTTCTGACACATTTTTTTTCTTGCTCCTCGGCGCAGCTCCTTTTTCAACACACAAAAATGAGAAAAATGATGAGAAGAAGAAGAAGATGAAGTAGAAAAATTGGAAAAATTGGAATACACACACAGAAATACCCGGCTAGTTAACATATATATATATATCTCTAGGTACCCTCTTTTTTGGGGTGAAAAAATGTGTTTTTTAGAAGCTAGATAACTCAGATTCCTATAGCCATCTCTAGAAACCTTCTAAAGCTTTTTGGAACCTTTCAAAGCTTTTAGCTACCTTCAGAAACCTCTAGCTACCCCGAAAAAAAAATAATTTTTCGAATTGAAGCCATGAAAAATTCTGAGAAAAAACTTCTTCATCGAAAATAGCAAAAACAAAACAAAACACACTTGGTGTAAGAAGAAAAAATATGAAATTTCTTATTTTTTAAGCTGTTTTGTTTTTCTTCGAGAGAACTACAAATTTATTTATTTTTCAATTTCGAGCAAAATTGGTTTTTTTCTTATTTTGGGGAAAAACTAATAACTAGATTTTTTTTCATTTTCCAAAAAAAACTACAAATTTTAATTCAAACTCGGATACGGTAAGCATGAAAAAAAAATGAAAAAAATGAAAAAAATGTTCCGGGAAAAAAATTGTATACATTCCAAAAATTCCAAAAAAAATATGACAATAAATATGTGTTCACACAATCCAGACAAAAAAAATCGATAAATAATTTTTTTGCAAAAAAAGTTCAAAACACACCTCATTTTGAACAACTGCCAAGGAGAAGCTCATAAAATTAATCTTGAAGAAAATGTCAATTTTTTGAGAGGAGTTTGACAAGGAGTCAAGACAAGAGAGCCTCTATAATAAGGAGCTGCGCCTAGAGAGCAGCTTTGGCTAGGAGTTGTGCCTAGAGAGCCTCTATGACAAGGAGCAGCGCCTAGAGAATCTTGCTGGCAAGAAGATGCACCTATAGACATATTTTTTGAAGTTTTTTTTTCGAAAAAAAATGTCAAAAAGAAACCGGAAGTAATCCAGAAGATTATATGATTTTAGACAAGTTGAGACGTTTTTCTGCAGTTTAAAGGCGAAAGAAACATTTTTTGGAAAAAATGCATATTTATGTATGAAAAAAATTGAATGAATGAATGAAACAAAAGAAATTTTCCCCATTTTTTTGGCCACGCCCTTTTGAACCACTTGAGTTAGATTACTGTCTTTGAGTTTATTATTTTTATTTTTTTTTGAGGAAGGCTCAAAAAATTTATAAAAATTCAGTTAAAAGCAATCTTTTTTTTCGGGATTGGATAAAAAACGGGAAAAAGAAAAAAAGAAAGAAAAAAGTAGACAAATTGAAACGAGAAAATTTAAATTGGAGAGAAAAAAGAGCGGACTACCTACTACTACCCCTAGAGAGTACAAATTTCGCTCGCCGTTTTTTTTTGTTCTGAAAATCTCAGAGAGTCTCAGAGAGAGAGTACGGTAATTCACTTTGAGCCAGCTAGAGCAGCGCAAAAAAAAACAGAGGGATAGGAGTAAAAAAACACACGGAGAACAGAATGAGAAAAAAAAAAGAAATGAATCTTGAGCTTGTCAGGTCGCTTGAGGTCCCATTGGGACCATAAACCACAAGATAAATCTATTGAACACCCCTTTTTTGGCGGCAGTTGTTTTCCGGTCGGTCTGAAAATTTTCAAGAAGAAGAAGATGAAAAACTTGGAGCTGATTTATGAGAGGAAGAATTTAGTGGGCTTCAAAAGGCTTTAGGGGGATTCAGAAGACTGTTGAAGGCTTGAGAAGATTTCAATGTGGTTTCTAGAGAAAGCTTCTCAAAATTTATGAAAAATTCCGCTGAAAGCCGACGCAAAAAAAAGAATACAGTAGAAAAACGAGATGAAAAGAAGGCGGCGTTTTTGTCTAACTAACCAAATTATGAAGCTGAATAATTTGGTTAACACACACGCGCCGCATCTTTTGGGCCTAGATGAAAAATGTGCGCACAGACAAAAAAAATGCGCGATCTATCCCGGGTATATTTCATTTCAAGCCAAAAAAAAAACGTATTTTTGGCCTCGCATTTTTGCTATATTTGGGGCTTCTTGAAACCCCCGCAAAAAAATGGAAAATATTCGAAAAAAAAATAAATATGTGAAATTCTTTTTTTTTTTGAAAAACGAGAAAATGTGATGTAATCAATGAGCAAAAAAGTGGATTTGACAGGTTGTCAGATTCCAAAAGAAGAAGAAGAAGAAGCTAAAAAATTATAAGAATGAATATGTAGTAGAGAAGTAGAATGGCGGGGAAAATTGGATGTATTATTATTATTATCTGCGCCGATTTTTTTATTGCGTTCTATTCATTGAGAATAATGGATTTTGATTTGAAGCTAGAGAGCTCTAGAAATAGAGCAAGAGCTTGAGCTCGAGAAAATCTTTGAAAATTTTTCAGCTGAACTTATGGGGGAATGGAATACTTTTGCAAACCTGGGATCTCGTTTAAAAGGGCTTTAGAGGGCTCTATGAGACTTCAGAAGGCTTCAAGAGCCTTCAGAAAGCTTCAGGAATTTTCAGAAGGCTCCACGAACTTTCAGAGTCAATTTTTTAAAGAAAAATGATTCAAAAAAGGAAATATTCTTAAGAAAACCGGAAGTGTATCTAATTTTTCTCTAATTTTCTCCTCCCTGACAAAAAAAAACGTGCGTGACGTGTATTTTCGTCATTTTTTCTATCTTTTTTCACAGCCTTCTATCCATCTATCTATCCGCCATCTAATTTATTTGAAATCGACATTTCTTTTGTTTCTTCGCCCCTTTTTTCTCGACAAAAAAGGGCTCGGATAAATTTGTGTCAAATAATTGAATTATGTGTGGCACGAGTAGAAAAAGCAGCAAAAAAAAAACATTTGTGGGGCGAAAAAGATCCCCCTGGAGGAATTTGAAACAAATTTTGTGCATGCTCCTGAAAAAGGAGAGAGTTCACCTAACTGAGTTAGTTCAACTTCTAATGAGTTTTTTTTCGGCATTCGTTCGTTCGTTTCATTTTCAACACAAGTTTGTCTGTGTGCGTGTGCTTTTTTCACTTTTTTTTTCGTTTTTCACTTGAAATACATAAACAGAGAGAAAAAACAACAAAAAAACAAAAATAAACATGGAAAAGGCAATGGGATGGAAATTGAAATGGAAATGAGAAAGTTTTTTTTGGTGGTTGGGAAAAGAAAAGGAAATCTGGAAAAATGCGAATGAATTGGCTCACAAAATTTTCTTTGGAGTTTTTTGGGCTTTCTGGACCTGAATTGGGCTTTCTGGACTTCTAGAAAAATCCTGAAGGTTTGAGATATTTCTTGGATGTTTCCGGGCTTTTCAAGACTCTCTGGACTTTTTAATACTTTCCTAAGCTTTCCGGGCTTCCAGAACCCAGAAAATGTTTTCAGAGAAAAATTTATTAAACAAAATGAAAATTTAGAATTAAAAACGTTCAAGATTGAATTACAGTACTATTAGCTTGATATCCACACCCATAAGTAGTATAACTCGTCGAATTGATTACAGTACTCCCAGGCAAAATAAAATTATAATATCCAGTTGTTGTATTACAAACCAAAGTCACAGTAGCATTTGTGGATAAACCTCCAATTAATTGTGATGACGTGGCAACTGCAGAAACCGAAGAAACATTTCCCAAGATTGTAGCTAACCCGTTGCCAGCTGTATTCACACAGAAAAAATTGATTGATGATGTTAAACAGGATTGTACTGTAGCATTTGCTGTATTGATGAAATTTGTTGTAAAAGGCCAAGCACAACAATTTGGAGCGGTGGTTACTGTAGATACTGTAGGAGCGCAATTCTGAGAGATGGTGATAAAAATAGCCAAAAGAATTAGGGATAAGAAATGGAGAAATTTCATTTTGTTTTGTTTTTGATGATTTTTCGATTCCCTTTTATATATTTTCGATTTTAGGAAAAAAATTAATTTATTAATTAATTAAATACATCCGTTCTACTTTCCCTAAACTTTCAAAACCTTGTGATTTTTTAATGAAAATTTTTGGAGCTTTCAAAAATTGCTCAGCAAATGTCCCAGGATCTAGACAAAAATTGAAATCGAAATCTGAAAGAAAAGTAGAACAGGAAGGGAACAAAGTGAAATCTGTAATTAATTAGAAAGTTTGCTATAAAAGCGCAACATTTCGCACTCTGAAATCATTAATTAACATTTTCACTAATTAAATCTCGAAAATGCTAGCTGTTTTGGTGATTTTTAGTTGTATTTGGGCAATTTCTAACTCTTGTGCGCCTACAATTTCAACGACTACGGTAGCCACAAGTACACAGGCTATTAATACAACAGGTTAGTTTATGTAGCTAAAAATTGGGTTAAATCTTTCAAAGGCCTTTGAAAGCCTTCTCTGAAGCCCCCTAAAATCTTTTAAAGCCTTTTCAAGCCTTCTGAAGCTTTCTAAAGACTCCTAAAGGTTCCTAAAATCTTCAATAGCCTTCTGAAACCTCACAAAGACTTCTAAACCCTTCTGATTCCCCCTGAAGCCCTCTAAAATCCCAAATGTTTTCCAGGCTGTTGCTATTGGCCATTCCAAGTGTCTGGAATCAATACAGCAAATGTGACATACAGTGCATGCACAAATGCAACAATTCATTATTCTTGCTCAACCACAACAAATTCAACAGCTGTTCTTCTGGGAAATGTTACCTCAAATGATGCAGCCATTTCGAATAACCAACTCGTCAGTTTTTTACTGGAATTTTGAAGAGTCTGGAAATCTTTAAGATTCTCAAAGAAAGGTTCTAGAAGTTTCAGATTAATTTTTGAAAGTTTCTGGAATTTTCCTATCATATTTTGAAAGGGGTCAAGAATCAGAACTTTTATGATTCTCTAATCGCATTTTGAAAGTTCTTGAAATTCAGATTAATTTCTGAAGCTAGATCTCCTGATCCTCTCAAAACTTTGGACATTTCTCACATTTTTCAGCCCAATAAATAATTTTCAGATTGGTTCATACGGTAGTTCAGTTGATACAACCTTGGTTTGCAATCTAACTACACATTATTATAATTTCATTTTGAATAATGCAGTTAACTACACTTTTTATACATCATATGGTTGTGGGTATTCTGGAAATTAAACTTTTCCTTTTTTTACTAATAATTTTTGGTCTAATAAATTTTCAAGTTTTTTTTTTCAAAAGAAAAGTTTTCCTCAAGGTGCTGACTTCAGACAAAAGCACTGAAACTATTCATCAAAACGCGCAATTTTTCAAATTTTTTTCTGCTGCAAAACTCTTATGAATAATACTTTTTCCTCCCGTTCAAAACCGATTTTTCACTCACTCACTTTTTTTTTGCGCGCCTCAGCTTTTAGGACTGGTTTCCCCTTTTTTTTTGGAAAGGGGAGAAAAAAGTGGAAATATGTTTTCAAGGACGTTTTCGGATGAATTGAATTAACTTTATTTTGACGAGTACGAAGTAAACCTAGAATATTCATAACGCGTTTTTATTTTGAAGCCTTTTTCCCTTTTCGACTAGCTTGTCACCGGTTTTCCCTACCTTTTTCAATATTTTTTATACATAAAAGCACAATTTTTGTGCATGTGGTCTCCTGGGTGGTCTAAAAAGACGTAATCATTCAAATAGATCTTCTCCTCTCCCTTTTTGTCTCATCTCATTTCATATACACTTTTTTTTCTTTTTTTTTGCCTTTTTCCAGGAAAAAGTATAGCTCGTGTCCCAATTTTCCATATTTTAATCATAAAAACAAATAAATACACAAATTCCCTTGTACACAAAAATGTTTTAATAATAATAATATAAAAATCTATTATAATATAAAACAAAGTCCGGTGTTGACCTGTTTGGCATTCATCCAACAACACAAAATGACCTTGCCTCTTTTTGTTTCTCTAACTCTCTCAGAGTCTCTCACTCTCTCTTTCTCTCTTGTCGCGCTGCTTTTTTGTGCTGTTTTTTCCCGCCACTTTTTTTGTGGACATATTTTTTTCTGTATGTGCACTTATGTATATACATATGTTTTTGTGTTATTGTTATTTAGAAGGTGATTTTTTTATTTAAAAAAATGTGATTTTTTGTTATCAAGTCACTGTTCTTTTTGCTATGTTTACTTTGGACTATTATTTTCAATATTTTTAGGATCCTAGCATTTTTTTAGTGGTTTCAGAGGCTTATTTTTAATGTTGAGAATATTTTTCGCAGACCGTTAAAAGCAGACCGTTCATCGCAGACCGCTGTTTGCAGACCGTTAATTGCAGACCGTTAAACGCAGACCGTTAATCGCAGACCGCTGTTTGCAGACCGTTAGATATAGACAGCTATGCGCAGACATTTGAACGCATACCGTTAAACGCAGACCGTTCGTTGCAGACCGTTAAACGCAGACCGTCAATCGCAGACCGTTAAACGCAGACCGTTAAACGCAGACCGTTAAACGCAGACCGTTTATCGCAAACCGCTGTTTGCAGACCGTTAATCGCAGACCGTTAAACGCAGGCCGTCAATCGCAGACCGCTGTTTGCAGATCGTTAATCGCAGACCGTTAAACGCAGACCGTTCATCGCAGACCGCTGTTTGCAGACCGTTAATCGCAGACCGTTAAACGCTGACCGTTAAACGCAGACCGTTAAACGCAGACCGCTGTTTGGAGACCGTTAGATATAGACAGCTAGGCGCAGACCGTTGAACGCAGACCGTTAAACGCAGACCGTTAATCGCAGACCGTTCGATATAGACAGCTAGGCGCAGTTTTCCAGTCAATTTTTCAAAAAAAAAAAGACCCATAATTTCACATTTCAAATTGTCACATTCAAAAAAAAGCATAAAAATAACACATATTTTCTGTTTCCCACTATTGTTTTCATTTTTTCTCCATTCTTCTTCCAAGGTGTTATTTTTATTTTTCTATTTTTTTGTTCCTATTTTCCCCCCCCCCCAATATTCTTTTTTTCCTTGTTTACGCAGATTATCTCTTTTTTTTCACACATCTGTGTGTGGCTTGTCTAGGATGCCGCAATAATTAGTGCCTAATGGGAAAAGACTGCATTCATAATTAATTTTCTCTCCTTTTTCTTCTCCTATTTTTTTCTCCTAAACTTTTTCTTTTTTGCCTTCATTTTTTATCGATTTTTTTACTTTAGAGTTTTGTTAACCTAAACTTTAATTTAGAAAAATCTCATGTTGCATTATTTTTTCTTATCAAGAAAAAAAATGCTCCATATTTTATCAATCGTATATTTTTTTTCCTATCAATTCCAAATCTAATTTTCTTTTTTATTTTCCAGCACAATGGTTTATGGTTTCGGAAATTCTTGCGTTAAATTGCTTTTTTTCATTGTCAATTTATTGATTTGTATATGTGGCGGACTCATTTGCGGTTTTTCACTTTGGGCAAATTTGGACCGGAATTTCTCGGAACATTTGGATCAGTTTGTGAGGAAAATCGATGGCGGAAGTATGGAGCATATTAATGAAATTGCCAAAGTGAGCATGGGTTTGTGGCACCACAATTTGGAGCAACAAGAGTTTCTAGAAAAGTTCAAAAATTTTCAAAAATTTTCAGAATATTTTCAAAAAAGCCCCCTCTCTCAGAATTTTCAAAAAAAAACTCAATACTTTCAGTACCAAGCTTCATTGTGGATTTTGGTGGCAGTTGGAGCTCTTCTCTTTCTCGTTGGATTTTTGGGATGTTGCGGAGCCGCTTGTGAATCTCCAATTCTCCTCGGCCTTTTCTTCTTCGTCATTGTTATCCTAACTGCAATCGAGCTTGGAGCAACTGTTTTTGCTATGACAAATCGTGCCGAATTTTTGAAATCCGTTGAATCGGTGATGACAAAATCAGCGGACACTCCAGATTTCCGGCGAAATCTCAAACCCATTCAAGATGTGCTCAATTGCTGTGGAGCTACTCACATGACCCAACATTTATATATTGATGAGCATCTGTGCGGAGAGCATCCTGTGGCTGTGAGTTTTTTTTCCATCAAACTAGACTGTAGTTGGAGAATTTTGAGGGTATAGAATAATCTCACAAACTTAAGATATTTCAGTATATCAAAAATGACTTTAGGTTTTTTTGAAATATCGAATAAGACTGTAGTTTTTTCCTAATTTAACTAGGCTTTATTTTGTTCATATTTTAATTCAAGAGGGACTTACAGTAATCTCAAAAATCATTTTTTTAAAAACAAAAAGGACTTTAGTTTTTTTCCAAGTTTCTTGTTTTTATTCAAAGGACCATATAGTAACCTGGAAAATCAATATTTTTCAGATCGACTGTTTCAACCGGATCGAAAAAATGGTAGACAGTGCAAACGAATCAATTATCGTTTGTGGATTTGTTCTTCTCGCCATCGAACTTTTTGCACTTCTTTTCTCATGTGTTTTATGCAGAGCTTCGCGTGAAACACGTTATTCAGCCTATTATGCTTAGGCTTGAAGCTGAGGCTTAGGCTAAAGTCTAAGCGTAAGCTGACTTCCCCCTTAAGCCTAATCCCCCTTTTTTCCCTTTAGGCTTAGGCTTAAACCTAAGCCTATTTTACCAACTCGGGTGAACTTTTTCATTTTTTATTAACTGACGAATCAAATAAATAAATATTATGTTAACTTATTTTATCCGAAACGTAAATGACCGTCTGGTTTTCGATAAATATGCATGATATTGTTCCGAAATCCAACAGGCTCATGTTTCACGATATTCCTGAATTACAGATGTTTTTGGCCTGTAAATCTGACCTACATACCTTTCCATTAAAAAATGCCTTTCATCTTCATCAAATTTTGTTTGATTTACAATAACTCGTTGGCCCATTCCGGCACAACTTCGAACCACGGCTTTATGAAGAACTACTGTACCAAATGAAATCTCACGGAATTTCAGACTTCGATAATGCGGTTTGCATTTGAGAGGAATGTTGCTGCGATTTTCGGGATGTTTGTGAAATTCGATTTCGCATCGACAATTGTTGTAGGTTCTTGGGATGATTTCACCGGGAATTGAGATGACTTCACAGTTTGCAACGCATTCTGCAAAAATTCTGGATAGGTGGGCATTTTTGTGGTTTTCTATCAGCGTTCAACGGTCTGCAAACAGCGGTCTGCGATTAACGGTCTGCGTTCAACTGTCTGCAAACATCACTCTTCAAATAACGGTCTGCAAACAGCGGTCTGCGATTAACGGTCTGCGTTCAACTGTCTGCAAACATCACTCTTCAAATAACGGTCTGCAAACAGCGGTCTACAATTAACGGTCTGCGTTCAATGGTCTGCAAACAGCGCTCTGCAAATAACGGTCTTCGTCTAGCCGTCTATATCTAACGGTCTGCAATTAACGGTCTGCGATCCGAACGAAAAGTGTTACCTGCTCGTTGCTCAGAATCCCAAATCAACCAACTCAATACCAAGAATCCACTACCAAAGAAAAACACCATATTTATTTGGCGCGCAAACGAAATGACCAAAAATGGGCGCGCGAAAAATAGGAAAAATAAGAAACACTCGAAATGTGATATATCTATTTCCGTTTCCCGTTTTTTATCCATCTGGAATTCGAGTGGGCGAAAAGGACCAAAAGAAATCTTCATTTTCACCAAGAAAACACATACACACAAAAATAAGGACCATATTAAAAATCAAGAGTTTCACAATTGCTCATCATTTTCATCTAAGCTTAAATTTATATTTTCAATAGCTGCCGTATTTTTTGATGATTCGAAATTTGGCTTGCACAATGTTCGACTTTCGAATTCGGTTTTGGTGTGTTTTTTTGGGCCCAATTCATTATCGCCAAAAATTAGCATTCGAATCGAGCTGTAAAAAAATATTTTTGTAAACATTGCATTGTTTTCTGAGCGAAAATTTAGAGAATTCCCACAAAATAGCAATTTTTCGGCTAAAAATGTATTTGCTTAGAGGTGCATACCGTAATCCAGCTCTATCAAAAAGTCGAATGAATTCAGTCCTGAAATTTTGATTGAAAAATGCGTAGATCAAAGGATTCAAGCAGGCTGAACACATAGCCAAACAATGACAGATTCCAAATGTTGCGACCGAAAAACTTGTGACAATTTCAAAGGTGTTGATCTGGAAAATCAGAATCATTAATTTATTTTTCTTGGAAAAAAATCGATAAATCTTACAAAATGAAAAACATTTAGTGGAAGCCAGGCGATTGCGAAAACTGCCACAACACACATCAAAAGTAGATGTGTACGACGCTGTCGTTCAACCACAGATCTGTAAAAATAAAGGATTACTGTAGAAATCTTGGCGTCAAAAATTAGAGCACTATTTTTTACAAACCTGCGCCTTTGACTCATGTTAAGTCCATTTGGAAAAGTTGGAGCTCGATTTGTAAATCGAAGTTTCATCCGGTTTGCAATTCTGGAGTAGGCAAAAACCAGTGAAGACAAAGGGAATGCATATTGAGTTACCAGAACTGACAAAGTATATGTGGATTTCGAGATAATCATCTGGAAAAAAATCACGTCATTTTGTTTTTCTGTCTAAAAATACTTGATTAGGTTCGTCATTTCATTTTGGTTTTAGTGACGAAAATTTGACTAATTATTATTTTCACATATTTAGCCTGACTTACCGTTTCCCAAATTGCATTTTGTTCATGACAAATGAACATATACATATTACAATCTTTGTTTTCCCAAACTTGAAGAACATCTGAGGCTTGATGTAAAGGGACAGCTAAAATCAGTGAAGTTATCCAAATCATTACAAAAAAGCAAATGGCAAGGTTTTGTTGACGTTCGCGTTTTGTTGGGAAGATGATGAAGACGTATCTGGAAATATTAGTTTTATTCTGAAAATCGGAAAAGTCTGGAAAGACCGGTTTGCAAACAACGGTCTGCATTTAATGGTCTGCATTGAACGGTCTGCGTCTAACGGTCTGCGTCTAACGGTCTGCATTTAACGGTCTGCGATTAGCGGTCTGCGTTTAACGGTCTGCATTTAACGGTCTGCGATTAGCGGTCTACAAACAACGGTCTGCGTCTAACGGTCTGCATTTCTGCAAAAAGTGTCACCTGTCCAATGCGATTGAAGCGATCGAAAAAGTTGACAAGAAAATATTGAAACCCTGTAGACTTCCAGCAATTTTACAAAATGTCCGCGAAAATGGCCAAAACACGTAGATCACAGTGTATAATGTGATTGGTGCAGTAACCGTGCAAACCTGAAATATTTTTTTGATTGATTTTCTATCTTTCTACACCATCTAAAAAACTCACAAAAAAGTCGGAAAGTGCCAAATTTAGAATGAAAAAGTTTCTTGTTGTTCGCATTGCTGGATTTAGGACAACTACTAAGATTGTCAAAAAATTTCCGACTGCTCCAATTATGATAATTAGTGTATAGGCTATTGTTATCATGTAGCCAAGCTGCAAAATTTAGATTACTGTAGGAAAATTTGTCTCCAAATAATCCTACCTCTTTTGGAGCATATTCAGTACCATTAAAAACCTGATGGTCCCGGAAATATTGATTGAGTTGAGAAAAAAGATGACGAAACTCATCACAAGTCTCATTTCCCGCCATTTTCAGATTTTCAGCCAAAAATCACCCTGAAAGAAATATTATTATTATTATTATTATTTTCATATTTTACGCGCGCGTTAGAAAAATGAACAAAAATGCACATAGTAGAAAAAAAACTAGACGAAGAGGAATATTTTTGTTGTTTTTTCTTTTTTTTCAGTTCTTATATATTATGAAAAACGACCTTTGTTGGAAAAAAAGTGAAAAATCCTGGTTGGGAAAAAATGCAAGCTGGGATAAAAGAAATTAGAAAAATGCATAAATCAAAAATTTGGGGTAGCACAAAATTTTGAATACGTCAGGAAAAAATATTGACTGAAAAATTTGTGAACTTCAGACTTCACCTGCTTTTTTTCCAGATAAAAAGTTGATTTTCCTTCCTTTTCACCTACTTTTACCATTTTAGGAATCAGAAGAAGGAAAATCGGAAAAAAAGAAAAGAAAATCGAGAAAAATAGGGATAATTATAGTCCAGAGTAAAAATATGGGGAAAAATCAAATAAAGTTAGGACATTTTCATGGAAATTGAAAAGAGGAACGGAAATTAAATTTTTTTTATTTCGGCAAACATTTCGAGTGAGGGCTTGGCTTTCTGAAAAAGTTCACTAATTTAAGTAAACTCGGTACAGTATTCATTTGGTTTTTTTCAGCTGAAAAAAGTCTAATTGAACTTTTTTTCGAAACCAACAAAAAAACCACTCAAAAGGGATAAAAAAGAAGTTCATTAGTAACAAAAAAACCTGTGGGCTCTTTTTTTTTTTGAAAAAAAAAATAGTGAATGCACTTCCTATTTTCAGTTATATTTTTTTCATTGTTCAGGATTTATTCAAAATTTTTTCATATTGGAAGAGAGAAAAATTGATGGAATTTTGGATATATTATAAATAGAAAGTCAATCTGAAAAAAAAACACGAAAAGGACTGGCTGGAAATAAAGTAAAGTGCAAATCTTGTCAGATTGAGTTTGAATCAGAATATTTGTTGCTTGACAAGAAGAATCGGAAAAAATAAGGAGAAGACAAGAAGGAGAAGGGGACAGAAATCGAGCTTAGGGCGAAAAACAACAATGTTTTGTTTTCTCCCTTCCTTTGCATATAAAAAACAAAAAAAGAACACTGAAAAAATAAGAAGATTTCTACTACCTAAGGAACTTTCATTCTCCGGAGAGTCATAATTTTTGAAATGAACAGCTGGAAGAAGAATATCCGAGCTTGTTTTGAGTAAACATGTCGGGTTTTGGGTAGAACGATCTAGCAAAATGCAGAGAAATCGCAGACCGTTGAATATAGACCGCTAAATGCAGACCGCTGATCGCAGACCGTTAGAAGCAGACAAAAAACGCAGACCGTTCGATGCAGAACGCTGATCGCAGACAAAAAACGCAGACCGTTCAATGCAGACCGCTGATCGCAGACCGTTAGAAGGAGACAAAAAACGCAGACCGTTCAATGCAGACCGCTGATCGCAGACCGTTAGAAGCAGACAAAAAACGCAGACCGCTCAATGCAGACCGCTGATCGCAGACCGTTAAAAGCAGGCAGAAAACGCAGACCGTTCAATGCAGACCGCTGATCGCAGACCGTTAGAAGCAGACAGAAAACGCAGACCGTTCAATGCAGACCGCTGATCGCGTTAGAAACAGACTGCTGTTTGAACACGAATTTCAACTGCTATTCAAAAATACGGAAAGATTCTGTCATTTTTCGAAGAAGACAAAAATCTGGCATGTTTTCAGCATACATAAAAAATACGAATAAAGTAAGTAAAAACCCCAGTTGACAAAGTGCATTTAAACTTTTTTCTTGAGAATCTCATAAATCTTAAAATGCTATTTTTCTTCTAGTTTTTTCGTGTGTGTGTGTGTATATATGTATATTTGTCTACTTGTTTTTCCCTAGGCTTGCAAAATTTCGAGAAGTCACTTGAATCAAAGATGACAACAAGAAAAATGATTTTGAAATAGAAATAAGAGATTTATGGTTGGAAAAAACGTTTTTTTTCGAAATTCAGGAAAAATACTTTTTTTCTGAAGATGGGTAGAAAAATGTTATACATTCTGACAAAAATACATAAGAAATTGAGTTTTTTCTTCATTTTATTCTTATCCATGTTTTTGTTGAGAAGAAGAAGAAGAAGAAGAAGGAAAAAACGAATAGATGTGTTACATACATAAGTTAAAAAGAAAGAAATACTTGAAATTTAGTCTCGGGACGATCGACAAAGTTACTCGAATTAATTAGATTCGTTTCTCCTCTAACTTTCATTAGCCTCATTTTTCCCCGGGGTTTCAATTTTATCCCAAGAAAGAGGCAAAAAAATTGAGATGAGTCAAAAACTTTTATACGGTAGAGGAAATTTATTTTTCCTATTTCTTCTTCATTTTTTTGCAAAAAAAACCTTTCTGACCTAATGGTCCGTGAATACGACAAAAAATCTGGTCTTCCCAACAAAATCACTCTTTTTTTCGTTACTAAAGCTTAAACTTGTGAAAACAGAGAGAAAAAACGAAAAGCCGATTATTAATTGGATGAAAAATGAAAAAAACAAATGAGTTTTTTCAGGAAAATATTGGAGGAGAAAATAGATAACAACATATGTTTGCCTAGGTCTAGAATTATTTGTTGTCTGGAGCTGGAAAAGGTCAAAGTGAGGAGGGAAAAGTGTTTAATTTGTTTAAAGTACACGGCTAATTGGTTTTGGGATGGGGATTTTACAGCTTTCCGCAAGAATAGGCTGAAAATCCCTGGTCTGAAACACAGTTTTCAAAAATAACGGTCTGCAAATAGCGGTCTGCGAACAACGGTCTGCGTTTAACGGTCTGCGAATAACGGTTTGCGTTTTTTTTTTTGAAAATTGAAAATTTGAATGTTATTCTAGTACACAAGAAAATAATAAAATTTTCAAAATGTAGCAGAACTACTACATTTTGACGAAGCCTTTAAGGAAAACTTTCAACTCAAAGAACAAGCGCAAAAATATAAAAAATAATAATAATGCATCTGACAGACACAATGTTAACATTATACATTTTTTGTATGAAAAAATGTCGGACACGAACAAAAAATAATAATGAAATAAACTTGGTCCAACAACAAAAACCAGGAAATATTTTAATTGAATTCAAAATGAGCTCAAAAAAACAACAACTCTGTATTTTTCTCTTTCTTCGCCAAAAAATTTTATTTTATTCTATTTTATTCATGAGTGAGTTAGTTAGTGAGAAAATAAAGATGAACAAACTTTTTGCAAGAAAAAAAGTTAGTTGAAACATGCCATAATTAAATTCGACCACCCGAAGCATGAACATTTTTTCCTGAAACTTTTTAGGGCTCTGAAATTTTTTATGTGGGATGACATGGATGGAAAATTGAATTTTCTTCCAGCAAAGCACAGATTTTCCTTTATTTGAGCAAAAAACTGAAAAAATTGGGACAAAAAAATTAAATTTGAAAAAAAATGAAGACATTTTATAGCATGTTTTTCTTTCCAGGGAACCCTTCTGAAAAACTGCACTTCTGAAAAAAAAAGCGAAATTTTCTCTCTCTGGATGAAAAAAAGTTGTTTTCTATCAAAAATATTTGACAGCCGGGAGATCAAAAACAAAAATGAGATGAGATGAGATTTTTTGGTCTTAATTAAAAACAAAAAATGAGAGGAACTTTTTAATTAGAAAAAAGTCAGGGTTCCAAAACAGAAATGGAAATGGAAAGGAAAAATAGAAACAAGGTTTTTGTAGTGTTGTTTTTTGGTTGTCTTGAATTTTTGATAAGATCTTGATTTAAGAAACTCTTGTTATCTTATTTGGTTACAGTTTTTTCGGTCGGGAAATTGGGAAACAATTTGATTTTGATATAATGCGACATCGATTGATGGTTTTTAAAACAAAACTCTGGAAAAAACATTCAAAAACCAGAAAATCAGTAAAACTAAAAAATTGGAAAATTGGAAAAAAAAAATTTCAGACCATTAATCGCAGACCGTTGATTGCAAACCGTTAAATGCAGACCGTTGTTTGCAGACCGCTAATCGCAGACCGTCAAATGCAGACTGTTGTTTGCAGACCGCTAATCGCAGACCGTTAAATGCAGCTTTTTTTTTCGATTTTCAGCCACAGTAATCCAGATTTATTTTTCTTTTCTTAAGTTCAGAATTTCAATGATTGCAAAAATTTCTCGAACCGTTCTAATTTTCCAATTTCTTCCCAAATTTTCAAATATATTTGTTGTTGATGTGTTCTCAAGACAACAGTCGGTCACATTTTGTGTTTTTGGGTGTCTTAATACTAATTCTAGAACAACTCCACTCCACAGAAACGTTTTTGTCTCATTTGAGATTCTCATCTCTATGAGCAACGTCCGCATGTTTCATATTTCTTTCAAATTCTTTTGTTAGGTTGTTGAGGCTTCACATCTGCTTTTCCCTTTTTCTTTTTACTACTTACATACCTTTTTCCCAAAATGCCGTGGTTCCCGTTTTTTATACTAATTATTTACCTCTCAACAACTGGTAAGATTTTTTGTGAAAAACAATTCGTGTTAGCTGAATTTTTTTTTTCCAGAAGCTTTGAAATGTTATCAATGCAATGGTTGGCATGGAGAATACCCTTTGAGATACAGTACTGCTGCAACTTGTGACAATCGAAATAATCAATGTGAAACTACACAATTTTGTGTGAAAATTATCGATCCAATGTCACCAAATGTCAATTATGTCACATACAAAAGTGATTGTTTCTATCAAACACAAATTCAAGTGAATCCCACAAATTTGAGCTATGTTCAAGGAAAAATGTGTTTCCCTTATCAAGACGGAAGTGCCCCTGTCAAAAGGTTTGTCTACTGTTTTTTTAAATCAAGTTATTGATTTTTTTAGATGGTATTATTGTTTTTGCAATGATCGAGATTACTGTAATTCGGGATATTCGACGACGACAAATTGGGCAATTATTTTGGTTTTTTCCTATCTCTCATTTTCATTTTTGTAATAAATGTGTCATAGAAATAATTAAATATTTGTTATTTTAACGGTCTGCCTTGAACGGTCTGCCATTAACGGTCTGCAAACAACGGTCTGCGTTCGGCTGTCTGCATCTAACGGTCTGCAAACAGCGGTCTGCAATTTTTGGTCTGATACCTTAAGTTTGCACGGTCTGCTTTTCTCAAATTTCGCAATATATTTTTTTTCGCATTGTGTCAATCAATTTTATCAGAGAGTTCATGAGAAACTTTGATAAGACACAAAATTAAAATATTGATATGTTTTCTACAGAATCTGCTCTATTAAACTCCGAACATTCACCAATTCATGTAAGGAATGGCTTTTTACATGAATTTATATTTTAAAAATTCAGGTTACCAGAAATCGTTTCAAAATCCTTGTAAGTGGTGATGAAAAAAGTGGCAAATCTTCGTTTATTCGAAGACTTTCTGAAAATGCGTTTTCCGAAAACGAACAAGTTTCGAAAAATTTGCTAAACGTTGTTACAAGGGCAATTGGTGGTGAAATAGTTCGAGCAGAGTTAGAAGAAGTTGGTGAGAGCAAAACAGAGTTTTCCCCAAAGAGAAAAAAAATTGTTTACACATACAGATATCCAAGAATTTTTGACTGATGATAATTCAATTCGAGACTGGTTGGATGTTCGAGCTTTGATTCTTCTCTATAATTCAACAAGTCTGAAATCCTTTAAAGTTCTAAAAGAGGAAATGCCACTAATTCAACGAAAATTGCCTCCAAATTCTTCAATAACATTAGTTGGAACAAATGCTGACAGAAAAACTGAGAGAATTGTTTCTTGGAAAATATCTGAAGAATTTGCTGAAGAGCAAGGATTTTCTTTATTTGAAATAAGTTCTAGAACTGGTATAAATTGTGAAAGTGTTCTGGAAGAAGTTTTGGATTCGATTATTGAACGAGAATTTGCGGAAGAAGAAACTAGAGATATCACTGAGCAACCTGTAAGCTTTTTTTCACTTTTTTTTCAAATCTGAACATTTGCAGGTATATCAAAGTACAGTAGAACCTGGAAGAGAAAACGACAACGAGCGACGTTTCAATTTATTTTGTTGGGTTCCGAAAATCCCATATTTTTCAACATAATAATTATGTGAAAAAAATATACATTTTCGTAATCCTATGTCCTTGGAGGATTATTCATTTTTCATGTTTTTTTCTTCCCAAAGAAAAATGTTGTCTTGAAAATAAAGAAAACTTGAACCAACTCTCTAAAAGATTTTAGGTATGCATAGGACTAATCTATAAACATTTTTTCCTCCTTTTTTTCTGGTTTTGACACTCTTTTGCTGCTCGTTGTGAATGACACCACGGTTTTTTTGTTTCAAAAACTTTTCCTTTTTTCACACATATTTCTCACACTCATACAATTTTAATTCAAAGGACAAACATTATATTTTTTCCAAGTTTCTCTCTTACTCTTAAAATAAAAATAAAATAAATCTCTTTTCGAATTCAGTGCAACAAAAAACACCAAAACAAGAAGTAAGAGGGATTAGCTTTTGCGCGCCAATTTTTCATGTGTTTTTTGGAGATTCAAGCACCGGCCTGCTTCTCGACACAAAAAAATGTTTCGAAGCATTAAAAATGTGCAATCATGCACCAATGGACATACCATTAGTGCGCTTCCCAGCCTTAATGCATTTATTTATTTATTTCCACCCACTTTCTTTCCGTTTTTTCCAATTTTTTGTCAAGGTTCACTTTTTTTAAGAGAAAATAATTGTTGACCTACAGTAGAGACAGACCTCCAAATGCAGACCGTTGAGACACCTACAGCTGAACACAGACCGTTTAATGCAGACCGTTTGTTGTAGACCGCTGTTTGCAGACCGTTATTTGCAGACCGCTAATCACAGACCGTTCATTATTTCTCCGAATCTCTTTAAAAAAATTAGATTTATAGTTTTTCTCATGAATCATTTTCAAATGTAAAAAATTATCGATTAGAGACTGTTCAAAAAAAACTGCATAACATATTGCACTTGTTTTTTCTGTCCTCGTTTTTCCAGGAAAAAATATAAAAACAATGTTGTTATTTTGAAGATTATCGATGAGAAAAATGTCCAATTTTTCTCCTTCAAAAAGACAAAAAAAACGAAGAAAAAAAACCAATTCAATCCAAAATCCTATCAGACTGACTAAAGTTGACTTAATTTACTTTTTTTTCGAGATTGCCTTTGCGTTTTTTGGATGTGCTCTGGGGTCCATTATTTGCGGTTTGGAGAAATTTTTGTGCTCAATTATTTTTTGCCTCTTCTCTTTTATATTTTGTTGATATTTTCATATTTTCTTTTATATATTTCCTTTCTTTTCTCTCTCAATGAGGCAAAAATGATGTAATTAGCCTAATAGTTAGTTTTTTTTGGGGAGAAGAGAAGAAATTCAATATTTTATTCCTATTCACACACTTTTTTATTCCAGGAGCAGAAAAACTCCATTTTTCTTGTTTTTTAAACTCTTTTGTATGTTGTAATCTGAGATATTTTTTCCTGAACAAAAATGTTATTTTATTTTTATTTTTTTGCTCATTTCTTCAGTGAATGAATGAATTAATAAATAAATAAGTGACTAATCTTGAAAAAAATATAACATTATTATTTTTTTGGATCATATGCTTTAGTTAATTTGATTATTATTTTTCTTTGTTCTTCGTAAATGTCTTGTAAATAAACGCAGACCGTTGATAGCAGACCGTTGTACACAGACCGCAGTTTGCAGACCGCTGTTTGCAGACCGTCAAGTGGCGTTATTATTTTCATTGAACATTAGCCTGCATTTAACGGTCTGCAATTTTTTATTATTTATATGCTCTCCGTAAATGACTTGTAATGAATTTGATTTATTTGTGTTGGACAAGCGAAAAAAATATCATATTTCAATGGTTTTAATGAGAATCAAGTTGCATTTGTCTCATTTTACGTGTTTCTCTGTTTTTTTTGCTGGTTCAACATAGATTTTCTCTTTCTTCAGAACTCATTTAGGAGAATTTTCCATCTTCGGAAAAAATCACATACATATGCCAATTTCGCAAAAAAAATTGAATTGTCGTCTTCCAAGACGAGTTTTTTTGTTCAAAACCTAGGAAGGGACGGAAAAAAATTGAGTTTTTTCCTCCACTTTTTTGCCACATAATTTTTTGTCGAAATTTTCTTGTTTCTCTGTGACCAAAAAAATACACAATTTTTCCGGGGCGAAATTTCATTTAGCGCTGAAGAAAATCTTATTTTTCTCATGTTTATGCTTTTTTTCTGGTGATCATCTCTATATATTTTCTTTAGAATGGAAAACCAAACGGGAAAAGTTCCTGAGGAGATCAAATGGCGAAATCCATTATTTGCATTATTGCTCATCACAATTTGTCTTCTGACAGTTGCTGGAAATGTGCTTGTAGTGATTGCAGTTTGCACTAAAAAATATTTGAGAAATCCAACAGGGTAAGCTTTTTTTCTTCACATATAGTGTATTACACCCCCACAAATCCAAAGGTTAATCTTGTAAAAAATTCAAGAATCAGACACCCACCTAATTACATTAGATTCATCTATTCCTTTTTCGTCCAAAAAACCCGAGAGTCCATTTGAAAAATTGGAATTGTATAAAGATTCAAAGATCTTTCAAAAAAACATGTATTTTTGCAGATATCTCATCATTTCTTTGGCAATCGCTGATCTTATTGTAGGATTAGTTGTGATGCCTTTGAATTCGTTGTTTGAAATGACTAATCATGTTTGGTTGCTTGGTTTGACAATGTGCGATTTTTTTCATGCTATGGATATTTTGGCGTCGACGGCTAGCATCTGGAATTTGTGTGTTATTAGTTTGGATAGGTATGCGTACAGTCAAAATTTTGCATTACTCATATTGAGCTAAGAATTTGCGAGCATGGTTTTCAGCGCGTCAAGTTTTGTTAGAGGGAGGTCTCAATGCAAGCCGCTGTTTGCAGACAGTTAATTGCAGACCGCTGATTGCAGTCCGTTATTCGCACCGATTTTTGCAGATCTTTGTTTGCAGACCGTTGTTTGCAGACCGTTGTTCGCAGACCGTTGTTTACAGACTCCTAAATGCAAAGACTTCTTGCAGATATATGGCTGGTCAAGATCCAATAGGATACCGAGATAAAGTGTCAAAACGACGAATTTTGATAGCAATTCTGTTAGTGTGGGTAATGTCAGCATTTCTATCATTCCCAGCAATTCTCTATTGGCGTACAACATCTCCACACTTATATTTGGATTCAAGAAAATGCGACTTCACCGATTCAAGTATGTATGTTGGCTTCTCATCTCTCATCTCATTTTTCATTCCACTTGGTCTAATTCTATTCGCTTATGGAAAAGTTTTCATTATTGCAACGAGGCATTCAAGAGGAATGAGAAAAGGGGTAAAAACAGTTAGTGTAAGTTGGCGTAGAAAAGAAAAACAACAATTTTTATTTATTTTTATTTTAGGTCAAAAGTAAAAGTGGGGTGAAACGTGCAAACACAGATACTGAAAGTATATTATCCAGTGAAAATGAGCCGCAGTTACGTGTACATTTTGGAAGGGGTAATAAAAACAGTTCAAGTATGCGAAGTGGAAAAAATCATATTAATAATAACAACAATAATCGAGAGACCACTAGGCTTCTTTTCAAACAGGTATTTAAAAAACTATTTGAAAACCATTAGTAAATTAATTCAGGTGTCTTGTAAATCGTTGAATGATCGAAATGGTGCAGCCGAATCTCGTCAACCTTTGCTGAGAAATGACACTGCAAATTCTGATAGTTTACCTGGGGGAATGTTTAGAGTTCGATCAGCTACTAGTAATACGACTAGATCTGCAGCTACTTTGACTATTGAAACGGTAAGGAAGTTTAAAAAGCCTCCTGAAGCCTTTTGGAGCCTCTTAAAGTCCCTTAAAGCTCTCTGAATCCTTCTGAAGTTTATTGAAGCCTTATAAAATCCTCTGATCTCCTAAAATTTCATAAAGCTCCCTTAAAGCACAAAATGCTATATAAACCAATAAAAAATCTCATTCTATTTTTTTTAGGATTCATCCTCTGTGGTTTCCCCAGGCACCCGTCGAAAATTAAATGTGCGTGAAAAATCGCGTCAAATGATGCGTTACGTGCACGAACAACGAGCCGCTCGAACCCTTTCAATTGTTGTCGGTGCATTTATTTTATGTTGGACACCATTCTTCGTTTTTTCGCCATTGTCTGCATTTTGCGGACAAGCGGTATGTACTTGTACTTTGGGTCCAAAAAAAGAGGGGGGAAATTTACATATACATACATTTTTGGCGGAAATTGAATTTTCTATGACAAATTTGTGGGTTCTCTTTGTCTTAGAAAAAAAATATGAAGAAGATAAATGTGTGTTTTGTAGTATTTCCTGAATCGAGAGGCAATTTTCACATTTGTGACTTGGGCTGGACATTTGAATTCGATGCTTAATCCATTTATCTATTCACGATTCTCTCGAGATTTTCGACGAGCGTTCAAACAAATTCTGACTTGCCAACGTCAACGCAAAGTTCGAACAGCTTTCAAAACACCTTTGTCATTGGTTTTCACTCAACTTATATCAGTTACACAAATGTGGGATCAACCACCAAACACTGTCATTGAATAAAATTGCATTTTTGGATATTTCAATTAATTTTTATTTACATATATGTTCAAACGTGTCATTTTAATAAAGTATATGATTTTTGATTTGTTTGAAATTGCAGTTTTTTGGGATGTTAAGGATTTTCAGAAAATTAATTGCAATTTTCCGACCGCTATTCTCAGACCGTTTTTGCAGTCCGCTTTTTGCAAAGCGTTAATTGCAGACCGTTAATCGCAGACCGTTAATCGCAGATCGTTAATCGCAGACTGTTCTTTGCAGACCGTTGCTTGCAGAAGTGTTTTGCACAGTTAAATACAGAGACAATGGTTCATATATCTCACAGGGACTCAAACAACACTCCGCCTGCCTGCATTTTAGCGAACATCGGGTCTTACACCGCGTCCCTTTGTGTGTTGCTTGTTTTGCCAAAGCTCCTCCCCTCTTTGCATTTTTTTTCCTTTTCATAAATCTATTTTTTTCCTTGTCTTATTTCTATTTAGTTGGAGCTCTTCAATTTTTGAATGGATTTTACGAACGAGACTTGTGAGTTTTGGGAATTTTATTTATTTTTTTGGAATTCAATGTTTCAGCGTCTTCTTCGTCATCGGAAAAATTTGTGGATGTGGAAATGCCAAATGCAACAAGTTCTTCAAATACTTCCCGAAGTTCAAGTTGGGTTCGATTAAATGTTGGTGGAAGGATTTTTCAAACAACTCGCTCAACTTTGATGCGAGAACCTGGCTCATTTCTATATAGAATTTGTCAAGACGAATTAGGACTCTCAACAGATAAGGTTTCTTTTTTATTTCTTACTAAATCCTCTCCGAGAAAAATGAAAAATTATGGATATATAAAATTAATAAATAATTCTAGGACGAAACTGGCGCATATTTGATCGATAGAGATTCCGATTTTTTTTCGCCAATCTTGAATTATTTACGACATGGCAAGCTTATCCTAAATCCTGGCGTTTCTGAAGAAGGTATTCTTGCTGAGGCCGATTTTTATAATCTGCCAGCTTTAAGTCAGCTTTTGATGGATCGAATCCAGGAAAGAGAAAATGGCAAAGACAATTCGGTTTGTTGTTTTTTTTTGGAGAAGGGAGGGGCTTTTGCAGACCGTTGAACGCAGACTGAATTTTTTTTGCCGCCGCATGCTTTCACAACATAGCAAAGACCCAACAAAAAAATCCCCAATTTCAGCCGGTCGTAAAATTCGTCTATCGTGTTTTACAATGCCACGAAGATGAGTTGGCATCAGTGGTTTCAGCAATGAGCGACGGCTGGAAAATCATTCAAATAGTACCAATAAACCTGAATTATTCGACATATTCAGCCGAACAACTTCAGGAATATTTATGTATTGTTGAAAGAACTTGTCCAGATAATGGAAGTATGAATGAAGGACAAGATCGTGCCAAATTATTGCAACAAAGAGCAAGACGTAAGATTGTTTATTTTTGAATGTTAGATTACCGTACTTCGTTTCTGAAGTTCAAACATGCAAACCCCCAATTAAAAATACGTGGGATAATTATTATTGAGAAAAAAACTACCGTAGTTATATTAAAAATAAATTTTTTTGCAGATAATTGAACTTCACAAGCAAACTAAAGGAAGCACGCTATTTTAATTTATCTCTGCTATTTTTTTTCTTCTTGTTGTAAATAAAATTGATGCTCCAATAAATTCTCGAATATCCAGTTTTATCAAGTTTTTAGCGAGAACAAAACGAACCAACAAAAAAACGGTTATCTTGTTAAAACATCGTCAAACCGGAACACCCCGGATGAAAATGAAAATTATAAACGAAACGAACGAACTTAATCGAAAACATCCCTTCCCAAAAAAGAGAAAGATGAAGATATAAAATGGGCGGGGCAGATTGTTGTCGTTGTTGACTGTAGCGCGCGCGAAACGCGATAATTTGACCTCTTTTTAGGCATAGACACATTCATAAAACCGTGGATTTAGGTGGCTTTGATTTTATTTGGATTTCGATTCTATTAGCATGAAATTCCAACTAGCTCTTTTATTTCTTTATTCTGTTAGTGCTAAAAATTTGCCACTCAAAGGTTTGTTCTTCCATTTTTTTCGGAAATGCGTTTCAAATTGTTTATTGTCTTAAAAGTTTATTAGTTTTTGCGTCTCAAAAAATTCTCGTTCAAAAACTAATAAACACAACACACATATATATATATATATATATAATAAAAAATTTAAGGGATCTTTTTCCTTTTTCGAAAAAAGCTTTTAGAAAGGAAATCGTAAAAGTTAACAGCCCTTTTCTTTATATATAAAAACCATTCCTTTTTGAAAGGGGAATTCTGTGAGAAAAAAAGTGAAAACCCCCCGCTCGTTTATTTGAACATGATAAAATGTTGCGATTGACCTAGAAAACATTTTTCCAGGAGGTTGCGAAAATTCCGGATTTTTTGTCAGCGATAACACTGTTTTGAAATCACAAGATGCAATTGTATACAAAGATACATCAGAAGATGAATGTTTGAGAATTTGCCATCAAAATCGTGATGAATTTGAGCGACCAATCGATTGCTCATCTTTCAGTTATGATCATTCCACATTTAGCTGCACAATTTACAAAGAAAAATCAGTTCCATTGGGAGAGTCAGAGATTTCACCTTCAGCGGGAAAACGTTATTTTGAGAAAGTTTGCCTTCCAAAAAATCTCCCACAATGCTCTGCTTCTCAATTTATTCGAGTTGATCAAAGTGTTTTGGTTGGGTATGCTGCTAATTTGACTCTTGTTGATTCAATTGAACTTTGCATTGCACAATGTATTCAAGAGCAAGGATGTTTAGTAAGTGGAAAAATATTGGAGGAAGGGAGGGGTAGCAGTTTCTAGGTGCACACCGCTTATAGCAGACCGCTAGATGCAGACAGCAAATCGCAGTCCGTTAAATGCAGACCGTTCATTGCAGACCGTTAAATGCAGACCGTTGATCGCAGACCGTTAAACGCAGACCGCTGTTTGCAGACCGTTGAACGCAGACCGTTAAATGCAAACCGATAAAATTGTTTTTTCCAGTCTGCCATGTACTTCTACGAAGATGGAGAATGTATCACAAACAAGGAAAGTGCTTTGACAAAACCAGCGGCTTTTTCAAAAGAAGAAAATGACAAAGTTGTATATTTCCAAAATGGATGCGATCCATCTGAAGTTGTAGAAGCTTCTGGAAACTCAGAAGAAATTGTAGAAGAAGAGGAAGAAGCTACAACTGTTTCAACAACTACCACCACTGAAAAAACAACAACCACCACTGAAGAAGCTCCTGTGGAAGAAGAAGAAACTGAAGCTGCTGAAGAGGAAGAAGGTGCTGAAGAGGGAGGAGAAGAAGCTGAATATGAGGAAGAGGAAGAGGAAGAAGAAGAAGTTACAACAACAACAACTCCAAAACCAGTTCAAAAACCAATCAAAAAAATCAAGAAGAATCCAAAGAACTTTGCATCAAAAACATACAAAGCTTTAAAGAGTGAAAAAACTGAAAAGAAATTGAATATTCAAAAAGTTGAAGAAGCTCAAGAAGAAGTAGAAGAAAAAGAGGAGAATTATTTCTCAGAATGGTCCGATTGGACACCATGCACAAAAAGCCAAGAACGTCAAATTCGACGAAGACGTTGTTTGAATTTGAGAAAATGTTTGGGCGCTTTGATGCAGGTTCAAAATTGTCCATCGATTATTCCAACCACTTCTAGTAGGTTTTTCTGGGAAATTTTGATATAAAATCAAGAAAAACTCGATATTTCTAGCTCCATCCAACATCGAATCCATCCGATCTGTTGTTAATGTAAATGGTGAAGATTATGATGACACATCAATTCCAATTGTTTCTGAACCAATTCCACAACTTCTCAATGAACAAGTCTGGGGACCATGGCAAGGAACTTGTCAGGTATGTGATAAAAAAATTTTCTCAAAAAAATTAGGTTTGAAGAATGCAATTTTTTTTGAGTTTCATGGGGAAAAACAGGCATGTGCATCTCATCCGCCGGCCGGACGGCACGGCAGCCGTGTGGGCGTGGCTTCGCCGTTTCGCTGGCCGAGCAGCAAAGAAGAAACAGCAGAGAAACAGCAGCCGCGGCATGCCGGCCGGCTGCCGTTTTTCAAAATGGGAAGGAGAAGGTCGTCGCTCCGCCCCCTGCACACAACAGACACAACAGCGCGCAACCCGAAAACCGTCGCACACACAATTTATTTAAGTAGTCTCGCGTGCGCGTAAATCTAGCTATCTTTTTCATTATTTCATAGTGTTTTTGGAGAAATTTTTTGATGATTTCGAGACATTTCTTCAAAATGGGAGCGGCAATGCCGGCGTTTCGGCACGGCAGCTGCGGCATGCTGTTTTGTTGATTCTTTTCAAAACGGCAGCGGCTGCTGTCGCCGTTTTTGAAACGGCAAAACGGCGGCGTAGCCGGCAAAATGAACATGCCTGGGGAAAAAACACTACAGTATGCTAATAAAAACACAATTTTTTGTATTCATAGTCCTTGGATACTATAAAAAATATGAAATTTGCAAAAAAACATTTTTCAGCACTTTGCATCATCTCAACCATGTAACAATGGAAATATGATTGGTTTTGAGTCTCGTGAATGTATCGCAAAAGATCCAGCTCAATGTGAAGGACCATTTTTCAGATATTGCACACTTACATGTTAATTTATTTAATTAATTAATTATGCAATTAATCTTCCATATGTAATTAATATATTTTCCAAACGGTTTTTTATCTGAAAACGCGTATAATAATAAATATGTTTCAACAGCCACAAACAAACACACACATTTATCGATTTTTTTCTCTGCGCTCTCTTTTTTTTTGTTGTTGACATATTCAACAGGGAACCCTCTGCGTCTTCGCCCTTTATTTTTTATTTGTTTATCATTCTTTTTTTTTTTCATTTTGTCTTCTTTTTGTTTCATTTTTTGCTTGCTTGTTATTCTCTGCTTTTTATGCTCTGAAAATTGCTCCAAAACTCGTGGGAGAATTATTCATTTAAATAATAATAATTAAGAAAAGTCTCGGGAGAGAATGATGCAAATATTTTTTTGAAAAACAGTTTTTTCTTTCGAGAAAAATAATCAGGGGTTGATAATAGGAAAAGTTGCGAAAGTTTCTTATCAGTTGTTCCACAAACAGCAAAAAACGCTATTTTGTTGCTTTTTTTCAACTTTTCTTTATTTTCTGAGTACAATATAGTTTTGAGAATGGTTTTCAATGGAAACACCTAGTGAAAACACTGTTTTGAATGAACTTGTGTGTGAAATATGTTTTTCCATACTTATGAATACTCTTTTTTTCTTATTGAAACACAAGTTTTGACTAAATTTTTTCTCCGATTTTTTAAAAGTCAATAATCGTTGAGCCAATCTTTAAAAATTATGCTTCTATCAGTTTGAAATTAACGGTCTGCATTTAACGGTCTGCTTTTAACGGTCTGCGTTTAACGGTCTGCGTTTAACGGTCTGCATCTAACGGTCTGCAAACAGCGGTCTGCATTTGAAGTTTTGCATTCATCTCTCTTCTACGCTCTTTTCAGCGCTGACTCAGAAAGTCTAGTCTAAAATTAGCTCACATTTCCACTACCGTACTTCTTGTCTACCTAATTTGCTAAATGTCAATTACTAATGAACACCGAATGTTTCAAGAAACCAAAACGACAAAACGTCACCTTGTTTGTGCAAGTTTCATGTTTCAAGAAATCAAATCCTATTTTTTTCCTTCGTATTTTTCATATGTTTCTGCCTCGGCCCCGCAATTCTTGTATGCACTTTTCTTCTCTCGGAGCTCGCCCGCCCCGGCTCCGGCTCCTTTTCTTCCTTCACGTCACTATGTTTTCTACTTCTTCTTCTTCTTCTTTTCCTACTTTTTATTCAAGAAGGCGAGAAGAAGAAGAAGAAGAAGGATTATATCAAAAACTCCGCCCCCCCCCCTTTCGAAAAATTTCAGCCGCCCATATTATTTATTATATCTCAATTCATTCTTATTTCAGTGTTGTTGAGAGCAAGGCTTTTCTTCTAGCTGAAACATGTCAGCTGAAAATGAAGAAGCTGAAAGTAATAACCAAAAAGTTGAGCGACTCATTGAGCAAACAATTGTCGACGGATGTCCCGAAAGAACAGCACATGATTTTGTATTTTTGAAATCACTTGGAGATGGCGCATATTCATCGGTTTATCGTGCTCGAGAAATTGCATCTGGCGCTGAATTTGCGGTAAAAGTTATACAAAAGTCTCACATTTATCGACATGGAAAAATGGAATGGATTATTCGCGAGAAAAATGTGATGAATTATTTAACACAAATGTGCGGAACTCATCCTTTCGTCTCACAATTGTATACAAGTTTTCAAGATCGAACAAGGCTTTGTAAGTTTTGAAAAAATAGGGATCTGTTAATAGGTTTTTGTCAAAAAAGTTCTATAGAAATTTTCCCGAAATTTCAAAAAGTTTGCTAACGCCTCAATTACCTTCCTAATATTTTAACAAATACCGTAGGGTCCTTAAAAATTCCTTCAAAATTTTAAAAGTTTTCTGAATTTCAAAAAAAAGTTCCTTGGGACTTAAAAAGTTCCCTGATGTCTTAATTAGCTCTCTAATCTGTCATTTTTCAGATTTCGTTCAAATGTTAGCTGAACGTGGTGATATGAGTGAAGCACTCTCACATTTCGGATGTTTCGATGTTCCAACAACAATATTCTTTTGCTCCGAAATCCTAACCGGTCTTGATTACCTCCACCGCAACAACATTATACATCGAGATATCAAACCGGAAAATATTCTGATAAAACAAGACGGCCATATAATGATAACTGACTTTGGAAGTGCACAAGCATATCAGGATTTGAATTTACCTATGGAACGATTTCACGGTGATTTGAATGATGATGAAGAATTCAGCTCGTCTGAATCAAGTTCACCGCCACCTCTAACCCGACAAAAAACTGAAAATGAAAAGGACTCTGATGAATGGGATTTATTGAGTGGAAGCGCTTCTGGTACTGTAAATGACACTGGAAGAAGGACAACTTTTGTTGGAACTGCACAATATGTTAGCCCAGAAATGTTGACAGATGGAGATGTTGGACCACATTCTGATCATTGGGCGCTCGGATGTATTTTGTTTCAATGTTTGAGTGGACAAGCTCCTTTCAGAGGCGATAATCAATATCGAATGATGAAAAAAGTGCAGACTAATGAATTTGAGTTTCCAGATGGTTTTCCGGAAATTGCTGCCGACCTGGTGAACAAAATTTTGGTGAGTTAAAGATTTTCCTTCAGCTATAAAAATCAATCAAAAATTTCTTGGTTTGTAGACCGTTGATATTGATTATCGAATTGACAGCGAAGACATCAAAGATCATCCATTTTTCCGTGACGTTGATTGGGATAATATAACATCTCAAGAAGTTCCAACTCTTCATGCCTATATTCCTGCAAATAATGGAGAACCAGAATTTCATTCCACAATTGTCGAACCTGGATTAGATGAAAAAGTATTGTTTAGATTGATGAACGAAAATATGAATTCAAAAGTTGTTGCTGGATCTTCAAAAAATGCTGAAGATTTTGAAGAGCTTTTCAAGCAATTGGTAGAGCCGGATGTGGAGCCCGAGCCATTTGTCACTCCAAATTTCATGTTTCCTGGAGCCAGAGTAGAGGTGACTAGAAGACCTGCGGAGCCTGAACCGGAGCCAGAACCTGAAGTTCTTCCAAAAGTGTCTAGAGAAGAAGTTTTGAAGGCTAACAAGGAATTAGCTTTCACCGACGCTGAGCTGGATATTCATAATAAAAATATTGAGACAAGAATGTCGCCAAGACTTCGAGACGAGAAATTGGAGATTCAAAGAAGTGAGAATCCATATCATCTATTTGCTGGAGGTCGACTTATTTTGAAACAAGGATTTTTGGAGAAAAAACGAGGGCTATTTGCGAGAAAAAGAATGTTTATTTTGACTGAAGGTCCACATCTTCTTTATGTTGATCATTCGAATATGGTTCTCAAGGGAGAAATTCCATGGTCTCCTTGTATGCAGACAGAAATTAAAAATTTTGGAACATTTTTCATTCATACAGTAGGTTTTTTTGGTTTTTACCAACCAAAAAAAGCAATAACATAAAAATTATAATATTTTCAGCCGAATCGTGTTTATTATTTGTTTGATGAAAATCGTCGAGCTTTAGAATGGTGTCACGCAATTCAACTCATGAAAAATCGCTATGAAGCTGAAATTCAGAAAACCTATGAGATTGCGATGCGTGATGGAACCTTCAATAGTATTTATGGCAAAAAAAAGTCGCGCAAAGAAATGATGCGTGAAGAAAAAGCGGCACGTCGTAAACAAGAAAAGGCCAGCAAAAAAGCGGCTAGACAATCTAGATGATTATTTTTTTTTGTTTGAAAAAAAAATACCAAAAACTTTTTTCTGTATTTTTTGTACCAAAGATTTTTTCTCCAGCCATTCCTATTTATTTTTTTCCGTTTATTTATTTTTCTTCAATTTTTTCTTTGTTTATCTATTTGAAAAAACCCCTGTGATGCTATGTTTCTCCCATCCAAAAACCGATTTTCATTTCAATTAGTCCAAAAATGTGTGCGCTTTGTCAACTTGATTTTTACATGTAGTATCAATAATTTTCTGTCTATTTTACCGAGTATAAATTATTTGTGTCGTGAGAGATTCTTTGCTATAAATGGGAACAGTCTGCAAACAAAGGTCTGCACACAACGGTCTGCATCTAACAGTCTGTGATTGACGGTCTGCAATTAACGGTTACCAAACAACGGTCTGCATTCAACGGTCTGCATTCAACGGTCTGCGTTAAACGATCTGCAATAAACGGTCTGTAAACTGTATTTTTTTCCACAAGAAAATTACTTCCTGTTTTTTTCCAATCTTTGAATTTCATCAGGCCCACACCCATGTCTTCAATCAAGCTATTTTTGTTCTACAGTTTTTTTTTTCTATTTTTCATCAAAGGACATGAAAAATGACTCATTGTTTTGATAACCCTTTTGTTTTCGAAATAATCATTGAGAAAAATTTTCATTTCTTAAATAAAGGAAAAACCCAAAAAATGATTATTAACAAAAATCATAAATAATCATATAAATAACCCTTTGTCCTCGCCCTTTCCTCTCTTCAGAACAGACACAAATTATATGCAAGCGAAGCGACTTTCGAATTCTACAACTTTCACTTTTCATTATTTCCTCTCTTACATTATTCACAGTGTTTTTTTTTGTTTCGTGTTGTATTTTTTCTTATTGTGTTGTGTCACTGTTTCAGTTGCATTTAATTACAGTAGTTTTTTTCACAAAATATATGATGTTTTTTGAACCTGCCATATTATACATAAAACGCGCGGCATTTTTCTGTATAAAATATAATAATCTGCTTACATACAAGTTGACGAAAAACCAGACAGCTCAAAAATGAAACTACCAAAAAAAAGAAGAACTTTATTTTTTTTTCGTGTTTTTGAGATTGATTTGTCTGTAAGCCTAAAAAAAGCGTCCAGGAAGCAAGACCAGTTGTAGCCATTAAATGCGTGTAAATACGTACGTAATGCATGTTTACATTCGATTTGAAAGGTGTGTATTGTATTGTGCTTCGACTTTTTTTCTTTCTTTCTTCTTGCCCTTTTTCTCACTTATCAGAAATTAGTTATTCCTTTTTTTTGTAAATCTAGCGGTCTGCGCTCGGGAAAAATACGGCGCCAAGGCGACATCCTGGGGCGCTAAGGCGACATTCTGGGGCGCCAAGGCGGGAAGTGCTCTCGCCTCGGCGCTAAAAAGGTGCGCAGAGAGAACGCACCGGCGCTAAAACGGCGCGCGAAGTGACGCACCGGCGCTAAAATGGTGCGCCAGTGAGACGAAAAAAATAAAAAAAGATGCGGGAAAGGGGCATCGAACTTGGGTCAAAACAATGACAACCCATCCTCTTATCCACTAGGACACGCTTGCTACATTTTTAGTGCGGAAAATTTCGATGAAAAGAGAACAAGAGTCATTTGTATGGTAAAATAATGGATTTTTCATGAAAATGTCGCCTTGGCGCTAAAAAGGTGCCGTAATTTCGGCACCTTTTTAGCACCGGGGCGGCCAAAATTCCTCGACAATTTTTGTCGCCTCGGTGCTAAAAAGGTGCCGTATTTTTCCCGAGTAAGGCCATTCTGACCTTGAAATATTGAACCTCATTAAGAAAAGTGTGTTACTTCCTATTTTCTCACCCATAAAAATCGTCCAGTTCTTTAAAAACGATGATGCTTTCATTTTATTACCTTATCTGATCAGAAATCTTCCCCAAGTTTTGTGATAAGTTTTAACCTATTTTTTTGAGTCGCCGAAGATTATGTAGGGAATCTATATCTCCCTCGTTATTGTTATAATATATTGAGAAATGAGAGAAGATATGACCTTGCGGAGGTATATGGAGATTTATCATTCAATCAATTATTTTCGTATACTTCTCAAAAAAGTTTTCTTTTTTGTTTCGATTCTACATATTTCATTTGAAAAAGTTCAGGGTGTGTCTTCCTGGTTACACCCTTTATTTCGAAGGTCGTCCCACCCTATCATTTTATTTTATTTTTTGGAAATTGGGGATTTATGTAGATCAAAAAGGTCAGATTGGTAGATCAACCAGTTTTTTTTGCGTAGTTGTAATTTTTCATGCGGAGAATCCCAAAAAGTATATGATTTTTTTCGGAGAATTTATATTTTTACACCTTTAAGCTTATAGAAAAGATACTGGCTTCTTACAAGTGTAAATACTAGCGTGAAAAAGAAAAAGAAAATATAATGTAAATACAGTTTTCTTTTTGATCAAATAAAACGGAGAAATGTTGCTCATCATTTTTTTCCAATTTTTTTCGTTGATTTTTCTTTTGTAACTGGTTCTATACTATTTTCTGCTTGTAACTTTTATTTAATTTTTTTGAAGTCTGAAATTCTCTTGTAGTTATTTTCAATAAAAAAATTGTTGCGAAATCACAAAAAATGTTATCAGTGAATGAGTTGGAAAGGGCAAGAACGTTTTATTGAATTTTATATTTTTAGCTTTCTGAAATATTTATTTTATTTTTTAAAACAGCTAGAATGTTTCTCATAAATTATATCAAATCCGTAAGTTTTTTTCTTTTTCCAAAATTTTTCTCAAAAAAAAATTTCGAAGGTAATCTGATAATTAAACAAAGTGGGCGAAGAGTTCACATTTTTTTCTAATCCTCATTTTTTTTAACCTTCCGGAGAGTCTTTCTTTTTTCTTCTGAACGTGAGAGAAAAAACAGGAAATTTATTTTTCGATGAATTTAAAGAAAAAAAATAAGTTTCGTATTTGTATTTCAGATTGTCTTTTTCTTTTTTTTCCAGAAAAAAATGTAGGAAAACAAGACGTAGAAAATAACAAAAGCATTTTTTTCTTGGAAAAGTATTAGTTGATAAGGTTTTTGCAAGAAAACGTTAAACTTAAGGTCGTAAAGTGCGTAATTGTGCTTTCGTTGTTGAACGTTGCTTATCTTTTTTTTTTGTAACAAAACCTAGAATATATGATTTTGTTCTTCTTAGCTTAACACGTGATATTTTCTCATTATTTTCTTCTTGTTTTTCTAACGGTTTGCAAGAAACGGTCTGCGAACAGCTATATGCGTTGAACGATCTGCGTTGAACGGTCTGCGATTAACGGTCTGTAAATTGAATTTCACAACAAGATTGACCTAGCCAAGCAATTACCTGAAATCGGATTTAGATATGACTAATTTTCAAAGAATTAACAGAATCTAGTCTTTTCCAGCCCAAAAAAACTCTATCAAATTTGTTTCTAAATTATCAGGATTAATTTCACTCCCACTGTATGATTCACAACGTTTTTCTCATTTCCGGCAAAACTAATTTTTTCCGTATTATTTTATTTTCCACTTTTTTTCAAAATTAAAAAGATAAGAAACAATATTAAATTATTAGTTTCAAATGCACACTGGCGTCATATAATTTTCAATATTTTTCAAACAATTTTTGATAGTATACTATTTGTGTATGTTTGTTCGAAGAGTCGTCTTTTTCTTTTGTCATTCTTATCAGACTACTATTATTATTATGATTAAACCAAACCATTGATGCCCATTTTCAATTCTTTTTGTAGTTATTGTTTAAAAAAACTTTTTACAGTTTACCTCCAGGAAATCTAAAGAAGAAGAAGAAGAAAACGTGATGGCTCCACCTCAAGAAGGGCCAACTTTGCGAAATTCACCACTTAACAGATATTCACCACCTACTAAATATTATGACACTAATTCAAATTATACACAAATCTCTTTGATGAAACCAGAACCTTTGGAATTACCATCTTCTAAGAATCCAGGTTTCCTTCAAAATTTCATTTTCCCCCTCTGTTTTTTTCTTTGTTATTGTTTGCTCATTTTTCCCTTTGTCCTCACTTTTTATCATTTTATATCTACTTTTTTTTCAAAAAAAAAAATCAAAATTTTTCCAGCCTTCATAAACATGCCAAAACAAGCGGGATTTAATCGTGTTTTAGATGGCTTGAAAAAACGACAACTTTTACACGATTTTCGTTTGGAACGAGCTGCTGATGTTTATAATCCAATTCAAAATATTGGATCTGGAGCATTTGGAATTGTTTGTGAAGCTGAAGAAACTTCGAGCAGAACTCGTGTTGCTATCAAAAAAATTGCACACGCTTCTGCGACTCCAACATTAGCTAGACGAACTTTACGTGAAATTCGTGTTTTACGTCACATTAAACATAATAATATTGTCAGACTTCGTGATATTTTCCGGACCAACGGCCCTCTCGGAATCGATGTTTTTCTAGGTATTTCATAGATTCCCCTATTTTTACCCTTGCATTAAAAAAATCATGTTTTACAGTCATGGACTTAATGTCGATCAATTTACATCAAGTGATTTATAGTTGGGAATGTTTGAAGGAAGAAGATATTTTATCATTTCTTATGCAGTTATTGAATGGGCTACAGGTTCGTGAATTTCAAATTTGGCAACAAAAAGCAAATTATGCTTATCTGAGAAAAAGAATACAGTTCATAGATTTCAATTTTTCCTGATAAAAAGTAATTGTTTACTAAAAAGTTTCGTGAACAAAGAAAAAAGTAATAAAAAATAGTCTGTGATTGGCGGTCTGCATTTAACGGGCTGCGTTTGACGGGCTGCATTTAACAGTCTTCGAACAGCGGTCTGCACTTAATGGTCTGCGTTTAACGGTCTGCGAACAGCGGTCTGCAATTAACGGTCTCGGTCAGAAAACGGCGAGGTCGCTACCAATCGGGGCGGAGTCGCTACACGTTTCGGGCGACTGGCCCGAGGCTCTTTGGGCGAGCTTGGGGCGACTCGCCCGAGCGTGGAGCAACTTGCCCCGTTCTCGCCCCGATCCACTCTCTCGGAGGGTGTCCAGAAGCATTTTTCAAAAACTGTATCTATGGAGCAAAAGTAGATCTACTTATAGCTTTATTACCCTACATTTATATGGGCCATTTAATCAATGGATCACTGTGAAATCCCGAAAAAAAGGCATAAAAACCATGATTTTAAAAACGGGCAAGAATTGTAGCGAGTTGCCCGGCACTCGCCACTTTTGAGGCGCGCTTGGGGCAACTCGCTGCAAAACGAGTCTCGAAAAATGTGCAGCGAGTCGCCCCGAGCTATGTCGTTTTTTGGCCGAGGTCTACGTTTAACGGGCTGCATTTACCTAAACCCCTTTTTTTCTAATACTCTTTTTTTAGTACTTGCACAAAGCTTCGATTGCTCACCGAGACTTAAAACCATCAAATCTACTAGTCGATGAGAATTTGAACCTACAAATTGCCGATTTCGGAATGGCGAAATGTTATCATAAAGAGGCATTAAGAGCTGATGATCCAGATGAGCACTGTTTTTATATGACACAACACGTGGCAACACTTCCTTACAGGTTTTTGATTCAGAAAACATGCGGAAAAAACAAATCGACAATTTTCAGAGCTCCTGAACTTTTATATGTTCTTCCGGAACACTCAACTGCAGTTGATATGTGGGCTGTTGGGTGTATTTTTGGTGAAATGGTGTTGAAAAGTGAAGTTTTCCCGGGAAGAAATGTTCAAAATCAAATCAGAATGTTGCTCGCTGTCTTTGGTCGACCACCACAACATGTACGTTTTTCTTGGGTAGATAAAAAAAAATTCTCAATTTTCTTATCGGATTATTGTGACAGATGTCAAAAAAGTGTTCCGTTACTATTTCAAAGAAATGAGTTTTTATCAAATTAGAGTGAACTTTAAAATTTTTCCAGATTATAAATGAAGTTCGATGTGACAGAACTCGAAAATTGATCGAAGATGCTGATAACTTTGTGGAACTTACATGGGAAGAATTTTTGTTCAATAAAAATCGGAGTGAAAATGTAAAAGATTTTTTAAAGAAATCTCAACAACATTTTTTTTCCAGCAAAACATTTTTGAAAATTGTGAAGCTGTCAGTTTTATACGTCAACTTTTCGAAGTCGATGCAAATGATCGACTCACTATTGATGAAGCACTAAATCATCCATATATTAAAAATCATCCAAAAGCTGAAAAATCATATTTGAATAACACTTCAACGTGCCCTTTTTATGTGAGTCAAAAATAAATTTCAAATTTTTCTTGATCTACCAAATGTTTTTTTTGTAGATCAAACATAGTATGATTCAAGTGGAAAAATTGAATCATGCAAAATTGATAGAGGAATTACAAAAAGATGCACCATCAGCGACACATCAAGAACTTCACAGTGGAAGTGAGTTTCAAAAAAAATTTTAATTTTTTTCTGTATGTTTTTGAAAAATAATATGTTTAGCTCGAAAATGGTTTGAGGGTGCATTTTTACGCGAATCAGACATTTATAAAAACTGGTATATAAAATACCCGGTGTCATTTTCCCTATGTAGTTTTGTCATTTTGAAAATGTGTCATATCCCTTTAACCATTTTTCCAGAGAACCTTTTAAAAAATGATTTTCAGAATCAACGGGGAGCAGCAGCTCATCTGAAATGTCAACTGAATGCAGTGGTGAAGGTTTTCAAGAAGATGAATCTAATTTAGAAGAATACCAACTTCAAATTTCAGTTTGCACCTCAGAAGATTAGATTTTAAATATTCCATTTTTTGTAAATATGTTTATTTATTGCATACTTTCATTCCACATATTCTCGAGATTTTTGTCATTTTTTGGTATATTTTTTCATCTAGTCCATAAATTTTTACCTATGTACTTATCTACATTTTTATAGGGCTCTTTAAGATATCCGGAAATTTTTGCTCATATTATTTTTTCATAAAACGTCAAATTACACTATTGTTTTGAGGCGCCCGTAAACAAGTTTAAGGAAGCGTGAAAAATAAGACAAAATTCTATTAATTTGTACGGATATTCTATATACACTTTTTTTTTCAAAAATATGTATATTCGGCCTATTTTTCATAACTTCGTTTTCGTTCGTGCCACATGCACCGAATTTTTTATTATTGTTATTATTTTATTGCGAATTTTTTTTCATTTTTTGTTAGAAAAAACAGCAGAAATTGTATTTTTTTAAGCTAAGCAAGCAAAAAAACCAATTTGTTGTCATGCAATGTTTAGTTTTCACATTATTTCTTTAGAAAAAAAATTAGTACTGAATGTACAAAATCTAAAGCTCACAAATAGCGGTCTGTAATAAGCTGTCTGGAAAAAGCGGACTGCGATAAACGGTCTGCAAACAGCTCTCTGCATTTAACGGTCTGCATTTACCGGTCTGCAATCAACGGTCTGCGCTCAGCTGTCTGCATCTAACGGTCTGCATTTGAGGGTTTGCATTCAAGGGTCTGCACTGAAAATACTGTGGTAACCCCATAAACCCATTTAGAAAGATTCCCATAATTCTCTTGTTCCATTAAATTTCCACTCTCAACTGTCACATCCCAAACAACATTTTTTCCATATCACTTTTCACATTAATAAGATTTATCATACTCATTTTGAGCTCATCATTCAACTCCACACACTCACACACAAAGAAATATACACGATGTTTCGAAAAACAAAAGGCAGGGATAAAATAAACTCTTTTCTCAATTTTATCTCACCTATGTATATAGATAGCTCGTCAATAATACTCACTCATCTCCCATTTTTTCTATCTCTTTTTTTCCAAAAAAAAATGAAACAAAAATTTTTCCGCATGATTAATTTATTTTTTGGGTAATTTTTTTTGAACTTTGAAATATTTTGAATTTCAAATTATTTTCATTTTCAAAAAAATCCGTGCTCCCCGCTCTCAAAAATCCAAAGGGCGGGGCTTAGGCAACTTATTTGCCCCGCCCATTTTTCTTCACTTCTGTTTTTTGTGTGTCTTTTTTCGTTTTTTTCAGTCAGAATTTATTTCTAACCTAACTAGACAATTTTGAAGGTAACTGTGATAATACGGAGAAAAATATTCTACTGTACTGTTCAAATGATCTGGCAGTATTATCAATTAGTTTTTTGAATGTTTTTCGCCATACTGATTTTCGCAAATATTTTTGATCTCGTCTTTTCGCATTACGGGTGAGTTGAATATTTTTTTTTAATTCAATTTTAAATTTTTTTTCGTTTACAGTTCCACTACAAAATATTGTTATAGTTGTATGTCTGAAGATTTTTCATTACATTGGCCATATTTAGAGGAGGTAATTAAAATTTGAAAATATATTTTTGATTCTAAATACCCTGAAAATAATCTTGAGAATGAGTTTAACACAACTGTCTCAGGTGTTGAATTACTATTTTTTCGTTTTTGCCGAAAAACGTATTCTTTTCTTCCGGAGAGAAGAGGGATTACCCGAAAAAAAACCAATATTTTTGTGTTTGTATTCATATCCCCTAAAATCCACGGAATTTTTTTGTAGCCATGTTGTGTTTTCTACTCCAAAAAAATTGAGAGAAAATGACACCAATTTGTGTGTGCGAAAAAAAAGAATAAGAAACAAAAGACACCATTCACCAGAGAATAATAATTCAAAAAATACGTTGTTTTTGGGTGAATCTTGAGTGTTTTTTGTTGGAATTTGGAAAGAATGGGAAAAACTTGAACACGCACGCAATTCTTTTTTGGCTCTTGAAAAAGCGAAATTAGCAGCAGCAAAGATTTTTAATGAGAAGTGTGAAATTGACGAATTTTTCTTCCGACCGTTTTGAAAATTGTTGAACTTTATGAGAAAAAATCAATAAATGTTATGCTAATCAGATTTTCTCGCCAAACATTTCTCTTCTATAAAAAAGGGAGTATCTAACACACTCTGGCCAAAAATCACATTTCCCGTTGTTTCAATCAAAAAAGAAAGAAGCACGAAGAAAAAGGAATCAAATTAGTGCTGCGGACACCTGCCAAACCAACAAAAATTCCCTTCTTTCTTCCCTTGTTCTTTTTTGAACAACAGAGGAAAAGTTATTGAAAATTTCTGTGCGTGCGAAAAAAAATTTGCATAATGTTTTTTCCTTCTACTTCTTTTTCAACTTGATTTTCGATTAACACATGGAAGAGGGATTTTTTTGGAAAAAAAAATATGCTACAGAAAAAAAACATGCTAACGACACAAATCAAAATGTCACATTTTCCATATTTTTCCCGCTCTCATGATGAAGATATTGTGACACGAAAAAAATTTGGTTGTAGTTGAGGGACCTTTTTTTTCTTCCTCATCTCTCTTCTCGTTTCGTTTATTTGTTGAACCATAGCCGCAAACACCCCAAGCACAACAGAAAAAAAATACGTCAAAACTAAAAAGGGGCTGCTCATCCGTTTCAATTCCTTCGAGATTCGGCGCGCCGATATATCAGGGAAAGAAGGCCTGGTTGGAGCTTGAGCGAGAAAAATGTGGAAAAATGAGACAATTTTCGGCAGGGTCTTTCATATTCGTGTTGAGCACCAACAAATTTGGTCGAAACAAAGTATCAGAGATTTTGATGGTTCCTTGGAGAACCTAGAAATGTTGCAATTTTGCTAATGTTCAAAAAAGCACATTTCGAGAATTGAAAAAAGTAGAAGTTTATGTGGAAAAATCTGGTCTGCGAATAATGGTCATCAAACAACAGTCTGTGTTTAACGGACTGCGTTCAACGGTCTGCAAACGACGGTCTGCGAACAACGGTCTGCGAATGCAAAAAAACTGTCTGCATATTTTAAAAAAATTTCCACTATACTAATATTTTTCATATATTTATTTGCTACAATTTTTCACAAAAAAAGCTAGTTCATCTAAAAATACAAAGTTTCTTTTCAAAAGCCTATAAATCTGGAACATAAAAGTGACATATGTTGTCGATATGTTTTTTTTTTGTTTAAAAAAAACCCCTTGACTAAAAAATGTGTTTTTCTTTCCAGGTGTACCATCGACCAATGAACTTCACCGACAAATGTTTTCAAGTTCCGACATCTGCAAATATTGGAAAAAGGGAATGTACTCAATCAACATGTGTAACAGTTATTGAACCGAGGATATTAGCAGGTATAAAAATATCATTGCGGGAAAAATCGCGAAATTGTCAAATGAAAATGATGAATTACCTGCACATAGTTTAACAATTTTTGGCGCGCCTTTTTTTTGTGGTTATTATTATTAGGCATATTTTTATTACAAAGGAAAAGACCACAAAAAATATTCGAAAAAAAATAAAGGGTGTTTTTCTAGTACTACAACTACTACTAACTTAATAGCTCTTCGCTTTTTTATTATGATTGAAAAAAGTGGGATTTTTTGTGCTGACTGACAAAAAATATGTATATCCTTTCCTTTGAAGTACACACACACCCCAACAAAAACCCTTTTTACTACTTACAAAAGACAAGGGTCCTTCAGTCGATTATTATTATTATTATTTTTCATTTTCATTTTTCTTCCGCAAAAAAATTTCGAAGGCTTTTTTATATATGTCCCTTATAAGAAAAAGGGGATAAATTCAATTTGTAGAAAAAAAAGAAGTGCAATTTTTCAGACTTTTATTCAAAGATAGAAAAGGATCAAAATTTTTGTTTCAGGACAACATATTGGGAATAATATCATTCGTGGATGTTTTGAAAGTGTTTTCAAATTTGGCTCAACTCCCAGAACTGGTCAAACATATGGTTAGTTTTTCCGCAACAAAAAACTTTTGTGAAAAGTGCATTTTTTGTTGCTATTTCAATGTGAAAAGCAACTGAAAATTAGAGGCAAATTACAGAGAAAATCGTTTTTGTGTATGTCAATTTGATGAATAATTGACAAGTTTTTGTGCATTGCGTGTTTATGTGCTCATCGTTTAGGCGAAAAAAAGCGGTTCCTGTCTTTTTTCTTTAGAATAGGATAGGGAACAAAATTGAGATAAATGTGCATAAATCACAATTCTGTTAACGACATGCACATTTATCTTATTTTTTGAGAATCATTTGACTCGGGATTACAGAGAAAGCAACTGACTTGATTCAAAAAATGTTTTTTTCCAGATACATCTTGTATGCGAATGCCTGCCCATAAATTGCTACCACCACGATTGGCGGCAAGAAGTAGTAATCGAACTGTTGAATTATGTTGGTGTATTGGACAACTTTGTAATAATTATCCAAGTGTTGCTATGAATAGGTACAGTTTTGAAAAAAAAATATTTTGAGACTAGAATTCATGAAAATCCGCAGAACAACAAAGCCTATTATTTTCAATTTTCCGCTTGAAATTTGCATTGCTTCAGAAGACTTTTAGTTGTAGAAATATAGTGGTCTGCAAATACTTTCTGTAAGAAGTGGTCTGCAGAAAAAGATGTACAAAGCGCAGTCTGCAAATAGCGGTCTGCAACCAACGGTCTGCATTTAACGGTCTGCGTTTAGCGGTCTGCGAACAACGGTCTGCATTTAACGGTCTGCGTTTAACGGTCTGCGTTTAGCGGTCTGCAACCAAGATTTCGGACCACCTTTTTCCAAAAAACCATAAACAAATAGTAAATCTCTAATCCACTATAAATAAAATAACGACTGAATCCCCAACTCTAATAACATTATTTTGTCCGATTTCCAGCGTTCGCCAACCAAATTTCTTCTTCTTCTCTTCGTTTCTAGCATTATTTTTGGTGTTCGTTTTATTGTGGATTTGCGGGTAGTCAACGTCATTCTCCAATTTTTTCACAAAATTGAAAAAATAATAAAAAACATATAGGGTCAAAACATGGTATAGTTGATGATTTTATTTTTCAATTTTTTATATGTAAAAAACACACACACAACACTTGATCTCGTTTTATTTTATAGCTTTCATTCCGCTCATTCTTTTTGATTATGAAATTTATATGAAAATAAAGATTTATTTGTTATTAACAAATGTTTTCAGTTTATCGAAATACTACAATTGTACACTACAACATCCACTGTTGCATCAGCTGAAAAAATTTTATGGCAAAAAAATATTCATCAATTTATTTTGAATTTGGGCGAAAATGCTTCAACAAAAAGAAAGAAGCTGCAAAACCTCAATTGGTTGCTTCAAAGCTGAAACAACAACAATTGGTCGAGCCAGCCAAAAACGAATTGGATTTTAAAATTGAAGTTTTTTATCTCAAAAAAAATAGCGCTCTGTTCAAATAAGATTTTTGAGTTGCTCAAGATGTTTGAATTTCACACCACAACATCCACCAATCACTGTGGCTCCAGCCAAAATCCAACTCTGCACCAAATCTCGATCGTAGACAAATTCCGCGTGGTTTCTAGATACAAAACTGTGTAGTTCTTTTGAAGGAATGGGGAAAACTCACTTGTCTGATGCTAAGAATGAATTATCTCCAATGTTTGGGTAGACGAAGATTTCTCCTTGGAAACATCCAATTTTTTGTAAACCTTCTAGAATATTGCTCGGATCTGTGCAATTTATCCCAACTCCTATAACCTGCTCACAGTTTTTGAAATCTTCCAAAACCTCAGCTAAATTCTCTCCATGTCGCAAATTTCCAGCTTTTCCTAAAGTAAAGCTAAAAATTATTTTGAACTCTGGAAAATCTTTGAGAACTTTGAGAATCTCTAAAACTTCCATTCGAGTTGAAATAGTTTCAATAATCAAATGTCGAATTTTCGAGAGATTTTGAAATTTCTCAAAAATTGTTCGAAAATATTGATTGCATTTTGGTTGGATATTGGGAAGATCTGCGAATGCTCCAGTATATTCTGAGCAATCGTGAAAATATGTGGCAAATGTGCCAACAGATCCCAAAATTTTTGAGGGCTTAGCAAGTTGCTCCAAAACATGGCAAGCATTCTATGAACAACAGGATTTTTTTCGTTACAATAATTTTGAAAAAATTGTCTACCTCAAAATATTGCTCATATTTATCCCGTTCAGAAATTTCCTCTAAAGTACTTCCAAAATGATAAGTATTTGTAGTTATATAGTCGACTCCAATTTCCAGATTTTTTTCATAAACTTTTTTCAACAATTCCAAATCTCGATTTGCTCCAAAAGTCCAATGATGCTCTAAATTGAATCCAAAATGCTCCAAAGCTGACCACATTGATCCATCCATAAGTTTAACCATTTCTGTGAAAAAATACATTAAAAAAAAATTACTAAACTAAAAGTATCATATTTATCAGGGAAAAATGAACCAAAAGATAGAAAAAATAAAAATATGATGATAAGGGAGAGAAAAATGGTATGTATATATAATGACAGTAAAAATGTTCATTCAGCACACAAAAAGTGACCGGTTTCAGGTTGAATGTGGGACAAAAAATCGATAGTTTGACCCTATATAAACTACGTATTTAAATTCAGTAAAAAAATGAAGAAAAAAGTCATGGATCAGGGCAAAAATAGAAATATTTTTTATGAAATTATTTTTTAGCTATTGTTGATGTAGACATCATTGTATCAAGTTCTCCAACAAGATTTTTCATCATTTCATCGATTTCTTGATATGTTGAGGCGGCGTCCGATTTTCTTTTGGGAAGGCTGCGAAAAATTGTGTTTTTGTTGGTTTTGAAAAATATCATTTGAGTTATCTCAAGATGTTATTAGGCTAAAAAGTGTGAGCGGCCGTGTAATCGGACTGCGTTCAACGGTTCAACGATCAACGGTCTGCGAAGAGCGGTCTGCGAAGAATGATCTGCGAAGAACGGTCTGCGATCAACGGTTTGCAAACAGTGGTCTGCGATCAACGGTCTGCAAACAGCGGTCTGCGATCAACGGTCTGCAAACAACGGTCTGCGAAGAACGGTCTGCGATCAACGACTTGCGTTCAACTGTGTGCATCTAACGGACTGCGTTTCCCTCACAAAAAAACCAACAAACCTATTATCAACTGCAATCAAAGGAGGAAGACTTGTTGGAAAATCAAAAGATTTCTTCATAATCCCAGTCGATTTGATAGTTCCACAATTTTCGTTCGCAAATGGCATATGTTCCGAAGAACTCATACTAGTATTCGAATTTCTCAAAAATCTTCGACTATCGCAAAATAGTGGAGCCGGTGGTGGGGGACATTCCGAACTTGAGCCAGATTCATATCCTTCTTGCTCTTTCATTCGACTAATATCACTCAATATTTTTCCAGTTGATACTAAATTTAAGCGAATTGGCTCATCTTCAGTGAACAATGCATCATAACTACTTCGAATTGGTGGTTGCGGTTTTTTTGTGGCTGATCTAGTGTAACTTATATAATCAATACGATCATTTTGATCCATATTTCGAATCATATAATGTCCAGGTGCTGGTGGTGGTGGATCATAAGGCCTTGGATGATAATTTGACAAGCTCTGCTGACTTGTTTGATTCACAAGTTGGCTTGCTCTCCGATGCTCTTTTATTTTTTTAATCGCTAAACCCAGCCTTTTCAAATGACCCAATCTTTTAATTCCAATATCCTCAAAATCTTCCCAAGTCAAATTAAGAATCTCGTGAACTGTACAATAGCCTTGACTTTCGAAAACTTGCACGTATTCAGCAAGAGCTATTGAATGCAGCCAATCTCGCATTCCACCGATTGGAATTTGTGCTGGCCAGTTGTCTTGGAAATTCCATTCGTGAATTTCAGCGATCAGTTTTTTTCGATGCTCTGGATTTTTGATGCCCAGACTGAGAAGATCTTCTGGAGTGCAGCGAGCTGAAAATAGTCAAATTTTCATTTTTTTAATGACTTTTTGACTCAAGATATGTTTTTATGAATTTTTCCGTGAACTCACCAATCGAAAAAATATCATAACCTTGTTTTAAGAACAACGACAAATAATCGGTCATATTAATCGAATCCAACCAATTTGCTAAAATTTCAGCTGGTGGCACACCATTTTGCACCAATTGGGTGACATTGATAAGTGTTGGTGTTTGAGCAGCAGTTGATGCAGAATGAAATGAATCATGAAGAGTTTGAACACTACTTGATGCAATTGATGAATTTCCACTTTCTCCAGATTCAGTTGAATTTAAGCTTGATTGACTAGGCGTCGCTTCAGAATTTGTGTCATTTATGATAAGATTATTCGGTAGGAATGAGGAAGAAGATGTTGAAGCTGAACACTGAAAAAAAAAATAAAATTCAAAATTGAATTGTTTAAAATTTGATTCTGATTACCTTCATACTTTCAAACCCAGAACTTCCATAACTCGAATTCGAACCGGTTGAAATTCGATGTTGCCCATCAGCAGCTGAACACGGTGATAAACCCGAAGTTGATGGGAACATTTGAGCTGAAAAATTCGATTTTCGACAAAAAGGGAACAATTTTTATACGGAGAAAAAATGGAGAATAAAGGAGCATTTGAGTTGTGTTGTATGTACAACAACTCAATTTCTTCGCCTCTTCCGCTTTTTTCTTACACAACAAACTCAATCAACTTTTCATTTCACTTTTTTATATTCTTCATAAAAAACCGCTTTATGAGCTAAAAATATATGAAAATTATACGAAAAATCGGGGGAGGCTTTGAGGTGGAAAAAATCATGAATAATTCTTTTGTTTCGAAATTTGTAGAGCCAAGCCAAAAAATCTTGTGAATCAATTTGCTCTCTCTTTCGAAAAAAAAAACGAAAAAAATATCAAATTCCAACAAATTGAAACTTGAGTCCTTACATTACTGAAAAATCTTGAAAAAAAAAGAAGACGAGAAAAATTTCGAAGGAAATGAAATAAAAAGTGTACATCTGTTTCGTCTCAAAGAATATTTTTGATCACTAGAAAAAAATAATACTACTTATTATTTTCGAATTTTATATGAATATTACTTCTGGTTGTTTTTGTTATTTGGATGTTCCAAAAAAAAAGAAGAAAATTACTATAGTGTGAGAGAGTTAGAGATGACATATATTTTGATGAATCTTAGCGGTCTGCGATAAGAAGTAGAAAAAAGCGCGGTCTGCAATCAACGGTCTGCGCCTAACGGTCTGCATACAGAGATTTGCTAGATTCGCCGTCTTAAGATATTCTAAGAAAATATGAAATTCTTCAAAAATCTATTAATTTTAAATATTCTAAATTTTCCTAATTCCTATATAAAACAACCCAAACCTAATCCTAGTGTCGCGCAAAATTTCAAAATAAAATGAAATATTCGTATGAGTCTTCAAGCGAATAATCTCGTATGTATTTAATGTTCGTGAAAAAAGGAAAGAAAGGAGAAAAAGCAGAAGGAGCAAGAGAATAACATAGAGCACACACACACATACACACACACACTTTTTCTCTTATTTTGCGCGCAACGCGCGAATTTATTCATTTTTGAAAAAAAAATGTGCTAACAGCTCTTTGAATAATTGGTACCACATTCTTCATTTCTCATGCTCATTTCTTTTTATGGTTTTTTTCACACTTGGAAAAAAAAGAAAAATAGAAAACTCACAATTTTTGCGATTGACACCCAACATTGAAGCTGTATCCATGCCATATGTCGAAAATGTTGATTGACTCATTGAATCATTTCGACTGGAACTAAATATTCATATTTTTGGGGAGGAAAAAGGGAAAATGCCTTTTTTTCAATTTTAAAAATTATTTCTTCTTGGAGGGATTTTTTAGAATTTGGTTTTTTTTATTTCTAAAAGAAAATATAAAAAATTTTGAATTGAAAAAAAACGAGCATCAGTTGACCGAAAAAACTGACCGATTTCCATTATTACTACTTTCATTACTATAATTACTCATTGAAGAGTTCGTTCGTCCGAATGAAGACATCGACATGCTCTGATTCAAATCTGGAAAAAAAAATATTTTGACTCCAAAAATTTTTCTAAATAAAATTACCTGGTCTATGGTGAAACGATGGAATTGATGGTCTTGGAACCGGTTTCGCCAAATTTGAATTTCTTGGTGTCGTTGTTGTCAAAAGTTTGGAGCTCATTGATGTTACTGCAAAAAGAAAGAGTTAACAGGATATTTTTGTATGAAAATATAATTTTTTCACTTTTTTTGTGTGAAAGAAAATGAATCTGAGTCATCATTTTTTATTAATAAAAAATGAAATATATTTTATTTACCACTCAATCGATTGTCTAAACTATATCGATGTGTTCTTGGTCGAAGTGTAGCCGATCGATAAAAATCCACAAAACTTGAAGAATTTCCAATTTTTTTCTTCTTATTGCCAGAAATTGAGTCCATGGCCGGAAAAATATGTTTTTTTTGCAAAAAAATGCACTTTTTGACGAGCAGAAAAAGAAAGATAAAAAATGTTTGTTTTGCTCAAAAAGGTGTGTAAGCTTTGAAGCTCAAACAAAAAAATGTGATTCAGAAAAAAATGCGATTTTTTTATTTATGAAAAAAACTCTTAAAAAATAAGCGAAAAATATACTTTGAAACCTGATAAGAACGGCTTTAGAAAATGTTTTAAAAAATGATAAGAAAAAAGGAAACACAATTTTTGGTTGTTTTTCTTAGCTAAAACACAAAAAAACACTGTTTGTCTAGCAAAACAGAACAAAAATGCGGTTTTTTGTTTGAACGGCGAAAGAGTGAAAAAAGGTCAAAACGATGATTAATACGATTTTCTTATGACTGACAGAAAAAAACACAAAATGGGGAAACAAAAACTATTTACTACATATACATTTTTCAATAAAATTTTGAAATCTTTTCGAGAAAATTTTTGGGAACCAACCAGATGCATAGTATTTTGTAATGTATGTACATTTTTTATTGTTACATATGTTGAATCGAGAAGGGGTAATTTGAAATTGAGAAAAGAAACAAGAGAGGTTTTTGTTGGTTTTCTTCAGAAAAATGTGAAACTTTTGAGTTGGAACAAAATGTATTTTACAGAATTTATAAGAAAAAAGCAACAACACAATTTGCAGACCGTTGGTTACAGACAGTTAATTGCAGACCATTCAAACTCAGAGTAAAAAAATGGGTTAGTTTGAAGATTCCTCTTTTCTCAAGAATAAAATTGAAGTTTTCAGAAATCTTTTTTTATCGAATAATTCTTCATAAAGTTAAGATTTTTCAGATAAATATAGGAAAATTCAAAATTCAAAATTTTCTGAAGCTTGAAAATATTTCAATTTTTTTCATTTGAAAAATTGCTTCTATAGGGAGCGTTTTCAAAAAAAATAGTGTCATAATGAATGGTCAAAAATCTAGAAAAAATTTGTATTCAAAAAATATACTAGTAACCATGTGGATATGTGAAACATTGAAAAAGAGAGAAGAAGAATGTAACTAAAAAACAAAACATCTGCACAGTCTTTCACAAGGTCAGCTGTCGCTTTGTATAAAAAAAAGAGTACAGTAATCATAAGTGTCTATGAATTGAACTAAAAAAAATAAGAGATTTTCTTCTTTGGGAAAAAAGAGCTTATAAAAAATCCTGAAAATATCCGATTTCTCATATTTTTTGAAACATTGAAAAATATTTTGTTGATGTAGTCCGAGAGAAAAAAGGTCCAAGGACATTGTATTCATCAATTTTCTGTCAGCTGCCTGCCCGTTTTTCCGAAAATTGATGTTTTCATAAATTTTTTATTCATGTATAATTTAGTTAAAAATAAATAAATATTAAATCCATTTTCTTTTACAAAAGTGGAAAAGGGGCCCAAAACCTTCAAAACTAACCTTCTTTATTGTCCTGAATCACAACAGTTTTTGCTTGAAAATAACCACTTCTCGAATTGCCTTTTTGCCCGAAAACGATTCCTTTCCAATTTGTGGCCGTCTCGTTACGTTCAATGACCTGACAAGCGAAAAAATTTGGATTTATGGCATTTTTCCCCTTTTCTTCTTCCTTTTTTGGTTTTCTAAGTTTTTTTTCGTGAAAAGTGGTTTTGGAGAAAATAAAGGGATTTACAAAGAATAAAGTATTTTCTAGGAAACAAAATTCTGGGTTAGCCAAAAACAGAGACCCTTTCCGGTAATTCTAAAAAAGCCAACCTTTGGCGACAAAACCAGAAGAACTCCAAAACTCACCCAAATCCGATCGCCTTCCGAAAAACTCAACTCGTCAGCCTTAATTCCACAATATTCGCTGATAGCTGTTGCGTTTTTGAAGGTTTTCGAATCTGAAAATAAAAAAAAAAAATAGATTGAGCCAATAAAAAAAGCAAATTTTATATTTGAAAAAATGGGAAAGCTGAATGTAAACAAAACTGTTTTTTTGACGCCTACGAAAAAAATGGGAAAAAAGAAGCTTATTGATTTCCAAATAAAATATGTTAATTTTTTGGAGGGATGTAATTTGATTAGCATTTTTATTTTTATTTTCCATTTTCATTTACAAAGAATGGACAAAAAAAAAGACCAAAAAGCTTTTGACATAGAAAAAATACAGAAAAAATGTTACTCATCGAAAAAAATGCAAAAAACACACGCCAGACAACAATTATGTAATATGTACTCAAAGAGTGCGCAATAATAAGAGAGCGCAGAGAAACAAACAGGTAGGTAAGAAAGAACTATATAGAAAGAGAGGAGGAGGAGACAAAACTTATAGGAAACGATTTCTGGGTGGCCCTAAATTAGAATGGGTGGTCCCAGAGGGTTGTAAAAATTGATAATTTATTTTATTTTATGATTGAGTGAGGACCTTGAAGTGCTGCCCATATGTTTGCTCTTTTGTTTTTTTTTGTTTCTACCCAAAAAATAGCGTGGTAGAATAATTATGTGTGAGAAAAAATGGTGCTAATGTACTTTTGGTACGCCAGATTTTTTTATTCATACACAAAAAAATTATCGATTGAATAATAGTTATCTGACGGAACTGATGAGCAAACAAAAGTTTTTGACGCGTAAAATACGCGCAAACCGGAAATTCTGATAAAAAAAATCACCTGCTAAATTACACTTTTTTCTAGGGTGGAACACACCAATTGTCATCCTAGAAATTTGTGGCGGGCCAGAAAAGAAAACCGCAAAATTTTTGATCTCTTTTTGATCTACGCCGCTTGTTTTGTTTTTGTTATTTTTAATAATTATAATTAGAGAGGATTTGACTTTACTTAGGCTAATTATTCAGAAGGATACATTTACTAAATCCAGGAAATACTCCCAGTTAAAAAGAAGGTGATAAATAACATAAATCTGTCCCATTCTCAACAGGTGTAGGCAAAACTAATTGAGAATAAAAAAAAACGAAAAAATGTATTAATAGCGAACGGCGATGACTAATCAATAAAAAAAGGTAAGTGACCGTGAAAAATAATAAATATATAGTGCATATTATACATATCTTTTCCCTTTTTTTCTAATAAAAATGAATACAGTACACATATTTAATAATAATAATATGGAAAATTGGAAGATTTGGTAAATATTGACACATTTTCGAATATTTATTGATTTAATTTTAAAACATTTCACACCATTTTTTTTGTGAGAAAAAATTAAATGATACGTAACAAAAGCAACCAAAAAAACGAGTTATGTCACATTCTATCACATCAAAAACCCTTTTGAAGCCTTCTGAAGTCTTCTGAAGCCTTCTAAAGCTTTTCAAAGACTTTTGAGATCTTCTAAATTTTTCTAAAGCCTTCTGAAGCTTTCTGAAGCCTTTGGAGATCTTCTGAATCCTTTCGAAGCCCTCTAAAGCCTTCTAAAACCTTTTGAATTCTGAAAAATTAAATGATACGTAACAAAAGTAACCAAAAAAACAAGTTATGTCAAATTCCATCACATCAAAACCCCCCTCCTCTCCCCTCCAAAACAACACTCACTTTTCAATAGAAAACGTATCTCCTTATAAGTAATCGGATTTTTCGAGGAATTCTTTTTGGTCCATTCAAGCGCAGTCAATCCACTAGAATTCACAAGATCAGTTGAGATCCCAGCTCGAAGTAGAAATCGTACAACTTGAGTTTTGCCGGAAGCAGAAGCCATATGAAGTGCACTACCTTGCCACGTCACCTTATTCATATCCCAACCATTTTCCAACAATCGAGAGACAATTTGAACATGTCCATTTTGTGCCGCTAAATGAAGAGATGATGCCACGTGGCATTCTGAAGCATTTAGAAGACAATCTCGACGAATTCCACACGTTAACAATCTTTCCATCATTTTTTCTTGGCCGAATTCGCAAGCGAGATCAAATGGAGTCCGGCCACATTTATCAACCGCGCATAAATCAGCATGGTAGTAGAAGAGCAAATTGAACTGGAACAAAATTTGAGATTTTTTGAGGCGAAGAAGCCCTCTGAAGTCTTTTGAAGCTTGAACCCCATTTTACTGAAGGCTTTTACAGCTTCCCACAACCTTCAAAAGCTTCCTGAAGTCTTTTGAAGACTATTGAAGTTTTCTGTTGCTTTTAAAATATATCATGTAAAAAACAAACGCACATGATCAATCATTCCCTCTCTACACGCAATATGTGCCGCAGTCGATCCCTCAAAATCTACACAATCCGCATTTGCTCCATTTTTCAGCAGCACCGACGCAATTTCAGAATTACACTGCTCCATAGAATAATGTAGAGCTGTTTTTCCTTTTTGAGAATCTTCTTCATCAATCCAACACGTTTTTGATTCAACAAATCTGGTCACCATTATAAGATTTCCCATTTGAACAGCATTGTGAAGAGGTAGAGATCTGGAGTGATATTTTTGAGATTTTGTGCTTTAAAATTTGAATTTCAAGCAAAACCAACTCTTCTGGAATTTCCTCTTCCTTTCTTTGCAAACTAAGAAGATCAGAAATCGAAGAAGAAAATCGTCGCAATAATTTACGTCCCGACATTCATCCGGTCTGTAATGAGCATGTTTTTAATAGAAAAAAGAGCAGAAAAGTAACAAAATGATATTCAAAATAAATAATAGTGTATCATGTTCTATTTTGTTTTATATAATAAACGGATCAATTTTATTTGCGCACTGGAAAAGAATAAACATATAAAAACTTCAAAATTTATATATGTACATTATTTTCCTCATTTTCTTCTTCCAAAAAGAAAAACAAAGAAAAAGAAGAAGAAGAAGACCTAATAGGATTTCAAGGTGAAAACAAAAATTGTTATTGTTTTTAGTAAACTATTACCATTATGATTTCAAACCTGTACAAAAACAGTACAAAAAATTATGAACGAAAAAAAGAGAAAACCGCAAAAAAGACAAGTGTTAATCCACTTGAAGAATCAGCTTTAGCTAAAGATGAGCAGCAGATTTTGAGAGCAAATAATTGCGAAAAATTTAGGGGCACAAAAAAGAGTGCAGTGATAATTAAATGTTATTTTATCATAAGGCGAATTATTATTATTATTATTATTATTATTATCTTACTATATACTAATTGACAAAAATAAAAAATGTGTGTCCAGAGCCCGCATTTCATTCCCAGAGCATGAAAATTGAAAATTCCTGAACTAGAAGTTAGGAAATTACTTCTACTTGATGGGGAAGCCATGTATCATTTTCCACTTTTTTGATAAGTGCGCGAAAAAATTCAAAGTTTGAAAAAATCCAAAATTTTCAATGTATTTTTGGGTTTCAAAATGTGTCGCTCGACTTTTCTCAACTCCCAGAAGGCCGTTTTTCATGATACTTTCACCATTCTATCCCAAATTCTTTCCCATCGATGCGCTAATATTCGATTTTTCAAAAAGTGCGCAAGTTTTCACGTGAAAATTCAAAACTTTTTTCATGAAAAAAAGAATGATCACGTTTTTATTCTAAAAAAAATTAAAGGACACGTTCTTATCTGATCTTTCTATTTTCTGAAAAAGCCATCAATTTTTTGGCATTTCTCGATGTTAGCTCATTCCTAATCGGTTGGCTAAATTAATAGAAAACAAAGTGAGTTGTACTACTGTATTTTCATTAGTTATTTGAAACTTCAGATGAAAGCGGTTTCCAATGAATTGAAGAGGACGAACTGAATCGTATTCTATCGTGAGTTCGTGAGTTTTGGTTTAGGTCTAGGCTAGCTGTGAAGTGAATCAGTTTTTTCTTAGGGGATAACAGAGAAGGAGTACGAGAAAAAATCTACTTCCTGCTATGTACAGTAATTGAATAAGCATGATGATATCCATAGAAGACAAAGAAAATACTTCATGCTTCTTGGTTATTAGTTTTTACTAGGTTTTTTGATGAGGTTAGGCTGATCAAGAGCCGGTTCGGCGCCAAACAAACAAAAAGTAAAACTGAAAGAGGTCGGGGTAGGAAGTCTGAAAGAGTCAAAATATCGGATAAAGGATTTATCTGAAGGACTCTTTGTGAAAGGAGGAGTAGGGGAAGAGACGAAGTTGGTGTCTTAAGAAGAGGTCTTTTCATCATTTTTTCTCTTAAAATCTCTTTACTTAAAAAAAAAGAAAATTTGAGTACTCGAAAACCGTTCGAGAACTTGAACAGAACAATTATGAAAAAATGTAATTCTAAAAACCTAAATTCGGATTTCCTCCATTGAAAGTAAGAGAAATCCGCTGAGGTTCCTTAAATTCCATGTCTTCGAGTGCTCAACTTCTCATCAATTTTTACTAAACGGATTTTAAGATAGAGATATGATGGTGTTAAAGGAAAATATGGATGAAAAGACATCATCTTTCTTTCGTTTAAAAACAACTCCATCTTCACCCTTACCTTTTCTTTAAGGAGAAAGGGAATCATACAAACATACATAACTGTTTAGGGTGATCCCAAAATAAGGTCGAATCTTTATTTGAAATCTAAAATCTATGAATTGGGTTCTAAAAACGAGTGAGATACCAAATGTGTACGGAGCACCGCGGTGAAATAAAAAAGGGTCTACAAACATTCGAAATGGAGAGGAATTCGAGGGCGAAATCTTTCCACAGCCCAATTTTTCGTATTTTAAAACGAATTCGGCGCGAAATTCCAAATTGACAGATTTCTAAATCACGAGGGTCCGCTCAATAGGTTGAAATTTGGGAATCTCTATCGTTTTGAAGAACCATGATTTGAAAAATTATTGGATATTCATTTTGAAAAAAAACAAAAACCACCTTTTTTCTTAAAACTGACAGTCCCATTTTGGAAATCCGTGTCAAAAAACCAGTCTCTGATGGGCAAAAGCCGTGTCAAACCAGAGCCACGCTTTCAGTTAACGGGTCACTACTTTCCCGAGTGAAAATAACACTTGCATAGTGTTTGTTGGAAACCTAATAAGTTTTACATTTTTCAAAAAAAGCAGGTGCTGAAAACCGCAATATTATAAAAAGTACACACGAAAATGTTTTTTGAATTCTTATGCAATTTTTAAAATTGGTTTTTTTTTCAGCGGCTGTTGCCAAATCTTGAAAAACTGCAATTCTATGGGGTTCTCAAATATTCCTTAATTAGCCGAGAGATCTTATAGAAGTTATAAAATGTTAGGCTTAGGGTTTGGTTTAGCATTCGCTTAGTGATTTTTTGCCAACTGTTGAGAAAAGCTAGGGCGGCGTCTGTGTGATCAGAAAAATATCTCAAATACCATTGTATAAATTGTTCAAAATCTCAATGAAAAAATTTTAGTTCCATTCCTAAAAGTACTTCAAGGAAACGAACTGTTTATAGAAAGAATACTGAGCGCGAAGCCGCGACAACCCAGAAGGAGAAGCCGGCGATAGCCGGCGGAGCCCTTCTGGTTATTATTATTTGTTTAGAGCACTAGTTTCACATTTTCATTTAATCTGAGATAGGACTCTGAAAACTAAATAAAACAAAGATGAAATGTTCTTGTTGGAAAATTAGTTATCAATAATTCAAAAGATTTTGGAAGCTTTTGAAGACTTCAGAATACTTATAAGGCTCTAGAAGGCTTCAGGAACCTTCAAAAGGGTTAAAATGACTGAAGAAGGCTACAGCCGGCTTTAGAAGGTCTTAGAAGGATTCAAAAGGCTTGCAAAAATCGCAGAAGGCTTCAGAAGGTTTTTGGAGTATTTTGGACACTTCAGAAGACTTCAGACGGCTTTAAAAGGCTTCGGAAGGCTACAGGAGGCTTCACAAGGCAATATAAGGCTTTGCTAGAAGGCAAAACAAATTTGAGAACTTCGCTAAAAAACACTAAAGACATGTCCAATGTAATACAAAACTTTTTTTTGCTCTGTCAGAAAATAAACAGGAAAATGTTTTGAAGTGCTCATTGACAAAAGACTGTTTTTCTTCTTCTTCTTCATCTTTTTCGAAAAAAAAGCGATGAAAACGGGAAAATTGTAATAAATTTTGAATGGGAAATAAAAATGTGGTGACAAAATTCTAGGTTAATTATTATCTTCATCATTTTCTTGTTGTTAAGAAATCTTTTTTCTCAACGACCTTGATAAGATTTGAAGATAGAAAATGACAAGACTTTATAAATTAATTTATTAATTTATTTTCTAATTAATAAAGTCTTAATTATAAAGGGGGACTGAAAAACAGCCGGTTGAAAACACAAGAAATCAGAAAGAGCGTGAAATGAAACGGATTCGAAACGAAATCGAAACCAGTTTTGATCAACTTTTGTACTATTATGCATAATTATCTTTTGATGGGATGTTTTTTGGTTAATCAAACGAGACAATAAATTATTGATTGATTTTTAAGCAAATTTGGGAACCTGATAAGCCTTCTAAAGTTTTCTAAAGCTTTCTGAAGCCTTCTGAAGCTTTCTGAAGAATTCTTAAGCCTTCTGAAGCCCTTTCAAGCCTTCTGAAGCCTTCCAAAGACTTCTGAAGCCCTTTCAAGCCTTCTGAGTTCTTCTGAAGCCTTCGTGAGCCTTCGAAATTTTCTTAATCATTTTAAAGCCTTCAAAAGGCCTTCAAGAGCATTTTGAAGTCATTTAAAACCTTCTTAAGTCTTCTGAAGTCCTGTCATGTCTTTTGATCCCTTTTGACTCTTTTTGAAGTCTTATGAAGTCTTACGAATCCTTTTAAAGCCTTTTGCATCATTTTCAAGCCTGAGAAGTCTCAGAAATCTTAGAAACCTGAAAGTCTCAGTATTCTCAAGGCATGTTTTTGATTTCCCTCAAAAAAAATATTTTTTATTAGAAAAAATCTAATAAAAATAATCGAATTCAACGTAACCAGAATATTTCCCAGTTAAAAAATAATTTCCCAAAATAATTTCATCCATTTTTTATTTACTCATTATTTTTATTTGTTTTGTTTTGTGAAATATTTTTATCATTTATGTTTGATTTTTTTTTGAAATAAAAATTTTTTTTGTTGAAAATAAAATAAAACAATTTCGAGTTCCTATTGAGAAAATTTGCATATTTCTTATTTTTCATTTTCAAAACGCAATAGATTTTCTTCTTTTTTTTGCTATATAAAATAAATTGAGAAAATTTATAATAATAATAATAAACTAGCCTATTTTTCTCTTTTTTTCGGTCGGCTTTGATAAAATATCGATAATTCTTCGTCTCTTCTCTCACCTTTTCTTCTTTTTTTTTTTATTAAAACTAACTATGTATATATTATCATATGATTATATTAGCTTTTAATCCAATTTTATCACTTTCTTCAATCAATTAATTTGAGGGAATAACAATTCTGACTCATTTTTTACACTTTTTTAAATGAGCTGAGTGGGAAAAAATGTTTAAAGAAACATTTTTTGCACTTTTTGAGCTCAAAAAAGCCTCGCTAAGTGTTGGGAAGACCTAGAAAGCCTTCAAAAGTTTTGTTAAACCTTCAAAAGCTCTGAGAACCCTCAACGTTTTAGTAAGCCTTCGGAAGCTTTCCAAAGACTCCAGAGGCCTTCCGAAATCCTTCAAAGTTTAAGAAAGTCCTGAAAAGCCCCAAAAGCCTATCTCTCTCTATGCACCCTGAAAATTATTAGCCTTTAATAACATTTCGTTTTGTCCCATCAAAACCTCTTCAATTTTTCATGAAAAATAGGAGCCCATCTGTCAAAAAAAAAGACAAAAAGAGTTATGAATAGGCCCAAAACATGTGTCTTTGTTATATTTTTTGTTCTTCTTTCTCCAAAATTTCATGTGTATTTTTTTCAGAAAAAATGAAGTTCACAAGTTGTTGTATTACAATTCTCAAGTCTTTGTCTTTCATGGTTGTGGTGAGTTTGTTTCAAAGCTAAATTCTAGTTTAACTAGACTCTAGTTTCCTATAGATTACCGGATTAATCTTCTTCTCACTTGCCACGTGGCTCTTATTATTCAACGGATATTTTATACCACTTTTGCATAAAAATCCCAATTATTTTTACATGATCTATATTATTGTATCAATTGGGGTTTTGAATTTTATAACGATTTTTCTCATAAATCCGATGTTTCACAGCAGATGCTCTCTATTTTTTGTAAGTTTTTTAAAATTAATTTTACAAGCCGATGAAGAACTATATTTTCAACAGTATATACTGCTCATATTGATGTCGCTGAGCTTGGAAGTTACTTTAATTTACACTCATCAAAACTACAAATTTATGTTCGCAAATGAGTTGTTGGAATCATTGAAAATTGATGTATCTGAAAAATATTCGGTGGATGTTGGAATCACACCCGCAATTGATGAGTTGCAGCAAAAAGTGAGCTGAAACTAAGCAAAAATTGATAAATTCTGTGTTTAGGGAAAGTGTTGTGGAGCAAATGCGTTCAATGATTATCCAGTGAAGAAAAAAAAAGCCAATGAATATTATGAGGTTTGTTTTTTTTAGAAAATGATGAAAACCAAAAGTTACTATAGATACAACATTTGTTCAGGAATACCCAAGAGTCCGTGTCCAATACATTCCAGATTCTTGCTGTCGAAGTTTTTCAAAAAATTGTGGGATTTCCGATAACCCAAGCAATATTTATTATAGAGTAAGTATATGAGTAGTCAGAGAAAAAGTATATTTTTTTCTTCAGGGATGTTTGGGATACTTGCAAGAAGAAATACATCACAATTTAAAATTCATCTTTGTTTTAACATCTGCCGCGATAATTATCCAATTTTTCTCACTGCTGACGTCATTTTTAACCTGTTTTTGTTGTCGAAAAAGAAATTCAAACTCAAGTTTGAATTTAAATTCGACAAATGAAAATCGCAGTTCGAAAGACCGTGATCGTGAGTTGTTTTTACTTGACTAATCAATGTATTCTTTTTGGATTTCCGGGTTATTTTCGGTGTTTTTTGGATTTGCAGTTTTTTGGGATCTCTCTTCTTTTTGTTGCAAATAAAATTGATTTATTTTGGTTTCACCAACAGAACAAAAACATTTTATAACAAAATACAAAAGATATGAAATTACATGTTTATGGGGTGAGTCAATCGAATTAATCGACGTGTTTTTTGCGATTAATTGACAAAAAAAGTGAGTCTTTTAGGGCGATTAATTTCATGTTTTTGTCAATTCATCGCTTTCATTTCTTGGTGAAAAATGCGATTAATTGCATAAAAAATATAATTTATTTGACCTATATATCAAAACGTGACCTATATGCGTTGGAATTATCAAAAAAAATCATCTTCCCTCAATTTTCTTTCATTTCGAAATGAATTCAAAAAATAAGCAGTGAATTTGGGACACGTTTAAAAAAAGAGGTCGAATAAATTGAATTTTATATTGAAATTCTCTTTTCTGTATGCGATTAATTGCAGAAAAAGATGGAATTAATCGAGAAACTTGTAAAAATCGCACAAAAAAGACTCACATTTTCTGTCAATTAGTCGTCAAAAAATAAAATTGACTCACCCCATTAGAAAAAGTTTGGAAAAAATTTCGAAAAAGGTGGATCGATCTATATGTCTCCGTGAACTTCTAAAAATTAAAAGAATAATTTTCACGTGTTTTTAGACACGCCTATGACCTCCTGATCATGTGTTTCTCGATCTAGGTAGCTCCGTGAACTTCTAAAAATTAAAAGAATAATTTTCACGTGTTTTTGGACACGCCTGTGACCTCCTGATCATGTGTTTCTCGATCTAGGTAGCTCCGTGAACTTCTAAAAATTAAAAGAATAATTTTCACGTGTTTTTGGACACGCCTATGACCCCTTGATCACACGCCTATTTACGCTGAACAGGGCGGTGAGGAGTGTTGTTTATGTCAATTTTTTAGATGTGTTTTTTGATTATTTAAAGTTGGTTTTTTTGGGATATTTTTTGGAGATATTTGTGGTAATGTTAATGTTCCAATCTTGGATATCATCTCCGAAAGTTCTTCCTTGCAATTCAAAGTCGGACTGAGGTGTTTGATCAGAATACCTTCGAGTATTTTCCTTCGGGAAGTGTTGTTCTCAACATCCAAAATGTCAACATCCATGACCAGAGCTTCCCCTTTATGCTTTTCCATCGAATGTTTTGCCCAAACTGAATTACTGTATGATTTTGTGAGCGGTTTTTCACATGCTCGACGGTGTTCCGCAAATCTACTTTCAAATGTTCTTCCAGTCTCCCCAACGTAAAATTCTCCACATTTACAAGCAATTTGATAAATAACACCTTTTGTGTTACATTTACCGATATTTTCGAACTTGTCGTAATTGATAATTTGGCTCCAATTCAAAACCTTATTAACTTAACATCTACAATGCGACTAATCAACACGTTCCCTTTGCAAGTTTAGAAAAAGTTTGGAAAAAGTTTTGAAAAAAAAGTTTAGAAAAAGTTTGGAAAAAGTTTCGAAAAAGTTTAGAAAAAGTTTGGAAAAAGTTTTGAAAAAAAGTTTAGAAAAAGTTTGGAAAAAGTTTCGAAAAAGTTTAGAAAAAGTTTGGAAAAAGTTTTGAAAAAAAAGTTTAGAAAAAGTTTGGAAAAAGTTTTGAAAAAAAAGTTTAGAAAAAGTTTGGAAAAAGTTTCGAAAAAGTTTAGAAAAAGTTTGGAAAAAGTTTTGAAAAAAAGTTTAGAAAAAGTTTGGAAAAAGTTTTGAAAAAAAGTTTAGAAAAAGTTTGGAAAAAGTTTTGAAAAAAAAGGTTAGAAAAAAGTTTGGAAAAAGTTTCGAAAAAGTTTAGAAAAAAGTTTGGAAAAAGTTTTGAAAAAAAAGTTTAGAAAAAGTTTGGAAAAAGTTTTGAAAAAAAAGTTTAGAAAAAGTTTGGAAAAAGTTTTGAAAAAAAAGTTTAGAAAAAGTTTAGAAAAGTTTAGAAAAAGTTTAGAAAAGTTTAGAAAAGTTTAGAAAAAGTTTAGGAAAGTTTAGAAAAAGTTTAGGAAAGTTTAGAAAAAGTTTGGAAAAGTTCAGAAAAGTTTAGAAAAGTTTAGAAAAAGTTTAGAAAAGTTTAGAAAAGTTTAGAAAAGTTTAGAAAAGTTTAGAAAAAGTTTGGAAAAGTTTAGAAAAGTTTAGAAAAGTTTAGAAAAGTTTAGAAAAAGTTTAGAAAAGTTTAGAAAAGTGTTTAGAAAAGTTTAGAAAAAGTTTAGGAAAGTTTAGAAAAAGTTTAGAAAAGTTTAGAAAAGTTTAGAAAAGTTTAGAAAAAGTTTAGAAAAGTTTAGAAAAAGTTTAGAAAAGTTTAGAAAAGTTTAGAAAAGTTTAGAAAAGTTTAGAAAAAGTTTGGAAAAGTTTGGAAAAGTTTAGAAAAGTTTAGAAAAGTTTAGAAAAGTTTAGAAAAAGTTTAGAAAAGTTTAGAAAAAGTTTAGGAAAGTTTAGAAAAAAGTTTAGAAAAGTTTAGAAAAAGTTTAGAAAAGTTTAGAAAAAGTTTAGAAAAGTTTAGAAAAAGTTTAGAAAAGTTTAGAAAAGTTTAGAAAAGTTTAGAAAAGTTTAGAAAAAGTTTGGAAAAGTTTGGAAAAGTTTAGAAAAGTTTAGAAAAGTTTAGAAAAGTTTAGAAAAAGTTTAGAAAAGTTTAGAAATATCATCAGGATAGCTAGAACTCTCAAATCGTGAATGCCACGTGGCAAAACTTTAAAATTGAGCAAACTATATCAATATGGGTATCAAAATTCGCCAAATTTCATGAAAAATCCAAATTTCACCATCCCATATCATCAGGATAGCTAGAACTCTCAAATCGTGAATGCCACGTGGCAAAACTTTAAAATTGAGCAAACTATATCAATATGGGTATCAAAATTCGCCAAATTTCATGAAAAATCCAAATTTCACAATCTCATATCATCAGGATAGCTAGAACTCTCAAATCGTGAATGCCACGTGGCAAAACTTTAAAATTGAGCAAACTATATCAATATGGGTATCAAAATTCGCCAAATTTCATGAAAAATCCAAATTTCACAATCTCATATCATCAGGATAGCTAGAACTCTCAAATCGTAAGTGCCACGTGGCAAAACTTTAAAATCGAGCAAACTATATCAATATGGGTATCAAAATTCGCCAAATTTCATGAAAAATCCAAATTTCACAATCTCATATCATCAGGATAGCTAGAACTCTCAAATCGTGAATGCCACGTGGCAAAACTTTAAAATTGAGCAAACTATATCAATCTGGGTATCAAAATTCGCCAAATTTCATGAAAAATCCAAATTTCACAATCTCATATCATCAGGATAGCTAGAACTCTCAAATCGTAAGTGCCACGTGGCAAAACTTTAAAATCGAGCAAACTATATCAATATGGGTATCAAAATTCGCCAAATTTCATGAAAAATCCAAATTTCACAATCTCATATCATCAGGATAGCTAGAACTCTCAAATCGTGAATGCCACGTGGCAAAACTTTAAAATTGAGCAAACTATATCAATATGGGTATCAAAATTCGCCAAATTTCATGAAAAATCCAAATTTCACAATCTCATATCATCAGGATAGCTAGAACTCTCAAATCGTGAATGCCACGTGGCAAAACTTTAAAATTGAGCAAACTATATCAATATGGGTATCAAAATTCGCCAAATTTCATGAAAAATCCAAATTTCACAATCTCATATCATCAGGATAGCTAGAACTCTCAAATCGTGAATTCCACGTGGCAAAACTTTAAAATTGAGCAAACTATATCAACATGGGTATCAAAATTCGCCAAATTTCATGAAAAATTCAAATTTCACTATCTCATATCATCAGGATAGCTAGAACTCTCAAATCGTGAATGCCACGTGGCAAAACTTTAAAATTGAGCAAACTATATCAACATGGGTATCAAAATTCGCCAAATTTCATGAAAAATTCAAATTTCACATCCTCATATCATCAGGATAGCTAGAACTCTCAAATCGTAAGTGCCACGTGGCAAAACTTTAAAATTGAGCAAACTATATCAATATGGGTATCAAAATTCGCCAAATTTCGTGAAAAATTCAAATTTCACCATCCCATATCATCAGGATAGCTAGAACTCTCAAATCGTAAGTGCCACGTGGCAAAACTTTAAAATTGAGCAAACTATATCAACATGGGTATCAAAATTCGCCAAATTTCATGAAAAATTCAAATTTCACATCCTCATATCATCAGGATAGCTAGAACTCTCAAATCGTGAATGCCACGTGGCAAAACTTTAAAATTGAGCAAACTATATCAACATGGGTATCAAAATTCGCCAAATTTCATGAAAAATTCAAATTTCACATCCTCATATCATCAGGATAGCTAGAACTCTCAAATCGTGAATGCCACGTGGCAAAACTTTAAAATTGAGCAAACTATATCAACATGGGTATCAAAATTCGCCAAATTTCATGAAAAATTCAAATTTCACATCCTCATATCATCAGGATAGCTAGAACTCTCAAATCGTAAGTGCCACGTGGCAAAACTTTAAAATTGAGCAAACTATATCAATATGGGTATCAAAATTCGCCAACTTTCATGAAAAATCCAAATTTCACCATCCCATATCATCAGGATAGCTAGAACTCTCAAATCGTGAATGCCACGTGGCAAAACTTTAAAATTGAGCAAACTATATCAATATGGGTATCAAAATTCGCCAAATTTCATGAAAAATCCAAATTTCACAATCTCATATCATCAGGATAGCTAGAACTCTCAAATCGTGAATGCCACGTGGCAAAACTTTAAAATTGAGCAAACTATATCAACATGGGTATCAAAATTCGCCAAATTTCATGAAAAATTCAAATTTCACATCCTCATATCATCAGGATAGCTAGAACTCTCAAATCGTAAGTGCCACGTGGCAAAACTTTAAAATTGAGCAAACTATATCAATATGGGTATCAAAATTCGCCAAATTTCATGAAAAATCCAAATTTCACAATCTCATATCATCAGGATAGCTAGAACTCTCAAATCGTGAATGCCACGTGGCAAAACTTTAAAATTGAGCAAACTATATCAATATGGGTATCAAAATTCGCCAAATTTCATGAAAAATCCAAATTTCACAATCTCATATCATCAGGATAGCTAGAACTCTCAAATCGTGAATGCCACGTGGCAAAACTTTAAAATTGAGCAAACTATATGAATATGGGTATCAAAATTCGCCAAATTTCATGAAAAATCCAAATTTCACTATCTCATATCATCAGGATAGCTAGAACTCTCAAATCGTAAGTGCCACGTGGCAAAATTTCAAAATTGAGCAAACTATATGAATATGGGTATCAAAAATCTCCAAATTTCATGAAAAATTCAAATTTCACTATCTCATATCATCAGGATAGCTAGAACTCTCAAATCGTGAATGCCACGTGGCAAAATTTCAAAATTGAGCAAACTATATGAATATGGGTATCAAAAATCTCCAAATTTCATGAAAAATCCAAATTTCACAATCTCATATCATCAGGATAGCTAGAACTCTCAAATCGTAAGTGCCACGTGGCAAAACTTTAAAATTGAGCAAACTATATCAATATGGGTATCAAAAATCTCCAAATTTCATGAAAAATCCAAATTTCACAATCTCATATCATCAGGATAGCTAGAACTCTCAAATCGTAAGTGCCACGTGGCAAAATTTCAAAATTGAGCAAACTATATGAATATGGGTATCAAAAATCGCCAAATTTCATGAAAAATCCAAATTTCACAATCTCATATCATCAGGATAGCTAGAACTCTCAAATCGTGAATGCCACGTGGCAAAATTTCAAAATTGAGCAAACTATATGAATATGGGTATCAAAAATCTCCAAATTTCATGAAAAATTCAAATTTCACATCCTCATATCATCAGGATAGCTAGAACTCTCAAATCGTAAGTGCCACGTGGCAAAATTTCAAAATTGAGCAAACTATATGAATATGGGTATCAAAAATCTCCAAATTTCATGAAAAATCCAAATTTCACTATCTCATATCATCAGGATAGCTAGAACTCTCAAATCGTGAATGCCACGTGGCAAAATTTCAAAATTGAGCAAACTATATGAATATGGGTATCAAAAATCTCCAAATTTCATGAAAAATTCAAATTTCACATCCTCATATCATCAGGATAGCTAAAACTCTCAAATCGTAAGTGCCACGTGGCAAAACTTTAAAATTGAGCAAACTATATGAATATGGGTATCAAAAATCTCCAAATTTCATGAAAAATCCAAATTTCACAATCTCATATCATCAGGATAGCTAGAACTCTCAAATCGTAAGTGCCACGTGGCAAAACTTTAAAATTGAGCAAACTATATCAATATGGGTATCAAAAATCTCCAAATTTCATGAAAAATCCAAATTTCACAATCTCATATCATCAGGATAGCTAGAACTCTCAAATCGTAAGTGCCACGTGGCAAAATTTCAAAATTGAGCAAACTATATGAATATGGGTATCAAAAATCGCCAAATTTCATGAAAAATCCAAATTTCACAATCTCATATCATCAGGATAGCTAGAACTCTCAAATCGTGAATGCCACGTGGCAAAATTTCAAAATTGAGCAAACTATATGAATATGGGTATCAAAAATCTCCAAATTTCATGAAAAATTCAAATTTCACATCCTCATATCATCAGGATAGCTAGAACTCTCAAATCGTAAGTGCCACGTGGCAAAATTTCAAAATTGAGCAAACTATATGAATATGGGTATCAAAAATCTCCAAATTTCATGAAAAATCCAAATTTCACTATCTCATATCATCAGGATAGCTAGAACTCTCAAATCGTGAATGCCACGTGGCAAAATTTCAAAATTGAGCAAACTATATGAATATGGGTATCAAAAATCTCCAAATTTCATGAAAAATTCAAATTTCACATCCTCATATCATCAGGATAGCTAAAACTCTCAAATCGTAAGTGCCACGTGGCAAAACTTTAAAATTGAGCAAACTATATCAATATGGGTATCAAAAATCTCCAAATTTCATGAAAAATTCAAATTTCACATCCTCATATCATCAGGATAGCTAGAACTCTCAAATCGTGAATGCCACGTGGCAAAATTTCAAAATTGAGCAAACTATATGAATATGGGTATCAAAAATCTCCAAATTTCATGAAAAATTCAAATTTCACATCCTCATATCATCAGGATAGCTAGAACTCTCAAATCGTAAGTGCCACGTGGCAAAATTTCAAAATTGAGCAAACTATATGAATATGGGTATCAAAAATCTCCAAATTTCATGAAAAATCCAAATTTCACTATCTCATATCATCAGGATAGCTAGAACTCTCAAATCGTGAATGCCACGTGGCAAAATTTCAAAATTGAGCAAACTATATGAATATGGGTATCAAAAATCTCCAAATTTCATGAAAAATTCAAATTTCACATCCTCATATCATCAGGATAGCTAAAACTCTCAAATCGTAAGTGCCACGTGGCAAAACTTTAAAATTGAGCAAACTATATCAATATGGGTATCAAAATTCGCCAAATTTCATGAAAAATTCAAATTTCACATCCTCATATCATCAGGATAGCTAGAACTCTCAAATCGTAAGTGCCACGTGGCAAAACTTTAAAATTGAGCAAACTATATCAATATGGGTATCAAAATTCGCCAAATTTCATGAAAAATCCAAATTTCACCATCCCATATCATCAGGATAGCTAGAACTCTCAAATCGTGAATGCCACGTGGCAAAACTTTAAAATTGAGCAAACTATATGAATATGGGTATCAAAAATCGCCAAATTTCATGAAAAATCCAAATTTCACAATCTCATATCATCAGGATAGCTAGAACTCTCAAATCGTAAGTGCCACGTGGCAAAATTTCAAAATTGAGCAAACTATATGAATATGGGTATCAAAATTCGCCAAATTTCATGAAAAATTCAAATTTCACATCCTCATATCATCAGGATAGCTAGAACTCTCAAATCGTAAGTGCCACGTGGCAAAACTTTAAAATTGAGCAAACTATATCAATATGGGTATCAAAATTCGCCAAATTTCATGAAAAATCCAAATTTCACCATCCCATATCATCAGGATAGCTAGAACTCTCAAATCGTAAGTGCCACGTGGCAAAACTTTAAAATTGAGCAAACTATATCAACATGGGTATCAAAATTCGCCAAATTTCATGAAAAATTCAAATTTCACATCCTCATATCATCAGGATAGCTAGAACTCTCAAATCGTGAATGCCACGTGGCAAAACTTTAAAATTGAGCAAACTATATCAACATGGGTATCAAAATTCGCCAAATTTCATGAAAAATTCAAATTTCACATCCTCATATCATCAGGATAGCTAGAACTCTCAAATCGTGAATGCCACGTGGCAAAACTTTAAAATTGAGCAAACTATATCAACATGGGTATCAAAATTCGCCAAATTTCATGAAAAATTCAAATTTCACATCCTCATATCATCAGGATAGCTAGAACTCTCAAATCGTAAGTGCCACGTGGCAAAACTTTAAAATTGAGCAAACTATATCAATATGGGTATCAAAATTCGCCAAATTTCATGAAAAATTCAAATTTCACATCCTCATATCATCAGGATAGCTAGAACTCTCAAATCGTGAATGCCACGTGGCAAAACTTTAAAATTGAGCAAACTATATCAACATGGGTATCAAAATTCGCCAAATTTCATGAAAAATTCAAATTTCACATCCTCATATCATCAGGATAGCTAGAACTCTCAAATCGTAAGTGCCACGTGGCAAAACTTTAAAATTGAGCAAACTATATCAATATGGGTATCAAAATTCGCCAAATTTCATGAAAAATTCAAATTTCACATCCTCATATCATCAGGATAGCTAGAACTCTCAAATCGTGAATGCCACGTGGCAAAACTTTAAAATTGAGCAAACTATATCAACATGGGTATCAAAATTCGCCAAATTTCATGAAAAATTCAAATTTCACTATCTCATATCATCAGGATAGCTAGAACTCTCAAATCGTGAATGCCACGTGGCAAAACTTTAAAATTGAGCAAACTATATCAATATGGGTATCAAAATTCGCCAAATTTCATGAAAAATCCAAATTTCACAATCTCATATCATCAGGATAGCTAGAACTCTCAAATCGTGAATGCCACGTGGCAAAATTTCAAAATTGAGCAAACTATATCAATATGGGTATCAAAATTCGCCAAATTTCATGAAAAATCCAAATTTCACAATCTCATATCATCAGGATAGCTAGAACTCTCAAATCGTGAATGCCACGTGGCAAAACTTTAAAATTGAGCAAACTATATGAATATGGGTATCAAAATTCGCCAAATTTCATGAAAAATCCAAATTTCACTATCTCATATCATCAGGATAGCTAGAACTCTCAAATCGTAAGTGCCACGTGGCAAAATTTCAAAATTGAGCAAACTATATGAATATGGGTATCAAAAATCTCCAAATTTCATGAAAAATTCAAATTTCACTATCTCATATCATCAGGATAGCTAGAACTCTCAAATCGTGAATGCCACGTGGCAAAATTTCAAAATTGAGCAAACTATATGAATATGGGTATCAAAAATCTCCAAATTTCATGAAAAATCCAAATTTCACAATCTCATATCATCAGGATAGCTAGAACTCTCAAATCGTAAGTGCCACGTGGCAAAACTTTAAAATTGAGCAAACTATATCAATATGGGTATCAAAAATCTCCAAATTTCATGAAAAATCCAAATTTCACAATCTCATATCATCAGGATAGCTAGAACTCTCAAATCGTAAGTGCCACGTGGCAAAATTTCAAAATTGAGCAAACTATATGAATATGGGTATCAAAAATCGCCAAATTTCATGAAAAATCCAAATTTCACAATCTCATATCATCAGGATAGCTAGAACTCTCAAATCGTGAATGCCACGTGGCAAAATTTCAAAATTGAGCAAACTATATGAATATGGGTATCAAAAATCTCCAAATTTCATGAAAAATTCAAATTTCACATCCTCATATCATCAGGATAGCTAGAACTCTCAAATCGTAAGTGCCACGTGGCAAAATTTCAAAATTGAGCAAACTATATGAATATGGGTATCAAAAATCTCCAAATTTCATGAAAAATCCAAATTTCACTATCTCATATCATCAGGATAGCTAGAACTCTCAAATCGTGAATGCCACGTGGCAAAATTTCAAAATTGAGCAAACTATATGAATATGGGTATCAAAAATCTCCAAATTTCATGAAAAATTCAAATTTCACATCCTCATATCATCAGGATAGCTAAAACTCTCAAATCGTAAGTGCCACGTGGCAAAACTTTAAAATTGAGCAAACTATATCAATATGGGTATCAAAAATCTCCAAATTTCATGAAAAATTCAAATTTCACATCCTCATATCATCAGGATAGCTAGAACTCTCAAATCGTGAATGCCACGTGGCAAAATTTCAAAATTGAGCAAACTATATGAATATGGGTATCAAAAATCTCCAAATTTCATGAAAAATTCAAATTTCACATCCTCATATCATCAGGATAGCTAGAACTCTCAAATCGTAAGTGCCACGTGGCAAAATTTCAAAATTGAGCAAACTATATGAATATGGGTATCAAAAATCTCCAAATTTCATGAAAAATTCAAATTTCACATCCTCATATCATCAGGATAGCTAGAACTCTCAAATCGTGAATGCCACGTGGCAAAATTTCAAAATTGAGCAAACTATATGAATATGGGTATCAAAAATCTCCAAATTTCATGAAAAATTCAAATTTCACATCCTCATATCATCAGGATAGCTAAAACTCTCAAATCGTAAGTGCCACGTGGCAAAACTTTAAAATTGAGCAAACTATATCAATATGGGTATCAAAAATCTCCAAATTTCATGAAAAATTCAAATTTCACATCCTCATATCATCAGGATAGCTAGAACTCTCAAATCGTGAATGCCACGTGGCAAAATTTCAAAATTGAGCAAACTATATGAATATGGGTATCAAAAATCTCCAAATTTCATGAAAAATTCAAATTTCACATCCTCATATCATCAGGATAGCTAGAACTCTCAAATCGTAAGTGCCACGTGGCAAAATTTCAAAATTGAGCAAACTATATGAATATGGGTATCAAAAATCTCCAAATTTCATGAAAAATCCAAATTTCACTATCTCATATCATCAGGATAGCTAGAACTCTCAAATCGTGAATGCCACGTGGCAAAATTTCAAAATTGAGCAAACTATATGAATATGGGTATCAAAAATCTCCAAATTTCATGAAAAATTCAAATTTCACATCCTCATATCATCAGGATAGCTAGAACTCTCAAATCGTAAGTGCCACGTGGCAAAACTTTAAAATTGAGCAAACTATATCAATATGGGTATCAAAATTCGCCAAATTTCATGAAAAATCCAAATTTCACATCCTCATATCATCAGGATAGCTAGAACTCTCAAATCGTAAGTGCCACGTGGCAAAACTTTAAAATTGAGCAAACTATATCAATATGGGTATCAAAATTCGCCAAATTTCATGAAAAATCCAAATTTCACATCCTCATATCATCAGGATAGCTAAAACTCTCAAATCGTAAGTGCCACGTGGCAAAACTTTAAAATTGAGCAAACTATATCAATATGGGTATCAAAATTCGCCAAATTTCATGAAAAATCCAAATTTCACATCCTCATATCATCAGGATAGCTAAAACTCTCAAATCGTGAATGCCACGTGGCAAAATTTCAAAATTGAGCAAACTATATGAATATGGGTATCAAAAATCTCCAAATTTCATGAAAAATTCAAATTTCACATCCTCATATCATCAGGATAGCTAGAACTCTCAAATCGTAAGTGCCACGTGGCAAAACTTTAAAATTGAGCAAACTATATCAATATGGGTATCAAAATTCGCCAAATTTCATGAAAAATCCAAATTTCACCATCCCATATCATCAGGATAGCTAGAACTCTCAAATCGTGAATGCCACGTGGCAAAACTTTAAAATTGAGCAAACTATATGAATATGGGTATCAAAAATCGCCAAATTTCATGAAAAATCCAAATTTCACAATCTCATATCATCAGGATAGCTAGAACTCTCAAATCGTAAGTGCCACGTGGCAAAATTTCAAAATTGAGCAAACTATATGAATATGGGTATCAAAATTCGCCAAATTTCATGAAAAATTCAAATTTCACATCCTCATATCATCAGGATAGCTAGAACTCTCAAATCGTGAATGCCACGTGGCAAAATTTCAAAATTGAGCAAACTATATGAATATGGGTATCAAAAATCGCCAAATTTCATGAAAAATCCAAATTTCACAATCTCATATCATCAGGATAGCTAGAACTCTCAAATCGTAAGTGCCACGTGGCAAAATTTCAAAATTGAGCAAACTATATGAATATGGGTATCAAAAATCTCCAAATTTCATGAAAAATCCAAATTTCACTATCTCATATCATCAGGATAGCTAGAACTCTCAAATCGTAAGTGCCACGTGGCAAAATTTCAAAATTGAGCAAACTATATGAATATGGGTATCAAAAATCGCCAAATTTCATGAAAAATCCAAATTTCACAATCTCATATCATCAGGATAGCTAGAACTCTCAAATCGTGAATGCCACGTGGCAAAATTTCAAAATTGAGCAAACTATATGAATATGGGTATCAAAAATCTCCAAATTTCATGAAAAATTCAAATTTCACATCCTCATATCATCAGGATAGCTAAAACTCTCAAATCGTAAGTGCCACGTGGCAAAACTTTAAAATTGAGCAAACTATATCAATATGGGTATCAAAATTCGCCAAATTTCATGAAAAATTCAAATTTCACATCCTCATATCATCAGGATAGCTAGAACTCTCAAATCGTAAGTGCCACGTGGCAAAACTTTAAAATTGAGCAAACTATATCAATATGGGTATCAAAATTCGCCAAATTTCATGAAAAATCCAAATTTCACCATCCCATATCATCAGGATAGCTAGAACTCTCAAATCGTGAATGCCACGTGGCAAAACTTTAAAATTGAGCAAACTATATGAATATGGGTATCAAAAATCGCCAAATTTCATGAAAAATCCAAATTTCACAATCTCATATCATCAGGATAGCTAGAACTCTCAAATCGTAAGTGCCACGTGGCAAAATTTCAAAATTGAGCAAACTATATGAATATGGGTATCAAAAATCTCCAAATTTCATGAAAAATCCAAATTTCACTATCTCATATCATCAGGATAGCTAGAACTCTCAAATCGTAAGTGCCACGTGGCAAAATTTCAAAATTGAGCAAACTATATGAATATGGGTATCAAAAATCGCCAAATTTCATGAAAAATCCAAATTTCACAATCTCATATCATCAGGATAGCTAGAACTCTCAAATCGTGAATGCCACGTGGCAAAATTTCAAAATTGAGCAAACTATATGAATATGGGTATCAAAAATCTCCAAATTTCATGAAAAATTCAAATTTCACATCCTCATATCATCAGGATAGCTAGAACTCTCAAATCGTAAGTGCCACGTGGCAAAACTTTAAAATTGAGCAAACTATATGAATATGGGTATCAAAAATCGCCAAATTTCATGAAAAATCCAAATTTCACAATCTCATATCATCAGGATAGCTAGAACTCTCAAATCGTGAATGCCACGTGGCAAAACTTTAAAATTGAGCAAACTATATGAATATGGGTATCAAAAATCGCCAAATTTCATGAAAAATCCAAATTTCACAATCTCATATCATCAGGATAGCTAGAACTCTCAAATCGTAAGTGCCACGTGGCAAAACTTTAAAATTGAGCAAACTATATCAATATGGGTATCAAAATTCGCCAAATTTCATGAAAAATCCAAATTTCACAATCTCATATCATCAGGATAGCTAGAACTCTCAAATCGTGAATGCCACGTGGCAAAATTTCAAAATTGAGCAAACTATATGAATATGGGTATCAAAAATCTCCAAATTTCATGAAAAATTCAAATTTCACTATCTCATATCATCAGGATAGCTAGAACTCTCAAATCGTGAATGCCACGTGGCAAAATTTCAAAAATTGAGCAAACTATATGAATATGGGTATCAAAAATCTCCAAATTTCATGAAAAATTCAAATTTCACTATCTCATATCATCAGGATAGCTAGAACTCTCAAATCGTAAGTGCCACGTGGCAAAATTTCAAAATTGAGCAAACTATATGAATATGGGTATCAAAAATCTCCAAATTTCATGAAAAATCCAAATTTCACTATCTCATATCATCAGGATAGCTAGAACTCTCAAATCGTAAGTGCCACGTGGCAAAATTTCAAAATTGAGCAAACTATATGAATATGGGTATCAAAAATCTCCAAATTTCATGAAAAATTCAAATTTCACTATCTCATATCATCAGGATAGCTAGAACTCTCAAATCGTGAATGCCACGTGGCAAAATTTCAAAATTGAGCAAACTATATGAATATGGGTATCAAAAATCTCCAAATTTCATGAAAAATCCAAATTTCACAATCTCATATCATCAGGATAGCTAGAACTCTCAAATCGTAAGTGCCACGTGGCAAAATTTCAAAATTGAGCAAACTATATGAATATGGGTATCAAAATTCGCCAAATTTCATGAAAAATCCAAATTTCACCATCCCATATCATCAGGATAGCTAGAACTCTCAAATCGTGAATGCCACGTGGCAAAACTTTAAAATTGAGCAAACTATATGAATATGGGTATCAAAATTCGCCAAATTTCGTGAAAAATTCAAATTTCACCATCCCATATCATCAGGATAGCTAGAACTCTCAAATCGTAAGTGCCACGTGGCAAAATTTCAAAATTGAGCAAACTATATGAATATGGGTATCAAAAATCTCCAAATTTCATGAAAAATCCAAATTTCACTATCTCATATCATCAGGATAGCTAGAACTCTCAAATCGTAAGTGCCACGTGGCAAAATTTCAAAATTGAGCAAACTATATGAATATGGGTATCAAAAATCGCCAAATTTCATGAAAAATCCAAATTTCACAATCTCATATCATCAGGATAGCTAGAACTCTCAAATCGTGAATGCCACGTGGCAAAACTTTAAAATTGAGCAAACTATATGAATATGGGTATCAAAAATCGCCAAATTTCATGAAAAATCCAAATTTCACAATCTCATATCATCAGGATAGCTAGAACTCTCAAATCGTGAATGCCACGTGGCAAAATTTCAAAATTGAGCAAACTATATGAATATGGGTATCAAAAATCTCCAAATTTCATGAAAAATTCAAATTTCACTATCTCATATCATCAGGATAGCTAGAACTCTCAAATCGTGAATGCCACGTGGCAAAACTTTAAAATTGAGCAAACTATATCAACATGGGTATCAAAATTCGCCAAATTTCATGAAAAATTCAAATTTCACATCCTCATATCATCAGGATAGCTAGAACTCTCAAATCGTAAGTGCCACGTGGCAAAACTTTAAAATTGAGCAAACTATATCAATATGGGTATCAAAATTCGCCAAATTTCATGAAAAATCCAAATTTCACCATCCCATATCATCAGGATAGCTAGAACTCTCAAATCGTGAATGCCACGTGGCAAAACTTTAAAATTGAGCAAACTATATCAATATGGGTATCAAAATTCGCCAAATTTCATGAAAAATTCAAATTTCACATCCTCATATCATCAGGATAGCTAGAACTCTCAAATCGTGAATGCCACGTGGCAAAACTTTAAAATTGAGCAAACTATATCAACATGGGTATCAAAAATCTCCAAATTTCATGAAAAATTCAAATTTCACTATCTCATATCATCAGGATAGCTAGAACTCTCAAATCGTGAATGCCACGTGGCAAAATTCCAAAATTGAGCAAACTATATGAATATAAGTATCAAAAATCTCCAAATTTCATGAAAAATCCAAATTTCACAATCTCATATCATCAGGATAGCTAGAACTCTCAAATCGTAAGTGCCACGTGGCAAAATTTCAAAATTGAGCAAACTATATGAATATGGGTATCAAAATTCGCCAAATTTCATGAAAAATCCAAATTTCACAATCTCATATCATCAGGATAGCTAGAACTCTCAAATCGTGAATGCCACGTGGCAAAACTTTAAAATTGAGCAAACTATATCAACATGGGTATCAAAAATCTCCAAATTTCATGAAAAATTCAAATTTCACTATCTCATATCATCAGGATAGCTAGAACTCTCAAATCGTGAATGCCACGTGGCAAAATTCCAAAATTGAGCAAACTATATGAATATAAGTATCAAAAATCTCCAAATTTCATGAAAAATCCAAATTTCACAATCTCATATCATCAGGATAGCTAGAACTCTCAAATCGTAAGTGCCACGTGGCAAAATTTCAAAATTGAGCAAACTATATGAATATGGGTATCAAAATTCGCCAAATTTCATGAAAAATCCAAATTTCACCATCCCATATCATCAGGATAGCTAGAACTCTCAAATCGTGAATGCCACGTGGCAAAACTTTAAAATTGAGCAAACTATATGAATATGGGTATCAAAAATCTCCAAATTTCATGAAAAATCCAAATTTCACTATCTCATATCATCAGGATAGCTAGAACTCTCAAATCGTAAGTGCCACGTGGCAAAATTTCAAAATTGAGCAAACTATATGAATATGGGTATCAAAAATCGCCAAATTTCATGAAAAATCCAAATTTCACAATCTCATATCATCAGGATAGCTAGAACTCTCAAATCGTGAATGCCACGTGGCAAAAATTTAAAATTGAGCAAACTATATGAATATGGGTATCAAAAATCGCCAAATTTCATGAAAAATCCAAATTTCACAATCTCATATCATCAGGATAGCTAGAACTCTCAAATCGTAAGTGCCACGTGGCAAAACTTTAAAATTGAGCAAACTATATGAATATGGGTATCAAAAATCGCCAAATTTCATGAAAAATCCAAATTTCACAATCTCATATCATCAGGAAAGCTAGAACTCTCAAATCGTGAATGCCACGTGGCAAAACTTTAAAATTGAGCAAACTATATGAATATGGGTATCAAAAATCGCCAAATTTCATGAAAAATCCAAATTTCACAATCTCATATCATCAGGATAGCTAGAACTCTCAAATCGTGAATGCCACGTGGCAAAACTTTAAAATTGAGCAAACTATATGAATATGGGTATCAAAAATCTCCAAATTTCATGAAAAATCCAAATTTCACTATCTCATATCATCAGGATAGCTAGAACTCTCAAATCGTAAGTGCCACGTGGCAAAATTTCAAAATTGAGCAAACTATATGAATATGGGTATCAAAAATCGCCAAATTTCATGAAAAATCCAAATTTCACAATCTCATATCATCAGGATAGCTAGAACTCTCAAATCGTGAATGCCACGTGGCAAAATTTCAAAATTGAGCAAACTATATGAATATGGGTATCAAAAATCTCCAAATTTCATGAAAAATTCAAATTTCACTATCTCATATCATCAGGATAGCTAGAACTCTCAAATCGTGAATGCCACGTGGCAAAATTTCAAAATTGAGCAAACTATATCAATATGGGTATCAAAAATCTCCAAATTTCATGAAAAATTCAAATTTCACTATCTCATATCATCAGGATAGCTAGAACTCTCAAATCGTGAATGCCACGTGGCAAAATTTCAAAATTGAGCAAACTATATGAATATAAGTATCAAAAATCTCCAAATTTCATGAAAAATCCAAATTTCACAATCTCATATCATCAGGATAGCTAGAACTCTCAAATCGTGAATGCCACGTGGCAAAACTTTAAAATTGAGCAAACTATATCAATATGGGTATCAAAATTCGCCAAATTTCATGAAAAATCCAAATTTCACTATCTCATATCATCAGGATAGCTAGAACTCTCAAATCGTAAGTGCCACGTGGCAAAATTTCAAAATTGAGCAAACTATATGAATATGGGTATCAAAAATCTCCAAATTTCATGAAAAATCCAAATTTCACTATCTCATATCATCAGGATAGCTAGAACTCTCAAATCGTGAATGCCATGTGGCAAAACTTTAAAATTGAGCAAACTATATGAATATGGGTATCAAAAATCGCCAAATTTCATGAAAAATCCAAATTTCACAATCTCATATCATCAGGATAGCTAGAACTCTCAAATCGTGAATGCCACGTGGCAAAATTTCAAAATTGAGCAAACTATATGAATATGGGTATCAAAAATCTCCAAATTTCATGAAAAATTCAAATTTCACTATCTCATATCATCAGGATAGCTAGAACTCTCAAATCGTGAATGCCACGTGGCAAAACTTTAAAATTGAGCAAACTATATCAACATGGGTATCAAAATTCGCCAAATTTCATGAAAAATTCAAATTTCACATCCTCATATCATCAGGATAGCTAGAACTCTCAAATCGTAAGTGCCACGTGGCAAAACTTTAAAATTGAGCAAACTATATGAATATGGGTATCAAAAATCTCCAAATTTCATGAAAAATCCAAATTTCACTATCTCATATCATCAGGATAGCTAGAACTCTCAAATCGTGAATGCCACGTGGCAAAACTTTAAAATTGAGCAAACTATATGAATATGGGTATCAAAAATCGCCAAATTTCATGAAAAATCCAAATTTCACAATCTCATATCATCAGGATAGCTAGAACTCTCAAATCGTGAATGCCACGTGGCAAAATTTCAAAATTGAGCAAACTATATGAATATGGGTATCAAAAATCTCCAAATTTCATGAAAAATTCAAATTTCACTATCTCATATCATCAGGATAGCTAGAACTCTCAAATCGTGAATGCCACGTGGCAAAACTTTAAAATTGAGCAAACTATATCAACATGGGTATCAAAATTCGCCAAATTTCATGAAAAATTCAAATTTCACATCCTCATATCATCAGGATAGCTAGAACTCTCAAATCGTAAGTGCCACGTGGCAAAACTTTAAAATTGAGCAAACTATATCAATATGGGTATCAAAATTCGCCAAATTTCATGAAAAATCCAAATTTCACCATCCCATATCATCAGGATAGCTAGAACTCTCAAATCGTGAATGCCACGTGGCAAAACTTTAAAATTGAGCAAACTATATCAATATGGGTATCAAAATTCGCCAAATTTCATGAAAAATCCAAATTTCACAATCTCATATCATCAGGATAGCTAGAACTCTCAAATCGTGAATGCCACGTGGCAAAACTTTAAAATTGAGCAAACTATATCAACATGGGTATCAAAATTCGCCAAATTTCATGAAAAATTCAAATTTCACATCCTCATATCATCAGGATAGCTAGAACTCTCAAATCGTGAATGCCACGTGGCAAAATTTCAAAATTGAGCAAACTATATGAATATGGGTATCAAAAAATCTCCAAATTTCATGAAAAATCCAAATTTCACTATCTCATATCATCAGGATAGCTAGAACTCTCAAATCGTAAGTGCCACGTGGCAAAATTTCAAAATTGAGCAAACTATATGAATATGGGTATCAAAAATCGCCAAATTTCATGAAAAATCCAAATTTCACAATCTCATATCATCAGGATAGCTAGAACTCTCAAATCGTGAATGCCACGTGGCAAAATTTCAAAATTGAGCAAACTATATGAATATGGGTATCAAAAATCTCCAAATTTCATGAAAAATTCAAATTTCACTATCTCATATCATCAGGATAGCTAGAACTCTCAAATCGTGAATGCCACGTGGCAAAATTTCAAAATTGAGCAAACTATATCAATATGGGTATCAAAAATCTCCAAATTTCATGAAAAATTCGAATTTCACTATCTCATATCATCAGGATAGCTAGAACTCTCAAATCGTGAATGCCACGTGGCAAAATTTCAAAATTGAGCAAACTATATGAATATGGGTATCAAAATTCGCCAAATTTCATGAAAAATCCAAATTTCACCATCCCATATCATCAGGATAGCTAGAACTCTCAAATCGTGAATGCCACGTGGCAAAACTTTAAAATTGAGCAAACTATATCAATATGGGTATCAAAATTCGCCAAATTCCATGAAAAATCCAAATTTCACAATCTCATATCATCAGGATAGCTAGAACTCTCAAATCGTGAATGCCACGTGGCAAAACTTTAAAATTGAGCAAACTATATGAATATGGGTATCAAAAATCGCCAAATTTCATGAAAAATCCAAATTTCACAATCTCATATCATCAGGATAGCTAGAACTCTCAAATCGTGAATGCCACGTGGCAAAACTTTAAAATTGAGCAAACTATATCAATATGGGTATCAAAATTCGCCAAATTTCATGAAAAATCCAAATTTCACCATCCCATATCATCAGGATAGCTAGAACTCTCAAATCGTAAGTGCCACGTGGCAAAATTTCAAAATTGAGCAAACTATATGAATATGGGTATCAAAAATCGCCAAATTTCATGAAAAATCCAAATTTCACAATCTCATATCATCAGGATAGCTAGAACTCTCAAATCGTGAATGCCACGTGGCAAAATTTCAAAATTGAGCAAACTATATGAATATGGGTATCAAAAATCTCCAAATTTCATGAAAAATTCAAATTTCACTATCTCATATCATCAGGATAGCTAGAACTCTCAAATCGTGAATGCCACGTGGCAAAATTTCAAAATTGAGCAAACTATATCAATATGGGTATCAAAAATCTCCAAATTTCATGAAAAATTCAAATTTCACTATCTCATATCATCAGGATAGCTAGAACTCTCAAATCGTGAATGCCACGTGGCAAAATTTCAAAATTGAGCAAACTATATGAATATGGGTATCAAAATTCGCCAAATTTCATGAAAAATCCAAATTTCACCATCCCATATCATCAGGATAGCTAGAACTCTCAAATCGTGAATGCCACGTGGCAAAACTTTAAAATTGAGCAAACTATATCAATATGGGTATCAAAATTCGCCAAATTCCATGAAAAATCCAAATTTCACAATCTCATATCATCAGGATAGCTAGAACTCTCAAATCGTGAATGCCACGTGGCAAAACTTTAAAATTGAGCAAACTATATGAATATGGGTATCAAAAATCGCCAAATTTCATGAAAAATCCAAATTTCACAATCTCATATCATCAGGATAGCTAGAACTCTCAAATCGTGAATGCCACGTGGCAAAACTTTAAAATTGAGCAAACTATATCAATATGGGTATCAAAATTCGCCAAATTTCATGAAAAATCCAAATTTCACTATCTCATATCATCAGGATAGCTAGAACTCTCAAATCGTAAGTGCCACGTGGCAAAATTTCAAAATTGAGCAAACTATATGAATATGGGTATCAAAAATCTCCAAATTTCATGAAAAATCCAAATTTCACTATCTCATATCATCAGGATAGCTAGAACTCTCAAATCGTGAATGCCACGTGGCAAAACTTTAAAATTGAGCAAACTATATCAACATGGGTATCAAAATTCGCCAAATTTCATGAAAAATTCAAATTTCACATCCTCATATCATCAGGATAGCTAGAACTCTCAAATCGTGAATGCCACGTGGCAAAATTTCAAAATTGAGCAAACTATATGAATATGGGTATCAAAATTCGCCAAATTTCATGAAAAATCCAAATTTCACCATCCCATATCATCAGGATAGCTAGAACTCTCAAATCGTGAATGCCACGTGGCAAAACTTTAAAATTGAGCAAACTATATCAATATGGGTATCAAAATTCGCCAAATTTCATGAAAAATCCAAATTTCACAATCTCATATCATCAGGATAGCTAGAACTCTCAAATCGTGAATGCCACGTGGCAAAACTTTAAAATTGAGCAAACTATATGAATATGGGTATCAAAAATCGCCAAATTTCATGAAAAATCCAAATTTCACAATCTCATATCATCAGGATAGCTAGAACTCTCAAATCGTGAATGCCACGTGGCAAAACTTTAAAATTGAGCAAACTATATGAATATGGGTATCAAAAATCTCCAAATTTCATGAAAAATCCAAATTTCACTATCTCATATCATCAGGATAGCTAGAACTCTCAAATCGTAAGTGCCACGTGGCAAAATTTCAAAATTGAGCAAACTATATGAATATGGGTATCAAAAATCGCCAAATTTCATGAAAAATCCAAATTTCACAATCTCATATCATCAGGATAGCTAGAACTCTCAAATCGTGAATGCCACGTGGCAAAATTTCAAAATTGAGCAAACTATATGAATATGGGTATCAAAAATCTCCAAATTTCATGAAAAATTCAAATTTCACTATCTCATATCATCAGGATAGCTAGAACTCTCAAATCGTGAATGCCACGTGGCAAAATTTCAAAATTGAGCAAACTATATCAATATGGGTATCAAAAATCTCCAAATTTCATGAAAAATTCAAATTTCACTATCTCATATCATCAGGATAGCTAGAACTCTCAAATCGTGAATGCCACGTGGCAAAATTTCAAAATTGAGCAAACTATATGAATATGGGTATCAAAATTCGCCAAATTTCATGAAAAATCCAAATTTCACCATCCCATATCATCAGGATAGCTAGAACTCTCAAATCGTGAATGCCACGTGGCAAAACTTTAAAATTGAGCAAACTATATCAATATGGGTATCAAAATTCGCCAAATTTCATGAAAAATCCAAATTTCACAATCTCATATCATCAGGATAGCTAGAACTCTCAAATCGTGAATGCCACGTGGCAAAACTTTAAAATTGAGCAAACTATATCAATATGGGTATCAAAATTCGCCAAATTTCATGAAAAATCCAAATTTCACTATCTCATATCATCAGGATAGCTAGAACTCTCAAATCGTAAGTGCCACGTGGCAAAATTTCAAAATTGAGCAAACTATATGAATATGGGTATCAAAAATCTTCAAATTTCATGAAAAATCCAAATTTCACTATCTCATATCATCAGGATAGCTAGAACTCTCAAATCGTAAGTGCCACGTGGCAAAATTTCAAAATTGAGCAAACTATATGAATATGGGTATCAAAAATCGCCAAATTTCATGAAAAATCCAAATTTCACAATCTCATATCATCAGGATAGCTAGAACTCTCAAATCGTGAATGCCACGTGGCAAAATTTCAAAATTGAGCAAACTATATGAATATGGGTATCAAAAAATCTCCAAATTTCATGAAAAATTCAAATTTCACTATCTCATATCATCAGGATAGCTAGAACTCTCAAATCGTGAATGCCACGTGGCAAAATTTCAAAATTGAGCAAACTATATCAATATGGGTATCAAAAATCTCCAAATTTCATGAAAAATCCAAATTTCACAATCTCATATCATCAGGATAGCTAGAACTCTCAAATCGTGAATGCCACGTGGCAAAATTTCAAAATTGAGCAAACTATATGAATATGGGTATCAAAATTCGCCAAATTTCATGAAAAATCCAAATTTCACCATCCCATATCATCAGGATAGCTAGAACTCTCAAATCGTGAATGCCACGTGGCAAAACTTTAAAATTGAGCAAACTATATCAATATGGGTATCAAAATTCGCCAAATTTCATGAAAAATCCAAATTTCACAATCTCATATCATCAGGATAGCTAGAACTCTCAAATCGTGAATGCCACGTGGCAAAACTTTAAAATTGAGCAAACTATATGAATATGGGTATCAAAAATCGCCAAATTTCATGAAAAATCCAAATTTCACAATCTCATATCATCAGGATAGCTAGAACTCTCAAATCGTGAATGCCACGTGGCAAAATTTCAAAATTGAGCAAACTATATGAATATGGGTATCAAAAATCTCCAAATTTCATGAAAAATTCAAATTTCACTATCTCATATCATCAGGATAGCTAGAACTCTCAAATCGTGAATGCCACGTGGCAAAATTTCAAAATTGAGCAAACTATATAAATATGGGTATCAAAAATCTCCAAATTTCATGAAAAATTCAAATTTCACTATCTCATATCATCAGGATAGCTAGAACTCTCAAATCGTGAATGCCACGTGGCAAAATTTCAAAATTGAGCAAACTATATGAATATGGGTATCAAAAATCGCCAAATTTCATGAAAAATCCAAATTTCACAATCTCATATCATCAGGATAGCTAGAACTCTCAAATCGTGAATGCCACGTGGCAAAACTTTAAAATTGAGCAAACTATATGAATATGGGTATCAAAATTCGCCAAATTTCGTGAAAAATTCAAATTTCACCATCCCATATCATCAGGATAGCTAGAACTCTCAAATCGTGAATGCCACGTGGCAAAATTTCAAAATTGAGCAAACTATATGAATATGGGTATCAAAAATCGCCAAAGTTCATGAAAAATCCAAATTTCACCATCCCATATCATCAGGATAGCTAGAACTCTCAAATCGTGAATGCCACGTGGCAAAATTTCAAAATTGAGCAAACTATATGAATATGGGTATCAAAAATCTCCAAATTTCATGAAAAATTCAAGTTTCACTATCTCATATCATGAGAATAGCTAGAACTCTCAAATCGTGAATGCCACGTGGCAAAATTTCAAAATTGAGCAAACTATATGAATATGGGTATCAAAAATCGCCAAAGTTCATGAAAAATCCAAATTTCACCATCCCATATCATCAGGATAGCTAGAACTCTCAAATCGTGAATGCCACGTGGCAAAATTTCAAATTTGAGCAAACTATATGAATATGGGTATCAAAAATCTCCAAATTTCATGAAAAATTCAAATTTCACTATCTCATATCATCAGGATAGCTAGAACTCTCAAATCGTGAATGCCACGTGGCAAAATTTCAAAATTGAGCAAACTATATGAATATGGGTATCAAAAATCTCCAAATTTCATGAAAAATTCAAATTTCACAATCTCATATCATCAGGATAGCTAGAACTCTCAAATCGTGAATGCCACGTGGCAAAATTTCAAATTTGAGCAAACTATATGAATATGGGTATCAAAAATCTCCAAATTTCGTGAAAAATTCAAATTTCACAATCTCATATCATGATAATAGCTAGAACTCTCAAATTGTGAATGCCACGTGGCAAAATTTCAAAATTGAGCAAACTATATGAATATGGGTATCAAAAATCTCCAAATTTCATGAAAAATTCAAATTTCACTATCTCATATCATTAGGATAGCTAGAACTCTCAAATCGTGAATGCCACGTGGCAAAATTTCAAAATTGAGCAAACTATATGAATATGGGTATCAAAAATCGCCAAATTTCATGAAAAATCCAAATTTCACTATCCCATATCATCAGGATAGCTAGAACTCTCAAATCGTGAATGCCACGTGGCAAAATTTCAAAATTGAGCAAACTATATGAATATGGGTATCAAAAATCGCCAAATTTCATGAAAAATCCAAATTTCACCATCCCATATCATCAGGATATCTAGAACTCTCAAATCGTGAATGTCACGTGGCAAAATTTCAAAATTGAGCAAACTATATGAATATGGGTATCAAAAATCTCCAAATTTCATGAAAAATTCAAATTTCACTATCTCATATCATCAGGATAGCTAGAACTCTCAAATCGTGAATGCCACGTGGCAAAATTTCAAAATTGAGCAAACTATATGAATATGGGTATCAAAAATCGCCAAATTTCATGAAACATCCAAATTTCACAATCTCATATCATCAGGATAGCTAGAACTCTCAAATCGTGAATGCCACGTGGCAAAACTTTAAAATTGAGCAAACTATATGAATATGGGTATCAAAATTCGCCAAATTTCGTGAAAAATTCAAATTTCACCATCCCATATCATCAGGATAGCTAGAACTCTCAAATCGTGAATGCCACGTGGCAAAATTTCAAAATTGAGAAAACTATATGAATATGGGTATCAAAAATCGCCAAAGTTCATGAAAAATCCAAATTTCACCATCCCATATCATCAGGATAGCTAGAACTCTCAAATCGTGAATGCCACGTGGCAAAATTTCAAAATTGAGCAAACTATATGAATATGGGTATCAAAAATCTCCAAATTTCATGAAAAATTCAAGTTTCACTATCTCATATCATGAGAATAGCTAGAACTCTCAAATCGTGAATGCCACGTGGCAAAATTTCAAAATTGAGCAAACTATATGAATATGGGTAGCAAAAATCGCCAAAGTTCATGAAAAATCCAAATTTCACCATCCCATATCATCAGGATAGCTAGAACTCTCAAATCGTGAATGCCACGTGGCAAAATTTCAAATTTGAGCAAACTATATGAATATGGGTATCAAAAATCTCCAAATTTCGTGAAAAATTCAAATTTCACAATCTCATATCATGAGAATAGCTAGAACTCTCAAATCGTGAATGCCACGTGGCAAAATTTCAAAATTGAGCAAACTATATGAATATGGGTATCAAAAATCTCCAAATTTCATGAAAAATTCAAATTTCACTATCTCATATCATCAGGATAGCTAGAACTCTCAAATAGTGAATGCCACGTGGCAAAATTTCAAAATTGAGCAAACTATATGAATATGGGTATCAAAAATCTCCAAATTTCATGAAAAATTCAAGTTTCACTATCTCATATCATGAGAATAGCTAGAACTCTCAAATCGTGAATGCCACGTGGCAAAATTTCAAAATTGAGCAAACTATATGAATATGGGTAGCAAAAATCGCCAAAGTTCATGAAAAATCCAAATTTCACCATCCCATATCATCAGGATAGCTAGAACTCTCAAATCGTGAATGCCACGTGGCAAAATTTCAAAATTGAGCAAACTATATGAATATGGGTATCAAAAATCGCCAAAGTTCATGAAAAATCCAAATTTCACCATCCCATATCATCAGGATAGCTAGAACTCTCAAATCGTGAATGCCACGTGGCAAAATTTCAAAATTGAGCAAACTATATGAATATGGGTATCAAAAATCTCCAAATTTCATGAAAAATTCAAGTTTCACTATCTCATATCATGAGAATAGCTAGAACTCTCAAATCGTGAATGCCACGTGGCAAAATTTCAAAATTGAGCAAACTATATGAATATGGGTATCAAAAATCGCCAAAGTTCATGAAAAATCCAAATTTCACCATCCCATATCATCAGGATAGCTAGAACTCTCAAATCGTGAATGCCACGTGGCAAAATTTCAAATTTGAGCAAACTATATGAATATGGGTATCAAAAATCTCCAAATTTCATGAAAAATTCAAATTTCACTATCTCATATCATCAGGATAGCTAGAACTCTCAAATCGTGAATGCCACGTGGCAAAATTTCAAAATTGAGCAAACTATATGAATATGGGTATCAAAAATCTCCAAATTTCATGAAAAATTCAAATTTCACAATCTCATATCATCAGGATAGCTAGAACTCTCAAATCGTGAATGCCACGTGGCAAAATTTCAAATTTGAGCAAACTATATGAATATGGGTATCAAAAATCTCCAAATTTCGTGAAAAATTCAAATTTCACAATCTCATATCATGATAATAGCTAGAACTCTCAAATCGTGAATGCCACGTGGCAAAATTTCAAAATTGAGCAAACTATATGAATATGGGTATCAAAAATCTCCAAATTTCATGAAAAATTCAAATTTCACTATCTCATATCATTAGGATAGCTAGAACTCTCAAATCGTGAATGCCACGTGGCAAAATTTCAAAATTGAGCAAACTATATGAATATGGGTATCAAAAATCGCCAAATTTCATGAAAAATCCAAATTTCACTATCCCATATCATCAGGATAGCTAGAACTCTCAAATCGTGAATGCCACGTGGCAAAATTTCAAAATTGAGCAAACTATATGAATATGGGTATCAAAAATCGCCAAATTTCATGAAAAATCCAAATTTCACCATCCCATATCATCAGGATATCTAGAACTCTCAAATCGTGAATGTCACGTGGCAAAATTTCAAAATTGAGCAAACTATATGAATATGGGTATCAAAAATCTCCAAATTTCATGAAAAATTCAAATTTCACTATCTCATATCATGAGAATAGCTAGAACTCTCAAATCGTGAATGCCACGTGGCAAAATTTCAAAATTGAGCAAACTATATGAATATGGGTATCAAAAATCTCCAAATTTCATGAAAAATTCAAATTTCACTATCTCATATCATCAGGATAGCTAGAACTCTCAAATCGTGAATGCCACGTGGCAAAATTTCAAAATTGAGCAAACTATATGAATATGGGTATCAAAAATCTCCAAATTTCATGAAAAATTCAAATTTCACTATCTCATATCATCAGGATAGCTAGAACTCTCAAATCGTGAATGCCACGTGGCAAAATTTCAAAATTGAGCAAACTATATGAATATGGGTATCAAAAATCTCCAAATTTCATGAAAAATTCAAATTTCACTATCTCATATCATCAGGATAGCTAGAACTCTCAAATCGTGAATGCCACGTGGCAAAATTTCAAAATTGAGCAAACTATATGAATATGGGTATCAAAAATCGCCAAATTTCATGAAACATCCAAATTTCACAATCTCATATCATCAGGATAGCTAGAACTCTCAAATCGTGAATGCCACGTGGCAAAACTTTAAAATTGAGCAAACTATATGAATATGGGTATCAAAATTCGCCAAATTTCGTGAAAAATTCAAATTTCACCATCCCATATCATCAGGATAGCTAGAACTCTCAAATCGTGAATGCCACGTGGCAAAATTTCAAAATTGAGAAAACTATATGAATATGGGTATCAAAAATCGCCAAAGTTCATGAAAAATCCAAATTTCACCATCCCATATCATCAGGATAGCTAGAACTCTCAAATCGTGAATGCCACGTGGCAAAATTTCAAAATTGAGCAAACTATATGAATATGGGTATCAAAAATCTCCAAATTTCATGAAAAATTCAAATTTCACTATCTCATATCATCAGGATAGCTAGAACTCTCAAATAGTGAATGCCACGTGGCAAAATTTCAAAATTGAGCAAACTATATGAATATGGGTATCAAAAATCTCCAAATTTCATGAAAAATTCAAATTTCACTATCTCATATCATGAGAATAGCTAGAACTCTCAAATCGTGAATGCCACGTGGCAAAATTTCAAAATTGAGCAAACTATATGAATATGGGTAGCAAAAATCGCCAAAGTTCATGAAAAATCCAAATTTCACCATCCCATATCATCAGGATAGCTAGAACTCTCAAATCGTGAATGCCACGTGGCAAAATTTCAAATTTGAGCAAACTATATGAATATGGGTATCAAAAATCTCCAAATTTCGTGAAAAATTCAAATTTCACAATCTCATATCATGAGAATAGCTAGAACTCTCAAATCGTGAATGCCACGTGGCAAAATTTCAAAATTGAGCAAACTATATGAATATGGGTATCAAAAATCTCCAAATTTCATGAAAAATTCAAATTTCACTATCTCATATCATCAGGATAGCTAGAACTCTCAAATAGTGAATGCCACGTGGCAAAATTTCAAAATTGAGCAAACTATATGAATATGGGTATCAAAAATCTCCAAATTTCATGAAAAATCCAAATTTCACTATCTCATATCATCAGGATAGCTAGAACTCTCAAATCGTGAATGCCACGTGGCAAAATTTCAAAATTGAGCAAACTATATGAATATGGGTATCAAAAATCGCCAAATTTCATGAAAAATCCAAATTTCACCATCTCATATCATCAGGATAGCTAGAACTCTCAAATCGTAAGTGCCACGTGGCAAAATTTCAAAATTGAGCAAACTATATGAATATGGGTATCAAAAATCTCCAAATTTCATGAAAAATCCAAATTTCACCATCCCATATCATCAGGATAGCTAGAACTCTCAAATCGTAAGTGCCACGTGGCAAAATTTCAAAATTGAGCAAACTATATGAATAGTTTCTAAAAAGTTTAGAAAAAAAAAGTTCAGAAAAAGTTTAGAAAAAGTTTGGAAAAAGTCCCTGAATCCTGATCTTCCGAGGGTCCTACTGAAGATCAGGATGATTTTAAATCACAGATCTTGATGGCCTTGAAGTCCAAGGTGACCCAAGACAAACTTCAGAAATTTTTGTGATTTTTCGAATATGTTTAGAAGTTTGCCCTGAATCCTGATCTTCCGAGGGTCCTACTGAAGATCAGGATGATTTTAAATCACAGATCTTGATGGCCTTGAAGTCCAAGGTGACCCAAGACAAACTTCAGAAATTTTTGTGATTTTTTAAAAATGTTCAGAAGTTTGCCATGAATCCTGATCTTCCGAGGGTCCTACTGAAGATCAGGATGATTTTAAATCACATATCTTGATGGCCTTGAAGTCCAAGGTGACCCAAGACAAACTTCAGAAATTTTTGTTATTTTTTAAAAATGTTCAGAAGTTTGCCCTGAATCCTGATCTTCCGAGGGTCCTACTGAAGTTCAGCATGATTTAAAATCACAGATCTTGATGGCCTTGAAGTCCAAGGTGACCCAAGACAAACTTCAGAAATTTTTGTGATTTTTCAAAAATGTTCAGAAGTTTGCCCTGAATCCTAATCTTCCGAGGGTCCTACTGAAGATCAGGATGATCTTAAATCACAGATCTTGATGGCCTTGAAGTCCAAGGTGACCCAAGACAAACTTCAGAAATTTTTGTGATTTTTTAAAAATGTTCAAAAGTTTGCCCTGAATCCTGATCTTCCGAGGGTCCTACTGAAGTTCAGCATGATTTAAAATCACAGATCTTGATGGCCTTGAAGTCCAAGGTGACCCAAGACAAACTTCAGAAATTTTTGTGATTTTTTAAAAATGTTCAGAAGTTTGCCCTGAATCCTGATCTTCCGAGGGTCCTACTGAAGATCAGGATGATTTTAAATCACAGATCTTGATGGCCTTGAAGTCCAAGGTGACTCAAGACAAACTTCAGAAATTTTTGTGATTTTTTAAAAATGTTCAGAAGTTTGCCCTGAATCCTGATTTTCCGAGGGTCCTACTGAAGATCAGGATGATTTTAAATCACAGATCTTGATGGCCTTGAAGTCCAAGGTGACCCAAGACAAACTTCAGAAATTTTTGTGATTTTTTAAAAATGTTCAGAAGTTTGCCCTGAATCCTGATCTTCCGAGGGTCCTACTGAAGATCAGGATGATTTTAAATCACATATCTTGATGGCCTTGAAGTCCAAGGTGACCAAAGACAAACTTCAGAAATTTTTGTGATTTTTCAAAAATGTTCAGAAGTTTGCCCTGAATCCTAATCTTCCGAGGGTCCTACTGAAGATCAGGATGATCTTAAATCACAGATCTTGATGGCCTTGAAGTCCAAGGTGACCCAAGACAAACTTCAGAAATTTTTGTGATTTTTTAAAAATGTTCAAAAGTTTGCCCTGAATCCTGATCTTCCGAGGGTCCTACTGAAGTTCAGCATGATTTAAAATCACAGATCTTGATGGCCTTGAAGTCCAAGGTGACCCAAGACAAACTTCAGAAATTTTTGTGATTTTTTAAAAATGTTCAGAAGTTTGCCCTGAATCCTGATCTTCCGAGGGTCCTACTGAAGATCAGGATGATTTTAAATCACAGATCTTGATGGCCTTGAAGTCCAAGGTGACTCAAGACAAACTTCAGAAATTTTTGTGATTTTTTAAAAATGTTCAGAAGTTTGCCCTGAATCCTGATCTTCCGAGGGTCCTACTGAAGATCAGGATGATTTTAAATCACAGATCTTGATGGCCTTGAAGTCCAAGGTGACCCAAGACAAACTTCAGAAATTTTTGTGATTTTTTAAAAATGTTCAGAAGTTTGCCCTGAATCCTGATCTTCCGAGGGTCCTACTGAAGATCAGGATGATTTTAAATCACATATCTTGATGGCCTTGAAGTCCAAGGTGACCAAAGACAAACTTCAGAAATTTTTGTGATTTTTCGAATATGTTTAGAAGTTTGCTCTGAATCCTGATCTTCCGAGGGTCCTACTGAAGATCAGGATGATTTTAAATCACAGATCTTGATGGCCTTGAAGTCCAAGGTGACCCAAGACAAACTTCAGAAATTTTTGTGATTTTTCGAATATGTTTAGAAGTTTGCCCTGAATCCTGATCTTCCGAGGGTCCTACTGAAGATCAGGATGATTTTAAATCACATATCTTGATGGCCTTGAAGTCCAAGGTGACCCAAGACAAACTTCAGAAATTTTTGTGATTTTTTAAAAATGTTCAGAAGTTTGCCCTGAATCCTGATCTTCCGAGGGTCCTACTGAAGATCAGGATGGCTTTAAATCACAGATCTTGATGGCCTTGAAGTCCAAGGTGACCCAAGACAAACTTCAGAAATTTTTGTGATTTTTCGAATATGTTTAGAAGTTTGCCCTGAATCCTGATCTTCCGAGGGTCCTACTGAAGATCAGGATGATTTTAAATCACATATCTTGATGGCCTTGAAGTCCAAGGTGACCCAAGACAAACTTCAGAAATTTTTGTGATTTTTTAAAAATGTTCAGAAGTTTGCCCTGAATCCTGATCTTCCGAGGGTCCTACTGAAGTTCAGCATGATTTAAAATCACAGATCTTGATGGCCTTGAAGTCCAAGGTGACCCAAGACAAACTTCAGAAATTTTTGTGATTTTTCAAAAATGTTCAGAAGTTTGCCCTGAATCCTGATCTTCCGAGGGTCCTACTGAAGATCAGGATGATCTTAAATCACAGATCTTGATGGCCTTGAAGTCCAAGGTGACCCAAGACAAACTTCAGAAATTTTTGTGATTTTTTAAAAATGTTCAGAAGTTTGCCCTGAATCCTGATCTTCCGAGGGTCCTACTGAAGTTCAGCATGATTTAAAATCACAGATCTTGATGGCCTTGAAGTCCAAGGTGACCCAAGACAAACTTCAGAAATTTTTGTGATTTTTCAAAAATGTTCAGAAGTTTGCCCTGAATCCTGATCTTCCGAGGGTCCTACTGAAGATCAGGATGATCTTAAATCACAGATCTTGATGGCCTTGAAGTCCAAGGTGACCCAAGACAAACTTCAGAAATTTTTGTGATTTTTTAAAAATGTTCAGAAGTTTGCCCTGAATCCTGATCTTCCGAGGGTCCTACTGAAGATCAGGATGATTTTAAATCACAGATCTTGATGGCCTTGAAGTCCAAGGTGACCCAAGACAAACTTCAGAAATTTTTGTGATTTTTCAAAAATGTTCAGAAGTTTGCCCTGAATCCTGATCTTCCGAGGGTCCTACTGAAGATCAGGATGATTTTAAATCACAGATCTTGACGGCCTTGAATTCCAAGGTGACCCAAGACAAACTTCAGAAATTTTTGTGATTTTTTAAAAATGTTCAGAAGTTTGCCCTGAATCCTGATCTTCCGAGGGTCCTACTGAAGATCAGGATGATTTTAAATCACAGATCTTGATGGCCTTGAAGTCCAAGGTGACCCAAGACAAACTTCAGAAATTTTTGTGATTTTTCGAATATGTTTAGAAGTTTGCCCTGAATCCTGATCTTCCGAGGGTCCTACTGAAGATCAGGATGATTTTAAATCACATATCTTGATGGCCTTGAAGTCCAAGGTGACCCAAGACAAACTTCAGAAATTTTTGTGATTTTTTAAAAATGTTCAGAAGTTTGCCCTGAATCCTGATCTTCCGAGGGTCCTACTGAAGATCAGGATGGCTTTAAATCACAGATCTTGATGGCCTTGAAGTCCAAGGTGACCCAAGACAAACTTCAGAAATTTTTGTGATTTTTCGAATATGTTTAGAAGTTTGCCCTGAATCCTGATCTTCCGAGGGTCCTACTGAAGATCAGGATGATTTTAAATCACATATCTTGATGGCCTTGAAGTCCAAGGTGACCCAAGACAAACTTCAGAAATTTTTGTGATTTTTTAAAAATGTTCAGAAGTTTGCCCTGAATCCTGATCTTCCGAGGGTCCTACTGAAGTTCAGCATGATTTAAAATCACAGATCTTGATGGCCTTGAAGTCCAAGGTGACCCAAGACAAACTTCAGAAATTTTTGTGATTTTTCAAAAATGTTCAGAAGTTTGCCCTGAATCCTGATCTTCCGAGGGTCCTACTGAAGATCAGGATGATCTTAAATCACAGATCTTGATGGCCTTGAAGTCCAAGGTGACCCAAGACAAACTTCAGAAATTTTTGTGATTTTTTAAAAATGTTCAGAAGTTTGCCCTGAATCCTGATCTTCCGAGGGTCCTACTGAAGTTCAGCATGATTTAAAATCACAGATCTTGATGGCCTTGAAGTCCAAGGTGACCCAAGACAAACTTCAGAAATTTTTGTGATTTTTCAAAAATGTTCAGAAGTTTGCCCTGAATCCTGATCTTCCGAGGGTCCTACTGAAGATCAGGATGATCTTAAATCACAGATCTTGATGGCCTTGAAGTCCAAGGTGACCCAAGACAAACTTCAGAAATTTTTGTGATTTTTTAAAAATGTTCAGAAGTTTGCCCTGAATCCTGATCTTCCGAGGGTCCTACTGAAGATCAGGATGATCTTAAATCACAGATCTTGATGGCCTTGAAGTCCAAGGTGACCCAAGACAAACTTCAGAAATTTTTGTGATTTTTTAAAAATGTTCAGAAGTTTGCCCTGAATCCTGATCTTCCGAGGGTCCTACTGAAGATCAGGATGATTTTAAATCACAGATCTTGATGGCCTTGAAGTCCAAGGTGACCCAAGACAAACTTCAGAAATTTTTGTGATTTTTCGAATATGTTTAGAAGTTTGCCCTGAATCCTGATCTTCCGAGGGTCCTACTGAAGATCAGGATGATTTTAAATCACATATCTTGATGGCCTTGAAGTCCAAGGTGACCCAAGACAAACTTCAGAAATTTTTGTGATTTTTTAAAAATGTTCAGAAGTTTGCCCTGAATCCTGATCTTCCGAGGGTCCTACTGAAGATCAGGATGATCTTAAATCACAGATCTTGATGGCCTTGAAGTCCAAGGTGACCCAAGACAAACTTCAGAAATTTTTGTGATTTTTTAAAAATGTTCAGAAGTTTGCCCTGAATCCTGATCTTCCGAGGGTCCTACTGAAGTTCAGCATGATTTAAAATCACAGATCTTGATGGCCTTGAAGTCCAAGGTGACCCAAGACAAACTTCAGAAATTTTTGTGATTTTTCAAAAATGTTCAGAAGTTTGCCCTGAATCCTGATCTTCCGAGGGTCCTACTGAAGATCAGGATGATTTTAAATCACAGATCTTGATGGCCTTGAATTCCAAGGTGACCCAAGACAAACTTCAGAAATTTTTGTGATTTTTTAAAAATGTTCAGAAGTTTGCCCTGAATCCTGATCTTCCGAGGGTCCTACTGAAGATCAGGATGATTTTAAATCACAGATCTTGAATCCTACCGTACTCCTAATTCTTTCTTCAAAAAATCCTTTTCAATTTCCCCTACAAAACTCAAATTTAAAGCCAAAAAACGCTGATTGGCCCATTTCTCTGATTGGCTTATTTTTTCGCGTCATCGTTTTCGAAGAAAACGTCATCCTTCCTCAAAAAAACGTCATCTCGGTCATTCTTTTTGGTCGTGTTCTCGAGTTTCGGTGAGTTTTTCCAACTTCTAGTCATCTTTAGCTATCAAAAAATATACAGTTCGCTTCATTTTTTCATGCTCTTTCCGATTTTCGCACTTTCCGCGCGTCTAACTTCTTTCAAAAAGCTGAAAATCGCGTTTAAAGTCCATTTTTTGATGAAAAATTGTGTTTTTCAGGCGAACTCATCAATTCTTAGCCCATTGCTCAATTCTTTGGCTCCCACACTTCTACAATTGCTCAAAATGTCTCAAAAATCTGGAAATTCTGTCAAAACAACAGCAACAAAACCCGGAAAGTCAGCGAAATCATCGAAAACCGTTGTTCAAGTTAGTTTATTTTCTATTAGAAAAATTTCGGAATTTTTCAAAAAAAAAATCATGAAAATGTCTCAAAATTTAGTTCCGTAGCCTTAAAGGAGGGGTAAACTCAAAATTTCAGCGTTTTCAGCCTAGGAGAAGCTGAAAATTGGCTGAAAATGAGCTGAAAATCGAAAACTTTGATGTGGGGCTCAAATTTTCAGAAATGCTTGGGGGAGTTGAGAAAAGCATCTGAAACTCAAAATTTCAGCATTTTCAGCCTAGGAGAAGCTGAAAATTGGCTGAAAATGAGCTGAAAATCGAAAATTTTGATGTGGGGCTCAAATTGTCAGAAATGCTTGGGGGAGTTGAGAAAAGCATCTGAAACTCAAAATTTCAGCGTTTTCAGCCTAGGAGAAGCTGAAAATTGGCTGAAAATGAGCTGAAAATCGAAAATTTTGATGTGGGGCTCAAATTGTCAGAAATGCTTGGGGGAGTTGAGAAAAGCATCTGAAACTCAAAATTTCAGCATTTTCAGCCTAGGAGAAGCTGAAAATTGGCTGAAAATGAGCTGAAAATCGAAAATTTTGATGTGGGGCTCAAATTGTCAGAAATGCTTGGGGGAGTTGAGAAAAGCATCTGAAACTCAAAATTTCAGCGTTTTCAGCCTAGGAGAAGCTGAAAATTGGCTGAAAATGAGCTGAAAATCGAAAACTTTGATGTGGGGCTCAAATTTTCAGAAATGCTTGGGGGAGTTGAGAAAAGCATCTGAAACTCAAAATTTCAGCATTTTCAGCCTAGGAGAAGCTGAAAATTGGCTGAAAATGAGCTGAAAATCGAAAATTTTGATGTGGGGCTCAAATTTTCAGAAATGCTTGGGGGAGTTGAGAAAAGCATCTGAAACTCAAAATTTCAGCATTTTCAGCCTAGGAGAAGCTGAAAATTGGCTGAAAATGAGCTGAAAATCGAAAACTTTGATGTGCGGCTCAAATTTTCAGAAATGCTTGGGGGAGTTGAGAAAAGCATCTGAAACTCAAAATTTCAGCATTTTCAGCCTAGGAGAAGCTGAAAATTGGCTGAAAATGAGCTGAAAATCGAAAATTTTGATGTGGGGCTCAAATTTTCAGAAATGCTTGGGGGAGTTGAGAAAAGCATCTGAAACTCAAAATTTCAGCATTTTCAGCCTAGGAGAAGCTGAAAATTGGCTGAAAATCAGCTGAAAATCGAAAATTTTGATGTGGGGCTCAAATTGTCAGAAATGCTTGGGGGAGTTGAGAAAAGCATCTGAAACTCAAAATTTCAGCAATTTCATCCTAGGAGAAGCTGAAAATAGGCTGAAAATGAGCTGAAAATCGAAAACTTTGATGTGGGGCTCAAATGTTCAGAAATGCTTGGGGGAGTTGAGAAAAGCATCTGAAACTCAAAATTTCAGCATTTTCAGCCTAGGAGAAGCTGAAAATTGGCTGAAAATCAGCTGAAAATCGAAAATTTTGATGTGGGGCTCAAATTGTCAGAAATGCTTGGGGGAGTTGAGAAAAGCATCTGAAACTCAAAATTTCAGCATTTTCAGCCTAGGAGAAGCTGAAAATTGGCTGAAAATCAGCTGAAAATCGAAAATTTTGATGTGGGGCTCAAATTGTCAGAAATGCTTGGGGGAGTTGAGAAAAGCATCTGAAACTCAAAATTTCAGCGTTTTCATCCTAGGAGAAGCTGAAAATAGGCTGAAAATGAGCTGAAAATCGAAAACTTTGATGTGGGGCTCAAATGTTCAGAAATGCTTGGGGGAGTTGAGAAAAGCATCTGAAACTCAAAATTTCAGCATTTTCAGCCTAGGAGAAGCTGAAAATTGGCTGAAAATCAGCTGAAAATCGAAAATTTTGATGTGGGGCTCAAATTGTCAGAAATGCTTGGGGGAGTTGAGAAAAGCATCTGAAACTCAAAATTTCAGCAATTTCATCCTAGGAGAAGCTGAAAATAGGCTGAAAATCGAAAATTTTGATGTGGGGCTCAAATTTTCAGAAATGCTTGGGGGATTTGAGAAAAGCATCTGAAACTCAAAATTTTCGATTTTCAGCCTATTTTCAGCTTCTTCTAGGCTGAAAATGCTCATGAAAATGTCTCAAAATCTAGTTCCCTAGCCCTAATAATTGTGTTTTTCAGACCGATCCGGCTCTCACACGATCTGCGTTGGACGCGCGCCGCGCGAAACATGGTGTGGCAAAGGAAAAGGATAATGGACCGGGTCGTTGGATGTATCCAGGCATGGTGGCGGACTGGGTCCCAACTACTGTCAAAAAACTCAATCGATTGAGTTTGGAAGAGCAAGCAGCGAAAAAGAAAGCGGCAAAAGAAGAAAAGGCGGAGAGAAAAAAGGCGAAAAAGGAGCGTCGACAATTGGTGGTGGAAATGAAATCGGCGAAAGCCGATAATGTTCATGATGATAGTCCGAAAATTGATGAATCGTGCAAGTCGAAAGAATCTGGAAATGATAAGGACGAAACCAAGAATGATATGAAAGATCAACCACAGGACTCGATGAAAGCCGCGCGAAAGAAGAAGTTTTTCGTATTTCCGCCATCTGACACGGAAAAATCTTCGTCGGATCACGAAGAAGTGGAAGAACATGTTGAACCACGCTCAAAACATCGCCAGGAGTTCAATCATATCGACGATTTGTCTCCGGTTGCTTCTGACGAAGAGGTAAATTGTGAGGTCCCGGAGAACACGGTTCAAGTGAAAAAATCGGTGAGTTTTAAATAATATTTAGTTTATCAGAATGAAATGCATTTTTCCAGGGTTCGGACAAGTCGCAAATGGTTGCCAAATCTTCATCGTCAACTCCTCGCCATTGATCATCTTTTCCAATTATTTTGTACTTGTGTTTTGTCATTGTGTGTGCACTTATGTGTACTTTTGTGTGTGTGTACTTGTGTTTTGTCATTGTGTGTGCACTTATGTGTACTTTTGTGTGTGTGTATTACTGTGTAGCTTTTTCTTGAAATGAAAAACTTGGTGAATCAAAATGTGTTCGAACAATGTTTTTCCATCCATTTTTGAATCATTTTTGAAATCTTCTCAAACTTTCAGAAAATTTTACTGAAGTCTTGGACTTCAAAGCCATCAAGATCTGTGATTTAAAATCATCCTGATCTTCAGTAGGACCCTCGGAAGATCAGGATTCAGGGAAAACTTCTGAACATTTTTGAAAAATCACAAAAATTTCTGAAGTTTGTCTTGAGTCACCTTGGACTTCAAAGCCATCAAGATCTGTGATTTAAAATCATCCTGATCTTCAGTAGGACCCTCGGAAGATCAGGATTCAGGGAAAACTTCTGAACATATTCGAAAAATCACAAAAATTTCTGAAGTTTGTCTTGGGTCACCTTGGACTTCAAGGCCATCAAGATCTGTGATTTAAAATCATCCTGATCTTCAGTAGGACCCTCGGAAGATCAGGATTTTTTTCAAACTTTTTTCAAACTTTTTCCAAACTTTTTCTAAACTTTTTCCAAACTTTGTTTTTCAAACTTTTTTCGAACTTTTTCCAAACTTTTTTTTCAAACTTTTTCCAAACTTTTTCTAAACTTTTTTTTCAAACTTTTTCCAAACTTTTTCTAAACTTTTTCTGAACTTTTTTTTTCTAAACTTTTTAGAAACTATTCATATAGTTTGCTCAATTTTAAAATTTTGCCACGTGGCACTTACGATTTGAGAGTTCTAGCTATCCTGATGATATGAGATTGTGAAATTTGGATTTTTCATGAAATTTGGAGATTTTTGATACCCATATTCATATAGTTTGCTCAATTTTGAAATTTTGCCACGTGGCACTTACGATTTGAGAGTTCTAGCTATCCTGATGATATGGGATGGTGAAATTTGGATTTTTCATGAAATTTGGCGAATTTTGATACCCATATTCATATAGTTTGCTCAATTTTAAAGTTTTGCCACGTGGCACTTACGATTTGAGAGTTCTAGCTATCCTGATGATATGGGATGGTGAAATTTGGATTTTTCATGAAATTTGGAGATTTTTGATACCCATATTCATATAGTTTGCTCAATTTTGAAATTTTGCCACGTGGCACTTACGATTTGAGAGTTCTAGCTATCCTGATGATATGGGATGGTGAAATTTGGATTTTTCATGAAATTTGGCGATTTTTGATACCCATATTCATATAGTTTGCTCAATTTTGAAATTTTGCCACGTGGCATTCACGATTTGAGAGTTCTAGCTATTCTCATGATATGAGATAGTGAAATTTGAATTTTTCATGAAATTTGGAGATTTTTGATACCCATATTCATATAGTTTGCTCAATTTTGAAATTTTGCCACGTGGCACTTACGATTTGAGAGTTCTAGCTATCCTGATGATATGGGATGGTGAAATTTGGATTTTTCATGAAATTTGGCGAATTTTGATACCCATATTGATATAGTTTGCTCAATTTTAAAGTTTTGCCACGTGGCATTCACGATTTGAGAGTTCTAGCTATCCTGATGATATGGGATGGTGAAATTTGGATTTTTCATGAAATTTGGCGAATTTTGATACCCATATTCATATAGTTTGCTCAATTTTAAAGTTTTGCCACGTGGCACTTACGATTTGAGAGTTCTAGCTATCCTGATGATATGGGATGGTGAAATTTGGATTTTTCATGAAATTTGGAGATTTTTGATACCCATATTCATATAGTTTGCTCAAATTTGAAATTTTGCCACGTGGCACTTACGATTTGAGAGTTCTAGCTATCCTGATGATATGGGATGGTGAAATTTGGATTTTTCATGAAATTTGGCGAATTTTGATACCCATATTGATATAGTTTGCTCAATTTTAAAGTTTTGCCACGTGGCATTCACGATTTGAGAGTTCTAGCTATCCTGATGATATGGGATGGTGAAATTTGGATTTTTCATGAAATTTGGCGATTTTTGATACCCATATTCATATAGTTTGCTCAATTTTGAAATTTTGCCACGTGGCATTCACGATTTGAGAGTTCTAGCTATTCTCATGATATGAGATAGTGAAATTTGAATTTTTCATGAAATTTGGAGATTTTTGATACCCATATTCATATAGTTTGCTCAATTTTGAAATTTTGCCACGTGGCACTTACGATTTTGAGAGTTCTAGCTATCCTGATGATATGGGATGGTGAAATTTGGATTTTTCATGAAATTTGGCGAATTTTGATACCCATATTGATATAGTTTGCTCAATTTTAAAGTTTTGCCACGTGGCATTCACGATTTGAGAGTTCTAGCTATCCTGATGATATGGGATGGTGAAATTTGGATTTTTCATGAAATTTGGCGAATTTTGATACCCATATTCATATAGTTTGCTCAATTTTAAAGTTTTGCCACGTGGCATTCACGATTTGAGAGTTCTAGCTATCCTGATGATATGGGATGGTGAAATTTGGATTTTTCATGAAATTTGGCGATTTTTGATACCCATATTCATATAGTTTGCTCAATTTTGAAATTTTGCCACGTGGCATTCACGATTTGAGAGTTCTAGCTATTCTCATGATATGAGATAGTGAAATTTGAATTTTTCATGAAATTTGGAGATTTTTGATACCCATATTCATATAGTTTGCTCAATTTTGAAATTTTGCCACGTGGCACTTACGATTTGAGAGTTCTAGCTATCCTGATGATATGGGATGGTGAAATTTGGATTTTTCATGAAATTTGGCGAATTTTGATACCCATATTGATATAGTTTGCTCAATTTTAAAGTTTTGCCACGTGGCATTCACGATTTGAGAGTTCTAGCTATCCTGATGATATGGGATGGTGAAATTTGGATTTTTCATGAAATTTGGCGAATTTTGATACCCATATTCATATAGTTTGCTCAATTTTAAAGTTTTGCCACGTGGCATTCACGATTTGAGAGTTCTAGCTATCCTGATGATATGGGATGGTGAAATTTGGATTTTTCATGAAATTTGGCGAATTTTGATACCCATATTCATATAGTTTGCTCAATTTTGAAATTTTGCCACGTGGCATTCACGATTTGAGAGTTCTAGCTATCCTGATGATATGGGATGGTGAAATTTGGATTTTTCATGACATTTGGCGAATTTTGATACCCATATTGATATAGTTTGCTCAATTTTGAAATTTAGCCACGTGGCATTCACGATTTGAGAGTTCTAGCTATCCTGATGATATGGGATGGTGAAATTTGGATTTTTCATGAAATTTGGCGAATTTTGATACCCATATTCATATAGTTTGCTCAATTTTGAAATTTTGCCACGTGGCATTCACGATTTGAGAGTTCTAGCTATCCTGATGATATGGGATGGTGAAATTTGGATTTTTCATGAAATTTGGCGAATTTTGATACCCATATTGATATAGTTTGCTCAATTTTAAAGTTTTGCCACGTGGCATTCACGATTTGAGAGTTCTAGCTATCCTGATGATATGGGATGGTGAAATTTGGATTTTTCATGAAATTTGGCGAATTTTGATACCCATATTCATATAGTTTGCTCAATTTTGAAATTTTGCCACGAGGCACTTACGATTTGAGAGTTCTAGCTATCCTGATGATATGGGATGGTGAAATTTGGATTTTTCATGAAATTTGGAGATTTTTGATACCCATATTCATATAGTTTGCTCAAGTTTAAAATTTTGCCACGTGGCACTTACGATTTGAGAGTTCTAGCTATCCTGATGATATGAGATTGTGAAATTTGGATTTTTCATGAAATTTGGAGATTTTTGATACCCATATTCATATAGTTTGCTCAATTTTGAAATTTTGCCACGTGGCACTTACGATTTGAGAGTTCTAGCTATCCTGATGATATGGGATGGTGAAATTTGGATTTTTCATGAAATTTGGCGATTTTTGATACCCATATTCATATAGTTTGCTCAATTTTGAAATTTTGCCACGTGGCATTCACGATTTGAGAGTTCTAGCTATCCTGATGATATGGGATGGTGAAATTTGAATTTTTCATGAAATTTGGAGATTTTTGATACCCATATTCATATAGTTTGCTCAATTTTGAAATTTTGCCACGCGGCATTCACGATTTGAGAGTTCTAGCTATTCTCATGATATGAGATTGTGAAATTTGAATTTTTCACGAAATTTGGAGATTTTTGATACCCATATTCATATAGTTTGCTCAAATTTGAAATTTTGCCACGTGGCACTTACGATTTGAGAGTTCTAGCTATCCTGATGATATGAGATTGTGAAATTTGGATTTTTCATGAAATTTGGAGATTTTTGATACCCATATTCATATAGTTTGCTCAATTTTGAAATTTTGCCACGTGGCATTCACGATTTGAGAGTTCTAGCTATTCTCATGATATGAGATAGTGAAATTTGAATTTTTCATGAAATTTGGAGATTTTTGATACCCATATTCATATAGTTTGCTCAATTTTGAAATTTTGCCACGTGGCACTTACGATTTGAGAGTTCTAGCTATCCTGATGATATGGGATGGTGAAATTTGGATTTTTCATGAAATTTGGCGAATTTTGATACCCATATTGATATAGTTTGCTCAATTTTAAAGTTTTGCCACGTGGCATTCACGATTTGAGAGTTCTAGCTATCCTGATGATATGGGATGGTGAAATTTGGATTTTTCATGAAATTTGGCGAATTTTGATACCCATATTCATATAGTTTGCTCAATTTTAAAGTTTTGCCACGTGGCATTCACGATTTGAGAGTTCTAGCTATCCTGATGATATGGGATGGTGAAATTTGGATTTTTCATGAAATTTGGCGAATTTTGATACCCATATTCATATAGTTTGCTCAATTTTGAAATTTTGCCACGTGGCATTCACGATTTGAGAGTTCTAGCTATCCTGATGATATGGGATGGTGAAATTTGGATTTTTCATGACATTTGGCGAATTTTGATACCCATATTGATATAGTTTGCTCAATTTTGAAATTTAGCCACGTGGCACTTACGATTTGAGAGTTCTAGCTATCCTGATGATATGGGATGGTGAAATTTGGATTTTTCATGAAATTTGGCGATTTTTGATACCCATATTCATATAGTTTGCTCAATTTTGAAATTTTGCCACGTGGCATTCACGATTTGAGAGTTCTAGCTATCCTGATGATATGGGATGGTGAAATTTGAATTTTTCATGAAATTTGGAGATTTTTGATACCCATATTCATATAGTTTGCTCAATTTTGAAATTTTGCCACGCGGCATTCACGATTTGAGAGTTCTAGCTATTCTCATGATATGAGATTGTGAAATTTGAATTTTTCACGAAATTTGGAGATTTTTGATACCCATATTCATATAGTTTGCTCAAATTTGAAATTTTGCCACGTGGCACTTACGATTTGAGAGTTCTAGCTATCCTGATGATATGAGATTGTGAAATTTGGATTTTTCATGAAATTTGGAGATTTTTGATACCCATATTCATATAGTTTGCTCAATTTTGAAATTTTGCCACGTGGCATTCACGATTTGAGAGTTCTAGCTATTCTCATGATATGAGATAGTGAAATTTGAATTTTTCATGAAATTTGGAGATTTTTGATACCCATATTCATATAGTTTGCTCAATTTTGAAATTTTGCCACGTGGCACTTACGATTTGAGAGTTCTAGCTATCCTGATGATATGGGATGGTGAAATTTGGATTTTTCATGAAATTTGGCGAATTTTGATACCCATATTCATATAGTTTGCTCAATTTTGAAATTTTGCCACGTGGCATTCACGATTTGAGAGTTCTAGCTATCCTGATGATATGGGATGGTGAAATTTGGATTTTTCATGACATTTGGCGAATTTTGATACCCATATTGATATAGTTTGCTCAATTTTGAAATTTAGCCACGTGGCATTCACGATTTGAGAGTTCTAGCTATCCTGATGATATGGGATGGTGAAATTTGGATTTTTCATGAAATTTGGCGAATTTTGATACCCATATTCATATAGTTTGCTCAATTTTGAAATTTTGCCACGTGGCATTCACGATTTGAGAGTTCTAGCTATCCTGATGATATGGGATGGTGAAATTTGGATTTTTCATGAAATTTGGCGAATTTTGATACCCATATTGATATAGTTTGCTCAATTTTAAAGTTTTGCCACGTGGCATTCACGATTTGAGAGTTCTAGCTATCCTGATGATATGGGATGGTGAAATTTGGATTTTTCATGAAATTTGGCGAATTTTGATACCCATATTCATATAGTTTGCTCAATTTTGAAATTTTGCCACGTGGCACTTACGATTTGAGAGTTCTAGCTATCCTGATGATATGGGATGGTGAAATTTGGATTTTTCATGAAATTTGGAGATTTTTGATACCCATATTCATATAGTTTGCTCAAGTTTAAAATTTTGCCACGTGGCACTTACGATTTGAGAGTTCTAGCTATCCTGATGATATGAGATTGTGAAATTTGGATTTTTCATGAAATTTGGAGATTTTTGATACCCATATTCATATAGTTTGCTCAATTTTGAAATTTTGCCACGTGGCACTTACGATTTGAGAGTTCTAGCTATCCTGATGATATGGGATGGTGAAATTTGGATTTTTCATGAAATTTGGCGATTTTTGATACCCATATTGATATAGTTTGCTCAATTTTAAAGTTTTGCCACGTGGCATTCACGATTTGAGAGTTCTAGCTATCCTGATGATATGGGATGGTGAAATTTGGATTTTTCATGAAATTTGGCGAATTTTGATACCCATATTCATATAGTTTGCTCAAATTTGAAATTTTGCCACGTGGCACTTACGATTTGAGAGTTCTAGCTATCCTGACGATATGAGATAGTGAAATTTGGATTTTTGATAAAATTTGGAGATTTTTGATACCCATATTGATATAGTTTGCTCAATTTTGAAATTTTGCCACGTGGAATTCACGATTTGAGAGTTCTAGCTATCCTGATGATATGAGATAGTGAAATTTGGATTTTTCATGAAATTTGGAGATTTTTGATACCCATATTGATATAGTTTGCTCAATTTTGAAATTTTGCCACGTGGAATTCACGATTTGAGAGTTCTAGCTATCCTGATGATATGAGATTGTGAAATTTGAATTTTTCACGAAATTTGGAGATTTTTGATACCCATATTCATATAGTTTGCTCAAATTTGAAATTTTGCCACGTGGCACTTACGATTTGAGAGTTCTAGCTATCCTGATGATATGAGATTGTGAAATTTGGATTTTTCATGAAATTTGGAGATTTTTGATACCCATATTCATATAGTTTGCTCAATTTTGAAATTTTGCCACGTGGCACTTACGATTTGAGAGTTCTAGCTATCCTGATGATATGAGATAGTGAAATTTGGATTTTTGATGAAATTTGGAGATTTTTGATACCCATATTGATATAGTTTGCTCAATTTTGAAATTTTGCCACGTGGCACTTACGATTTGAGAGTTCTAGCTATCCTGATGATATGAGATAGTGAAATTTGGATTTTTGATGAAATTTGGAGATTTTTGATACCCATATTGATATAGTTTGCTCAATTTTGAAATTTTGCCACGCGGCATTCACGATTTGAGAGTTCTAGATATCCTGATGATATGAGATTGTGAAATTTGGATTTTTCATGAAATTTGGAGATTTTTGATACCCATATTCATATAGTTTGCTCAATTTTGAAATTTTGCCACGTGGCATTCACGATTTGAGAGTTCTAGCTATCCTGATGATATGAGATAGTGAAATTTGGATTTTTGATGAAATTTGGAGATTTTTGATACCCATATTGATATAGTTTGCTCAATTTTGAAATTTAGCCACGTGGCACTTACGATTTGAGAGTTCTAGCTATCCTGATGATATGAGATTGTGAAATTTGGATTTTTCATGAAATTTGGAGATTTTTGATACCCATATTCATATAGTTTGCTCAATTTTGAAATTTTGCCACGTGGCACTTACGATTTGAGAGTTCTAGCTATCCTGATGATATGAGATAGTGAAATTTGGATTTTTGATGAAATTTGGAGATTTTTGATACCCATATTGATATAGTTTGCTCAATTTTGAAATTTTGCCACGTGGAATTCACGATTTGAGAGTTCTAGCTATCCTGATGATATGAGATTGTGAAATTTGGATTTTTCATGAAATTTGGCGATTTTCGATACCCATATTCATATAGTTTGCTCAATTTTGAAATTTTGCCACGTGGCACTTACGATTTGAGAGTTCTAGCTATCCTGATGATAGGAGATTGTGAAATTTGGATTTTTCATGAAATTTGGAGATTTTTGATACCCATATTCATATAGTTTGCTCAATTTTGAAATTTTGCCACGCGGCATTCACGATTTGAGAGTTCTAGCTTTTTTTTTGGTATGGAAAATTTTTTGGTATGGAAAATTTTTTGGTATGGAAAATTTTTTGGTATGGAAAATTTTTTTGGTGTGGAAAATTTTTTTGGTGTGGAAAATTTTTTTGGTATGGAAAATTTTGTTGGTATGGAAAATTTTTTGGCATGGAAAATTTTTTTGGTGTGGAAAATTTTTAAAAAAATTTAATTTTTTTGGTATGGAAAATTTTTTGGTATGGAAAATTTTTTGGTATGGAAAAATTTTTTGGTGTGGAAAATTTTTTTGGTGTGGAAAATTTTTTTGGTATGGAAAATTGTGTTGGTATGGAAAATTTTTTGGCATGGAAAATTTTTTTGGTGTGGAAAATTTTTAAAAAATTTTAATTTTTTTGGTATGGAAAATTTTTTTGGTATGGAAATTTTTTGGTATGGAAAATTTTTTGGTATGGAAAATTTTTTTGGTGTGGAAAATTTTTTGGTGTGGAAAATTTTTTTGGTATGGAAAATTTTTTGGTATGGAAAATTTTTTTGGTGTGGAAAATTTTTAAAAAATTTTAATTTTTTTGGTATGGAAAATTTTTTGGTATGGAAAATTTTTTGGTATGGAAAATTTTTTTGGTGTGGAAAATTTTTTTGGTGTGGAAAATTTTTTTGGTATGGAAAATTTTGTTGGTATGGAAAATTTTTTGGCATGGAAAATTTTTTTGGTGTGGAAAATTTTTAAAAAATTTTAATTTTTTTGGTATGGAAAATTTTTTTGGTATGGAAATTTTTTTGGTATGGAAAATTTTTTGGTATGGAAAATTTGTTTGGTGTGGAAAATTTTTTGGTATGGAAAATTTTTTTGGTGCGGAAAATTTTTTTGGTATGGAAAATTTTTTTGGTGTGGAAAATTTTTTGGTGTGGAAAATTTTTTTGGTATGGAAAATTTTTTGGTATGGAAAATTTTTTTGGTGTGGAAAATTTTTTTGGTATGAAAAATTTTTTGGTATGGAAAATTTTTTTGGTGTGGAAAATTTTTTGGTATGGAAAATTTTTTTTTTTTTGGTATGGAAAATTTTTTTGGTGTGGAAAATTTTTTGGTATGGAAAATTTTTTTGGTGTGGAAAATTTTTTTGGTGTGGAAAATTTTTTTGGTGTGGAAATTTTTTGGTATGGAAATTTTTTGGTATGGAAAATTTTTTGGTATGGAAAATTTGTTTGGTGTGGAAAATTTTTTGGTATGGAAAATTTTTTTGGTGCGGAAAATTTTTTCGGTGTGGAAAATTTTTTTGGTATGGAAAATTTTTTGGTATGGAAAATTTTTTTGGTGTGGAAAATTTTTTGGTATGGAAAATTTTTTTGGTGTGGAAAATTTTTTTGGTGTGGAAAATTTTTTTGGTGTGGAAAATTTTTTGGTGCGGAAAATTTTTTGGTATGGAAAATTTTTTTGGTGTGGAAAATTTTTTTGGTATGAAAAATTTTTTGGTATGGAAAATTTTTTTGGTGTGGAAAATTTTTTGGTATGGAAAAAATTTTTGGTGTGGAAAATTTTTTTGGTGTGGAAAATTTTTTTGGTATGGAAATTTTTTTGGTGTGGAAAATTTTTTTGGTATGGAAAATTTTTTTGTATGGAAAATTTTTTTGGTGTGGAAAATTTTTTTGGTATGGAAAATTTTTTGGTATGGAATTTTTTGGTGTGGAAAATTTTTTTGGTATGGAAAATTTTTTTGTATGGAAAATTTTTTTGGTGTGGAAAATTTTTTTGGTGTGGAAAATTTTTTTGGTATGGAAAATTTTTTGGTATGGAAATTTTTTTGGTATGGAAAATTTTTTGGTATGGAAAAAATTTTTGGTGTGGAAAATTTTTTTGGTATGGAAAATTTTTTTGGTGTGGAAAATTTTTTTGGTATGGAAAATTTTTTGGTATGGAAAATTTTTTTGGTATGGAAATTTTTTTGGTATGGAAAATTTTTTGGTATGGAAAATTTGTTTGGTGTGGAAAATTTTTTGGTATGGAAAATTTTTTTGGTGCGGAAAATTTTTTTGGTATGGAAAATTTTTTTGGTGTGGAAAATTTTTTGGTGTGGAAAATTTTTTTGGTATGGAAAATTTTTTGGTATGGAAAATTTTTGGTATGGAAATTTTTTGGTATGCACACCAAAAAAATTTTCCATGCCAAAAAATTTTCCATACCAACAAAATTTTCCATACCAAAAAAATTTTCCACACCAAAAAAATTTTCCACACCAAAAAATTTTCCATACCAAAAAATTTTCCATACCAAAAAATTTTCCATACCAAAAAATTTTCCATACCAAAAAAAAAGCTAGAACTCTCAAATCGTGAATGCCGCGTGGCAAAATTTCAAAATTGAGCAAACTATATGAATATGGGTATCAAAAATCTCCAAATTTCATGAAAAATCCAAATTTCACAATCTCCTATCATCAGGATAGCTAGAACTCTCAAATCGTAAGTGCCACGTGGCAAAATTTCAAAATTGAGCAAACTATATGAATATGGGTATCGAAAATCGCCAAATTTCATGAAAAATCCAAATTTCACAATCTCATATCATCAGGATAGCTAGAACTCTCAAATCGTGAATTCCACGTGGCAAAAGGCTTAGGCTTAGGCTTAGGCTTAGGCTTAGGCTTAGGCTTAGGCTTAGGCTTAGGCTTAGGCTTAGGCTTAGGGTTAGGCTTAGGCTTAGGCTTAGGCTTAGGGTTAGGCTTAGGCTTAGGCTTAGGCTTAGGCTTAGGCTTAGGCTTAGGCTTAGGCTTAGGCTTAGGCTTAGGCTTAGGCTTAGGCTTAGGCTTAGGCTTAGGCTTAGGCTTAGGCTTAGGCTTAGGCTTAGGCTTAGGCTTAGGCTTAGGCTTAGGCTTAGGCTTAGGCTTAGGCTTAGGCTTAGGCTTAGGCTTAGGCTTAGGCTTAGGCTTAGGCTTAGGCTTAGGCTTTAGGCTTAGGCTTAGGCTTAGGCTTAGGCTTAGGCTTAGGCTTAGGCTTAGGCTTAGGCTTAGGCTTAGGCTTAGGCTTAGGCTTAGGCTTAGGCTTAGGCTTAGGCTTAGGCTTAGGCTTAGGCTTAGGCTTAGGCTTAGGCTTAGGCTTAGGCTTAGGCTTAGGCTTAGGCTTAGGCTTAGGCTTAGGCTTAGGCTTAGGCTTAGGCTTAGGCTTAGGCTTAGGCTTAGGCTTAGGCTTAGGCTTAGGCTTAGGCTTAGGCTTAGGCTTAGGCTTAGGCTTAGGCTTAGGCTTAGGCTTAGGCTTAGGCTTAGGCTTAGGCTTAGGCTTAGGCTTAGGCTTAGGCTTAGGCTTAGGCTTAGGCTTAGGCTTAGGCTTAGGCTTAGGCTTAGGCTTAGGCTTAGGCTTAGGCTTAGGCTTAGGCTTAGGCTTAGGCTTAGGCTTAGGCTTAGGCTTAGGCTTAGGCTTAGGCTTAGGCTTAGGCTTAGGCTTAGGCTTAGGCTTAGGCTTAGGCTTAGGCTTAGGCTTAGGCTTAGGCTTAGGCTTAGGCTTAGGCTTAGGCTTAGGCTTAGGCTTAGGCTTAGGCTTAGGCTTAGGCTTAGGCTTAGGCTTAGGCTTAGGCTTAGGCTTAGGCTTAGGCTTAGGCTTAGGCTTAGGCTTAGGCTTAGGCTTAGGCTTAGGCTTAGGCTTAGGCTTAGGCTTAGGCTTAGGCTTAGGCTTAGGCTTAGGCTTAGGCTTAGGCTTAGGCTTAGGCTTAGGCTTAGGCTTAGGCTTAGGCTTAGGCTTAGGCTTAGGCTTAGGCTTAGGCTTAGGCTTAGGCTTAGGCTTAGGCTTAGGCTTAGGCTTAGGCTTAGGCTTAGGCTTAGGCTTAGGCTTAGGCTTAGGCTTAGGCTTAGGCTTGAGCTTAGGCTTAGGCTTAGGCTTAGGCTTAGGCTTAGGCTTAGGCTTAGGCTTAGGCTTAGGCTTAGGCTTAGGCTTAGGCTTAGGCTTAGGCTTAGGCTTAGGCTTAGGCTTAGGCTTAGGCTTAGGCTTAGGCTTAGGCTTAGGCTTAGGCTTAGGCTTAGGCTTAGGCTTAGGCTTAGGCTTAGGCTTAGGCTTAGGCTTAGGCTTAGGCTTAGGCTTAGGCTTAGGCTTAGGCTTAGGCTTAGGCTTAGGCTTAGGCTTAGGCTTAGGCTTAGGCTTAGGCTTAGGCTTAGGCTTAGGCTTAGGCTTAGGCTTAGGCTTAGGCTTAGGCTTAGGCTTAGGCTTAGGCTTAGGCTTAGGCTTAGGCTTAGGCTTAGGCTTAGGCTTAGGCTTAGGCTTAGGCTTAGGCTTAGGCTTAGGCTTAGGCTTAGGCTTAGGCTTAGGCTTAGGCTTAGGCTTAGGCTTAGGCTTAGGCTTAGGCTTAGGCTTAGGCTTAGGCTTAGGCTTAGGCTTAGGCTTAGGCTTAGGCTTAGGCTTAGGCTTAGGCTTAGGCTTAGGCTTAGGCTTAGGCTTAGGCTTAGGCTTAGGCTTAGGCTTAGGCTTAGGCTTAGGCTTAGGCTTAGGCTTAGGCTTAGGCTTAGGCTTAGGCTTAGGCTTAGGCTTAGGCTTAGGCTTAGGCTTAGGCTTAGGCTTAGGCTTAGGCTTAGGCTTAGGCTTAGGCTTAGGCTTAGGCTTAGGCTTAGGCTTAGGCTTAGGCTTAGGCTTAGGCTTAGGCTTAGGCTTAGGCTTAGGCTTAGGCTTAGGCTTAGGCTTAGGCTTAGGCTTAGGCTTAGGCTTAGGCTTAGGCTTAGGCTTAGGCTTAGGCTTAGGCTTAGGCTTAGGCTTAGGCTTAGGCTTAGGCTTAGGCTTAGGCTTAGGCTTAGGCTTAGGCTTAGGCTTAGGCTTAGGCTTAGGCTTAGGCTTAGGCTTAGGCTTAGGCTTAGGCTTAGGCTTAGGCTTAGGCTTAGGCTTGAGAGGCTTAGGCTTAGGCTTAGGCTTAGGCTTAGGCTTAGGCTTAGGCTTAGGCTTAGGCTTAGGCTTAGGCTTAGGCTTAGGCTTAGGCTTAGGCTTAGGCTTAGGCTTAGGCTTAGGCTTAGGCTTAGGCTTAGGCTTAGGCTTAGGCTTAGGCTTAGGCTTAGGCTTAGGCTTAGGCTTAGGCTTAGGCTTAGGCTTAGGCTTAGGCTTAGGCTTAGGCTTAGGCTTAGGCTTAGGCTTAGGCTTAGGCTTAGGCTTAGGCTTAGGCTTAGGCTTAGGCTTAGGCTTAGGCTTAGGCTTAGGCTTAGGCTTAGGCTTAGGCTTAGGCTTAGGCTTAGGCTTAGGCTTAGGCTTAGGCTTAGGCTTAGGCTTAGGCTTAGGCTTAGGCTTAGGCTTAGGCTTAGGCTTAGGCTTAGGCTTAGGCTTAGGCTTAGGCTTAGGCTTAGGCTTAGGCTTAGGCTTAGGCTTAGGCTTAGGCTTAGGCTTAGGCTTAGGCTTAGGCTTAGGCTTAGGCTTAGGCTTAGGCTTAGGCTTAGGCTTAGGCTTAGGCTTAGGCTTAGGCTTAGGCTTAGGCTTAGGCTTAGGCTTAGGCTTAGGCTTAGGCTTAGGCTTAGGCTTAGGCTTAGGCTTAGGCTTAGGCTTAGGCTTAGGCTTAGGCTTAGGCTTAGGCTTAGGCTTAGGCTTAGGCTTAGGCTTAGGCTTAGGCTTAGGCTTAGGCTTAGGCTTAGGCTTAGGCTTAGGCTTAGGCTTAGGCTTAGGCTTAGGCTTAGGCTTAGGCTTAGGCTTAGGCTTAGGCTTAGGCTTAGGCTTAGGCTTAGGCTTAGGCTTAGGCTTAGGCTTAGGCTTAGGCTTAGGCTTAGGCTTAGGCTTAGGCTTAGGCTTAGGCTTAGGCTTAGGCTTAGGCTTAGGCTTAGGCTTAGGCTTAGGCTTAGGCTTAGGCTTAGGCTTAGGCTTAGGCTTAGGCTTAGGCTTAGGCTTAGGCTTGGGCTTGAGCAGGCTTGAGCAGGCAGGCTTGGGCTTGGGCAGGCAGGCGGAAGCGGGCTTAGGCTTAGGCTTAAGGCTTAGGCTTAGGCTTGGGCTTAGGCTGGAAGCTTGAGCTTGGAAGCGGAAGCGGAAGCGGGCGG